>OX369279.1:11712495-14195310 GCA_947284805.1 Coleophora flavipennella
TTTTATTTAACTTGCAATGTATGTATGTTTGTTCCGATGAAATCTTGCAAGTTAATTTTGACCTACTTCCCGGTTTCCGATTGAGCTGAAATTTTGCATGCATATGTATATCGCGTGACAATGCAATATTAAAAACTTGTACCTAAAAGTTTTTAGGTTTTCGAAAATTATTTTATCATTATCATATCAGCGGAAGGACGTCCACTGCTGGACGATACCTAATTATCAATATTTATTGGCATTTCACAATGGTGTTACAGACCGGTACCACGAACGCTTTCGGGCACAGCAACATAGGAACGAAGAGAGCAGATGAGTTCGTTTATGTTTTTTTTTATTAAAAACTTGAGTGCATTTGACTATATCTCACCTGATGGTGAGTGACGATGCAGTCGAGGATGGTACACGTAAACTCAAATAATGCCTATTCACTATCGTCTTGAAGATCCCCAAAATGTAGGAGTCGGGAAACTTGTACCTTGTAACTTGTACTTGTACCTATCTAAAATATGTTTATATTTGTTACATAAATAATATACTACTACAATATATTTTTTCCTGTGACATTATTTACAGGAGTAGATAACTTTTAAATACTAAAATTTATCTTTCATGTATTTTGTAATAGAATCTGGGGGCACATTTTCTGGAAGCAACTTGCGGTACTTTTAAGGCTCTTGTGTCTTCGTTTTCGATATAAGTAGAAGTCTGAAATTTTTGTTACCAATAATACTCACTGAACCAACGTCTATAATTCGTTCGTTCATTGTAACTGCATCTTTGATGTTTTTTTTTGATTTTCTTATTCACAGTTGTTAAGCCCTTGGCATTATCTCACCTGGTGGTAAGTGACGATGATGCTGAAGATGGAAGCGGGCTTGCCAAGATTCCCCAATACAATGGGGAACTGGCTATCTTATCCTCAAGCCGAAACACACCAATGATGATTGATGTTTGGCGGCAAGACTTAGATAAGATGGTGGTAGCTAGCCATGCGGGCTTAGAAAATGCCCTTCCACCAACCAAACCTTGTCTTACAAAGTTGACCCCTCCGGGAATCGAAACCGCGACCTGCTGATATGAAGCCAATGGGCTGAACCATTACACCACGGAATTTGGTTAAAATTTGGGAGTAAAGATGCCGCGTAAAAAAAAATCGTAAGTAAAAATGCCGCGAGCTGGCAGGTGCGACAGTCAAAAACTCTGACAAAGGGGCCACACCCGCGATTGAACTCAAGGCACCCTCTTTGACAGAGTGTTTGTCGCGAGCCGTCAAAGCTGCAGTTAATTTAGCAAACGAACTTTACTCCCAAATTACAACTTTTGTAGCGAAAATAAATTAAACTTGAATAAATGGATTTAAAATAGCAGCTATGGTTTCGCCACATAAAACGTAGAATTTGGATCTAAGGCCTAAATGCGGATTGTGAAATGAAAATGTTTTGTGGGGTAATTCGGAGTATAATTATTTGGATACTCTACATCAGGATCACAACGGGGCCAAACATAGCATGTAGCAGAACCAAAAATAAACTTCTTACCCATGACAAAGAACGACGACTCGGTTTATAACAACATTTACAGTAACACAAACAATTTCATTTCACACCAAATAATTTCACATAAATAATTTAGGAAGAATAACATAATAAAAACAGTAGAAAATCCACGACCATCTTTTCATATCCTCATCAAAATATGACAGTCTCTGCTTTCAAAATTTTCGTCACATTATTCGGCTTTGCCCAAAAAACTAATCAATGAGATTTTATTTGTGACGGGAAAAGAGTTTTCCGTTACAAACTACCCACGAACTCACAAAAAAAAATTAGGCGAGAAGTCCAAAAAATTTTAAAAATTTGGACAACTTTAAAGTTGTTGGACAGCCCTGAAGAAGAAATAAAAATAAACAACTCTCTAAGTAACTAGATAACTACTAACATTTACTTTAAGTGGTAGAAATTGACATTTATACACGAAGCTACACATACAAACGACAAAAACACCATCTTAAAGTGAACAAACTTAAAAACCCAATAACACACTAGTGTTAAAGGATCGCTGTGTATTGAGCGGAAAACTTATAACCTTTAAAAAGTAAACACTGTCAAAAATATAAAAAAAAACTTGCAAAACGTTGTCGGTTACCCCAGCGAAAATGTGGTCAAAAGCGGTAAAGGCGGATGCGCGACAAATCCGACTCACGGATAAAATGGATGGTACACGTAAACTCAAATAATGCCTATTCACTATCGTCTTGAAGATCCCCAAATTGTAGGAGTCGGGAAACTTGTACCTTGTAACTTAGGGTTTACCAATTGCAAATAAAAAAAAAAAAAAAAAAAATTAACACCGGGAGTCTGAAATGCGATAGGCGAGAGACTAAAGGGACAACTCTACCGAAAAAGAGGCCATATGGGGTAAGACAAGGGCAAGATTATTGAAAGAAATTTTAAAAATAGGCCATTGTGTTAAAACCTCAAGAAATCTAAAAAATACTGCGGAATAAAGTAACGTTGTCACATAAAAGTGAACAAGGTACGCCAAAAATTCAAGGAGTATACCGCGCAAAGCAACGCGTAAAAACATTCCAAACAGTAACTTTCTAAGATATTTCCCCTCAAAACCGAAGTTAAATAATCGTGGGTTAAAAAGTTAGTCGGTCCCAACTTTCGATTGAAAAAATTCTGTCAATGACTACTAAAATAAATTCTCTTGGAATCGCAAGAGAGTGAGAATACACAGGCAAAACCAACTCAACAGTATGAAAGATATTAACCGAAAGAGGAATAATGCCATTAAGCCGGGGAAAAAACCTACCCGTGTGAAAAGAAACAAAAAAATCCTGTGCATACAAACAAAAACTCACGTTTCCAAGAAAACTGCACGATTAAATTAAATAAGAGGTTTGAGGGATTAAAACTTGAACTCTAATATCTGGGAAACGGATACACCCACTAACGACAAAAAAGGGGTTCCTTAGGGAAAGGTAAACAGCAGAAAAAGGGGTAAAATTATTAGTTCGGGCGCCATTAATGTAGCGAAAATGAATTAAACTTGAATAAATGAATTTAAAATAGCAGTTATGGTTTCGCCACAGTTCGTATCTAATATAGTTTGCGAAATATCTCAAGCCAAAGTTCTCTTATTTTGTGACTGACTCACTCACCGATCATCAAAAATCTAAAGTACTTCTAGCTTACCTGCAAACTTTAAATTTGGTACACGGATAGGTTTTAATACCCATACAAATGAAAAACTTTCAAAATGAGGATCAGCCCCCATTCTATCCCTCTTTTACCTGATGAGGAACCATGGAGGAACAGCTAAACTATTGTAGATAAAGAAATGCCGTTGTAGCAAAAGTTGTCTATTGTCCCCCTCATTATTAGTTGAGAACATCAAATTAAAAATAATCATTAATATAAAAATAAATAACATTATTAGGCGCTTTGCACACGACGACGGGGCGGGGCAGTCTTTTTGACCGCGAAGCAATAAAGACCGCGACTGCCCGTCCATGGCCGTGGCTCCCCTCGCCGCATACGCAAAGCACACGAGTGGCAGAGGCGGTCAGTTCAGTACTTTCGTTCTAGTGACGAGTGGCGCGGACTGAGCTAGCCGCCCCGCGCCGCCGTCTGCGTTACTGCATACAAACTGGTTTGTGTGATCTATGGCGGGCAGCCACGGACATGCCGCGCCGCCAGTGCCCGCCGGGCACCTGCGGCGCGTTATTTTTGTCCTCCATGTGCGTTGGTAGTATAGGATTCCCTTTGTGCTATCGTTGGCGGCGAAATTGACCAGCCTGCCCCGCCCGTCGTGTGCAAAACGCCTAACATGAAAACAATATGACACGAGAAGTAATACATTAAAATTACAGAATTTTTCATTAGTCTTTGACAAAGGTAGGCCAGTTCCCATGGACAGAACATAGTCACGAGTATAACGCGAGAGTCAGCCATCGTTCTGTCCGTAGGTGGGTTAAATCAATGTTCTGTTACTAAGATATAATCGTGAAATTTCTCTCAGTCGTGCTTTAACCGTTTTTATGTGATGCGTGAACAGACAGATAAAATACAAAAATGATTTGGTCTAATGTCAGTAGACATATCCCTTGCGGTTATTATTTTTAAAATACATTTCAACGTATAGGTAGATGTTTTGTGTTTTTAACCATAATTATTTCTTATTTCAGATGTCGAGGGCGTAACTCACGTGATAAACTACGATTTCCCCAACACATCCGAGGACTATATCCACCGGATCGGCCGCACCGGTCGCCAGGACAACAAGGGCGTTTCTCACACACTTCTCACGGCTGAGGATGACAGGCAGGCCAAGAGCTTGATTGCGGTGCTGCAGGAAGCTAATCAGGTATGGATACAAAGAACCCATATTTACCCCTCTGCCCAAAAAGGAGGGTGATTTATTCGAGTGTATGGAAGTCTGTTTCTTTGGCGCGAAACCGCACAAGACCGGGACAAATGGCGAGTTCTCGAATCGGAGTCCAGGACCCACTTTGGGTCGTTAAGCCAGTGGAGTAAGTAAGTAGTAAGTATGTCTGTTTCTTTCGCTGAGCTTGTAGGATAGATTTTGAAGTGCGAGGTGTCGTTAGATTCGTCTTGATCCTAAAAGTGATATAGAATAAATTTTTTGCCGATTGCGTGAAAAAGAGGGCGCCGACGTAATGTTTTTTATGCAGTCGAGTTTTTAATTAAATTATTTAGGTTACTTCATCATCATCATTATATCAGCTCATATCCGTCGCCACCGAGGGGTTCAAGCCTACCCTGAATTAGGTTAAAACTTTTTAAGGTCCCAGAGCTAAAATGGCAAAAAACGGAACCCTAGAAGGGTATTTTTAAGCCCGCTGCCAACATCTTATCTAAGTCTTGCCGCCAAGCATCAATGTTAACAGCATCTATGTATTCCGGCTCGAAAATAAGATAGCCAGTTCCCCATTGCGTTGGGAATTTTGGCAAGCCCGCTTCCATCTTCCGCATCATCGTCACTATTTTTTAAATCCACAATCGGTAAGCCCTTGCCTTGGCATCATCTCACCTGATGGTTCGTGTCGATGATGACGAAGATGGAAGCGGGCTTACCAAGATTTCCCGTGCTATCTTCAAGCCGGAACATATCAATGCTGTTAAAATTGATGTTTGGCGGCAAGAATGAAATAAGATGGTGGTAGCTAGCCAGGCGGACTTATAAAATGCACTTCCAACAACCAAACCAAGTCTTACAAAGTAAGACTCCGTCGGGAATCGAACCAGCGCCTCCTGATGTGAAGCTAATGTGTGTTGATACATTTCTTTTGTATTACGTTATCCATGCCGGATACCACTGTTCGTTATTATTCTATACTCTCATCGTATATTATGCTGGGGGTACTAAAATAACCTTTTTAGGGTACCGTTCCAGGTAACGTAGGTTTTATCACAGTCTAAAGATTCCATACAGTCGTCGTCTAGACAGGGCACCGAGAGGCGAGACGGGGGAGGTCGAGCCCCAAGTTCCATAGTCACTGTTGTTCAGAAGATAGGGACATTAATTAAAATCAATACATTCCGGTATTCCAGGTAGCCCAGGAGCACATGCCCTGTGATAAAGTAATGACAGCCTTGACGTACTAATTAAAGGTGTTTGACCACTGTAGGGATTCTTACACTCTCCGTCCGTCTGTCTGTCCGACATTTAAAGGGCTGTATCTTTTGAACCGTAATAGGTAGCCGCCTGAAAAGTTCACAGTTAAAGGTGATTTACTAATAAACATTAAAAAATAAAAAATAAGGGGTTCGCCTTGCCAAAAACGTGTTTTTTTCCAAGGTTTTGTTTTCGCTCTATCGTAAAAACGTTAATAGGAAAATGTTTGACAGTTGGTGTTATTATGGTACTATACCCTATTTATTTTAGCGAGCTAGCAAAGCGCTTTCTCTATCGCACAATCACTAACAAATGACAAAGACAGAAAATCACGCGACAAGGTCAAATGGGCATCAACAACTGCAAAGTAATGTAAGGTGCGTTCACAATGAGCCTAATCGTAAATGGTTTTTTTACATTTGCAAACTTTTAAATCAAGATTTTAAAATATAATTACTATTTCTTTTTGGAAGGAAAACAAAACGCAGATTTAAAAATAGCATTTTTTTTATTTCAAAATAGTTTCTACCTATACAAATGTACTACAAAAATGCACAATTTCGGCAAAAAAATTGTCTTTTTCGATTAAATTTCCACATCAGAGCTTTCCGACGTATCACTGCTATCGTTCCCCACATTTATTATAAAATTGTCCGTCATTTCATCTATATTCGTATCCATTTGGTTCGTTTTTGGTTCTATAACATCACAGTTTGACACATTTTTTCCATTTATTGCTATCAATTTTCTGGATTCCTTCAATTAACAAATATTTTATTTCTGCCATTTTAAGTGTTTTGTTGTGGGAAGCGACATGTCCTTTAACTTGAGCCCAGATAAGTTCTAATGGGTTTAGTTCGCAGTTATACGGTGGAAGCTGGAGGATTGTTTTATTTTTCGCCTTATCCATTTCATGTCACCGTTGATAAAAACTTTGGCTTGTGGCTTTTCACGATATTTAACAGTTCTCTTTTATAAAGGTCGTCGTGAAATGGAATGTTTTCTTCTTTAAGCCAGTCAATAATTTCTTGCTTTTTATTTTTTGCTGTTGGCACTTGTTCTTGTTTTCGTGAGTGATATGAGGCGTTGTCCATTACAATGACACTGTTATCATCCAGCATTTCCAATATGGCGCTAATCGAATCTTTAAACACTGCCGCGTTCATATCGTGATGATAATCCCCTTGTTTTTTCGACACGAACACGTGCAGACCTTCTTTGTCTTCACTTCTTATATCTACTTACTTAACAAAAACAAAACACACAAAAAATAATTTCATATTTGTCAGGGTTACAGTATAAAGTAAATAAAATATCCATTTCGACTTACCAGTCAAAAGTAAAAGTAAACTGCGTCCAGTATTAAAAATTACACCAAATAGGTATTACAAATCAATCTCGGAGTCCCGTACACTAAAGCCAGGTCACGATCACAAAGTAGAAAAATCAAACGTCCAAATTACACGCCAAATCACTAGGTTCACAACAATCGATCGCAGAGGTGGAGACGTCTAAGCAGTACGAGTCGCATGAAGAGACTGAAAAAATACGCACTGTGAACGCGGGTTTAGCGTCATCACTCCGGCCAATCATAAACGAGATGATTTTCTCAGTACTAGCTCGCTAATATAAATAGGTTTAATCCTAAGTTAAAACAAAAAATAATTAAAACCGGCCAAGTGTCAGTCGTACTCGCAATAAGGAGTCTGAACTGAACAAAAAAAAAACATTTTGCTGTCGCTCGCGTTGATGTCCTTTGTTTGAAATTCATAGGTGTCATTGTTGTTCTTTTGTGGAGAGGAATTGTACTACGGAACCCTCGGTGCACTAGTCCGACTTGCACTTGGTCGTTGTTTTTAGTTGAATACATTTTATGTAGGAATTTACTTTATTTTACAGGAAGTACCCAAAGAGTTGGAGGACATGGCTCGAAGTTACAACTTAAATAAATCCAAGGATAAGCAGATGAAGTTCAAACCAAGGCAGTCAAGTTGGAATACGAACAAACAATGGAACAAGAACAGAACTTACAGTTCCAGTAATTATAACCGTAACAGTAATTATCGTAACAGAGATTATCGCGACAGTGACTATCCTAACAATGATCGCTTTGAAAATAGGTATTTTTAAAGTTTCGTCTTTTAGACCAGTAATGTACGTTATTTTATTTTAAAATTTAATAAAATGTATACTGTGATGTAGAAAAAAAAATAGTTTTATTGAATGCCCTTAAGAATAGTACGTGCTCGTCCATACAAAAAGAGAAAACGTTTTTCCACTTCTAAATATTTTCCAATCACCATGATTTTTTTGTATGTTAATGACACAATGAATGACTAGGTTTATAGCTTTTCCTTTTTTCAAAATTTGCTATAGATTCAAACTTATAGGCAGCTCAAGTAACGTAATTTTTGTGATTAAAACTGTGTCGAATTAAGCCGTTTTTTGAACAAAATCAATGTATTTTTTTTAAAAAAGCGAAACCTATAAACCTAGAATATATTGTGCTGAAACGATCGACATCAAAATCAAAGAGATTTGTTGAGATTTAGTTAGTGGAAACCGTTTTCTCCCGAAATGGGAATTTCGTCCAGAAAAGTACCTATTGTCAGTTGCGAGCTGCAACGCTCTCTATCGCACGATTGGGGGTCGGAGGGGAAGCAAAGCACACGTACAATAGAGATGTCGATGGTGAAGTCGATAGTAGAGATGGGATCCCACCCACGTTATCGATATCTATCTGTTTAAAAAATTCTGGGAGTAGGTTTAACCACCTCCGTAGCTCAGACGCAAAGTTCACTGGCATTACACAGGAGGTCGCGGGTTCGATTTACGGCGGGGTCAATTGTAAGACTCGGTTTGGTTGGTGGTAGGGCATTTTCTAAGCCCGCCTGGCTAGCTACCACCATCTTATCTAAGTCTTGCCGCCAAATATCAATGTTGATATCATTGGTGTGTTCCGGCATGAAGATAAGATAGCCAGTTCCCCATTGCGTTGGGGAATCTTGGTATGCCCGCTTCCACCTTCGGCAACGTCATCACTTACCACCAGGTGAGATGTTGTCAAGGGTTTACCAATTGTTAATAAAAAAAAAAAAAGGAAAAGTTAATAATAGTAGGTTTTCAAGAAAAAGATTGACCAGTGATTATTGTTTTATTTCTTCCTAACTCAAAATGGATAACATTGCTTTTTTTGTAAACGATTGTGTGTTTGTACTTCGCTGTTCCAAGACGTCACAGCAGCTAAACATGTTCGTGAATGTAGCCGAAATTGCCATCGTCGCATTTGGACGAATAAGACGAATACGCGAACATGAATAGCGATGTGATGTGCTAGCATTAGAGTTCGTTGTTTTGCTTCAGAGCCCTTATCTTTTTGCTTTGCACTAGGTTGAGTGCCTTCCGTACTCGCCTCCCCTGCCCGGTGAAGTTGTAAAGGCCCCCACGGCCAACAACAAGCTTGTCATTTCAAAAAATAAAAAAATCAGAGCTCTAATAAAACAAAAACCGTAATGTGGCTAATCCACCTACTCATTTCAACGGTCCACGAATAAGAATTAAAAAGAAATCATTATTACGGTACCTATACTTAACGAGACCATAGTCCCTTTTTCGGGCTGTTCGTCCCGCTGTCCCCAGCGAGGGAAAAAACGTCCCACTTTCGCAAACAGACCAAACGATAAATTAATTGAAGTATCTACCTATTATTTTTTCACTAGTCATGTTACTTAATAAGCCATAAGTAGCTTAACTTATGTGAACTAAAAAAAGCACCAAGTGCGAGTTGAACTCACGTAGAGAGGGTTCCGTACCATTACAAAGACTTTTAGGGTGATTTTTAAATAATAAAAAATATTACATTTGAAATCTTCACAGTAAGATGCACTAGCGCTATCTAGTGCTATTTTAGTGAACTATTTTCCGTAAATTTACGTAATAAATTGGGTTTACCACTTTATTTACAATTGATAGAATTCTTATAGGTTTTCCTGTAATCTACAAGCAATAAACTATATTTTGTTGTTTCGGAGTAATCACCTAATGGGGGGAATGGTCAATTTTCGTCTTTTTCCAAGCGATTTCCAAAAAGGAGGAGGTTCTCAATTCGACTGTATGTTTTTTTATATTTTTTTATAAGTGTTACCTCACAACTTTTATTGGATGAACCGATTTTGATGATTCTTTTTTTCTTCGAAAGCTAGTGCTTCCCATGTGGTCCCATATAAATTTTATCAAAATCGGTGTAGTACTTTATTAGAAAATTAACAATAACCAAAAATAATGATGCAAAATTGTTCGAAGTTGTTCATTTGATATATGACACAGTAAGGTCTGCAAAACTTTTTTTTAAATTTCCTAATTGTTCCCCCGAAAATACCCTTAATTTTAAAAATATTTATTGACTGCACATCTGTGTTTGGGTCATAGGATTACACCATCCTACCTGATTTCACTTGATATGGTCCAGTAGATTCGGACAGTGATCTGTGATGGCTGTGATAGACGGACAGACAGACAGGCGCACGAATGATCCTATAAGGGAACTATAAAACCTACTTATTATTTAGATGGTCACGTTAGGTATACTCGTATAATATAGTATCACATTAGTAGTTTCGTTCACAATAACTAGCATAATATTTTATCACGCTTTTATTATCAGGTGAGGTGCGCCAAACGCACTAAAATTTTTAATTTAAAAAAAAATGCTTCACTTGTATGTTTGTATGTAACCGACTCCTTTGGACTCGATTTTAACCCACTTTAAACGGACACATTTAATTCAAACTTTGTAGACTTATGAAGAATCAGCGACAAAATAATAATTTCATAAGTTTGAACTAAAAAATAAATAGAGTTTAAAAAAACTAAAAAACACGCTTTTAAAGTACATCAGACTAAAAAGTAAAAAATAATTCTTAATATAAGTTGAAAATAATAATTAACAAAAAATACTAGTAGTATTGTGAAAAAGTGTGGGTTGCTCGATAGACGAAAAATATGGCACGGAGCGCCCCACGCTTTATACAATAATCTTGTATTATTTTAGTAATTCTAGTTATATTTTTTGTTAGGAAACATTTTCAGAAAATCGGCTGGAGACATAAAATAATATTTTCCCAACCCAAATTCATATTTCGTAACCCAATTTTTTATCCAAATCCGTCCAGCAGTTAGTAGGCACTACTACTGGACGGAGCAACGAAATGACGCTTTTTAAAATTTTGGACTTTAATAGTGTAAGACAATCGATCGATTTTTGCCATAACAATATCCTTCGTGTCCCGTTGCCATGTAGGACTAAAGTATCCATTTCGGGATCTCTTTCAGTCCACCTGGTAAAGTTCGTCTGCTGAATTAGCTGCAGCTTTGACGGCTCGCGCGCGACAAACACTGTCAAAGAGGTCGCCTTGCGTTCAATCACGCCGCCCGCCGCGCTGCCGTTGACGTCGCGATTGAACTCAGCGCGGTCCCTTTGTCGGAGTGTTGGACTGACGCCGCCACAGATTACTAAATAGTTACTACGCCGCTGCCGGCTCGCGGCATTCATCAAAGATGCAGTTAATCGAGCGAATGAAGTATAATAACTTTTTACAGAAGTAATATTTAAATACTTATACCATACATATATCAACCAAAAAAAAAGCAAAAGGTAAACAAAAGTACTATGGAATTGGCATTCGAAACTGTCAAATCCCTAATAAGTTTGTTTACATTGGTTTTTTTTGGTTGTTAAAAGGCCTATTATATTTCTATGTCTATGATGGTAGGGTAGGTACGGGTATTATCGAGATTTTCGTTTCCATAGTAACCAACGACGTGTAGTGACGTTGGACCTAAATATTTGGCGATTCCATCAAAATACAAATAAATAAATCACAAATTATGAACTTACGATGATACTAAAAAGTTGAGCGCCTTTCTAGTTTAAAAAAAACTGCAATGGCGAATCTGAAATTGCCTGAGCTCAACACAAGGACGACGTTAGACGTGGTTTTGGAGAATTTTGAAAGAGCTAATTTGGTAAGTAATGTCTATTATCATCAAGAATAGTCTAAGTTGGTAACTATACTTACGAAGTAACTAGTATCTCATCTGTGACTATACCAAGTTTATTAACGCAGAAGGATTTAATACCAATACTGGACACACCAGATAAGAACAGCTAAGAGCGGAACAGAGTTTTAATAATGTATAACTTTTTATAATCCATGTGTAGAAGTTTTCAGTAAGGTAGGCATGGGATGGAATTTTACAGGAGTTTGGGGAAAACTATAAATTGTTGTATCTGGTTGTGCTCAAGTCATGAGTATCATAAGAAGGCTCAAGGTTACCCAAAGGGCAATGGAGCGAGCCATGCTCAGAGTGTCCCTACGTAAAAAAGAGATCCGTAACCGACATATCTCAATGAATCGCTAAACGTAAGTGGCGGGGCACATAGCCCGCACTACAGATGGCCGTTACGGTAGTAATGTTCACAAGTGAGGACAGCGCACCGGAAGACATAGCGTAAGGAGGCCTCACACTCGGTGGACCCACGACCTGGTGAAGGTCACAGGAAGCCGCTGGATGCGGCCAGTGCTGGACCGGTCGTCGTCGAAATCCTTGGGGGAGGCCTTTGTCCAGCAGTGGACGTTTTTCGGCTGATATGATGAACGTCCCCACTGCTAGGGCACGGATCTCTTCCCAAGCTCGGGAAGGTTAGGCCATACTCCACACACGGAGGACCAAGTCCGGGTTAATGGAGGTTGTAGGGCTAGTAACCACACTGTCAGAAGTTTTTCAAGCCGTCTGTAAGACATCTGACACTGCTTAACAACTGCCATCTATTGATAGCAACCAGCTTAACGTGCTTTGCGAACCATGCAAACGGTCGAGAAAAAAGCCACTACCAGTTCAACGCAACTAGGTGATAACCGTGTTTCAGGTCAGTTAACGTGCGTGATCAAGCCAACCACGTAAATCACACGGAGCTACGACCGCTACAGAGTAACAACTACTTTTTTGTGTTAAATTTTTACGGTTTCATACCCCAAAAGAAAAAAAAACGGAACCATTATAGGAATATTCGCGTGTCTGTCTGTCCGCCCGTCTGTCACAGCCACTTTGCTTCGAAACTACTGGATCGATTGAGTTGAAATTTGGTGCACATATACTCGTATATGTAAGTCGTTGATCCAAAGACGGGCGTGTAATGTAAATAAATACATTTAAAACATGGAGCCACTTTTGGAGGGTAAATTAGGAAATAATAATAAAAAAGTTTTGCAAACTATATCGTGTGACATATCAAATGAAAGTGCTTGTTGTGAAAGTCTCACTCAAAAATATAATTTATTTTAAGTTACAGTTTTTAAGTTATTTATGAAAATAGGTGAAAAATCCGAAATTTTAGGAAAATACAGAAAATAGTTCTTTACCTTTAGATTACAGGAAAACCTATAAAAAAGTCTACGGTAAGTAACATAGGAAATTTCGCTATCAACGTACCCTCTCCACGAGAGTTTATCTCGCACTTATCTAGTTTTTCTTAAAGCCCTTATCGTTTTTCAGAAAACCTATGCCATCCGGATGATATACGCCGGCGAGCACACGGTGTCGCAGGAAGAGATTATCAAGCAATTTCGTAAGACCATAAACGATGTGCACGCCGGTTACAATGACATTTACATTCAGGGGATATTGCTTGTTTATGACAGCTACTTCGTTCATATTCTTGAGGTTTCATTTTAAATATTTTAATTTATTTTGTATTTGTACAGATCGTACAAAGACGCACAGGCTTTGAGTATACATTCTGTGTATATTCAAAGCCTGTGCGTCTAAATATGAATACTGGTGACAGTCGGACAGACAGACAGACGGACGGACAGCGGAGTCTTAGTAATAGGGTCCCGTTTTTACCCTTTGGGTAAGGAAATCTGATACAGCACAGACACTTGTAGCACGTAATAGGAGTAGGTAGGGCGTAGGAAATATAAGACCTAAAAAACACAAGATTTAGGAAAACTTAATTACATTAAACATAATTATGTTTTCCGTAATTTGTGATTATAATTTAAGTGTCTAATGTTTTTCTATAGGGACATATAATAATACATAGAATTTTTTACATATTTTCCAAATAGTTATTTCTTATTTATTTAACAGTTTCCAATGGTAGTGGAAAATACTGATTATTGAAAAGACTTCGGATTTTTGAATCACATGTGTCACATTTTACTTTAAATTGTGACACATGGATTGTTAGATAAGTGGCAGCGCATGAGAAATAGATCAAAAGGAAGAAGAACTAATAACAGCAACGCGTTACCGCGTTACAAAATATACTAGTTTGTATTACGTGTTTACATATTTTTGATTGATTAATACGCATTAAACTTCGTTTGTATGAAGCGCTCTAGGAATACACTTCTTTTAAGTAGTATGCACGGAAACAAATATTTGTAGGTATCTCATCGTTTTCCAAGCTACTACTACTACTACTACTATTTATCCAAAGTTCTTGCGGTGAAGAAAAACATCGTGTGGAAACCTTTACACGCCTGCGTAGAAACTCGAAGCTTGTGTGTGTAGTCGATCAGCCCGCACTGGGCCCGTGTGCTCGACTAAGGCCCAATCGCCCTAATCCAGGGATGGCTCGAGCCCCTCGATGGGGAAGTATATGAGCTGATAAATGATGTCGAAAGCTAAGGTTAGCATTTATAACAAAGCTTTTAGAACCACGTTGAAGCCTCTTCAGCAACTATTGTGGGCATAGGATGATGTGAAACAAAAGTGTGTTTAAATAGGTATGTACTACTAAGGTAAGTACTTAGTAATATTCTAGTTAAGTGACCAATCTTGCTTTCAAAATACCATCAAAATCAAAATATATATCGTTGCCGCTGTACCTAGTACCTGTACTTTTTATTTTGGTTGAAGCCTACATCCAACCACATTCAAAAGACACCCTAAGGGTCCCCAGGAGGCTCGAATTTCCATACAAATGTAGTTCCGCTTTTATACAAAAACTTGCCGGATTGGATCCAAACTTTGCGATATATTGAGTAGACAAATGTCGATGTGTGTAATTACTTTTCATCGTAGTAAATTGGCACATAACTAAACGAAGGCTTACATTAGTTTTGTACTGATAGTTTGAAACTTGTCTTATTTTTTTCCATTTTATAATATTAGTACATCGGAAACTAATTAAAAACATCGATATGTGTCTATTTAGTATATTCGCAAAGTTTGGATTCAATGGCATGTAGTTTTTGTATTAAAGCGGAACTACGTTTGTATGGAAACGCGAGCCTCCTGGGGACCCTTAAGGGGACAGTAAAATTAAGGCTTTTCATAAAAACGGCGTAAGCGATTTTCACCTATTAAATGTAAACCGATTTTGACCAATTTTTGATAGGTTGTCAGTCAAAACAAAACCTACATTTATCGGTTTTTGTTTTTTCAGTTAAATTTTACTGTCGTTCACGTGTTTCATACAAAACTAATTTCGGGCATCATTAGTTTATTTTTAATTAATAATTTGAAAAATAGTTAAGTCGCTTTCGCGTTTTTAGGAAAAGTCTAATTTTGGTCGTGGGTTCACAGTCCTTTTAAATAGGTAGGTATTAGCTGGCTGGAGTCCATTATACTTCCTTATGCACACAGGGCTCAGAAGACACTATATACAGGCAGCTAAGGTTCCTATTCCAAATGGAGCTGGACTGGATCAAGGATACGAACCGGTTGAAGAGGGAGGCCTACGAGGCGGCGGTGGCGGCCGAGCTGGAGGCTGCGCTGGAGGAGGGCCTGCCGCCGCCGTCGCCGCCATCGCCGCCCGTCGAGGATCCGGACAGGAAGATGTTTAAGAAATTGAAGTTACTTATGGTGTATCACTCTATTGCTACCGTAAGTTTAAATTTCAAATTTCAAAATTTAATTATTATATTTTGTTTTATTCAAAATAGGTGCATGTTATACTCTTTCCGATGGTCATAAGATAGCGATTACAATACATAATCAACATAATGTCAGATTGTGATAAAAATCATCATCATCATCATATCAGCTCATGTACATCCCCACAAAGGGGCTCGAGCCTACCCTGAATTAGGGCGATCGGGCCTTAGTCGACCACGCGGGCCCAGTGCGGGTTGGTCGACTTCACACACAACCTGCGAGTTTCTTCGCAGGCGTGTGCAGGTTTCCTCACGATGTTTTCCTTCACCGTAAGAGCGTCGGATAAACGTACATATGAAATCTAAATTCGAAATCACATTGGTACGTGGCAGGTTCGAACCACGATCTCCCGGACAGGAGGCGGCGGCCCTAGCCATTACGCCACCGACGCTGCTGTGAAAAAAATATAAACAAACAATCCTCAGTTTAAAATGTCAATAAAATAATTAATATAAAACAAATATTGTTATTTGGACATGAAAACAATATGACACGAGAAGTAACCATGAAAATTACTGAATTTGTCGTAATTGCCACTTCACACGGACAGCACCCGTTCACGAGTATAACGAGAGATTTAGCCATCGCTCCCCTCGACCATATTAGAGGGAAAGGAATGACGCGGCTCCCGATGCGTGCGCCACCATCCGCACGAATATATAAGCAAGCATGCACCACTCATGTCAATGCTAAGATAAAAAATATTAATTAGAAGAAACACTAGACTTCTCATGTCTTGTCGCTTCTACGTAATTTTTTAGATTGGTCATCATTTTATTACTGTTAAACATGATAAGCGTTGATTAAAGAAACACTGTATACCCATAAATTTATGTCATTTAAATAATTGGATATCTTTTAATAACCTTTTTTACAAAGAGTTCTTTTGACACAAACATTTAAACTGTTTTTCTGACAAATTTAAGACATCATCGAGAACCTATGCATTGTCCCACAATGGACTTATTGTTTTTGCTAAGTCTGGCATAAGTTACTTGAAGTTTATTTTTATTCCGAAGATTACGACTGTGACTGTCACTATTCAGTTAAAAGGGATGTAGATTTTTGCGAACATACATTATATTTTCATAAATGTACTTACTGACAGGGGAAGGTCATAATATTAACATCCTTTTCTCAAACATGCTTGGAAATTTGAGCATTATGTTTACAACCTTCCTCGAGATAAATCGAAATTGTTAAACTGGCCAAATACATGCGAGCAGCGGCCGGCAAAGTTTGATGAAAATTCATATCTGTAGTGTTTAGCGGCCAAATAAATTACGATGATAGATAACTGATATCTGTCATGTAATTTAAAAATGGAACTATATTGTACTTCGAAACATGGCAAACAAGGAGGTAACTTATCAAAGCTTGTATTTAAATTTCGAACTGACTTGCAAATAGAACGCTGTTTAATGAAAAAAAAACAAATTAACACTTTGACGCGTGAAAAAATTATTGTTGTTCGTTGTTCGTCATTGATTTTGAAAAGTAATTATTAAAGTTTTAATTTCTGCGCATTATATGTATTCGAGAAAAGTACTATACAACCCTTGGCCACAACTAGGCATTGATGGACTTACGTATGTGTGCATCGGCTTCGCCGCGGTTCACACGTTCGCCCATCAATGATTCTTTTGCTGGCCGCTGCAGTAATGTACTAAAAACTTATCTCGTTTCTCGCATTCCATAAATTGCGCGGACCGCTCTTTTCTGCAGAAAAAATATGGTATTTATATCAGCTGCATGTCCCTACAAAAGTATTACATAAGGCATAATACTATGGAAGTAGCTGAAATATACCAGTCTTGCAGTGTCTATATTTGTAAGAAACAAGATTTTTTTGACTGCGTATGCGGCTGAGCTTATCAGCCTGCTAGCTAGCGTTTCTATATGTAAGCCCCCATTGAAGCTTTGAATCTACAGTTATTCCTAGAAACACGCTTTGATTTACAAATTCTAACGTGCTTTAATAACATTAGGTAATGTAAATTTATTACATTCGGCTATTTTTTCGTTTAAGACTAAGTTATTACAGTAAACCAATTGTAAACTTTTGTAAGAGTGTCGTTTACTTCGTCAGACATATCAGTTTTTCTGTCAAACCTAAAAAACTAGTGATGTATCATCCGCAAACAACACAATTTTTGACATTGATTCAACCATGAATGGGAGATCATTAATGTAAACTAAAAATGGAAAGGTCTAAAGGTAGAGCCTTGAAGCACACCCATCTTTACCAATGGGTTCCCATTGATTTCATACCGTTTATTTGTACTTTTTGTATCCTATTTACTAAATAAGATTCTTAAAGATCTAGAGCCTTATTTTTAACACCGTAATGATCCAGTTTTACAAACAGAATTTTATGTTCCACACAATCAAATGCCTTTGTCAAGTCGCAGAAGATCCCTATCGCGTTCTGTGATTTTTCAAATGCATCATATATGTTTTTAATCAGTTCAACTTCCGCGTCCGTTGTGGAACGCCCTTTTAAAGCCAAACTGCAGGTTAGGAAGCAGTTTATTGATGTCGAAAGTGATTCAACATTTGGATTTGTACAAAACCTTACTTAAAACTGGTAGCACTGTAACAGGTCTATATAAAAAATAAGTTGATATATATATATATGTCGCAGGTATATTGTCAAAGTCGTGATATTATAATTTCACTGAACAAAATGTAGTGAAATTATAATATCACTAACCTAACCTAACCGTGATATTATAATTTCACTAATTTTAACTGGTGAAATTATAATATCACGACTTTGACAATATACCTGCGACATATATATATATATATATATATATATATATATATATATACTCTAATAGGTTCTTCAACTTATTTTTTATATAGACCTGTTACAGTGCTACCAGTTTTAAGTAAGGTTTTGTACATATAGGTTTTGAATATATATATTTATCATTCAAACTCGCGCCAAACTTTATAACTGATCTGAACTGTGATGTGAGTGTTTACTGCGCCGGTATGAACGAGTAGTACTCGTAGGTACGTTCGTTTACACTCCCTGCCGCTCTCTAGATTCAACCTCACGTCACGCAGATTGGTTACAATTTGGTTACCGAATGAAAAGGATGAGCTAGCGCCCCGACCGCTGTGATTTAGTTTGGGAATTATTAAATGCTAGTTTGGTAAACTGTTAATTTTACTGATGTTTTAGTTCACATAGTAATAAAGGCAGTCAAAAAAGCTTTGACAGATATCCTTTGGATAAAACGCAACACAAAAAGCCAGTTCATATTAATTTCGTATTTGTATTACATTATAGCGCCAAAGTTTGCTACTGCGACGCGTCTTGCGACCAACTTCAGAGCCGTAATAAAGTTTGGCGCGAGCTACAAGCTTATACAATACCTCTATACTAGATTGCCGTGATTACAAGATTTCAAAATGTTTTTTTTAAATACGTGCAAATTACGCTCTTTCTGATAGTCATATAATAGTAATTACGTATACATAGGGTCATTTGTGAAAAATATTAAAAATAAATAATCATTAGTCCATAACATCAAAATACAATCATAGGATCCCGTTTTTACCCTTTGGGTACGGAACCCTAATGACACGAGAAGTTATACATTAAAATCATTGAATATATCATTAATGCCTTTGACAAGAGTAGGCCAGTTCACACGGACAGCACCCGGTCACGAGTATAACGCGAGAGTCAGCCATCGCTCCCCTCAACCTTAATATGGAGCGACCTGGCTCCCGATGCGCCACCATCCGCACTAACATTTAAGCGAGCATTCACCACTCATGACTAAGATTAATAAACTATACGGCAGCCCGCTCTAAACTTTCTCGACCATTTTATTATTAATATTAAAAAAAAAGTTTAATAAAAAATAAATAATTGATGAATTTATGTTGCGTAACCATGTATATTGCGTAAGAGCGGCGGTGGCGTAACGGTTACGGCCGCTACCTCCTGTCCGGGAGGCCGTGGTTCGAGTTCTGCCAGGTACCAATGTGTTTTCGAATTTCGATTTTATATGTACGTTTATCCGACGCTCTTACGGTGAAGGAAAACATCAAGATTAAACCTGCACACGCCTGCGAAGAAACTCGAAGGTTGTGTGTGAAGTCGACTAACCCGCACTGGGCCCGCGTGGTCGACTAAGGTCCGTTCGCCCTAATTCAGGGTAGCCTCGAACCCCTCGGTGGGGACGTATATGGCTCATAAGAACCAAGTATATACAGACTTATATTTTATATTCGTAAGAAATGACAATTCAATAGCTCCAACCATTTGTAAGTAAATCGCAAGTTTCGATTTCATTTGTGGGAGAACCATACAAACACGATTATTCCCAAAACAATGGGTATTACTATGTAGTAGATAAACATAAGCAACTACGACGAGTAGTTTTATCGAAATCGTTAGAGCCATTTTTGAGAAAAAAAATACTTTCAGTTTTTGATGTACCGTATACCGGGGTTACTTTGAACAACGGGATTACTTTGATCGAAACTTCCGTTACACATACAAATGCGAATTGCGTAAAACGGAACGACTTTTGGTAGTTTTTTTTTTTGGATGACAACACCGATGAACTGTCAATTCCTTTTCTGTAGGTGCGCTGGAGATTCGGCAGTGGATTATTTAAAAAAAGGTATTTCTTCTCTTCATATCATTTTTTGGTTAAAAAAATGTGTTGCAAAACTTCACGTGCAGCTCAGTACGTGTTTGTATCGTGATATTTTGTTATGAATTCCATGTAGTAGTCTACATTCGGGAATCCCAAGTAAATGTTATTGTTGTTCTAACCTCAAAGCTTACGTAATGGCGTCGGATAATTTAATGCGGGGTGTCATTGATCGGGCACATGGTGTGAGATTGATCAACTGATCAAAGTTACCCCAGCTATGTATCTTTACTGAAAATGAAGAAAAATGTTTTTAGAAGTAAGTTTTTGTTTCTGAATAATTTTGTTGTGATTATAACTTACGTTACATAGGTATATGTTCCTTGATTAAAGTGAAGACTGATTCATTATTGGGAGTTTTATTAGATCAAAGTTACCCCAAGGTTCAAAAACAGTTATAACTTTTTTTCCTGTTGACCGATTTTTTTTTATTTTTTTTTATTTAATTAGTGATTGGGGCGGCTTTGCAGTTTCGTAATAAAAAAGGGGGGTATCAAAGTAACCCCAAATCAAGTTTAACTTTGATCATGCAATTTTTATTTTTTTAATCAAAATCTACAAGAAAAAACATATATTTTTTTACTTTTTTCCAAAGATCTAAAAAAACCGATTATAACGTTTTTTTTTGGTATTCTTTTAATCACTGGATCATAACTTACGGATGATTAAAGTTTAAAATTGATCAAAGTAACCCCGGTTTACGGTATAACAGCTACTTTTCGGTTTGACTGTACGAATAATCTTTTGATAATCCTTCGATGAAATAATTTAAAAATGAATTCCAAATTTGGTCCCAATCGGACTAAGGATTTAGCCTCCAGAGCCAAGCGTGACGGACGGAAGGTATTGAGACATTCAATATATACAAATAGAACACATTTTCATTAAAATTGGAAAAACTTTTTTTTCGCGGAAACAAAACTTCCTCAACCCTACGTATAGTCGCCATCAGATATAGCGTAGCGGGCGAGGTGTTCAAATATTTCTGCGTAGTGTTGAATTTCCATAAATTATATATACACAAGGAGTTAAGGAGTAGCTATTTGTATATGAACATCGGATTTGATATAAATATCTGAGTAGCTGATTTTTCAGTACACACAACGAACTAAAAACAATAAATAACGTTTTAATTAATTTATTCGAAGGTGCACGATGCGCGGCTCGTAAACGTGAAATTCAGTTTTTTCCAGAAGATCTCGGAAAATCTGTACATCGGGATTAAAAGTATTTTATGTAGCTCTGTTCCAAATTTCAGTAAAACCGGTTCAGTAGTTGCGTGGAAAGTAAGAAACATTTTATAGCTCGTAGCGTGTTAGGATTTTTGATAAACCAGCAGCCAGATATTTATGACGAATTAGATGTTCAAATATTGATATCAACTACTAGTGTAATAATAATTATAATTGCAATTTAACACTGCTCGGAAATATTTTGAACACTTCGCCTGCTACGATATATCTGATGGCGACTGTACATACGTACCGTACTATGGGGTCGAGAAAGTAAAAATTTAAAATATAAACTATATAAAATACTAGACATGTCATATCTTTTCGCTTCCACGTTAAATCTTTGATTGTATTTCATGGCATAGTCATCATTTTGTGATTATTAAACATGATTTGAGTTGACATAAAAAAACTTTCAACCTACCCAAACATTTTTGTAATTTAAATATTCGGATGTCTATTAATAACCTTTTTTACAAAGAGTTATTTGGACACAATTTTTAAACTAGCTATTTTTCTGACAAATTTTAGACATCATCGGGTAATTTGTTGTATACAAGTGTGCATTGTCCCACGAAGGACTTATTGATTTTGCTAAGTCTGGTATAAGTAAGTTTAAGTTGAAGTTTATTTTTGTTTCGAAGATTATACTGTGCCTGTCACTATTCAGTGAAAAGAGATGCAGATTTTTACGAACATTATTTTCATTAATATACTGCCAGGGGAAAGTCATTATATTAGTATCTTTGCTAGTTATCTGTGTTAATAAGTTTGTTCGATAGTTTGGGACAAATCTTGGAAGCTGAATAAGAACCACTTTCCGGTTTCCAATTGAGCTGAAATTTTGCATACACGTTAAGTCTAGAGCACAATGCATGGTTAGCTAGAGTCTGTTTATATTCAATATAACTTGAACATAACAGACTCCCAAAGATGGCGGACCAGTTATTTATATAGGCACAGTCCTATGGGTAGCAAATGTAAGGGTTTGCTGAGAAAAATATGAAATAATTTCAATTATTTTCAAATAAAAGGTTGTGCCTGAGTTATTAGGTTTTATGATTTCAGCAAGAATCAAAGCTTTTTTACAAGAAAAGCTCATGTTTCTATACAAACGTAGTTCAGTTTTAAAACAAAAAACTGCATGGTGAATCCAAATTCTGCAAATAAGTATAATTACTAAAAATTGAAATTGCGAAGACACATATAACTGTATTTGTGAATCTGTTAATTTGTTTTCGATGTACCTACTAAAATAAAATGGAACAAAATAAAGAGCGAGTTGAAACTTTCTACCAAATACAAAGCCTTTATTTAGTTCTGTTTAAGTTTATTACGATGAAAACAAATTACAGACATCGATAGGTGTGTACTTAATATATTTGCAATACCTACAGCTCGCGCCAAACATTATTACTGACAGTGATGCGAGTGCTTACTGCGCCAGTGTAACCGAGTAGTAGGTGCCTTTACGTCCTACTAACACCCAAAGTTTGTTATTGCGACGCGTCTTGCGACCAACTTCAGATGGCGCGAGCTGTACTTAAATAATATATGTCACTATGCCATACTTCATACAAAAATGTTCTAACCCCTTTAATTAATAAGGCAAACATTGACACGTGACCACGGATGATGTTATGATGCTAAGTGCAACACCAGGCAACCGTCTAACCCTTGGATAGCACGCTTAATTGTAGCACATGATAAGAGAGAGAATAACACAAAAATGCTTTTAGGTTAGGTTGAGGTTACCTCAACTTACCTGCAATTTATTGAATTATTCATCATCATTATATCAGCCGACGGACGTCCACTGCTGGACATAGGCCTCTCCCAAGGATTTCCATGACGACCGGTTCTGCGCTGCCCGAATCCAGCGGCTTTCCGCGACCTTCACCAGGTCATCGGTCCACCGAGTGGGAGGCCTACCTACACTACGTTTTCCGGTGCACGGTCGCCACTCGAGAACTTTACTGCCCCAACGGCCATTTATTCTACGAGCTATGTGCCCCGCCCACTGCCATTCTGAGAGCTATGTCGGTTACTTTGATTCTCCTACGGATCTCCTCGTTTCTGATTCGATCACGTAGAGAAACTCCGAGCATAGCACGCTCCATTGCCCTTTTGGTGGCCTTGAGCCTTCTTATGAAGCCCATAGTAAGCGACCATGTCTCAGTTCCGTATGTCATCACTGTCAACACACACTGGTCGAAGACCTTGGTCTTAAGACGCTGCGGTATCTGGGACGTAAAGATATTGCGAAGCTTCCCGAATGCTGCCCAGCCGCCAGCCAAGTTGGATTAATTATACATACGTAATTTTATTAGAAGATATAATCATATCAGCTCATATTCGTCCCCACCGAGGGGTTCGAGTCTAGTACAATCAATATTTTTCAATGCCTGTAGCCGCCATTTTCTAATAGCTATAGTTTGTGCGTGGGATCATTTGCAGACGGTGCTAAGTAGTGTTCAATATTTCCGTATGTTTATGGTACTATTTGGTTCAATGTAGGTCATTACGTACAGGTATAAAGGCCGCAGATATACAGGGTGAATTTTAATTAGTTCTTTATAACAAAAGATATGCATGTACTCGTAAAAACAACTTTTCCAAAGAAACTTTACGTCAAATTAGAAAAAAAGTATATTTGGCCCTCGATACAAAATAAGTTATCAAATCGGAAAAACTTTAAAATGGACAATTTTTTTTTCATATTTATATAGTTTCTGTGGGAAAGTTGTTTGTTAACACGAGTACATTCATATTCTTGCTATCAAGAACTAATTAAAAGTCACCCTATAGATCTAAAGCACAGATTAGATAATTCATAGTTACTGAAGTTACTAACAGCACCAGTCACTAAATTAGTCATACAAATAAAAAAATAATTAATTGCTAGTTACTAAAGGATACTTATTACTTATGCTGCTACGGACCCAACACTCGTTCCTCCTGAGACTCTTCTTTTTCTCCCTTTGGTGAGAAAAAAGATTACAAAAAGATATAAGTAGTTATCGCTATTTTAATCATTGACAACACTTACGTTAAAACCACGGCAATCGCAACAACCCAATACAATTTTGGTAAAATATTTGTTTAAGTTAATTTTTCGAAATCAAATCGATTTTGATACAATTTAATAGAAGCGACGGTGGCTCAACCGGTAACGACTCGGTCCTACTAACCAGAGGTCCCGGGTTCAAATCCGGACGGCCAACGTAACAATGAGTTTTTCGAAACTTACGCACATATTACCGATTGCTTTAACGGTGAAGGGAAACATCGTGAGGAAACCTGCCTGTACATCTGATTCCAGATGTGTATGAAGGTCGCGTTGCATACGTCCGTCCTCCGTAGCTCCGTAGGAGTAAATCTAAAATCCCCTACACGTGACCGCGGGTGATGCTAAGTGCAACACCAGGCAACCGCCGTCTTTATTACTTATTCAAGTCGGTACACAATCGGCAAAGAAATCGCGTAATACCTATATACAAGGCTAATGTCGGACCACGCTCGAAGTAGAGCCCCGCAGTGTATTCAAAAATTAAATAAATGTATATTTAAGAAACAAGGTTATTTTTGCAGTTGGTATTTAACATGGAAAATCTATAAACTTTTTACAAATCCAACTTCACATCTTGAGTTGTTCGACATTACTACTAAACTAACAGAGCCTACTTGGCCGTGAAAGTAACTATTTATTAATCTGTGGCCGTGATAATTTTCATTCTAAGTGAGTTATATCACAGATTACTAAATAGTTAGTTATATTATATGTCTTACTATTTCTAATACTTTTCAGATTTCCTGAAATGACGGTTTACCTGGTAGGGGGTGAGGTGAGGACATGTGTATAACTCTATAGTTCATTCGCTCATTTAACCGCATCTTAGACGGCCCCCGACAAACGCTTTGGCAAATGTACCGCGCCAGCGGCAGCTGGCATGATTTTAACTTAGGCCGGCACCTTTGACAGCGTGTTTGTCGGGAGCCGTCAAAGATGCGGATAAATGAGCGTACGAACTAATATTAAGTAAATAAATCATTAATCGGAAACATTATCTATGTAAACGCTCATTAGTTTTATACGTGAATAAAAAACACCCCCACTTTACATGTAGGGGAAGTAATTATCCTAAAAAAAATTTACAGATATTATTCCATAACTTTAAACAGGGGTCGCAGATTTGTTTAACCATACCAAATTTCATCTTTATAGCTGTAGTAGTCTTTGAGCAAAATGACTGTGATATACCAACAGACAGACAGACATGGCGAAACTATAAGGGTTCCTAGTTTAATGACGGAGCTCTAAAAACAACGAATTAAAAACTTCCTTCTTTTTTGAAGTCGATAAAAAAACTAATGTAAAAAAAATACGACATAGGTACCTAAATCTAAGGTAGGTAACTAATTATTACTATTTTATGACTATCAGAAATAGTGTAATTTGCTCCTATTCTGAATTAATAAACATCTTGAATCTCGTAATAGGGATGACGAATGCTAGTCATCTGAGTTACTTTTTAGAATCTGTCAAAAACGACATTTTGTTTTTAAAATGTTAGAAATACCTAGGCGTGACATCATAGTTTAGCAACGTCACATATGTACTCATTTTGTGATTTTGGTGAGTTAAATATCGAAGACTTGATGGAAAACAAAACGAGTAAGGTTTTCCGAAGTTTAAGGGCAATTTAGTGATCAAGAGTTCATAATTTATTTCTGATGGTGTCGTCACCCCTATTCATGCCTACCTACTACGGTAGACCCAACAAAACGGACAAACAGATAATAATCGCATTGTTCTAGCTGCTGTTTGATGACTGGCGGACATTCACCGCTCGGCCGCCATCTCTGGTGGGAACTCTGAACCTCTACGGGCCGTTGTCAGAGCACATGGAGCAGTTACGAATTTGCTTGGTCAAAATCACCAAACTGTGCACACTTGCCAAGTCAGAAGCTCAGGTGAGATGGGACAGCATTCTTAGTAATGCCAAAGTATATATTATTAGTACTAACGTAGTAATGTTAAATATGGTTGTTTGAAACCATTTTAATTCCTACATAGATTTCCCTGCGGCCGCAAGTTTCGCAACCAGTTGCTAAAAAGGAAATAAATGATTATGCTCTATTCTTTTTCCACAACTGTCATCGGTCACCTTTACAAGTTGTCAAAAGATAAAAAATAACCAAGGACGGATCCAATGGGAGGGGCACAGCTAGGGGCACGTGCCCCCCCCATCCAAACGGTTGAAATAAAACAAGGAGCTGGGATAATAAAAAGATACCGTTTTATTATCATTTAATTTTGTTTTTTTTGCGTACACACGTAGAGCAAGTTGCAATTCGCAAATTATCAAACAGTAAGGCGCTTTGCACACGACGGGCCGGGGCGGACCGGTCAATTTCGCCGCTAACGATAGCATACAAAGGGAATCCTATACTACCAACGCACATGGAGGGCAAAAAGACCGCGTCGACCGCGCCGCCTCCATGTGCGTTGGTAGTATAGGATTCCCTTTGTGCTGTCGTTGGCGGCGAAATTGACCGGCGCGCCCCGCCCCGTCGTGTGCAAAGCGCCTAAAGATCTACAGTTAGGAATTAATAAAAAATAAAAAATCCGACCCCATTACAAATTGAACTTCCCTTTTTTGCTTCCATCTTCGGCATCATCGTCACTTACCATCAGGTGAGATGATGCCAAGGGCTTACCAATTGTGAATAAAAAAAAACAGTCGGATACCTATCATATCAGCTATCACATCAGTACCAATCATATCAGCTAATATACTTTCCCACTCAAGGGCTCGAGCCTACCCAGAATTAGCGCGTACGGGCCTTAGTCAGGCCCAGTGCGGATTGGTCGACTTCACACACAACCTTCAAGTTTGTTCGCAGGCGTGTGCAGGTTTCCTTACGATGTTTTCCTTCACCGTAATAGCGTCGGATAAATACATATAATGAAATTGAAATTCGAAAACACCGTACTCACACCCTGGACACTTCATACAACGGGCCAGAAATGAGACTTCAAAAAAGGAATGACGGAACAAACAAAATGGCGGCGAAATCCTATACGTTCGACAACCAAACTGTAACCATCTGTATCAATCTGGGTGACGAAGGGGAGAGGTCGGAATCAAGAGAGCGGCAGGCACTGTCCATACTGTATGTTAGTACTAATATATATATATATAGAGTAGCTGTCCCGGCGAACTTCGTACCGCCTTACATTACATTACACTGCCCTGCCCTACCCTACACTACACTACACTACCCTACCCTACCCTACATACACTACACTACACTACCCTACCCTACACTACACCACCCTACCCTACACTACCCTACCCTACCCTATCCTATCTCTCAAGTTGGATCGAACTGCACATGGTGTGCGAATTGTATTATAATCGGTTAAGTGGTTTAGGGGTCCATTGAGGACAAACATTGTGACACGAGATTTATATATATTAAGAGATATACTTTGGTATTATCGAGTATTCTGGCATAGTACTAATATATATACTGTGATTCTGGAGTGGTTTTGATGTCTATGGTTGCGTGTACATTACAGTGTACGTACAGGTTTGGAGTGAGTTTCTGTCTAAGCTTTTTTTTTGATCTGAGCTCTGCGGTTTCTTTTATACAGCTGTCGTTTGAGGGTTTGAGTGCCAACGACCCCAAAATGGAGGCCCTGCCTGAAGTAGCCCTGCTGAACTTTCTGCTGCAATCGCCGCACGTTCTCGACCTGCGGCAGAACTCGTTCTTGCATCGCCGTGTTGATGACTACATATTTTACTACGGTACCTAATAATCAAATCAAAATCAAATCAAATTATTTATTTCAGATAGTCAATCCATAATATTGTGTTAGTAACAGACATCTTAAATAAATAATAATCAATAATAATAATCTTTAATAATAAATCCTTACTAATATTAAAAATCCGAGTGTAAGTCTGTCTGTTTGTTACTCTTTCACGCAGAAACTTTTAAACCAATTTCTCAGTAATTTGGAAAAGAGAAAAAGGTAAATAAAGGGCCGATAACAATATAGGACACTTTTTCTGAAAAATGAATAGTTCCCAAGGGACCTAGAAAATCACTTACTCTGTTTCTTACTTTTCAACGCTAAAGCTACTGAACGATTTCAATGAAATTTGGTATTATATATTTAAAGAAAAGTGCGGAGAACAACAAAAAAATATTCAATCCCGGGTAAATGCAAATTGCCCAAAGGAATCTGAGAAAAACATAATTATTCATGCAGTCATAAAAACTATATCAACGCGAGTGAAGCCGAGGGTAAAAGCTAGTTTACTTACTTCACTGGCTCAGCGACCCAAAGAGGATCTTAGCCTCCGACACCAAAAGTCGCCACTCGTCCCTATTTTGCGCCTCCTCACGCCAATCGGGTCTCTTGAAGGCTCTCAGGTCCTTCTGCACTGCATCGTTCCAGCGGTACCTGGGACCGCCCGACCAGACGTTTTCATGTCCGTTGTCCCGTGTACGCTCAAACGCTAGTTTGGTTATATTATAATTGTAGGTTTTTTTACAGTGACATCGAGCATACTAAACTAACCTGATATAATTTCAAATATCCCTATTTATTCATTAAATGATTTTCCGGAATTACGCTATCCAGTGGTGATATGCAGACCTACTACCTATTTTCTCTAGTGACAAATCGATTTTTGAATATAGTTGCTCGAAAAGTAGCACTTTGCATGTCAGCATTAGGGCTTAATATATTTACATGCCAGTACATGGCTTGAAAGTGATAGAATTACGCTATCCTATGGTGATATACAGACCTACCTACTTTCTCTTGTGGCAAATCTATTTTTGAATATAGTTGCTCGAAAAGTAGCACTTTGCATGTCAGCATTATGGCTAAAAATATTTACATGCCAGATTTTTGGTGACAGATCTACACTTTTGAGTACAAACTATATTATGTGATTAGGGATTTTTTATATTCAGTTATCAAATCAATTAAATTGGCATTCGATAAAATCATACCCATTTTCATCTCCTTCGCAATAACCTATTTACAACCCTAGTTTTACAATGTTTTATGATTTCAGAGCACGTCTGGCCACTACCAACGCACTACACGCCGCGTTTCCTTTACAAACTGAAGATTGACGACTGCTTCGTGGAGCCGCTGCCGGTGATGCCGTGGGATACGAAGAAAAAAGACGAGGAGGAAGAAAGAGACGACCAGAGGAGCGGCACTTCCGAAAGCGATTGATTTATGCGTGTTAGGGTCAGTTCACACCGAAACGCGAAGCGACAGGACGATGCTTGAAGAGGCTAGGTGTCCCGCTCTGCGCAGCGCGGCGCCGCGTGACGCATCGCGAGTCCGCGAGGCGCATCGTGAAGCCGTTTAAATTTGCGGTTAAGCATACCGGCGATACGTCGCGAGGTATCTCGAGGTGCAGTGCGTCGCGGCGCGGCGTAGCTTGACCCCGCGGAGCTTATATTATTAAAATGTGTATCTTATTGTGTACTAAATAAAGTTATATTTAGTATCACTATCATAAAAAGTGCGCGCCGCGTCGCGTCTCGGTGTAAACTGGCCCTTAGGTAGGTAGGTACGTCACTGAAAAGCCTTTTATTACAGCTGGTAAAAGTATTCTGTGGTCTCTTTATGTAAGTACGAAAAAAATGGTACCCACATAACTATTTTATTTATAAATATCGAGACTGCAGTTATTTTCCCGAGTATTTGCAATCATCCAATCATATGCAAGCACGAATAAATTATTTTGGTTTATTGTGTGTTCATGTTAAATATATCTTTGATTTAGCAATTAGGAACCATACTTATTAAGTTTATCAGCAAATAAAACATAACTTTTCTTATCAGTGTAAACTGTTTTAATATACCTACCACATCATATTGAATATAATTTTCCTCGCTGTTACTATAGTGATATTGATCGCACCATAACGCATTTCTCGAAATAGATAGCCAACAAGTTCTGTGAACGTCCCCGTCAAATAGCCATGAATTTGGCAAAAAATAAAAAACTAGTGAAGAGAGAGTCCAGGAAAACAATCGGTGGAATTAAATTACCTCCCATCGAGCCAACTAAAGATGAAGATATTAAAACAATACTCGATATCGACCCAGATTTCTATTCGCTGGTCCAAGGGCGACCGATCAGACCAAACACCTCTTTCAATAAGTACAAAGCCGACGTGAAGGGTATAGCTCTGAAACGAACAGTCCATGGATTTTTGGTCGACGAAATCATGAGGATTGATGAAGAAATGGTAAAAGAAAAAAAAATTTACGAAACTGCTTTCAAACACTTCGAAGAATGCCAATATAGCTTTGATAAATTCTTGGCACACGATAATGATAAAACAATCGTAATAATGAAAAAATCTGATACTATGGCAAAAGATTTGGCTAATCAGACCGAAGATTACAAGCAAGTCTCTTTCGAAATGGCTACTCTTAAATCAAAATTGCAGTATACCGACGAAACTTTGCTAATACTGCTGTCATTTGAAAACTTTCTCCACAAAACTGCACCGATTTTGTGGCAAGAAAAAGAGAACTTAAACTTAGATGTCGAACATTCTGAGATTATTATCCTAGACGGAGGTATGTTTCAGCCAGTCAATATTTATATAGTAAAGGAGAGGCTGAGTAAACTGTCACCCCCACGGCTTTATTTTCAGACACCGGAACAGTTGATTGAAATATTTTCACTATCTGAGAAACAAAATTTGAATTACTTACTGGTGACGGAAGAATTAAGTACAGCAAAAAACAAATTTTTGAAAGCAAAAGACGTCTTCAAGGCCGTTATGCACGAGGAACTCTCTCATATTCAACAAAAGGTACAGTCCTTGAACAGTATATAATTATAACTTATAGTAGGTACTTATAACTGTTTTGCCTAACTTTTTTATGGTTGTTTGTTTTATCACGATTTAAATGATTACTTGATGATTTACAGATGTCGGAAATAGAAAAGATGATTACTTGGACTGAAATGCGCGAGGTCGAACTAAAAGAAGTGTTCTTCAGAGTTTTGCAAGACAAGATGAGATACTTAATATCATCTGAAGCAGCGTTACAGATTTTTACTTATGTTGAATTTGCATATGAACAGCTGATTGCACCAAACGACGTGAAGCTTAGTACTTTAGACATGGCGTTAGCTCTTGAGAGAGATTTCGATAACATATCATTAGATTTGACAGCCTTTGACCTGGAATTTATAAAAAAGATTGAGAAGGAAATATATGAAAGCAGTGAAACTGAAATAAAGCAAGCCATCGAGGCTAACAAATTACTGAAAGATGTTCATAAGATGAACAAGCGTCTTAAGTCATCTTATGAACCATCAAGGAGACCTAAATATTTATAAATAAAAATGAAATTATCGTTGGTAAGCGTATAACTTGAGAATGGCTGGACCGATTTCGCAAATTTTTATTTTTGAATGTTCGTAATAGTCCGAATAAAGTTTTTAGAAAGAGAAAAACTCTGCGAGCCGCTTGCAGCTAGCGCACCGCGCACCCTCGATATCCACGGGAGCGGAGCCTCGGGCAACAGCTATATTATAAAACAAACGCTGGCTAGAAGACTATAATGCGTCTATGCTTGTCGCGTTTCCGTTGATGTTCTTTTATACGATTCTGTTTTGTCAGGTGTAGCACGGTGTTTCCGTTGATGTTCTTTTGTATGATTCTGTTTTGTCAGGCATAGCATGGTGTTTCCGTTGATGTTCTTTTGTACGATTCTGTTTTGTCAGGCGTAGCACGGTGTTTCCGTTGATGTTCTTTTGTATGATTCTGTTTTGTCAGGCATAGCATGGTGTTTCCGTTGATGTTCTTTTGTACGATTCTGTTTTGTCAGGCGTAGCACGGTGTTTCCGTTGATGTTCTTTTGTATGATTCTGTTTTGTCAGGCATATCATGGTGTTTCCGTTGATGTTCTTTTGTAAGATTCTGTTTTGTCAGGCGTAGCATGGTATTTCCGTTGATGTTCTTTTGTACGATTCTGTTTTGTCAGGCGTAGCATGGTGTTTCCGTTGATGTTCTTTATCAGAATGGTTAAGCGTAGCTTCACTTTTTTTTTTGTCTTTTTATTTATGAAAAATAGCTGTTTTCCGCGGCTTCGCCTGCGTGGACGTTTCTATGGCTTCGAGGGTGCGCAGTGCGCGAGCCTAGAGCGGCTCGCGAGCGTGGAAAAAAGGAGCTTGTGTTAATCCAGGTCCTAATCTGTCTACCTACCTAATTTCAGCCTGATCCGTTCAGTAGTTTTTGCGTGAAAGAGTAACAAACATACATCCATACATTTTTACAAACTTTCGCGTTTATAACTTTACTATACTGCGGACGTTAAAAAGCTTAAATAACATTAGAATACTTTTGAAAAGCATAATAATGTATCAATGGAATACTTCTAGAGCAGCCATCAGAGATTTTTTACCATAGATGGGTTATGCACTAACAAACAACATTTGTAAATCGAACCCTTACTTACGAAGTAACTAGTATCTCATCTGTGCCCTTACACACACAATAATATAGGTAGTTCGCTTGCGTTGCCGCGAATGCTACTACGAAAAGAGATGCCAATTGGCATAATTTTTTTGCTTCACTTTTTGGATACATGTAACCTATCTACCTCCCCTTATAAAGCATATACATATCTGGCAGCCATACTCAAAGTGTGCTCCGCGGAGCCCAAAGAAATATAAAAAAAGTCGCCTACGCACAAAAAGTGATATCACATAATAGGCAAAATTTGCTGACACGTAGATAGCATAATAAATAAGTCTACAAAAGCAGAAGTTACAGAAACTAAATCAATATAATATAGGACCTATAGAATGGTTTCGAGTTATACAAGTTCTACGGTCAGGGGGTGGTATTTTTGTTATGAAAGCTGGCAAAAAAACCGTTTAGCTTATTTTAAATTTTCTTTAGGGCTCTATCAAATATTTAGTGTTGCAAAAGTGCTCCGCGTCTAAAAAAGTTTGAGAACCGCTGTTCTATAGTAATTAAATCATTTGAAGAAAATCTTTTTTAAAATCAGTCATCTTATGACGTAATAGTATTACAGTATTAATGGAGACGTAATACCTACTAAGTTCCACTCTTTTGTGGTATTTTAAAGAACTTTTGAATGTGACTTCAAGATGTCAATATTGGAGTGAACAACCTATGTAATATTTAATTTTTTTGTAGAAAAACCTTACAAGAAATTAATATCATTAATTTAATGGAAAATATATTTAACTACAAGTACGTCTGAAAGTCAACAAGTTGTTTACAATGTCTGGGGAAAAGAATTGCTTGGAGAAAGAACGTAAGCCCATGGTGCCTCTGAAGACATTGGATATTATTTTTAGACGTCGCTATTTACGAAACACTCAATTTTATTTTGCTAATCGCAAACATGCCGTCAAAGATCTACCGCAGCAAGCCAAACGAGTCAGTCCCTTCCGTGTGCCGAGGTCAGAGAAACTACTTTCTTACATAAAATACAGCGACCGCAAGGAAAAACTGATTTCTAAAGCCAGGTTATCTCAACCTTTACACTTGAAAGATAATTTAAAAATAGCAGCCACTAGAGATATATCCCAACGATTATTCGTCGAAGAACCACCTGATAATGTAAGGGCTGTGGTGGAAATTCATCCTGAATTTTATACTGTCATTGAAGGCCGTCCTTTACGGAGTTTTGATGATATAAAAGTATATTGTTCTAATATTCGCTACTATGCTATGAATCGTCAACAAATTGGCTATCGCCGTGATTTAATACTTAAAATAGAACAGAGTATAGTGGAAGAAACCAGGCAGCACGATTCTATTTCAGAAGAATTGAAACATCATATAAAAAACTTTCAGAGATTTTTAACTGAAGATTACAAAAAAGCTTGCGCAAAAGTAGCTAAAGCAGAAAAAGTTTATAATGAGTTAGTAGCAAAAAATTCCGAATTTCTTAGCTATGCAAGTAAGATAACAATACTTAACAATATGATATTTAAGTTGGACGCTATTCGAAACGTTTTAAAAACATATCGCAGTTATTTGTTATTTGTCGCCCCCTTGTCATGGAGACAGGTGCATGATGAGACCCTGAGGCACAGGATTCAATCGATTCAATTTGAAACTGGCGAGTTTACCACGGACGACGACCTTGTGGAGTTCATGGATATAGACAAGATGGTTGACCAAGCTAAAATAGAGTTAAAAAATCCAAATCCTGCGTGCATATACTTTACAAACCCAGAACAAATGATGTATTTGTTTCGTAGCATGGAGTTGCAAAGCAGGGAATATTTGACCGAGCTATCCAAGACCGATGGGCCTTACAAATTGTTACTAGAACGCATAAAACAGCTGAAGTTATCGACAAAACAAGAACTGGACTACTTTCAGTATTACATTGACAGCATTAATCAAGAAATTGCCAGAGAAATGCATAACGAAACTCATTTGCAACAAAAGTTTTTTCGCATTTTGAATGAGAACTTTTACGATAGCGTCGCTAGTCCAGCTACCTTAAAGCTAAAAATTTGTATTGAATACGTTTATGAACAAATTTTTGGTAAATGCGAAGAAGGACACCAAACTTTGCGCGATCCAATGAAAATTTTGGAAATATTTTATGAGGATTACAATTTAAGACTCGATTCTTTAGATTTCAAAACTGTAACTCAAGCTCGAAATGACTTTTTCACTCAGGATTTGAGGATGATGAGAAATGCTTATCTTGCACAGCGGGAGTTAAGAGCTTTCAGAGAAATGACGAACGCTATGAACAAGGCATTTATGCCGCCAAAACAATTTGTGCGTTCGCCATTTAAAAAGTTTCAAGACAAAAAGACTCTCAGAGCAGAGAGGATTGCCGAAAAGAAAAAGATGCTACTCGCGAGCGGCGAACGGGCAACAAGGCGCAAAAAATATAGAATATCTGATGATGAACGCGATGGTCTTTTGATGTTTACTGAGTGGTGTGAGGGAGAGAACCCGGCTCCTTACCTCAAAGATTATTATACGTATGCTAAACCAGTATTTGATAGCAAACCTCGTAAATCCATTTTGCCTCCGCTTCGGAACTCCTCTTCAAATATTCAAAATACTTAGTTTTACATTCGTATCCCTACCTATGCCTATGACCTACCTTAATGTTGATAACTTTTTTTTTAATGAATTTGAACTGAAACTCTATTAAGATTAAATTGCCTCAACAAATCTAGATGGTCTTTATTGAAATTTTTATTTGTATACAATCACTTACAACGTACTTTTGTGAAACAACTTTGATATGGAAGAGGATATCCATTCTTATGTTATTCAAATACCTAAGGTAAGATACTCAGCTAAAAAGGCTGATGTATTACTGCAAAAAAACGCTAAACAGCAACGTAAAAAACCACCACCAGACAAGCGAGTCTCAAAACCTTCTAAAGATTCTTTGAGAAAATATTGTTTGCTAAGTGAAGATGCTGCACGCTCTAGTACACTGCAAAATGACGACTTGTTTTTAGCGTTCAGGCGATATGAAAAGCAAAAAAATGCTAAGAGGCATAAACAAAAATTGGACATTAACATTTGTGACAAATACAAAATTATAAGTACCGATCTTCGTAATCGTTTGCATATAGAAGATCCAGTTGACGATGTTAAGGCGGTAACTGATTACGATAAGAGATTTTTTGAATTTGTTGATGGACGGGTCATGGCTCACCTTAACAAATCTCTATATAAGTCTTATAGGTACTTGTATCATAATCAATTAAGAATCAGACAAGAAATTGGATACAGGAATGATACTATTCTAAACATTGATGAAAACTATAAAAGAGAGAAGGAAGTGTACAATAAAGGAACAAACAGATTTATGGATCAAGCAAAGCAGTTTGACTGTTTCATTTCGGAAGATTATTTGAAGTCAATGGCATTTCTTGCTAAATGGGAAAAATTAAAAGATAAAATTAGAATAAAAGATGCTGAATTGCACTATTCAGCTGGAGAAATATTTAAAAATACATCTCGTCTTATTGGATTAGATTACAGATTTTGTTTACTTCAAAAATATGGCAGATTTCTTTATTACTTATCCCCTCCGCTATGGCGCTTGCAAAACAGAGAGTTTGCTAGGTCTATCGAAATAGAGGAGAAAGGCTTCGATTTAGGCGAAGCAAAAGATGCTGACTCATTTTCGGTTAAATTTGAAAAGATGAAAAGAGATTGTTTGGTGGACATGATAAAACCAGCTTTGTATTACGAACACCCTTCTGATTTGCTTGAAATGTTTAAAACTGTAGAACTACAACAATTGCGTCATTTTGCTCACGTTACGAAAATGAAACCCGATACTGATAATTTAATGAAAACGCTAAACGTATTGAAAGAATTGATAAGTCACGACAGCGCTGGACTTGCTAACATAATTGGGAAATACGAATCTAATATAGAATTCCTAGAACAAAGAAGCAATCAACTGAAAGCTAATTTTTTTCAGATTTTGAATAGAACCTTCTATAACAGTTTTGGCAGGCTTGAAGTGTTAGAATTTACTATGAATTTAGAGTTTGTTTTTGAAAAGGTGTTCGGTGAGAAACCACTGAATCTCGATATAACCACATTGGCAAAATCATTGGAAAAGTACTGGATGGATTACTTCCTTCGATTAGAAAAATTAAGCAGTAGAAATGTACAATCCGCTATGTTCCAATATATTGAATCAGAAAAACGAAATCACAAGAAGGTTATGGAAACTGTTAAAGAAATACGTCATTTTGAAAGATTGAAGCAAAAACTACTAATCGCGTACGCACCGCCTGCTAAATTTGTGCATATCCAAGCGCAACCTTCATATCTTAACGAAGAATGCAACAAAAAGATGAATTTGAGACAGCCTGCTGCTAGTGCTCCGAAGGCTTCCCTCACAGAAGAACAAAAAGAATATTTAACTCTATTTACAAACTGGACAGTAAACGACGATCCCGCTGATTACCTTCAGAGTTTCTGTAGGACAAGTAAAGACAAATAATACCTATCTGTCTATGTACAGAGGCTAGCACATCAAGCTAGACACTGGTAGTGCGATTCTGATACATACGCATACGGCATAAAAAGGGTGCAAAGTCCAAAATGTCTAGCTTGATGTGCTGGCCTCTGTACCTTCCAACAATTTTATGAGGTGTTATCGTATAGAAACAAATAAAAGATAGTTTTTATTGAAAACAGGTTTTAATTGTGGGGCTCAATATGAAAAACTTCTATTTATCTCCAAAAAAACAATACAATAGTTGTAAAAAGTATTATAGAAGATAATAATATACTTAAAACAAATATAATTAATAACAAAATTTACAATAATTATCTATTCTACTCATAAAAATGTTTGGTTTCATGGTATTAATGATTAACTACTAAGGAATTTACATATATACAGGGTAAATAAAAAAATATGGTAAAAAATTCACATTAATTATGCAAAAGGCAGCAGAGGGGGTTAAAAATAGTTACAGATAGCTTAACTGCCAAAAATGGATTTATGCTATCTGTAAATAAACCGAACTATATTTCACAGAGTTAATAGTTCCTAAATAAACTGCAGTAGGTACCTATTGTTAAAATTCATCGTTTAAAATTTTCGTTAAAGTATTTACTCAGCAAATAATTATTTTAAAACTGATAGCGGCGCGCGGCGCTAGTTTAAATGGGGGTAGCCCCATAAATGAAGATAATTGTAGTGGGTCTGTGTGATGTAACTGGTAATTGATTTCATGTTTTTAGTTCATAAATAGAAACTCCATTTCAGTCAGGACTAAACAAAAATCCTTGTGAGTAATATTGTAGGTATTTACATATTGTTATGTACAAGCAAGACCAATTAGTAAAGAAAACCGAAAACATTAAAAGCCTTATTTAAAATGATATCACAAAAGTTTCAAAACTTTTGTTTACAGATCTACCAAGTTATTTGTGGACTGATGGATGTCGCCACTCTGTCATGCAGATATCCGTATTTTCAATACGGCGACGGTTGGTTCCGAATTCTGCCACTTCACAGATAAGTTGGTACGACTGTAGTGATAATATAAAGTACATATTTGAATTGGAAACATTAACAAGGCTTAGATCAATAGCAGTTCTACACTACAGTGTACTATAAAGTTAAATTAATTTATGGTCCCACATGTAAGTGAGCCAATGCCTACAGAAGCTGTATTGTAGAATCCGCCGTTTTGCAAAATAGCGCGCTGAATGACGCCGGATTGTATAGCGGCGACATACGTTGAGCCGGATTGCATTTCGGCTGAAATAAAGTACGCCGCATTGTATCAGGCGCCGCTCTGTGTAAAAACTCTCTCTCTCTCTCTCTCTTTTCTTAGCAATTTTCCCGTTTGATGACAGGGTCTTCTGCTTTCCGGCTATTCTTTCTCCACTTTGTCCCGTCCGTCCCCTGTCCCAGACGGAATAAATCATCGGGCTTATTCTGAGATTCTTTACACAGTACCTATTTTATAAACCAGCGCAAAATCCGCTGTTTTACAAAACGCCGCCGTTTTGCAAAGCAGCGCGCAAACCTGCGAATTCTACATAACGGCTGTGACACCTATAAATTCTCATGTAACACTCATTTAACCTCTTGACAGCTAAAGGCTACCTAGGTAACAAATCGAAATCTATTCTCATCAGTCGAAGGCTACCTAGGCAGCCGATGAAGAGGCCCGATGCGGGTGGACACTAATTCCGGTTTCACCGATTACGAATAGATTCAGAAATCACAGTATAATAATAATAATCATAGCACAATAATTAATAATCATAGTATTGTAGATCTAGTTAGCCGTTAGTTTTTTTCGTAGCCCAAGTAAATTCAAGCGTTTTGCCTACGCGGTACGCGCGGCGGTTTCAGGCAGCATATCATGCCTTTACCACAGATTACTAAATAGCCTTTACCCGCGTAGTCCTAGAGTACAATGTGTAGACCGCGCGGACTGTCAAGCGGTTAATAGGTAGTTTAGGTAACATTTAGATAGGTACCAATATAGACCCTAAATAAACCTTTCCAAGCTGTGGCCGTACCTATCCATCTCCAGACCTTAAATCATTAGATACAGAAAGTTATTACCGTTCATCTAGATATTTTCAAAAGAAAATGACTAGTAGTTACACAAACATTTCATCCAAATAAACGATTCTGTTTCAAAAATTCAAAATGTGCCTTACAATTTGAGCAACATTGTTGTTATATTACATTACAAAACCGTACGTTTATGTTTCAATAATTTTGAATAAAAAAACCGACTTCAAACAGGAAACTGCGGGTCCCCCCGATTTCTCTGGGATACCGTCATCGGATCCTGGTTGCCTTATCATGGTACCACCCTTGGGATATCTCCTTCCTAACAAAAAAATAATCATCAAAATCGGTTCATAAACGACGATGTTATCCGCGAACACACATAAAAAAGTATATACGGTCGAATTGAGAAACCTCCTCCTTTTTTTGAAGTCGGTTAGAAACAAAATTATTTGATGTTCACGTTAATTCTTGAACAATGTTCGAAACATCCACACAATGACCTTTATATTTCATAATACTTGCAATATCGATAATTATTATCGTACACAACATCTAATTAAAACCACTTAAAAGCGTCCAACAGTTTATCTGACTCGCTTCTTCTGCAACTTTGCAAGTTTTCTTCTTTTGAGTATCATTTCGTAGAGCGCGTCGAGGCCCTCGTGCAGGCCCTCGCCGGTGATGGCGCAGGCGGGCTGCACGTGGCAGCTGTGCGCGTCGCGCGACCCTTGCGGCGCCGCTCCCAACTCGTGCAACCCTAGCAGCTTCTCTAGTTCGCGCGGCTCCTTCGCGCCCGGCAGGTCCTGCTTGTTTGCCAGCACCAGGATCGGCACGCCCGCATTATCCGGCGATTTTGCAGTCCTTATCAGCTCCATCTTGGCTTCCTCCATCCGCTCCAAATCTACCGAGTCGAGAACGAAGACGATACCATCCGTGCATCGAGTGTAGGACTTCCAGAGTGGCCGGAGTTTCTCCTGGCCGCCGACGTCCCACACGAGAAAGTTGACTCCCTTCGATTTGCCGATGGTGCCTTTGACTTTCTCGCAGTTGAAGCCGATGGTGGGGACGGTGTTGAGGTACTGGTCGAACTTGAGCCGGTATAGCGCTGTGGTCTTGCCGGCGGAGTCGAGGCCCAGCATGACGACGTGCAGCGTGCCTTGCGTAGACGGCAGCGCGTCGAGCAGGCTCGAGTTCTTGCCCATGTTCGCACCCATGCTGCGCGCTGCGGCTACCTCACGCTCTCGTCTGAACGCAACATCACGATAACCTGGAATAGAGAGAAAATACGTGGTTAATATTTACAAGCAAACATACGTTACCAAGAGGGGCATACGGGCAATGTGGCGCTGATTTACGTTGAAAATGGTTTGGTTTATAGGTACAGACATATTTTATTTGACAGTAACAAGGCACTCTACATCTGGTACGTACCGGGTAACATGGTTTCGACGCATCTTCAGTATCTACTCTGGTTTACATTGTAAATAGGGCACTAATAAATAATAATATCCTATTAATAAATTAACGTCTACATATGAGTCAATCAAAGAATTTAAAGCACGCTTCAAAGTACTTTTTACAGAAACATCGTAATTGAAATGTCCAACAAATTATTATGTCTCGAAAATTTTCTGTAGAAGTATTCGGATGCGGTAGGTACTTAGGCTTTAAGATGACTCACTCCGAGCAGGTTGAAATGTGTTAAAATAATATCGAACGTTTCATTTTAAGTTCAAATCAATGCGGGCTTTAACGTGGCTGTTAAGAAAACGTTGAAATCGAACGCCCAACTCTCGATTTTTACATGTTTTTATTATTTTTCATCACTTTCAAAAAAGTTTTAAAAAATGTTTTCAATTAAAATTTTTGTGTGTTGGTTTCATTCAACATTAACTATTTGTTTTCGAGAAATTTCACAAACAAAAACAGGGCCCACAGTATTTTTTTAACATCAAATTGGTATTATTTTTAAAATTGTATTCAATTAAATCATTTTTTTATTACTTTAAGTATATTAAATATTTTTTCCATAATGATAGCTTTACATAGTCTTTCAATAATTTGAATTGAATAATGTCATTTGACCCATCTTAAGACCTTAAAGACAGGGCAGTAAGTACACTAGCTATCCTGTTGTACAAGAAATAAATAGAAAACTAATGAAATAGTTGTAAAATATTAGATATAAAAATGTTATGGTTAACACAAAGAGTTACTTTACAGATTGGGCGTTTGCATTTTTTACATAAATGGAAAGTTCAACATAAATACCTACATATTTATATCCCAAATAAACTATTATCTTAAATAAGCGTCGGTGGCGTAATGGCTGGCAAGAGCCGCTACCTCCTGTCCGGCAGGTCGTGGTTCGAATCCTGCCACGTACCAATGTGTTTTCGAATTTTGATTTCATATGTACGTTTATAAGACGCTCTTACGGTGAAGGAAAACATCGTGAGGAAACCTGCGAAAAAACTCGAAGGTTGTGTGTGAAGTCGACTAACCCACACTTGGCCCGCGTGGTCGACTAAGGCCCGATCGCCTTAATTCAGGGTAGGCTCGAGGCCCCCTCGGTGGGGACGTATATGAGCTGATATGATGATGATGATGATGAAACTATCATCCGAACTTTACTGAGAATTGTAGATAGCGAAATTCTTCTGTCAGTCGGTTTAAAAGCAAAACATGTCGTCTGCATTAATTTAATATGTAAAAATACGGGTGCACTGAGAGGGGGATGAGGGCAGAGGGGGGGGGGGGGGAGATCAGGGGGATTGTATGCTAGACGAGACGAGATGTCTGAAGCCACCTCGCCACCTCATCGCCCTTTTTATGATACGTACAAGAAATGTCGTTGACTTGGTAACCTTTGCGTTGACTTTACCGACGAAAACAATAGCATCTTATTACAGAACTATAATATTCGTGTTAAGTATCACTACATAGTATAAAACAAAGTCGCTTTCTCTGTCCCTATGTCCCTTTGTATGCTTAAATCTTTGAAACTACGCAACGGATTTTGATGCGGTTTTTTTTAATAGATAGAGTGATTCAAGAGGAAGGTTTATATGTATAATAACATCCATTAAATAGTGGAGAAGTACTGTTATTTTTTAGGTTTCTAATGTGATGTCGTAAATAATTACATTTTTTCCGCTTACATTGCAAACGCAGGCTGAACCCTACGAGTTTTATCAAAATAATGTACTAAGTATTGTACACATTGAAAAGGTCTACAGAAAAGTCCGTGATGGTATATGTCTATCTCTTATGGATAACCCACAATAACTTTTTTTTGTCATTTACTTTTTACGACAAATAATGGCTAATTTTCGAAGCGATTTTAACCAATACAGCATTAATCCTTAACCAATTAAATACCTTGAATACATTGTTCATTTAATATAGATCTATATGGCCCGTTACACCGTATTATTTAAGTGAATATTTTCGAAGATATTACAGATTTAAAAATTGCGGGACGTAGCGTTTGCGGCGGTACCGCCGGCCGCACGTTCTCAGTTTTTCTGTAGTGTATTTAGTATCAGCATTGCACCCGTGCGAAGCCGGGGCGGGTCGCTAGTAACTTATAAAAACCGGGCCATCTGCTGAACAGGGTGACTGGTAAGACGACGGACGCATTTCAGGAGGTTAATGAGAAAACGAAACTGAATAATTTTCCTAAGAAACCAATGGTTCATTATCCAATTTTGTATGAGAAGTAATTTTTTTTTGCGAATTGACAATAATTGGTTCTTTGGCGAAAATTCTCTTCTCATTCACCTCCAGAAATGCGTCCGTCATCTAAACAGTCAACCTGTATAATTGAAAATATTAATTTCATTTTCAATACAGTTGTTTAAAAAAATGAAACTTTGTGTGAAAAATTGATTTTACTGCACACATGCGTGTTACTTTATAATTTTTTTAAATTTCTGGCAAATTAAATATAATAACCAAAGATACAGAATCTTCTTTCAGACTTTTGAAAGCATACTTTTAAAAGAGATTATCTTTGTGAAGAAAGGAGATTAAATACCACGGTGGCCTGTATCGAAAGAAGACATGACGCATGAAGCGCATAGGTCACACCAAAGTGTAGGTCATCTTTTCTAAGGAGGTTTTATGTTTACGTTATTATCCCACCCAAGCCTTATTAAAAAAAATACGCATGCGCGTAGACAAGAAGTCAGAAGGATTTACCTGTTTACCACCCTTATAACTGGTACTATGCATCGAATATTTGCATATAAGTTTGTCATCACACTAATATTATTAAGGCGAAAGTTTGTGAGTGTGTGAATGTGTATGTTTGTTACTTCTTCACGCAAAAACTACTGAACGGATCTGGCTGAAATCTGGTAGGTAGACAGATTAGGACCTGGATTAACACATAGGATACTTTTTCTCACGCTCGCCAGCCGCTTGCGGCTCGTTCACTGCGCACCCTCGAAAAGTCATAGAAACGTTGTCCACGCGGGTGAAGCCGCGGGAAACAGCTAGTAACTTCAATAATCTACAAAATTGTTTTTTAAGTCGTCGTCGAAGTAAAAGGCACTTCTTGTAACCGCATCTTTCTATTAATTAATTACAACATTTAATTCACTTACATGTAACCAATTTTTAATTGTGTCTTTTGTAATAAACAGAAAATAAGACCACAAGTGGAACAGGCGACATTTTTAGTTTAAAAATAAAAGTAACCTGTTTTTTAAACGAAAGTTTTTGTATTCGAGGTCACATAAATCAAGTGGGTCACTATCAGCATTTCTACAACTTAATACCCGAATACTGGAAAAGCGACTTTTGATTTTATTTAATCGTATTCGCTAAAGGTCAGGGCCATTCATTATACAAATAGAACAAAATAATTAACAATAGGACGCCAAGGGACTGCAGTTAAACCACAGCAAGACCAGTCTGCAGGGCTTTTCGTTAGACAGTTTTTGAACTTTCTTCATCCAGCGGCTTCCCGCGACTTTCACAAGGTCGACGGTCCACTTTGTGGGAGGCCTGCCTACGCTACGTCTTCTGCTGCCCGGTCGCAATTCGAGAACTTTACTGCCCCAACGGCTATCTGTTCTACGAGCTGGCTGGTTCTATGTGGGCAGCGCAGGACCGGTCTTCGTGGAAATCCTTTGGGGGAAGCCTTTGTCCAGCAGTGGACGTCTTTCGGCTGATATGATGATGATGAACCTGCTTAAAGTCAAGTACAGTTACTTTTATGAATAAACTCTATAGATTTGGGAGCATCTGCCTGCATGTTTGAATACAAATAAGAGTGCCTAAAGTACTATTTCTAGTCTAAAGGCCGATTTACACGCAGTTTAGTTAAGTTGCGGTTTTGGCGAGAATTCCTTATCGTCGGTTGGACGCGGATATGCCAGTTAACCCTTTTAAAAGTAAAGCAGCTACTGCGAACCAGAGCAAACTGAACCTTACTTCTATGACAATACAGATTAATGTTAAAACAGCATTGCTGGCAAAAATTTTGCCAATACCCGGGAAAGGGTGTAGTTAGTTGACGACTAAACCACATATCCCCGAACACCCCATACAAAACCTTACTTCTGAGATTTGTAGACGTGAAAAAGAAATTAAATAATATTGATGATATTATCTTTGATAAGACAGCCACCGATACACGATTTATAATAATTCACTCGATACAATTTAATCCCACAATAACTTCTAAAACCGTAATATGTGGGTCTTGAAAGAAACTTGACTCTGTATATACTCAATAAAACTTTACGAAACTAGGTTGAAAAATCAATCATAAACTTAATATTCATTTTACAGCTTTATAATTCCGATATCTTATGCAAATATTTTTTAATAAACTAATTCAGTCAGAAAGCGCAGAAAAATTCGATATGGCGCGTTATTGCTTAGTCTTTTACTCTCTCTATCTAATGCATGTAGGTATGGGAAAAGGGGAGAGGTTCCTGAGGCTCGCTCACGGTACGGTCTTAAGTACAGAGAATAGAATGACGTTCTATTTTTCGGCGAGTCAAGTGCAAGTGCACTCCGCCCGTGTGTCTCCCGCACCCCGGCAACTAAACTCGCTAGTGTAGGCGGGCGAGTTAAGTACAGTTCATACGAATGGCCATGTTGAGCAACGGACGGACAGTTGAACTTAACTCGCTTGTTCGTGTGGACGCAACTTGTTACTTGCCGATCTAAATCGATTAAGTTGCAACTTAACTAAACTGAGTGTAAATCAGCTTTATAAGGTTAGGTATAATATCGAGGAAATTATCCATTATTTTTTTCAATAAGGGAGGGGAAAATTAGGTCATTTCTTGTCTTATTGTTTTATTTTATATTTATTTCACTTCGAGATAGATTTAAGGAAATAAACATTTTAACTAATGACGGTCAATTTCATTTTACGAGCATTTTTTTTTGAGGTGACAGGCACCACCGTAACCAAAGAAGTAAAAGTTGAAATTGCTCTTTCAAATTCTAAAATATGTATTTTTAATAGGTGTTTACACATACTTTTAAAGTTATATCCTTGTAATTTACTTAATCTATTATTGATGTGTAACATCTTTGCTCTCGCTTTCCTGCAATTTGTGGGAGTGATTTCGTGAAATGGGATGGAAAAGTGTCCCATGGGACGGAAATGTGTCCCAGGGAGTCGCGTTTTTTCAGGCTTTAAAAGCGCGGAAAAGGCAAAGGTATCTATGACCATACAGCCTAGTCTGCCGTATCTTTGATCGAAAGCTCGAAACGCAAACTATCGTTTCGAGCCAATCTCCTTTTTGCGTTTCATACTTAAATTCTCTTTTGATTTTGTTCGTCTATGGAAATTGAATTTGAAAATATTTGTTTCGTTTTGACAAGAAGATGAGAGATAGAAAAAATAACAATGGAATGGTGGTCACCGCAAACCTATTTTTGACCGAAAATAAGATTATAAATTTAATAAGTTGCGTTTTGCTGTTTTTCAAAGTTGTATGGTGCAGTTTTTTTAGTATATTACAGATCCTTTGCCGATATTTCAAGGGTTTTTACCGAGTACCTAATGGACAACTAATATAATAACGGCGAAATAGCCGACGTATTACATCAGCAGGCTAAGCAAATAACTGATCGAGTCTTGGCTGGTACAGCTCGAATACCGTTTTCGTCAGCCTGAGCATCTACCACCGTCGTGCCACCTACGACTACGAAGGGAAGTAGTCACCTTTTTTTCACATTTCCCTATTCCCCGGTCAAGATTCCTTTTGGTTTTCATGAACTTTAGAAATTGAACAGTGTTATTATTTTATGTGTGCCTTTTTACGTTTAATTTAAGGTATTATCTATCACAGAATTAAGAGTAACAATCTATACGTATGGATTGTCCCTTCTACTACTTATTAAGGTTTAACAATAACTAAAAGTGTAATCACACGTTTGTACTCCATGTTCAGTTTTAATCATAGTCTCTCAACCTATTGAAAATTGATATTATTATAAGTACCATTTTACATTTTTTTTTTATTAAAAATTTGAGTGCGTTTGACTGCAACTCACCTGATGGTAAGTGATGATGCAGTGACCAATTTCTTTTGATACTAGATGTTATTAAATACATATTTTAAATTATATTTTAATTTATTACCTCTAAATATATATTTTAATTTATTACCTCTAAATCTTACGTATCATGTGTGGCAAATTCCTTAAGGGTTTTTATCCCCTGTTGCCATTATTTTTGTCACATATTTATGGCGCCCGAACTAATGTTTTTATCCCCTTTTCTGCCTTTAATCTTTCCCTAACGAACCCGTTTTTTTGTCGTTCGTGGGTGTATCCGTTTTCCGGATGTTATGGTTCAAGTTTTAATACCTCAAGACCCTTACTTAATTTAATCGTGCAGTTTTCTTTGAAACGTAATGTTTTTTTGTATGTATGCACGGTATTTTTTTGCTTCTCTTGACACGGGTCGTTTTTTCCCGGCTTATTGGCATTATACCTCTTTTGGATAATTGCTTACGTGTTGATGAGTTGTTTTTGCCTGTGTATTCCCTTACGATTCCAAGAGAATTTTAATTTAAGTAGTCGATGACCAGACTCTAGATTTCTTTCAATCGAAAGTCGGGACAGACTTACTTTTAGTTCACGATTATTTAACGTTGTTTTAAGGGAAAAATCTTTAAGGGTTGCTGTTTGGAATATTTTTACGCGTTGTTTTGCGAGGTACTCCTTAAATTTTTGGCGTACCCTGTTCACTTTTATGTGACAACGTTTCTGTATTCCGCAGTATTGTTTAGATTTCTTGAGGTCTTATAACAATTTTCCATTTTTCAAATTTCTTTCATTAATCTTGCCCTTGTCTTACCTCAAATGGCCTATTTTTCGGTAGAGTTGTCCCTTTAGACTCTTGCGTATCGCGTTTCAGACTTCCGGTGTTAATTTTATCCGTGAGTCGGATTTTTCACGCATCCGCCTTTACCGCTTTTGTCCATATTTTCGCTGGGGTAACCGACAATGTTTTGCAAGTTTTTTTCAGTTTTTGTCAACCCTATTGGTCTTTAATGTTTTACTAGTTGTAAGGTTTTTCCCTCGAGAAGTGTTAAGCTTGACAGCCCTACTTGCCTATTGTGCGATGTGCTCAGTTTTTTTTCTTATTCATTCTCTCTTTATATTATCTAGTTTTAGTTAGTTGTTTAGTTATGCTCTTTCGGCATTAGTTGGCTATTTTAGGCTGTGCATAGCGATCCCTTAACACTAGTGTGTTGTTGGGGTTATTAAGTTTGTTCACTTTTAGATGGAGTTTTTGGCGTTTGTATGTGTACGCGAATCGTGTATAAATGTCTTTTTCTTCCAGCTTCAAGTAAACGTTTGTAGTTAACTAGTTAATTAGGGAGTTTCTATTTTTTTTTCTTCTTCAGGGCTGTCCAACGTCCATAGGGTTGTCAAAATTTCAAAAATTTTTTTTTTGACTTCACACCTTTTTTTTTGTGAGTTTGTGGGTATTTTGAAACGCAAACTATCGTTTCGAGCCAATCTCCTTTTTGCGTTTCATACTTAAATTCTCTTTTGATTTTGTTCGTCTATGGAAATTGAGAGCGTCGGTGGCTCAACCGGTAACGACTCGGTCCATCTAACCAGAAGTACCGGGTTCAAATCTGGACAGCCAATGTACCAATGAGTTTTTCAAAAACTTACGTACATATACTTACCGATTGCTTTAACGGTGAAGGAAAACATCGTGAGGAAACCTGCACACGCCTGCGAAGAAACTCGAAGGTTGTTTGTGAAGTCGACCAACCCGCATTGGGCCCGCGTGGTCGACTAAGGCCTAATCGCCCTGATTCAGGGTAGGCTCGAGCCCCTCGGTGGGGACGTATATGAGCTGTTATAATAATTATAATAATGGAAATTGAATTTGAAAATATTTGTTTCGTTTTGACAAGAAGATGAGAGATAGAAAAAATAACAATGGAATGGTGGTCACCGCAAACCTATTTTTGACCGAAAATAAGATTATAAATTTAATAAGTTGCGTTTTGCTGTTTTTCAAAGTTGTATGGTGCAGTTTTTTTAGTATATTACAGATCCTTTGCCGATATTTCAAGGGTTTTTACCGAGTACCTAATGGACAACTAATATAATAACGGCGAAATAGCCGACGTATTACATCAGCAGGCTAAGCAAATAACTGATCAAGTCTTGGCTGGTACAGCTCGAATACCTTTTTCGTCAGCCTGAGCATCTACCACCGTCGTGCCACCTACGAAGGGAAGTAGTCACCTTTTTCTTCACATTTCCCTATTCCCCGGTCAAGATTCCTTTTGGTTTTTATGAACTTTAGAAATTGAACAGTGTTTTTATTTTATGTGTGCCTTTTTACGTTTAATTTAAGGTATTATCTATCACAGAATTAAGAGTAACAATCTATACGTATGGATTGTCCCTTCTACTACTTATTAAGGTTTAACAATAACTAAAAGTGTAATCACACGTTTGTACTCCATGTTCAGTTTTAGTCATAGTCTCTCAACCTATTAAAAAATTGATATTATTATAAGTACCATTTTACATTTCGCGGTGACCAATTTCTTTTGATACTAGATGTTATTAAATACATATTTTAAATTATATTTTAATTTATTACCTCTAAATATATATTTTAATTTATTACCTCTAAATCTTACGTATCATGTGTGGCAAATTCCTTAAGGGTTTTTATCCCCTGTTTCCATTATTTTTGTCACACGTCCTTTTATAAAGTATTTTGTCACATGTTACACATCATATGCGAGTACTGTAGGTCTCGCTCGAATTTTTTTTATAATATTCTCTAGAGCACAGGCATTTTTATCACGCTTTTATTAGCTTCATCTGTCTGTATGTATATTGGTATGTTTGTAACCGACTCCATTGCACTCGATTTTGACCCACTTTAAACGGACAGATTTAATTCAAACTTTGTACATTTATCGAGAGTCAGTAACAATATATTAATTTCATAAATTTATCTCATTATCCTGATCAGGATCGCCAGGGTTAAATGCACATCCTACTAAAAATTAAAAAATAAATATACTTAGTTAAAAAAAAAAAAAAAAAAACACGCTTAATGCACATCAAAGTAAAAAGTGAAAAATTGAAAACAATAATGAACGAAAAATACTAGTATTATTGTGAAGAAAGCATGGGGCACTGTGTGCCATATTTTTCGTATATCGAACAACCGACGCTTTTTTTTTACAATAAAACATACTAGTATTTTCCGTTAAATATTGTTTTCAGCTTACATATTAGAATTATTTTTCACTTTTTAGTTTGATGTGCTTTAAAAGCGTGTTTTTTTATTTATTTGACATGAGTTTTAACTATATTTATTTAACATGATTCTTGAATTTATTCTCTGACTAACTTTTGTTGTAGATTCTTATGCACTCCTTAATCAGCAAGGTTTAGTACCTAAAGAGAAAAAAATCGTTTTTGTGGCAGTGGGACTCTTCTACAATAGAACACCTAATGAAGTGTGTAAATAACCGAAATGTAAATTTAAAAAACATGTGACAAAATGTAAAAATTCCAGAGCCTATTAAAAGGTCGCGGACTATTTAAACGATAGAAAGTGTCACCTGGAAAATTTATCCAAAAATTAATAGTAACTCTTAACTTAACCTATTTTTGACATGTATTCAATTAGGTAGTAATAATTGACAAAGTGCGATTTTAATATTTTTTAAAATATTTTTATATATATCTGCAAGGGATATTTTAAATGGTTTTAAGAGTATGTTCGCAATTCTTTTAAAAGTTAATTATTTGTTACGTATTTCTACGTGGGGGTGTAAGGAACTACCTTAGCAATGGGACATTTATACTAGACCTCAGAAAGATATTACTTCTATAAATCACACTGTGTTTTTGTTGATCAAGTGGCTGTTTGATTAACTAGCTGATGTTTGTCATTAAACTATCCAGTTATGTATCAGCTCAGCTGTACGCGAGGTCACAGAAGTCAGGGAAAGCTGGGTGATGTTGGATCATCGGCCCTTTACTTTCTCCGCTGTCTTCGCTTGCCACGCCTCGCAAAATTTATCGATACAAGCGGAAACTCGTACTCACTTCAATTTACTGGTAGAAAGGGGCTTAGGCAGTGTTTACTTGGTTGATGGAGAAATGTGTGAAATTTCTATATTCTAAAACAAGGCACGCGATATGGAATGACTTGGGAATGGGATATAACATAGCTACATATTTTGTACTTGCTTTTGCCAGCGGCTGCGCATAGTGTCTTCGAAGGTGTGCAGTGCGCTGCGGCTCGCGCGCGTGGAAAAAGTTAGCCTATATGTTAATCGAGGTCCTAATCTGTCTATCTACCAAACTTCATCCAGATTCGTTTATCTGTTGTGGCGTGACATCCATTCATACAAACTTTCGCGTTTATAATATTAAGTAAGGATTACTTGGTTGATGGAGAAATGTGTGAAATTTCTATTTCAAAAACAAGGCACGCGATATGGAGACTTGGGGCATAACATAGCTACATATTTTGTATTTTTAACACGCTTTTGTTAGCTTCACTCGTGCGTAACGGAATCTTTCAACGTTATTTTCACCCACTCAAGACACTGGATTAAATCGGAAATTTACACAAGTATTAAGAACCGATGACAATCAATCATCATCATATCAGTCGAAAGTCGTCCACTGCTGGACAAAGGCCTCTTGCGAGGATTTCCACGACGACCGGTCCTCGGCGTCCCGCGACCTTCACCAGGTCGTCGTCGGTCTGGGAGGCCTTCCTACGCTGCGTCTGCCGGTGTGCGGTTGCCACTCGAGAAATTTGTTGTCCTTTACTCGTTTTAAGAACCGGCGACAATAAAATGCTTTAATTTAAAATATGCGTGTTTTTAGGGTTCCGTACCCAAAGGGTAAAAACGGCACTCTATGACTAAGACTCCGCTGTCCCTCCGCCTGTCTGTCTGTCCGTCTGTCACCAGGCTGTATTTCATGAACCGTGATAGCTATATAGTTGAAATTTTCACTTAAGATGTATTTCTGTTGCCGCTATAACACCAATTACAAAAAAATACAAAACGTGAAAAAATAAGGAGGGTCTCCATACAAAAAACGTGTTTATTTGAAACATGAAGAAACTAGCGCCATCTAGTATGATGATACGGAACCCTTTGTGTGCGGTTCTGACTCGCACTTGGCCGGTTTTTTACACTGTAAACTCAAGGAAACTTTTTCTTCAAGACTTTAAAATGATTCAAACCGAGCAGGTCAATCCTTGATAAAACAATATCGAACGTAAGTTTATTTATTTTAAGTTCAAATCAATGCACGCTCCGACGCGGCAGTTACGTGGAAACCGAACGCCTTATTCTCGATTATTACACACCTTTTTATTACTTTTATTCACTTTCAAATAAGTTAAAAAATGTATTCAAATAAAATGAAAGGTGTTAAAGTCACATATTTTTGTGTGTTGGTTTTATTCAACATAAACTATTCGTTTTCGAGAAATTTTGAAAATAATATTTTTTACATCAAAAGTGGTAATATTTTTAAAACTGTACTCAATTAAATCGATTATTATTACTTTAAGTATATTACGTATTTTTTTCCATAGTGAGCTTCGGGCATTTTTTCAATAATTCGAATTGAATATTGTGATTTGATGATGATGATCACTGATGATGATGATGATGATGATGATAGGGCCTTAATGTAGCGCGGTGCACTGTTATTCGTTTTTTTTCATCCGACCTTCTTTTCATTCCATTTATTTCTTTTCCACGCATGTGCTGTCACCCATCTGACAATATCATCATTCGGTAATCGAAATTGTACAGGATGCCTTGGATAACAATGGATGCAAACGCGGTGATCCCAGCGATAGCGTGACACGTCCATTTTGCTCACAGATCAGCACAGCACTACTTGTGTTCTGCTCGACGCTCCGTCAAATAGTGTCTGCCTCGAGACTGACGTCCAGCTAATATGGCTTCTCCACAGATCTAATAAATTCTCAACTCAGTGCTGCCACCTTAATCACAGACAGCCTTCGGTTAATACGTCATCTTTGCTACCACAAACGCTCGTCTCACGAGTACAAGCGATTGTCACGCCACCACCGGTTTCACCCAGGTCCAGGTACTAATACCTGACGTTTGATCCAAATAAAGTTTAACGATCTATGTAAACGTATCTCGAGCTGGTATTGGTCGCGTTTTTCAATGACGCTCCGACAAATAGGTCTTATATTTCATCTTTAATTCACATAATAAATTAAATCGTATGCACGCATCCTCATTTCAAACCAACGCCCACTAAATACCTACCTAAGTCGTGCTACATTAATAGAAAAATTATTAATAAGACTGCATGTGGCTAACTCTTCACACCGAAAGTACTTGTAGCCCAGTTATTCCTTCTATGTGTCCCGCTACACAACCTGGTATTCAGTGCAATAGGCCCATGCGTATGCAGCACCAACACGTGCGCTGAAGTCGAGTTACGGTCACTCACGACTAGGGTTACCATCTGACAGGCATTTGCCGCATTTGACAGGCATTTTGTGGTTTAGACAGGCGTGCGACCAGCGCTAGGCTGAGACAGGCATTTTTGAATTTCGCGGGTTTCAGTAAAAATCTAAAAGCTCTCATACGTGCTCTAATCACACAAGATGATGAAACTGACTAAAAAGCGCTGCGCTGCGGGCGAAAAAACGAGTTAAGAGCAGGCTCCCAGCGCGGCACTGGCAAACAACCTGATATTTAACCTTATGGAATCAGCTTTACCGTTGAATTTCGCCTGAGTGACTTAAAGCGACTTATGTCTTTTACTCCGTGCGTAAATACACATTTTCGTTTATTGCGAGCTTAGTAAACATTATAGAAAAATTTCATCTTAGCTGTTTTATCAATACCTTTATGTTCTTATTGTCGGTATTTATTTCATGCGCCTAACTTATGTACTGTAGGAGAAAAATCTAATAATCTCCAAAAACTACATAGTTTTACTAAATAAAAAGTATCGAGCGAAAACCAATAAATCGTGTTTTTGTTTTAGCCATACCAAAGAAAAAGGTTCAAAGAATCAGATGTGTAGTTTTTACGTTCAGCAAGCTTGCGGCTGACTCAAAATATTCTAGCAAAAATGCACTTATTTTGGGAGCCTGCTCTTAAACTAATTATCTAGCATAGTTAAAACTATCTGTTGCATGTTATTTATTTTTAGACCTATATAGTTTTGTTACTGTAGGACAGGCATTTTTCTGAAAAATTAGGCATTTTGTGCATCCTAGACAGGCATCTCCGTTTACATAGATGGTAACCCTACTCACGGCCAATTACGGTCACTCACGGTACGTTATACGGGCACTATACGGTCTTCTGTGACACCTGTCATGGCAGACAGTGTGGCGGGACCCGGTTTTGTACAGTCTAACGATCGATGACCAGTTTTATGTTACCGTTAATTATATATTGTATTGGGATAATTGGGATATTGATTTGGAGAGCTTGTTGTGACCATAGAGTTCTTTGATGTGAATATATACTCGTAAGTTATTTTATGTAAAATAAGTACATAATATATCAGCTTGCTAAAAAAGCGTTTGTTTTATGACTTAGCTAGTAAGCGGTATAAAATATCACTATGATAATCCAAAAGATACTTGGTACTTACAGTTATAAGAATCGTTTCACGCGACGACGTAAGGCCATAAAACTTTTCAGTCTTCAATTTTTACAAGTACCTGAAACAAATGAATTTATTCTTTTATTAAAATAACTAAAAACATTAACGTAACTAAGTTAAATATACAACAGGATATTAAACAATTTTAATCTAATCACGAGCGAACCGAGAGAGAATACTGAGAAAGTACATATTTTAAACATAAATAATTTGCGAAATAGCTAAAAACTTTTAGGTCCAAGCTTTTATTTGAAAATTTTCAAATATTTCGTATTCTTCTCAGCAAAACCTTTTGTTTGATACCTATATTGTAGGAGTGCATTAAAAAAAACTAGACCGCCATCTGGGGTGTGCCACCATGTTGGATTTAGAATGACGTTACACAGTTAACCATGCATTGTCATCCCAATTGAACGTGTGTACAAAATTTCAGCTCAATCGGTTGAAGATATCTGCTTCAAAATTGAGTTGCAAGATTCCACCCGAACAAACATACATACAATTACATACATTGCAAGTTAATTAAAAGCTTGTAAAAAATCGAGTTCGAGATTTTGATGGGGATAGGTCCTCTAGCATTAATAGAGTCCGAAAAAGTAAAAAAAAATGTATATATGTACTATGCATATATGACTCCGTTTTCAGCTCCAGTTGAACCAATTTAGATGAGATTTTGTATTTCGACCTCTATTGTGAACATCTAAAAGGTTTTGTTGGGATTTTGATAGCTTGATTATTTCCTACCTACTTGTGTGTCATACGAATGAATAATATATGTATACTCCCAAAATGGTTCTAATTATTTTTTTAAATATTTTTTATAGTTGGCCATTGCCATTCAGCGGTAGGTAATGCAGATGGTGTAATGAGCACCTTTGCGCCGGGTTCGGTAAGGGGCGGGTTATTTATTGACTGATAGTTAGTTATTTATAGATTATTATTTTATTAAAATAGATTTAAAAAGCGTCGGTGGCTCAACCGGTAACGACTCGGTCCATCTAACCAGAGGTACCGGGTTCAAATCTGGGCGGCCAATGTACCAATGAGTTTTTCAAAAAAACTTACGTACATATACCTACCGATTGCTTTAACGGTGAAGGAAAACATCGTGAGGAAACCTGCACACGCCTGCGAAGAAACTCGAAGGTTGTGTGTGAAGTCGACCAACCCGCACTGGGCCCGCGTGGTCGACTAAGGCCTAATCGCCCTGATTCAGGGTAGGCTCGAGCCCCTCGGTGGGGACGTATATGAGCTGATATAATAAATAGATTTATAATTGACTTTTGACATGTTATAATTTAATAATAAAATATTTTAGGATAGGAATCATTAATAAATTCTAAAACTTGGTATAATCGGTTACTACAGGAAAACTTAATAAAAATAAATTTGGTACGCTCGGTAACTACAGGAAAATTCTAAAAAAGTACTTTTCCCATACAAAAAAATACATAAATTACAATACTGCTAAAAGACAGCTCTACATGATAGGTACCTGAAGCACACCCCGGACACTGCATACAAACGGTCGTGATATGACATTTGTAAAAACAAATGACGGAGCAAACAAAATCACGGCGAAATCCCATACGTTCGAAAACCAAACTGTAACCAATCTGAATCAAATTGCGTAACGTGGGGGTGAGGTCGTAATCTAGAGAGCCGAAGGGAGTGTCCATACTCTATGTTAGTACTATTATCCCTACTAATATTATAAATGTGAAAGTAACTCTGTCTGTCTGTTACGCTTTCCCGCAAAAACTACTGAACGGATTTGGCTGAAATTCGGTAGGTAGACAGATTAGGACCTGGATTCAGACATAGGCTACTTTTTACCACGCACTGCGCACCCTCGAAAAGTCATAGAAACTTTGTCCACGCGGGTGAAACCGCGGGAAACAGCTAGTATTATATACTTTGCCTTATGCCAGAAGGTTAGTACAGGCCTGCAATTTATTTGTTCTTAATAATAGTCGATCGAACAGTGCGAAAATCACTGCGGTATTTTTCCATTGGGAGAAAGAATTCGTGAGGTTGCGTGAAGACGGCAATTTCCGGCTTCTCGTAATGAATGAGAGGTTGAGAGATGCGGGCTGTGCCTTCCTGTCCCCTTCTCCCCGTCGATTCGCGGATGAGTATGTAAAAGAAAAAACCACGGAAAATGGATATGTATTGATTGTTTGTTCCTTTTTTGGGCAAAAGTAGGGGGCAGTAAAATATCGATACTTACTACCATGGAGTGAATTGTGAGCGTCGGTGGTGTAACGGTTACGGCCGCTACCTTCGGTCCGGGAGGCCGTGGTTCGAATCCTGCCACGTACCAATGTGTTTTCGAATTTCGATTTCATATGTACGTTTATCCGACGTTCTTACGGTGAAGGAAAACATCGTGAGGAAACCTGCACACTCTTGCAAACTCGAAGGTAGTGTGTGAAGTCGACCAACCCGCAATGGGCCCGCATGGTCGACTAAGGCCCGATCGCCCTAATTCAGGGTAGGCTCGAGCCCCTCGGTGGGGACGTATAATATGAGCTGATAAGATGACTAGCATGGAGTAAAGAGACCAATACTATTTAAGAGGATTGTGAACCTACGGCGAAAATTAGGCTTTTCATACTTACCAATTGTGAATAAAAAAAAAAACGGCGATAGCGATTTTCTCCTCTTAAAAGTTAACTGATTTTGACCAATTTTTGACAGGTTGTCAGTCACAATAAAAGCTGGTTTTATAGGTTTTGTTTTTAAATTATTGATTCAAAATTAAATAAATAATGGCCGAAATTAGTTTTATATGAAAACACTGAACGACAAATAAAATTGAACTTATTAATTGTATTGAAAAAACAAAAACCTATACAGGCTGTAACAAAATTGGTGTAGGTCTCGTTAACTGGAAGTTCTACTCGTCACACTGAACAACTTTCTCCAACGAACCCATAGTCAATTCTCAAAAAAAAAATTGGATCTTCCATACTAAAATGCAAAAAATCCAGCTGATTTGTATGAAGAGCAAACAATTTTTTTGCGATTTCAGCAAAGTGGTAGGACAAAAATTGTTCAGTATGGTGAGTAGAAGCCCCAGTTAACGGAATCTAAACGAATTTTGTTACACCCTAGCTTTTGTTCTGACTGACCTTTCAAAAGTTGACCAAAATCGGTTAACTTTTATGAGGTAAAAATTGGTATCGCCGTTTGTATGAAAATTCGCAAGTTTACAATCTTTGAAGATTAAAATGGCTAGATAGTTTATTAAAATATCTAGCTAAAATAACTTAAGTACCTAACTAATTTAATAACAATTTAAAAACCCGCTGCAAAAAAAAAAATCTTTCTCTTTTGGGGCGTACGAGTAAAAATGTATCTTATGTCACTCACGGGATTAAGAAAAATCTACAAACACAAATCCTTTATTTCAAACAGTCATTTACAGAGTATCTTCACATCGGTCCCATTCAAAGCACAGCCTCTATCTTGGGCACCAACAATATAATATACATAAGGTATTGATTGTTGAACTAACAATGAATGTAACGAAACCTTACACTCCGAAATCCATCAAGCCGTTTAGGCTCTGTAGCCGAAGCCACAGTATTACGATATGGCTTACAGTAGCGCAACGCAACGCCTTTACCCTTCCGTTGCTCTGCGTAAGTACATTTGTTGCGCTACTATAAGCCGCTATTGTGTAATACTGTGCCGAAGCCATGCTCAGCCAAAGAAACAGACATACATATAGGTACACATGCAACCGATAAACTTAACCCTTCATTTTGGTCAGTCGGGTAATTAAGATCTAACTTTACATATGTATGTAGAATTGAACTACACAACACATACTTGTACAAATCCTCAGCGAACGACTTTTCTCTTATTAATCTCGACGCGATCTATCTAAAATTGACTTAACACCATTAACACCTTAAAATCTAAATAAGAAAAAAACTACAAAAACTCAAATAAAATACAGTTTTTACAAGAAACTCGAGGAAGGCGTGTGTTGGGAAAACATGTCATATCACATAAGTCAGCAAAAGTGGGCATGGTAAAGAGTGACAAAGTGTGTTTAAAGTTAGAAAATTATTTAAGAAAAACCTAAAAACTATTAGGTACAAGCTTTTAATATTGCATTGTTACGCGATATATATATGCATGCAAAATTTCAGCTCAATCGGAAACTGTGAAGTGGGTCAAAATTAACTTTCACCCGAACAAACATACATACATTGCAAGTTTAATAAAAGCTTTTAAAAAGTTAAAATTACGTACATATTTAAGTTTTTTCTTGCACTATTCCACAATTAATTTAAATAAAACAAAATTTGTTTATACTGCAACCGGTTTCGTGATCATCTTCAGGCAGTAGACTACTTTATTTCAAAGTGAGGGTAGTGTGATACTTAGTAAAAATAGGGATAACAGTTTCTGAAAAAATCTACCAAAACGGTAGTTTTTGTGTCATACTAGTAACTAAATAAATAAATAAGATAACAATTGTATCTGAATGTCAAATTAAAAATGTCAAATTTAAAATTACTAAAATTACAAATGTCAGCTTAGGTTTTTGAATTTAAATTAAAATAAGCTAAAACAGGCGATGTTGAGAGATGTGTCTGATCGTTAAGCAATGGAAATTTGGTTGTGAGTCTCTGTTTGTTTACTTCCAGGGCTTCAAGGGCATTTAGTTTGCTTCCTTTCTTACAAACGTGTAGGATTCTTGTATCTCTTGTCGGGTCAAAAGTGTGAGCATGTTCATTGAGGTGTTCTGCAAAGGTTGATGTTGTTGACTTCTTTTGCCAACTGTTTATATGTTCCTTTATCCTCAATTTGAACTTTCTGCCTGTCTGCCCGACGTAAACTCCTTGGCAGGTTCCGCATGTGAGTTTATAGATACCGCTGTGTTCATTTATTGGGATTGTGTCTTTATTATTGCAGATACGGTTTTTAAGTGACTTGGTCGAGTAAAAGGCAATTTTTTTGTCTTGTGTGTCAAGGATTCTTTTTAGTTTCTGGGATATGTCACCAAGATATGGTATTTTTCTCCAAATCTGGGTCTGGAGCGTTTCTTCGTTTGGCTTCAAGCCTGCTGTTATAAGATTTTTAACTGATCTGCCTTGGACTTTTTTCAATATCTTGAGTACTAACTCAGCAGTGTATGCGTTGTTGATGGCAATCTTTTTGATGTTTTCTAGTTCTTGGTTGAAGTTTTTCTTTGACATGGGTACAGCTAACAGTCCATGGACAAAGGAGTAAATTGCGGCATGTTTGTGGCCATCTGGGTGTTTTGAAGAAGAGTGTATTATATTGTCACTGTATGTAGATTTTCTGAAAATACTGAACTCATGTTTGCAATTTTCAATGTTGATATTAAGGTCCAGATAATTCAGTGATTTGTTACCATTTTCCATGGTAAATTCAATGTTTTCGTTCAGTGAGTTTATGTAGTTTAGGAACTTGATAAGGAGATCATCTGTTCCAGTCCAAAGACATATGACGTCATCTACATATCTGTACCAATATACAATGTGCTTTTTGTATGGGCTTTTGAGAATTTCTCCTTCTAAATAATCCATGTAAATTTCTGAGCACAGTGGTGACAGTGGGCTTCCCATTGCGAGGCCGTCCTCTTGTTTGTAGAATTTGTTTCTAAACTTGAAGTATATTTGTGTTAAGCAAGTTTTTATCATAGCTTCTAGATCTATTATTTGCTGGGCTTCGAGAGTAGATTCACAGAGCTGGTTGTTAATAATCTTCATGCAATCTTTTACTGGTATACTAGGAAAAAGGTTCTTGACGTCAAAAGATACTAGTTTTGAGTGGGCTGGAAGTAAACAAACAGAGACTCACAACCAAATTTCCATTGCTTAACGATCAGACACATCTCTCAACATCGCCTGTTTTAGCTTATTTTAATTTAAATTCAAAAACCTAAGCTGACATTTGTAATTTTAGTAATTTTAAATTTGACATTTTTAATTTGACATTCAGATACAATTGTTATCTTATTTATTTATTTAGTTACTAGTATGACACAAAAACTACCGTTTTGGTAGATTTTTTCAGAAACTGTTATCCCTATTTTTACTAAGTATCACACTACCCTCACTTTGAAATAAAGTAGTCTACTGCCTGAAGATGATCACGAAACCGGTTGCAGTATAAACAAATTTTGTTTTATTTAAATTAATTGTGGAATAGTGCAAGAAAAAACTTAAATATGTTCAGTTCAGTGTTCCACCAAGAACCTACTATCGCAAGCATACAATACTTAAAATAACGTATTGATATTTATATTTTCTTGGTTATAAAAGTAACTCGAATGACTAGCAGTCATCATCCCTGTTGAACACGCTGAACACGTGAAAAAAACTGATTTAAATCGCAACAACCAATAAAACTTACGGAGTTCTGAGATAACAAACATTAAAATTAAAAAAAAAATACAACCGAATTGAGAACCTCCTCCTTTGGTTGGTTGAAAAGTAATTAAACGTAATTTAAAGTGCCTTTTCATGGTTTAAGTTTTGTTAGATTCAAAAATAGACCTTAACGGCCCTATATGGTAACAAATTTAATAACGTGTATATTTTTAAAGTAAAACTTCTTTACGCACGCTTGACTTGGGGAGTAAGCTGGTGGATGCGTGACGAGAGCGTTACGGGCGATTGGGCGAGGCGAACGAAAGTTGAGAGGAATATATAAATTAGTGAAGATAGAAAGAGAGATACTATTTATTTTCAACCGACTTCAAAAAGGAGGAGGTTCTCAATTCGACTGTATGTTTTTTTTTTGTATGTTTGTTACGCGATATCTCCGCCGATTGTGAACCGATTTTCACAATTCTTTTTTTATTTGAAAGAGTATACTCCCGAGGGGGTCCCATTGTCACCAAGTCAGGATCTGATGATGGGATCCCCCAGATAAATCGAGAACAACCCTCAAATTTTATAGGCACATATTACGCGTATCATGTATTTCCTAAAACTATCCAAGTTTTGGCGTATGGTAGTCATCATCTCATCATCATCATCAGATGAGCTGATGAAGGAAGGTACAACTCCTTAACGGTTAGGAGTTGGAGGATAATTCTTAAAAAAAATTACGTAGACCGATAGTTGTATTATTTCAGGTTATTCAGATGAGCTGATGATGGAAGATTTAACTCCTTAACTTTCATTCTGTTAAGATGATGATGATGATGGAAGCCACAGGAATCTGTATCTGTTAATGAAACACATGCATTATGAATTATGATTTGATGGTTCCTATTGGCGAGTGATTGGTGATTGGGTATAACGTTAGCATTAATCACTAAAAATAAATAAAATAAAAATAAACGTTTAAAAAACTTAAAAACCGAATTCAAAATGAAATTCACTCAAAAGTATGAAATAATATTATTATACTTAGACACACGACATTAACTAAATATAACGAAATCAAAGGTGGCTAGGAATTAAATTAGGGGCCTAAATTTTTTTTGAGGTCGGTGTCAGCAATGCCATCGAATCTAAAACTTATAAGATGTATGCTGATTGATACCGACCTCAAAAAAAATTTTAGGCCCCTAATTTCATTCCTAGCCACCTTTGATTTCGTTATTGTTGGTTAATGTCGTGTGTCTAAGTATAATAATATTATTTCATACTTTTGAGTGAATTTCATTTTGAAGTCGGTTTTTAAGTTATTTAAACTTTTATTGTTTACCAACAATATCGGTTTTCAAAACAAACATATAAGATAAAAAAGATTTAGTCATTTTTAGAGGATAATAAAACTCTTTTCATAAACTGTGTATACTAAAAAAAAATGATTATTTTCTGAAGACTAAGTAATTTACTTTCATACATATAAAATCAGAAAAAAATATACGAGTGTGGTCTAAAGTACACTCGTATTTTTTTTTCTGATTTTCTACTTATCTCATTGTGAAATTGGCCGCAGTGCACTGGAACACCGGAACCGGAAGCAATAGTTTTGCTCTGATTGCTTAGTACTGGAGGCGTGCCTGGATGGATTGTATGTAAATTTGTATGACTTCATATAGGCACATAGTGTGTGGGAGAAATGGGTGTTTCGCAATAAAGTATTGTCGTATGCAATAAATTAATTTAATTATAATTGTTTTATGCTTTGTTGTTATTGTTAGGTACTTCGACCAATTCAGGGTAGACTCGAGTCCCTCGTTGGGGACGTATATGAGTTGATATTGTGATAATGAATTTGACCAATATCTAATTTGACCAATATCATGCATACTTGTTAATTTCGTAACTCTAAATTAGATTCATATACGTTGTGTGAGATCTATAGACTCCAGAACCGTTGGACCGATTACAATGAAACTTTGGCAAGTTGTTGTTCGCATGCACAGGAAAGTTTACAACAAAAAACACCGATTGCGGCTCGAGCATCGCACATCTTCGATAACCAGGTGGAGGAAGCCACGGATAACAGCTAGTAGGTATCATCATATCAGTCGAAGGTCGTCCACTGCTGGAAATAGGCCTCCCCAAGGATTTCCACGATGACCGATTCTGCGCTGCCCGCATCCAGCGGCTTCCCGCTACCTTCACCAGGTCATCGGTCCATCGAGTGGGAGGCCTTCCTACACTTAGTTTTCCGGTGCGCGGTCGCCACTCGAGAACTTACGGCCATCTATTCTACGAGCTAGTTGGTATATGATATAATAAACAGTTCTGTTTCGTATTTTACACAGTTTTTTTTAATTGTACCTAGTAATACATACTAACTTCTATGTATGAATGGATAATGTACAGATTACGCAGAGCTTATCATTGGATTCGAGGACTAATCTAGGTCGAAGGAGATCTACAATAAACACAAATCCACATCTACTCTCCTATTTAACTCAACTAATCTATATTTACCTACTATACTGTACTGTGTTCTATGAGTATTCCTTTGATCTTAATATCAAAGGGCCTTGTTCTTCTCCTTTAGCCCATGAAACAGCGATTAACGTCCGCTATACGATATGAGTGTGAAGGTTCTGTTGCGTATTCGGTATACCTACATAAGTATAAGATTCCCCAACGCAATGGAGGACTGGCTATCTTATCTTCAAGCCGGAACACATAAATGTTGTTAACACTAAAGTTTGGCGACAAGACTTAGATAAGATGGGTGGTAGCTAGCCAGGCGGGCTTAGAAAATGCCCTACCACCAACCAAACCGAGTCTTACAAGTTGACCCCATCGGGAATCGAACCCGCGACCTCCTGGTGTGAAGCGAATGGAATAACCATTACGCCACGGAGGCGGTTGGTAAACCCGCTTCCATCTTCGGCATCATCGTCACTTACCATCAGGTGAGATGATGCCTAGGGCTTACCAATTGTGAATAAAAATAAATAATCTTATATCTCATCTGTCACTGACTCCGTAAAGAATGCTGTCACGCTCATGTGTTCAATGGGACGCTGTCATTTGTTTTTCAGAGGGCGCCCACAATACCGACATCACTTCCACTATAAAATACCGTATTCTGCAAGTGGTTTTTGTTGAAACCGAAATACGATACTTCATAAACAATTAAAATGTCATAGCAGTCTTCGTAGGACAGCCCTACTAAAGATATAGGTACATAGTATTATTATTTTTTATTAAAAAAATTGAGTGCGTTTGGCTGCATATAACGTGAGGTGCAGGTGCAGGTGATGGTAAGTGCCGATCTTACGCCAAACTATTAAAATTGTCGATGCCAACACAACTACATCACTACCACTATAAAGTACCATATTCTACAAGTGGTTTTTGTTGGAACCGAAATACGATACTTCATGAATAGCTAGTGATGTAAGTAGGAGGCATTTATACTTTTTATGCGTGTCTGTGAAATCGATATTTTGCACTGAAACAGAGAGGACATTTGACTTGAATTGATTAACTTTTTGTTTCGTGTATCGAAAATGATAATCTGTATCTGTGGTGCATTGCATAGTTATATGACTATTATCGACATTTTGTTATTCAGAATTGGTAGAGTCGTAAAAATAAATGACATTCAAGACGATTAATGATATACAGGTGTAAATCGATGATGAACCATCAAGAAGTCATCATCATTAAGTAAAGTAAATCGTAAATTACTTCTGTCAAAATGGTAGGTACGATTTTTTACCATCAGGTAAGGCTGGCAGGTATTTTTAACTGCCACTACACTTCGGCCATTGCTCTCTTTTTCAAGCTTTACAACAAAATTATACATAATGACATAAATCATCTCGACACCGGTTCCCATAGCAATAACTGGCGACACCACACTCAACTAAATTTGTGCGTATACTCGCATTACTGTACGTTGAACCCGGTGTCGTGTCCAAAACACGCGAGGCGTGGTTTTCTCTGTGTACTTATTGATTTACATGGCTTATGCATGGCTTGCACACACGGTAATGGTTTCCTGTCAATTATAGAGATGAAAGTATAAAAGACCAGCTTTTGCCCGCAACTTTGCTCGCGACTTCGTTTTTTTTTCGCTTTTTTTTGACCACCTAAATCCACCCCTGTGTAGAAAATCTTATAACCCCATTTATTTATTTTAAATCAGAATGACTCATCTTTTTGTCTCTAGTAGCTAAAACATAGGCCCTTAGACCACATTAATTTGACCCTGTCTTAACTCCTTAAAATCCGTTCTTAGTTGACGTGTTCTTTAACTATGAAGTTGACCTGTCCTATGTCTATGAAGTTGACCTATCCTATGTCTATGAAGTTGACGTGTCCTATATATATGAAGTTGACGTGTCCTATGTCTATGAAGTTGACGTGTCCTATATCTATGAAGTTGACGTGTCCTATATTTATGAAGTTGACGTGTCCTATATCTATGAAGTTAACGTGTCCTATATCTATAAAGTATTATACTTGCCTGCAAAGTTACAGCTTCTTAGGTCAAGTAGTATTCGAGATTTCAAGTTTAGTAAGTGACCTTTCGCATTTATATGTACCGATAAGATTCTAATAAAAACATTGCGTTGAACACAAAATACGTGACTTCCAGGTGGCCCTACTGAGTAGTTTTTCAATAATAGCTTCCCAACTTGGTCCGTATAAAACGAATATTTTGATCGTCTTACGCGGATCTCAATATTGTTAAACATAAAGAGTAAAATGCTTTAACTCAATGTACGGTCAAGAGCAGATCAAGCTAGACACTTGTAGTGCGATTTCGACCCATACTCGCGCGGCATAAGAACGGTACAAAGTCCAAAGTGTCTTAGCTTGATCTGCTCTTGACTGTACATTAAATAACACAACAAAAATAAATTGAACAATTTGAACTCTAATTCTTTTACAAGGACTTCTACGTCCTTAGAAACATGAACCTAACAACATTCGTAAGTAAGGCAAACGCGGACGTTGAGTCACACCTAGGGTTACCATGTAGACCGGATTTCATTCGAAATCGGATTTTTCACCATGCAAATAAATAACAGGCGCCGCCTGCGCGAATGTGAAGAATTTTACAGTAAAATTTTACAAAAAGATTTTTTGAAAGCTTTTGAAAAAGATTTTTGAAACCTGTTGCTAGTGGACAAGCCCTCTCGCACATCTACCAGATACGCTAGACTGCCAGGTTTATGATATAGCGTCCCCACTTACCTACCCTTGCTAGTGGACAGAAATATAAGTACAAATAGTACAAAAGATATAATAATAAAGATTAATAACACGACCATATTATAATCTACTGAGTTTTATTATCGGCCAGACCGGATTTTTTACAGAAATCAGGAGCGCGAATATGAAGAATTTTCCAGTAAAATTTCTACAAAAAAGATTTTTTGAAAGCTGTTGCTAGTGGACAGAAATATAGGATGACTTTTAATTAGTTCTTGATAGCAAAGGATATGAATGTACTCATGATTACAAACAACTTTCCCAAAGAAATTATACGTCAAATCAGAAAAAAAAATTTTTGGTCCTCGGTACATAACAAGTTATCAAATCGGCAAAAATGTATGAAGGACCAATTTTTTTTTTCATTTACATCACCCTATATAAGTACAAATAGTACAAAAGATATTATAATAAAGATTAATAAAACGTACCTACATATAATCTACTGAGTTTCATTTTCGGCCATAGTCCGGATTTTTTAACACTTGCAACCGGCTTTTCGATTTAAAGTCCTGGTAACCCTAGTCACACCGCACTAAAACTGGAATGGAAACTGCAAGTGCACAACCTGTTTTGGAAGTTCCTCGCTGGTTCAGCCACCAGCTATCAATCACGGAGTCATTTCTCATTTGCCTCAGGATATTATAAAGACCAGCCGCGGGTACCGGCTACTTGCAGACTGCGTTTAGTGAAAGTTTATAATGAATAGTCGACTTTATGATGACGTGTCTGTCGGCGACATGACGTGAAAAGAAATCTTTATTTATTTACGTTCTGTGTAAAGTTGGTAGGATCTACACACGTCTGACTATTAAATATTGATTTGTGTTTGTGGGGCAACTTTAATTAACGTGGGACAAGTTTCCTGCAGTTAGAAATTTTACTAAGCGAAGTATCTAATAACAGTTATTTATGAATTTTATGATACACGGGTGGTACTCGTAAATAGGTAAATGGCAAACAAGGGCGAGGGTTTACAATCGTCACGATTTACATATTATTATTATTTATTTATTAATGAGACAACATGGGTCCATGACATGTTAGTAAAAAACTTATTGATAGACTAAAATAAGTGGCAAAGTAAGATTTTGCGAACAATTTACTAGCACAATACTCGTATAAACACGTGAAAAATCCGACTTCCATCGCAACAACTTAGAAAATTTTTCCATTATTATTTTTGGTTTTTGTTAATTTTCTAATAAAGTACTACACCGATTTTGATAAAATTTATATGGGACTACACGGAAAGCACTAGCTTTCAAATAAAAAAAGAATCATCAAAATCGGTACACCCACTTAAAAGATCTGAGGTAACACACATAAAAAAAACATACAGTCGAATTGAGAACCTCCTCCTTTTTGGAAGTCGGTTGAAAAAGTAGCTTTATTATATGAACTACCTACACTTCCTCCAACACAGGAACGGTTCCCCTTCATAAAAAAAATGAATTACGAGTTTCTTTTCGAACTTAATTTAACTTAGCCGATGAAAAGAAACGATAGAGGTTTGATCAGAAGTTTGATTGGAAATCTTAATCGGGTAGGTACTCGTAGTTAAGTAAGTAATTTCCACCTATCTAACATGGAGCGAAAAGCGAAATGTCTGTATCACAGAAATATATTATTCTGATTTCTGTGGTCTGTTTCTGTATATTCAAGTGAATGAGGTCGTGGTACCAATCCTGCCACGTACCAATGTGTTTTCAAATTTTGATTTCTCAAGTACGTTTATCCAACGCTCTTACGGTGAAGGAAAACATCGTAAGGAAACCTGCAAACACCTGCGAAGAAACTCGAAGGTTGTGTGTGAAGTCGACCAACCCGCACTGGTCCCGCGTGGTCGACTAAGGCCCGATTGCCTTAATTCAGGGTAGGCTCGAGGCCCCCTCGGTGGGGACGTATATATAGGGTGACTTTTAATTAGTTCTTGATAGCAAAGGATATGAATGTACTCGTGATTAAAAACAACTTTCCAAAAGAAACTATAAGATAGACTAGAATTTTGGTCCTTCATACATTTTTGCCGATTTGATAACTTATTAAAATTATTATGTATTCGAGGGCCAAAAATTTTTTTTTCTGATTTGACATATAGTTTCTTTAAAGTTGTTTGTAATCACGAGTGCATGCATATCTTTTGTTATCAAGAACTAATTAAAAGTCACCCTGTATAAGCCGATATTATGGTAATATGTGGTAAACCTATATTTCTTACTCTATAAAGGAAGATGTAGGTAGAATGTAGACCGTATGGTATGACAGCTATTTGATAGTATGATATTCTGCCAGATTGTCTCACAGAGCTACACACAGGTACAGGTGTGCTAGAAATGGCGTTAGGTCAAGCTTGCATTAATAACTGGGGTACTAGGTGGGCAGGAGTCTGATGGCGACTTGGCGAGTCGAGGTGTCATGAAGTAGCGGTGTCACCGTTACACCTAACGAGGCCGAGTCTGAGCAGTCCGCGGTCAGCTTGCTTATCATCTTTCGCTTTTATTTGTAGATGTAGATGTAGGATGTAGAACGTATGGTATGACAGCTATTTGATAGTATGATAATCTGCCAGATATTCTCACAGAGCTACACACAGGTGTGCTAGAAATCGCGTAGGTCAAGCTTGCATCAATAACTGGGGTACTAGGTAGGCAGGAGTCTGGTGGCGACTTGGCGAGTCGAGGTGTCATGAAGTAGCGGCGGTGTCACCGTTACACCTAACGAGGCCGAGTCTGAGCAGTCCGCGGTCAGCTTGCTTATCATCTTTCGCTTTTATTTGTAGATGTAGATGTAGGATGTAGAACGTATGGTATGACAGCTATTTGATAGTATGATAATCTGCAAGATATTCTCACAGGTGTGCTAGAAATCGCGTAGGTCAAGCTTGCATCAATAACTGGGGTACTAGGTAGGCAGGAGTCTAGTGGCGACTTGGCGAGTCGAGGTGTCATGAAGTAGCGGCGGTGTCACCGTTACACCTAACGAGGCCGAGTCTGAGCAGTCCGCGGTCAGCTTCCTTATCATCTTTCACTTTTATTTGCACACACCGTTCACTAGTACCAGCGTACCAGCTGTCTCTCAATACTTTTTATGTTCTTTATTATTTACTAACTTTTCCCGCGGCTTCGCCCGCGTGGACATCGTTTTTATGACTGTCATGGAGGGTGCGCGGTGCGCGAGCCGCAAGCGGCTCGGGAATTATTTCAGGATATGCTTATTAGTAAATCATGTCATTTTCCACCCCCTCAACTATCTATATGCAAAAAAACACACAATCCATTGTTCCGTTGCGATGTTAAAAATTAACCAAAAAACAACATATTTTCAGTTCCCTCAGGAACTGCATCGGGCAATGCTATTTTTACAGGATAAAAAGTAGTCCTTCCTTGTGACACAGACTACCTACATGCCAAATTACATTAAGTTTGGTCAAGGCGTTGAAGCGTGAAAAGGTAAGAAACAAACAAACACATTTTCACATTTATAATATTAGTAAGGATTATTATGAAAAATTTCCACTGTCACTTAAATTTAGCAATTTTGAGAGCAATGTCGGTTACTTTGGTTTTCCTACGGATCTCCTCGTTTCTGATTCGACCACGCAGAGAAACTCCGAGCATAGCACGCTCCATTGCCCTTTGGGTGACCTAAAGCCTTCTTATAAGGCACATTATACATTATTACATTATGGGGCACATTGCTCGTAGAAAAGATGGCCGATGGGGCAGTAAAGTTCTCGAGTGGCGACCACGCACCGGAAAACGTAGTATAGGCAGGCCTCCCACTCGGTGGACCGATGACCTGGTGAAGGTCGCGGGAAGCCGCTGGATGCGGGCAGCGGAGAACCGGTCATCGTGGAAATCCTTGGGGGAGGCCTATGTCCAGCAGTGGACGTCCTTTGGCTGATATGATGATGATAAATTTCCGTTAAAATTAAATGAGAAGCTCAAATAAAAAATCGGGTAGGGCTATGTCGGGGCACACTGCCGTTGCGCGTTGCTTTAAAGTGAATCAATTTAAATTTTCCTCCGTGAGTGGTTAACTAATGAGATTTGCTTGTTCCGAGAAATGAGGTTGTTATACAGAATTGGCTAGTTCTGCCGGAAACATGCATAAAGTCTATTTCGTTCTATACTGTATTTCAGTTTTCTGATCTCTTAAATACCTATTATACTATTATGGTTATCTCAAGGCGAAACAATGACTCGATACAGCGATCTGTCGTTCAGGACAGAATAGAAGGCACTTGACCAGGCGGACGGACGATCGCCTCTTTATATATATATAGGTACGTTGCATTTCAACTGTTTTTTCGGCCTTAAGGGACAAACGATTATATATCTTAAAAAACACGGGATTTCTCTTTTTCACCCGGGACAAATAAAAATCATAGCATTTTTAGTCAAAATTCGTTTTATGTAGACTTAAAACTACACTTCGTTACAGATTTTACTGCACGTAACATATCTTTTTGTCTTTTGATATGATTATAAATAAAAAAAGGGCCTAGTCGCCCTGATTCAGGGTAGGCTCGAGCCCCTCGGTGGGGACGTATATGAGCTGTAATGATGATGATTATAAAAACTAACACAGTCAAAATCGTAGTTAAAAATGGTTATCAGTTCGGCTTTTATTAAATTCGGCGCGCATTTGTTACGGACGAGACGTCAGGTCATTTTAGGTTTATTTGCAAAAATACTCTTTCGACAAAACAATTTGAGCTAGGAATACGGGACATGGGTTGTCCCGGCGGGACATAGAAATTTATGTAAGAAATACGGAACGGTTGGCAACACTAAACCCGTATGTGATTTTAAAGACGTTTATCGTCAAAGAACCAGCCAAGTGCGAGTCAGACTCAAACCCTACAAAAATATCAACAAAAAGGTACACAATTGAATTGAAGGATAATATGTTCTCGCATATGTCGATACACGTCACGGCTATTTCTTCAACTACAAATGTAAGTTTGTAATCGAAAAAAAAAGCGACGAAAATACAAATTTCTTGTGAAACCGTGTCCTCGATCCTTGCCAAATTTCATGATTCTAGGTCCACGAGAAGTAAATACCCTATTTGATTTACTTGCGTGTAACATACATTGCCTTATCTTTTTATTGCTTTGACTTAGAAATTTATTTTTTTTACCGAAGACCTTAGTATGTATTATGTATGTATGTATGAAAAAACTCGGGTAGGGCTGTATCGGGGCACACTGCCGTTGTTTTAAAGTGAAACAATTTAAATTTTCCTTTATGTTAATTAAATGAAATGTTTACCTATCTCTAGAGCTATATGAGAATGATTCGCACGTTTTGTTGGCTTCACTTTATCATACAGGCTATGGAGTCATTCAGACAGCCGTAATACATTTTATACGTCCGTAGGTGTAAATTTAAAATGCCCTACACGTGACCGCCGTCAATCCCTTGGAGAGCACAGTTAATTGTGACACACGATAAGAGAGACAGTATGTATTTTATATTAATTTCAACTCGATACCTCCACGTGTTCCTGAGGAAAAGGATTTTGACAGACAGACTAACAGACATCAGATGTTAGTTAGACATCAGGTGAGGTGCAGCCAAACGCACTCAAATAAAAAATAAATAAAAAAAAAGACAGACAGACGGACAACGAAGTGATCCCACAAGGGTTTCTTATTTCTTTTTGAGGTACGGAAACCTAAAAATAAACATGATATATTTATTACCATTTATTTATTACGTACAGTTTTACGTACCTATTGACCCAGCAAAACAATGAAAAAACTCCGGCCTCAACCTAAACTAATACGAAGGCGAGCGATTTGTTTTGTGTTTGTGACCCATTTGCCCCAATAGTGGACATCGGCTCTCGATCGATGTCACTCAGCTGTTATGCGCCCGCGCATGGCCAGCACCGGTAATCTGGAACCTTGATCTAGGAGCTCACGAACAACTTTCGAGCGGTCATCTCAAGAGCGGTCAACCGAGTTCGGTCAAGTATGGATACGTTTTAGATTTTTTTAGTCAATGGACAGCGACCTCTATGCGCCAATTTCTTTCCATAGATGTAAAATCTTCTTTGTTTAAGGATTTTCGTTGTTTTGACGTCAAATACTCCTAAACTATAGAAAACCCAAGGTTGAAAAAAATTACCCTTCTAATTTAAATAAAATCTAAATTACCTATAATTGTTAATGATGTTCCTTAAAGTCAAAAGCTATAGAAACACGATTGAGCAGCTATGGCTCGATAGAAACAAATCCCAAATATAGGTCTACACCGTTACTTTCAACTCTAGTTATGAGTTTACGACTAATATTTTGAAGTATAAATCAAAAAAAATGTACAAAAATTACAACATTTTAAATACTTTCACGTTTCAAAAAGGTCACGTTTCTTTTCAATTTTTAGCTTTATTTTATTTTTGTTGTTATATCGGCAATTGGTGGCGTAATGGCAAGGGCCGCTACCTCCTGTCCGGGAGGTCATGGTTCGAATCCTGACATGTACCTATGTGAATTTAGATTTCATATGCACGTTTATCCGACGCTCTTACGGTGAAGGAAAAGATCGTGAGGAAACCTGCACACGCCTGCGAAGAAACTCGACCAACCCGCACTGGGCCCGCGTGGTCGACTAAGGCCCGATCGCCCAATTCAGGGTAGGCTTGAGCCCCTCGGTGGGGACGTATACGAGCTGATATGATGATATCGGCAATAGAAATACACACTCTGTGAAAATTTAAACTGTCTATCTATTACGTTTCATAAAATACAGCACGCTGACTGACAGACGGGTACGAACAGCAGAGGCTAAGTAATAGCGTCCAGTAAGCACCCTTTGGGTAAGGAACCTTTAAAAAAAATTTCTTAAATTTAGTTCGTCCTAACTCGGTACAGTTAGATACGTTTTTTATCAACACCGAGGTCATACAACTAACAAAAATCTTGCATGTACTGTACCATCTATCTTGTGTCAGCAGCTTAACATTTAACAAATGGCTGTCTTCGTGTGAAATTATATGTTGGCTATATCGCAGAGATATGATAAAAATCAGGGATTTTGTCAATTCCCTGGAGATCTAACAATTACAATTCAATTTTGTGATTTCCCCAAACAAATCTGGTGATGTGGGTTTGTTGTGTAACACCTAACTTAACTAAGGTTTAGCAAATACATTACCTTTGTGACGATGAATACCTTAAAAATGTTTATTTTATTATTTTACTTATGACAGTTACGGTATTTGTTGAATTTTTTAAGTCAATAGGGATTTTATCAAATCACTACATTTGTTTGGGGAAGTGACAAAATTAAGTCGTAATTTTATCGCCTCCCAGTATTTGTTTAAATCGATAGATTTGTTTGGGGAAGTGACAAAATTGAGGTGTAATTTGGGGATCTTCAAGGCAAGAGTCAATTGGCATTATTTGAGTTTGCGTGTACCATCCTCAACTGCATCATCAATCACTTACCATCAGGTGAGTTGCAGTCAAACGCACTCAAATTTTTAATTAAAAAAAATATCTCCCGGCATTTGATGAAGTTGCTAGATTTGTTTTGGGGTAGTGACGAAATTGAGTTATAATTTTAACAACTCCCTGTATTTGATCAAATCATTAGATTTGTTTAGGGAAGTGTCAAAATTGAGTTGTAATTTTAACAACTCCCTGTATTTGATCAAATCACTAGTTCTGTTTAGGGAAGTGTCAAAATTGAGTTGTAATAGTAACATCTCCCGGTATTTGATCTTTGTTTAGGTAAGTGACAAAACTAAGTTGTAATTTTAACATCGTCCGGTATTTGATCAAATCCCAAATTTTATTATATTACTAGCTGTCCCGGCGAACTACGTTCCGCCTTACACTACACTACACTACCCTACCCTACCCTACACTACACTACCCTACACTGCACTACACTACACTACCCTACACTACCCTACCCTACTCTACCCTACCCTACCTTACCCTACCCAACATAAGAACCTTCTCCTGACAATAACGAACTCGACAAAAAAAGAATTAGCGAAATCGGTCCAGCCGTTCACGCGTGATGTAAGCTATCCTATCTTTCAAGTTGGGTCGATTTGCACACGGTGTGCAAATCAAATTTTAAATCGGTTCAGTAGTTTAGGAGTCCATCGCGGACAAACAACGTGACACATAATTTTTATATATAAAGATAATATCCCTGCGACAGATACATTCTATTAACGTTTCCTGGATGATCTCGTATAAAATAAGCTTGGTACAGTGGTGTAGAATAACACACGCCCTGTAAGTAAGTAAGTAAATATACTATTATTGCCGGTGTCAAGTTTATTCGCGCGGGTTCAAATTTCCTCAGCTCTATTACTTATGAATGTGAAATGTGGGAGGTAACCTTAACACTACCTTAGCATCGGTAGCAATTCTAGCTTAAGTTACGTCTTTAATACACGATATTAAAGTAATTTTTTAAGGCGTCTTTTTTTAAAAATAGTATTTGAAAAATCCGTGATGAGATCTCATAGGATAGGACAATCATTTTAATATCTTTCATAATCGTAGAATTTTTCTTTGACATTATACCAATCATTATTGTCACTCTTTTAAATGAAATATTATACATATGTACCTACGTCCTACTGTCTATATACTGTCTATGTATAGATGTTTTCTTTTATGTATTTGAATTGAATGAAATACTATTTTCTAAATTCATAGAAAATCCTAAGTTGACCAGTACTATATTCTCCGATCCCTGGGTACTTCCCTATACTTTGTGCAGAAACAGTTTAATGTTCGAGATTAGAAGCTGTTGGGCCATTATCGGAAACATCGACCGATGCAAGTGGTAATCTCGTTCGAGAATGACCTGTGGCTATTCCAGTTACCCATTAGTTATTCTTGGTAACAGTGGTCTTTCATAACCATTTGAGAAATCTGAAATTCTAGTGGCATTTGGGACCATGTTTATTTATAACAATAGGATACTACTGATGTGCCGTTCAAAATAATACCCCTAACATAATAATGAATTGAAGCGAACACCCAGTAATTTAAAAAATTGGGAATTTAGCGGAGTATTCTCGGGCACAAAGTGAATATTCATTCCCACGAATAATATACTAGGAACAGAGTAAAATACCGGTGGCATATAAATAAAAAAAGTGGGCATGTCTGCTCCGACGCATGACTGGAGATCACTTATTAAATCTTTTTTAAATGTTTTTTATGTTAAGTTTTAAAGTCCCTGACCTTATAGGAGGGATACACCGGGCTTTGCTTTAAGCGGAGCTCGTTAAAATTTGGCGGTATAGCCATGCAGCCTTAGTCTTTAGGCGGTATAGCCATGGATCCTTAGCTTTGGGGAAAACGTGACTGAGATAAAATGTGACACTTTTTGTTAACACTCGCTTTTACTCCCTACATATTTTTCGTACCGCATGCTACACAAGAAAATCAATTGATGAGTAAACTCCAAAAATACTTTTTTTCAACTGTAATTTTCAAAAGTAACTGAAATAATGAAATGTGACGAAACGCTACTAAGTTCCAAAGGCTACAAGCGCGTTTATTCGTCAAAGTCTACTATTTGCGGTCGATGGTGCGGAAAATTGCATCGACATTATTTTCATACCGGACAGAAAGTGTGGTTAGCAACAACAGTCATGCTATTTACTGATGATACTGATTTATTTACTGTGCGTAATGCGTATTGTACTTATAGTATTGTATTAATTTACCTATAAATACTAGAGCAATAATACAGTACAGTGCAATACAATCGTTTATTGATAAAATGGAAGTTTACAGGTCAAACAATTTCAATTTAGGTAAACAGCAACAGCTTTGCTTTGCTTGTGATTCTTGCGTGTGTATTGCTTACAGACCTCATCATCATATCAGCAGAAAGACGTCCACTGCTGCAAAAAGGCCTCCCGCACAAGGATTATCACAACGACCGGTCCTGAGCTGCCCGCATTCAGTGACTCCCTGGGACCTTCACCAGATCGTCGGTCCACTGAGAAGGAGGACTGCCTCACCGGTCACCACGTGACAACATTACTGCCCCTATGGCCATCTGCTCTACGAGCTATATGCCCCGTCCACTGCCACTTTTAGCGATTTGTGATCTATGTCGTTAAACTTGGTTCTCATACGTGGGGAAAGTACGAGCATGGCTCCATCGCCCTTTGGGTGACCTTGAGCCTTCTGATTTTCATACATTTCAAACAAACAAAGATGTTATAATATAAAAATATAGCATAAAAGCAGAGATATGCTATATAATGGGGAGGTAGATAGGTTACATGCGTCCAAAAAGTGAAGCAAAAAAAAGATGCCAATTGGCATCTCTTTTCTTAGTAGAATTCGGTGCAATGGAAGCGAAAACCAATTAAATTGTGTGTGTAAATGGATTCGATTTTTAAATGTTTTTGGTTAGTGCATAACCCATCTATGGTAACAAATCTCTGCATAAAAGGAAAATATGTTTCATACATTTCAAAAATGTATTTTGAATTTGAAATAAAAATTAAGTAGGCATTTTGAACAAGCTCACCAGCGTTTGAAGAAAAGTTATAAAATATCTGTGAATTATCGGATTGCGAAGGTTTCGACAGCAATTATAGCATTATTATCTAGGTGTTGCCAAATGCAGTGACCTTCTAAAACCCGGCGTATTAAAAAAAACTTATAAAAAGTTACATAGCTTTATTGTAAGTCAAGGTTACATTGCTAAATTGTGATGCACTGAACTCTATGAATCTCAGTTGAAACTCACAAAGTCCTACGGGATCCAGCATATACCTGGCCCGTAGAAATTTCTAGCTGGACTTAGTTAATCATCTGCGCGTGAGTTCTAACTAAAGACACTGAACCGTTACCTCTAAGCTATGAACCTATAGTCAGCTCAAAAAAATCGGGTGGGGCTGTGTCGGGGCACACGGCCGTTGGTTTTAAGGCTTTAAGATCACTCAACCCGAGCAGGTTGATACGTGTTAAAATAATATTGAACGTAAATCTATTCATTTTAAGTTCAAATCAATGCGGGCTTCAACGCGGCTGTTACGTTGAAACCGGATGCCCAATTCTCGATTTTTACATGTTTTTATTACTTTTCTATACTTTCAAATAAGTTTAAAAAAAATGTGTTCAATTAAAATGAAAGGTCAGTCACCGATTTTTGTGTATTGATTTCATTCAACATTTTGTTTTCGAGAATATGTTTACAGAATATTTTTTTACATCAAAAGTGGTAATATTTTTAAAATTTTATTCAATTAAATCGATTTTTTATTACTTTAAGTATATTATATTTCCATGGTGATAGCTTTACACAGTGTTTCAATCATTTGAATTGAATATTGTCATTTGACCCATCTTAAGGACTTAATGTGAAAAGTCTATTCTAGGTCATAACAGCGAGCTGATTATATATTTTATTTTATTTGGTAAACAAACGGTTATTTATTACATAACAATTATACAAGCTAAATAGATTCATGTTTCTACGACTAAAAGTTTGGCTATTAATAATTACGTATTATAAGTTACCTGAGATAACATACATACATCCGAAAAACCTTTTTGGGCAGTAGGGGAAAAAGTGAGGTGTTACATTAATTGTGCCGCTTATTTTTATTTGAGTAGTTATAATTTATAGACTCGATACCTCTCCAAAATTTTAAACAAAACACCATAGAAAGTAGATAGCTCTTACCTACGTATGTACTTAATCGAAATACATATAATTATGAAGGAAAAAACCGGCCAAGTGCGAGTCGGATTCGCACTGAGGGTTTCGTACCACCACACCTTTTCACACAATTATGTCAATGATACCTATTCACATTACAAATAATAGACAATAAGACAACGCGGGAGAAAGAATGCTTCTTTTTTTAGTTCGGGATCCCTAGCGCGAGAAAGACTTGAGGGTGGTCAGTTTTTATTATTTGTTGTTTTACTTTAGTTGACGCTTGTAGTTATTATGATAGAGCTAATTAAAAAACACCTAAAAAATCCATAACTTTTTACTCTTTTAATTTTTTTTATTTCTTGATAAAGCGGCTATAGAAAAATACACACTGTGAAAATTTCAACTGACTACGTAGTATCTCATCTGTGCTATTGCGGTTCATGAAATACAGCCCGCTGACAGACGGACGGACGGACAGCGGGTGTACCCTAAAAAATTGTGCGTATAAGGGCGCTGCAATTTTTTTTGCTTCATGCGCATACATAGTACTTAAAGCGAGTCGTGTCGTGTTGGTGCGAAGTAAACGGTAGGCGAGATAATCAAGAGATTCAGCAATTATCAGTTGTGTTTATTGTACAGACGCCAGCACATCAAGCTAGACACTCGCAGTGCGATTCTGATCCATACGCATACGGCATAAGGACGGTAGCTTAAAAAAAAGTGTTAAGCTTAATGTGCTGGCCTCTGTACCTTGAAGATGAACCATGGTCCACGTGTACACACGGCGCCACATCAAGCTATACAAAACCAGTATACACGGGCCTCGCGTAGTTTGAAACGCAAAGGCGTCGCGCGGCCAGCTTATACTGGTTTAGTATAGCTTGATGTGTCGCTGTCCGTACCTCTCTACGCTTACAATTAATTTGTTATTTCGTATCGTTATTATTATACTTAAACTGTACTTAATGTTTTTAAGTGTGAAGTTTACGATAATTGAATAGCTTTGGCATTGGTTTGTAAAAGCTTTAATTTAACTTGCAATGTTTGTATGTATGTATGTTAGTTTGTTTAGGTATTTATATCAGCTTATATACGTCCCAACCGAGGGGCTCGAGCCTACCCTGAATTAGGGCGATCGGGCCTTAGTCGACCACGCGGACCCAGTGCGGGTTGGTCGACTTCACACACAACCTTCGAGTTTCTTCGCAGGTGTGCGCAGGTTTCCTCACGATGTTTTCCTTTACCGTTAAAGCAATCGGTGAGTATATGTACGTAAGTTTCGAAAAACTCATTGGTACATTGGCCGTCCGGATTGGAACCCGGCGCCTCCGGTTAGGAGGACCGAGTCGTTACCGGTTGAGCCACCGATGCTTTTTAGCCACCGACGCTTTTTTAGGTATTAAAATTCTGCAATCCATTTTAGAGCCACTTTCAGGGGTCTGATTAAGCTAAAATTTGGTATGAAGCTGTATTCCCGGTGACAATAGATCCTTTTGGTCTTTTGAAGCAGATCTGATGATGAACTTTGGAGGTGGAATCAAGGTCCCAGGATCGTCTTTTGTTTTCAATAGAATCGTAGGTAATACTGTGCTCGCGTTTTTTAAATTTGGAAACGTGTATTTATATTTACATTTGACCCACTGAGCATTTAGCTTTTTGAGCATAAAAACTCATTTCAAATAAAATCTTGTTACCTAAAAGTTTTTGAGTTTTTCGACATGAGGTTATTATGTTTTTTTTACAAACAGTACCTATCTATCAACAATAAATTCTGAAATATGATTTCCTAAATTGCTCTCCTCTTGAAGTTTCGAAAAATCTTATTTGTTTTTTTTTCCATCACATCTTTAATTCTTAATTGATCAAATTCAAAAAATAAGTTAAACAATGATGACGCTAAAAATCTATGACGTCACTTGTGGGTATCTCAAACATTTTTAGAACAAAATTTCGTTTTTGACAGATCATAAAAAGTAACTCAAATGACTAGCAGTCCGATCCCCTATTGCACTCCGCTTGCAGTAACAGCATAACTAATTAAGGTAGTTTAGGTATATTATTCTTTAATAAACAAACAAGTATTTGTGCTCTTAATAATTGGTGCAATCATGTTATCGTTTCAGTTATTGGTCTTGTAATGAGTGCATACTGCACACTGCATTATTATTAACTTACCTACGAATATTTTACAATATTATATAACTCAAATAAAATTGTACGTATCCTATCCTACTAATATTATAAACGCGAAAGATTGTAAGAATGTATGGATGTATGTTTGTTACTTTTTTACGTATAAACTACTGAACGGATCTATCTGGCTGAAATTTGGTAGGTAGACAGATTAGGACCTGGATTAACACATAGGCTACTTTTTTCACGCTCGCGAGCCACTTGCGGCTCGCGCACTGCGCACCCTCGAAAAGTCATAGAAACGTTGTCCACGCGGGTAAAGTCGCGGGAAACAGCTAGTACACTATAACGATGATAGTATCCTTGCCATTGCTACACGTATACCTCTTTATACCTACTACACATTTCAGTTCTGCCTTATTAATTTTCTTAATTTCTAGCATAGAAATTTTTATTATAATATTTTTATTTAACAAATTTTTATTTATATATTTAATTTAACAACCTGGTGAAGATCGCGGGAATCCGATGGATGCGGGCAGCGCGGGACCGGTCGACGTGGAAATCCTTGGGGGAGGCCTTTGTCCAGCAGTGGACGTTTTTCGGCTGATATGATGATGATTTAACTAGCCGAAAACAATAAGAAAACAATTACGTACGTTCATATTAATAATGAATAATTTATTTTTCACTAGTAGGTATTTAATTAGACTTCAGTGTATAGATATAGTTTGTGTCTTTAATTCAAAAATCTTGATAGCGTTGGGTTTGGCAACAAATGAAATGAAAACCATTTGTACCTGTAAAAAGTAACTGTTATTCCAAGAAAATGCACGATCTAATCGAAATTCAATTACAAAAATTTATTGTACTTACGAGTATTTTATCAATTAATGTCTTTTTTAATTCAAAAATATTGATAACGTTGTGTTTGGCAACAAATGAAATGAAAGCCATTTGTACCTACCTGTAGGAAGTAACTGTTTTTCCAAGAAAATGCACGATCTAATCGAAATTCAATTACAAAAATATATTGTACTTATCTTATCAAGTAACTCTGATGAAATTTATAAGATAAATTATGATTTATTTTCTATATGGATGACTCGTATCTGTTCTCGTAGTGATTTCTGTTCGTATTTGCTGTGCTAACATACCTAGGTACAGCCAGTACACAGGCCAGCACATCAAGTAACACTTTTTGGACTTTGTACCGTTCTTATGCCGAATGCGTATGGATCAGAATCGCGCTACGAGTGTATAGCTTGATTTGCTGGCCTCTGTACATAACCATATATTAAAATACCATAATTAAAGTAGGTACCTAGTAAGAGTAACATAAAATATACCAACACCTTCTTTTTGTAGACGAAAAATTCTTGTGGGCAATGTGGTGAAAGTTTTTATCGCATGTGGTCGACAACTTTGCCTAGTACAAAAACGGTGCTGTGAGGCGAAGGCATAGATCTTTTATGAGAATTGGCATTGTTAAATAGTTATTTATGCCACTGCCAAGTAATGAGAGCCATTGTAACATATTTTTGTAGACGAAAAATTCGAATGGGCAATGTAATGAAAGTTTTTATCGCATGTGGTCGACAACTTTGCCTAGTACAAAAACGATGCTGTGAGGCGAAGCCATATAACTTTTATGAGAATTGGCATTGTTAAATAGTTATTTATGCCACTGCCAAGTAATGAGAGCCATTGTAACATATTTTTGTAGAAGAAAAATTCGGGTGGGCAATGTAATGAAAGTTTTTATCGCATGTGGTCGACAACTTTGCCTAGTACAAAAACGATGCTGTGAGGCGAAGCCATAGAACTTTTATGAGAATTGGCATTGTTAAATAGTTATTTATGCCACTGCCAAGTAATGAGAGTCATTGTAACATCTTTTTGTAGACGAAAAATTCGGGTGGGCAATGTAATGAAAGTTTTTATCGCATGTGGTCGACAACTTTGCCTAGTACAAAAACGGTGCTGTGAGGCGAAGCCATAGAACTTTTATGAGAATTGGCATTGTTAAATAGTTATTTATGCCACAGCCAAGTAATAAGTAAAAGAGCCATTGTAACATGAGTGCTAGTTTGTGCCACGAAGAAAAGCCGAGTACTTTTTCTACGACCATAAAATAAATAAATATACATTGAAATTTTGTCATAATTACATATATATTTTATTTTCGAAGCCAAAGCCATAAAAATATTTTAAAAGTTTCATTGTAGTACTGATGTCTCGTTTTGAAATGATGATTGTTAAACGACTTGTAGGAATGAATACTTAATTTTTGAAGCCAAAGCCATAAAAATATTTAAAAAGTTTTTATTGTAGTTTAAATAACAGTTGTCTCGTTTTAAAATTATCAATGTAAAACGAGGAATGAATACTTTTGTAATATGATTTATGGTTATGTATTAAGCAAATTACCAACTGGGAGTAGAAAAAAAATAATTTCTAATTAAAATTTAGACTGTTTAGACTATTTAGGCTATGTAACTCAAAAGGAAATAAGGAACATTTATAGGGTCATTTCGTCTGTCTGTGAAGACCCTTTTGCTTAGGAACACGTGAAGAGAACTTCGTTAAAATCAAAGTCATAAAATTCATAAATTACTACTACTTTGCACGTGAACGCTAAAGGAAAGTTCGTTTACGTACATATGAAAGGTTCAATTGTTTAATTGAATAACCTTTCATAAGCAAGTAAATGCGCATGTTTTCAATTAGTTTTTCCCGGCTAGGAAATAATAACATTTCATCCCCGCATGCACGGCGTGCGAACTGACACATCGAGGTAAATCCACATGATGTATAGGTCCCTAAGTAGGTCGGATATTAGGGGAGCGAGATGGAGCCAACTGGGTCAGAGCTATGCAATCGGCTTGCGGACTGCCATCCGTCACGCAGAGATGTGAATTGTTGATGGCATCGCCCCACACGGACCGCGCTCGCTCTCACCCCGTGTGTAGAAAAAAAAAGGAAAATCATAAAAGATCTCCTTTGAGAAATTAAGATAAATAATATAAAACCAATTTTGGATTTTCATTTAATCTTAATCAAGTCAGCGAAACGATAAAAATTAGGGATGTAACGATTCCGATTCCGATACCGATATAATCAGCAGGCCGATATATCGGCATCGCCGATTATAATACAAGCGATATCAAACAGTTCGAAAAGCGCGCGAAACGAACGACGCTAAAGTAAACTTTAATTACTGTTTTTGTGTATCGGTACGTGAGTACTATTATTCTAATCTGTGGCATCGGTTTATTTGATTATTTTGTGTAATGACTTAATCACCACTTTGATTGCTTGATAATATTTCATACACTTACCTAAATAAATGTTTCTTTGAATTTAGATTTGGTTATTTATTTATTTAGGTGTTTATTTTTTTTCTCAGTTTTCACACTTCACAAAGTCGATTCTCTATTAAATATAGGTACTCGTAAATTTTATGCATTTAATAAGTACATTTTGATTTATCGCTCTAATTCAGGGTAGGCTCGGGCCCCTCGGTGGGGACGTATATGAGCTGATATGATGGTGGTGATGATGATTTTGATTTATTATCTACTAAGGTACCGATATCGGTATCGCCGATTATTTACTACAATAATCGGTATCGGCATCGTATCGGCAAAAACTACATATCGTTACATCTCCCTAATAAAAATAATTTCAAGGTTTGATTAAACTTATGGCGTACCATACAAACCTAGTTAAGTAAGTACACTGAGTATCTTTGGGAGTTTTTGCAAAAGTTAATTTCTTCCCTAAATCAAACCTCATTTACATTCTAGTGTAAGAGAATAGGAAAAGTAAGTAAATCTACGGTTACTATAGGCGCATTCGGGAAATAGAACAAATATTAAATTAGCCTTAAATCAACCGTTCCCTACCTCCAAACACAAATAAAACAGCCTGTTCGTTAAGAACCGGGAACGGGGGACTTGAGTATAAAGCTTGATTTAATTAAGCATGACGGTAAGTATTATAGTGTAGTTAAAGTATATTTTGCGGATATCTACTAATTAACAACATGATGTCATATTTCATAATTAACATACATCCTACTCATAAAAAGTATTCTGTGGTCATAACATATTGCTAAGTATGTGGCGAAGTCAATCTTTTTTTTCAATTCGACTGTTTTTTTTTCATGTTTGTTACCTCAGAACCTTTGACTGGGTCAACTGATTTTGATGATTCTTTTTTTCTTTGCAAGATAGTGCTTCCCGGGTGGTCCCAAATAAATTTTATCAAAATCGGTGTAGTATTTTATTATTAGAAAATTAACAAAAACCAAAAATAATAATGCAAAATTGTACTAAGTTGTTGCGATGGAAGTCGGTTTTTTTAACGTGTTTAGCGTTTTCAATCATTATATTCCAACCTTTTTTATATCATATTTTTTGTCTATTTTTACTTTTTGTTGTTTTGTTTGTTTTTGAAATTGTCACTCTCTATTCCCATACCATACTCAATACTGTTAATTTTCTTTATTATTCAATATTTTTTATAACTAATTCCCATCATGTTCAACCATACCGTCTACTGTTCACATTTTATCATTATTTTTTTTTTTCTGTTTAATATACATTCAATTCGGTGGATTCCACTATTTTACTTAATTTGGTCCCTGACCCTTCCCTCCATTGATCTACTAATCCTTATTTTCATCTCGTGCCAGCGACGGCGTGGACGGAGGGAGCGCCGCACGCCGCAAATATTTCAACTTAAAGATGCGATGTCAAGTTTTCATAAAAAACTCGAAAGATAACTGACTCGGTGGCTCAGTGGTTAGTGCCCTTGACTACTGATCGAGGGTTGTGGGTTCGATCCCCACCCAGGGCAAGCATTTGTGTGATGAGCAGATTTGTTTACTCTGTGTCTGGGTGTTAAATATATCTATATATGTATGTATTTAAAACGTATATAAGTATGTATATCAGTCTCTGGTAACCCATAACACAGGGAATCCTATTTTGGGGCCAGATGACCATGTGTGATTTGTCCCAGAATATTATTTATTTATTTATTTAACTAACTATAAACAACCTAACCAATTTATTAAAAAAAAAAAAAACCCGAATGCATAAAAACATTACTCCTTTTTTTGGTTGTCAGGTAAAAATATATCCTATGTCACTCACAAGATCAAGATTAATCTGACGACACCTCACACTAGTTACACTCCAAAATCAGCTACAGGCTCTGTTAAAGGAACTTACATACAAACATACATACACCCGAAAAACATTACCCTCCTTTTTGGGCAGTCGGTTAAAAATATATCCTATGTCACTCACGAGATCAAGATCAATATGACGATACCTCACACTAGTTACACTCCAAAATCAGCTACAGGCTCTGCTAAAGGAACTTACATACAAACATACATACACCCGAAAAACATTACCCTCCTTTTTGGGCAGTCGGGTAAAAATATATCCTATGTCACTCACGAGATCAAGATCAATATGACGATACCTCACACTAGTTACACTCCAAAATCAGCTACAGGCAATGATTTATGGTTACATACAAACTTGGAACTTACATACAAACATACATACACCCGAAAAACATTACCCTCCTTTTTGGGCAGTCGGGTAAAAATATATCCTATGTCACTCACGAGATCAAGATCAATATGACGATACCTCACACTAGTTACACTCCAAAATCAGCTACAGGCTCTGCTAAAGGAACTTACATACAAACATACATACACCCGAAAAACATTACCCTCCTTTTTGGGCAGTCGGGTAAAAATATATCCTATGTCACTCATGAGATCAAGATCAATCTGACGACACCTCACACTAGTTACACTCCAAAATCAGCTACAGGCTCTGCTAAAGAAACTACCTTACAAACATACATACACCCGAAAAACATTACCCTCCTTTTCGGGCAGTCGGGTAAAAATATATCCTATGTCACTCACGAGATCAAGATCAATATGACGACACCTCACACTAGTTACACTCCAAAATCAGCTACAGGCTCTGCTAAAGAAACTTAAATACAAACATACATACACCCGAAAAACATTACCCTCCTTTTTGGGCAGTCGGGTAAAAATATATCCTATGTCACTCACGAGATCAAGATCAATCTGACGACACCTCACAATAGTTACAGTCCAAAATCGGCTACAGGCTCAGCTAAAGAAACAGACATACAAACATACATACTTCCATTTTCGGCAACATCGTCACTTAACACCACATGAGATGTTGTCAAGGGTTTACCAATTGTGAATAAAAAAAACATCCGAAAAACATTACCCTCCTTTTTGGGCAGTCGGGTAAATAGAGCAATAAAAACTAAATATTCGGGATGACGATTGGTATTATAAACCCTTGAAAATGTTGGGTCGTAAACGTAATCAAATGCCAAGTACTTATCTATCTAAAAGCGTACTTAAAAAAATTCTTAAGGACCAAATCGACGCGATTGAGCTTGGATCAAAGATTATGAGTATTAAAGGCCATATTTTTTAGGGTTCCGTACCCTAAAAGGAAAAGAAGGAACCCTTATAGGATCACTTTGTTGTTATCCGTCAGTTTGTCTGTTTGTCAAGATCCTATTTCTCGGGAACGCGTGGAGGTATCAAATTGAAATTATAATATGCAAATCTTAAGGTTTGCGATCGCAAATCTTCAAAGCTGTAAAAATTAAGCTGCTAAGTCAAAGCAATAAAAAGATTCCGCCATTTTATTGTCATTTATGTCACGTATATTGATAATCGCAAGTGAATCAAGGGCATATCGGGTACTTACCATTGACCTAGAATAATGAAATTTGGCAAGAAGCAAGGTCTCATAGCACAAGTAAAGGAAAAATCGAAAATTTGTAATTATATCATAAAAATAATAATAATTACAAACTTCAATTTGCAGTTAAATATTTGATAGTCACGTATATCGATTTATAGGAGATTTTTTTTAAACTACATAGTTTGTTCTTCAATCCGATTGCTGTATCTACTCGTTGAAATTTGTAGGGTTTCGTAGTGTAGTGAAGTTTTTAGTGTGGGACACAAAAAAATAGACGGGTTTTAATTAAACAAGTAACTGCTAACAACAGCCCAGACTTATTTCGTGTACTAATAAGAATAGGAATAAATATAATGTAACTGCATAATAAACATTCAGTCCGCAAAATAACTACTTGAGCGGCAAGATTTCATGATTGAGCGGCAGAAAAACATGTCTATAAGCAGCAACTCAACACTGTAGGAAGAGTGTGGTACGGGGAGTTCTAAATGGAAGCGGGAGCGAGCGAAGCGAGCTCGGACTTGCGGAGCACCCCGACTCGGATCCGTTAGGTTCGGAGACTGTGCGGGGAGGCGAGCTAAGCTCGCCTCCCCGCACAGTCGTAGTGTTAGGTTTAACATGAGAACACAGAAGTAGGAGCCCCGAAGGGGCTCCGTCGACCACTCAACACTGTAGGAAGAGTGTAGTACGGGGATGTTTAAAATAATTACAGCCATCCAGAATGACATAAATTGCTGATTGATTTTGAAATGTTTGCTGACCATGAGTTGCTGACCAATTAGCTATTTCTGCTCACCGATTATATTTTTCTGCTCACAGAAATAACAATACTATGCTAACCATTTAATTGACACCCATAAGAATATTTGCTGGCTTATGATTGACAAAGTTGTAATTCAGGTTACTAAATACGTCTCTGGGTTTTTTGACCGAAATATTTTGAAACAAACCAAATCGGTACTTTGCTAAAGCGTCGTTTTCTTAGTGCAATTGCGTTTGGCTACGGAACCCTCAGTGCACGAGTCCGGCTCGCACTTTGCCGGTTTTCTTTACGTGATTTTGACTGCTCAGGCGGCCATAAAAAACGTGGCGAGAAAGCTTGAATATTCCATGGAGGTCCCTTCAGTTTCAATGTTTTATGTTGAGTATAAGGAATGATCAACATGTTTACGATGTGGTGACTGTAAATGTATTAGGTACTTAAGTTTTACGAGACGAGGAATTCGTTAAATTGAATACCTTTATTTTCCCTTAACTAAAAAAACATAGACAAGGAATTTTATACAGACTAAACTTTAATGTTACCTCGTAAGGTTTTGCGATAAATGTATTAAATTTATACAGGGTGGAAACGATAAGTATTTACAAACGATTTCTCCGTAACTAAACAAGATAATCTAAAACCAAAAACTTAAATTTTTACTACACTACAAAGGCCACAATTTGGCATGTATTTTTGAAGTGAAAATTTCTTTACGCGTGTTCGGTATTTTTGAGATGGGAAAAAACCATTGAATTCGCAATACTGTTACCGTAACCGACACCTTACCAGGAACACTCGCAGGGTCAAAACTTATGAAACTATAAAAAGTTTTCACTTCTGTTGGCACTACCGGAGTGGTTAGGTTAGGTTTTTTTTTCTTTAAATAAGAGTTCGAAATTTTTAAAAATCGATTAGTAAGCTTAGATCATGTACCCCCCATGTGAAATAAAGGATAAAGGATAATAATATTATAAATGTGAAAATGTGTTTGTTTGTTTGTTACCTTTTCACGCTTCAACGCCTTGACCAATCTTAATGAAATTTGGTATGCAGGTAGCCTGTGTCACAAGGAAAGACATAGGCTACTTTTTAGCTCGTGAAAATAGCACAGCCCGATGCAGTTTCTGAGGGAACTAAAAATATACTCTTTTTACCCGACTGCGCCAGAAGGAGGGTTATGTTTTTCGAGAGTATGTATGTATGTATGTTTGTATGTATAATTGTTTGGCACGCTCTGCAGCCTGAACGGCTGGATGGATTTTAGCTTGAGACGTGTCGTTAGATTCGTATTTACTGTGAGAGTGACACTGGATATATCAAAATTAAAAAAATAAAATGGCGGATTTTTGGCGCCATATTCAAATGTTTGACACGCTCTGCAGCCTGAACGGCTCGATGAATTATAGCTTGAGGGTTGTCGTTAGATACGTTTTTACTGTGAGAATGACACTGGGTATATCAAAATAAAAAAAACAAAATGGCGGATTTTTGGCGCCAAATTCCAATGTTAGGCACGCGCTGCAGCCTGAACGGCTCTATAGATTTTAGTTTGAGGGGTGTCGTTAGATACATATTTACTGCGTGAGTGACAATGTGTAATATAAAAATAAACAAAATGGCGGATTTTTGGCGCCAAATTCAAATGTTTGACACGCTCTGCAGCCAGAACGGCTCGATGAATTATAGCTTAAGGGTTGTCGTTAGATACGTTTTTACTGTGAGAATGACACTGGGTATATCAAAATAAAAAAACAAAATAGCAGATTTTCCGGAGAATTGCAGCAAGCGGTATTTGTTGAAGAACGCACATTAAAAAAATATCAACCAGGAGTTCGTATACGGATTGAACCATCTACGATTGATTTTGACGCACTTCGAGGACAAGGAAAAATTGAACACAGGATGTTGCCCTTAATCCTAAGTTGGGCTGTAAATGTCCACAAACTTCAGGGTACTACACTCGATTTGACACTTGTAGACCTCGGCTCACATATATTTGTTCAAAGTCAAGCATATGTAGCTCTTAGTCGAGTTAAAACATTAGCTGGACTCAGAGATATGCTATATATAAGGTCTCTGGCTGGACTGGTCATCTGTTCACTTGATCCTAAAAAACTTTAGAATCGTCCTCACGATCAGAATTCTTTTATAGAGCTTCAACGTTTACGAGAATATTATTCTATCAACTGATAAGTTAATAATCTGCGTAATCTTAATGTGTGTCATGTGTATATAGGTTACTATACAAACTCATTCAATAATAAAACTAAAAAAATGAATAAAATAAAAAACAGTAATTTAAAAAACTAAAAAACCCGCCTGCGTTTCTGTGTAATTTGGAAATGAAAAACCCTAAAACAAGAAAGTCGTCATACCCGATTGCAATTAACTTAAGAAAAATTGTAGCAGTCGGGACCCATTCTAGAAATGGAGGCATAGTGAATTGAGAGCACATACTTATATTACATTGCAGATTACTCCAATATACTGACTAGACGGCTGATTTTCTAGAATGGGTCCCGACTGCTACAATTTTTCTTAAGTTAATTGCAATCGGGTATGACGACTTTCTTGTTTTAGGGTTTTTCATTTCCAAATTACACAGAAACGCAGGCGGGTTTTTTAGTTTTTTAAATTAATGTTTTTTTTTGGTTAATTTCTTTAACATCGCACGCAACAGAACAATTGATTGTGTGATTTTTTGCACAGAGATGGTTGAGGGGGTGGGAAAAAACATGATTTACTAATAAGTATATCCTGACATAGGTCCCGAGGGATCTGGAGAACAGTCATGTCTCGCGCACCGCGCACCCTCTAAGACAGTCATAAAAACGATGTCCACGCGAGCGAAGCCGCGGACAAAAGCTAGTGTGAAATAAAGGATAGCTGAAGATAGTTATTGAAGTGAAAACGTCTTTAGACGCGTTGGGCATTTTTTTTAAATGCGATAAAACTATTGAACCCGCGACACTGTTACGTTACCGTAACCGAAACCCCACCAGGAACACTCGCAGGGTCAAAACTTATAAAACTGTAAAATTTTTCACTTCTGTCGGCACTCCCAGACCAAAGTTAGGTATTTTTTTTTACCTAGTACCTACCCTTTTTTTTAAATTCAGGGACAAATCACACCCGGTCATATGGCCCGAAACTACGATTTCCTGTACTACGGGAACCAGATACTGATATGAAAATACATACTTAGGTCCCATTTTATTAAAAACGCCTCCCACGCGGTGGACCGACGACCTAGTGAGGATTGCGGGAAACCGCTGGATGAGGGCAGCGCAGGACCGGTCGTCGGGGAAATCCTTGGGGGAGGCCTTTGTCCAGCAGTAGACGTCTTTCGGCTGATATGACGATGATGAAGTCCTTTTTAAACATAAAAAATTGAGTGCGTTTGTCTGCACCTTACCTGATAAATACATACATATTGATACCTAGACACAAGCCCTCTCGCACATCCACCAGATACGCTAAACTACCATGACTACCATGACTCTTGGTATAAAGTGAGGGCCGCTATTCCTTGCCTTGCAGAGTACTACGACAAGTGTCTTGGCGGCAAGACCTACCGTAGTTGGTCCTTTCCTTCGCCTCATGGTGTTGACACCCAAACACAGTGCACACAAACCCTTTTCGTCACACGAATGTATGCCCTGAGTGGGGATCGAACTCACGGCCTTCGGCTCAGTAGACAGGAGCACTGCCACTGGGCCAACGGGTCAGTCAAACCAATCATCAAGCCAATCATTACGATTATTACCAAAATGGAGTACAGCTAACTACAATAGGTACACAAACTTGGTAGCCAATATAGTCTTATCTGTTTTTACCCGACTGTGCAAGAAGAAGGGATATGTTTTATATATAAATGTAAATAATCAAAACAGGAAGGCGTATATTTTTTTTAAATAATTATAACTGTTGTTCGCCATAAGTTTTGCTATTTTGCAGCCATAGCAGAGCGGCAAAGTTTTTTTTATTCTTTTAAAATTGACAGGTGTATCGTGAGGTTTTTTGAAAAATAATTTGTATTTAAGTAATAGCTAAAAAACAAAAAAAAAGCGTCGGTGGCTCAGCCGGTAACGACTCGGTCCTCCTAACCAGAGGTGCCGGGTTCAAATCCGGACGGCCAATGTACCAATAAGTTTTTAGAAACTTACGTACATATACTCACCGATTGCTTTAACGGTGAAGGAAAACATCGTGAGGAAACCTGCGCACACCTGCGAAGAAACTCGAAGGTTGTGTGTGAAGTCGACCAACCCGCACTGGGCCCGCGTGGTCGACTAAGGCGCGATCGCCCTAATTCAGGGTAGGCTCGAGCCCCTCGGTGGGGACGTATATGAGCTGATATAATAAAAAATAATAATAATAGCTAAAACTGTCAAACTGAAAAGGCAGGTAAGTAGAATATAAGTAAGGTATCACATTGTTTACGTATATTAGTAAGGCGTGCCAAATTAAAAAATTAAGAAGAGTTTTATACGAGTAGGAACATATTTTTAACAGGTGTACCGTTTGCAAGGTACAGACCTACACTCGAAAAACATAACCATCCTTGTGGCGCAATCCGGTTAAAACCGGTCAAACGCGAGACATTCTAAGGGTTCGGTACCATCGTAGTAGCTTCTTCACGTTTCCAAAATGAGCCTCCTTTATTTTTTTATTATTTGTTGTTATACCGGCAATAGAAAATACAGTGTAAAAATTTCCACTGTCTACCTATGACGGTTCATAAAATACAGCCCACTGGCAGACTGACAGCGGAGGCTTAGTAATAGGGTCCCGTTGGTCACCCTTTGGGTGCACGGAACCCTAGAAATATCAAAAAATCTGTTTCTAATCACCAAGGTAAATAGAGAGATAGAAAAGTCCATAAATGGAAGTTTAATTGGACGAAAATTTCAACTTTTAGTTTTATAAAGCAGTTAGGTAAACTCGCAACTAACAAATAAAACTTTTTAAATGAGGAATCATAAACTTTATGCACTGACTGGGCTCTCATATCCTCGGCTACACGTGCACGTGCATACATGCACCTTGCATCTACCGAACATTTGTTGAGGGGGCGAACTTTCCCACACCTACCCTTCACCCCACATGTGCTTCAAATCTCTCTAACCCACCACCATAACTTGATCTTTATTATACTAATAATTTAAAGGGACACACGGATCAGGTAAACTGACTAGTCATGGGAATATTCTTCCCTGTAGTTCACACGCACTCTATAATTAGAGTTCGTGTATTTTACAATGACCTTTAGCGATCTGTCGGAAAATTATTGACTTGGGTTCTACGGAGACGTGAAGTAACTGTAAGAATAGGTACTTGCGTGTTCTTTTTTCAATTCTAAAATGCCGTAAGTAACTGTTTCCTGCTGTGTGAATTTGAATTGATCACTTATAGTCTGTAAGTTATAGAAGAGAAAAAGGAATATTTGTGTACTATCTATCTAATCAGCCTGCCTGCTTTGGCATGTGATGTTGGTAAACATCATCACATCTCATCCAAAGGCTGGACATAGCTCCCCCCGAGTTGGAGTGGGGGGGGGGGGGGGGTGTTTGTAATCATCACGCTTGGCAGGCAGGTTACCGATCGCAGAGTGCAGTGTGGTGGCACAGCACACGGAAAGGACGCTGCTGGCCATCCTCCGGTTTTTGATCCCTTAGCCACCTCTTACGACACCCTCGGGAAGAGATGGGGTGGTACACACCGTAGTTAGTACAAAACCGTAATTAGATAAGTTATCAATTGTTATAAATAGGTATTAAAAAGTATTCTATGAATACTAACTGTGACCGCAAAAATACATTATAACTACTGATTTTCCAGTCATCGTATCAGCCGAAAGACTTCCACTACTGGACAAAGACTTGGACAAAGATTTCTACGACAATCGGTCCTGCGCTGCCCACATCTACGAGTAGCTTTGACCATGAAAGACCAAGGAACAATGCTCAATGGCCTCGGTAGTCTTTCAAAAAGTGGGTCTTAAAATGAACAAGATGAAAATTTCCAAAGTACCCGTATTTAATTCGCAGTTTTTTGGACTTCGTTGTTGAAGTTACAGTTCAGTGTAGCGGGCGGGCACAATACTGTGCTTACAATGTTGTATTCGGATATCGACCCAGACACGGCCCCAACAAATGAAAAGAACGAAGTTTAATCAAATTCGTGCCACAGCGATGCTTTTTTCACCAACTTTTTGCTGTTAGTTACCTTTGTCAACAAAATTGCAACTTTGTTGACAATAAGACGAGTTATGTGTCCGTCTGCAGATTTAGTTCTTTTTGCCCCAAAATTGTCCCCTTCAGCATTGTACAGATTTGTACTTGGTGCGCCAACGACCTGGTGAAGATCGCGAAAGGCCGCAGGATGCGGGCAGCGCAGGCAGGATCGGTCGTTGTGGAAATACTTTGGGAAGGCCTTGTGATAAAGTCAAAATTTTTAGTTCCTTTTCGATCTGTTTTTATTAAAACGAAAATATTTTGTTTTGTTTTTAATTTGTTTCGTTAAGATGTTTTGTTTTTCAATTTTTTCGACTGTTCGGCTGTCCTTCGCATTTTTTCTTTCATCGTGTCTCATACATTATTTTATTTCTAAGTGTCATGTTTCATTAAAGACAGCGCTGATAAAACACGTTTTATTCACTACTGGACTATGACCCTCCCTCCATTTTTTATTTTTTCGAGTCGAAGGGTGCGACGGGGCTGCAGCCTTAGGTCAGCAGTGCACGTTTTTCGGCTGATATGATGGTGATGATATTCTTATAGATTTGAGCCTTTGTATGGTGCGACTTTTTAGCTGTACGCTCGCACACTATAGTTTCAATCATTCATTTTAGATAGATGAGCTAAATAAACAAATCATTTATTTACGGACCAAGTACGAAAAACAACAATAAATAAAAGGTGTATATGTTAAACAAAAATTAATAGGTTACTACTAAGCATAACAAAATAAATATGCAGCAAGTGTAAAGGCCCTAGATAAGCATATATTTAGTGCATGCACTAAATATATGGGTACAACGCTGTTAATCAGCCAAAACCCTCACCAGTGTGCGTAGGTACAGTCAAGAGCAGATGAAGCTACACACTTTGGACTTTGTACCGCTCTTATGCCGTGCGCTTATTGGTCAGAATCGCACTACGAGTGTCTAGCTTGATCTGTTCTTGACTGTAATACGACGGTAGGTACATGGTATATTAATAACAGTATAAACAATTTAATGTAAAGAAATGCCAATAAGCTACATGCAGTTTAATTTTAACTATTTATTTGAATATTGTTTGTTCACAATAAACATTACGTCCAGCCTTATTCATCATATCAGCCAAAAATCGTCTACTGCTGGGCAAAGGCCTCCCCCAAGGATTTCCCCGACGACCGGTCCTGCGCTGCCCGCATCCATCGGTTCCCGCGATCTTCACCAGGTCGTCGGTCCACCGCGTGGGAGGCCTGCCTTATTACAGGCTTTTATTTAGTTTCACCTGTCCCAGTGTCTGTAATGAAATCTTGCAAGTTAAACTTGACCCACTTCCCGTTTTCCGATTAAAGCTCAAATTTTGCATGCATAGGTATGTATATCGCGTGACAATGCAATATTAAAAGCTTGTACCTAAAAGTTTTTACGTTTTTCAATTTATTTATGAATACAGTGTCACTCGAACTACCTACCTGTAAATTACATGACCATTCAAATGAGCCCAAACACGACACCTATGCTGTAAGTAGGTGAGGAGTTGGATATCTTGCAGATTCCAGGTGGTGGTAACTAATCAGGTCAAAATTTTTGCAATATTATTAAATTAACATCGAATCGATCAGACCAGTGGAAGTTGCCAACATTCATCATTAACTAGAAAAGAGGTGACGATCTTCAAACGGCTGAACAGATTTTCTTGTACTTAGTCAGGTCATAGGTTCTGACAAAAACTTTTTATAAAATTAATGATACACTTTTTGTTAATTATATAGAAATTATTATAAATACAATTTTATTTACATTATTAAAAATGGCCTCCCCAATTTTGAATACATGCCCTTAATCGACGCGGCCAATCATCAATCGCAGCACGCACCACATTCATATCTATTTCTACCGCTGCTTTAGCCAAAGATGCTCGGAGAGATTCAAAATTCTGATGAGGTTTAGCGCAGACTTTCTCCTCCTAGCAGAGGGCCAGTCTTCATGTCCGATAAAGTCAATTCCACGGGCGGTCAACCAGTTTTGCGTGCTTCGTGCCCTAGGAGCTGGTGCAGAGTCCTGTTGGAATATCCAATGTCTGTTTTTGAACATTGTTTGAGAAAGAGGTTCCACTATATTTGATAGGACGGTATTTTTGTACACCTCGGCACTGGTTTTTACACCTTTTTCACAGAAAAACACCTGAATGAAGCCTGAATATGAGACTCCAAGCCAAACCAAGAGTGACGAAAGATAATGTCTTTGTTGAACCCTCGGAATACGCGTGCTGTTTTGTTTATTATAACTTACTTCGATGTAAATTTTTCTTTTCATCCGAAAACAAAATTTTGTGGTATTTTTTTCCCGCGTACCGCCGTAACAAAGCGCGGGATCTATCCAGCCTAATTTTTTTCAAACGCTCGTTCAAAAAATTTCCGGTCTTCTTACGATAAGCCCGTAGTCCTAAGTCTTCATTTATCACTCTTTTGACCGTGGTTCTGCTTAGGCCCATCTGAAGAGCTAAGATTTTTTGTTTACGAACAGGATTTCGTTGAATTCGCGTGTCCTAACTGTACGAGGTCGGCCGCTCCGAAGCTTGAATCTTCAGTGAATCGTTTGATAGTGCGATAAACAAATCATAAGGTTATTTTAAATTTTTGTAGAATATTGAAAATCTCTTTTTTGTTTTCGGCATGCGCAAACGTTCTATTTTTCGTTCTATTGGTGAAGTTCATCTAGCCATATTCGAAAATTTTAAATAATAAGGTTTTGACAGAACTTATGACCCGACTAGGTATCATAGCTAATGACATTCTCGATCAAGTCACCTTTTAAACAGAAAAGATTTAATCAAAATCGGTTCATCGACACGTTAAACTTATAAGTCTCATAATTCCCCTCTGTTTGCATCGGGGGTTAAAATCGATGTATCTGATAAACCACAGCAGCACCAGCACGTGTCAAAAACATTCTTTGCCCAATATTTTTATGGCTCATTTTAGGCTGAGTCGTATTACACCAGTTCACTAGCTCAGTGGTGTGAACTTGTTAACAGTTACTGCACATCAGGCTCATTTTATTTGTGTTATTTGCAAAGGACTTTGTTCATACGCAGAACGGCTCAACGGGAACGGGTCATATAAATAGGTCACATCATTATCATCATATCAGCCAAAAAAACGTCCACTGCCGGACAAAGAACTTCCCCAAGGATTTCCACGACGACCGGTCCTGCGCTGCCCGCATCCAGCGGCTTCCCGCGATCTTCACCAGGTCGTAGGTACACCGCGTGGGAGGCCTGCCTACGCTACGCTTTCTGGTGCGCGGTCGCCACTCGAGAACTTTACAGCCTTACCGTCCATCTGTTCTACGAGCTATGTGCCCTGCACACTGCCACTCCAGTTTAGCGATTCTGTGAGCTATGTCGGTTACTTTGGTTCTCCTGCGGATCTCCCTATTTCTGATTCGAACGCGTAGGCAAAGAATATATACACTGCCGTGGCGTAGGCAATTCCGAGCATAGCTCACTCCATTGCCCTTTGGGTGACCTTGAGCCTTCTTAAGAGGTCCATATTAAGCGACCATGTCTCAGTTCCGTATGTCATCACTGGTCAAAGACCTTATTATTGAGACACTGCGGTATTTGGGACGTTAAGATAACACAAATAGGTCACAATATCAACATTATTTCGTTCATTGCTGTTTGGTATCTGAGGTCACGTATAAACCCTAATGGCTGCCTAAAACCTCGAATTATTTCCGTTCATATACAGTGTGTAACAAAATTAGTGTAGGTCCCGTTAACTGGGGGTTCTACTCATCATACTGAACAAATTTTGTTCTACGACTTTGCTGAAATCGCAAAAAAAATTTTTACTCTTCATCTGATCGACGAATTTTGTGCAATTTAGTATGGAGGGTCTAATTTTTTTTTTGAGAATTGACTATTAGCTCCTTGGGGAAAGTTGTTCAGTATGATTAGTAGAACCCCCAGTTAACTGGACCTACACCACTTTTGTTACACCTGTAGGTATATCTACGTAAAAGAAGTTAGAGGAAGTTCGCAAATTCCGTAAGAAGTTTCTTGCAAGCCTAATTCTTTTTAGCGTTCCCGTATACCTCAAAAGGAAAAAAAAACCGGCCCAGTCCGACTCAGAACCGCACACATAGGGTTCCGTATCATCATACTAGATGGCGCTAGTTTCTTCACGTTTAAAAAAACACTTTTGTTGTATGGAGACCCCCTTATTTTTTCAATGTTTCTAATTTTTGGTATTTGTTGTTATAGCGGCAACAGAAATACATAATCTGTATATATACTTACATTGTTTTTGTATTAAGGTATTAGGAAATTTTATATATTGTTTATTTCAAGTTAAGAAACTAATTACTATAGAAGAGCGGGACCTACTGGCACAAGTATCCTTATACTTAAAAGGGGGTCCCATCCATGTCTGTAGATATTTTTTATTTCGTTACTGAAATAAACATTTATTTATTTTCATAATCTGTGAAAATTTCAACTGTCTAGTTATTACGGTTCATGAAATGACTGGTGACAGACGAACAGACAGACAGAAGGGACGGGCAGCGAAGTCTTAGTAATAGGGTCCCGTTTTTACCCTTTGGGCACGGAACCCTAAAAATGAACCCTTATAGGATCACTTCGTTGTCCGTTTGTCTGTCTGTCAGTCAGTCAAGACCGATTTTCTCAGGAAAACGTGGAATTATATCAAGTTTAAATTAATATCAAATATAAAGGTCTATAATATGGTCCGTTGAAGCTGTCAAAAAGCTTTTTAAAGTCAAAGTTAGCAATAAGGCCGCCTTACAACAAAATGTTATACCACTTCCTCCATCATTGTGTATTTTCGTCCTAAGTTGTGCAACAGTGTTTTCAATCAATCAATTATTGTCACACATTTTGATATCCACAAGTAAATCGAAATCTATAGGGTACTTCCCCTTGACGTAGTATCATGAAAGATAAGAAGCAAAGTCTTACAGGCTCACAGCACAAGTAAAGGAAAAAAAATCTGAATTTTGTAAATTTGTAGTCATCATCATCATCATAATTTAAGAGCAGTGCTCTTGTCGGTGTAGCTCTTTCCAGGTCTCTCTCTCCCACACTATCTCCTTCATTTCTCTATACGTTTCCACCTTAACTTTCTTCTTAACTTGGTCTATATAAGCAATTCTAGGTCTTCCTCTTCCGTGCTTTCCTTCGATCTTTCCTTCTATTATGTTTTTTTTAAATAAAATTATCTTGTCTAATTAGGTGTCCTATCATCTTTCCTCTTCTGTTCCCAATGATCTCAATTATGCTTTTCTTTTCGTTCAAACGAAAGAGGAACATAATTTGTAGTCAACACATAAAAAATATTTATTATATTTTGCGATTACAAACTTACACTTGCAGGTGAATAATTGAAAACACTAAACACGTTAAAAAACCGACTTCTATCGCAACAAATTAGTACATTTTTGCATTATTATTTTTGGTTTTTGTTAATTTTCTAATAAAGTACTACACCGATTTTGATAAAATTTATATAGGACCACACGGGAAGCACAAGCTTTCAAATAAAAAAAAAATCATAAAAATCGGTTCACCCAGACAAAAGTTATGAGGTAACACACATAAAAAAAAACATACAGACGAATTGAGAACCTCCTCCTTTTTGGAAGTCGCTTGAAAATTGATCGCGAGTGGGGAACGTCTGGCGAGCAGAGGCCAGTGTATTGGTTGGCTGCTTACGCTGCGCAAATAAAAATAGTAGTACATGTCGCTACAGACCCATACCACAGATGAGATACTAGTTACTTCGTACCCATACCCCGGCATTTAGGAAGTTACGGGTTGTTAAAATAACGTATGTTGTGATATAAAACTTACCGGTTCTAGTTCTCGTATAGAAACGTTATCAGTTATCTATCTGTAACAAAACAAAAATATATTTTAATAAAATGGATATGTCGCAGCTGTTACGTAGAAGCCGCGTACGTTTTGTAAAGCGGCGAATTTTTCTCCGCTTTGTAAACTAGGCACTGAGTAAAAAACCGATGATTTCTTCTTCTGCGAAGCATGTTGCTACCCAGAGGGGCCAGGCGCTTTGACTGTATAATAATCAATCAAACCTGACCGAACCTAACATCGCTCGCTCATTTAAAATATGTTAGGCGTACTTTCTTTCAGCCGAATTGCAATCGGGCTGATGAACGTGATGTCGCCGCATTAAAAACGCCGTCATTTTACAATCCGGCGTTGTTCGGCGCGCTGTTTTGGAAACCGGCGGATTCTACAATATGGCTTCCACGGATATGGGTGATGTGAACATTTTTTAAAAATAAAATTAACAGTTTAATTACTCTTTTTGATGTGTAACATCTTTGCTCTCGCTTTCCTGCAATTTGTGGGAGTGATTTCGTGAAATGGGACGGAAATGTGTAACAGGAAGTCGCGTTTCTTCAGGCTTTAAAAGCGCGGAAAAGGCAAAGGTATCTATGACCATACAGCCTAGTCTGCCGTATCTTTGCCGTCCTTTTTTCAGGCTTTAAAAGCGCGGAAAAGGCAAAGGTATCTATGACCATACAGCCTAGTCTGCCGTATCTTTGCCGTCCTTTTATAAAGTATTTTGTCACATGTTACACATCATATGCGAGTACTGTAGGTCTCGCTCGAATTTTTTTTTCTACGCTTTTTTACGCTAGAACGTGAAAGTTTTAGGTAAAGCAAAGCTCTCAAAAATATCTCATCGTTATATTGTGATTTCGTATTCTCTTCCCTGTCAATTTCTAAATAGATTCATCATCATCATCATATCAGCCGAAGGACGTCCACTGCTGCACAAAGGCCTCCCCGCAGGATTTCTACGACGACTTTTGCGCTGCCTGCATCCAGCCAACGGCTTCCCGCGACCTTCACATCGACCTTTACGCGTCATCGGTCCACCGAGTGGGAGGCCTTCCTACGCTACGATTTCCAGCACGCGGTCGCCACTAGAGAACTTTACTGGCCCAACGGCCATCTGCTCTACGAGCTATGTGCCCCGCCCACTGCCACTTAAGTTTAGCAATTCTGAGAGCTATGTCGGTTACTTTACTTCTCCTATGGATTTCCTCGTTACTGATTCGATCACGCAGAGAAACTCCGAGCACAGCACGCTCCATTGCCTAAGTACAACAGTAAATTTCTAAATAACTTAAGTACAGTCAATATCTAAATATAGCTACCGACTCTGAAGCTTTGTTACGATTTACGATGCGTTGTTTACAAACGGATCTTTTCAGTGCTCGTATGTAGGTATGTATGTATGTATATTATTATATGTTTGTTTCGTGCTGCACTGCACCTTCTGTGGTTACGGCTTGTCATTTCTAAATACGGACTGCATGCAGACACGAGGGCCGTGGTTTATTTATGTTTAACATTATTTGTAGGTAAATTACGTAAAGAGGACATCGTAGTGCGATTTTGGTCCATACGCATACGGAATAAGAACGGTACAAAGTACAAAGTGTTTAGCTTGATGTGCTGGCCTCTGTACATAGCTCCTACCTACTCATACTGTCTACTGTTTGTTTTCGGAAAGGATATTTTAGAAAAGTAGCCGTAGCTATGGCAACTATATTATATCTAGTAATTAGTTTAGTCTTAATTAACTACAAAAGCATTAACGACTTGGCAGTTGCCAACTACTTAATTAAAGAACTTAGTTTTTTTTAATAAACCTAAAAACTTTTAGGTACAAGCTTTTTATATTGCATTGTCACGCGATATACATATGCATGCAAAATTTCAGCTCAATCCGAAATCGGGAAGTGGGTTAAATTTAACTTGCAAGATTTCATTACAGACAAAGGGACAGGTGAAACTAAATATAAAAGCTTGTAAAAATAACTGCGTCTTATCCTTCCTCGTCATGTAGGCAAGAAAAATAATAATAAACATGGAAGCCCATAATAAAGCCGGTATATCCCTTAAAAGGTATCCCAACAAAAAACATTCTGTAAGAACGTCGTAAGTCTCGACATAAAAAGTAGTGAGAACAAAGTCTAAGTGAATAAAAGAAAATGAGGGACTTAGGCGTTATACATATTATAAGCACAAGAAAATAAAAGCATCTGCATATCTACCCAGACTTACCTACTTCCCTCGAAAAAAGTTTATGGCCAAGTCACTCGTTTTATTCACTTACACTTGGCTCTTTATATGATCTCACTACTTTTCATGGCTAAGTAATTTTGAATCGAGATTTAGCACGTTTGTAGTTTTTTTTTTGTTGTGATTTCACTTCTTTTTTTACGAACATTACTATTTTCTAGATGTTTTTTTTTGTTTTTTCACAATGAACAACTATTACTACGGCGGCATTTACTTATCTCCAATAGTTTATCGGTCCCTCCTATCCTATAGTTTCTTATCCATCAGGTAAACGAGGCTGATCCTGATTTTGAAAGTTTCTCCTTTGTGTGGTCACTAAAACCTTTCTCTGTACCAAATTTCAGCTCTCTATGGGACATAATTACATATATCATATGGGAATTTTGATGATCTATAAATGAGTCAGACAGCCAGTCAGTGAGTGTCAAATTCTTTAGCGATATTTTTATCGTTTTAATCGTTCCTAGTGCACAGATAAAGGGGCTAGAAAATCAACCGAAATGTTTCTAAAAAAAAGGTATTACGGCAGTGCTCGCTTAGCACTCGACTTGGCAAGGGCACTCCTGTGCCCCCAGACTATGTTCATTTCGTGGAGGACGAGCCAAATAAGATAAGCTAGCGTCCCGACGTCAGCAAACCACCGATTGGAGACAAGGTATCGAGTGGATCTCGGAGGAACAAGGACTTGGGACACCACCACGTCAGGTGTATACTTTCAAACGATCCCTTGTGATGTAACCTCATCCGACTATTGCAGATGATTTAGCCAATGTTTGCGACGTTGTGTTGTGAGGTATGCCCTTCCACCATCCAAACCGAGTCTTACAATGTTAGACTGCGCCGGGAATTGAACCCGCGACGTCCTGATGTAAAGCTAATACACCACGGTAGTACTAGTATACTACCTATCTATACTAACAGGAAAATCTGAAAATACGAAGCTCATTATCTATACAGGGTGTCACAAAATTGGTGTAGGACCAGTTAATGGGGGTTCTACTAATCATACTGAACAACTTTCCCCAGGGAATTGACTCAAAAAAAAATTGAGCTCTCCATACTAAAATGCACAAAATTGTTCGATCAGCTGATTAATTTGTATAAAGAGTTTGTATGATTTTTTTTTCGAATTCAGCAAAGTCATAGAACAAAAGTTTTTCAGTATGATGAGTAGAAGTTTTCGCTAACGGGACCCACACCAATTTTGTTACACCCTGTAAATAGGGTCTTAACAAAGGTATGCACTTATTTTTAACTGGAGTTTGTACTCATGAAACTGAACAACTTTCCCCAAGAAACCCATAATCAAAAAATGATTGAAATTCCCATGCAAGTAGATCAGCTGGCGGGCACACTTTGTATGGAATTCCAATTTTTTTTTGCGAATTGTCCATGGGTTTTTTAGGGAAAGTTGTTCAGTTTTATGAGTACAAGCTCCAGTTAAAAATAGGTGCATACCTTTGTTAAGACCCTATATTTGATCTTCGGTTATTCACTAAAATAAATCAGTCTTTTTTTCTTATTCAACGAGATAACAGTCAATATTCGGGACAGAGGAACACAAATTATCAGTATTTTTACAAGCATTAGCTTTGCGTGTTAGTTGGTTTGTTAGTAAGTCTGTTAGTTTGGGACCAATCTTGGATGCTAAATTAGAATCACTTCCCGGTTTACGATTGAGCTGAAAGTGACGTCATTCTAAATCCAATATGGCGAACTTACGAACATGGCGGATCAGTGTGACCAACGGGACCCTATTACTAAGCCTCCGCTGTATGTCCGTGTGTCCGTCCGTCAGCGGGCTGTATTTCATGAATCGTAATAGGTAGACAGTTGAAATTTTCACAGAATGTGTACTTGTGTTGCCGCTGTAACAACAAATACAAAAAAATTTGAAAAAAAATCAGGAGGGTCTCTATACAAAAAATGAGTTTTTTAAAGGTCTTTAGTAGTATTTTTGATTTAGCTCTATCGTAAAAACGGTAATACATACAAGCGTGAAACTTAGTGAGATTATAGTACTAGTACTGAAATAAAACAACAAATAATATAAATAAGCTAAGTGTGAGTCGTACTCGAGCTAAGGAGTCCGAACTGAATGACAAAAGCATATTTTTGTCGGTAGCGTTGATTTCTTTTTTTATAATGTGAATAGGTATTATTGTAATTATACTATGTAGTTGTGTGAAGAGATGTGGTGGTACGGAACCCTCGGAGTGCTAGTCCGACTCGCACTTGGCCGGTGTTTTATGCACCCCCATGATATGAGTATCAAAAGAAAAGGTTTGCTGAGAAGAATACGAAATAATTAAAATTATTTTCGTATTAAAGCCTGTACCTAAAAGTTATTAAAAAATATTACAAGCTGTTATAACTTGCCGTGTTAGTTTAGGACAAATCTTGGAAGCTAAATTAAACCACTTCCCGGTTTTCAATTCAGCTGAAATTTTGCATACACGTTAAGTTTGGAACACAATGCACGGTTAGCTAAGTGACGTTAGTCTAAATCCAATATGGCGGACACCCAAAGATGGTGGACTAGTTATTTTTTATGCACCCCCATGACACAGTATATATATTAGTACTAACGTACCCATGATATGGGTATCCAATGAAAAGGTTTGCTGAGAAGAATACGAAATAATTAAAATTGTTTTCAAATTAAAGCTTGTACCTAAAAGTTTTTAGCTTTTTCGAAAATAAATCAATGGAAATAAAATGTCTGTAAAGCACCTTGGTTGGTATATACATATTATATACCACCACGATACGGGCTGTGCCTACTGTAGGGTCACAAGGCATGCTTTATACTTTACAACATTCTTTGGTAATAAATATATTTGTATTGTTTTGTATTTGGTTTCCAATAATGAAGGAAAGGCCTATACTCAGGTAGCCTTGCTTCGTTCACACGATGCTTGTTGCAGAGAGTACCTAAGCGGCTAAAACCTTTGTAACATCATACAAAACGCACTGTTGAATTATATCCATTTTGTCACACACACAACCCATTCTCACGTCCTATTGTCTCCACTTTACATGCGGTTGCGTAAGAAGTCCTTTGTCCTTCCCTCTCACTCCCCCACCTATAGTCATTATGTCTCTTTCATGCGTGAATAAGTGTATTAATAAACAGCTTGTCTAGTCGTAAACAATAGTTGTGAACGACAATAGTCTGGAAGACTTGTATTATGCTAGATATATGAAGATGAAGATAAGATCGTAGAAAGCAGACATCAGAAAGCATTGGTAGTCAGTACCACAGACTAGTATTGTATATACCTGGTCAGTGCACCACAGAACATCCACTAGTACACATACACAACACAGTAAAGCGAATATTTTAATTAAGTAGTTACTTTGAGACATTAACTTAGTATCAGATCCTATCCTAAGTGTATTAAGATTCATCGGTTTTACCGATTGCAGGGTGTATCAGGGATTCTCGAATTGTAATAGATTCACATAGAGAATTATGAAGCTGCGACTTTTCATACAAACGGCGTTAACGATTTTCACTTCATTGGACCAATTTTTGATAGGTTGTCAGTCAGAACAAAAACTAGGCTTATGCGGTCAACGGTGGGGGTCAACTTTGTAAGACTCGGTTTGGTTGGTGGTAGGGCTTTTTCATAGCCCGCCTGGCTAGCTAACACCATCTTATCTAAGTCTTGTCGCCTAACATCATTGTTAACAGCATTGATGTGTTCCGGTTTGAAGATAAGATAGCCAGATCCCCATTGCGTTAGGGAATTTTGGTAAGCCCTCTTCCATCTTCGGCATCATAGTCACTTACCATCAGGTGAGATGATGCCAAAGGCTTATCAATTGTGGATAAAAAAGTAGGTAATAGGTATATATCAGTATAATAATCACACTTAAATCAAAGTATATATTATATTAGTACTAATATACAGTATGGACACTCCCTGGCGCTCTCTAAATTGGGACCTCACCCCCTCGTTAACCATATTGATTCAGATTGGTTACAGTTTGGTTCTGGAACGTATACGATTTCGCCGTGATTATGTTTGCTCCGTCTTTGTTTTTAGAAATGTCATTTCATGACCGTTTGTATGCAGTGTCCGGGGTGTGCTTAAATGCCACTTACTTACACAATGATGCATGTGTAATTATGTTCATAAAAGAGCGTGGCGGTACCAATGGTGGACAGTCCCCCCCCCAGAGAGCAGTCATCGGAACACTGGGCTTGTTCAACAATCCTTCTGTCCACGTGCCATTAATATGTATGTGTATATTATAAAGTAAGTATGTATATGTGGTAGTAAAACATCATAGTACGGTAAGTAGGTTTCATACAGATAACAATACTGTAATACATAATATATTACCAAAGTTCACTATTTTCCTACCATGAGCAATGATAGGAAAAGTAATTTTAATTTTTTAAAACCGGCCAAGTTCGAGTCGGACTCGCACACCAAAGGTTCCGTACCACCCCACATCTCTAAACAATTATAACAATAATACTTAGTTCACATATGAGATACTAGGATACTAGTTACTTTGTACTTAGGTATTCATTTTAAACAAAAGACATCAACGCGAGCCGTTATTTTTATTCAGTTAGGACACTCAGGACTCACACTTGGCCAATTTTTATTATTTGTTGCTTGAATTTAGGATTAATACTATAACAACACTAAGTTTCACGCTTGTACATTATACGATACAGCAAAAACAAAAAATCTTTTAAAAACTTTTAAAAAACGTTTTTTTTGTATGGGGGCCTTCAATTTTCATTTTAATTTTATTGTCTGTTGTTATAGCGCAATAGAAATACACACTGTGAAAATATCAAGTTCATGAAATACAGCCCGCTGACAGACAGACATACGGACGTAAGGACGCCAGAGACTTAGTAGGGTTTGTGTACGGAAACCTAAAAAAATATTATTTTACATATTATAGTACTCTCACAGCTCACTATAATGCCTATAATAGCGCTAGAATACCCTGTATCAGGGATGTTAGGGAGCTCCGTAACCGGAACCGTTAAAATAATATCCATAACCGTAAACGAATCCGAAATAAAAGTTTCGGATAATATCGGATAGGGACGGAGACTAATTGCGACACGTTATGACAGGTTGCTTTGTTGATTGGCCGGGCAGCGGTCGACACACGCGCGCAGCGTGACCAGATTTAGCAGAATTCTGCAATTTTATCAGAATTTGACCCCTCAATTTAATTAGCTATTTATATTTTACTTCTGAAATTCCTTAAAAATCTAATATCCTTATCCGAAACTAACGGATAATCTGAAATAATTTCATATCCGTATCCGGTATAATAATCATTTCTATATCCGTATCCGAAATTTCATATCCATAACATCCCTGCCCTGTATAAAGTAGTAAAGCAGTGTTTGTAGCGAAAACCCAAAGCCACATTGTCATTCAAAAATCTATTTGCGAAGGCCCGTCGTCGGCAGATTTTTTGTTGGATGAGCGCATATTTATTTAAAGCCCAAGTTGGTAAATATGTAGGTAGTCATTATTGTATAGTCGACTGCTAGGCATTTGACTAGGTAACTTTTCATCATCTAAAAATACATTTTGTATTAAAAATGTTTGGAACAGCAAGGCACGACGTCATAATTTTTCAGTTCCATTGATAATTTTGTTAGAAGAATTTTAATTTTCTAAGTAGGCTCAAGGTCACCCAAAGGGCAATGGAGCGTGCTATGCTTGGAGTTTCTATGCGTGATCGAACTACCAAAGATTTTCACCACGACCGGTCCTGCGCTGCCCGCATCCAGCGGCTTCCCGCGACCTTCACCAGTTCGTCGGTTCACCGTGTGGGAGGCCTGCCTACTCTACATCTTCCGGTTCGCGGTCGCCACTTGAGAAATTTACTACCCCAACTGTCATCTGTTCTACGAGCTAGTACTCCAAGCTACTAAATATAGCGTATTCTTGACTATTTGTAATATTTATTGGCATTATTGCACGTATATATTATCAGGTACCTTTTAGGGTTCCGTACCCAAAGGGTAAAAACGGCACCCTATTACTGAGATTTTGCTATCCGTCTGTCTGTCTGTTTGTCTGTCCGTTTGTCACCAGGTTATATTTCATGAACCGTGATAGCTAGACAGTTGAAATTTTCACAGATTATGTATTTCTGTTGCCGCTATAAAAGCAAATACTAAAAAACAAAATAAAATAAAGATTTAAGGGGGCTGCCATACAACAAACATGATTGTTTTGCTCGTTATTGATAACGGCAACAGGTAAGACGCTTGAAATATTCACGGAATATTGAGTTGTATTATTCACTTTAAAAATATATAATGAAATTAAAAAATACATATTTACAACAAATGTGATTTTCATATATATGCGCGAGTCCGACTCGCACTTGGCAAGTTTTTTAGTATATTCCCAACTTCCTATAATTATGCTATGTTTACATATTACGCATAAGGTACTGCTATCTTTAATCCGTCATCTTTTTACAATGATTTTAGCAAATAGATTATGCTGAATTTCATAATTTATACTTATATGAAGCAGCTACCCTATTTTTTTTTATTCACAATTGGCAAACCCTTGACAACATCTCACATGGTGGTAAGTGACGATGTTGCCGAAGATGGAAGCGGGCTTACCAAGATTCCCCAACGCAATGGGGAACTGGCTATCTTATCTTCATGCCGGAACACACCAATGATATCAACATTGATATTTGGCGGCAAGACTTAGATAAGATGGTGGTAGCTAGCCAGGCGGGCTTAGAAAATGCCCTACCACCAACCAAACCGATTATATTTTGTTTCTACCTTTGTAAGTAGGATTGAAACACCATAGCTGGTATCTCATTTGTGACCATAGTCCATGACATAATAAACCACCTCACGAATCACATAACTTGTAGTTTCACATAAATTGTAGTCTTAATAAAAAAATAGCTTTTGCCGGTGGCTACGCTCGCGTTAACTTTCTATGACTGTCTTCGAGGGTGCGCAGTGCGAGAGCCGTAAACGGCTCGCAAGCGTGGTTAAAAAGTAGCCTGTAAGTTAATCCAGGTCCTAATCTGTCTATACCTACCAAATTTCATCCAGATCCGTTCAGCTGTTGTGCGTGATTAATTAACAAAATCCATTCATCCATCCAAACTTTCACGTTTTTGGGGTTCCGTAGTACGACAAGGAACCCTTATAGTTTCGTCATGTCTGTCTGTCCGTCTGTCCATCCGCTGCCTAGCTCTAGGAGCTATTAGTAGTTAAGAGCTGAAATTTGGCAAAGATATATATAATAATAACGCAGATAGAACTGTAAAAAAAAATTTGGAAAAAAAACCTTTTTAAGGGTACCTACGTCCCCTACAAGTGGGGTTGATTTTTTCTTTCTCTTCTAACCCAGTCGTTCGAGCTTAAAAAATAGTTGTGAGTCTTCTAAGACCATTTTATAATTTAGGGTTCCGTTTTCAAAAAAATAGGCTTGAAAGTGCTAAATTTTGTTGGAGTCGAGTGGCTCCACCCCCTGACAACTAAACCGCTGTATTTGGAATTTTGAAAATTAGATATGGACGCGATAATGGCAACTACGGAACCCTTTACTGCACGTGGCCAGGCGCACACTTGGCCGGTTTTTAATATTAGTGCGATTGCAGATTGCTCACCAAGACCAGCGACCTTTGTAGTACATAGTATCTATACTAATATTATAAAAAGGACAAATTTCATTGTTTGTTTGTTAGTTAATATTGAATGGGCTCCGAAACTACTGGACCAATTTGAGAAATTCTTTCACCATTGGGAAGCTACACTATCCGCGGTTGCTATAGGCTATACAAATATTTTCAAAAAAATTAGGAATCCTTACTTAAACTCTTGTAATGTAAGTCAAGGTGTAAAAAAATAACTAAAAAATTCCTGCATTATCTACAAAAATTAGTGTAGTGTAGTGCAAGTGTAGTGTAGTATAAGGCGGTACGAACTTCGCCGGGACAGCTAGTAACAAATACGCAGGAATCGTGAAATCGATTAACATAACAGGCAGGCGACATGGGAAATTTCCCTATCTGTTGCCAAGCTCTTTGTTAAGCACTGTGATTGTTCTGGGGCGCGTCTGTCTGCACTGAAAAAAATAATTTCTTACTGTGTGCATGTTTAGCACAGTTAAAATTTAAACAGTTGGTCTAACGTAAATTACAGTAAGAATTATCGGTTTTAGACAGTGCCCATTAATGTTCCAAAACAGTAAAAAGCTGAAACGTTATTTTAACTGACCAATCATTAGTCGTAACTGAAAAGCTCAGTAACTACAACGTTTTACCTACACGGATTTCTCGACAGTACGTTTTAATGATGAAACAATTATTTCTACTAATGAAACATTAAACGAAACAGTAGCATTCACTGAAACTCTCAGTTATTCGAACGTTTTGCCGCATCCAATACCAAAAAGTTAGTTTTAATGATTAGAAACAGTTTTTTGTAATGTTAGAACATTAAACGAAACAGTAGCTCTCACTGAAACTCACAGTTACTCGAACGTTTTGCCGCACCTAATACCAAAAAGTTGTTCTAATGATTAGAAACAGTTCTTTGTAATGTTAGAACATTAAACGAAACAGTAGCTCTCACTGAAACTCACAGTTACTCGAACGTTTTGCCGCACCCAATACCAAAAAGTTAGTTTTAATGATTAGAAACAGTTTTTTGTAATGTTGGAACATTAAACGAAACAGTAGCTCTCACTGAAACTCACAGTTACTCGAACGTTTTGCCGCACCCAATACCAAAAAGTTAGTTTTAATGATTAGAAACAGTTCTTTGTAATGTTAGAACATTAAACGAAACAGTAGCTCTCACTGAAACTCACAGTTACTCGAACGTTTTGCCGCACCCAATACCAAAAAGTTAGTTTCAATGATTAGTAACAATTCTTTGTAATTTTAGAACAATAAAAGAAACAGTAGCACTCACTGAAACTCGTAGTTATTCGAACGTTTTGCCGCACCCAAAACCAGTCAGTTAAAAAAATAATTAAAAACACAGCAAAGTGCGAGTCGGACTCGCGCATTGGGGGTTCCGTACCACCACCATTGTAATATACCTAATGTATATTTATAGGTTTCTATTATGGTGAGACAAAAAAATGACAAGGAAAAAAGAGATATCCTACCAAAAAATGAGGTCCCATCAAAAACATCATTTTTATGTACCAATTCGCCAAGACTCGTGAGTCTCCCCTAAAAATATATGAGAGATCTAAGGTGAGCCAAGTCTGGCAGTATTTTTTTTTTATGAATATTCAGCAAATTGCACCATAGTTCTCTTTTAAACATAAAAAATATATTATGTATCAGGGGGCACGGCAGTGCTCTTTTTCAAGTCGAGCAGACAAGCACAGCTGCACACGAATTCAACAAATTTTCGAAGCAATTCAACGCATTTTCGAGCTCTTAGTACTTATATTTGTAAAGGACTGAAGAAGCTGCCTATTTTTGTCTATTTCATATTGCACTTTTTACGTAATGTAGACAGAGTATATTCCTTACAAGTTAATTACAAGTTAATTCCTTACAAGTTAATTATAATAAATAAATGAATTAATCATGTGTGACGCATGCATCCACCGCCAAAATTTGGCGGTGGATGCATGCGTCACACATGATTAATTATAATAGGTGTAACGGTATTACAACTGGTAGTAAGATTGGTAGTAACTAGAACGGCTAATTAATTACATATTTATTTTATTGTTTTTAGCAATTTTTTTGTATTTGTTGTTATAGCGGCAACAGAAATACATCATCTGTGAAAATTTCAACTACTATCACAGTTCATTAGATACAGCCTGGTGACAGATGGACAGACAGATAGACGGACGGACAGCGGAGCTTTAGTAATAGGGTCCCATTTTACCCTTTGGGTACGGTACCCTATAAAACATAATATAAACTGATCGGTAGATATACATGTTCAGACATGTTCCAAACAGTTATATCTACCGATCAGTTCCTACACCCCCCCGGCTTCACCCCCCCGGACACCTGTTATTTCTAGAATCTTCCGCGACTCCGACACGGCGCGAGCCCGGCAACCAATAGGAACCGCTTGTTGGAGTGGGGTGATTCCGATTCAGAGTGACCATTTATGGCAGATTTCTGCCATTTGGGCAGATTTGGCTTGTAAATTTTACCTCTGGCAGAACAAGCGGACGATTTAGAAAAAGTGGCACGATTTGGCAAATATCAAGAAAGAAAGGGGCAGAATTTGGCAGATTTCAAGGAAATCCTTATAGATATTGAGAAAACTTATAATTTTCTATGTCTTACTTTATTTTCATGACTTATTAGTTATTATATTAGGTAAGAAAATTTAGGAAAATATTTTACTTACTGAGCTGGCTACATTTGTCGTGTCATTTTAACTCAAATTGTGTGTATGCGTGCGTGCAGTATCAAAGAAAATAAAAATTACTATCTACGCTACACTACCAGCCCTCCGCGTAACCCGCGCGCTCCCTACCTCCCTAGTTCTTATTTGTTTTTTTATTCTAATTCATTTTTTACTGGAGATTGTAAGTTTTGAAAAACTAATTTCATTCAACTATTTCAGGTGCAACAGTTTTTTGATATTTCAGTTCAAAGAGAGTGAAAACAGCAGAACAGAATTTTAGTGCTATAGGCGCATCAAATTAGCTTAACCTGGACATAATTCGATAACTAGTTGTTTTGATTATTTTATCGGATATTGATAATTAGTATCAAATATTGATTAGATATATGATGTAAAAAATTCGCGGTGGTAACCGTTTCTTATAAAAAACATGAGATTTGGAACACTACCTAAATTTTTCCTAAAAGCAAAATAGATAACCAAATACCTTGTTAGTATAATTTTGAGGTGAATTCAAATGATGTCACCTAATAGCAAAATTAAACTAAAACCACTTTCGCATGTATGTTTTTTTTCACGGTATTCATCTGATCGCAATATCTTGATAAGCAAAAATGGTAACTATAATGTTTGTATCTTTTTAAGTTATATTGCGTCTTTTTAGTCATTTATGACAAAAATTAAACATTTAATTTTTATGTTTTAATAATAATGTATTTCTCAGTAGTTAAAAATCGTAACTGTAAAATTTTCGTTTAATAATATGTTTTTGTACACTACAATCTTGTTTTCATCAAAATTAAACATCTTAATGTGACGTTTATGAAATTGAAAATTTAATTTAAAAATACGCGCAAGCCAGTAATGGAGCCGGGCCGGATGCATGCGGTGCGGGCAGAGAGCGCATGCTCGCGCCGCGCACTCGCGCGGTGACACGGGTCAAATGACAATATTGAATTCAAATTATTGAAAGATTGTGTAAAGCTATCACCATGGAAAAAAATTATAATATACTGAAAGTAATAAAAAATCGATTTAATTGAATACAATTATAAAAAAAAATACCACTTTGGATGTACTTAAGTAAAAAAATATAATGTAGACCCTGTGTTTGGCATTGATTGCAAAATTTCTCGACCTTCCATTTTAATTGAACTCTTTTTTTTAAACTTATTTGAAAATGAAGAAAAATTAAAAAAAAAACGAGAATGGGACGTTCTTCGGCTTCAAAGTAAGTAATAGCCGCGTTGAAGCCCGCATTGATTTGAACTTAGAATGAATAGACTTACGTTCGATATTATTTTAACACGTATGAAGCTCTATGCCAGCGCGTAGGTTTCATTTTTGCAAGTGTGCGCTCACACACTCATACGCAATATGCGACTCCACTCCCAGCTGCCCGCAAAACGGTTATCATATCAGTAATAAAAATATTGGTAGAGTTAAAATATGTTTTTAGTTTTATCTTAAAGATTTATTTAATTCTAAAAACGATCCACTTCGAATTTGAGCTCGTTTGATTTTTCTTGGTGAGAACTTTGGTCTCAGGTAGTTTCCAAGATCTGATGCTGTGTTACTTATTTATTACCAGTAAGATAAATTTACGTAATTTAACTTCTCAGTTCATTTACTTTTGAAAACCGGTCCTGCTTGTCTACATTCAGCGACTTCCCGCGACCTTCACCAAATGGGAGGCCTGCCTACGCTACGTCAGCCGGTACATGGTCAACACCTGAGAAATTTACTGCCCTAACGATCATCTGTTCTACAAACTATATGGCCCGCATATATCACGTAGTAAGTTAGTAAAGTTCCCGAGTGGTGAACGCGCACCAAAAGACCCACAGCACACCGCATTGGAAATTAACGGTCCTGCACATCTACATCCAGCGGCTTCCCGCGACCTTCACCAGGTCATCGGTCCACCAAATGTGAGGCCTTCCTACGCCACGTCTTCGGGTGCGCGGTCCCCACTAGAGAACTTTACTATCCCAACGGTAGCTATATGTGCCCTGGCCTCATAGCTCGTAGAACAAGTGACTGTTGGGTAGTAAAGTTTTTAAGTTGTAACCGCGTACTGGATGACGTAGCATAGGCAGGCCCCCACTCGGTGGACCGATGACCTGGTGTAGGAAGCGGAAAGCCGCTGGATGCGGACGAGCAGGACCGGTCATTCTTTGCGATAAGTCTTTTAGAGCGTAGTCGCCACTCGAGAACTTTAATACCCCAAAGGCCATCTGTTCTACGAGCTTCACGGCCGGGGCAAATAGCTACCATTGGGGCGTTAGGGCAGTAAAGTTCTCTAGTGGCGACCGCACACCGGAAAACGTAGCGTAGACAGGCTTCACACTCGGTTGACCGATGACCTGGTGAAGGTTGCGCAAAGCCGCTAGATGCGAATGAGCAGGACAGGTCATTTTCAATGCGGTGCGTTTTAGTACGCGATCACCACTCAAGAACTTTACTACCTTAACGACCATAATATCTGTTCTACGAAGTATGTGGCTGGGCCAAATCAATAAGTATCTTCTTAGAATTTAGGCCTGTTTTATTTTTCTTGACGAGTCCTTTGATGCAGGTAGGTTCCAAAGTCTGAAGTTGGACCACTCTCTTGATCAGCTTCTGGGTCCAGAACAAAAAACTAACCGTGACAAAAAAGTTAAGGTTTCAAGAAAACAAAGTAGAAAACACAAGCGAATATTTATTCTGGCAGGTTTTGGCGGATTTTTTGCCAGTGTCGGGCAGATTCATCATTTTCGAGATGGTCACACTGTTCCGATTTGCAAATGGCGTGCATTGCATCATGCGTGCGTGCCGTGCATCGCATTTATGTTTGTGGCGGCTCACAATCGCGCGTGATCAATTTCATTTCTTATTTCAGAGATTTAAAAACCGTTTTAAAATATTTTTACAATCCACAAGGTGCTCACTCGCAGGAAAGCTAGTGTAAAATAAATAGTGCGTGTACTTATATATTGGTGTGGTGTGGTGCTGGTACAATCGAAAACAATGTCATCTGAAGACATTGAGCAACTTCTCCATAAATGGGAACTCGATAAATACATCGAAAAATTTATTGGTAAGTAAGTACCTAGTTGGCACATTTATGTATCATACAAGCTCCATAACCTCAAAGCCCAAAGCTTGGGAGGGGACTAGGTCATATCTAAGGTACTAGGTACCGCATCCTGAATTACCTCATAGTACTTACATGTTACTAATTAGGTAACCTACTTTGTTCTTTGTATATTTCAGAAACTACCTATCTACACAATTTTAGAGAGTAAAGCTACATGACCTGACCTGACTACCTGTCTACTTCTTCTATTTGTAGCAGAATTCTGACGGTAATTTTGTGTTTGCGCATGTTTGTGTTGTGCTGTACAGGTGCCCTCCACATGCTTGCCAAGCCACAGCTAGCGCCCACAAGCACAAGCATGTAGAGCGAGGCACTTGGCTAAACAGGCTTGCCTCAGTTTGCCGAGCTTTTGTAGACGCTTGTGGCTTGTGGCAAGCGTGTGTAGGCCCCATGATGATTATGGTGCGGGTCACTGTGTCGTAGAACTAATCTTCGGTTAGCGCTTCGAGTTAACACAAAACTAACCTAGTGTAATTTATATTTTAACATTTATTATTACTTGTACAAAAATGTTACTGATTTAACATTTAACTAAACTGTTTTACATACGTACCTATAACTTACATAATCTTCGTTTTTCCAGAAAACGAAGTTGACTTAGTTGCGTTGCCACTATTAGACGATGGACACATAAAAGAGTTAATTCCTGCCATTGGCCCACAAGCAAAGTTTAAAAAGGCTCTTGCAGACTGGAAAAGCCTTAAGATAAAAGAGGGAGAAGAAAATGAAGATATTAATAACCTAGTAGAAATTTATGGTAAAGACGTAGGAGGTCTCACTCCAAGTGAAAGTTCACCCATCATTTCTCCAGTGTCCACACCTACATCGAGCAAATCATGTGATTCTTCTTGCTCGCTTGACTTCTCAACAGAAAAATTGGTGAGTATACTTAGCTATGTTGTCATTTCATCATCATATCAGCCGAAACACATCTACTGCTGGACAAAGGCCTCCCCAAGGATTTCCACGACAACCTGTCCTGCGCTGCTCGCATCCGTTGCTTCACGCTACCTTCACCAGGTCGTCAGTCCACTGTGTGGGAGAGCTGCCTACTCTACGTCTTCCGATGCGAGGTCGCCACTCGAGAACTTTACTGCCCCAACGGCCATCTGTTCTACGAGCTATGTGCCCACTGCCATTTAAGTTTAGCCATTCTGTGAGCTACGTCGGTTACTTTGGTTCTCCTACGGATCTCCTCGTTTATGATTCGATCATGCAGGGAAACGCTCCATTGCCCTTTGGGTGACCTTGAGCCTTCTTATGAGGCCCATAGTAAGCGACCATGTCTCAGTTCCGTATGTCATCACTGGCAACACACACTGGTCAAAAACCTTGGTCTTAAGACACTGCAGTATTTGGGATGTGAAGATATTTCGAAGCTTTCCGAACACTGCCAGGCCGAGTTTTATTCGTCGATTGATCTCTTTCTTGAAGTTTTACCTACTTAGCTGGACTGTTTGTCCCAGGTTTACACATTCTCATTTATGGTCTGCTAAATAAATGTTTATTCTATTCTATTCTATTTAAACTGTGTTGAGTCATTCAAAATACATAAATTTGTCCAGTCCATACTAAATTTCATCTAAATCCGTTAAGGGGATTAAGTGTGAAAAGGCAACAGAGAGACAGACAGTTACTTTGGCATTTATGATATTAGTATGGATAAGGACAAATATGTTTGTTAAGACAACCCCGTATGCAAAAAGAGGGGTGATGTTAAAAGTTCAAACCCGGATGCAAAAAGAGGGGTGAGGTGTTATAAGTTTCAAGTGTTTGTGTATCTGTCTGTGGCATCGTAGCTCCCAAATGGATGAAACAGTTTTGATTAGTTTTTTTATTTGATAGGTGACTTGAAGGGGTGTGGGCACCTTCCACCGGACTGAACGGTTCGAAATTTGGTGTCCTGTTATTTATTATTATAATATCTCATATACGTCCCCACCGAGGGGCTCGAGCCTACCCTGAATCAGGGCGATTAGGCCTTAGTCGACCACGCTGGCCCAGTGCGGGTTGGTCGACTTCACACACAATCTTCGAGTTTCTTCGCAGGCGTGTGCAGGTTTCCTCACAATGTTTTCCTTCACCGTTAAAGCAATCGGTAAGTATGTATGTAAGTGATTAAAATAAAAACAGAATACAACTGATTTACTTTACTACAACTAATTACTTATAATTTCACAACTTAGCGGTCCCCGTGCGCGACGACTCTTGGATCAAAATGTTACTACTTATATTAAAATTAAAGGACCAGTACGTTTTATTTTATCCTTTTTAGAGGTTTCTGTTGGGGGTTTTTAAATTTTAAGTTTTTTTATCTTCAAAAAATATATTCATTTGTATTTTTCAGAACACAATTCAGGACTTAACAAAACTTCTCAAAACTACTCAAGAAGGTAGACTGCTCCTTAAACGGCGTACGGAACCCTTAGGAGAAGGTCGAGAAAGTTAGAGAAATATGCCAGTAACATTCAAACCCATCCAAGCAGTGTCCATGCTTAGGGTCAGTTAACCTGCAATTACTTTTATGTTAATCTATGTTATAGCAATTTTAAAGAACTGTCATTTTAACAGAACAAGTATTCCCTGCTGAAAACTGCTCAATTTATTACACTAAAGCATCTGAAGGGCCCGGGCGAGCCCATGGTCGGCTATATGACGCAGTAACGAATCTAAAGGCAAAGTTTCGCCGAAACAAAGTGTACCAGCCAAGGCCGCGCGGTTCACTTCTTGAAAAAACTAACTCCAGAACCACATAACAAAGAACATGCTAACAAAAGGATAACCTCGCTGTCGGAAGAAGATTCTGCCTTAACCAGTGAAGAAGATCTCGATTCAGCTGAAGTAGAGGAATGTTTGGAGTGGCTACATTGTTCTGCAGATAATTTAGCTCTTTGCACTGAGAAGTGGTCTAAAACAAGAAAACGACGACTACAGCGTGTCGTATCGGAAGAAACTCACACTTATCTCCTGGAGTTTTCATGTTTAAAGCGTTCATGGGGGCACTCTTTGGTAAGTTAATATATGACATAAATATGGTACCTCCCACACAAACCCAAATTATTTGTAAATATTTCATCAAGTCTGATACGCCTTTATTCTTTGCCATTAAGTAAGCGTAATGTTTAATTTATTGTTGATTTGTGTAAGCCTGACTTCGCTTTATGTTAAGACAAGAAAGTATGCACAGGTTGGCTGTGCAATTTATTTTTAACGTGACAGGGTCGAGAAGGAGACCCGAATTGGGTTATTTTTAAGGTTCCATAGTCAGTCAACAAGGAACCCTTATAGTTTTGCTATGTCTGTCTGTCCGCGGTTTAGCTCAGAGACTATTAATACTAGAAAGTTGTAATTTGCTAAGGGTATACATATTAGTCACGCCGAAAGTAATAATCGGTCTATAACTACCTACGTATCTACATATAATATTTAAAGAATTATCCTCAAACTCCTAACTGTTGAGGAGTTGTACCTTCCATCATCAGCTCATCAACACGAATTGATGGCTACCAGACGCAGAAACTCAATTAGCTTTAGGAAACACACACTCAATACGTGCCTGTAAATTTTGAGAGTTACCCTCGATTTCCCTAGGATCCGACTTCAAAAAAGGAGTAGGTTCCGTTCCACTGTATGTTTTTTTTAATGTATGTTCACCGATTACTTCGTCAATTGTGGACCGATTTTCAAAAAGTATACTTCCAAGGTGGTCCCATTTTCACCAAGTCAGGATCTGATGATGGGATCCTGGGGAAATCGAGGGCACCCTTAAATTTTATAGGCATGTATAACGTGTTTCATGTATTTTCTAAAAGTGTTCAATTTTTTACATCTGATAATAATTTTATGTTTATGAGCTGATGATGGAAGGTGCAACTCCTCAACGGTTATGAGTTGGAGGATAATTCTTTAAATATTATACGTAGATACTTAGGTAGGTATGGACCGTTAGTCGATTTTTTTCAGGTTATTCAGGTGAGCTAACGAAGGAAGGTTTGACTTCTTAATATTCATGCTGCTGAGATGATGATGGACCCTATTGATTGGTGCCATAAGATTATGTTGTCTTTTCTGATTTTAGTGGGTTCAGCTAATGGCTAAGCGATTCTTTAAACATCAATTAATACATTTTATTTTTAAAAGTAAAAATTCTTTCAGCTTACAGCAGATTTTGACCAGTGGTACCCTGGAAATGAAAATAGCTTCGAAAATAAGTTTCCACTTTTGAAGAAGAAGTTGATTCAACTGTTAGGAAATGTCTCAAACAGAAGTCTATTTGTTCAGGAACTAAAGAATCTCGTGAAAAGTAAGTTTTATTTTGCTTTCTTTTATTTTACCTACTTAACCCCTGATTCAGAAAGGGGTGTACTGAAACTGATTTTTATATTTTTTATAAATAATTATTTGTTTGCTAAAACCTTTTCGTAAGTAGTAGGTAACAAATAATTGACCGTAATTGTTTTTTATATATAAACATACTCACCGAGTATGAGTTATTAAACGATTTCAATTAAGGAGGAGGTTTATCAATTCGACCGTATATATATATATATATATATATATATATATATATATATATATATATATATATATATATAATTTGTTTGTTCGTGGATAACTTCCTCGTTTATGAACCGATTTTGATGATTCTTTTTTTGTTGGAAAGGAGATATCCCAAGGGTGGTACCATGATAAGGAAACGAGGATCTGATGATGGCATCCCATATAAATCGAGGGGAACCTTAAAAAATACCTACCTTTGATTTGAGTACTTTCGTAAAATCCAAAATTTATTAATTTTTATTAAAGTAAAGATTAAATAAAGTTTATTGTATTTGTTTGTGTAAGCAGTTCATAGCCAGGGTTACAAAATCCCCAAAGAAAAAACTCTAAATTTTAGGATAGGTATATGAAAGAACATTCATTGTTGTCCAATAACCAGTTACAATGTTTAGACTTAATAATCTTTTTTTTAACAGACTCTGATCCAGAGACGAGCAATATTGCTACACTTCTCACTATTCCACATCTTCTGGGAGCAGTGCAAATCAGGAAGAAGAAATGTTCTGTGGCAGAAGTCCGAGAAAGCTTCATTACACGCATTGAAACGGAAACCTTGATAAACGAAGAATGTCGTAAACGACACGACACATACAAGACTTTCGGTATTACAGTTCAACCGTATGTCATTGTCATCGGTCCACTGGAAAAAAATACCGGAAGGTACGTTATCGTTGATAACTTGATATACGAACTGCCAAACATATGTAATGCGGTGGATACTTGCTTTAAAATTATATGGGCATTAAACCTGAAATACGCAGGTGAATGCTTGCCAGTTTGGCAATTTTTGCAAAGAGCTGTGTATATTTCCAAGGCAGCAGATTTAAAAGAAAAACTACCTGCACGCACTACTTATTGTACACTAGCTTTCCTGCAAGTGAGCACCTTGTGGATTGTAAAAATTTTTTAAAACGGTTTTTAAATCTCTGAAAAAAATAATGAAATTGATCACGCGCGACTTGAGAGTTGAGCGGTTGGCGGACTCACAAACATAAATGCGATGCACGCCCGCTTGATGCAATGCACGCCATTTGCAAATCGGAATCATCCCACTCCAACAAGCGGTTCCTTTAAAAAACAACTAATAAATTTAATTGACTAGGTATAGGTTTCTTGACGAAATTTATTCAGTTTCATAAGTAGAAGCCATAGTAAAATTATTGCGGTTTTTTTATCGACGATTCTAATAAATAAATAGCATCTATTCATGTTTGGTGATAGCTTACGGTTCTCCTATTGCCTTTATGCTGCAAGTTTTACGCAACTACTTTAACTGTCAAAAATTTACAAGAAAATGCCTCTTTGTATTTTTTTAATAACTATCTTTTTTGTATTTTGTCAATTTTGTTAAGTTGAATTGCTGTTCGTTAGTCTCGTTAAAACTCGATAACGGCTGGACCGATTTGGCTTATTTTGGTATTGAATTATTTGTTGAAGTCTAGAGAAGGTTTAAAAGGTGAATAAATATGAAAATGCTTGGAATTAAATAAAAAAAATATCAGTCAAATATTAATTGGTTTTAGGGTAGGGTAGTGTAGTTTAGGTGTAGTGTAGTTAGGGTAGGGCTGTGTAGTATAGGGTGGGGTAGGGTAGTGTAGGGTTGGGTAGTGTTGTGTAGGGTAGGGTAGGGTAGTGTAGTGTAGGGTAGGGTAATGTAGTGTAGGTGTAGTGTAGTTAGGGTAGGGTAGGATAGTGTAGTGTAGTTAGGGTAGGGTAGTGTAGTGTAGGGTAGTGTAGTGTAGGGTAGTGTAGTGTAGGGTAGTGTAGGGTAGTGTAGTGTAGTGTAGGGTAGGGTAGTGTAGTGTAGGGTAGGGTGGTGTAGGGTAGGGTTGGGCAATGTAGTGTAGGTTAGGGTAGTGTAGGGTAGCGTAGTGTAGTGTAGGGTAGGATAGTGTAGTATAAGGTAGGGTAGTGTAGTGTAGGGTAGGCTAATGTAGTGTAGGTGTAGTGTAGTTAGGGTAGGGTAAGGTAGGGTAGTGTAGTGTAGGGTAGGGTTGGGTAATGTAGTGTAGGTTAGGGTTGTGTAGTGTTAGCTAGTTTGAAATAACTCTGAATATGTTATTTACTGTGTACTTTTTGTCGGTTAGTCCTCTTTAACATTTACTTTAATGTTAAGTTCTAGTTAAGAGCGAATTCACAAAATCCCTTACAAACTTTAAATTTCAATTTTTGAAAATGGATGAGCCGTTTCTAATGGAACTATACTTACACATAAGCAAGTCACGAAATTCTATTTTGTGGATAGGTCACATTTACATAATACTTTATTATTAAAAGATTTTTTAGCGAATTTTAAGATTAGTAAAAACCTGAAATTGCTATTATTTAGTGACATTATATTTTTGATAATGTAATCTATCCATAAACTAGAATTTAGTCACTTGCTTATGTGTATACAGTTTCATTAGAATCGGCCCCATCCATTTTCAAGAAATAATAATTATTTTTTTTTTTAAATAGAATAGAAACGATTTTGTAAATAAAATTTCAATAGTACCTACTTGTCATGTAAGTATTTACATGTAAAATAAAATTATTTTAAAAGTAACTTTAAGGATAAGTACCTATTATTATAATGTTGATAGCATTAATTTTTATTTCACCTATTATCTACAAATAAGTCTTTGAAGTCAATATGGGACACTGTCTTTTTTGTATTTTTCTAATAAAAATATAATGCAGTACCGAAATGAAGGTTTTATTTACAAGGCCTTCACATTTTTCATGCTTCGTGTTATTTAACTTTCAGCTGATACTGTTAAGAGGCTCCATTGTGACCCCAGCGCCACGTAAAAATAAAATTTATAAAATTTTATTCGCTATAAACACAATTTATCAAAAACCTATTTAATTGTATACAGTTTTTGAGTTTGTGGTATAGTTTATTGAGATTTACCAATAAACTATAAAGCAATAATCGTGTAATTAGATTTAAAATAAATTGTGATAGTAGCAAATAGTTATTTTTTAGAAGTTTCGCTAGAGCTCACTGTGCAGCCTCTTAAAAAGCAGTTTATGCTACTCATGGGGAACAGTAGTATTACTGTTTCTCATAAATAGTGGGTACTGCATGGATGTCATTTCTACAGTTGAGAAACAATAACTTCTACTTATCCAAGAGTAGTAAGTAGGTGGTACTGTTCCTCAACAGTAGAAATTACATTTCCACGCAGTATCCACTACTGTTGACAAACAGTATTACTACTGTTGAAAACAGTGCCAGCTACTGTTGCTTACGTAGGTACTACTGTTGACAAACAGTAGTACCTACGTAAGCAACAGTAGCTAGCACTGTTTTCAACAGTAGTAATAACGGTAAAACAGTGCCAGCTACTGTTTGTCAACAGTAGTACCTACTTACGGCACAGTAGCTGGCACTGTTTTCAACAGTAGTAATAACGTTAAAACAGTGCCAGCTACTGTTCGTCAACAGTAGTACCTACTTACGGCACAGTAGCTGGCACTGTTTTCAACAGTAGTAATAACGTTAAAACAGTGCCAGCTACTGTTCGTCAACAGTAGTACCTACTTACGGCACAGTAGCTGGCACTGTTTTCAACAGTAGTAATAACGTTAAAACAGTGCCAGCTACTGTTCGTCAACAGTAGTACCTACTTACGGCACAGTAGCTGGCACTGTTTTCAACAGTAGTAATAACGTTAAAACAGTGCCAGCTACTGTTCGTCAACAGTAGTACCTACTTACGGCACAGTAGCTGGCACTGTTTTCAACAGTAGTAATAACGTTAAAACAGTGCCAGCTACTGTTCGTCAACAGTAGTACCTACTTACGGCACAGTAGCTGGCACTGTTTTCAACAGTAGTAATAACGTTAAAACAGTGCCAGCTACTGTTCGTCAACAGTAGTACCTACTTACGGCACAGTAGCTGGCACTGTTTTCAACAGTAGTAATAACGTTAAAACAGTGCCAGCTACTGTTCGTCAACAGTAGTACCTACTTAAGGCACAGTAGCTGGCACTGTTTTCAACAGTAGTAATAACGTCTCCATCCAGCACCCAATACTGTTGACAAACAGTAGTACCTACTTAAACAACAGTAGCTGGCACTGTTTTCAACAGTAGTAATAACGTTTCTATCCAGCACCCACTACTGTTGACAAACAGTATTACCTACTTAAACAACAGTAGCTGGCACTGTTTTCAACAGTAGTAATCACATCTCCACGCAGTGCCCAGTACTGTTAAGAAGCAGTAGTAAGTATTCATAAAACAGTAGTAGTTACTGCTTACCGATCAGTAAGCGCTACTGATTAAAACAGTAGTAGTTACTGCTTACCGATCAGTAAGCGCTACTGATTAAAACAGTAGTAGTTACTGCTTACCGATCAGTAAGCGCTACTGTTTCCTCTTACTGTGTGTTTTTACTGTTTCCTCTTACTGTGTGTTTTTACTGTTTCACTTTACTGACTTTAACAGTTAAATTAACCGTAAGGACTTAACTGTTTTCTTTCAGTCAGAATCACTGTTTCTTTCAGTTGGCTCCAGTTTTACTGGACAAAACAGTTCTTTTTAATGAAATTTCGGTTAGTATTACCGATTTTTTTTTTCAGTGTGGCCAGCAGTGGCGAGCATGACGGCGCACGCGCCTGCTTCCGGTTCTCGCACCGCGCTATTGTGCACCGGAGGAAGTGACGATAGCATCTCGCGGCTATAGGAAGTGGAACTCATTATGGGGCGCCTATTTACTTAACTTAATTAAAATTCGGTGATTACAGTCGTTTTGCAGAACGTGTAGTGTAGCGCTTGTTTGGCTTCATAATCTTGATTTCCTCGCATACTCGGAAGTGTTAGGTTATTGAATTTGTTAAAGAAGAATGGCGAAATATCGAAAATGACGAAATATGGCTATATACACTTTGCCGTTCTTCTTTGCTGAGATCAATAAAACATAAGTCTCCTTTTTTAAGCAGTTGGGTAAAATAAAAACTAATGGGTACGACTTTTTAAACTATCTTATTCATGTTATTTGATCGATCATATCAGTCGAAACATGTTATAGCCTACATCATCATATCAGCTCATATACATCCCCACCGAGGGGCTCGAGCCTACCCTGAATTAGGGCGATCGGGCCTTAGTCGACCACGCGGGCCCAGTGCGGGTTGGTCGACTTCACACACAACCTTCGAGTATCTCCGCAGGCGTGTGCAGGTTTCCTCACGATATTTCCCTTCACCGTAAGAGCGTCGGATAAACGTACATATAAAATCAAAGCCTACATAACCTATAATGAATAAGTAGGTAATGTAATCACAATCGTGCAACAAAGAATGAAATAGCTGCACAAGCCACAACTCCACCCGCAGAGGAAATGTGTAAACAAGTATGAAGCTACAGACCGTAAACCAACAGTATGGCGTACCGTTTCAAAATAATCACTAGTCGCTATTCTGGCATTGTTCGTGTTTGGCCTTGTTTGTGGCAAAACAGGCGATTTGTAATAGCCGTACTATTGGGAATCAGAGGCGAATCCTACACATTAATTAACAGTTTGAAGTTTTACACTTCATTATCATCCATGTAGCCCGAAGAACCGAAGATCAACCGCCTCCGTAGATGAGAGGCAAAGTTCAATGGCTTTACACAGGAGGTTAGAGCGTCGGTGGCGTAATAATTAGGGCCGCCGCCTTCGGTCCGGGAGGTCGTGGGTCGAACCTGCCACGTACCAATGTGATTTCGAATTTAGATTTCATATGTACGTTTATCCGATGCTCTTATACGGTGAAGGAAAACATCGTGAGGAAACCTGCACACGCCTGCGAAGAAACTCGCAGGTTGTGTGTGAAGTCGACCAACCCGCACTGGGCCCGCGTGGTCGACTAAGGCCCGATCGCCCTAATTCAGGGTAGGCTCGAGCCCCTCGGTGGGGACGTATATGAGCTGATATGAATGATGATGAACACAGGAGGTTGCGGGTTCGATTCCCGGCGGGGTCAATTGTGCGACTCGGTTTGGTTGGTGGTAGGGCATTTTTTAAGCCCGCCTGGCTAGCTACCACCATCTTATCTAAGTCTTGCCGCCAAGATCAATGTTGATATCATTGGTGTGTTCCGGCATGAAGATAAGACAGCCAGTTCCCCATTGCGTTGGGGAATCTTGGTAAGCCCGCTTGCATCTTCGGCAACATCGTCACTTACCACCAGGTGAGATGTTGTCAATGGTTTACCAATAGTTAAAAAAAAAAAAGATTAAATTTGTCCTATATTTGGCCACTGGACAACGCTACACTACACAAGCGGCTGGCTAGTGTCCAGATAATATAGGGACTATGTCAATATTTTATTCTATTTTTATTTTGTAATTTCACTAAACAAGAGTTTTGTAAGTTATTTATTGTATAGTACTAACATTTATAGTAGGGATGCATCCGATACCGATACCGATATATCGGCGATACTTCGGGTTTGCCGATATATCGGTATCGGCGATATTTTTATGGCAGATTCAACGATACTTTTCAAAATTCGCGGTTTAAAAATGTTATGTAAACGCGCGTGTTGTCCAATCTATTTCGTTGCAAACGAGGCATCTGTCGCATCTGAGCGACTATTTTCCACCGCAGGTCTTATTCAAACAGACTTGCGAAATCGCCTTTGCCCGCAAAACTTATAAGAATGCTTTGTTTTTTAAATAAAAATCTTATAAATGTTAATTTTTGATAATTAAACTATTAATTAATTGTGTTTTATTTATTCTACCTTCCTTTTTGAATTCAATAAGCGTATCGGTATCGGTATCAGTATCGCCGATATTTTTATAAGAGTATCGGTATCGGTATTGTATCGGCAAAAAGGCATATTGAGGCATCCCTAATTTATAGGCTGTGTGGCCTGCAATAAATTTATTTGATTTGATTTGAAGACCTACTGTTGCATAAAGGCCTCCGACATGTTCCTCCATTTATTAGTATACAGGATGTAACAAAATTGGTGTAGGTCCCGTTAACTAGGGCTTCTACTCATCATACTGAACTACTTTTGTTCTACGACTTTGCTGAAATCGCAAAATATATTCGATCCGTTGATCGACCAATTTTAGGTACGGAGGGTCCAATTTTTTTCGAGAATTGACTATGGGTTCCCTGGGGAAAGTTGTTCAGTATGATGAGAAGAACCCCCAGTTAACGGGTCCTACACCAATTTTGTTACATCCTGTATATAAAAAGCGATCCTGAGCCTATTATCTATATATATGAAAGTCCTGACTTACTCACTTACTCACCGACTCATTAACGCCCAGCCCAAAAACTTGGACGTAGAAAGCCGACATTTTTCACAGAGGGTCCTTTTATGACGTAGACAAGGAACAAGGCCGGATTTTTTGTAATTCCCACGGAATAGGATATAAATCGGAAACGAAATCGCGGGCAAAAACTATGTCCATGTGGGCGAAGCTGCAGGCCAAAGATAGTTAACAAAAACCCACTAAAGTATAAAGAAAGCGTAGCTACTATATTTTATTTTGAACTGACTTCAAAAAAATAAGTAGGTTCTCAATTCGGTTGTATACCTATCTTTTTAATGTTTGTTACCTACGAACTCCGTCATATATAAACCAACTAGCTTTTGCCAGCGGCTTTACTCGCGTGAACATAGTTTCTATGACTACCTTCGAGGATGCGCAGTGCGCATTATGTTAATCCAGGTCCTAATCTGTCTACCTACCAAATTTCATCCGATACGTTCAGTAGTTTTTTGCGTGAAAGAGTAAAAACATACATACATCTATACATAGAAAATTTCGCGTTCATAAAATTAGTAGGATTTTGAAAATTATTTTTTATTTGAAAGGATATACTTTCAGATTGGTCCCGTAGAAATTTCATAAAAATCGGTTTAGCTGGTTGTGACGTGTTCATCGTTTCCATTGGGCTAGTCGACTGCTAGTCATTTGAGTTACTTTTTATCATCTGTCAAAAAGGAAATTTTGAAATAGTAAGGCGTGACGTCACAGTTTTTCAGAGTCATTGATGTACTAATATTCTTATTTGGATTACTTAAAAATTGAAGATTTGATAAAAAAACAAAACGAGAAAGGTTTTTAATTTTTTTAAGAGGAGATGAATTCAGGAAATAATATTTCATAATTATGTTTTTATGCTGTCAACTACCCTTACTATTAATTCGTAAGAGAAGTACGCAGATCAGTACCTAAACGGTCGGCACTTTAACTAGTTAGTTCATTACTTACTTAAAAATTGAAGATTTGATAAAAAAACAAAACAGGCAAGGTTTTTCAAATTTTTAAGAGAAGATGAATTCAGGAAATAATATTTCATAATTATTTTCTTATGCTGTCAACTACCCTTACTATTAATTCGCAAGAGAAGTACCTACGCAGATCAGTACTTAAACGGTCGTTCCTTTAACTAGTTAGTAGGTACCTTCCCAAATGATATTTATTACTTCCGTTTTCACGGATATGGCTACACCACTCCCTTCCCCCGTGCGGCCAACCATGAAATTATTCATGGTCCTTGAACGCACGTGATTACTTTTAGTTGACAAACTTATTGGAAATCACTTTATATCATCCCATTTTCTACACGATTATCTTTTTACTAGATTTATATAAAAGTATCAAGCATAGATTCAAGATATTTATTCAATGTAGGTGCAAATTACACTCTTTCTGATAGTCATAAAATAATAATTACATAATTGCATTTGTGAAAAATCAAGAAATAAACAATAATTAGTTAATAATGTCAAAATTCAAAACATTGAAATAAACCAGATTATGTCATTAGAACATGAAAACAATATGACATGAAAAGTTATACATAAAAATCATCGAATGTCATTGATACCTTTGACAAGAGTAGGCCAGTTCACACGGACAGCACCCGGTCACGAGTATAACACGAGAGTCTGCCATCGCTTCCATCAACCATATTATAGGGAAAGGAACGACCCATAAGTAAACTTAAGGGTCCCCAGGAGGCTCGAGTTTCCATACAAACGTAGTTCCGCTTTAATCCAAAAACTACACGCCGGAATGAATCCAAACTTTGCAAATATATTGAGTAGAAACATATTAATGTTTGTAATTAGTTTTCATAGCAGTCAATTTAAACATAACTAAACGAAGGCTTAAACTACTTTTCAACCGACTTCCAAAAGGAGGAGGTTCTCATTTGGACTGTATGTTTTTTTTTGTATGTTTGTTACGCGATATCTCCGCCGATTGTGAACCGATTTTCAAAATTATTTTTTTATTTGTAAGAGTATATCCCGAAGGGGTCCCATTGTCACCAAGTGAGGATCTGATGATGGGATCCCAGGGAAATCGAGAACAACCCTCAAATTTTATAGGCACATATTACGTGTTTCATGTATTTCCTAAAACTATCTAAGTTTTGGCGTCTGGTAGTCATCATCTAATCATCATCAGATGAGCTGATGAAGGAAGGTACAACTCCTTAACGGTGAGGAGTTGGAGGATAATTCTTTAAAAATTTCACGTAGACGGATAGTTGTATTCTTTCAGGTTATTGAGATGAGCTCATGATGGAAGATTTAACTCCTTAACTTTCATGCTGTTGAGATGATGATGATGGAAGCCACAGAATCTGTATCTGTTAATGAAACACATGTATTATTTTACTTAGATACACGAAATTAACCAACAATTACGAAATCAAAGGAGGCTAGGAATTAAATTAGGGGCCTAAAATTTTTTGAGGTCGGTGTCAGCAATGCCATCAAATCTAAAACACTTGATACGTAAGTAGCTATGCTGATACCGACCTCAAAAAAAAATTAAAAAAATTAAAAATATCTGTACGTTACTATAACTTTACATGACATTATTTGGAACGCGGTTATTTTTTTATTTACAAAAAAATCGGAATAAGGTACCTATAACTCTCATACAAAATCCAGGATTTTTTATACTTTTTCTCAAAAATGGCTTTAATGATTTCAATGAAACTTTGTACATAACTAGGACCACCGATAAAACTTAATAAGACTTACTGCACTGGGTAATTAATTACTCCAGGAAAAAATCCGAGTAAGGTACCCTGTACAGCCTCCCGTACAATCTGAAATTATAGGTAAATTGTTCATCAAGTCCGATATAAACTTTACTTTATTATTTTCTACTAAGTACTCCGATTTCCGACGCTCTGGGCCCGCGTGGTCGACTAGGGCCCGATCGCCTAATTCAGGGTAGGTTCGAGACCCTCGGTGCGGACGTACTATATCAGCTGATATGATGAAGTACTCGTAAGTGTAATGTTTACAGTTGATTGATTTGTGTATGCCCGACTACGATAGACGGTGAGGGCTTCGCGAGAAAGTATGCACAGCGAGGCTGTAGAATTTATCAAGCGACTTCCAAAAAGGAGGAGATTCTCAATTCGTCTGTATGGTTTTTTTATGTGTGTGTTTACCTCATAACTTTTGACTGCGTGAACCGATTTTTTTGATTCTTTTTTTATTTGAAAGCTAGTGCTTACATTGTGGTCCCGAAATTTGATCAAAATCGGTGTAGTACTTTATTAGAAAATTAACAAAAACCGAAAATAATTATGCAAAAATGTACTAAGTTGTTGCGACGGTAGTCGGTTTTTTAACGTGTTTAGCGTTTTTATTTGTATCTCATTTGGCTTATCATTATCATATGAAATATGTTGTACTGCTGGAGTCAGACATTCGTTTATGGGATATTATATAAAATATGGGCACATTTCATAGGCGGAGATATTAAAGCAACGAACGGATTATTCCGAAATGTCCCGGAGATAAAACGGTAGTGTTAAATTCTCTTTATTAGGCAGTAGCACAGTATTACAATATGGCTTACAGTAGCGCAACGCCTATGATGTCGCACGATGCCGCCACGGCGTAGGTAGATATACTAGCAGTACTAGCCTGTAGCCAGTCTGGCAAACTCGCGGAGTTTGGCAGGCAAGTACCCTTCCATTGCTCTGCGTAAGTACATTCGTTGCACTACTGTAAGCCGCTATATTATTATAATACTTTGGCAGTAGCTTGAGTGTTATGTCGAGAAATTTTATTGCACGACAAGACTCAATGGTGTTCAGGTTTTTTCTAGAATAAATCAAAATAGGAAAAGAAAATATGAATAACTAAAATAATATACAAATCAGATGTGTCTGCAAAATAAGTTTAAAAAATTCGAAAACCTTAAAAAAAATTTAGGGTAAAGCTTTAAATATTGCATGGTCACGCAATATACATATGCATGATAAATTTCAGCTCAATCAAAAACCGGGAAGTGTTTAATTTCACGTGCAAGATTTCATAACAGACACCGGAACTAAAAAAAATCTTGTAACAAATTGCAATTGAATTGCAATAAATTTAATTAATTACAAATTAATTGTATACAGCAAATATACACGCAAAAATATTTTTTTGATCAATAAACAGTAGTGATAGTGGCATCGAATAGCCAGCCTTTCGATTGACATCTCATTTCAGTACATTATTAAAATTATAAAAAAAAACTTTTTCTATAAACCATAGATAATAGGGGATCGGACTGCATCAGAAATAAATTCTGAAATATGATTTCCTAAATTGCTCTCCTCTTGAAGTTTTAAAAAACCTTACTTGTTTTGTTTTATCATCACGTCTTTAATTTTTAATTCATCAAATTCACAAAATAAGTTCGTCATTGACGCTAAAAATCTATACTTGTGGGTATTTCAAACATTTTTAAGAACAAAATTTCGATTTCGACACATCATAAAAAGTAACTCAAATGACTAGCAGTCCAATCCCCTATTGATAATAGCCCAAAAAACATCAAGACATGTTTACTGTGTAGTCCGCTTTTCTTCCCGACGCAGCCCGGTTAAAAATATCGTCACCGCAGTACTCTCTCTCTCGAGGGCCTTTCGTGACTGTTTATTGGAGTTGAAGGAGAGACAGCGTGCAATAATGTGCGGGTATCCATAATGGCCGGATGAATAGCCATTCTGTTTGGGACAGCCTTTATTGCTTGGGGTCAGAAGTTCAGCCTTCAACAACCTCAGGTCATATACTCGTATGTCCCCGCCGAGGGGCTCGAGCCTACCCTTAGTTGGGGCGATCTGGCCTTAGCTGACCACGCGGGTCCAGTGCGCGTTGGTCGACTTCACACTTCGAATTTCTTCGCGGGCGTGTGCAGGTTTCTTCACGATGTTTTCCTTCACCGTAAGAGCGTCCGATAAATCGAAATCATATTGATTGATCTATATAATATATAAATCACTTGCCACTTAGAACGGCTCGACTGATTTGAATATTATTTTTTTCGTGTTCGTAAACGGCCGTCTCTGTATTTTACGTTAAAGCTTCAAGGGACTTTTTTTTTATTCACAATTGGTAAACCCTTGACAACATCTCACCTGGTGGTAAGTGACGATGTTGCCGAAGATGGAAGCGGGCTTACGGGCTTTCATGCCGGAACCAGCAATGATATCAACATTGATATTTGGCGGCAAGACTTAGATAAGATGGTGGTAGCTAGCCAGGCGGGCTTAGAAAATGCCCTACCACCAACCAAACCGAGTCTTACAAATGACACCGCCGGGAATCGAACCCGAGACCTCCTGTGTAAAGCCAGACTGTTGTAGACCGGAGTACTTATGTATATGGTTTTAATTTTAACACGATGCCTCCACGTTTTCCCGAAATGAAGGATCTTGACAGACAGACGGACGGACAACAAAGTGATCCTATAAGGCGGAACCCTTATAGGATAGGATCGCCCAGGGTTCTTTTTATTATGTTAACTAGCTGACCCGGCGAACTTAGTACCGCCTCAGGTTTAATAAATTTCATTTCATTTATTTCATAGAAATACTGACATTACAGAAAAGTATCCAAATCGTCAATATCTCATTAAAAAATCTAAAGCAAGTACATAAATGGTAATCAAATTATAAATGTCATATTATCATATTTTATGTAAATGTCTACTCTACTCTACCACTACACTACAACTACTCGACTTTCAACGTTTTTTTTTATTTTCTCCAAGTTTTAACAGTTATTCTGCTATTCGGGGCGGAGTCAAATCCAACGAATCAAAGATCATGAAAATCGGTCCAACCATTATTGAGTTATAATTGATGTACCTAACTAATCCGACTTTTTTTTAATGTTTATAGATCTCTGTCTCTCTCTTATCGTGTGGTACAATTGACCGTGCTATGCAAGGGAGAGACGACGGCGGTTGCCTGGTGTTGCACTTAGCATCATCCGCGGTCACGTGTATATAGTGCATTGAGATTTACACCTCCGGACGTCTGCAACGCGACCTTCATACACATCTGGAATCAGATGTGCATGTTTCCTCGCGATGTTTTCCTTCACCGTTAAAGCAATCGGTAAGTATAATGTACGTAAGTTTCGAAAAACTCATTGGTACATTGGCCGTCCGGATTTGAACCCGGGACCTCTGGTTAGGAGAACCAAGTCGTTACAGGTTGAGCCACCGACGCTCATGTTTTTATAGATAAAAGATAGATTGATATTCAAAACATCCAGTAACCTTCTGTAACGTTCGTTGTTAGCGTGGGCCAGTTTTAGTCTTCCATAATAGACACCCTATGAATTGCAAATTCCTATTAAGTACGTAACGTCTTAAAAGTTATTATAAATGCACATAAGAAAAATAATATAGTGATAATTATTTATCTACTTACGGGTACCCTTCTAGTTTATTCATTAGTTATTAAGGCTCCTCCGTCCTTAAAATTAGCAACTCGATTAACGATGTTTCAAACATCGAACTATATAGCTTGGAAATAAAGTTCTTGTCAGCTCGTACTCGTGGCTGTTACGTCAATCGCTGCGGACGAATCGTGCAAAATTGTGGTTTTTAATTAATTAATTCATTATACATAAAATAAGATGAATTTCTATAAAGCAAGAAAACAAAATCGGTTTATATTGTTTTGTTAAGAAGTTCATAAATTATCATAATGTTTCGATTAAAACTGCAGCAGTTCTATGGTTACAACTAGTAAAAAAGGGTGCATTAGGATATTTTTTCTTTAGTTCTGTGTATTCTTCTTAGCGTGTCGATGGCAGACACTACACTGTAGCAGCCCAGAATTTGGCCACGTTAACAGCATTATCAGCCACTGTCATGAGGTCTTCCTGCGTGCAGATGTAGGGGCACGCAGGGCACGATGTTAAGTCATCGCTTGAACTGCACCGCACAAACAGTTTATATAACAATCACCCAAAAATCTGTGTATTAATAAAATAGAATTCGAGGAAATCTACATCTATCGTCATATCCTGTACATTAAAAAACAATTTATTTGATAAAAAAAACCTTAGTTGTAGTAAAAAGTGGTTACAAAGTTGATCGTCGATATAAGCCTTAAGACGCAGACTACAGATGGCATACAATGATAATGATAATTAATGGTAAATGTATGTTTTTAAGATAGGACCTGTTCAAAATTGATTGCGGGTAGGTACAGTTCTTATGCCGTATGGTTATGGAGCAGAATCGCACTACGAGTGTCTAGCTTGATGTGCTGGCCGCTGTACATGAACAGTGTTTCGAATTTACATAAATTGCTAGTGCTATTTCGTTAGCGATGCCACAGACGAAACTTACCGTAACTGAAGATGGAATGTCTTCATAACAGAACTTATTGATGAAAAAGAAACTTTATCTCTAAAAGAATTGAGTCTATTCTGTAGCTCGTGGACTCGTGCAATGTTGGAGAGCAATGCAATCTCACGCCATTATGTTATGTCATGCCTGATATACACAACTGTAATGCTTCCTTATTATCTGAAAGTGGTGTGTAGTCGATTACAATTGCAACGGTCGATTACAAATAATGCGGTTACCACCGTGCAGCAGTAGCGTAGTTATAAACCAGACCTGGACGTCGGCGTAATCCGCATTGCGAGGACCTTTTCATGTCTCAGTTAAAGTTCAAATTAATTTAATTGCACACCCGGGTTGTCCTTTCCCTCTAATATGGTTAAGGGGAGCGATGACTGACTGGCGATTCGTGACCGGGTGCTGTCCGTGTGAACTGGCCTACTCTTGTCACTCACAGGCATTAATGACATTCAATGATTTTAATGTGTAACTTGCTATAGTTGGACCTGGAAGGTGGCGATGTTGTCGAGATCCAAATTATTTTTAATTTTAATTATTTTTGCCCGTTCTAATTATAGCTAAGACCCATCCAAGTGGCTTTCATAAGTACAAAAACTTCTAAGTCGTCAATTAGGACGTCGTTTAGGAGGAGAAGAATAACAAAGGCAGAATTTTATTTAACAAAAAAGATTTCCGACCAAATTTAGCCGCGGGAGACCCACTTGGGCTTATATAAAACTGTAAAAAAGCCGTGTCTGTACAGACGTGTGACAGACGTCATCGTCAGCACATCAAGTTAAGACACTCGTAAAAATAATACGTAATAATAATTTGATCCATATGTAAACGGCATAAGAACGGTCCAAAGTGTCTATTAGCTTGATGTGCTTGCCTCTGTACATTGTAGATATTTAAGAAAAACAGTCGGGGTAGGGTTCTGGCCTTCTGGGACGTGCCTATCCCCAAATAAATATTTTTTTTTGTGATTTTTGTCTGTTTGTGCGCGCATAACGTAAAAATACAATGGAGTACTGAAAAGAACTCGCTGTTTCAGTCACATTATTTAACAGCATAAAAAATAAAAATATATTAACAGTGTAATAAATAAAATTTTTAAAAATCTCATCGGTAGGTAAAAAGGCGCCAAAATTGTAAAATATCTACTCGTAAATACCTACTCGTTAAAAAGGAAATTGAGAAAGTTTTGCAATTAATCTTGCCCGGAGTTGGATTGACACGGAAATTTAGCGTATTCTAGACAAGTGGGAACCATTTTATTAGACTCTATACTTTTACCAAAGATAACTAAATATTACTACGTACTTTTACATTCCTTCTGAATATCTCTAAAACTACAAAAAGTATTGAAGGTTTACCAAAAACGTTGGAACATATTGATTCATTATACCTATGTACATTTTTTGTGAATACAGAGACGAGGGTGACCATGTATTAGAACATTTTTCATATTGAGCCATAAAAATAACTTGGCGTGTTGTCAAAACTTTTGACAACGCCAATATTGTGTGGTCGTAAAGTTCCCAAATAGAAAATTCCTGTTCCATGAGAAGCCAGTGCAGAGTGGGTGTTACGGAATTATAAATATCTACCCTCGCTGCAGACTCAATGTCACTGTCTTATTTTGTAGAATATTTTTGTATATTTCTGGAAGGTCGCAATGAAGATGGACATGACAGGTAGGTGACAAGGGAGTTAAAATTTTTGTGTAAGTACTCAACAACTACCTATGTATTTGGCTCAACAAAATAAAGAAATCCTTTGTTTTGAATCTTTCAACTGCCTCCGTGGCATAATAGCTGGCACATAATATGAAGATACTACTAGTTACTTCGTGTAATGGTTAATACACAAGCCAGCACATCAAGCTACACACTTTGGACTTTGTACCGTTCTTATGGCGAATGCGTATGGATCAGAATCGCACTACGAGTGTAGAGCTTGATGTGCTGGCCTCTGTACATTAGCTTCACATGGGGAGGTCGCGGGTTCGATTCCTGGCGGAGTCTTAATTTGTCAGACTCGGTTTGGTTGGTGGAATGGGATTTTCTACGCCTGGCTAGCTACTACCATCTTATTTAAGTTTTGCCGCCAAAGATACCATAGCTAGTTCCCTATTGCGTGGGGGAATTTTGGTAAGCCCGCTTCCATCTTCGGCGTAATCGTCACTTACCAATAGGTGAGATGATGCCAAGGGCTTACCAAGTTGCGAATTTAAAAAAGTACCGCCTCCGTGGCGTAATGGTTAGTACATTAGCTTCACACCAGGAGGTCGCGGATTCGATTCCCGGTGGGGTCTACTTGTAAGACTCGGTTAGGGCATTTTTTAAGCTCGCCTGGCTAGCTACCACCATCTTATCTTAGTCTTGCTGCCAAACATCAGTGTTAACAACATTGATGTGTTCCGGTTTGAAGATAAGATAGCCAGTTCTCCTTTGCGTTGGGGAATCAGGGTAAGCCCGCTTCCATCTTCGGCATCATCGTCACTTACCATCAGGTGAGATGATGCCAAGGGCTTACCAATTGTGAATTAAAAAAAGACCATTTTAACAGAATAATAGTTGTTTTTGTGTTATCCAGGTATCATATTGTTATTTAAAGGAACATGATTAGGTACCGTATAAATAACCTTAAAAGTTTCTCAACTAAAAGCAATCAGAACATGCATAAACACAATAAAATTCAAAGATCGTAAAACGTTTATTAAACCAATCCCCATTAGTTAAATACCCATCTGGTTCGTGTCTGGGGCGGCAAAACGAGATCATGCTCGTATTATTATCTCGATTCTCGATTGTGCAATAAAAGCGGTATCGATTCAAAAATAGGAGCATCGAGAGGAGTGTGCGATTGGTGCTATTACACGACACTATAGGTACTTGGACACGTACGAGCACTCAAACGGCCTAGCCAGGGATGGATTAAGTGGACATTGCCTTAGCAAAAAATCGTACATTGTCCTGTTTTACGCCATTTATTTCTAAACTGTCAGTGTTTGTGCGGATGGTGGCGCATCTGGAGCAGGGTCGTTCCTTTCCCTCTTATATGGTTGATGGGAGCGATGGATAACACTCGTGACCGGGTGCTGTCCGTGTGAACTGGCCTACTCTTGTCAAAGGTATCAATGATATTCAATGATTTTTATGTAAGTATAACTTTTCGTGTCATATTGTTTTCATGTTCTAATGACATAATCTGGTTAATTTCAAGGATTGAATTTTGACATTATTAACTAATGATTGTTTATTTCTTGATTTTTCACAAATGAAATTATGTTATTATTATTTTATGACTATCAGAAAGAGTGTAATTTGCACCTATTTTGAATCCGAAGTAGAGGTGGCCTATTATTGGCACGATGAACGGAGATGATAGATGACAGGAGATGATCCGGTGAAGGAAAACATCGTGAGGAAACCTGCACAAGCCTGCGAAGAAACTCGCAGGTTGTGTGTGAAGTCAACCAACCGCACTGCGCCCGCGTGGTCGACTAAGGCCCGATCGCCCTAATTTAGGGTAGGCTCGAGCCCCTCCGTGGATTAGTAAGATATAAAGTGTTAGAAAGCGCGATCATCGCACGATTTGTCAATAATAATCTCATCGCTTAACCGCGCGAACTTTTCGCGTGTACCAAAAACAACGCCCTATTGTAAATGATATTATTATCTATCTATGGTGTTGTTGACGTGTAGAGTTGGACTGCAGGACACACGGACACTTCATACAATGGGCCAGAAATGACATTTTAAAAAACAAATGACGGAACAAAAAAAAGGCGGCGAAAACTATACGTTCGACAACCAAACTGTAACCAAAATCTATCAATCTGAGTGACGACGGGGTGAAGTCGCAATCTAGAGAGCGGCAGGGAGTGTCCATACCGTATGTTAGTACTAATATATATACTTTGCTGCGGATTTACACGAACGGAAGTGTGCAACGTGGACTTTTATACATGAAGGTTCACACAGACAGTTCTCTCTTTACCATAATTGGAAACATTTAAACTTTTGAAAATTATTCGTAGACTTGATATGATTGACTAAAGGTATGATATAACCCAGAGCAGATTCTAGGATTTCCGTTTTTAGGGTTCCGTACCCAAAGGGTAAAACGGGACCCTATTACTAAGACTCCACTGTCCGTCCGTCTGTCTGTCCGTCTGTCACCAAGCTGTATTTCATGAACCGTGACAGCTAATACAGTTGAAATTTTCACAGATGATGTATTTCAGTTACCGCTATACCAACAAATATTAAAAATTAGAAAAAGTAAATAAATAAGGGGGTCTCCATACATAAAACGTGTGTGTATGATGGTACGGAACTCTTTGTGTGCGGTTCTAACTCGGCCGGTTTTTATCATAAGACCTTACCTGTCTAATTACTTCAAAGATTATTTTCACGTTTGTGAGCTGAGCTTGATAGTGACGATTTTTTGTGCCTCAACCGGGCCTGGCTAAAGACAATGCCGCGAGGAAACCTTTTATATTTCCAGATCAATAACCCCTTGTTGGGATGCGAACGTTGACACATGAATAGCTAACGAAGCAAGTTTCCCTCATGCATTTCATTAGACGATTCTGGGCGCCTTGCATGTGGCTTGCTTGACTGGAAAAGATGGTGTACTCGTAAGTGTAAAGGTTGTCACACACGGGAGCTATACTATAAGATATCTTTAACGTACCAGTTATCTTACAATATCGCTCTTTATAGAAATCAATGAGAGTACACACACGGAGCAGATTGTACCTATATATTTCATCGTCGTCTACATCTGCAGATACCGAGCGTTATCGCAAGCTTAAAGGTAATATACGCACAGATATAAATACAGAATGTTTAAAAGAGTTTTTAACCGGCTGCGTGGCGTAATGGTTAGTCCATTCGACTCATACCAGGAGGTCGCGGGTTCAATTCCTGGCGAGGTCAACTTTGGTTGGGGGCAGGTCATGTTCATAGTCCGCCTTACTAGCTACCACCATCTTATCTAAGTCTTGCTGCCAAACATCAATGTTAACAGCACTGTTCCGGCTTGAAGATAAGATAGCCAGATCCCCGATAGCGTTGGGGAATCTTGGTAAGCCTGCTTCCATCTTCGGCATCCTCGTCACTTCGTCAAAGTCGGCTTCGTCCTCTGACGAAATGTCTAGTAAGTTCAATAAACGCGAACTCATTTTCTTAATTATCCTGTATAAAACATTTTAGGTGTAGCTCATTCAAAGACTTGTAATAGAATGTTGGGTTTTCATTTATTATAGTATAGCTCTCGTGTGTGATACCTTGCTTTACTATAAGTTTTTAACGAAAGATACTCGCAAATGTAATATTATAGTATAGCTCCCGTGTGTGACAGCTTTAAAAGAATCTTGGTTCGTGGTCGCGGTAGGCAGGCTTGGAACGCCGTACACAAATTATAAAATTCTAAAAAAAAGTAAGCATTTAAAGACTCGTACCTACGTAACAGAATGTTGGGTTTTCATATATTATAGTATAGCTCTCGTGTGTGATACCTTGCTATACTATAAGTTTTTATCGTAAGATACTCGCAAATGTAATATTATAGTATAGCTCCCGTGTGTGACAGCTTTAAAAGAATCTTGGGTCGTGGTCGCGGTAGGCAGGCTTGGATGGAACGCAGTACACAAATTAAAAAATTCTAAAAAAAAAATTAAGCATTCAAAGACTCGTACCTACATAACAGAATGTTGGGTTTTCATATATTATAGTGTAGCTCTCGTGTGTGATATGCTATGCTATAAGTTTTTATCGTAAGATACTCGCAAATGTAATATTATAGTATAGCTCCCGTGTGTGACAGCTTTAAAAGAATCTTGGGTCGTGGTCGCGGTAGGCAGGCTTGGAACGCCGTACACAAATTAGAAAATTCTAAAACAAAAGTAAGTAAAGACAAATTCTTTGAAACGTGACTTTTGTTAGGTAGGTAAGCGGAAAGAAAAAGAAGGTCAAACTCTTACATAATTACCAAAACAAGATGAGATCTCAGATAAAACCTTCTAAAGTTTACTTAGAACTTGCGATAAAGTTTGTAATGGTGGCGATGGAAATAATATCATCATCATCATATCAGCCGAAGGACGTTCACTGCTGGACATAGGCCTCCTCCATCAAGGATTTCCACGACGAACACCCGCATCCAGCGGCTTCCCGCGACCTTCACCAGGTCATCGGTCCACCGAGTGGGAGGCCTGCCTACACTACGTTTTACGGTCGCCACTCGAACACTTTACTACCCCTGCGGCCATCTGTTCTACGAGCAATGTGCCCCGCCCACTGCCACTTAAGTTTATCTAAATAATATACTGGCAGATAAAGACAAAGTGTTCGTTTAAACAATAACTCGGAAATATGAGACAATCTAAACAAAATCAAGTATTCATATATTTAGGTAAGTGACTGTGGCGTCATTATCTTCAAAATTTTAGTGGAAACGTGACTACAGACTACAGACACAGATCGTTCCTCTTGGCTCCACTCGCCCACTCTAGAAAGTTGGGCTGAAGGACGGAATGTTAATGGTCACAGCAATTACTTTGTACTGAACACGCCATCAACTATTATTGAAGGGAACGTGGACAGTTAAGAAGTTTTTTTGTACCTACCGACCTTCTAATGACCACTGATTTAATTTCGGTTCGGCACAACTGCAAGAACGGATGTAACTTTTTACCTAGTTGTTAAAAGTAATTACGAAGACCTAACAGGAAAATTATTCCACCGGAATAACACAAAAAAGTTTCGCCAAGGATACTGAAAGGTCTTTGTAATATAATTTGGGAGAAACATAAAATTACACGCGATTTACAATTAACTCTTAAATCTTAATGTTCCCAGTAGGTAGGATCCATTATTTTTTGGGTTCCGTACCCAAAGGATAAAAACGGGATCCTACTACTAAGACTCCGCTGTCCGTCCGTCTGTCTATCTATCCGTCTGTCACCAGGCTGTATTTCATGAACCGTAATAGCTAGACAGTTGAAATTTTCACAGATCTATGATGAATTTCTGTTGCTGCTATAACAACAAATACTAAAAACTAGAAAAAGTGAAAGTCTCCATACAAAAAACGTGTCTTTTTTAAACGTGAAGAAACTAACGCCGTCTAGTATGATGGTACGGAACCATTTGTGCGCGGTTCTGACTCGCACTTTATCGGTTTTTTAAGACTGGCTCCACTTTATCAAGTGATCACGCAAGCTTATAAATAAGTTATAACTTAACGAATACGTTGCGTGAGAGTCCTGGGTTTGAAAGTTATTCCTACACAATTTGTTTATAATAAACTAGCTTTTTCCCGCGGCTTCGCCCGCGTGGACATCGTTTTTATGACTGTCTTTAAGGGTGATTAGTTAATTATGTCCTCTCCCACCTACTCAACCATCTCTGTGCAAAAAATCACAACAATCGAGTATTTTTTTAGTTCCCTCAGGAACTGCATCAGATTATGCTATTTTCCCGGGATAAAAAGTAGCCTATGTCCTTCACCGTGACACAGGCTACCTGCGTGCCAAATTTCATAAAGATTGGTCAAGGCGTTGAAGCGTGAAAAGGTAACAAACAAACACACAAACACATTTTCACATTTATAATATTACTAGCTGATTCCCGCGGCTTCACCCGCGTGGACCACATTTCTATGACTTTTCGAGGGTGCGCAGTGCGCGAGCCGCAAGCGGCTCGCGAGCGTGGTAAAAAGTAGCCTATGTCTTAACCCAGGCCCTAATCTGTCTACCTACCAAGTTTCAGCCAAATCCATATAGTAGTTTTTGCGGGAAAGCGTAACAGACAGACAGAGTTACTTTCACATTTATAATATTATATTAGTAGGGATTAGTAAGGATTATCCATTTATTGTTAACTCTATGTTGTCGGTGTGAATGGTAGAGAAATAAAAAGTCAAGTCTCATTGTCCACATAAAGAGATGGACGTGACTGCTTGTGATAGACACAGAATAATAATTCACATCACTTAAGAGTACGACGTGCAAAGCAGCTTTCTGTCTCCGGATATTTTACTGAACATTATTAAAGCTGCCGACCATAATATCTGTAGAAATTAATTGTACAGCCACCCTGTGCATACTTTCTCGCGAAGCCTTGTCAAGCGTATCACTAACTACCTTAATACCTTATTCCTTGTAAGTAAACTGTCAATGAATAAATGAATAGATGGTGTAGTCCGTTTGCTGAATTAGCTGCACCTTTTAAGGCGAAGCATTTGAAAAACAGTTGTCTCTATTTTTTCCTTTACGGGTAAAGAGTCAAGAAAATAACCACACTTTTGCACTTTTTAAATGTTTAGTAGCAAAAAATAAAGTAAAATAAAATAACATGTACATCAGAATTGATGAAAAATTTACAAATAACTTTGGTTTTGTATGGGAGGTACCTTACACGGATATTTACTGGAATAATTAACTACTTAGTGTAGTGGGCCTTATTAAGTCTTAATTATTAACAAAGTTTTATTAAAATCGTCAGAGCCATTTTTGAGAAAACGTAACAAACAACCTGTACTTGTATGGGAGGTACCTTATTCCGATTTTTCTTGGAATAACGAACTACCGCGTGCTGAAGGCCATGTAAAGTTATAGTAACGTACCGAGTGTCATCAAAATAGTTAGAGCCATTCTTGAGTAAAACAATAATAATTATTTTTTTACTATGGTGGCAATCCTAAAAAATAAATATAAGGGAAATTAAAAAAAAAATAATTACTGGAGATATAAAAATAATATTGTGCTAACCCAAATTTTACCCAAATCCGTCCAGTAGTTTAGGACATAGAGCACCGGACGGACGCACACACACATACTTTTTTTTTGTTTTTCAGACTATTTTTATGACAATCGATCCCTATCATTTTTTTTGCGATCACAATACTTTCTTCACTCCTTCGTCGCTCGAAAACAAAAGATGTTATTTAAGATTACTAAGAAATCATAATTCAAAAATTTTATCCCGCATTTAGTGCGCCTACGCAAGATAGCTCAAATCCCACGCGGCTTTTTATCTCCGCCTCATAATTATCCACCTTTTCCATCGGATTATGTGACAGGGGTCTTAGAAGTCAATGGCCAATCATACAAGGTAAGTCGGCTCTTCCATTTGGTTTCATTAATTTAAGAGACATCGCTGGCATATTGATTGAAAAAGTTTAATAAAAAGGCGATGGAGGTACGCAGTTCTATACGTGGCTTATGGCTGTGTAGTGATGACCTTAATTATAGCAGTCCGATCAGTACAAGCCCAAGGGTATTGAATGTCGAGAAACTGAAATTAAATTCGACAAAGCAATTTTAGAGAAGTACTCTTTACTTGAAGCGTTAATTAACCGACTTTAAAAAATAGAGGAGGTTGTATGTTCGACTGTATATACTTTCTTTATGTATGTCCACCGATTTCTGAGTCAATGCTGATTTTAAAAGTTCTTTTTAGGGTTCCGTAACCAAAGGGTAAAAACGGGACCCTATTACTAAGACTTCGCAGTCCGTCCGTCTGTCCGTCTGTCACCAGACTGTATTTCATTAATCAGCAGCGCTGACCACTGGACCACCGAGTCAATTAAAAAAATAATAATACATATTAGACACAAACTTCTTTAGTTCTGTACGGCTTAATGCGGTGCGTTCTTTTATGTATTAAAAAATAGTCTAGACCCTAAATCACCGACTATACTGACCTCTGTGAGGTGAGGTCACTATTGACAAAAAATTCGACGTGATAATCTACTGACTGATGTTTGCTTATAAGTTGAAGCTCATATTGATTGTAGCTTGTGTGCTGAGAATAACACAACCTCTGGTACCTACAATACCTTCGAATCCACTACCTCAGTGGCGTAATGGTCAAATCCATTCGCTTCACATCAGGAGGTTGCGGGTTCGATTCCTGGCGGAGTATATCTTTGTGAGACTAGGTTTGGTTGGTGGAAGGGCATTTTCTAAGCCCGCCTGGCCTAAGGCCGCCAAACATCAATGCTAACAACACTGATGTGTTCCGGCTTGAAGATAAGATCCCCAATTGAGACAGTTCCCCAATGGAGAATCTTGGTAAGCCCGCTTTCATCTTCGCATTCATCGTCACTTACCAACAGGTTAGATGATGCAAAGGGCTTACCTACCAATTGTGAAGAAATAAAATTAATAATCTTAGAATGACTAATTATATGCCATATGATGAAGAAAAGAAACCATTACGTTGGATTCTCTTCATAATATCGTTCGTAAGAGTTCAATTCACAGTCGTAAAGTGTCTTGCGGCAACGAAAGCTCTATTTGTGGTTTCTTTAAAAGGTAATGTGAAAATAAAAAAAAATCATAGACTGAGTGGATCGTTTCGTGAGGAGAAAGTCTTGGATCGGCAACGGATAAATTAAGTTACATATATCTACCTAGAATGCGTTTTAAAGCCACGCCTTCAAGGCACAGACAATGGGTTATATAAGAAACTGCTCGCTCTTACAGTATCGACTACGGTATTGAGAGCTCGTAATAATCAATTTGTATCAGGCATTGATAGAAACACGAGTTAAAAATTGTTACTCTGATGCAGTTAATATACTGGTATAATGGAAAACAAGATAAAGTATTTTAAAAGTAAGATCATAAGTTACTTAGATGGTGTGTTTTACAGTTTCTTTTACTGTCTTTGAGGGTTCGCAGTGCGTGAGCCGCATCGGGCAAAAATAGCCTATATGTTAATCCAGGTTTCAATCTGTCTACCTACCACATTTCATCCAGATCCGTTCAGCGTTTCAGGCGTGAAAGAGTAACAAACATCCATACATACAAACTTACACATTTATAATATGTATTAGTAGGATTTACATGTAAACTCTATCTAGACGCACGGCAGCGTGTCAGCCAAGTACTCGTATGTAAAGGAAAAGGGCGACACCGGCCGCGGCGTGGGTTATATTACACGAACTATTTCGGGCCACTTTCGACCTACCTGTAACTTAAAATCTGTTTGAATTATATACACAATTGCGATTTCGTGTTTCTAGTAAAACACCCTCGGTCCGAACGGTACAAAGTCCAAAGGGTTTAGCTTGATGTGCTGGCCTCTGTACATTCTTTATTATTTGGAGAAGTCTGCTACAAATATTTTAATTTGAAGTCCCGTAGCTATGATTTAAGAAACCACTAAAGATCTTGCTACGAGTACCTACCTACCCACTTAGATCACTGTACTTTTTTGCATCGAACTTAGCTCCCTTTCACATTTATGTTTTGTTGGGAATATACTTAAGTACAAGTACTTCCCAACTTCTCAAATCCTCGGTTCAGCATCCCAAATAATCGTCATCTGAATGACAAGTAGCACTGAAGTGGTAACGGGAACTTCCGCAGCTCTCATTGACGTTCTCCTTATATCTCTTGGTACTTACTTGACACTTCGCTAATTTGTTCTGTAAGGTCACAGTGGAGTTTGTAATTAACCCAATTTACTGCACCTACATCGGCTGACCAACGAGTTGGCACAGATAATTATGGACGGACACAATATAGATATATATGTATACAGGGGGTAACAAAATTGGTGTAGGTGTCGTTAACTGGGGCTTCTGATCAATAATACTGAACAACTTTTGTTTTATGACTTGCTGAAATCGCGAAAAAATAACTATACAAATCGATCAGGTGATTGACCAGTTTAGTGCATTTTTGTATGAAGAGTCCATTTTTTTTGAATTGCCTATGGGTTTCTTGGGGAAAAGTTACTCAGTATGATAAGTAGAACCCCCAGTTAACAAGTTCTATAAAAAAATTTTACACCCTGTATATGTAATTATGATTAGGTGAAGAGTCCCATGTGTAGCTCTCCACGTGTGGAATAATAATGGCACTTAACTTTTACCAAATATATGAAGGAACAGTCACGTAGTCTTACAGCAGGATCGAGCAGTACGATCGCTAGTCCCCACGAGGGACAGACAGGACAGGAATAAAATTCCTATATGTCCCCTCTCCTGTCCCCGCGAATTTAAATTCAGGGACAAACAGGATTAACAAATCCTATCTGTCTTCGAATTTGATATGATAATGTCACATTATTCGGTGATGGATTAATGATGAGGCAAAGTGCACATATGAAAGAGGGTCAAAGTAGACTCAATTTTATCAACAAAAATAATAATATTAAACCGACTTCCATCGAAACAACTTAGTACAATTTTGCATTATTATTTTTTGGCTTTTGTTAATTTTCTAATAAGTACTACACCGATTTTGTTAAAGTTTATATGGGATTAACTCGGGACCACACCCTATCGAATGAAAAAAGAATCATGAAAATCGGTTCTCAATCTGCGAAGATATCGCATAAAAAAACACACAAAAATTACATACAGACGAATTGAGAACTTCCCCCTTTTTGGGTGTCGATTCAAAATAAATTAATAGAACCAGAGATATGCTATATATAAGGGGAGGTAATGGTAACATGGTAACAAATCTCTGAATAGAACTCATAAAATTGGCACTTTTGTAATTGAAATCGAACAATTTTTCGTTCATTTTTATCTAGGAATTGTAAGACATCACGATTAACAGCTGAAAAAACATGGACATGTTCAATTTTAATGGGTCATAAAAAGCGTCGGCTTTTCTGAGGCACATTCACATTACACTATCCACAAATTACATAATATACACACTTGCACAATACTTAATATTTTGTTGTTGTATTACGTGACCAATTGAAACAACATTTCTGTTCCAATGCGTTGTAATAGATAAATCTATTTGTTCAATAACTGTGTCAAGTTTGATTAACTGTTTCTCTGTAACTAATTGATTTGGGTTTATTTGTTCGCGTTCAGAAACACCTCAAAAAGGCAGTAAATTGATTATTTAGACCGCCATCATCATATCAGCTGAAAAGCGTTTACTGTTGGACAAAGGAACGACCGGTTCAAGTCGTCGGTCACCCGAGTGGGAGGCCTGCCTACGCTACGACTTCCGGTGCGCGGTCGCCATTCGAGAACTTTACTGCCCATCGCACGGTCATCTGTTCTAGGAGCTATATGCCCTTAGCGATTTTGTGAGCTATGTCGGTTACCGTGGTTCTTCTACGGATCTCCTCATTTATGAATTGATCGCGTAGGGAAAATTTATACAAATTATCAAGTTTTGATCCCGATAGATAATTATCTTATATTTTAGGTATTTTACGTTTTTCAGGTGTTTTAGGTATTGTAATTAGTGTGATATTATTTTTAAGATTGATTAATTAAACTTATTGTGTTGTATTGTTTTCATTGAATTAACACTTTTGATAGAAGTAATACATTGTTTAAGATTTTTTTTAAATAGATCGTTATTTTACATATAAATAGCCTTAGTAAGATTCTCCGCAGCTTTGAAGTTCTTAGTGTCATCCGATATATCGTGCTAGCATCCATTTAAGTCTTCAGGCTGGTAGGTAAGCCGTATCAACTTTCACATAAGGTGCCCTGTTGATAGCCATAAAGTTCTCCTTGTCAATACCCAGTCCATACGTAGGCGTGGCTCTTGGCACCGCCAGCCTCATTTAAAAACGTGTCGTCGTGGGTAGTTCTTACCAAGTGGAAAAAAAGCTGCCCAATTGTAGACATGAATTATCGTGTCTCGAAAATTGTTAACAATAACTAAGTAATTAGGTGCGAGTGCAAAAAATACTTTATTATCTTTCCCTATGAAATAAGAGCGTCGGTGGCGTAACGACTAGGTGTCGCCACTACTGTCTAGGAGGTAGTTGTTCGAATTGTGCCACGTACCAATCATCATTATCATCATATCAGCTCATATACGTACCCACCGAGGGGCAGGAGCCTACCCTGAATTAGGGCGATCGGGCCTTAGTCGACCACGCGGGCCCAGTGCGGGTTAGTCGACTTCATACACAACCTGCGAGTTACTTCGCCGGCGTGTGCAGGTCTCCTCACGATGTTTTCCTTCACTGTACCAATATGTATTCGAATTTCGATTTGATGTACCGTTTATCCGACGCTCTTACGGTGAAGGAAAACATCGTGAGGAAACTTGCACACGCCTGCGAAGAAACTCGAAGGTTGTGTGTGAAGTAGACCAACTCGCACTGGGTCGACTAAGGCCCGATCGCCCTAATTCAGGGTAGGCTCGAGCCCCTCAGTGGGGACGTAAATGAGCTGATATGATGACGTATGAAATTGCCGATTCAGTTTTTAAAGTTTTAAACCAATTTTGACCATAATGATGATGATGATAACCTACTTATGGTCTTTTATTTGTAGCCAGTGTGACGTCTTTCATGTTTCAATCCCAATACCCATTGAATGGAATAAAGGCGAACAAGGAACCCTTATAGTTTCGCCATGTCTGTCTGTCCGTCTTTCCGCGGCTTAGCTCAGAGACTATCAATACTAGAAAGCTGTAATTTATATATGTTTTTTTATTGTATTTTTTTTGCTAATATATCGTTTTGGGATATCGTTGAATAGGTCTTTCAAAACAATTGAGTTTTTTGCTTCAGGGATCAGTTTATGAAATATTAATTAACCTTTAAAGTGCTAATTTTTTTTTGAGTCAAGTGTCCCGCTACAAGCTAAACCGGTATTTCAGGACATCTAAACAAAAATGTAAATAACGACATATAATAAAAACTATCACTGGCTTTCTTTATATAGGAGTAATAGTCGACCAACTTAAGACATGCAGTTCAAAAACGATCCTGGGAGCTTGATTACACCTCCAAAGTTCATCATCAGATCAACTTTAAAATAACATAATTTTAAACGAAAAAAAACCGACTTCAAATTCAAACAGGAAACTAAGGTTCCCCTCGATTTCTCTGGGATGTCATCATCAGATCCTAGTTTTCTTATTATGGTACCACCCTTGGGATATCTCCTTTTCAACGAAAAAAGAATCATTAAAGTCGGTTTATAAACGACGAAGTTACCCGTGAAGACACATAAAAAAATATACATATATATAAGTAGTCGAATTGAGAAATCTCCTTTTTTTAAAGTCGTTTAAAAAGGATCTATTGTCACCGGGAATACGGCTCATACGAAATTTCAGCTCACTCGGGTTTCTAGAAGTCGCTCTTAAATCGTTTGCAAGATTCAAATCTGAAAAAACTAACTAACATACATACATACAAACGTGGAAATCCTTGGGGGAGGCCTTTGTCCAGCAGTGGACGATTTGTGGCTGATATGATGATGATGATGATGATACAAACGTTGCAGTTAAATAAGGCTTTAAAAAAAATTCACATACGAGCGCGCTAGGGCCACTATGAGGATGTCTTGAGTGTTTCAAAGTTGGAACACCAAGTCATCATCAAATCATCATCACGAGACGAGTGATGGATTACGTTGTTTACTTGTGTACTTCAAACGAAAAATAACTCTCTACCCTGATTGATTTAGGAATGTAGGAATGTTCGGATGATATGTGTCGAGTGAGTCACGGGTGTAGGAATTCGTTTGTGGTCATATTAAAGCAGACCTGGGGTGATTCAGGGTTAAAGAATTTAGAAGAAAAAACAAAAAGTACATAATATGTAGTTCAAACATAAAAGAGATAAGTATACCTACATGGGGTGATCAATGAACAATATGTATTAATAATGTTACAGGCAAAAATGGTATCATCATATCAGCTCATATACGTCACCACCGAGGGGCTCGAGCCTACCCACAATTAGGGCGATCGGGTCTTAGTCGACCAAGCGGGCCCAAAAAAAAATGTTATGACCAAAAATGGTACGTATATATATTTATGATACAGATCATTTTTAAAATTCTATAAAGGATAATTGAAAACGCTAAACACCGTTAAAAATCGAATTCAATCGCAACAACTTAGTAAAATTGTACATTATTATTTTTGGGTTTTTGTTAATTTTCTAACAAAAGTACTACATCGATTTTGATAAAGTTTATAAGGGAATCATGATAATCGGATCACAATCTGCGAAGAAATCTAGTAACAAACATACAAAAAAAAACATAACGTCGAATTAATAAGTTCGTCCTCCTTTTTTGGATATGGAAAATGAAATTTCGCTTGATTTTTGAAAGTCGGTTGAGTATGAAATGAAATTTGTCAATCTTTATACTGGTTTTATCTATCTACAATATTTGTTTATGTTCGTGTCCCAGTTTTTAACAATAGCAGTAGGTACCTACCAATATAATAATAAGAAAAGGTTAAAATTATGTAACAACAGAAACATTTGAGCAAACAAGTTTTTATTGGGCAATAATGGCGGTAATAATTGAATGAACACCGCCATTGTGGGCACACTGAGTACAGAGAGGTAATCGGCGAATTACATGCGGACACTGTGTAGCGTCACAGATTACTAAATAGTTACTTGTAGCGTCCAAGAGTGCAATAATGTCCACAGTACCACACCCTGGACACTTCATGCAACGGGCCAGAAATGACATTTCAAAAAAGGAATGACGGAACAAACAAAATGGCGGCGAAATCATATACGTTCGACAACCAAATTGTAACCAATCTGTATCAATCTAGGTGACGTGGGTGTGAGATCGCAATCTAGGGAGCGGCAAGGAGTGTCCATACTGTATGTTAGTACTAATATACATATATACTTTGGTCCAAGACTACAATAATGTCACAGTACCACACCCCGGACACTGCATACAACGGTCGTGAAATGACATATTTTCTAAAAACAAATGACGGAGCAACCAAAATCACGGCGAAGTCCTATACGTTCGAGAACCAAACTGCCACCGATCTGTATCAATCTGGGTGACGAGGTGAGCTTGAAATCTAAAGAGCGGCAGGGAGTGTCCATACTGTATGTTAGTACTATTATATATTCTTTGACAGTACTCAGAATTATAATGATAATAACGAAGCAACGACGACTATGACGGACGCCACGAAATATTCAAGCACTAGTCGAATTCACTAATAACAGACACTTTTACTTACATAAATTCATCTTTTGTGCAATAAATGAATTGGTGAAGGGTGAAGACCATTCAGTTCAGTGATGCATTAGAAACTTTCGCGATAGTAACGAAAGAAATGAAGACTATTAAATAAATTATTAGAAATAAGTACGGGTAGTCATAGAAAGTGTGTGTGTGTGTGTGTGTGTGTGTATGGAAACAATGAAGCATTGCATCGTCTCGCGAGGCAGTTGCTATTTATTCGAAGATTAGAAAACATTTACTTATGCCTTCCAAGGTGAGAGCTGCAGTTTTTTAATCAGTGGAAATGGTACTACTTTCGTCTATTTGTCTTTAAACAAAAAAACAAAAGAGAATACAGTTAGTTACTTGGTTGTTAAGTCATTAGTAAAATATAAACATCTCTTTTTAACTTTCGAGCGACCAAAAAAGTATGTACATATTAATATCATAAAAAAGGTTTTTAATTTTACCCAAAATGTGTTGTATATAAGGTCTAACAAAATTAGCTGAAGCTATTTTAACTGGTGCTTCTACCCATGAAACTGAACAACTTTCCCCATGAAGCCCATAGTCAAATCTCAAAAAAAAAATTAACTTCCCATACCAAGTTGACTGATCAGCTGATCGAGTTAGTATGGGAGCAAATTTTTTTTGCGATTCGACAATGGGTTCCATGGGGAAAGTTGTTCGGTTTCATGGGTAAAATAGCTTCAGCTAATTTTGTTAGACCTTAATTACTCGTACCACTAGTATGAACAAAAAAATAAGTATGTTTAACGAAAATGTCAGTCTGCTCGTCAAGCTTTTTCTAGCCGCTCAACCAATGGTCCGATTGACATCAAATCTTGAAAATAATATTTTGTCGAAGGATTCTGAGCGGCTTCCAGCCAGCCATACAACAAAAATTTAAAAATGCGAAAATTTCAAAATTGCCTCAAAATTATTGCAAGTCTGTCTGTATACATCTGTATATAAAAGGAAAAGGTGACTGACTGGTATATTAACGCACAGCCGAAACTTGGAATTTGGAATACAGATAGCAATTAGGACGTGGGTATTATCCGCTAAGGAAGGATTTTGGGAAATTTCCACGGGAACGGCAAAAAACGGGATCTGCGCGGGCGAAGATGCGGGCACCCACTAGTTGTAACTATTATTGTACCCACAATACATATAACAATCTATAGGTTCTGTGATTGTACCTATACTATCAAGTGGCATTATTGGTTATCTGGCCAAATTCGTCAACAGTAGGCCATTTTATGTTTGCGATTTTCTTTATGAATCAATCTGCTTCTTATATTGCTGGTTGCCTACTTTAATCTCTAAAGGAAAACTGCACGTATTAATAATGTATTAATTTAGTACTGTACCAAAGTTGGCCAGATGTATTGAAGCTAAACATCTGGCTTTAATTTGAGCAGTCCTTTCAGATTGCAATGTAACCGAGCACATGCGAGCAGGCCAGGTGCCTGTCGCCTGCAAAACTGGTTGTTTCGCTCACTGCGTGCGCTCGTCTCGTCTCAAGCCCGATTTATAACATCCATAAGTAAGTGTGTAAGTAAGTTCAACTTGCTTACACACTTACTTAATCGAGAAGTAGTAAGCAACGTCCAAACGATGAATATAGCTTATCGTGTTTTGTTGTGTGAAATTATGAAATGAACTTACTTACGGCAAGGGAGGCGGGAGACGAAGCGGGAGGGTTTACGCGCTACTGTCCTGTCCAAAAAATAGAAATGGTTCCTATCCTGCGGCAAGTCGCTACTTACTTACTTACTTGCCGGCCGGCGTCCTTACGTGGTTTTTACTTACTTACTTACTTAAGGACGTGAAAATCGACCTTAAGTCACGCGGACAGGTGTGCGCAACTCCTTCCAGATTTCGCATATGTTCGCAGTTACGATCGTATTTGTGTACAGGATACAGGAAGAAACAGCTGACATTAATGTTTTGCTTTGCCTGCTTGCCTATTATCAGTTGCAGAGAGTGCTGGTATAGAGTCTCACAGAGTTAGACTACGCCGGGAATCGAACCGCGACCTCCGGATGTGAAGCTAGTGAACTTTATTTTTATTTTTATTCACAATTTGTAAGCCCTTGGCATCATCTTACCTGATGGTAAGTGACGATGATGCCGAATATGGAAGCGGGCTTACTAAGATTCCCCAACGCAATGGGGATCTGGCTGTCTTATCTTCAAGCCGGAACACATCAATGCTGTTAACACTGATGTTTGGCGGCAAGACTTAGATAAGATGGTGGTAGCTAGCCAGACGGGCTATGAACCATTACGCCACGGAGGCGGTTAAATTATGGTTTTAATAACAATCAACATACAGTACTGTAGAGATCGTATATCTCTACATTTCCGCACTCGCGACTCCTTTAGTTACTTTCTTGCCAGCGCGAATCGAATTAAGAATATTAATTTAAATTTGAATTGGTAAGTCGTTCGAAAGCTTTCCAAAACAATAGATACTCATTCTATGGTGGGCCGTGAGCCAGGACAGAGGTCCTTTTTCCAAGTGTATTATATTTGTTATCCGCGCGTCAGGGCGGAGATTCCTAAAAATGGCAAGAAAGTGATATCGTTAGATTCAATGCAGAAATAATAATCAGTCGGCCGACAGAGCTATCTCCGTGTCTTAACATATTAAAAAATATACTTATCTTCGATGATATTTAATACGTACATGCATCTTTTATTTTAATCTAGTAAGCTAGAACTACATCCCCATAGTACTACATAATATACATGTAGACGACGTCGCAGTACCTATAAAATTTTATATAGATACATTTGCACTACGAGTATAATGAGTAGGTACGTATGTAACCAGCAAGTGTGCGATATCGTTCTACCTGCTCAGACGCAGGTCCATTGTTGTTTGTAACTGAAGCTCGGTGGCGAGGTCGGTGCCAGCCAGCAGCACAGGTAGACGCACAAAAAAAAGTTAAAACGAGATATAATGTGTAGCTACGGGTATTTCATCCAAATATATCCGTCCGACTCTTCACAGCTTTAGTTGATAAAATCCTACTATGTAATATGTTTTATACACGCGAAAGTTTGTAAGAATATATGGATGTATGTTTGTTACTCTTTTACGCAAAAACTACTGAACGGATCTGGCTGAAATTTGTTAGGTAGACAGATTAGGAACTGGATTAACACATAGGCCACTTGCGGCTCGCGCACTGCGCACCCTCGAAAAGTCATGGAAACGTCGTTCACGCGGGTGAAGCTGTGGGAAACAGCTAGTGAATTATAATAATGCTTCCCCCGCCCCGCGCCGTCCGTTAGTACCGTTGCCAACGCAAGCGCAGACGTAAGTGTGTACACTTACTAGATTTCGAAATTTTGCTTTTGAGTTCATTTTCAAGCGACTTCCAAAAAGGAGGAGGTTCACAATTCGTCTGTATGTTTTTTTATGTTTGTTACCTCATAACTTTTGACTGGGTCAACCGATTTTTATGATTCTTTTTATATTTGAAAGCTAGTGCTTTCCGTGTGGTCCTATACAAATTTTATCAAAATCGGTGTAGTACTTTATTAGAAAATGAACAAAAACAAAAAAAAAATAATGCAAAAATGTACTTAGTTTTTGCGATGGAAGTCGGTTTTTTAACGTGTTTAGCGTTTTTAATTATGTTAAACACATTATTGTAGCTATGATGATCAGTGAAAAAGAAATTCAAGTCCGAGATGGAAGGATGAAAAGTGCTCTACAGGCAAGGTATGTTATGAAAAGCAAGTAATGTTTATGATGAATTGTTATGTTGAAGCAAGGTATTGATTGAAACAGTTGTCTCTGTCTTTTTCAGTTTTTCAATGGTTTTTCGTTTCAATCAAAAACTAGAATGAAAGTATAAAAAATAATAACATTATCATAACAAATATTGTTGTATATTTTTTTAAATTTATACTTCAAAATATTAGTCATAACTAGAGTTGAATTGAAAGTAACGGTGTAGGTAGATCTATCTTTGGAATTTTTTTCTATCGAGCCAAAACTGCTCAATCGTGTTTCTAATAGCTTTTGACTTTAAGGAACATCATCATTGATGAAAAAAAAACTTATTGTTGATGATTCATCAACAATAAGGATGTTTTTTTTTCAACCTTGAGTTTTCTATCGTTTAGGAATAATTGACGTCAAAAGTAACGAAAATCTGTAAATATTACCGCCTCAAATAAAAATGTTAATACAGATTATTATGAATATGATCAGTGAAAAAGAAATTCAATACCGAGATGGGAGGATGAAAATGAAAGTTATGAAAAGCAAGTAATGTATAAGATGATTTGAGCTTCCCTAAGCTAAGTATATATATATTAGTTCTAACATACAGTATGGACATTCCCTGCCGCTCTCTAGATTGCGACCTCACCCCCTCGTCACCCAGATTGATACAGATTGGTTGTAGAACGTATAGGATTTCGCCGCCATTGTGTTTGTTCCGTTATTCCTTTTTTGAAATGACATTTCTGGCCCGTTGTATGAAGTGTCCAGGGCGTGACGTAAGTAAGTATAGAGATATTTTTTTAAAAACAGACTTCAAGATGAGAGGAATGCTCTCAATCATAATAACGGTACATTAACTTTTTTTTTTGTGCAATCTAGACGCCACGATTTCAATATTCAATAACAACAGATTGTATCGACATTCTCTTTCAGTCACTATTGAAATGGAACGAGCGTGACCGAGACGCATGCAGTAGTTGGAATCATTGTGTTACGTGACCAGACCAGGTCTAATGGTCAATGAATTGATGCAGAAAAACCTGTTCATTCATCGGGAAATGCACCGGTCGGTCTCGGTACCGTAGATCACGTCATAGCAACAGGCTAGTATTGCACTCTGCAGTCATTTGTTTAAAATTCTCTCTTTGCTTGCATAATGCAGATGGTTGCAATTAAATAAATAAATAAAGATGTATTGCAGGTCAACTTTGGTTGGTGGCAGGGCATGTTCATAGCCCGCTTGGCTAGCTACCACCATCTTATCTTAGTCTTGCCGCCAAAAATGTTGACAGCATTGATGTGTTCCGGCTTGAAGATAAGATAGCCAGATCCCCCCATTGCGTTGGGGAATAAGATAAGATAAGATAACATTTATTCGACAAAAAATACACACAGACAAAATTAAAATAACAAAAAGGTACAAATAACAAAAAAAAAAAAAAATAGTAGACAAATATGAGTACGTTACAGTTATGAAAAGTCAATGTGCACTTTGCCGAACTGGCCCCGACTCAGCATAATGCCGCAAGCAGGAAGACCTACCTACTGCGCTGTTATTCTGCCGGTGCCGAGAGGAATCGTCGCGTGCGCCATCGCAGGGCAAAATATAAAACAGAACGTAAAAACAAAAAGAAAATAACATAATTAGGAAGTTACAGATAATAACAATTGCCAAAAAAAATTATCAATTTATAAATAAATAAATATTAAGCACTACCTACTTACTTATTTTAATGATAAAAAAAAAGAATAATTAAAAAAAAAAAAAAAACTTGGTAAGCCCGCTGATTCCATCTTCGGCATCAGCTTCTCTTACCATAAGGTGAGATGATGTCAAGGGCTTACCAATTGTAGATCCTACTAATCCTACTTATATTAAAAACGCGAAAGTTTGTAAGAATGTATGTATGTAGTATGTTTGTTACTCTTTCACGCAAAAACTACTTACTGATCGTAGTCATAGAAACGTTGTCCATGCGAGTGAAGCCGCGGGAAACAGCTAGTTTTAAATAAAGGTATGTAGGTATATCGATGTGTGTTCTCCCAAAATGATTGCAAAATTTGGAATTTGGATTTGATTATGCACGTCGTTTTTGTATAAACTCGAGCTGGCGACCTTTAGGTACCTACCTACATTATTTTAATCCTTACTAGTAAGTAATATTATATCCCACCAAAAACATCCTGTAAAAACTAGCCAAGTCTCGATTGAGCTGCTTGTTTTTCTATAAAAAGTAATGAAATCTCTAAGCAAAGCCAAGCCTAGTCTAGGGTTCTTTACTGCGATTTCTTTATTATTATGGTTAGATTTTATGTGACCTGCCGTTGAACATTCTTTATGCATATTTACTCCTTGAGACATCCAAGTCAACGGCCAAGTCACATAAAATCTAACCATAATAATAAAGAAATCGCAGTAAAGAACCCTAGACTAGGCTTGGCTTTGCTTAGAGATTTCATTACTTTTTATAGAAAAACAAGCAGCTCAATCGAGACTTGGCTAGTTTTTACAGGATGTTTTTGGTGGGATTTCACTTATTTTTGTAGAAAACTACATTGATTCATGAACTGCGCCTTAAAAACTAGTAAATCAAGGAGTTCGGTCCTGCGACTGCATAAATAACTTTGTAATCCTATATATTTTATATGGGATTACAAAGTTATTTAAAATGTAGTTTGTGTAACTAGAAAACTGGACCGAAATTGTAAAATGTTTGAGTTTTTCCTTGCTTTTTACACAAAAGACTAATTGTATTCTAAATTTGAATCTTCTATGTCGGCTAGAAGTGCCTTGGAATTTTGATGATCTGTCATTCAGTGAGTGACAAATTAGGAAACTTTGACTAGTTATAATTCTTAAAGTACTGGTTCAAATTGAATGAAATTTGGAATATACCGTGCTTATATGATGCCTGCTTGGGTACAAAAAATTCAGGCTTCTAGGTTTATCTACAACGAAGTTGTGGGGGGTCGAAAATGGCCTGAACTGCTTCGAGAAAAGGATGGTACGGCCGTGCCGCTTTTTTTTCTCGACTTGGCGGGGGCACTGCCGTGCCCCCAGATTTTAATCCTTACTAGTAAGTAATATTATTTAAGTATCCCGTGATAATAAATAGCGTAGTCCGATGCAGTTTCCGAGGGAACTAAAAAATACTCTTTTTTGATGTATATCTTTCATATCGCAACGGAACAATGGATTGTTGTGATTTTTTGCACAGAGATAGTTGAGGGGGTAGGTAATGACATAATTTACTAATTAGCATAATAGGTATCCTGACGATCCATAATAGTTCCTGAGGGATCAGGGGAAAACTCATTTTTACGCTCGGGCACGTCGGCGTTGTTTTTTTGTACAGATTGGTTGAGGGGGTGGGAAGTGACATAGACTGCTAATCAGAATAGCCCGATATAGTTCCATCTGGAGAAAACTCATGTCAACGCTCGCTAGCCGCTTGCGGCTCGCTCACAACTTACCTTTAAAGACAGTAATAAATGAAAGCTAGTATTTTATAAATCTAAAGCTAAGCTCTAAGCTTTGCAGACCTTGTCAGCAAAATATCTTGGTGCTTCGAGTTAAAAGGTACATCTGTCTGTAACCAAATCAATGACAGAAAACAATATAAGTTAGATAATTAATAATTATTCAAAGCTTACCTTCATTAAATCCCAGCAGCGAAGCAATCAATATTTTATTCGTGTAATAAATTGTACATAAAGGAGAGAGCTATCAAGCTCACAGCTGGGTATCCATTCGATTATCGATTTGCATGCTTTCGTTTATAACAAAGATCACTTTTGCACAGTCAGTAACCTGATAACGAATTTACAATCCTTCTTTGGGCTTTATGATAAACAGTTTCACTTGTAGAATAAGCCACCTTCTTGCAAAATCCTCAGACCCAGACATAAAAGAAATCACTATTTCACACTTTGTGTTATGTGCAGGTATAAAAGTGGATGTAGCTATTAGGCCGTACCGTTGCACTGTAATATCGTATTGATTACACTCGGATGGAATTAAACAATGGTGTTTTAAAAACAACACAATACAACACAATTGCGAGGCGCAGGCCGCGCGTGCCGCCCCGCCCGCCGTCGCCACCGGACTGAAACGAACGAATGACGTACGCGAACGAACGAACGGAACGAACGTGAGTAAAGAGAGAACGAGCGTTTTGGTTGGTCCAGCGCTGCGTTGTCAGATGTACAGATTTCTCGGTATCCGTACAGATTTTCAAGTTGCCATAATTACTGATTTCAGTTCAAGATTCTAGTTTATTCAGATTTCAGCAATTGGCACCTTTTTCATACAATGTTCCCGCCATTAGTTTTAACATATGGTAGGTACAGTCGGTACAAGTCCCATAGAGAACACGCAGCCCAGCCACGGTCGCTAAACTGCTGTTTCAGGAAATCTGAAAGTAGTATTAATTGTGGAGCCATGTAATGAATTTATATGTGTAATTAATCACTAATATTAAGTTATTCACTTCAATAAAAGGCGAACATTACAGCATATATATGTTCACAAACAGAAATCATACAGAGAATATGTGAAACGTACAGAAAACCTAGGTACATACATACAGATTTTATACAGATTTTTTAACATTAAAAATAGAGATTTCTGGCTTTCAACATTTGGCAACACTGGGTTGGTCGCATTTTGAATATCGACATTCGCCTGCATTCATGCGAGGTTCGTTTGGCTGTCTCGTGCGGGTATACATGGCACATGTAGTGGAACGAGACAAGCTGACGAGCGAGCCACCCACCTCTGTGGATGGATGTTTGTTTTGGAACCTCTTTGCCCGCGGCCTGCATCCTTCCTCGAGTGACGGTTGTGTGCTCCAGATTCACTATTCATGATGAGGTGCTCGCCTGAAACAAATGAGCATAAAATAAAAGTTAAAAAAAAAACTAAAACCCGACTACGGCAAAATGAAAACAAGATTTTCATCTGGGGTAATAAAACGCTTTCGAGGGAACAAACGAATATCCATCCATACATACCTACATTCATACATAGACTGTCAAAAACATAACCCTCCTTTTTTCGTAGTCGGTAAAAAAATGAACACTCGTGGCGTAGGTTGGTTAGTCCCTTTTAGAGCATTTGGAATGTTAGTCCATTCGCTTCACGGGAGGTCGCGGGTTCGGTTCCCTGGAGGGATCTAACTTCGTAAGACGCGGTTTGCTTGGTGATACGGTATTTTCTAAGCCTGCCTGGCAAGCTATGTACTACCATTTTATCTAGCGTTGATGTATTCCGGTATGAAGATAAGATAGCCAGTTCTCCATTGCGTTGGGGAATCTTAGAAAGCCCGGTGGTCATTTGTTTTTTTTTAATAAACAGCTTTCTATTTTCAAGTTCGAAGTTTAAATAAAACCTTTGATAAGTTACCTCCTTGGTAACAACGTTTCGGAGTAAAAGATTGTTCCAGTTTTAAATTACACGACAGTTAACAGTTTACATAGTAATTTATTTGACCGCTAAAACACTACAGGTATGGATTTTTACACAACTTTAGCCGGCCGCTGCTCACATATATTTGGCCAGTACAGCAATTTCGATTTATCTCGAAGAAGCTTGTCAAAATGTTGCTCAAATTTCCAAGCATGTTTGAGAAAAGGTAGGTTTAGTAGTAGCACAGTATATACGAGTACGTAGTCATGTCATAAGTTTTGTCAAAAACTTTTTATAAAATTAATGATACACTTTTTGATAATTGTATAGAAATTATATATGAAATAAAAGGTAATTTAATTTACAATACAATTTTATTAACATTATTGAAAATGCCCCTATTTTGAATACATGCCCTTAATTTAATCGACGCGGTTAATCATCAATAGCAGCACGCACCACATTCATATCTAAGTATTTCTGCCGCTGCTTAAGCCAAAGATGCTCGGAGAGATTCCAAATTCTGATGAGGTTTAGCGCAAACTTTCTCCTCCACATGTTACAATATCATGTAATCCAGTGGTTTTAAATCTGGACTATATGAGGGCCAGTCTTCATGTCCGATAAAGTCAATTCCACGGGCGGTCAACCAGTTTTGCGTGCTTCGTGCCCTATGAGCTGGTGCAGAGTCCTGTTGGAATATCCAATGTCTGTTTTTGAACATTGTTTGAGAAAGAGGTTCCACTATGTTTGTTAGGACGGTATTTTGGTACACCTCAGCACTGGTTTTTACACCTTTTTCACAGTTAAGCCTGAATATGAGACTCCAAGCCAAACCATGAGTGACGAAGGATAATGTCCTCGTTGAACCCTCGGAATACGCGTGCTGGCTTCTTCACTGCTGTGGGCATACACCTTATCATTTTGCTTATTATAACTTTCTTCGATGTTAAAAATTTTTTCATACGAAAACAAAATTTTGTGGTTTTTTTTTTCCCGCGTACAGCCGTAACAAAGCGCAGGATCTATCCCACCTAATTTTTTTCAAACGCTCGTTAAAAAAATTACGATAAGCTCGTAGTCCCAAGTCTTCATTTATCTCTCTTTTGACCGTGGTTCTGCTTAGGCCCATCTGAAGAGCTAAGATTTCTTGTTTACGAACAGGATTTCGTTGAATTCGCGCCATCACTGCTTTGATGATCGCGGGTGTCCTAACTGTACGAGGTCGGCCGGTCCTCTTATGATCTTCGAAGCTTGAATCTTCAGTTGATAGTGCGATGAGTAAATCGTAAGGTTATTTTCAATTTTTGTAGAATATTGAAAATCCCTTTTGGCGCGTAACCATAGCGAGCGAGCGGTGCAACGCGATAACCGCTACTCTAGCTTCTATCTTCGACCACTCCATATTTGAAAATGAATGAAAATGTATGTCTTTTTTATTGTCAGCAATATTCAGCATGCGCAAACGTTCTATTTTTAAAATTGGTAAAGTTCATCTAGCCAGTATTTGAAAATTTTAAATAATAGGGTTTTGACAGAACTTATAGAACTAGGTATATTAGTACTAGCGTAGTAGTACGTAGCCCTCGGGTCGTGGCAGAAAATCAGTGTTTTGCTCCTTACAGGGTTTGCAGTGACAAATAAACGTCTTATCTATCTACTAGCGGCCCGTCCGGCTTCCCACGGGTGGACATGGTTTTTGACGTGATAACGTCTTATAATTCGATGGAGCCGGCTGCACGCACGAAAAAATGAGTCGTTACCATGCGTCGTTACCTCGCTCTGAGGCGTTCCGAAAAATGCGTCGTTACCTCGCTCTGAGGCGTTCCGTGAGGCGTTCCGTTTAAGGCTTTTTTCTTATGACGTTGTGACGTTCAACTATCGTCAGTAAACCGACTTTACAGACAACCGTTTTTTTAAAATATTTTTACCTTTTATTTATATTTTTTGTTGTTTCATTTCTATATTTTTTTAAAGGCAGTATCACATTATCTATATATACTTACAATCCGAATTGGTTCATCGTTTTTTTTATATAAATAACTTATTTAATCTTCATCATCATCATATCAGCCGAAGGACGTCCACTGCTGGACATAGGCCTCCCCCAAGGAACTCCACGACGACCGGTTCTGCACTGCCCAGGTCATCGGTCCACCGAGTGGGAAGCCTGCCTACACTACGTTTTCCGGTGCGTGGTCGCCACTCGAGAACTTTACTGCCCCAACGGACATCTGTTTTACGAGCAATGTGCCCCGCCCACTGTCACTAAAGTTTAGCAATTTTGAGAGCTATGTTGGTTGCTTTGGTTCTCCAACGGATCTCCTCGTTTCTGATTCGATCACGCAGAGAAACTCCGAGCATAGCACGCTCCATTGCCCTTTGGGTGAACTTGAGCCTTCTTATGAGGCCCATAGTAAGCGACCGTGGCTCAGTTCCGTATGTCATTACTGGCAACACACACTGGTCGAAGACCTTGGTCTTAAGACACTGCGGTATTTGGGACGTGAAGATATTGCGAAGCTTCCCGAACGCTGCCCAGCCGAGTTGGATTCGACGATTGATCTCTTTCTCGAAGTTGGACCTACCTAACTGGACTGTTTGTCCCAGGTATACATATTCGGTAACAACTTCGAGTGTAGAGCCTACAACCTTCAGAGGAGTAGGTGCGACACGGAAGATTGAAATAATTTTCGTCTTGTTCATGTTCATTCTAAGACCCACTTGTTGAGAGACTCTACTGAGGCCATCGAGCATTGTGCCTAAGTCGCCCATAGTCTCAGTCATAACCACGATATCGTCAGCGAATCGAAGGTGGGTGATGTACTCGCCGTTGATATTGATGCCGAGTCCACCCGAGTCCAAAAGCTTAAAAACATCTTCCAGGGCGGCGGTGAACAGTTTCGGAGATATAACGTCTCCCTGTCTCGTCTGTCGAGTTTTGATACTGGAGGCGAACCGACATGGTGGCGTTTTCATACAAACACTTCAGCACTTCGATATATCGATAGTCAATTTGGCACCGCTGGAGAGACTGTAACACAGCCCAAGTTTCGACCGAAACGAAGGCTTTCTCATAGTCCACGAACGCTAAGCATAGTGGCTGATTGTACTCATCGGGATTCGCGGAATGTCAGCGAGCTGTCCGGCCGCCGCGGGCCCAGTGATGATTGTTGCTACAATCACATTGTCTCGTAATTCCTTTATCAAAAGTGTTGTGCCAGTCCACTGCATATACTGGGAGGGCTTAAATTTATCAATAGCATAATGGGAGTACCTCCTTTTAATTTTAGTTCGTGGGGTGGCAAGCCGGCAGGATTATGGGAATTTAAAAATTCTTGTGGGTAGTGCACTGTATCTTCGATGTTGCACACGGTGTCAATAGATTTGTAACATTAAAAATCACCCGGTACTTTTCCATAATCGTTCTATTTATCTCATTTACTGAGTCGTTGCTCGGTGACACTGTCTAACAGATCCATTTGAAATTTCTTTCTATGCGATTTTCGATGTCGGGATAGATTGCGTCTATAAGAATTTCTAGACTGTTAACAGTTTGGGCTAATTCATTGTCCAACAATACTTGGGGGCTATTTGGAACTGTCGATGGTAATTTTCCATCTCCAAGTTGAAGTATTTTTTTTTTGAGAAATTTCCATTGTGGTTATTACTCAAATGTGCTCTCATATTTGTGCGCAAATTAAGAGTTTCAATTGAATGAGTTTATTCATTACAAATATACACACAAAAATACAAATCTTTCCACTTTATAATATTAGTGTAGATTTATCTATCTAGTATCACGTATAAGCAAATAGGAAGGAAAACATCGTGAGGAAACCTGCACACGCCTGCGAAAAAAAAAAGCTCGAAGGTTGTATGTAAAATCGACCAACCAGCACTGGGCCCGCGTGCAAAGTATATATTATATTAGTACTACGTGGTCGACTAAGGCCCGATCGCCCTAATTCAGGGTAGGCTCGAGCCCCTCGGTGGGGAAGTATATGAGCTGATATGATGATAAGCAAATAGGTAGGTAGGGTACTGTGTTTGTTAAAATTCAAATTCAAAATATCTAAGTACTCTTTGCACATCAAAGATCTAAAAATAAATGGAATGCAGAACACAAAAAGTAATTGAAATGCCCTAACCAATTAAATTACTTCCAAAAACCGGCCAAGCGCGAGTCGCACTCGCGCTCCGAGGGTTCCGTCCAACTACACCTCTCCACACAACTAAGACAACGTTATCTATTCGTATTACAAACAAAAGAACTAATGCGAGCGACGGAAGTAACTATTTAGTAATCTGTGGCGACGGAGAAATGTTTTTTTTTTATTCAGTTCGGACTCCTTAGTGCGCGTACGACTCACACTTGGCTGGTTTTTATTACATGTTTACTTCAGAATTAGTACTATAATCAAATCAAGTTTGACGCTTGTATGAGTTACTGCTTTTACGATAGAGCAAATTAAAAAAGCGGCCAAGTGCGAGTCGGACTCACCCATGAAGGGTTCCGTAGCAGCGGGTTTGGTAAATTGCGGTTTACGATTTATGACGTATTAAAAAAACTACATACTAGATCTCGTTCAAACCAATTTTCGGTGGAAGTTTGCATGGTAATGTACATCATATATCTTTTTTAGTTTTATCATTCTCTTATTTTAGAAGTTACAGTTACGGAGACCCGTACACACACATTTTACCACTTTGGAAGTGTCTCTCGCGGAAACTATTCAGTTTAGAAAAAAATGATATTAGAAACCTCAATATCATTTTTGAAGATATCCATAGATACCACACATAAGGGTTTGATGAAAAAAAATTTTGTGTTTCAGTTCTAAGTATGGGGAACCCCCAAAAGTTATTGTTTTTTTTTCTATTTTTGTGTGAAAATCTTAATGTGGTTCACAGAATACATCTACTTACCAAGTTTCATCAGTATAGTTCTTATAGTTTCGGAAAAAAGTGGCTGTGACATACGGAAGGACAGAAAGACAGATATGACGATTCCATAAGGTTTCCGTTTTTTACCATTTGGCTACGAAACCCTAAAAATACCTAAAACCATCTTTTTTTTTGTATGGGGATCTCCTTACGTTTCACTTTTTAAAATTTTTATTATCTGTTTTATAGTATAGCGACAATAGAAAACACACTGTGAAAATGTCAACTGTCTACCCTATTAATTATACGGTTGATGAAATACAGCCCGCTGACAGACAGACGGACGGACAGCGGAGACTTAGTAATAGGGTACCATCCATTGGTCACCCTTTGGATGTACGGAACCGTTAAAAGTAAAAACTCAACTATAAAAACATTGCCCCTCTTTTATAAACAGTTCATCATATCAGCCGAAGGACGTCCACTGCTGGACATAGGCCTCCCCCAAGGATCACCACGACGACCGGTTCTGCGCTAGTATCAAAGTAAATTAACTTGGGGACAAACTTTAGGCAAAGTACATATATTAGTACTAATATACTCTAAATTCCGACCTCACCCCCTCGTCTCCCAGGTTGATACACATTGGTTATAGTTTGGCTCCCGAACGTATAGGATTTCGCCGTCATTTTGATTGCTCCGTCATTTGTTTTTAGAAATGTCATTTCACGACCGTTGTATGCAATGTCCGGGGTGTGCTTTAGGCACACACACACTTTTTTTTGTGCTTTTATTTATTTCCTCTTATTCCCTTAAGAGGAATCTTTTCCAGTCAACCATTACAACAATAATTGTTAAATTATAAACAGTTATGTAAAATTTACTGTTTTGTACGTGTTTCTTTGCACCAGTTCAGTCCTCTGTATATTGTTGTAATGTTTGACTGGAAAAGATTCCTCTTAAGGGAATAAGAGGAAATAAATAAAAGCACAAAAAAAGTTGTGTGTGTGCCTAAAGCACACCCCGGACATTGCATACAACGGTAGTGAAATAACATTTCTAAAAACAAATGACGGAGCAATCAAAATGACGGCGAAATCCTATACGTTTGGGAGCCAAACTATAACGGTTATATATTTTAATATATATTAAAGTTATAGTATAACCAATCTGTATCAACCTGGGAGACGAGGGGGTGAGGTCGGAATTTAGAGAGCGGCAGGGAGTGTCGATACTGTAACTCAAGGGACCGGTAATTTTGTGAGTTTATTGAGAGTTTTCGTTACATTAGCGTTAAAGTAAATCAACTCAAGTCAGAAAACTTTGACGTTTCAAAGAGTGAATCGTTACATCGAGTGACGTTATACAGAGTTTACTAGTGTAAACTAGAGTTTAAATTGTGGTATAGTTACACCCTGGACACTTCATTAAACGGGCCAGAAATGACATTTCAAAAAAGGAATGACGGAACAAACAAAATGGCGGCTAAATCCTATACGTTCGACAACCAAATTGTAACCAATCTGTATCAATCTGGGTGACGAGGGGATGAGGTCTCAATTTAGAGAGCGGCAGGGAGTGTCCATACTGTATATTAGTACTAATGTATGTACTTTGCCTAAAGTTTGTCCCCAAGTTTCACAACATCAAGGTTCACAAAGCTGCCTCTCACGAACTCGTTACGCATTCTGTCGTCCAGTGGAATACATCTTCATTTCGGCCACTTGAATATCCTGGACGTGACGACGTTTGTTGTGGTCCAGATCGTACATTACTCGTCAGTACAGGTCTTATGGCAGGTTTACACGGTACGAGCTAGCGTGCGAGCTGCCGAAGTGAGTTACTGCAGTGCAGCTATCCGCACCGTGTGACCGCATCATGCGAGTTACTGTCATGAGCGAGTCGGTCAGTAGCTCGCATCCGAGTTACTACAACATTTTTTGTTTTTACTCGCCACTCACCTTCCCCCACCACACCACAAGCAGCAGCTTGCTGCAGTAGCTTTCTACTGTCACGCCAACAGCTCGCACTCGTGTAACCGGGTGAAGCGAGTCGAGCTACGTCATGCGAGTACAAAGTGGCAGTAGCTGTCTACTTTCAACGCCAGTAGCTTGCACCGTGTAAACCAGCCATTGGCAATACTTGTATAATACAAGGCCTTTAATTTTAATTAGGACCCCCTCATTACAATTAGCATGTTTTTATCGATTTTGTGAAGCATTGAACTCGCGACACCGTGATCGACACCGACACCGACACCTTAACAGGAACACCCGGAGGGTACAAACTTATAAAACTGTAAAAAAGTTATCACTTCTGTCGGCATTCCCGGAGTGGTTAGGTTTTTTGTGATTGGTTTAAGATATTTGTTTCTTTTGGTTAGGGCGATGTAGAAACATCGATGGTTTAAGACCCATGATATTTGGGACGGATATTTTAACTGTCTCTCCCAGCGATATGCTATATATAAGGGGAGGGTCTCTCCATGTGTTTCCATAAAGTAAAAATTTAGATTTCAGATGCATGTCACACTTCACACTAATATTATAAAGGCGAAAGTTTGTAAGTGTGTGAGTGTGTATGTTTGTTACTTCTTCACGCAAAAACTACTGAACGGATCTGGCTGAAATTTGGTAGGTAGACAGATTAGGATCTGGATTAACACATAGGCTACTTTTTTTCACGCTCGCACTGCGCACCCTCGAAAAGTCATAGAACCATGCGGGTGAAGCCGTGGGAAACAGCTAGTATATAATAAAACTGTAACGAGGCCGTGTCTGTATGTACATGAAATATTTATGGAAAATAATAACTGTGGTGGACATAACTAACGATATAGAGGCCAAAACAACAACTTTTACAATTTTTGTCTGCCTGTCTATCTGTGTGTCTGTCAGTCTGACTGTCTGTCTGTATGTTCGCGCATCACGCAAAAACTACCAGGCCGATTTTGATGAAATTTTGTATGGTGGTTCCTTATAGCCCGGGTTAACATATAGGTTACTTTGGGAAAATTCAAAAAATCCACGCGGACGAAGTCGAGGGTACAGCTATTCTGTAATAAACGTTATATGCTTGCTTTTTCAGTTTCCCTAGTAAGGAAGTGCATTAGTCCACCACAATACCATATAACTTGCGTTGGTTACACAAGCGTTTCAAACTTCTAACAAATTTTATAATGTTACATCCTAAGTATATCTTTACTGCCACGCCAAAGTCTATTATATTAGTATTAACATACAGTATGGACACTCCATGCAGCTCTCTAGATTCCGACCTCACCCAGATTGATACAGATTGGTTAGTTTTAGGCCGTGATTTAGTTTGCTCCGTCATTTGTTTTTAGAAATATCATTTCACGACCTTCGTATGCAGTGTCCGGAGGGTAGCCAGGCGGTACTTCTTTATCAGATAAGTAGTGCATTACGATATTATGTATGATGTAATATGCAGTATAATTGTGAGACAGGCGTCCCTTATCGGAGTCTGAGAGGCGACGGCCGCACGTCCGACAGGCTCTTATCTTTACTGGCGACCATCGGCGCGACACACCTCGACACACCAATTAGCAGATTCCTTTTATCAACAGAACCATTTTTATTTTACCATCAGGTTGGATTATGCCAAGGGCTTACCAATAGGGATGACGACAGCATCAGGAATAAATTATGAACTCTTGATCACTAAATTGCCCTCCTATTTAAACTTCAAGAAACCTTACTCTTTTTTTGTTACATCAAGTCTTCGATTTTTAATTCATCAAAATCACAAAATGAGTACATAAATGACGCTGCTAAACTATGACGTCACGCTTTGGTATTTCAAACATTTTTAAGAACAAAATGTCGTTTTTGACAGATAATAAAAAGTAAATCAGATGACTAGCATTCGTCACCCCTATTGTAAATAAAAAAAAGACAGGCGCTGTTTCAATGTCTGCAAAAAGCAAAATTTGGTTTTGGGTGCAATAAGTCAAGTTAGTGATTGATTAGTTCATTCTTAATAATATAGATATCGATGGTTTAGTGTATTTTACAAAAGAAACTATAACTCTTAACCGAAAATTCTTTGACAGAGATGTTAATAATAAAATAAACGTTTAATGGTGACTCTGTTAAAAATATAAGGTGCAACTTTATTTGTTAATAGTACGTACCGATATTTTGTACAGAGCTTCTGCTCATGATCCTGAAGGAACCATGAAACCTATGGTCTAATAGCGAAAACATTTTTGGCCCTATCAAACAAATCGATCAGCTGATCAGCCAACTTAGTATGGGAAGTCCAATTTTTTTTTGCGATTAGACCATAGGTTTCTCGGACAAAATTGTTCAGAATCATGAAGAGAAGCCTTGTATTAAGTATCGGTTACTTATAAAGTTATACCTTATACAGGGTGTAACAAAATTGGTGTAGGACCCGTTAACTGGGGGTTCTACTCATCATATTGAACAACTTTTTTTCTATGACATTGCTGAAATCGCAAATATTTTTTTTAACTCTTCATACAAATCGATCAGTTGGTCGACCAATTTTGTGAATTTTAGTATGGAGGGACAATTTTTTTTTACCTACACTAATTTTGTTACACCTGTATAGTATTAAATACTAAACTTTCATAAAATTTTCTTGTGTATTTAGAAATGTAATGTGTGCTAATAGTTATTTATGATACAAGGGTGGTAAAAAGGTCAATAACAAACGAGTGACATTTGTGAGCCCGAGCCGTAGGCGAGGGTCTACCATCGTCACGAATTTGTTATTCTCTTTTACACCCATGTGTCATACGAAGTTTTTCAATGCAGTTGTGAGAAAACAGGTAAAATAAAAAACGACTGTGACAGAAAAACAAAATACATGGGTACACCTATCAAGGCTTCGGCAACCAAAGTTTATTTTAGGGGACTTGTGGCTCATTTTAAATGTCCGGGGAGTAATAGTCCATCGAATGAATCGCTCAAAGAGGAGTCTAGAGTGCGTGAGCGGGATCGTAAGATTTTTTTTCGGAAATATGTTCAGGATCTCTACTTCATAAACATACTAAAAGCCCTGGACACTAGGTGAAGAGGAGGAGTGGGAGGAGGGGGGCAAAGTGCCCATTTTTGTATTTTTCGCATATATCTCAAAATCGGTGCGTTCTAGAGAAAAACTTTCAAAGAATAGTTGAAAGACCATAAAATTATCTACAAATAATACCTAAAATATTTTTTGAAATGTTTTACCATTTTCGAGTTACACCTTTTCGAAAATGAGTATTTTTAAAATTTGCTGTTTTATAACATATTAGCTGGCCCGGCAGAAGTAATCCTGCCCAGTAAATATATCCTACACCTATCCTACCCTACCCCCACACAACATTTACTCTACATCGGATCATAAGTATTTAATTTTTTTATATATATTTATTTATTAAGGTACACCAACAGCACAAATGTTTCACATTCACAATATACAATTCATTAAACTTATATTCTAATACATGTGCCTATTCGGGTATACACAGAATTCACACGCAATTAAAAAGAAACAAACTAAAAATAAATTAAATAAATTAAGGTTCATCATCGGGTTGTTTATGGTGTCCCAAATGACTTTTTCATTCTTTTAGCTTGGGAGGGTCCTGGTTCTTCCTCTGTCATTTGTTCATCCTCATTGGTAGGCGTTTCTTGAAGCTCTTCATCATCATTATCGTCTTCTTCATTAAAAGATACGCCATTGAGGCATTTTCCTTCACAATGAAGGCATGCCGCTGAACAATTTAACATTGCTTTTCTGCATCCACATTTTCCACTACTGCAATCTTTGGTGCAGCGGCAAAAAATCGTTTGTAGTAGTGTCTCGGGGGCTGGTGCGTCTTCAGTTTTTATGGGCTCTAGTATGTTTTGTGTAGATTTCCATCCCCACACTTCTGGAGGCAGCTCGTTTCCGAGCCACTGCTGCACTTGGTAGTAAGTACGCCGGGGATGTTGTTTAGCTGCACTTTCAGTTGTTGGGAGTGAGCTAATGTCTGGCTTTAATTTGGCCACTGACCTCATAAAACACTGGAAGCGGTAATGGTTGAGGGAGGTTGCTTTAGTTGGAGCCCCATACCATTTTAAAAAGCAAACCTTCCCAGCCTCTTCAACCTCACTTTGAGTGGAGCAGGGGTTGTAAAAGGTCATGGACGCTTTTTTGATGACGTCAGATTTTAAGTATTGCTTTTTTTGGGGGCTAACGATTTCTATAGTGGAGACCACAAAACGTAGCGTAGGACGTACTGTCACATCACAAGGTGGGATTACGACATTCGTAAGGTAGCAGGCAGCGACTGGAGGAAAGCTGAAGAACAAGCTCAGTTGCGAGCAATCGAAGAGGTGATGTAGGGTAGGGTAGGGTAGGTGTAGGGTAAGGGTAAGGGTAGGGTTAGGGTTAGGGTAGAGTAAGAGTAGGGGAAGGGTAGGGGTAGGGTAGGTGTAGGGTGTATTTAGTGGGCAAGATGACGTCAGTCGGGCCTGCTAGTAAGTAATAAAACAGTAAATGGAAAAATACTTATTTTCAAAAAGGTGTAACTCAAAAACGGTAGGACATTTGAAAAAATGTTCTAAGTATAATATGTAGATAATTTTATGCTCTTTTAACTATTCTTTGAAAGTTTTTCTCTAGAACGCACCAATTTTGAGATATAAGCGAAAAACACAAAAATGGGCACTTTGCCCCCCTCCCCCCACTCCTCCTCTTCACCTAGTGTCCAGGGCTTTTAGTATGTTTATGAACTAGAGATCCTGAACATATTTCCGAAAAAAAATCTTACGATCCCGCTCACGCACTCTAGAATTGGCTTATCCAATGGACTATAATCCCAATTTGTTTTTTTCTTATATAAGCACATAAGTATATTTTTTATTATATGCATATATTCCCTATTCATAATTTTGTTCATTATTTAGATAGCGCACGTACGCAATACGCATGCTTAAGTTTTATATTATCATAAATAGACTACAATAAGGCTTGGGATAATATTATTTTAAGCATTAAAACCTCTTTGGAAAAGAAGACCCATTCCTTGGTGTAACCTATGCGCTTCATTCATATAAATATTTATATACTCCTTTCTTCACAAAGATATAACCCAAAGAGAATCTAATCAGTTAGTGTTATGTACTAACCTCACGGAGTAACAACCAATCTCTTATAAAATTCTCCTTTCAAAAGTCTTAAAGAAGATTCTGTATCTTTGTTTTTTTTTTAATTTACTAGGAATGTCTTGTTCCTCCGAGCAAGAAATTAAAAAAAAGTGGTAAAGTAAAAGCATGTGTGCGGTAAAATCAATTTTGCGCACACTTTACTGGCATATAAACAACCACTTTTCGAGCAACTGTATTGAAAAATTATTTTACACGAGTTTTTTTACAGGGGTACTAGGGGTAATAGAATACTAATAAGGTACGTGGGTTGAATATGCACAGCCGATAAATATATGGCCAGTAAATTTCAAAAACGCAACAGCACAAAAACCGAGCATGCGTTGGACCCGAGGCCCGTAGTCGCAATGGTGCACCCCCTCTCCCGAGCTCCTGTCGAGATTTTCGCAAAGAAAAGACGTATTGCGATTATAAATTTTGCTGGTGTGTTTTGCCCCGAATATTCGGATTTTAATTATAGGTTGGCTTGTGTTTTATCGTCATATCGTGCTTCATCATCATCATCATCATATCAGCCGAAGGACGTCCACTGCTTGACATAGGCCTCCCCCAAGGATTTCCACGACGACCGTTTCTGCGCTAAATTTTCATCCAGCGGCTTCCCACGACCTTTACCAGGTCATCGGTCCACCGCGTGGGAGGTCTGCCTACGCTACGTTTTCCTGTGTGCGGTCGCTACTCGAGAACTTTACTACCCCAACGGCCATCCGTTCTACGAGCTATGTGCCCCGCCCACTGCCACTAAAGTTTAGCAATTCTGAGAGCTATGTCGGTTACTTTGGCAGGTCATGCTTACGTATGATGTATTTTAATACTTGCCTGTGTTTGTATATTATGCTAAGTTTTAATTGTTTTTTATTCCAGATGAAAGAATTAAATAATACCAGCTATAGAAAACAAGGAAACTAAATTGATTTTTTGGCAGACACCACTCCTGACGTGTATCAGGAAAAACTGGCATAAAAATATGGTTCAGAACTCTCATATGGCCATATTTCACCTACGTGCCTTACTACGAGGTCGTAGATTAAAACAAAGCGAAGGTTCAAAGTAGGTAGCTCTTATAAATCTGGTTGCATTAGGTTGTAACAAGTTAGTGGCTACCCGCTTAGGTATGTAAATACTGTGACGTCGTCTACGGGACGCCGGGGGTTATAGCTAGCTTAATATTTTAGAAGGAAATATGGTAGTACGTATTAAAGATCATCAGAGATGATCATATATTTAACACGTTAATAAAAAAGGAGTAGGCTCTGTCGGCTGACTGATTATTATTTCTTTATCGATTATTTATTTCTTTATTATCACTTTCTTGCCATAACTTAAGGGACCTCAGCCCAGACGCGCGGATAACAAAAAATACACTCTTGGTAAAAGGACCTCCGTACTGGCTCACGGTCCACCATAGAATGAACATCTATTGTTTTGAAAAGCTTTCGAACGACCTATCAATTCAAATTTAAATCTGAACATATTTAGGTTTTTCTTTTTTTGTTTTTTTTTCTTTTTTTCTTCTTTTGTTGTTTTTTTTCCAGTTCAGTGTTCCACCAAGAACCTACTATCGCAAGCATACAAATTTAAATCTATATTCTTACTTCGATTCGCGCTGGCAAGAAAATAATTAAAGGAGTTGCAAGTGTAGAAATGTAGAGACATACGATCTCTACAATACACACTTACAATAAATATGCGTTATAATTTGGGAAGATGCACTTTTAATCGAGAAGTGACCACAAAAACGTGGGGTTGAAAAGGCATTCAATCTCGGTGAGGTTTGTAACCGAAATAGGCATAGCTAAAGGGAGCTATTCATTTCGTTTATCTATGGAGACGAGTCGCAAGCTGTGACGTTGATGTATCACTTTGTAGGGGTTAAGATATCTATCCTTTAGGCGAGTGAACCAGCAATCGTAGATGTACCGGTATAAATGGGGCGATTGATAAATTATAAGAATATATTCAAGGATGAGTTTTCGTGTATGAAATATTAGGCAATTTCGTTTTGGATTCTTAGTAGATCTTGTTTTGTGATTGATTAGCTGATAGATGTGCTGATATGTTAAGTATTTATTTAAAACTAGGTTTTTCGTTTCATGACTGTCTTTGAGGGCTAGAGGTGCGCGAGCCGCAAGCGGCTAGCGAGTGTGGACATGAGTTTTCTCCAGATCCCTCAGAAGTTATATCGGGCTATCCTAATTAATAAATAAATAAATATTCTGGGACAAATCACACGTGGTCATCTGGCCCCAAAGTAGGATTCCCTGTGTTATGGGTTACCAGAGACTGATATACATACTTATATACGCTTAAATACATACATATATAGATATTTAACACCCAGACACAGAGCAAACAAATCTGCTCATCACACAAATGCTTGCCCCGGGTGGGGATCGAACCCACAACCCTCGGATCAGTAGTCAAGGGCACTAACCACTGAGCTACCGAGTCAGTCTATGTCAATTCCCACCCCATCAACCAATCCTATACAAAAAAAAAACACTTTAATCCGTTGCTCGTTGTGACGCCGACGTGCGCAAGCGTGGCAATGAGTTTTAGCTTTTTTTCCCCCTCGGACTGCGGAGGAGGGGAGGATGAGAATGCGTTTATGCATACCAATAACAGCCGGCTGTACTGGTTATGTGGGGCACACGACTCACAGCCCTGCGCCTATATGCATACATACCTATTATATACATAAGTTTTATATAAATAAATATGCACAGGCACAAGACCACACTACCCACTAAACTCCCCCTAAGCTTTGGCAGCAGGGCCACCTTAAAAGGACATCGGAGCGAAGCCCCCCCCCTATTGCAATCAGATCCCTCGGAAACTATATCGGGCTATTCTGATTAGCAGTCTATGTCACTTCCCACCCCCTCAACCATAATCCTATACAAAAAAAAACACTTTAATCCGTTGCTCCGTTGTGACGCCGACGTGCGTGAGCGTGGCAATGAGTTTTAGCCAGATCCCTCGGGAACTATGTTAGCATATGCTGATTAGTAAATTATATCATTTTCTACCCCTTCAACCATCTCTGTGCAAAAAATCACAACAATTAATTGCGTTGAAACATTCAATCCGTTGCGATGTTAAAGAAATTAACCAAAAAAAAGACGTGTGGCACTCGGGTACTGCCGCGGTAAAGCTATTGCATAGCATTTTTTATCAACTAATCAATTATAATTATTTATTTATTTTTTATTTATTTAGTATTTACCAGTACCATATTATTATAGTCCTTGGGGCGCGGGATGTTTATGTAATAAATTAACACTAAGAAAGTTAATCATCAATCGCCATCATCAATCGCCATCATCAATCGCCATCACCAATCGCCATCACCAATCGCCATCATCAATCGCCATCGCCATCGCCAGTAATAGTTGTTTTTCATCGCCAGTTTTTTTTTTGGAGTGTCAGGTTTTATTTTCGTTACGAAATTTCTTAATTCGGTCCCCTCAAAGCCCGCGATAAAAGCTATGAAATAGCTTAAAAGAGTTTTTTTTCAGTTCCCTCAGGAACTGCATCAGACAATGTAACAACCTGCACGCTAAATTTCATCAAGATTGGTCAAGGTATTGAAGCGTGAAAAGATAACAGACAAACAAACACATTTTCACATATAACATCATGTAAGGATAAGAATAAAAAAAACCGGCCAAGTGCGAGTTAGATCCGCACACAAAGGGTTCCGTAGCATCATACTAGATGGCGCTAGTTTCTTTTTCTTCACGTTTAAAAAAACATGTTTTTTGTATGGAGACTTTCAATTTTTCTAATTTTTAGTATTTTTTGTTAAAGCGGCAACAGAAATACATCATTTGTGAAAATTTCAACTGTCTGGCTATCACGGTTCATGAAATACAGTCTGGTGACAGACGGACAGACGGACGGACAGCGAAGTCTTAGTAATAGGGTTCCGTTTTTACCCTTTGGGTACGGAACCCTAAAAACCATTAAAGCTATGACATAGACATGAGGCTCTGGGGAACAAAAGCGGATTTGTCCAGTAAACGCTTTTTTACATTAGACACAAAAAAAAGAAAATCGTGTCGTCAGGTTTTATACTAGACAAGTCCGCTTCTGGTCGAAAAGGCACATAACGCTCGTCATTTTATATAGAGCCGGTTTTGATTGAAAATATTTTAGGACTTCATAGATATGGATTTCAAAAGCCCGATTTCATAAAAAAAATAAAGAAAATAAAAAAAAAGTTTAAAAAACTAAAAACCGACTTCTAAATGAAACCGGCTAGTCAGAGCGCTTGTCTTCCCCATATTTCTTTACGCTGCAGAAACTGGACGCTTCGGGAAATCGAGAAAAAGAGGATAGATGCTCTCGAAATGTGGTGATGGAGGAAAATGCTTGGGATATCATGGACTGAGATTCGTACCAATGACTCCATTCTCCAAGAACCTGGCATTAAGCAGCGCCTATCATCTATAGTCCAAGCTCGTATAATCCTCACCTTCTTTGGACTCGTATCTCGATGCGGCCGTATGTCCATCGAGCGACTGGTAGTACAGGGCAGAGTAGAGGGCACCCGAATGCGTGGTAGATCACCAATGAGATGGACTGATCAAATCAAGGCAGCACTGGATGAACCCCTGTACCAATGCACCAAAAAAGCAGCCCTCAGAGAAGAATGGCGAAAAAAACTTTTTTTAAATTATTATTAAAAATTTGAGTGCGTTTGGCTGCACCTCACCTGAATTAATTAATTAATAATAATTAATTATTAATTCCCTATATACTTTAATTTTCTGACTTGGTGACAATGGGACCCCCTCGGGATTATATACTCTTTCGAAAAAAAAAAATTTTGAAAATCGGTTCACAATCGGCGGAGATATAACAAACATAACAATAACAAACTGTACGTAACAAACATACAAAAAAAACATACAGATGAATTGAGAACCTCCTCCTTTTTGAAGTCGGTTGAAAAATCGTTAGTGCGGATAAGTCCGCTTTTGTTCCCCAGCTGCTCAAATCTAATAAGGAAAGATTCCCTTGAAAAAACTGACAGAGATTCGACTATGCGTCACAAAAGCACCCTCTTACAGGAAATTGGCTGGGAAAGAGCATAACATCCCTCCGCAATCATTTTTATTGTAATGAGGGATATTAGACAAGCCGACGAGCCTCGCTTGGGGGACAAAATAGACCATTTACATCCATTTACTTATCGTACCTATTCATTTAGCATTTGAAGCGACGACGGGGTTTTATTTTCATTTTCATGTTTTCCTCAGTTTGTCTCTGTAAGGGTGTGTTTAACCTTTTACCGTGGTTTGCGACGCAACCCATAACCACTTGATTGTATGTGGTAATTAAATATAAATAATAATAACATCGCTTACTATGGGCCTCATAAGAAGGCTCAAGGTCACGCAAGGGGCAACGGAGCGAGCTAAGACAATGCTCAGAGTTTCTCTGCGTGATCGAATCAGAAACGAGGAGATCCGTAGGAGAACCAAAGTAACCGACATAGCTCACAGAATCGCTAAACTGAAGTGGTAGTGGGCAGGGCACATAGCTCGTAGAACAGATGGCCATTGGGGTAGTAAAGTTCTCGAGTAGCGACCGCGCATCGGGAAAACTTAGCGTAGGCAAGCCTCCCACGCGGTGGACCGACGACCTGGTGAAGATCGTGGGAAGCCGCTGTATGCGGGTCTTTGTCCAGCAGTAGACGTCTTTCGGCTGATATGATGATGATGAATAATAATAACATCATGTGTAAGGGTTAGAACTTCACGACCTCATTCCCCCAGCTCCATTCCACCTTCGGTCAACGAGACGCAGGGGGAGGTTCCACTCCTTTGTTGTTGATATTCAGCCTATACGCACGAAGCGTTACGCTTCCTCATTTATTATGCGGACAGCGATGGAGTGGAACTCCTTGCCTGCGTCTGTGTTTCCCGACTCCTATAATTTGGGGATCTTCAAGGCAATAGTGAATAGGCCATCCTCGTCTTCATCGTCACTTACCATCAGGTAAGATATAGTCAAACGCAGTAAAATTTTTAATAATAAAAAAAAATATGTTCTTAAGAATTTGAATTTATGTCCTAAAAACAGTGACAGGCACAGTTCCAATTTAAGAAATGTAAATGAAATGGATAAGTTTAGTTTGAGACTGAGTAGATGGATAAATGTCGTTTATGGTGCAGTGTATAAGATTCTACAATAAAATTCCAGAAAATATAACTAGTTTGTCAGATAATTAATTTATGACTCGTGTCAAAAATGCGTGTGTTCTAGAGGATATTACAAAATAATAGATTATTTATATGACAAAGATATAATATGGTTATGTGTTGATCCTTCAACAAATATCACAACCCAAAACTGTATCTTAATCATGACTACCACTTTATTTCTAATACACATTAAGACATGCCAAAAAACCGAATATCTCAATTTTATTACGTCCGTGCGTGCTTCCGTCCGTCAAGCTTGTCCTTGGTCCGATTGGGAGAGTTTTAGATTATTTTATCGAGGGATTATCAAAAGTTTCTTAGTATCATCAAACCGAAGTGTAGCTGTCATACAACAAAAACTGAAAACATTTTTTTCTCAAAAACGGCTCAACGATTTTGATGAAACTTTGCATGTCGGAGTAACTGATGTGTATCTATTTCATAGTAGGTACCCATTGGTCTGGGAATAATCGTGTTGTACGATTCTCCTACAAATGAAATTGAAACTTGCGATTTACTCACAAATGATTGGAGCTGTTGAATTGTCATGCACGTATTACGAACTAGCTTTTGCCCGCGGCTTCGCCCACGTGGACATAGCTTTTATGACTCTTTTTGAGGGTGAGTGGTGCGCGAGCCGCAATCAGCTCGCTAGCGTGGACATGAGTTTTCACCAGGTACCTCAGGAACTATATCGGGATAATCGGATTAGCAGTCTTTGTCACTTCCCACCCCCAACAAATTCTATACAAAAAATAACTTTAATCCGTTGCTCCGTTGCGACGCCACTGACGTGGTTAGGTTAACCAGTTGTCCCCCGATCCCTCGGGAACTATGTCAGGATATACTTATTAGTAAATTATATTTTCCACCTCATCTCTGTGCTAAAAATCACACCAATCCATTTTTTCGTTACGATTTTAAATAAATTTGCGAACAAAGAGTATTGTTTTAGTTTCCTCAGGAACTGCATCGGGCTATGATAATTTCCACAGATAAAAGGTTGACTATTTAATTCTCAGTGAAACAGGCTACCTGCATGCCAAATTTCATCAAGATTGGTAGAGGTGTTGAAGTGTGAATAGGTAACAAACAAACAAACACATTTTCACATTTATAATATTAAGTAAGGATTTCTAAATCTTAAATAAAATATAGAGCGTCGGTGGCAAAACGGTTAGGGCCACTACCTCCTGTCCGGAAGGCCGTGGTTCGAATCTGCCACTTAACAATATCTATACGAATATCGATTTCATACTGGTATGTACGTTTATCCGACGCTCTTACGGTGAGAAAAACATCGTGAGGAAACCTGCACACGCCTGCGAAGAAATTCGAAGCTTATGTGTGAAGTCAATCAACCCGCAATGGGGCCCACGTGATCGTCTAAGGCCAGATCGCCCTAACTCAGGGCAGGTCGAGCCCCTTGGTGGGGACGTATATAAACTGATATGATGAAATAACACATTACCTATATTATTATCAAAAAACTAATTCAAATCGTTATAGGTATCAATCTAGTAATAAAATTTCCTAACAATATTATTATGGGTCAAATCCTCGAGTCGTACGTATAAGACGCACTTCTCGTTGCCGCGCTGGATAGCAATAGACAACCTTAGCAGCAGGTAGAACCTCACGTCACATCTCCTCTCTCGAAGGCGAAGGCCAATCTCCTTTGTGAAGGCAAAGCCCTCTGAGGGTTCAGCAGCCGGTTGTCTCACAGACCAGCGGCACAAATTAGTAATTTGCCTCCAAGACAGAGTACTTATTATGCTTCTTTCTCGCCGCAAATTGAGCAGCAGTACCGTACGGCTGAGGAGTGAGGCAGAAAAAGTGGCTTCCCAAAGCCGACACGTTCCTCTCTGCCATAGCACCTGTTTAAAACCTCCGGCCTTTTGCCATCAGATTGACTAAAGCCCGGCCGGCGGCTGCATCAAAGATGGAATATTCCATCTGGCCGAGACCAGTGCCCTCCGAGTGAGGTCATTAAGGAATTAGTGACGTGGGAATCTTCACAAACACGACTGCAACTCAGTGAGTGATGGACAGTTGCCTCCACCGTGGACCCTCAAATACATTGATGAGGTTCACAGATATTGATATTGCAGGCGGAGAGCAACTGCCACACGCAAATAGTCGCCGTCAGAAGAGTTCCCATATCTGTGCCTCCTGATAAAAGATGCTAAACTCGATTTATGTGTTTTTATTTTTTTACATGATTGGAATCTGTAAAAAAATACCTCTCTGTTCGTCTATGAAACACATCGGTACGTACCATAGTTCCAGAGTCTAAAGTAGCGTATGCTGAAAAATACATAAAAGAAATCCATTAAAAAGTATGAAAAAATATTTTAATGTTTTAATACAACTTAAGCGCGTTTTATTATCCCTACAGCGCCATCTATTGAAATTCTGCTACTATGATTATAATGTTTGGTATGTGTAGCTAATAAATAGAAAAAAGTACTCTATTGTTATTATTGTAAGTATCGATTGATAATTTCCCACGGGACCTCTTTAGTTTTACGGGATAAAGGATACCCGACTATACAATGATGGTCAAAACACCCCATCTCAATGTTAAGGTTTCATATTGTTACGTTGAGCCAATCTAAAGATACAATTTTTTGCATTCCTGTAGGAACCCTAATTTTTTTGGGATTCACAATGTCCCAGTTTTAGTTCGCGATAAGGGTATCAACGTGTAAAATTTGATTGTAATAGGTTAAGCCACATTTGCGTTGTGAGCCATTCTATAAATGAATACTTTTGATTTTCCCACGGGAACTCTTGAATTTTCTGGGATAAAAACTATCCTATATGTTAACCCGGGCTATAAGGAAGCACCATACAAAATTTAATCAAAATCGGCCCGGTAGTTTTTGCGTGATGCGCGAACATACAGACAGACAGACAGACAGACAAAAATTCCAAAAGTTGTTGTTTTGGCCTCTGTATCGTTAGTAATGTCCACCACAGTTATTATTTCCCAAAAATATTTCATGTACAGACACGGCCCCGTTACAGTTTTATTATATTAAGAAGATAGAAGATAGATAAGTATATATTTGGTCATGCAATATGACTTCACCAAAATTGTTCCATATTTTTTAATTCAATTTTTGTATGAAAAAATTGTTGAGAAAGTTTAGTGCGGGCTTCCTAACAACTTATTAAATTACCTATATTTGCCTTCAATCTTTCAACAGTCTAGCCAACTAGACTACTGTACAGTTCTGCTATCTAGAATCAGTAAATACCAATTATTCATCATTAATCTGGTTATGCATGTACTTACTATACTATATATGTTATGTATGTATTATGTATATGTATTTTACTTTATATCATTTATATTTACGTGTATTCATATTTTGATTTATATGTTTATTTTCTCTATGAATTTGTTTATTGCCCTCTACTACCCCACAATCATGATTTCCCATGTTTCCTTCACCTAAAGGTTGTCTGGAAGAGATCGCTTGTTAGCGATAAGACCGCCTATATGTACAACTTCCTTAATTATTGTATCTTATTTTTTTCTCTTATGTTGTGCAATAAAGTGGTTTCAATCAATCAATCAATTGAAATCTATTTCAATCTCTAGACCCTATACAATTTACAGGTTGCTAAAGACGATAGATTCCTTTAATGAGTCCTTACAGTCGTTAAGGTACGTTAGCAGTTAGCAGCAATAATGACAATAAAACGACTTTGTTTCTAACTCCCGCCAGACTCCGGAGATAATTCTACCTGGGTGGTCCGTCTCTGGCACGCAATCAAGGCTCACAAATCGTAGGGCGGTGATTATAACGTCTAAGCCCGTTAAGGTTGACAGGAGGTCCAAAGGCGGTCCATAGCAGGTTAACTGGAACAAAACATTATTGTATTCATTACTATTTTTGTTATGAGTAACTTTTTAGATTGAATTTAATGAAAATTGAAGAGGTAAGTACTTACTTAGCTACTCTTTGAAATTGTATCAAATAACATTTTGGTATAAAAGCTGTTTTTTTTTAGTTCCGTACAACCAACGGGTGACCAATGGGTTCCCTATTACTAAATCTCCGCTGTCAGTTCGTCTGTCCGTTTGTCCGTCTGTCAGCGGGCTCTATTTCATGAACCGTAATAGGTAGACAGTTGAGATTTTCACAGAATGTGTATTTCTGTTGCCGCTATAACAAAAAAATACTTTAAATTAGAAAAGGCGAATAAATAAGAGGGAGGGTCTCCATACAAAAAATCTGTTTTCGAACAATTTCGAAGTATATTTTATTTAGCTCTATCGTAAAAACGGTAATACATACAAGCGTGAAACTTGGTGTGGTTATAGTACTAGTACTGAAATAAAACAACAAATAATAAAAACCGGCTAAGTGTGAGTCGTACTCGCACTAAGGAGTCCGAACTGAATTACAAGAAAGCATATTTTTGTCACTCGCGTTGATGTCTTTTCTTTGTAATGTAAATAGGTATCATTGTTATTATACTATGTATAGTTGTGTGGAGAGGTGTGGTGATACGAAACCTCCGGAGTGCTAGGCCGACTCGCACTTGACCGATTTTTATAAAAAGAAAACGCTGCTTCCTACGAGTACAACCTTGAAGCAATTCCTTATTAACTTTGCAAAAGGCATTATCCATTTTTTTAACAACCTTCAAAAAAAGGAGGAGGTTTCTCAATTCGTACGTATATAGGATGACTTTTAATTAGTTCTTAATAGCAAAGGATATGAATGTACCCGTGATTACAAACAACTTTCCCAAAGAAACTATTTGGCAAATATGAAAAAAAATGTTTGGTCCTCGATATACATTATAAGTTATCAAATCGGCAAAAATGTATCGAGGACCAAAATTTTTCCATATTTGCCAAATAGTTTCTTTGGGAAAGTTGTTTGTAATCACGAGTACATTCATATCCTTTGCTATCAAGAACTAATTAAAAGTCACTCTTCATATATTTTTTTTAATGTGTGATCGCGGATAACTTCGTCGTTTATGAACTGATTTTGACTATATTTTTTTGCTGGAAAGGAGATATCATGGAAAGGAAACCAGGGTCTGATAATGGCATCCCAGAGAAATCGAGGGGAACCTTACTGACCTGTTTAAAGACGAATTTTTTTTTTTAAATTTATTAATAAAAATAAAATATAAACACGTTTTTTCGCCAGAGAATATTTTTATGAAACGTAAATTAGGTAAATAATAGGTAGGTGTGAATGTTAGGGAAACTTTCCGCTAGTACAGTGGCCAGCACATCAAGTTTGACACTTTGGACTTTGTACCGTTCTTATGCTGTATGCGTATGGGTCAGAGTGTCTAGCTTGATGTGCTGGCCTCTCTACGATATTATCGTCATATAATATTGTGATGTGGTTATGTGGGTTGATTGTAATTTGTAAAAATATTAAAATATTTAATTTATTTTCAACTAGCTTTTTCCCGCGGCTTCACCCGCGTGGACATCGTTTTAATGACTGTCTTTAAGGGTGATTAGTAAATTATGTCGTTTCCCACCTACCCAACCATCTCTGTGCAAAAAATCACAACAATCAAGTATTTTTTCAGTTCCCTCAGGAATTTTCCCGGGATAAAAAGTAGCCTATGTCCTTCCCCGTAACACAGGCTACCTGCATGTCAAATTTCATAAAGATTGGTCAAGGCGTTCAAGCATGAAAAGGTAACAAACAAACAAACACATTTTCACATTTAAAATATTAATAAGGGTTCACTTCAAATACCTATGTTTTGTTGCACAAAAAATGGAAAACAAATGTACAAATACCTAAGTAAATAAAACCAGCCAAGTGTGAGTCGGACTCGTGCACCGAGGGTCCGAACCACGACACCTCTCTACACAATAAAATTATAACAATGATACCTATTTGTTGTAAACAAAAGACCTCAACGAGAGCGACAGAAAACGGCCGTTTTTTTCATTCAGCTCTGGCTCCTTATCACGAGTACGACTCATACTTGGCAGGTTTTTATTAATTGTTATTTTACTTTAAATTAAAAATTTAATATCACATTAAATGTCTAGCTTGCGTTATCGTTAATACGATAAAGCAAAAACAAAAAACAAATAAAAACACGTTTCTTGTATGGGTAGAGCATCGCTCTTGTGTGGCGGATCTGAAATTTAAGAAAAAAAGGCATTCGCGCACTTAGTAGCTAATAGTAATTTTTTTGCTCACTAAGTAATGTATTAGTAAGATATGTATTTCATTCGGACCTTGACATTTTCGCACGTTAGTTTGTAATTTCGACCTGCGTGATCGAATCAGAAACGAGGAGATCCGCAGAACAAGAATAAACGAAATAGCTCACAGAATCGCTTGACTGAAGTGGCAGTGGGCAGGGCACATAGCGCGTAGAACAGATGGCCGTTGGGGCAGTAAGTTCTCGCGACCGCGCACCGGAAAACGTAGCGTAGGATGGCCTCCCACGCGGTGGATCAACGACTTGGTGAAAATCGCGGGAGGCTGATGGATGCGGGCACCGCAGGACCGGTCGTCGTGGAAATCCTTGGAGGAGGCCTTTTTCAAGTAGTGGACGTTTTTCGGCTGATATGATGATGATATGATGAGCTGGTAATAACCTTCTATTTATGAGAACCAAAATTTTTTTTATTTTTTTTTTATTTACAATTGGTAAACCCTTGACAACATCTCATTTAAATACTAAGTTACCATTATTCTTATTGCTTTAAAGCAGTAAGTATTACAGTATTAATATTTCGTAATGTATCCTTAATTAAAATTTACTTTTCGGGGATTTAGTATGTTTGTCACAATTACTACCCTAGATTTATCTAGAGAGTGTCCATACTGTATGTTAGTACTAATATAATTATATACCTTGATAGAGGACATCTGGCAATTGTGTATTTTAATACACAGTCACCCATTGCGTTGGGGAATCTCGGTAAGCCCGCTTCCATCATCGGCATCATCGTTACTTACCTTCAGGTGAGATGATACCAAGAGAATTGTGGATAAAAAAAATCTTCTGTATAAATGTTTTGATATAATTTTAGCTTTCCAAGTAAAAATCACATGAATTGGTTCGGGTAGTAAAAACGTTGTAAACTATACTTACTTCGTTTCGGATTTCCCTTTACTTTGTCAAAGTTTCTTTGTAGGAATTTTGCGACTTTGCCAAAAGGCGGGACGACTATTAGGGTTGCCAGATGTCCTCTACCAAGGTATATATTATATTGGTACTAACATGGACACTCCCTGCCGCTCTCTCGATTGCGACCTCACCCCCTCGTTACCCAGATTGATACAGATTGGTTACAGTGTGGTTGTCGAACGTATAGGATTTCGTCGACTTTTTTTTTTAGTCATTTCTTTTTTGAAATGTCATTTCTGGCCCGTTGTATGAAGTGTCCAGGGTGTGCCTCTACCTTCTCCAAACCCACAAATGGGTCTCTTTCTCTAAGACATCTAGAATAGACGAAAATAATTTTGTGAAAAAAAAAGTGTGTGTGTCAGCTCCGACTCCGACTGGTGTTTACTCTTTAGTCCTTACTAACGCATAACGCCTAATTTTATTTATGTTTGGTTAATTAATAGTTATTTGTGTAACAAGGGGACAATGTAATACTTTGTTCCGGAGGGCGATAGTTTGAAGTCTGAGCTATGCGAAAGATCTTAAAGTAGAACTTATATTTTTCGTTTTTTAAAATAAACTAAACACATGACTGGAGTTTACTTCTTACTAACGCATAACTCATAATGAATAATTACTCCCCATAAATTGTCATACCCCGGGCTTATGAAAATGATTCTTAAGGAGTAAACTCCAAAAATTAACATATGCGTATGGGAAATACGTCGGTGTAGCGTCAGCTCGAGTTAGTGCGATGTCGCAGATGAGTGGCGACAATTTGGAAATAATTTTATCATTTCATTACTGTAAACACAGGAGCTCTTAAAGCAGCCAAAAGTAATACTAGGTATATTTACCTACATATTGAGCTAAGTAGGTTAAGTAGGTACTTGTTCAGTAAAATACAGTAAAATCAGTAAAATACATAGTAGCCTCCTGACAAATACACACACACACACACACACACACACACATACACACACACACACACACACACGCAAAACAATGTTCTGTTATATGTTCTTTGTTTATATTATTTTTCTTTAATCTTTTTGTAGTTTTCCACTTCTTGTAATAATCACTTAGTTTCTGTTAAGTTGCTTGGACGCCACCTGTTAAATTTGTTTTATGTTAATGTTCTTTTGACCGCCACGAGACAGGCCTAGCCTAGTGTGGGGTCACAGTTAACTTGTATTTATTAGATAAGATAACTTCGTAAATAAAATTTTCATATCTTTTATGTCTTTATCTTTAAAAATGCTCTTTTTCAATCGACCTACAAAAAGGAGGAGGTTTACTATTCGACTGTATGTGTTTTGTGTGTGTATGTGTTACGCGATATCTACGCAGATTGTTAACCGATTTTCTTGATTTTTTTTAAATCGATAGTACATGCTCCTGAGTTAGTTTCATATTAATTTTATCAAAATCGGTGCAGTACTTTATTAGAAAATTAACAAAAACCAAAAATAATAATGCAAAATTATTTTACTAGGTTGTTGCGATGGAAGTCGGTTTTTTAACGTGTTTAAATAAATGATGAAAATAAATTCTGTCTGTTTTTAACGTGTTTAGCGTTTTCAATTAGACATTTTAATCATCTATATATATAAAAATAAATACCTATTTCCGTTGGTCACGGCATCACGTGTGAACGGCTGGACCGATTTCGCTAATTCTTTTTTGTCGAGTTCGATATTGTCAGGAGAAGGATCTTATTTAGGGTAGGGTAGGGTAGTGAAGGGCAGTGTAGTGTAGAGTAAGGTGGTACGAAGTTCGCCGGGACAGCTAGTGTATTAATAAAAAAGCAGAAGCTGGCAACCTTACGACGACAACCCTCGATGGAACGATAATGTTTTCTAATAACTATAACTTTTTTGTGGGTATATAAATGAAATGAAATGAAATGATAATTTATTTGCATCAAACATGGTAGTAGGATGTTTAATATAATTTTTAGTGCAATCATGTTTCGCCTGTGCAAGGCATGCAAATGTTTAACATAGATTATAATTATTTTGTCACGTAAACTTTAAAAATTCAAATGTCAATAAGTTTATTTTTGTCACAGAGGTATTCATTAACGCTATAATAATTTTTGTCAATAAGCCATTTCAACAATTTTGTCTTAAAGGTTTTCGATTCAAGCTTTCGCAGTTCAATTGGTAGGTTATTATATATTCTAACGCTCATACACACACAATTTCGGCTATACATTTCAGTCAATGGGATTTCGTTAAAAACTAGCCTGTATGGATCTCTAAGGGTTCTTGTGGTTTTGTCACTGGCTTTTTTAAATAATTGCAGATGTTGCTTTACAAACAGACAGAGCTCAAATATATATAGCGCGGGTAGTGGCAACAGACCAAGCTCCTTAAATAGTGGCTTGCAGGAGTCTCGTGATGACTTGCCAGCTATAGCTCTTACACATTTTTTTTGTGCTATAAAGGCTCTTTTCCAGTGGGTCCCATTTCCCCATATAATAAGACCGTAACGGAGCACCGAAGCTACACACGCATGATAGGCAGACAAAACAGTGGGCATGTTTGTTAGACTTTTTAGGCGCTTTAGGACGTACACAAATCTGTTGAGTCTCTCACTTACATTCTCATGTTGTGGTTTCCAGTTTAGTTGGTTGTCAATTTTGAGGCCTAAGAATTTCGTGTTATACATCTCATCAATTTTTATGCTTCCATGTTTTATTTCTAATTTACGAAACCTATTGTTGTTAAAATTAATGTAGTTTGTCTTTGAAATATTAATCTGTAAGTTATTCATGTTCAGCCATTTTATTATAACATCAATAGTATTATTTATGTCAGATTCGTGATTGTTAATTGTATTATTGTCAGTAATTTTCCCTTTTGTTGTCACTACTATAGAAATGTCATCAGCGAAGAGAACGCACTTGTGCTGAGTTACATGAGGGATGTCATTTATATAAAGTACGAAGAGAAGGGGTCCAATTACGCTTCCTTGAGGAACTCCGCATCTATTGTATCTGTAATCAGAGGAATATACGATAGCCTCATTTTTATTATTGTTGATTTTAGTTAATGAAACTTTTTGTCTTCTTTCTAAAAGGTAAGACCGTATCCAATCAAGAGGTAATCCTCTTATTCCATAAGAATTAAGTTTTTTTATAAGTAGATCGTGTTCTACAAAGTCAAAGGCTTTACTTAGGTCAAAGAGTAATACTGTAGTCAATTGTTTATTATTTATTCCATTTAAAATACCAGTCATTAGTGAAAAAGTTGCAGAGGTTGTAGACTTATTTTTTTGGAAGCCAAATTGATCTTGATTTATAATTTTATATTTATTGCAATATTGTGTCAAACGCTTTAACATACATTTTTCAAAAGTTTTTGAAAAAATTGAAATCAATGTTATGGGGCGGTAGTTTTGTACTTGTCCTTTGTCTCCTTTTTTATATAAAGGTTTAACAATGGAGATTTTAAGGATTTCTGGAAAAGTTCCAGTTAGAAATGAAAGGTTAATTAAATAAGTAAGTACTAATATGGTACAATCTAAGGAAGCTTTAAGTACTTTTGTGCAAATTTCGTCGTATCTAGTAGAGTTTGTATTTTTGAGTGACATGATCTCTTTTCTTACCTCCTCAACTGTCATAGGCGCCAAATACATCGAGTTCAAATTATTATTGTGTAATGTTAAATGCTTACAGTCTTTTTTTGTGTTTTCATTCGTACTTTCAATGTAATAGTCATTAAATTTTCCTGCTATCTCGGTAGGATTCGTTAATATTCCGATATCGTGTTCAATGTAATCAATGTCATTTTGATTGTTTTTCTTACAGCCTAGTTCATTATTTATAATCGTCCATGAAGCCTTGTTTTTGTTCTTACTATTTTTTATAAATTTAATATTACAATTTTTTTTAAGTTTAATGATAACATGTTTTAATATGAATGAAAAGTGTGTGTATTTGTGTTTGTTTTCTAGTGTTTTGTCCTTGTAATATGTATATCGCAGTAACCTTTTTCTTTTACAGCTCTGTTTAAGACCCTTTGTAACCCATTTTTGTTTTTTTGTATTTGTAATTTTGACTTTAATTTGAGGAAAACATAGTTTATAAAATAAAGTAAATAAATTATGAAACTCCTCAAAAGCTTTGTTTAAGTCCGTCTCTAAAAATACTTCTTCAAAAGCCAAGCTATTCAAGCATTCAATGAATTTAGTTACATTTTCTTTTGAATAATCTCTTTGAAATATGTTATAAGATTTGGGTTTGTCTCCTTTTGACTTTACAGGGAACTTCAGGAATTGAGCCGTCTCATGGTCGGATAAATGTAAGGGAATAACTTCTGAGGTTGCTTTTTTTATATTGCTGAGTATGTGGTCTATACAAGATGATTTACGTGTAGGTTCTTTTATGTGTTGGGTTAGATTATAATTTAAAGCAATGTCCACATAATGATCTGTTATTTTACCTGATTGAAGCGTATTTATGTTGAAATCGCCTGCTAGTATTATTCTTTTATTGTGTTTATATTTCAGGCATACATCATGCAGTAGAGATTCTAATCTGTTAAGAAATATAATAGGATCACTGTCGGGAGTCCTATAGAAGCACATTATAAGTAGGTTATTTGAGGAAACTTTATAGGTGAGTTGGTAGATTTATTTCCATCGTAACCCCGTGGTAACCCCCTTTGTTGTTACTCTTGTAACCATGGAAACAAAACCCTCCCATATTTTAACCCCTTTGAAGATTCCTAGAAAATGTTCGCTTTTATTATATGGGTAGTACCTACTTGAACGCAAATCAAAAAACCACTTTTTGTATAATAAAATAATACCAATTTCCATCAAAGTTATTGTTGCACAGCAAAATACTTACCTCAAAATATAATTAAAAAGCTGGTCCACCCGCGTGGACAATGTTTCTATGACTTTTCGAGGTTGCGCAGTGCGCGAGCCGCAAGCGGTTCCCGAGCGTGAATAAGAGTAGCCTATGTATTAATCCAGGTCCTAATCTGTCTACCTACCAAATTTCAGCTAGATCCGTTTAGTAGTTTTTGCGTGAAGAAGTAACAAACATACACACTCACACACTCACAAACTTTCGCCTTTATAATATTAGTGTGATTACGCAATAATTTAGTTTCGTGGCACACCACTACTTACCTACAAGTAAGTATTAGCGTTTATCTGGTTTAAGCACAACTGTTTCATTATTTCGTAAGTCAGATCCGCCACCTAGCGAAGCTCCTCGGGGGACGGTATAATCAGTCAAACCTAACCGAAAGTAATAATTTTAAGCTTGTATGGGAAACGTATTAGTGAATACGCTCTAAAGAACTTCATATTATCGCTCCCTTATTCGCTCGCTCAACTCTAGTCCAGTTGAGAAGGATAAATAATTTGATGTGCAATCAGTATTTTTTCAGTATTTTTAAACGACTTCCAAAAAGGTGTTTTTGTGTGTGTTACCTCAGAACTTTTGACTGGGTGAACCGTTTTTTATGATTCTTTTTTATTTGAAAGCTGGTGTTTCCCATGTGGTCCCATATAAATTTTATCAAAATCGGTGTAAAATTAACAAAAACCAAAAATAATAATGCAAAAATGTATTAAGTTGTTGCGATGGAAGTCGGTTTTTTAACGTGTTTAAATAAATGATGAAAATAAATTGATAGGTGATTCGTTGTTAGATGAGCAACTTAAAATATTCCTTATTTAATTAGGCTATCATCTCTCTATCATTGACACTTCATGTCAAGCCGGTAATGTCAATGGACAAAACAATATGCATGTGTTTGAAGGAAGTCTTTCCGTGATTTTGGAAGTGCGGTATGGGATTATGCCTTCCCAATTATTACTCATAAGCTTTTACAGAGTCATCATTAGAGACTTCAGTAGTAGGCTGGCTTATAGCCAGCCTACTACTGATATAAACTACACTAATACATATTATAAAGAGGTTTGTAAGTTTGTTTGTAGGAATTCTTTCACCAGTAGAAAGTTACATTATTCCTGAGCGATATAGCTATATATAGCTTTATATGTAGCTACATATAAAAAGATACCCACGCGAGCACAGCCACGTGAAAAAGAAAGTTTTAAATAATTTAATTCAATTTAATAAAATTTTTGTTAAAATCTAGGTACTTTACTGCGCCCCAGATAATTTTAAACAAAAAGAAACCGACTTCAAACGCACTAGTCACCTTGCCATTACGATTTTTGAAGGTTATTCTCGATTTCTCTAGATGCCATCATCAGATCCTGGTTTCCTTATCATGGTACCACCCTTGGGATATCTCCTTTCCAACAAAAAAGAATCATCGAAATCGGTACATAAACGACGAAGTTATCCGCGAACAAACATAATATATATATATATATACGGTCGAATTGAGAAACCTCCTCCTTTTTTTGAAGTCGGTTAAAAAAAGCCTATTTAAATAATAATAAAACAAAAAATAATATGTAAACGCGGCATTATCGCTTTTAGCGATTTCTTAAGGTCAACTTTTTGTGAACGGAGGAGACGAGAAAGTGAGAAGGTTTTGGTTATTTCACTAATATTAAAAATGCAAAAGTATGAATATTGATGTAAGGTACTTTTTCCTATAATATTTGCTTGTATGTTCCACTTTCACGCCTAAATGGGTGGACATTTGGCTGAAATTTTGCATAAAGCTAAAGTAAAGAATAGAGAACAACATAGGATGCTTTTTTGTCCCGGGAAAATTGATAGTTTCCAAAGGGATCAAGGAAACCCGAAGTACATCCTCGCTGGCCGCTTGCGAATGCGTGTAAAAGCTATTTTATAACAAATTGGTTTTTAATTTTCCAAGAAATGTACGTAGGTGTATTACAATGGAATAAACTCTACTTTTTAGTAAATTAGAAGCTAGATAAAATTGTAAATATATAATGTGTAGCGGTCAAATAAACATCCTGTCATAGCGTGAGTAAAACTAATCAACAATGACCAAATCAAAGTAGGATGACACGAATTTGAGGGTCCCCAGGAGGCTCAAGTTTCCATACAAAAGTAGTTCCGCTTTAATACAAAAACTACATGCCGGATTGAATACAAATGCAAATATATTGAGTAGACACATATCAATGGTTGTAATTAGTTTTCGATGTATTAATATAAAAAAGAAAAAAACAGACTTTCAGTACAAAACTAATTTAAGCCTTCGTTTAGTTATGTTTTAATTTACTACGATGAAAACTAATTACAAACATCGACATGTATCTACTCAATATATTTTCAAAGTTTGGATTCAATCCGGCGTGTAGTTTTTATAATATAACTACTTTAGTATGGAAACTCGAACCTCCAGGGAGGGTGGGTCCCCTAAGTTAAAAACATGTGGTTTTCAAATAAAAATTGTGAACACAAATGTTTTTAGTCAATTCGTTTTTATTGACTCGGTGGCTCAGTGGTTAGTGCCCTTGACTACTGATCCGAGAGTTGTGGGTTCGATCCCCACCCAGGGCAAGCATTTGTGTGATGAGCAGATTTGTTTGCTCTGTGTCTGGGTGTTAAATATCTATATATGTATGTGTTTAAACGTATATAAGTATGTATATCAGTCTCTGGTAACCCATAACACAGGGAATCCTACTTTGGAGCCAGATGACCATGTGTGATTTGTCTGAGAATATTATTATTATTATTATTATTATAATTTTAAATTTTGATACTTTTGACGTAAAACGTATTTAAAGTCACTTAATGATACCAAATCAGAAAAATGGAGCATAACGAAAGAGCCTTAAATCTGTTTGCGTTTCACGACAAGGCTTAGGCTCCAAAGCTATACGACTTAATTTTTAGGGTGAAGACTTTCAAGGGGTGAAAATTGGGACCCTATTACCACAGTATAAATATTAGTGCTAACATACAGTATGGACCCTGCCGCTCTCTAGGTTGCGACCTCACCCCCCCCCCGTCACCCAAATTGATACAGATTGGTTATACTATGGTACTCGAAAGCTTAGGATTTCGCCGCCATTTTGTTTGTTGCGTCATTCGTTTTTTGAAATGTCATTTCTGGCCCGTTGTATGAAGTGTCCAGGGTGTGCTATTACTAAACCTCGCTGTCCGTCTGTCTGTCAGCGGAGTCTGAAATTGATTTTAATTTAATAGAAATAGTGCTTACATTCTCGAGTGCCGACCGCGCACCGGGAGACGTAGCGTAGGCAGGCCTTCCACTCGGTGGACCGACGACCTGGTGAAGGCCGCGGGTAGCCGCTGGATGCGGGCAGCGCAGGACTGGTCTTTGTGGAAACCCTTGGGGGAGGTCTTTCGGCTAATATGATGATTATGATGAATGGTTACATAAATAATCTGTTATATTCAAAAGGTTCAAATCGAAAATTGATTCGTTTGCAGAATGAAACAAAATCTCATCACATTTGCTGGAGGTACTTTCTTTGCACCAGTCCAAAACACATAAATTTTATGGTCACCACACACTGCAGGTCCGCGTGGGTGGTCTACCTACATCGAAGAAATACAACATCAAACTATCATAGGACCCGTGAAATCTCTTGTCCGAGCTTTAAAGTAACTAATGACCTATTATTAAACCTTATGAGGGTAAATGCAAGATGAGTTTTTTATCATTGTGATGATGTTAAATAAACAAAGGAAGCTCAGAGGAATTTAAAATAATCTGTCTATAAAGGGTGTAAAAAAATTGGTGTAGGACCCGTTAACTGGGGGGGGGTTCATACTAAATTACTTTCCACAAATTTCTGCAAATTTATAGAACAAAAGTGGTTCCGTTTGATGAGTAGAAGCCCCAGTTAACGGGACCTGAACTAATTTTGTTACACTCTGTATAAATTAAAATAAATAAGAAATGCAATTAATTTTGCGAAGAAACTCGAAGGTTGTGTGTGAAGTCGACCAACCCGCACTGGGCCCGCGTGGTCGACTAAGGCCTAATCGCCCTGATTCAGGGTAGGCTCGAGACCCTCGGTGGGGACGTATATGAGCCGTAATGATGAAGAAATACAATTAATGCATCGTCTTGGTTTGGACTGTATAAATACTACAATATATTTTTCACTTCTCATTCTCTAAAAGTACGCCAATGTAGCCCTACGAAGCGGAACTTTAGTCTCTAGGGAGTGAAAAGTAATTATTTTTAAATTTCCTTCACGTGACATAGACAGACTCAAACAGTCAGTAAATATACTATTATCTGTGGAGTGTGGACCATTTTCATTCATGGTTTTTCCGCAAAGAAGGTGGCGCCATGTGTTTTAAATCTTTTGTGACTTTTACTTTATTAAGTAATATTTATTAAATGTTTTTGTACTAAATTGACTATTGTTCTCGCCCTCAAAGTGAAAAGTACAGTTTGCACCTCGAGACTAAACGCCTACTTAATATACCCTCGGTTTCATTGACTTCCTCGCATTTGGTCTAATAAGGCTTCGTTTAGTCCCTCGATATAAAATATACCACTATTAATAAATGACTTCAATAGTTTTCTTAGTTACTGCTCAGTTAATCAATTACGTTTAAATATAGACAAGTGTTATACTAACTGACAAATTTAATATATATTTACTTAATCTACTACATTTGGTAATCCAAATACATGTCAAAAATTAAAATATAACTCAAATAAATATATAATAAAATTATACAGCCTAAGCCTTAATCAAAAATAATTTAAAATAATTATTAAATTATTTGCCGCATGTATGAAAGATCGTCACTTGAGAAAGGCTCGACCGATTTGGCTGAATTTTAGGGTTCCGTACATAAATGGTGACCAACGGGACCCTATTACCAAACCTTCGCTGTCTGTCCATCTGTCTGTCAGTGGGCTGTACTTCATAAACCGTAGGTAGGAGGTAGACAGTTGATATTTTCACAGAGTGTGTATTGAGCGTGATCAGTTTTGAAATTATTTAATTTAATTTCTTGTAGCCACGGATACTGTGATCAGCGGATTCAAGATTCAAGTGAAACTTGTATTACATCGTCTCAATTTTTTTCGTCTGTGTGTTGCATGTCGCGTGACGGTCGCTTTCGTCTGATGGTATGATCGTTTCGTCCTCTGTGGCGTAGCGAGAGCAGCCATGATCGTTTCGTCCTCTGTAAAGTTTCACTTTTACCGTGGTGTCATGATTTTTTAAAACCATACACTTACTTATTTCAAAATAGGTAAAAATTACACTCTTTCTGATAATCATAAAATAATAATATAACATAATTTCATTGGTGACAAATTAAGAACAATCATTAGTTTTTAAAAATTAAATCCTTGAAATAAACCAGATTATGTCATTCAACATGAAAACAATATGACACGAAAAGTTATGCATGGTTATGCATGAAACTCATTGAATGTCATTGATACCTTTGACAAGAGTAGGCCAGTTCACACGGACAGCACCCGGTCACGAGTATAACGCGAGAGTCAGCCATTGCTCCCATCAACCATATTCGAGGGAAAGGAACGAACCGGCTCCCTTAAATAAAATATTCATTCGTTTTTTTGATGGAAACGTATCACGGTGTCAGTGGATTAGATAATTTAATCCCGGGATCCCGAACGTGTTCCATCAGGCCCGAAAATCTCGGGATTAAATATGACAAATACCGAGATTTTAGGGATTAACATTTTGTATTGTTTGAGGTTCGTATCGTATCGTACTTATCACTGGTGTAGCATTCGCCATACATATATTTTGTTACTATCTGTTAACAATCCCGAGATTAGAAAAATTTACCGGGATTGAATCCTCTACAATAGATACAACTTGCCGGGATCCGTGGCCAATTCAATCTGATCCCGGGATCGGTGGATAGTATTCCTTTCTATTACCGCTATAAAAAAAAAAACTGTACGGCCGGCAGCCCGCACTAAACTTTCTCGTAAATTTTTTAAGTTAATGTTTTTTCATACAAAAAATTAATAAAAATACCGGCCAAGTGCGAGTCGGACTCACGCAAAGTAGTCTTTTCAAAAAATAAATGTTATTTTTAAAAAACAAAATTATATTTGCAGTTGGTAATAGAACAAATTGTATGAAAAATCTATTTTTACCAATCGAACTGCACATCTTAAGTTGGTCGACTATTTCTCCTAAACTAAGAAAGCCTACTTAGCCGTGTTAGTTTTCCTTTTAAATTCATTATAATATAGACTACTTTCATGAAAGTTTTTCAAATTTCCAAATACAGCGGTTTAGTTGTTAGGGGGTGGGGACACTCGACTCCAACAAAATTTAGCACTTTCAAGCCTATTTTTTCGAAAACGGAACCCTAAATTATAAAATGGTCTTAGAAGACTCACAACTATTTTTAAAGCTCTAACCAACGGTACCCCACACGACTGGGTTTGACGAGAAAAAAAACATCACCCCTTAAAGTTTATATTTTTCCAAAATTTTTTTATAGTTCTCTCCGCGTTATTATTATACTAGCTTTTGCCCGCGGCTTCGCCCGCGTGGATATAGATTTTATGACTGTCTTTGAGGACGAGTGGCGGCTCGCGAGCGCGGACATTAGTTTTCTCTATATCCCTCGGTAACTATGTCATGATATGCTAATTAGTAAATTATGTCATTTCCTATCCCATCAACCATCTCTGTGCAAAAAATTACAATCCATTGTCTATGCCATTGTTCCGTTGTGCTGTTAAAGAAATTAACCAAAAAAAGAGTACTTTTTCAGTTCCCCCAGGAACTGCATCGGACTATGCTGTTTTCACGGGATAAAAAGTAGCCTATGTCCTTCCCCGTGACACAGGCTACCTGCATGCCAAATTTCATCAGGATGGTATTGAAGCGTGAAAAGGTAACAAACAAACAAACACATTTACACATTTATAATAGGAAGGATATATGTATATATTTTTGCCAAATTTTAGCTCTTAACTACTAATAGTCTAGGAGCTAGGCTGCGGACAGACAGACGCACAGACAGACATGACGAAACTATAAGGGTTCCTAGTTGTACTACGGAACCCTCAAAAGTGTAATAATTTGGATTAATTCATTTTGCGTAACCAAATGTGACCAAATGCAAATAAAAAATAATAAATATATTTATTACTATTATATTTATTTTCTGTACTATGGTAAACTTTGCCGCGGGCAAAAGCTAGTAAATTATGATTACTTACGTGATCTAAGACACAATAAAGATAAGTAATTTCTATATTGTGTCTAAGGGTTTACGGTGAAGGTAAACATCGTGAGGAAACCTGCACACGCCGCACTGGGCACTGGGCCTGCGTGGGCGACTAAGGGCCGATCGACCTAATTCAGGGTAGGCTCGAACCCCTCAGTGGGGACGTATATGAGCTGTTATGATAAAGGGTTTAACTGAAAGACTTCGGAATCTAATCAATCAGTAGATATACCTATGATTTATGTACTAGTATTTATGGTACTAATATATACAGGGTGACTTTTAATTAGTTCTTGATAGCAAAGGATTTGAATGTACTCGTGTTAACAAACAACTTTCCCGAAGAAACTATATGTCAAATGTGAAAAAAAAAGAACATAAAAACGAGACCTACAGTACTCGCATATGATGTGTAACATGTGACCAAATACTTATGAAATTAATTAATTATCGGGTCGTACATTCACGGGCCGACCCTTCTAATAGTAGTATGTCATCTTTGCCTTTGCCATCACACTAGGCGGCATGGCTATGACAACCTTAGTTTTCGAGAATTAAAAAACGTTCGCTTTTCCTGTTACACATTTCCGTCCCATTTCACGAAATCACTCCCACAAATTGCAGTAAAGCGAGAGCAAAGATGTTACACATCAAAAAATTGGTTCTCCATACATTTTTTGCCGATTTGATAACATTATTGTGTAAAGGACCAAATTTTTTTTCTGATTTGACATATATTTTCTTTGGGAAAGTAGTTTGTAAACACAAGTACATTCATATCTTTTTTTATCAAGAACTAATTAAAAGTCAACCTGTATACTTTGATTTAGGTAATTAATATGAAGGTAGGTTCTATTAAGGTTCAATCTGTAATAAAAACTCAATTTCCCAGAACCAAAATTACGGAATGACAAACATTTGAAACTGCCATTGAAGGCAGCGAATCCAAATCGAACAGGTAACGAGGGTGCTTGCTCGCAGCGTGAAATTCTACCAAGTCTAAAGAGATTACGGGTTTTCCCTTGTTATACACGAGTAACCTACCTACTTATTTATTCTCTTGATTATATTGATTGGATACACGAGTTTCTAATTTTCAACAAAATCTGTTTATATTTGTTGATGAGTAGTAGTTAAGGAGGCGAATAGGGGAATTTTCGGTAATACTCGAGCGTGGCAATTTAAGAATATGAGAGATACCTTAGACCTAATAGAACAACCTTGTAAAGTATTTAGCTCTATATGTAGTGACGCGCGCCTAGGATAGACGATCAGATTAGTAAAAAAAAAAATAGATAGTCTGAAATACTCGAGCGCGTCAGATTAAGATATTGGGGGTTGATTTTAGTGTTTTAAGACTAAATTTAACTAATCTGACGATAAGTCCTTGACGCCGCCGAGTTACAGGGTCGCGAACTTGTAAAAAAAAACCGTTAATCCGGAATTCTCGAGCGCGATTTTTTTATTTTTTATTTTGAAGAATATAATCTAAAACTTACTAAAAATACAAAATCTGCTGGTTTCCGCATGACCGGAAGTGTGGAGGAGCCATTTCGTCTTCCGAAAAACGCGTTGCGGCATATAAGTCGCGAACGATACATTTTTAAAAAAAAAGTTTAATTATACAAAAAAGGTAATTTTATTTTACACAAAAAAGTTCTCTTTACATTTTTGTCCAAAGTTAAAACTTTGACTTGAAGCATCATAAAAACTCAAACTCCCGGTTTTTTGAGTATATCTCGAAAACTGAGGGTGTTAAAAAAAATTGATATGAAATAACGATGATTAAATTATGTGACTTTTATTATATCTCATTTTTTTTTTCTAAAGCTTCTCGATAATTTTCGTGGACTCGGAAAAAGTTACGGAAAATCTGACACGCTCGAGTAATTTTTTTTTTGCATTTTTGACTACTTTATATGCCTACCCCCACCACGCAAACCGGCAGATTAGTATACCGTTGTTATCAGAGGCACTTGGGGCATACGTTGTCATTCGCTCACCGTCTGCCGTCCAGGTAGGACGTGTGCGCACAGTACCCCCGCTTTCGGCACCCCGCCGACAACTATCTCGTTCGCACTCTTATCGATCGTCGCTAGCGTCGGTCGGTAAGTCACGCGTGTGTTTGTGTGTGTGTCGCCCGCGCTCTCGCGGGCGGCTTTCCTGCCGCCGGTTTTGGAGTAAGACTCTTTTATTTTCACTATTGTTTTCTATTCCTTTTTCTTGTATACTGTGTCATTTTGTGTCCCTGTGTTCTGTTTGTCCGTGTCTCGCTCGGTCGGGGTTATCCCCGTACCACCACTGCCTTCTAGCGCAATGGCGCAGGCCATTTCGCCCGACCGACTAGCATCTGCGCTAGTCGCGATTCTCCAAAATGAGCCCAGTTACTTGGAGAAAATCCTCCAAACCATCCCCCGCGAAACCTTAGCAGCTTACCTGCCCCCGCCCCAGATACGCGACTCGCCCTTGTCTCCCACGCCTTCGTCGACCGCGCCTGCCCCTGTGCAAGCGTCCGAGGTCGATAACGGCAATGACCAGACCGACAATTACATGGACGCTGACTCCGAATCAGTAACCTCACGCGCCAACAAACGTAGCCGTCCCAAGGACTTAGATTCATCTGAGTCATCGGAGGCCACCGTTACGGGTGACTCCGACTCCCTTTCCCAATTCCAATCCGTTAGCGATAGGAAAGCCGCCAAAAAAGCTAGAAAGCTTGCGAAGCGACAGCTTGCTGACCTCGAAAGAGCGAAGCAAGCGGTGCTATCGCCATCTCTCTCTTCGGTTCCCAACCCTCCCGCTAATTCCGCGTCGCAGTCGACCCGCCCCCGCTCGTCGGACGTAGTTGTTACCCCCCCCCGCCCGCGCCGCCCCGCCGCCCGCGGCAACCGGCCCTTCTGGCAACAAACCTAATCGGTGCGACCCGGTCCCGCCGAAAATCAAATCCCCCCCGAGCATTTTCCTTAGGGACAAGACTAAGTGGTCACACACTAGCCAACTCTGTAAGGAAAATAAGATTCATTACACAAAAGCCATCCTATTGGGGTTGCTGAGCTCTCTGAACGTTGCCCAGACAGCTATTGACTGGTTTCATAGCTATCTGCATGGACGTCGACAGCGTGTTCGGGTTGACAATACCATTTCCGGATGGTGTGCTGCATCTGCTGGGGTCCCTCAGGGTGGCGTGCTTTCACCGCTTCTTTTCGCTGTATTTATAAATTCCATTTCTGCTGAACTAGAATCATATTATCACTTGTACGCGGATGATTTGCAAATTTATACCCAGACAGATTCGGCAAACCTCTTAGATGCCATCTGCCGGACCAACAGAGACTTGGTTTTAATATCGGATTGGAGCAGGTCGTTTGGTCTTAGAATTAATCCGTCGAAGACTCAAACTATTGTCATAGGAAGTTCCCACTATATTTCACGGATTGATTTTGGGAGCCTCCCGGCCGTCTTTTTTGATGATGTAAGAGTACCGTACAGTGACAAGGTGAGGAACCTCGGCATCTACTTTGACCGAACGCTGTCTTGGGAACCCCAGGTTGCCGAAGTCAGCCGGAAAATATTTGGTTCTGTCAGGTCCTTAAACCGTTTGCGGAACTTCCTTCCTACAGCCACAAAAATTACACTAGCACAAACCCTTCTCCTTCCGCTTCTTGATTATGCTGACGTTTGCTATCCTGATCTCACGGGAGTTCTCTATAGCAAACTTGAACGTCTCCAAAACGTTGCCATTAGGTTTATATTCGGTCTACGTAAATACGACCATGTTTCTGAATACAGAAGTAAACTTAAGTGGCTTCCCGTCCGCCGGCGTAGGGACCTACATATCCTTTCCCTTCTATATTCTATCCTGTTCAATCCTAAAACACCTTGTTACCTCAAAGAGACCTTTCAGTTTCTCTCCTCTACTCATAACCGTACTCTCCGCTCCTCTGACAATCTCTGCCTGTACATTCCTACTCACTCTACTAACTTCTTCGCTCACTCATTCACTATACAAGCTATCCAGCTTTGGAATTCTCTTCCCGTTTCTATCCGACAAGCTCCTTCGCTTAACTCTTTTAAATATCAAGTTAAAAAATACTTCTTATGTCTTCAATCAACGTATTAGCACTATTCCTTGTCTTACTGATCAATATTTATTAGTATATTAGTATATATTTTTATTATATGTAAGTATAGTTTATATTATTATTTTTATTTTGTATAGTATTTTTATTAGGTACATGATGTATTATGACTTAGATTTTATTATTATATTTTTTTTTTATATCATCATTACAGCTCATATACGTCCCCACCGAGGGGCTAGAGCCTACCCTGAATCAGGGCGATTAGGCCTTAGTCGACCACGCGGGCCCAGTGCGGGTTGGTCGACTTCACACACAACCTTCGAGTTTCTTCGCAGGCGTGTGCAGGTTTCCTCACGATGTTTTCCTTCACCGTTAAAGCAATCGGTAAGTATGTACGTAAGTTTTTGAAAAACTCATTGGTACATTGGCCGTCAGATTTGAACCCGGTACCTCTGGTTAGATGGACCGAGTCGTTACCGGTTGAGCCACCGACGCTTTTTTTTTTTTTTTTTTTTTTTTTTTATATTTTTTTTATATATTATATAGTAAATTGTTCTATTTTCAATATTGTTGCATATGTTTGCTTTGCACAGCCCATACTTTAATTTAATTGTATCCATTCTCTGGGTTGCCTGGAAGAAATTGCTTTAAGCAATAAGGCCGCCTACATTGTACAATTTAAAATTTTTCTATTTATTCTGTACTTGTATTTTGTATATTTTGTAATTGTACAATAAAGCATATTTGATTGATTGATTGATTGAAAAGCGTCAAACATGGGTGAGACCATTAAAATAGAGGTCCCAACGTCCGACGACTTTAGGAACCTCACTAGGCTCCTACTGACCAACAAGATCCCTTACCACACTTACGCTCTCCCCGAAGAGCGTAAGATTCGCGCTGTCCTACGCGGTATCCCTTACGAAATCTCGAACGAGGACATATTTACTGACCTGACATCGTTAGGGTTGCCAGTTGAGGGTGTGCACAAGCTGCACAGCCGCTCTGGTAAAAACTTTCCCCTCGCTCTAGTAGTCTTGTCCAACAAGCCGGGGGCGAAATACATCTTTAAATTGGGGAAACTCACCATCTGTGGGTTAACCAATATGGAGGAGTTATATGGTGGAGGCCCCGCACAAACGCGGCTACCCCGGGCAATGTCACCGTTGCCAGATGTATGGTCACGCAGCGGCTAATTGCACTGCCACCCCGAGGTGCATTAAGTGCCTAGGGTCCCACGGCACCAAAGAGTGCACGCGAAACCGCGACACAGACACATCTCCCCCGGCCTGCGTCTTATGCGGCCAAGAAGGCCATCCGGCCAACTACCGTGGTTGCCCGCGCGCACCAAAACCTAAGCCGCCTACACCACTAAGAGGCAATCCCACCCCGCAACCCAGACAGGGTTCGAAGTGGGCACCGGCACCAACGGCGGCAAACTTCCCCGCGCTCAGGACCCCTAGGGTCCAACCTAACACGGCCCCCAACAACGCCTGGGGTAGGGCTCTCCCTACAGCCCCCCCTAAACCGGCTCCTAAAGCCACCCCTCCCCCCCCCACAACCGCGACCCCTACCGGGGGGCTCCCAGCCGTCCCTTAAGGACGATATGCAAACGGTGGCCGCCACCATTGCTAATATCGACATCAGCGAAATATCGGTTTTAGCTGGTAAAATACGCGCCTCACGCACTCCCCAAGAGCGCTTACTCGCTCTTGTGGAACACCACCACCTCCTAAGTTTGTTTTAATAATGCCCTTAGGGCAAAACAAAACCCCAACTTTAAGTGCCAATACCGGTCGGGTGAAGCCTAAAGGGCTCTCGCTCATCACTTTTAACACGCGCGGTTTATGTAGTAATATCCCCGAGCTTAAACTTTTCGTTAAAAGTATGCACATAGACATACTAGCAGTGCAGGAAACTTTCCTCAAACCCAACATAGTTAAAGGTCTTAACATCCCCCAATTCAATATTATTAGAAACGATAGGCTTAACGAACAAAGAGGTGGAACAGCCATCTATTATAGGAGAGCAATCCACTGCTCACAAATTCCCACCCCCCAACTCACCAACATGGAAGCCACTATAGTCAAACTAGCCATGACGGGACATCAGTCACTAGTCATAGCTTCAGTCTACCTCCGTTAGGGTGTCCCAAGCTATAAGGGCGAATTTTTTTTTTGTGAATTTAGGTACGCATACCCGCTATATTTTTTCGATTTGACCCTTAAGGCTTAAATATGAAATATTATTGCAATCGGATGATGATAACCCGTGCCGACTTAGCACCAAAGTTTGAACCTGAAAGTTAGTATGGAGAAATATAGGAGAATTTAAGAACTTAATTTTAATTCAGTTAATAAAACAAATTTTTATCAGTAACTTGTATTATTCTCATAATAAACATAAAAAGGGCTTTATTTTTCATATTTTCTTTTCAATGTTTGCTTTTTACAGTCCGGATACATTTGCCTGTGTTCTTGTACGCAACGTAGTAGAAATTGCTTTTGTTCCTCTTCGACAGTGACCAAGCCATGAAAGTCTTGCATTAACTTGACTGCTCTTTCGGCGGTATCGTTTACTGCTCTTAAGGTCTGTACTTTCATTTCAGCCTGTTGAAACGAAGAATTATTTGACCACAAAGAGGGAGACTCGTTAAGAAAGCTGTCATCAAGTTTTAGGCGAATAAACAAAGATTTGCTCTTGACAGAAATAAAGTCTTCGAGGCTTTTCTCGTAAAGTGGGCCACAGAGTTCTTGTTTTGATGGCATGTAGCGCTTACCATGAGCTGATGGAATTGTGTTGGATAAGTTAGCAACCATTTTAGTTTTAGTTTCTTGGTCTACATCATCATCAAAAAGAGACAAAATAGTCACCTCATCGGTCAAATACCACAGGTGCTGACAGAACTTCTGTAAAGCTGCCTTTGAGATGCTTTTGTCAACTGCTTCGTAGGCCTTCATGGCTTTTAAAAAGCAGAGGTCTTGGTAAGGAGCTTTCACTGCCAAAATACATTGCAACCAAGGTTTGACATAAGATGTGACGATGAATAGACAGACGTCGAGGAGGGCTTCTTTTTCCTTTTTTGCTATTCTGCATTGCGAGCTTAGAAATGATATTTTGAGAGAGTAAATAGCTCTTGCCATCCACCTAGCTTGGTGCATAGCGCCTGGAGGCCGGATTTTAAATTTATTTTCTGTATCACCGTCAAGAAATTTTATTGAAAGCTCTATTAATTCGCGATAGTCATCTCTAACAATATCTTTAGTTAATTCTCTCCGGTAAAACTCTAACAGTTCCTTAATCTTTGCATCACTCAGGCATGATAGCTTTTCTTTGTGACTCTCTATTCTCTCAGAATTTATGTTTTTCCAGTTTTCTCGGAATTTTTTGAACAATGGGATGTCAGGGCTCGTCGTAACTTGGTTGATTTTAGCTTCAAATACGCCTTTCAATACTAATTCATAAACATGATGCCGACAAGCAAATATAAGCATTTCTCTGTTTAATTTCTGTTCCAGGAGCACACAGGCGCCATTAATTCGACCTGTGTTTGAAGCAGTAGTATCACAACAGAGCATCTGCACTTTGTCCTCAAGATTCCAGTCCAACAGAGCATTCCAACCCGCTTCTGCTTGTTCACGACCTGAAGAGTTGTCCAATTTAGGCACAGCAAGAAGTTGTTCTTTATCATCATATGAAATAAGTATTGGAAGTCGTTCTTCTTTACATTTTCGTGAATCTAAAGCGGGTAAAAGCTTTCCGTCCCAATGAACAGTTACAGTATCTGGTACTTTGTTCTGGAAATCAGCTTTAATTGCTTCTGCGCGCTCCGTTCGCTTTTCCGTACGAATTCTTTGAATGGTCGACTTACTAATTGGAAATTCGTCAATGTTATGCCCAAGAGCTTCAATAGTTGCTTCTATAATGTAAACAGAATTCCTCATACTTATCTGACACCGATCTAATGCAGCAACCAGTTTTGGAGTTATGAAACTTTTCCTTACAGAAATATTAGACTCGGATCGTGAGCTCTCAACGGGTGCATGAAAAATTTCTTGTGAACTGTTTTTTTCAGAATCAGATGATGAATCTTCTTGAGGAATATAAGATGAAGTTGAAGGCGCCAGAATTGAATAGTGTTTAGCACGCCGTTTTTGCTCTTCGATGCTTCTAACGCGCGCCTTTTCTTCCTTTTCAGCCAGTTTTTTGTCTACTCCAGCTAAGTGACCAGGCCGACCTGGTTCTCTCTGTCGTTGTAAGAAGATCCTATCTTCGTCAATCTTAATTAATTGCAGCGCATCGGCATGTGCAATATCAAATAAGTTGTCTAAATTTGTAACAAACTCCTGTCTACGCTGCTAAAATACATTTTGCGTCTTATTAGCATTCTTTTGCAAATCCCTCCAAACTTGGTACAAATTCACTAGTTTCTTAACGCAGTTAGGAAAAGATTTAGTTGGAATTCGTGCCTTTTCCCAATAAATAATGCACTCGCGAATAGCCAGATTCGCACTTTCACTTACACTTAAATTCACTTCACGAATATTGTAGAATAGAACTGCGAGTATTTGTCCATTTGAGGGAAGTTTTGAACCAGTAATTTGGTGTTTTACGTTCCCTATTAAAAAAATATCCTTTTTTGAACTGCGTAACTCGACCGACATCTTGATTGTACGAAAATAATGCGTTCACTGATTAAACAAACAAGTAATAACATGAATATCGGTACGATCGCTGCCGCGCGCCTAGTAAACAAGTACCCACATGTTTCGATGTAAGTCGGCACGGGTTGCCGTGTTTCAAATGACATGAAATTTTATATACGGTAGTTTTGACATTATTCGAACAAAATAAGAGGGTATGCGTTATAAAAAAACAACTTTTTTTTTTTGGGACACCCTACTCCGTCCCCAAAAAAATCCCCTACAAAGTGATTTTGAGGCCATCCTAGCCCTGGGCGAGTCCACCATTATGATTGGAGACTTCAACTCCAAACATACTGACTGGACATGCCTAAAAACCAACGACAATGGCGTAAAGCTCCTCAAAATCATTGAAGATCTCGATCTCACTGTATACTCCCCATACTCCCCGACGCACTACCCGGATAATCCGGACCAAGACCCGGACATACTCGACTTTGCCATAGTTAAGGGAGTTTCCCTTAACGTGTGCGCAATTGACACCCTTGACGACCTAGGTTCGGACCACCGCCCAGTCTCCCTGAAACTAGGCCCCCAAAGTAGCACACCCGCCCCCACGACAACAAAATTCACCAACTGGGACGGTATCACTGACTCACTGACCTCAGCCATTGACGCCCCCGACTCCGCATACGCTTTCTCGCCCGACTACCTTGACAGTACTGACAAGATAGATAGCGCAGTTAATAGTATCACCCACTTAGTACAGGCTGCGATTAAGGAGAACGAAAAGGTCGTTACCATCAAAGACCGCAAACTCCCGCGTGAGACTAAACTCTTAATCGCAGAGAAAAGAGCAGCTCTCCGTAGAGCTTCAGACTACCCCACACCCGACAATAGGAGGGAAGCAAACTCCCTACAGCGTAAGCTTAGGAAGCACCTTTCCGAACTGAGAAACTCCAACTGGAGTAAACTCATGGAGGATATCACCCCCTCCCATACTGCCTACTACAAAGTAGCCAAGGCTCTCCGCGTAGACGCAATCACGCACACCCCTCCCCTTACGCGGCCAGACAATACAATAGCTTTCGAAGACATAGAGAAAGCGGAATGCTTCGCGGACAGCATTGCCTCCCAATGCACCCCTAGCACACAAGAGTGTGATCCCGTTCATATAAAAACAGTGGAGGATGAGGTCCGTAATAGGAATTCGCTCCCCCTAACTGCGGACCCCATCTCAGTATCAACTGACGAACTACGCTCCATTATTAGAGGTCTTAAACCTAAAAAAGCCCCCGGAGCAGATGGTATCTCTAACCAAGCACTTAAATGCTATCCGGAACAGTTACTTGCACTGCTAGCTATTATCTTAAACGCCTGCTTCGAACACTGTTACTTCCCGACAGCATGGAAGGAAGCAATCATTACAGCTCATACACGTCAAGCAATAGTAATAGGCATTCCAAAGCCAGGCAAGCCCCTTAACATCTCCACAAACCACCGCCCCATAAGTCTACTCAAGACTATGGGAAAGCTTTTCGAAAGAGTCATACTCAATCGAATTAAAAGTCATATCTTCCCGCCGGACAAACCTCCCCTTATAATAAACCACCAATTTGGGTTCCGCGCCAAACACTCGTGTCCTCAACAAGTCCACCGCATTGTCGAATACATACTGGACGGATTTTACCCCAGACGCGAAAAGACAGTAGCAGTCTTCTTCGACGTCGCAAAGGCCTTCGATAAGGTCTGGCATGCGGGACGTGTATATAAACTCTACCACATGGACCTTCCAGACCGTCTTGTTAGAATAGTGGAGTGCTACCTCCAAGACCGTATCTTCCGTTTTAGACACGAAGGGGTTCTATCCTCACCGCGTCCCATTAGAGCCGGGGTCCCCCAAGGGTCCGTACTCTCCCCAACATTGTACACTCTGTACACAAATGACATCCCCATTCCAAAACGAAGCAAATCAGGGCCATCAGTACAGCTCTCCCTATTTGCGGACGATACCGCCCTCTATATACGGGGGCAGTCCGTATCTCTATCACCACTAATAGACAAACTACAAACCTCAGTTGACGAGTTAGGTAGATGGTTTAGGAAATGGAGAATCGAAGTGAACCCGAGCAAAAGCTCCGCGGTCCGCTTCGACTACCATCGTAGGATCAACCAACCCGCAGATTCAACCCGCATGCTAGGCACCCGCGTCCCCTGGCAACCCACAGCCAAATATCTAGGAGTCACTCTCGACTCATGTCTCTCTTTCGGACCTCACATCAAAAACGTGACCCGGAATGCCCGCTTCTATATGAGCAGGTTAAACAGTATGATAGGTAGGCATAGCAAAATGTCCCCCTCCAACAAGCGTACACTCTTTAAGGTTTGCATCCGACCGGTAATGTCATACGCGGCCCCTGTATTTGCACACGCGTCCCCCCCTTTCATGGACATGATCCAAACAGTCCAAAGCATCTTCTGCCGTAGAGCGTTTAACGCCCCGTGGTTCATCCGTAACGCCGACCTGCACCGAGACATGGACATTCAGACCATCCAACAATTTCTCAAAGGCCTCTCCGAGAACTTCTTCAAGTCCTCGGAGTCGCATCCCAATCCGTTGATCCGAGAGGCGGCGGACTATTCCCCGCGTCTCGTATTATCTAGTAATATGGTCCGTAGACCAAGACACGTACTGTCTGATCCTCCCAATCAAATTTCAGCCGACCTGAACTGCCTCCTGGCAGCTCAGGGAGGAACAGATAGTGTTTAATTTTTGAATGACACAGTCCCCTCACTTGCACACTTAATGTGATTAACCTAGCGGCCGCTCCCATCAGGAGCTCTCCGCGCTGTCCCTTTAGCGTATTTTTTGCACCCCCCCCCCTCCCCAGGGGGGGGCGTCGCACCGATGTAATTTTAAGGTGGCTACGCTGCCAAATTTCGCGAGGGGGTGTTTAGTGGGTAGTGTGGTCTTTGGGCCTGTGCATACGTATTCATACACCTTCCGAGTGTAACGGGGACGTATGCATATAGGCGCAGAGCTATGAGTCCCACATAACCAGCGGCAGCTTCGGCCTGCGGCCGAAGCTTCCCCTGGTATGCGTAAACGCATTCACCTCCGCTCTCCCTTAACAGGGGGAAAAAAAAAATAAAAAAAAAATACGTTGTCGCACGGCAGGTAGTTTACTTAGGTAGGGCGTAGGGAGTGGGTTCTTAAAAGATGCCGTGCGTGTTCAGATAATTTAATGAGTAAAATATAAGACCTAAAAAGAACATAAGAATTAGAAAATGACACACTTAAATTTAAAATAGAAATCACAGAACATAAATAAATCTTACCCGAAATGGGTCTTTTAGGAATTACAGCAATTAAATAAATATAAATTAACAATTTGTGATGGTTAGGATGAACGCTGATGGTTTTTGGTTTTTAAATCAAATGTCACATAGTTTGACAGCGCATGCGCGGAAAAGCAGAAATAGATGGAATGAATAGAGATCGAATGAAAGAAGATTATATAACTGCGCACCACGCTACAACGTAGTATGAATATCTGACGCGCTCGAGAATACCCAAGTAACTGTTTTTTTTTAACATTTTTGAAAAACCGTACACGCCAAACCCACCGCTAAAATGGTTTTTACCATACGAGCTTTTCTTTTCGAATTTATTTTATCTTTCGATTTTCATAGGTCTCGACGGCGCCGTTGAATTACGCCATTTAGCTACCTCGCCTCCCTAACTATTGGAGTTGGACTTTTAAGTAATTTTTATAATATTTAATATATAATTTTTATATTTTGTAATTTTTATAATATTTAATTTGTAATTTTTATAATATTTAATTTATAATTTTTATAATTTGTAATTAATATATTTTGTAATTTTTATAATATTTAATTTGTAATTTTTATAATATTTAATTTATAATTTGTAATTTTTATATGTTGTAATTTTTAAAATATTTAATTTATAATTTTTATATTTTGTAATTTTTATAATTTGTAATTTTTATATTTTGTAATTTTTATAATATTTAATTTATAATTTTTATAATTTATAATTTTTATATTTAATTTAAAATTTTTATAATTTATAATTTTTATAATTTATAATTTGTAGTTTTTATAATATTTAATTTAAAATTTTTATAATTTGTAATTTTTATAATATTTAATTTGTAATTTTTATAATTTTTATAATATTTAATTTATAATTTTTATAATTTGTAATTATTATATATTGTAATTTTTATAATATTTAATTTATAATTTTTGTAATTTGTAATTTTTATAATATTAAATTTATAATTTTTATAATTTGTAATTTTTATATTTAATTTATAATTTTTATAATTTGTAATTATTATATTTTGTAATTTTTATAATATTTAATTTCTAATTTTAATAATTTATAATTTTAATATTTAATTTATAATTTTTGTAATTTGCTATTTTTATAATATTTAATTTATAATTTTTATAATTTGTAATTATAATTGTAATTTTTATAATATTTAATTTATAATATGTAATTTTTATAATATTAAATTTATAATTTTTATAATTTATAATTTTTATAATTTATAATTTTTATATTTTGTAATTTTTAAAATATTTAATTTATAATTTTTATAATATTTAATTTGTAATTTTTATATTTTGTAATTTTTATAATATTTAATTTATAATTTTTGTAATTTGTAATTTTTAAAATATTTAATTTATATTTTTTATAATTTGTAATTTTTATAATATTTAATTTATAATTTTAGAAATTTGTAATTTTTATAATATTTAATATATAATTTTTATAATTTATAATTTTTATAATATTTAATTTATAATTTTTGTAATTTGTAATTTTTATAATATTTTTTTTATAATTTTTATAATTTGTAATTTTTATAATATTTAATTTGTAATTTTTATAATTTGTAATTTGTAATTTTTATAATTTGTAATTTTTATATTTTGTAATTTTTATAATATTTAATTTATAATTTTTATAATTTATAATTTTTATAATATTAAATTTGTAATTTTCATATTTTGTAATTTTTATAATATTTAATTTATAATTTTTGTAATTTGTAATTTTTATAATATTTAATTTGTGATTTTTATAATATTTAATTTATAATTTTTATAAAATGTAATTATTATATTTTGTAATTTTTATAATATTTAATTTGTAATTTTTATAATTTTTATAATATTTAATTTATAATTTGTAATTTTTATAATTTGTAATTTTTAAAATATTTAATTTATAATTTTTGTAATTTGTAATTTTTATAATATTTAATTTATAATTTTTATAATTTTTATAATATTTAATTTGTAATTTTTATATTTTGTAATTTTTATAATATTTAATTTATAAATTTGTAATTTGTAATTTTTATAATATTTAATTTATAATTTTTATAATTTGTAATTTTTATATTATTTAATTTATAATTTTTATAATTTGTAATTTTTATAATATTTAATTTATAATTTTTATAATTTATAATTTGTAATTTTTATATTGTAATTTTTATAACATTTAATTTATAATTTTTATAATTTGTAATTTTTATATTTAATTTGAAATTTTTATATTTAATTTATAATTTTTATAATTTGTAATTTTTATATTTTGTAATTTTTATAATATTTAATTTGTAATTTTCATATTTTGTAATTTTTATAATATTTAATTTATAATTTTTGTAATTTTTAAAATATTTAATTTATAATTTTTAAAATTTGTAATTTTTATAATATTTAATTTATAATTTATAATTTGTAATTTTTATAATATTTAATTTATATTTTGTAATTTTTATAATATTTAATTTAAAATTTTTAATTTTGTAATTTTTATATTTAATTTATAATTTTTATAATTTGTAATTAATTTATTTTTTTATAATATTTAATTTATAATTCTTATAATATTTAATTTTTACAATATTTAATTTATAATTTTTATAATTTATAATATTTAATTTATATTTTTTATAATTTGTAATTTTTATAATATTTAATTTATAATTTTAGAAATTTGTAATTTTTATAATATTTAATATATAATTTTTATAATTTATAATTTTTATAATATTTAATTTATAATTTTTGTAATTTGTAATTTTTAAAATATTTAATTTATATTTTTTTATAATTTGTAATTTTTATAATATTTAATTTATAATTTTAGAAATTTGTAATTTTTATAATATTTAATATATAATTTTTATAATTTATAATTTTTATAATATTTAATTTATAATTTTTATAATTTGTAATTTTTATAATATTTTTTTTATAATTTTTATAATTTGTAATTTTTATAATATTTAATTTATAATTTTTATAAAATGTAATTATTATATTTTGTAATTTTTATAATATTTAATTTGTAATTTTTATAATTTTTATAATATTTAATTTATAATTTGTAATTTTTAAAATATTTAATTTATAATTTTTGTAATTTGTAATTTTTATAATATTTAATTTATAATTTTTATAATTTATAATTTTTATAATATTTAATTTGTAATTTTCACGAATACCTACTACTGCCGGGCCGAGCCCTTCATTAGGGTCGTCGCTGGCGTTTTTTGCGAAAACAACGAGTCGCTATTAAAAAAAAACCAGCCATGCATATTAAGTGGTCTAGAGCCCGCGAATACCTACTACTGCCGGGCCGAGCCCTTAATTAGGGTCGTCGCTGGCGTTTTTTGCGAAAACAACGAGTCGCTTTTAAAAAAAAGCCAGCCATGCATATTAAGTGGTCTAGAGCCCGCGAATACCTACTACTGCCGGGCCGAGCCCTTAATTAGGGTCGTCGCTGGCGTTTTTTGCGAAAACGAGTCGCTATTAAAAAAAAGCCAGCCATGCATATTAAGTGGTCTAGAGCCCGCGAATACCTACTACTGCCGGGCCGAGCCCTTAATTAGGGTCGTCGCTGGCGTTTTTTGCGAAAACAACGAGTCGCTATTAAAAAAAAGCCAGCCATGCATATTAAGTGGTCTAGAGCCCGCGAATACCTACTACTCTTACAGCTAAATTTTATATATACTTAACAAAAAAACGAATATAAATGCTAATTGTAAATCTTAACCGTAAGAAAGATAAGACAAGCAATAACGACAACTTATGAGAACAAAAAAAAACCGTTTTATAAAATACAATAATTTTCGATTGACGTAAACGACGCGACGTATTGATGATTCCAAACAAATGCGTACTCTCAAATCTCTCATTTTGCTAGCTTTCAACAGAGTATGATTCAGAATGTTGATTAAAAGATATAGAGAAAACATTTTGATACGTTTAAATGTAAGACACAAATCTTTTTGAATCACTTTGAAGAATTAGGTAGGACCAATTTCAGTAAACATGCTTAAAAATGTTCATGTTATTTTATGTCCATTGTAAAAGTGGTCATATGGCTTTAAGATGCCTCAATCCGAGCAGGTTGATACGTGTTAAAATAATATCAAACGTAAGTTTATTCTTTTTGAGTTCAAATTAACGTGGGCTTCTGCGCGGCTGTTACACGTTTTACATGTTTTTATTACTTTTCTATACTTTCAAAAAAGTTGTAAAAAAAGTGTTCAATTAAAATGAAAGCTCTTGAAGTCACCGATTTTAGTGTGTTGGTTTAATTCAACATTAACTATTTGTTTTCGATAAATTTTGCAATTTATCCCAAAAACAGGGTATACAGTTTTTTTTTTTACATCAAATTGGTAATATTTTTAAAATTGTATGCAATTAAATCGATTTTTTATTACTTTCAGTATATATTTTATTTCATAGTGACAGCTTTATACAATCTCTCAGTAATTTAAATTGAGTATCGTCATTTAACCTATCTTAAGGCCTTTATATACGAGTAGTAGACACCTGGGGTGCACCGGATGGTACGGATGTTCATTTAGATCTTAAACCTCAAAAACTACTACCTGGCTTATCGATGCAAAAAAACAATAAAAGTGGTCTTCATGAATTCCAACCGTAAATAGCTTGTGTAAGAGAAATCTATGGTCTGTTCTATCAAAACATTTGCAACAGTCAGTATACATAACATCAACTTGAGCACCATGATCCATATTATCCGTCATCATCATCATATCAGCCGAAAATCGTCCACTGCTGGACAAAGGCCTCCCCCAAGGATTTCCACGACGACCGGTCCTGCGCTTCCCGCATCCATCGGCTTCCCGCGATCTTCACCAGGTCGTCGGTCCACCGCGTGGGAGGCCTACCTACGCTACATTTTTAGGTGCGCGGTCGCCACTCGAGAACTTTACTGCCCCATCGGTCATCTGTTCAACGAGCTATGTGCACTGCCCACTGCCACTTCAGTTTAGCGATTCTGTGAGCTATATCTCCTCGTTTTTGATACGATATCACGCAGAGAAACTTCGAGCATAGTACGCTCCATTGCCCTTTGGGTGAACTTGAGCCTTCTTATGAGGCCCATAGTAAGCGACCATGTCTCCGTTTTGTAAGCATCACTGGCAACACACACTGGTCAAAGACCTTAGTCTTGAGACACTGTGGTATTTAGGACTATCCGTCTTTCGTGATAAATCCATTGGCCAAGATTAAGTAAGAAACAGTTGAACGATTTCTAAGAAATCCATGCTGCTCATCTCCGAAAGAACATTGAAGCTCTGTACCTCAGATCCTGGCGAACAGACAAAGCAGTTTATACCTTGGACGAATCACCTTTCTTTAAAACCGATGTTATGAAGGCCGATTTCCAGGCACAACCCCTTTAGAAAGCAAACGTTTAAATATCTATCATTCAAAGTGGAGGAGCCAGACTATCAAGTGAAATATGATCGGGTCCACTTGATTTGTAGGGATCGAGTGATAAAAAGTTTAAACGTGGTTTTTATATTTTGTCAGTGTCAACTTCAACGGAGCCTTAATTACCAAAGCTAATGAACGAGTTGTCAGTAGTCCTGCTAAGCATATCTGGATCTTGGAATGTAGAATGAAAATCTGCATCAAAAAAGTTGATAATTTCTTCTCCTGTATTTGTCTTTATTTGATGATAGTATGGATGGTAGTACTTCGGAGAATTCACCTGATTTCCGTTTGCTTTTTATGTTTATTAGATCCGCAATTGATGCCGAAGATGAAAGCGGGTTTAACAAGATTCCCCAATGCAATGGGGATCTGGATATCTTATCTTCAAGCCGGAATACATGTTGTTAACACTGATGTTTGGTGGCAAGACGGTGGTAGCAGCCAGGCCCTACTATGAAGAGTAAAAACCAAACCAAGTATGTACCAAACCGAGTCTTACAAAGTTGACCCCGTCGGGAATCGACCTCCTAGTGTGAAGCGAACGGACTAACCACTACGCCACGGAAGCGGTTAAAAATTGTAAGACGAAAGAGTCTCAGAATTAATAGAAACTTTGATAAAGATAGTGACACGAGTTTTCTTACCGATGCTTTTGAACCCCGACGCCAAAAGACGGGTGTTATTATAAGTTTATCGTGTGTATTTGATTTAATTATCTGTGGTATTTGTGCATCCGAGCAGGTGATACGTGTTAAAATAATATCGAACGTAAGTCTATTCTTTTAAGTTCAAATCAATGCGCGCTTCAACGCGGCTGTTACGTTGCAACCGAACCAATTGAAACCAATTCTCGATTTTTACATGTTTTTATTACTTTTCTTCACTTTCAAATAAGTTGTAAAAATTGTGTTCAATTAAAATGAAACCGATTTTTGTGTGTTGGTTTCATTCAACGTTAACTATTTGTTTTCAAGAAATTTTGCAATTAATGCCAATAACAGTGTCTACAGTATATTTTTTTAAATTTAAAAGTGATATTATTACTAAAACTGTATTCAATGAAATCGATTTTTTATTACTTTAAGTATATTATATATTTTTTTCCATTGTGATAGCTTTACACAGTCTTTCAAGCTTTTCTTTAATTTGAATTGAATATTGTCATTTAACCTATCTTAAGGCCTTAAGTTTTTTTTTGTTTAAAAAGGTGACTTGATCGAGAGTGTTCTTAGCTATAATTCAAGAATATCTTTACAGCCGTCTGAAGACCATGAGGTCTTTTTTAGTTGATGAAAGAATGTGAGCAACTTTCATAGGTCTAACCGATTCGAAATTTGGTACTCTATTACTTCAATGTTATTGCAAATACATGAGTACCATGACCTGATGCTGCAGCATACCTGGAATCTGCAAGTTACCCACTCCTCACCAATTTACAGACGAGGTATTGTGTTTGGGCTCATTGGAGTGGTCTCAAAATTAGATAGATGGTAATCATGATGTCACGATCGATTCAGAAACGAGGAGATACGTATATATGACAACCAAAGTAACCGACATAGCTCTAAGAATTACTAAACTTAAGTGGCAGTGAGCGGGGCACATAGCTCGTAGAACGGATGGCCCTTGGAGCAGTACAGTTCTCGAGTAGCGACCGCGCACCGGAAAACGTAGCGTAGGCATGCCTCCCACTCGGTGGACCGATGACCTGGTGAAGGGCGCGGGAAACCGCTGCGCTGGATGCGGGTAGCGCAGAACTGGTCACCGTGGAAATCCTTGGGGGAGGCCTGTGTCCAGCAGTGTACGTCCTTCGGCTGATATGATGAATCAGGGGCTGATGATGGAGCAAGAAAGAGAAATGTCAGGGGTTATGAAATGTTTACCTGACTGCTCCAGAAGGAAGGTTATGTTTTCCGTGTGTATGTAAGAGTATGTTCGTATATTTATTTGTTTGGCATGCTGTGTTAGCCTCAACGGCTTGTTGGATTTTGGAGTGCGAGGTGTCGTTAGATTCGTCTTGACCCCGTGAGCGACATAGGATACATTTTTACCCGGCTAGAGAGGGGTTACGTTTTATGTGCGGTTGGGTTTTAAATTTTTAATTAATTCATGTAGTTATTATATTTATATACCATTTTTTATTCCCTTTTTTGCTTATTTCAGTATTAAAAATTAAAGTACAATCAACAATCTTAATAAAAATTTCACTAGAAGATTACCTACTTTAAACCCAACAAGAATTGTTACTAAAATATCAAAACAATACACATTAAAATCAATCAAATTATATATATTGAAATAAAACCTAACCACTCCGCGAAATTTTTACAGTTTTATAAACTTATAAATTCTGCGAGTGTTCCTGGTAACCGACAGGTCACATTACAGTGTCGCGAGTTCAATGGTTTTCCCATCTCACAAACAGTTTCATAAGTTTTAACTCTGCGAGTGTTCCTGGTATATAACCGACAGGTTATATTACAGTGTCGCGAGTTCAATAGTTTTTTTCCATTTCAAAAACAGTTTTATAAGTTTTGACTCTGGGAGTGTTCCTGGTATGTAACCGACAGGTTACAATACAGTGTCGCGAGTTGAATGGTTTTTTCCACAGAATAGAATAATTCTATAGAACGCTGATGTTGATTTTTTAGTACTAACACCACAGAATAGAAGAATTCTATAGAACGCTGATGTTGATTTTTTAGTTCTAACACCGAGCGAGCCATTACACATACAGCACACTACAAACAGGTTGACGCCATTGGGTATTTTTTTAAAGTAACCTCCCCCAAAACAAAAAACAAACCTTTAAAATCATTAAATAAAAGTAGACTTAAAACTGTATAAAATAAGATTGAGTTTATGAAAATTGACAGAATGACAATGGTAAGGTGATACCAGGATAGTGAAACTGCCCAGTTTAATTGATAAGCACTAAAAGTTTAAAAATAATGTGATTATTTTAAACTAAAGAAATAATATGTAGTGTTGTGCAATTCAATATAAAACATTTATTTCGAATTAAATTTCAAATCGTAAGATTAAAAGTAAAGTTATTCATTTGAAACTTTCCGTGCAATATTTTTTCCAAAGATGGTATCATTCTCATAGTGTTGTGTTTATGTGTTTATAGTTAGGCATTTTTTAATATCGATAGATTATATTAGGAATGCGAGGTATGATAGGTTTTTCAATTACTACGCCGATTGCTTCGAAATTCGTGGTCAGAGACCTAAAGGACATTCAGATATCGATTAGGTGTTTATTAAAATTTCATTCTCATAACTTTCATTTTACTATAACATATATTTTATTTTCCTTATCAAGACTCCTCGATTGACTTGGTTGGCTTGGTAACTATATACAATGTAATGTAACTATACTCTATACATAAATACTTTGTACTTACAAAAAAAAAGTAATAATTTGCTACCTAATATTTTATATTTACCGTAGTCCGCGGACTTCTTACTTGCGCTATGTATGAGTAAATATTTTTTGCTGTTTATAAATATTAATATATGCGTCGCTTAGCAACCTTATTCTGTTGATTTTGAATTTTCTGTTTTTACGAATGGGAAACAAATTATTATAATTTTTTTTCGCCACATACCTGTGTTTTTTTTTCTATGATTTTTTATGCCTGGAAATACTTTAATGCTTACCTGTCTGTACTAATGATTTATTTCATTCAAAGAAAACTAAACTAAAACTCTAGTAAAACTATAATTTTTACTACTTATAAGATAATAACCTACTTACAGAAAAAAATATTCATGGACAAAGCAAACACGGTCATCTAGCCCCAAACTATGTTTTCCAGTACTATGGGTTGTAAATAGATAAAAAGTAAAGAAAATATTAAAACGACCGATACGTACTGAAAACAGTACGCAAACGTCTACATGAGGCAGTGCAGAACATTTTATGCATTTCTTGTGTGGTGTAACCACAAAGTCATCATCTCTGAAATGCTTTGAGTTAACAGTGCTTGATTTAGTAGGAAACAAATTGTTACGTTATGTAGTTCTGATTTACTTTTCCTTCAATTCGGGAAAATAAAAAAAAATATCGTTGAAAAATATCGACAACACCCTCGCACTAAATAACAAGAAACCAAAAATATAAATTCATATTTTTATATAATTATTGATTTTCATTTAGGTTTTTCACTTACACATGGTAAGAAACTGCTCCATTTATTAAATTTACATTGCCAGTTGCATTTTTGCACCTTATTATTGACCATTTCAGCAATTTTGACACCAAAACACACGGAGCTCTGCCTGCCATGAAGTTGTGCAATTTCTGCGCAGTACAATCATTTTTGAATGACAGAAACATATCTCGTTGTGCAAGATGCTAATTCGCCGCCACGCCTCTTTCAGCAATCTATCGGAGCGGCAAAACATTTTTCTTATTTGTTGTTTTTCCCCATCTCAAAAATGCCCAACGCGCCTAAAGAAATTTATGTCTTCACTATTTAATAACGCTACATTAGTACTATATTTCATACTAGCTTTTGCCCGCGGCTTCGCCCACGTGGACATAGCTTTTATGACTATTTTTGAGGGTGAGTGGTGCGCGAGCCGCAATCAGCTCGCAAACGTGGACATGAGGTTTCTCCAGGTACCTCAGGAACTGTATCGGGCTATTCAGATTAGCAGTCTTTGTCACTTTCCACCCCCTCAACAAATTCTATACAAAAAATCACTTTAATCCGTTGCTCCGTTGCGACGCCACCGACGCGCGCGAGCGTAGAAAACAGTTGTCCCCAGATCCCTCGGGGACTATGTCAGGATATACTTATTAGTAAATTATATCATTTTCCACCTCAATCTCTGTGCTAAAAATCACACCAATCTATTTTTTCGTTACGATTTTATATAAAACGAACAAAGAGTATTGTTTTAGTTTCCTCAGGAACTGCATCGGGCTATGATAATTTCCACAGATAAAAGGTTGACTATTTCATTTCCAGTGATACAGGCTACCTGCATGCCAAATTTCATCAAGATTGATAGAGGTGTTGAAGTGTGAATAGGTAACAAACAAACAAACACATTTTCACATTTATAATATTAAGTAAGGATTTCTAAATCTTAAATAAAATATAGAGCGTCAGTGGCAAAACGGTTAGGGCCACTACCTCCTGTCCGGAAGGCCGTGCTTCGAATCTTGCCACTTATCAATATCTATACGAATATCGATTTCATACTGGTATGTACGTTTATCCGACGCTCTTACGGTGAGAAAAACATCGTGAGGAAACCTGCACACGCCTTCGAAGAAATTCGAAGCTTATGTGTGAAGTCAATCAACCCGCAATGGGCCCGCGTGATCATCTAAGGCCAGATCGCCCTAACTCAGGGCAGGTTGAGCCGCTTGGTGGGGTCGTATATAAACTGATATGATGAAATAACATATATACCTATATTATTAAAAAACTAATTCAAATCATTATAAGTATCAATCTAGTAATAAAATTTCCTAACAATATTAATATGGGTCAAATGCTCGAGTCGTATCAGCTCCAAAGGAGACCAAGACGCACTTCTCGTTGCCGCGCTGGATGGCAATAGACAACCTTAGCAGCAGGTACGACCTCACGTCACATCTCCTCTCTCTAAGGCGAAGGCCAATCTCCTTTGTGAAGGCAAAGGCCTCTGAGGGTTCAGCAGCCGGTTGTCTCACAGACCAGCGGCACAAAGCAGTAATTTGCCTCCAAGACCGAGTACTTATTATGCTTCTTTTTGGCCGAAAATTGAGCAGCAGTACCGTACAGTGAGGCAGAAAAATTGGCATCCCAAAGCAGACACGTTCCTCTCTGCCATAGCACCTGTTTAAACCCTCCAGCCTTTTGCCATCAGATCAACTAAAGCCCGGCCGGCGGCTGCATCAAAGATGGAATATTCCATCTGGCCGAGACCAGTGCCCTCCGAGTGAGGTCATTAAGGAATTGGTGACGTAGGAATCTTCACAAACACGACTGCAACTCAGTGAATGATGACCAATTGCCTCCGCCGTGGACCCGCAAATACATTGATGAGGTTCACAGATATTGATATTGCAGGCGGAGAGCAAGTGCCACACGCAAATAGTCGCCGTCAGAAGAGTTCCCATATCTGTGCCTCCTGTTAAAAGATGCTAAACTCGATTTATGTGTTTTTATTTTTTTACACGATTGGAATCTGTAAAAATATACCTCTCTGTTCGTCTATGAAACACATCGCTATGTACCATAGTTCCAGAGTTTAAAGTAGCGTATGCTGAAAAATACATAAAAGAAATCCACTCAAAAGTATGAAATAATATTTTAATGTTTTAATACAACTTAAGTGCGTTTTATTATCCCTGCAGTGCCATCTATTGACATTCTGCTACTATGATTATAATGTTTGGTATGTGTAGCTAATATATAGAAAAAAATACTTTATTGTTATTATTGTAAGTATCGATAGATAATTTCAATTCAATTCAATTCAATTCAATTTTATTCCATTAACAAAATACTTTGTGTAGGAAAACAATATTAAAAATTATCACACATAACGCAATACATCACATTTCAATAAATCATAAAACAATCACAAAAGTATAAAATAACAATACAGTCACTTACTCTCACAAAACTCATCAATACTATAATAGCATTTTTCCAACAAAAAGCGCTTTAAAAGTCTTTGGAATACATGCACATTACTAATCGCCTTCAAGTTGGATGGGAGACAATTGAACATCTTTACCGCCTGATGTCGGGTACAGTGTGTTACTATTCTCAGTCTTGGAATTATTGTGTGGGGAATATCACATCGACGCGTCGCCAAACGAGATCGCCTATCCTCTGGTGTTTCATATTTTTCCGGCCATTTTACTAAATATGTGAGCAGCACAAGGATATACAGACTAGGTACAGTTAGAATTTTCAGCCTACGAAAATGGTCTTTACAGGACTCCCACTGGGGAATACGAACGATAGTCCTAATTGCTCTTTTTTGCATAACGAAGGCTTTCCTTATATTATAATCATAACTATTGCCCCACAGCAAAATACTGTACCTGAGATGAGATTCTACCAGTGCAAAATAAATGGAACGAAGTTGTTCTAAGGTAATCACATCTCTTAAACTTCTGAGGGCGTAACATGCTGAGCTGATTTTGCCCTCTATTTTACTAAGTTCGTCTTTCCAGTTTAGAGAGGAGTCAATGTGTACACCGAGAAACTTAACTGACTTCACAAGCTCCATCTCAACTCCATTCAAACAAGCTCGAATGGTCTCATTATTTTTTGTTGTTGTTCTAAATAACATAACATTTGTTTTGCCAATGTTAAGCAAGAGATTATTAATAGTGAACCATTTATGAAAAACTAAAAGAGACTGTTGAGTTATTTTTTCGAGTTCCTTTGAGTTATCTGCTGAAACTACTGCATTGGTGTCATCAGCAAAGACTACCAGACTGATATTGTTTGCTACACATCTGTATGTATAATTGATCAAGTCATTAGTAAACAAAATGAACAATACCGGTCCCAATATTGAGCCTTGTGGCACCCCTCTTTTAATCTTAATAAATTTAGACTTGCAAGTTTTCTCCATTCCATTCTCTGTGTATTTCATTTCCACAAACTGATATCTATTTTGCAAATAAGACTTGAGAAATTTCAGTACATTACCACGAACTCCGTAGTGATAGAGCTTATTCAATAAAATTTTATGATCAACCAAGTCAAAAGCTGAACTAAGATCCAAGAACATACCTACTACTTTCCTCTTGTTATTTAGATTTAGTATTACATCATCAATTAATGTAGTGATAGCCTCAGTAACTCCGATATTTTTTTGGTATCCAAATTGTCTGTTGCTTATAATTTTGTTCGAGTTAAGATGCTGAACCAGGCGTAACTTTATTATTTTTTCAAATATCTTTGAGAAAACCGGTAGCAATGATATTGGTCTGTAATTTTTTGGATCACTTTTAATGCCTTTTTTATAAACTGGGAGTACTTTGGCTATCTTTAACTGTTCTGGAAATACAGCTTTATCCATACATAAATTGAAGAAATCTGTTAAGGGCTCCGCTAAAATATCCATGTTGTCCTTAATGACCGAAATGGGTATTTCATCGTACCCCGATGATTGCTTTAATGCCATCTTCTTTACAATATTAAACACCTCGACTACAGTTATACGTTTCCAGTCCATGCTATCAGCAACTTGTGGTGTACTTTCCTCTAAAATTGACATACATGAGGCCAAATTTTTGTCACATGTGTTAGTATACTGCACACTCTCAAAGGTTTTTGCAAAGATTTCAACAACATCCAAAGGTTCGACTACAAATCTTTCATTATTTTTAAGGGTAAGCTTACTATAACACTGATTAGTGGATTTGTTTCTATGTTTATTTACAACTCCCCATATTGCTTTAGCACAATTTATTGATCTTTTTATTGCAGTCTGCACTGCAAGCTTTCGAGCGCAACGCACTACTCGTCTAAATACCCGTATATACGTATTTTTGTAGATTAAGAGCGTTTGGTCACATGCAGACTTACGGGCTGAAATTAAAAATCTTTTCATTCTACTTGCTATTTTAATACCTTTTGTTTGCCAAGCTATTTTTCTATCTGCTGTTTTCTTACTTTTTTTATTTACTTCTCTAAAGCTGTTTTTAAAGTCGTCATTAAATTTATTTAAAAATCCATTAATTCCGGTATTTTTCCAGTTATGCTTAGTTAAATTCTGCCTAAATATGTTGTTGTTGATTTTATTGAATCTTCTTTGCTTTTTAGTTATAAATTTGTTACTCCTATTATTTTTTTTGTAATCTGGTAAACGTAATTTACAAAATAGACCTGCATGCCCGTCTGATAGGCCGTTATGATCGATGCTACAAGCGACTACATTTTCTTCAGGTACGTTAGTGAGGAAATTGTCGAGACACGAATGTACACTCCCCCCACCAATATAAGTTTCTGAGAATATCAGTGGTCTAAAATTATAGCATGTCAATAAGGACAGGAACTCAGATTTGTATCTATCATCAGTCAATAGGTTTACATTAAAATCTCCGCAAATGATGCACTTTTTGTCGAAAAAATGCTCTAACAACTTTTCAAGCTGTGCCAAAAACTCATCAAAGCATTTTCTTTTATCATTTCTGTATATACAAAATACATTTAGACTACTGTCATTGTCTTTGATACCACAAATCTCAAAATACTCCGATTTGTACAGAGAATCGCAAACAGTTAACTTATCACAGTTAGAGTCACAAGTAACAAGTATTAAGCTACCGCCCCTTTTTTTGTTTGTCCTTGTGTTATGCGAAACCAATTTGTAATCTGTCAGATTTAGCAACGCAATATTGTTTTTGTTCAAGAAATGTTCTGTAATACACACATATTGAGGTCTGTTACAAAGAGTGTTAAGATACAAATCTATTTCGTCTCTCTTCGAATTAATACCACATACATTCTGATGAAAAATATTTAAATTAAAGTCTAAAAAATGATCATTTGAACTCAAACAGTTACTGTTGTTATCGGCTAAGCAATTTTCATTGTTACTCACGTTGGTCACGAAAAAAAAACATTTTCCATTTGTGAAGAGACGTTAGTATTACATTCCACCGTGCTGCAATTAAGCGAACTTGGAAAGACTTTATTCTTGTAACCCAGCATAATTATATCTAAGATCAGCGATCTGCAGGTATTTAATCTATCTAATCTTTGGTTTCTGTAGGTACATAGCTTAAAGTAGTGAACATGTTCAATATTCAAACTTATCATTTCGAGCATATCATTAAGATTATATTCATTAAGATACCTATCGTAGCAAGTGGCTCCCAACAAAACATTAGTCTTGGTCAATACATTTAAGCAATAATACAAGACAGACTGAAATGTTACTAGATTGTTGTCGTGGTTCCCTGCTAATACTATGACAAAATCTGATTTTGTAAATTTTTCACATTCAGATAGATTATTTAATAAAATTTGATCTAATTTTGCATACGGTTTTAGGATAGATTTAACACTATACTCTTCTCCAAGTCTGTTTTCTAGCATATCACGCATTTTTCGTCCTGTCTCGTCACCTAGAAGTAGCACTTTATGTTTTTTGGTATGGGCATTTTGACAAGTTTTTCCTTCCTGAAGTACATTTCCATTATTTACTGATATTTCATGCAGCAAGTCCAATGTACCCGTCTTTGAGGGGTGTGTTTGTTGTTTATCTGAGATTACTTCTTCTTGTTGAGTGGAGTTAGTATCTATCAAAGTACTCGTACCTACTATTGGTGAGAGAATTTTATTAGAAAAACTTTTCCGTTTGCATTTTTTAGTAACACTTCGGTTAGGTGATTTGCAAATTTCTGTTAAGTAACGTACTTTCTTTTCGTATTCTGTAATTTTTCCTTTAAGCGAATAATTTTCAGATATCAAAATTTCAATTTCATGTTCAGCGCTTTGTAGCCTACTTTCCAAACTGCCAGTTTTTCTCTTCATGTAACTGATTTCTTCACTGGTATCATGGATTTTATTAGGGCAACTCCTATTGTTCTTACTTGTATCCAATGCCACTGTGCTGCTTAGCATTTCGTCCTCAGACAAGTATTGAAAAGAATTATCAGTTGGAACATTTATCTTATAATTTCTCCTAGTGGTAACATTGTCATATTCGTTATGGTCATCTTGTGATATATGAGGTGACCGCTCAGTTTGGCCTTCGTTTACAGGTGATGCATGAAGTGACTTCTCAGTTTGGCTCTTATTATTTCCCACGGGACCTCTTTAGTTTTCCGGGATAAAGAATACCCGACTATACAATGATGGTCAAAACACCCCATCCCAATGTAAAGGTTTCATATTGTTACGTTGAGTCATTCTAAAGATACAATTTTTTGCATTCCTGTAGGAACCCTAATTTTTTTGGGATTCACAATGTCCCAGTTTTAGTTCGCGATAAGGGTATCAACGTGTAAAATTTGATTGTAATAAGTCAAGCCACATTTGCGTGGTGAGCCATTCTATAAATGAATACTTTTGATTTTCCCACGGGAACTCTTGAATTTTCTGGGATAAAAAGTATCCTATATGTTAACCCGGGCTATAAGGAACCACCATACAAAATTTCATCAAAATCGGCCTGGTAGTTTTTGCGTGATGCGCGAACATACAGACAGACAGACAGACAGACAGACAGACAGACAGACAGACAAAAATTCCAAAAGTTGTTGTTTTGGCCTCTGTATCGTTAGTAATGTCCACCACAGTTATTATTTTCCAAAAATATTTCATGTACAGACACGGCCCTGTTACAGTTTTATTATATTAATAGATCTCGAATATTCGGTGACTATAAGTTGGCCTGGATGTTAAATTAAAGTCAGAAGGGTGAGAGTTCAAGGGCGCAGACGCAGACAAGCAAATTAACATACAAAATATAGGACAGCCACAGAAATAGAAATAAGATTTCTCGGAGGACACAAATTTAGAACTTCTGTCTGACATTAAGATCCTGCTATAATGTTAGATTTATTCAGTAGAGTGAATTCAATGTTTAAGGTGCCTACTTACCTAGTTTTTAGGGTTCCAGAGCGAAATATCAAAAAACGAAACCCCTATAATTTCTTTATGTCCATCTAACTGTCTGTCTCAGTCAACTTCCTCTGCCATTCGTTACCTATTAACCTTTACTAATGAAATACATACAGATACACAGATTGCGCAGCTTCCGTACTTTGCAGAAACAAGGGAGAAAATATTATTAAAAAACGTCAGTCGTTGATAAACTGCGTTTTGACAATAAATTGAATTTTGTTATGTCCACACTGATTTAAAATTAATTAAAATTTAAAATGTTGTGTAGAAATAAATACTTTTCAATATAGTTGTATCAAAAGTGATATGTCACAAATGTCACTCGTTTGTTTCTGACCTTTTTACCACCATTTTATCACAAATAACTATTTTTAATAACAATGCGTTTTACTTTGCCAGTTTGAAAAGTACATTAACGAGCTTTTTAATTAACTCCCCAATCTTAACAGAACTTGTAAATGGATTAAAAACTGTTACTACTTTATGATTGAGGTTCTGAATTATTTAAATTGGTTGACACCTGCCGCAGTTTGCTTCTGTTTGCTCACGATGATTAAGGCGTAATTTGAGCATATAATTAGTATCAGCTGGCTAGGTACGCAGCGCGACGCGACAACTACGTCCGGTGCCTTATTAAAGCGACTCGTGCGCAGCTTCCGAAAGAAAATATTAAAAGGGAGAAAATATTATTTAAAAACGCACTGTTGGTTGTTGATAAATTGCGTTTTGACAATAAATTGAATTTTTGATTTAAAATCATGTATTTAGAATTTGAAATGTTGTGTAGAAAAAACACACTTTTCAATACTCTTATATCAGTTTACTCTGTGCAAAATTTATTTTTCAATACAGTTGCTCGAAAATTGGTCCCTTATGTGCCAGACAAGTGTGCGCAAAATTGATTTTAACGCACACGTGCTATTACAATACCACTTTTTTAATTTCTAGCTTGGAGGAACAAGACATTTCTAGCAAACAAAAAATAAAACAACCAAAGATACAGAATCTTTTTTAAGACTTTTGATATGAGAATTTAAAAAGACAGATTGTTCCTCCGTGAGGTTAGTACATAACGCTACCTGATCAGATTCCCTATGGCTTATATCTTTGTGAGAAAAGATTCAGATTCTCTTTGGCTTATATCTTTGTGAGAAAAGATAATAAATATGAATGAAGCGCATATGTTACACCAAGAAATATGTCATCTTTTCCAAGGAATTCTTATAATAATAATATCACAAGCTTTATTGTAGTCTATTTAAAAAAAACTGACGCATGCGTACGTGTGCTAGATAAATTATGCAACTTTCTTAAATTGAATTGAGATGTTTTAGTTGAAAAAACGAATAAAATGATTAAAAGATAATATATGTGTAATAAAAAATATACTTATGTGTGTGTATAAGAAAAAACAAAGTGAGATTACTCCCCGGACATTTAAAATGAGCCACAAATCGCGTAGAATGAACTTTGGTTGCTAAAAACTTGAATGTACCCATTTATTTTGTTTTTCTGTCATGGTCGTTTTTAATTTTGCCAGTTTTCTCTCAATTGTATTGAAAAACGTTGTATGATACATGGATGTAAAAGAAAATAACAAACTCGTGACGATGGTAAACCTTTGCCTGCGGCTCGGGCTCACAAATGTCACTCGTTTGTTGTTGACCTTTTTACCACCCTCGTATCATAAATAACCAATACCACACAGTGCGTTTCTTAGGCAATTTCATTTTTTTGCTTTGCACTAGGTTGAGTGCCTTCCGTACTCGCCTCCCCTGCCCGGTGAAGTTGTAAAGGCCCCAACGGCCAACAACGAGCTTGAGCTTTCGAAAAAAAAAGTGCGTTTTAATAACAATGCCAGTTTTTTATATTTTTAAACCATATTTTCTAGTATTTGACTGTAAATGTCAATATATATGCTCAAATTCTACAATAGGCTTAACATCTGGCTAAATTTCAAGTTCAATTGCTCATGTCACATTAGGTAGTCATTAGTCATTACACTACTTCCACTAGCAACCATGTCAGTGCCATAAGGACAATTTTTTGATGTGTAACATCTTTGCTCTCGCTTTCCTGCAATTTGTGGGAGTGATTTCGTGAAATGGGACGGAAATGTGTAACAGGAAATGCGAATGTTTTTTAATTCTCGAAAACTAAGGTTGTCAATGCAGCCTAGTGTGATGGCAAAGGCAAAGATGACATACTACATTCGAAGGGTCGGCCCGTGAATGTACGACCCGATAATTAATTTATTTCATAAGTATTTTGTCACATGTTACACATCATACGCGAGTACTGTAGGTCTCGTTTTTTTTTTATCCACAATTGATAATCCCTCGACATCATCTCACGACGTAGGTGACGATGATGTCGACGATGGAATTGGGCTTATCAACATTTCCCAATGCAACTGTGAACTGGCTACCTTATCTTCAAGCCGGAACACATCAATGCTGTCACCGTTGATGTTTGGTGGCAAGACTTAGATAGATGGTGGTAGCTAGTCAGGCGGGCTAAGAAAATGCCCTACCACCAACCAAACCGAGTATTACAAAGTTAGACCCGCCGGGAATCGAACCCATGACCGCCAAGTATCAAGCGCTTGGATAGGTTAATAGATAATTTATTTATTCATTGACAGTTTACATATAATAAAGTATTAAGGTAGATACTAATACGCTTAATTTTAACTACACAAAAAACAAGACTCTCCATTACGCCACGGGGCGGTTAAATTCAATTCAATTCCATAGCGAAGTATCTCATCTGTGATGGTTATATCAAAACTGTCGCGTCGTCGTATGAATGAGTTTCAAAGATAGAACATAGATAGAACCTCCTCCTTTATTGAAGTCGGTTAAAAATAGCAAACTCGTGACGATGGTAAACCGTCGCCTAAAAACTCGGGCTTACAAAATCAAATGTTACCTACTCATTTTACCAACTATCCTAATGTATAAGATTCTAACGAGAATCGAATATGAGATGTGTACTGATCAAGGCATAAATATAATATAAGTGGCAGTGGCAAATAGCTCGTAGAACAGATGGCGTTTGGGGCAGTAAAGTTCTCGAGTGGCTACCGCGCACCGGAAAACGTAGCATAGGCAGGCTCCCCACTCGGTAGACCGATGTCCTGGTGAAGGTCGCGGGAAGCCGCTGGATTCGGGCAGCGCAGAACCGGTCGTCGTGGAAATCCTTGGGGGAGGCCTATGTCCAGTAGTGGGCGTCCTTCGGCTGATATGATGAGAGATACTAAACATGTGAGGTACACAATAAGCGGACCGAAAAACACAAAAATCTCGGATCAGATCTACATCTTATCTCAATAGCATTACTTAAACAAATTACTTAATTAATCCAATTAATATTATCGCTCTTACGGTGAAGGAAAACATCGTGAGGAAACCTGCACACGCCTGCAAAGAAACTCGATGGTTGGTTGCGAGTCTCGACCCACACTATGCCCGCGTAGTCGACTAAGGCCCAATCGCCCTAATTCAGGGTAGCCTCGAGCCTCTCGGTGGGGTCCTATACGTATATGAGCTGATATGATGATGAATCCTACTAATATTTAAACGCAAAAGTTTGTAAGAATGTATTGATGGATGTTTGTAACTCTTTCACGCAAAAACTCTTGAACGGATCTGGCTCAAATTTGGCAGGTAGACATATTATTAGGACCTAGATTAACACATAGGCTACTTTTTTCCACGCTCGCGAGCGCACTGCGCACCCTCGAAAAGTCATAGAAACGTCCACGGGGGTGAAGCCGCGGGAAACAGCTAGTAATATTATAAATGTGAAAGTTGTTGTATGTTTGTGTTTCAATCTAACGAACGGCTGGACGGATTTAGATTAAATTTGGTTAGGAGTTGATTACCTATATTCTAGAATAGGATTTAATACACTTTTTATAACGCTTGCGAGCCGCTTGTATCTTGCGCACCGCGCACCCTTGATATCCACGCGGTTGAATCTACGGGAAAAACATAGTTGGATAATAAAAGAATAAAAGCAATCAAACAATGCCAATCTAACGAAAATTTTGTAGTTAAGAACAAAAAAAAAATACGAGTGAGTTTCAAACCACACGACTTAAGTAAAACTTCTTTAGAATATGTATATGTATGGAAGTAAATACTTTGTCTTCAGAAAATAATCAAATCTTTTTGTCATATGGAGGTATACAATACACAGTTTCTGAAAAGAGTTTTATTATCCTCTGAAAATGATCAAATCTTTTTTATCTTACATGTTTGTTTTGACAACCGATATTGTTGCCTAGGCAACCGATATTGTTGGTAAACAAAAATAAATAGTATCTCTCTTTCAATCTTCACTAATTTATTTTAACTTCCGTTCGCCTCGCCCGAAGAAACTTCCGTAACGATCTCGTCACGCATCCACCAGCTTACTCCCCAAGTCAAGCGTGTGTAAAGAAGTTTTAGTTCAATAACACAGCGAGGTCGTAAATACTTCCTATGATTCTACTAAGATATTTAATTTCAACGATTTCAAAATACAATTAAGTTACCGTTATATCGGGTACAGTTCTCAGAATTAATTTCTTTAATTGTTCGCCCTAGATTTGGATGACTGGCTGGCCGGCATTTATACTAGAGGCGGCTCGCGGCTTTGTTCGCTGCTTGCTTATCGAGGTAAAGTACTAGGAATTGAGTCCTGTTTTAGATGTTACTATTAAATTACTGTCCTTAGAATAACCGTTTTGGGGAATTTTGGTTTGTGGTGTAGTTTACAAGACAAGCTAACCTAACAGATAAAAAGATCTTCGGTTTTTGAGAATATTTAGAAGGATTAACTGTTGTTTACTCCTTTATAATCCTACTATAATATTATAAACGCGAAAGTTTGTAAGAATGTATGTTTTTTACTGTTTCACGCAAAAAATTCTGAACGGATCTAGCTGAAATTTGGTAGGTAGACGGATTACGACCTGGATTAACACAACGGCTACATTTTTCCACGCTCGCGAGCCGCTTGCGGCTCGCGCACTGCGCACCTTCGAAAAGTCATAGAAACGTTGGCCACGCGGGTGAAGCCGCGGGAAACAGCTAGTTTATTCATATATAGAGCCCGATATGGAAAATATATGAGGCATGAAATCGAGTGATGATCGATAACGCGTTACCGTTACTTTTAGTCTCATTACGTGTTTTTCAGTCACGAAACTCACGAAGGCTAAGGTAACATGGCCTTGCCTCATAATGCGAGCCCGGAGGCCGAATAAATATATTGTTTCATGAGTAAACTCCTTTCGCGCGTCGGAGCTGACACGCATACTTTTTTTTTTTACATCGATTTTCGTTTTGATTCTTGCCACTAAGTAAACACAGTCGAAGTCGGTGATATATCAATATTACCTCATATACGTCCCCACCGAGCCTACCCAGAATGAAGGCGATCGGGCCTTAGTCGAACACGCGGGCCCAGTGCGGGTTGGTCGACTCACACACAACCTTCGAGTTTCTTCGCAGGCGTGTGCAGGTTTCTCCTTCACCGTAAGAGCGTCGGATAAACGTACATATGAAATCGAAATTCGAAAACACATTGATACGATGGCAGGATTCGAACCACGACCTCCCGGACAAGAGGTAGCGACCCTTGCCATTACGCCACCGACGCTTCTGGAAGTAGGTAAGTGGCAATAAAATGTTGTTTGTCCATGCAGCTGCCAAGGTCGTTCTAATTGGAAACGAGCACCGACTCTCATTGTCTTGTGCTAAATGTACCTACTATAAAAAGCGTCGGTGACTCAACCGGTAACGACTCCGTCCTCCTAATTTCCTAACCAAAGGTCCTGGGTTCAAATCCGGAAGGCCAATTAACCAATGAGTTTTTCGAAACTTAGGTACCTACATATACTTATTAACGATTGCTCTAACGGTGAAAAAAAAACATTGCGTAGAAACCTGCACATCTGATTCCAGATGTGTATGAAGGTCGCGTTGCACACGTCCGTATAGGTGTAAATCTAAATGCCCTACACGTGACCGCGGGTGATGCTAAGTGCAACACCAGGCAACCGCCGTCTATACCTTGAATAGCACGGTTAATTTGTTGGGTTAGGGTGACCAAAAGAAAGATGCATTTACAGTATTCAACGTTGAAAGTCTAGTCACGCGACAAAACGCCCATTTGGGCAAATAGCGGACATCACTCAACTGTCCAACAGCCCAATCTGGGCAAATGCGCTCGCGTTTAAGGTTGAATAAAGTTGTCAAAAAAGGTTATCTTTGTCGCTGGTTTAGGCCGTATGTAGTTTATGCCTTAGCTAACATGTCTCAATATGTCTTTAATCCATAGCCAGTAAAATAATTGTCGTAATAAAAGTATAAAAAATGTCCGACGGTTGTGTTTACTTTTCGCGAATATCGCAAAAATGTGCGTCGCTTTTGATGAAATTAGCACGAAATGCTAAGTAAATTGCATTTGTTTAGGTGTTACAGTGTTACTGCGTTACTGTGAAGTGATTTAAACACAATTTCCTGTTGGAAAAAACTCTTGTGAAAATAAAATGTTATATAAGTACTGTTGTTCAGAAATGGTGTGTATGCATGTCTTATCTATTCAACGCCTCGATAGCAAGTACTTTACACCATATAATAATCAATCAGGTTAGAAGAAAGGGCTCTTGTATTCCACTAATACATAGGTACATGTATGACAGAGAAAGACTACCTGTAGTCAAAGTGAGACAGATTTACTTTTGTTGATATTCTAACATAATTGTGCCACACGATAATAGAAAGAGAACTATGTAACATAATTGGTGTATCAACCGTTATCATACTTTTCATACTGAATAAGAATTCCTAAAAAAAATCACTCTTCATAAATCGATGAGCTAATTGGCAATATTTTGTGCATTTTCTATGGAGCGTCGATTTTTACTTGGAGTTGACTTCTGGTGTGGGGTCCCATTAACTGGAGCTTCTACTCATCATACTGAACACCTTTCCCCAAGGAACCCATAGTCAATTAGCAACTAAAATATTCGACGTTCCATACAAAAATGCACAAAATTGGTCGATCAGCTGATCGTTTTGTATGAAGATTTCATATTTTTTTGCGATTTCAGCAAACTTGTCAAACAGAAGTTGTTCAGTATGATGAGTAGGAGCTTCAGTTAACGGGTCCTACACCAATAATGTTACATCCTACGTATACTACGTTTTTAAAATGTTTGTGAAATAGGTATATACTTATCTACGTTTTTAAAATGTTTGTGAAATATACAAAACAAAAATCCTAAAAAAATTGGTGTAGGACCCGTTAACTGGGGGTTCTACCACAGATTACTAAATAGTTACTTCGGTTCTACTCATCACACTGAACAACTTCCCTCAAGGAACCCATTGTCAATAAAAAAATAAAATAAACACTCCATACAAAATTGCACAAGATGGGTCTATCGGCTGATCGATTTGTACATAATATGAAGATTTACTTTTTTTTCGGTTTTAGCAAATCATAGTACAAAAGTTGTTCAGTGTGATGAGTGGAAGCCCCAATTAACGGAATCGACACCAATTTTTTATCACGATGTAAACACGTGCCTACACCAAAGTATATAATACTAGCTTTTGCCCGCGTCTTCGCCCGCGTTGACATCGTTTTTGACTGTCTATGTATAAGGGTGAGTGGTGCGCGAGCCGCAAGCGTTTTCTCCAGATTCCTATACCAGATCGGGCTATTCTGATGTCACTTCCCATCCCCTCAAACAATTGTATACAAAAAAAATCACTTCAATTCATTGCTCTGTTGCGACGCCGTTTTCCCCAGATTCCTCGGAAACAAAGTCAGGATATGCTAATTAGTAAATTAAGTCAACAACTACTCCTTCAAAAATCTCTGTGCATAAAATCACAAAAATCCATTGTCCCGTTGCGATGTTAAAGAAATTAACCAAAAAAAAATTTTTTTTTTTCTTTTTCCTCAGGAACTGCATCAGACTATGCTATTTTCACGGGATAAAAAGTATCCTATGTCCTTCCCCGTGACACAGGCTACCTATTACGTGGATCGCTGTCCGTCTGTCTGTCTGTCCGTCTGTCACCAGGATGTAGGTATTGTATGAATCGTGATAGCTAGACAGTTGAAATTATCACAAATGATGTATTTCTGTTGCCGCTATAACAACAAATACTAAAAATTAGAAAAAGTTAAAAACAATAACTCCAAACAAAAAACGAGTTTCTCTTTGAAACATGAAGAAACTAGCGCCATCTAGTATGATGGTACGGAACCCTATGTGTGGCGGCGGTTCTGACTCGCACTTGGCCGGTTTTTGATGTTATATTTTACTATAACTGGTGTTAAGTTCAACATAAGCCATTAAAAACGTGCCTAAAGCTACGTCTCCTGTGTCGGCGTGGCAATGACCACCACCGCACCGGTCATTGCATTAAACTACAGCTATTTCCAGCGGAAAGATCAATGACTTTCAGGTTTATAGCTACACCTGAAATTAGACATGGGACGGGTAATGATTTTGCCGGGTACTCGGCAACCGGGTACCCGGCATGAAATCCAGCCTCGGAAAATAAGCGTTATTTTCCGAGGCTGGATTAGTTTACGAAAATAAAAGAAGCCGCCTAGATCCTAAAAGGGCTGAAAAGCTCGTATTACTTCATCACAACTTGCCTCTATTAAATTTTAAATACTAAAATAGAAATTTATGTCAAATTTTCAGCGATTTGTATTTTTCATTATCTTACTTAAGTGTAATTAAAGACTGGTTAAGAATAATTTGAATTATCTTCCTGTTTTTTCCTCCTTATCAAACTACCCGGCAGCGACGGGTATCCGGCACCATTATCCGGTACCCGGACGGATACTAAAAAAAGTGCCGGATCCGCCGGGTACCGGATCCTTACCGGGTACCCGTCCCATGTCTACCTGAAATTACACGGGCCTGTAAAGCTTTGGGCAAAGTATATATATATATATATTAGTACTAACATACAGTATGGACACTCCCTGCCGCTCTCTAGATTGCGACCTCACCTCCTCGTCACCCAGATTGATACAGATTGGTTACAGTTTGGATGTCGATCGTTATAGTATGTCGCCGCCATTTTGTTTGTTCCGTCATTCCTTTTTTGAAATGTCATTCTGGCCCTTTGTATGAAGTGTCCAGGGTGTGCTTTGGGGCTATAAACAATACTTTTTTTTCAAGCTTTTATTTAACTTGCAATGTATGTATGTTTGTTCGGGTGGAATCTTGCAACTCAATTTTGAATCAGATATCATCAACAGATTGAGCTGAAATTTTGTATACACGTTCAGTTTGGATGACGATGCGTGTGTGACGTCATTCTAAATCCAACATGGCGGCACACCCAAGATGACGGATTAGTTATTTTTAATGCACTTCTACAATGGATATCTAATCTAATGAAAGGGTTTGCTGAGGAGAAAAAGAAATAATATATATATTTATTACAATTAATGCTTGTACCCAAAAGTTTTTAGGTTTTTAGATAATTATTTATTCCACAATTCATAAGCCCTTGGCATCATCTCACCCGATGGCAATGGAGATCTGGCTTTCTTACCTTTAGGCCTTAAGTCTTTCAATAATTTGAATTGAATATTTGTCATTTGACCCATGAAAATATTCAATTCAAATTATTGAACGACTGTGTAAAGCTATCACCATGGAAAAAATATATAATATACTTAAAGTAATAAAAAATCGATTTAATTGAATACAATTTAATAAATATTAACACTTTTGATGTAAAAAATATATGCCGTGGACCCTGATTTTGGCATTAATTGCAAAATTTCTCGATAACAAATAGTTAATATTGAATGAAACCAACACACAAAAAACGGTGACTTTAAGACCTTTCATTTTATTTAAAACATATTTTTAACTTATTTCATAGTGATGGAAAGTAATAAAAACGTGTAAAAATAGAAAACTGGGCGTTCGGTTTCACGTACCAGCCGCGTTGAAGCCCGAATTGATTTTAACTTAAAATGAATAGACTGCACACGACACACTTCTATTATTGTAGTAGTGTGAGTGCGAACTCCGCAGTCACATATACAGGCTGATTCAACAAATCTAAATCTATCTAGTGTAATTCCTGAAAGTTTATTATAAATTGATATATTTAAAAAAAATATATAAATGTTTTGCCATTTTTATGTTTCGACATATACAGTAAGTAGGTACCTATGTATTTTGCATTACTTTATTATATGTATAGATGTTTTGTTTGTGTAAATTTACTAGTTGTTTTGAGTTAGATATGTATTATTAATTTAAATGTATCATGTTATTTCACGATGAGGTCGAATTATCGTTTAGTGCTGAAAGGATTTAAATTAAATTGTTTAAGATGTATCTTTTATATTTATGCTTCACATTTTCTTCCGTCATTTCAGTTTTAAATAAATCAGGGAGGTTATTTAATATCGATGTTAGGGTAGTGTAGGGTAGGGTAGGGTAGTGTAGTGTAGGGTAGGGTAGGGTAGGGTAGGGTAGGGTAGGGTAGGGTAGGGTAGGGTAGGGTAGGGTAGGGTAGGGTAGGGTAGGGTAGGGTAGGGTAGGGTAGGGTAGGGTAGGGCAGTGTAATGTAATGTAAGGCGGTACGTAGTTCGCCGGGACAGCTAGTAATATTATATTAGTACTAAGCCGGGCAAACGCAAGTCTTTTTTATTCTGCAACTGGCAGATATGAAGTTTTTACTGTTAATATCTAAAACGCTATCTCTGTCAGATAATAAACGAATGAAACAGACTTGCATTTTGTGCGGCTTCCTTACCGTTTATCAGACCGCCAGATCTTCGGCAACGCCAACAATGTCTTCAACGAGCGAGTAGCGCCATCTACTGTGTTATAATATTATTACAAAGTACGTGGATGCGGTAGGTCGACGTGGTTCATGAAGGGTGTAGTAAGACACCGCGCGATGATCTTTTTTGAGGGACAAGCAAGCGTATGAGTTTTTGACTTTAGACGATAGAGGGCGGTATTTGCAATCAGATACAATACCAGAGTCGTTCACTCTGACAATACCTTTCAGTTAGGTATTTGTAAAGTACGTTCGCTCAATTAACCGCACCTTTGAATGCCTTTGATAAATGCCGCTCGCGCTGCCGGCTCACGTCAAACGGTATATTGACAAAGGGACCGCTCTGACTTCAATCGCGCGCGACGCCGCAGACGTTACACCCGCACGGGGTCGCGCGAATCGTGTTCAGTATTTAATTATTGATGTAGGCGACGATTCTGAAGATACTTCGTCCAGCAGTTTGGGATTAAAATTAATGATTCTCTATAAAAAGACACCTACTTTATTTTGGCGAAATTGTTTTATCCTTCAACACATTTCCAGAACTCTGTTCGGGCACAGTACATTATAGAGTACTATTCGGGTGTAGGTACTGCAGCTAACTCTCCTAACGAATATAGTTTTTTTTGTAATATTTAATTTCAATTTTGTACATATTTTATTTTATTTTCCTTATTGAAACCTACAGCGTAAAATTTTAATATTTGAATTTTACATACAATATTTATTTCTTTCTCTGAGTTTCCCTGCGTGATCGAATCAGAAACGAGGAGAACCGTAGGAGAACCAAAGTAACCGACATAGCTCTCAGAATTGCTAAACTTAAGTGGCAGTAGGCGGGGCATATAGCTCGTAGAACAGATGGCCGTTGGGGTAATAAAGTTCTCGAATGGCGACCGCGCACCGGAAAACGTAGCGTAAGTAGGCCTCCCACTCAGTAGACCGATGACCTGGTGAAGGTCGCGGGGAGCCGCTGAATGCGGGCAACGCCGTACCGGTCGTCGTGGAAATCCTTGGGGGAGGCCTATGTCCAGCAGTGGACGTCCGTCGGCTGATATGATGATTTATTTCTTTAGAATGTACCTCTCTGTTTAGATTCGATTATGTATGATGAGGATGACGTATCTATACAGGGTGTAAGGGACAGATAGGCAAATACTGATAGGGTGGGTTCAGGGCATGATTCTGAATGGAAATCTGAAGGAATTTTCCACCACAAAATCCCATAATTTTTCGAAAATGTAATTTTTTTTTACGTCAAATGACGTGTTATACCTAAACTTATCGACCCCGTTAAAATCTACACTAATATTATAAAGAGGAAAGATTTGTATTTTTGTATGTTTATAATGAATAAACTTGAAAACTACTGAACCGATTTTAAAAATTCTTTCACCATTAGAATGCTACATTATCGTTAAGTAACATAGGCTATATTTAATACTAGAAATAATAAGGGATCCTTGATAAAACTTCAGTAACGTGAACCAAGATGTAAAAAAAATGTTAAAAAATTTCTTTCATCGCATACGCTACGGAAACTATTGATGATAGAACAACGAAATGTTCTACAATATTAGAGAACCTAACAATACCTACAAAAAACTTCGCGATACTATATGTCCAACTATTGTAGTTATTTCACTATAACCACTTTTTACATTTTAAAAGTTAATAAAAAACTGACCAAAATCAGACAATGATAACCATACCTTAGTACTCCTTATCCAAATAAATAATTTCATAATCAAAAATGTTTCGATACCTATAGATAACCTTTTGAATTACTTAAATCGGAAATTCCATTCAGAAGATATTAAGAATTTATGAAAATAAACACGGCCACCGCGTAATGACCGGTGTGGCCCCAAGCAATGCAGCCGTAAGCGTTATAAAGAGGATGGATTTGTTTGTTTGCATTGAACAGGCTCCGAAACTACTGGACCAATTTGAAAAATTCTTTCACTGTTCGGAAGCTACACTATCCGCAATAAATCAATCAATCAGTCGTTCCTCCAATGTTGGGGATCGTGACCGTCATGTCATCGAGGGGGCGCAGATTGCTCTCCACCGGGCTCTGTCACTCGCTGCGTGCACTGCTTCGTGTAGCTGCAGAGCGGTGGTGCTGATGACTTGGGTACACCACTTGGCACGCGGTCTTCCCCGAGCTCTTTTGCCCTCTACCTTTCCCGTCATGATTTGGTACTCTAGGCTGTTGGGACAGCGTGCACAGTGTGGCAGTGTGTGTGTGTGGCGTGCGGTTGCTATAGGCTATATTATATTTTTAATTAGGGATCGTTTCTAAAACTATAACCCAAGGTGTGAAAAAATTACCTACAAATTCCTGAATTATCAACAAAAAGTAGTGTAGTGTAGTGTGAAGTGTGTAGTGTGAAGGGGGTGGGGTCAAGGGTGAAGGGTTGAAGGGTGTAGTGTATCGTGTGTAGTGTATTGAAGTGTAGTGTAATGTAGTGTAGAATAGTGTAGTTTAGTGCAGTGCAGTGCAGTGCAGTGCAGTACAGTGCAGTGTAGTGCAGTGTAGTGTAGTGCAGTGTAGTGTAGTGCAGTGGAGTGCAGTGGAATGCTGTGGAGTGCAGTGGAGTGCAGTGGAGTGAAGTGGAGTGCAGTGGAGTGCAGTGTAGTGCAGTGTTGTGCAGTGTAGTGCAGTGGAGTACAGTGAAGTGCAGTGGAGTGCAGTGTAGTGCAGTGTTGTCCAGTGTAGTGCAGTGGAGTAAAGTGGAGTGCAGTGGAGTGCAGTGCAGTGCAGTGCTGTGCAGTGTAGTGTAGTGTATTGCATTGTAGTGTAGTATAAGGCGGTACGAAGTTCGCCGGGACAGCTAGTAAAAAATAAAGATGTTATTGAGATGGTTATGAGACCTAAAGCTAGTATCTCATCTGTGCCTAAAGTCTGTAGCCACGCGCGTTCAGCTGTAAGCACTTTTGTAGGCCAAGGACGGTCGCTGCGCCCGAGATGCCCGAGGCCTTTGAGCACTGAGCATGTAATCACTATCTTTGAGTATACATTACTCAAAGCCCAAGGCCAAACTAATACATTCTGAGTCACAAACTAGCCACTTTTGTTCAGCATCTCGCTCCTTCTTTCAAGTCGAGTCAATGTTACAGTGAGATAGAAATAAGACGAGCGCTGAAAAGAACCGAACTGAGTCGACGTTCTCGACCGTTCGTACTCGGGTGTGATCAGATCAGTAAGCTTGGTCTTACCACACTCAAAGAATCCATACAGTCGTTTAACGGAGACGTCTAGACAGGGCAATCGTGCGGGGGCTGCGGGGCGGGTAGCCCACTAGACCATTGTCACCGTTTGTATGGTGCGGTGGGCCCATTCATTTAGGATCGTCACGTCGCATTTTTACTATCAATCATTCATGCACGGCTCATTTTCTTCTTTTGATTTATTTTGGTTCATAATAAAAAAAAAATACGGACATGCATAAATTTTAACAAAATGGTTTAATATTTTACTATCAATATTAATATATTAAATATTATATTGTAGCAATATCGATAATTTTTGAAGTAAAACTTCTTTACATAGGATTTATTTGATGACGAAACTTGTCTGAAATCTGACCATTTTTTTAAATAAATAATTTCCATTCAAAATAGATGATCCCTAACCTAGTCAAATCATATGCTAATTTTATGTCTATCAAACACCCACTAGCTTCTTAGCTTCTAGCTTCTTGGTACCCAAAATACGTGAACTGGTTGAGATAGATCAGTTGGTTGATGGTGAATGTACTTACAATCCGTGGATGACAGAACTTTGGGATTTTCCCTACTCTCAAAACAGGATGTTTTTCTGTCAGATAACGACTGTAACACACACATTATATTAGTCATGTGAATTCCCGAACTAAAAATATGTAAACATAAAGCTTTTTAGATAAGAGTGGTCAGCATAGGTACATCGCATTTATTATAGGAAAACCACACTTATTAAATGCGATGTACCTATAATACAATAACAAGATATAAATAGCTTACGTGGACATTTGATAGTTGTTTGAAAAATGTTCTTAAAAATATGCAATTTAAAAGTAAAAAGGACCCTAGGTCAGTCGGGCCAATGGAGAAAGAAAAGTTAAGCGAGAGAAAGGACCATTTTTTATATAAGGAACATTTTTTTTTCCTTCACATAGCACAACAGAGATAGACTGGATTCAAGTGCTAATAACTACAGCCTCCCTGATATAATAAAAGGATTTGAATGTAAATCACATGTTAAACGCTCATAAGAATTAGAAATGATTTGAACGATTAAAAATTATTCAAAATGATTACAAATCAAATCATTTTTAATCCTTTTTAATGATTTTGTTTAATCAGGGCTGTGATTAAAATAACTAAAAAAGAGATTATAAGGTTTTCTTATTTGTTTACTTAGCTTAAGTAATAAAAATATGTATCGTTTATTTAAGTAAATAAACTTTAAACAAAAAAAAATGTTATGAGAAAGTGGTAGCCCTAGTTTTGATAAGCATTGCTATTTAAACGGAGACGGAGGGTCGAAATGATTCATATTGTTGCAACCATTCCGGTCAAATGGAGTCCCAAAAAAAAACATGTATCAATTGTGGCAGAGTATACGATTTCAGCCCATTTTGGAGGTGGTGCAGAGACTGCGGAATAAATAAATTTATCGAGGAGGAGAAGAAAAAAAAAAAAAATAAGTGTTAATCTTCCGTTCACACATCATGAATTTCGTGTCTAACATTTTTTTTGGTGTTTGTCTAAACGTACTATCCTCATAGATAGCAGTGAGAAGCCAGTGCTGTCGTTAGCTGGTAAAGATATTGAGTAAGTTAGTATTCTCAAGAACCTGGAAGCTATTATCGATCCGACTCTGCAATGATCTGAGAACAACCGGACTATACGCTGTTATCGCCGATTCCGGGTTTCTGGAACTTTGTGCCACCTGCTGTTTCAACTGCTGCTTCCCTGGATGAATTCAAGACGATGCTACAACCACTTACTTGCTATTGAGCAAGCTAAGTCGCGAGTGCATAGTTTCTGGTGTGTGATGTGCTGGTAGGGCTGTCAAGTGTTATATGATACAATACTTTTTGTAAATCGTTTTGTTTCTGTTTTTTTAAATGCCATGAGTTTTATATTATTTTTGTCTTTATTTTAAAAAAAAAGGTTGAGCTAAAGCTTTTGTATTTTGTAATGATAAAGCCTACTCGAGCCTACATCAACGATACGTCATTTAACTAATTTAACTATAACTTTGAATAGTTATTCTGACTATATTTTTTTCTCCGTGTGCTTTTTATATTAATAATATGTATGTTGCAGTCGTTATCTAACAGGACAAAGTATTATTTTGAGAGTAGGGAAATTCCGACGGAAGTACGGTACTGCTATTGGTTTCTGGCAATTGCATGACACCACCTCGTGGTCAAATAATATAAGTAAAATAGTCTTTTTCTTTCTAATTTAGAGGTAAGGGTTAATTTTAAGGGTCTTAGGAAATGAAAATGTAAAAAAAAATACATAAAAGTTATGCAAATTTAAAATATGCGACATTAATACCGTAGATAAGTTTATATAGTTCAGGATCGTGTATAAAGATATGCATAGAGCTACTGTTTCGTAATTAATGTTTTACTTAAGAAGAAATAGGTCATAGATATAATTATAGAGTAATTTAGGTTTCTTCTTTGTTTGCTAGTGAAAACTGCCAATGTTTTTATGTTATTATTTATTATCTCGAGTTGTAAAAGGATGTCTTTCTTTCTGAAACTTTATATGTGTAATTAGACATTATCTTCATTAAGTTTTTATAGAGTGTATAGACTTCCTTTGTGACATTTGATGTGTATTTTCGTTCATTCTCTAAAAAGCTACAAAATTTGCGAACTAGTCACAGATTTGTAAGCTCTCAGATACCATAAAATTCACTATTTATCAACCATTATGATTCAGCATAGAACGATCGCCATCCAACACAATAAATGGTTAAATTTTTTATAAGAATTTTCTAGTTGTTTTCTTCTAATCTTTTGATGCGCACTCACAGAAAATCTCGTCGAGTTTAGTTAAGTCCTTACTTTTGGATCCGAATAAATTCTGAGTTACACACGCTTGACTGGGGGAGTAAGCTGGTGGATGCGTGTCGATTGCGTTACGGAAGTGGGTTCGAGCGAGGCGAACGGAAGTTGAGAGGGGATATATAAATTAGTAAAGATAGAAAGAGAGATACTATTTATTTTTGTTTACTAACAAAATCGGTTGTCAAGGTCCAAGGCAACAATATCGGTTGTCAAAACATTCAAAACAAACAAAAGATAAAAAAGATTTGATCATTTTCATAAGATAATAAATCTCTTTTCATAAACTGTCTATTTACCTCCAAATGACAAAGAAGATTTGATTATTTTCTGAAGTTTTAGTATTTACTTTCATACATTGGAGCTAAAGAAGTTTTACTTCAGTCGTGTGGTCTAAAGCACACTCGTACCTATTTAAAAAAATAATTAAATTTGAGTGCGTTTGATGACATCTTACCTTATGGTAAGTGACGATGTAGTCGAGGATGGTACACGCAAACTCAAATAGTGCATATTCATACTCAAATAGTGGTCGCCATTTTGAATTTTTTAGTTACTGGACCAATTGCTTCCAAAATCGATATCTAAGGGTCCTTGAAGTCCATAATCACGAATCCGTTGTTAGAATTTAAAAAAGTGGCCGCCATTTGGAACTTTTTATTTACTGGACAGATTGCTTCCAAAATCGATATCTGAGGATCCCTGAGGTCATTAATCATGAATCCGTTGTAAGAATTTAAAAAAAGTGGCCGCCATTTTGAACTTTTTAGTTACTGGACCGATTACTTCCAAAATCGATATTTGAGGGTTCCCTGATGTCCCTTGTCACGAATACGTTGTCAGAATTAAAAAAAACCAGGCCAAGTGCGAGTCGGACTCGCGAAAAGTAGGGTTCCGTGCCGTAGTCTTTTCAAAAAATGTTTATTTAAAAAAACAAAATTATATTTGTAGTTGGTAATAGAACATATTGTAAGAAAAATCTATGAATTTTTTGCAATTCGAACTGCACATCTTAAGTTGGTCGAATATTTCTCCTAAACTAAGAAAGCCTACTAAGCCGTGATAGTTTTCCTTTTAAATTCATTATATAGACTACTTTCATGAATTTTTTAAAATTTTCGAATACAGTGGTTTAGTTGTTAGGGGGTGGGGACACTCAACAAAATTTAGCACTTTCAAGTAAATTATTTCGACAACGGAACCCTAAATTATAAAATGGTCTTAGAAGACTCACAACTATTTTTTGAGCTCTAACTAACGGTACCCCACACGACTGGGTTTGACGAGAAAAAAAAACATCTCCACTTTACTTGGAGGTACCCTTTAAAAGTTTTTTTTCAAATTTTTTTTACAGTTCTCTCTATATATCTTCGCCTAATTTCAGCTCTTAACTACTAATAGCGTCGGTGGCGTAATGGCAAGGGCCGCCGCTTACTGTCCGGGAGGTCGTGGTTCGAACCTGCCACGTACGAATGTGATTTCGAATTTAGATTTCATATGTACGTTTATCCGACGCTCTTACGGTGAAGGAAAATCATCATGAGGAGACCTGCACACGCCTGTGAAGAAACTCGCAGATTGTGTATGAAGTCAACCAACCCGCACTGAGCCCGCGTTGTTGACTTAGGCCGGATCGCCCTAATTCAGAGTAGGCTCGAGCCCCTCGGTCGGGACGTATATGAGATGATATGAATGAATGAACTACTAATAGTCTAGGAGCTAGGCCGCGGACCGGAACCATAAAAAACCTACTGGCCCTTCTGCCCCGGGCTCGCATTAGGCGGCATGACTATAATTCTTTAGCCTTCGTGACACTAAATCAGTGTTGTTATGGTAAAAACGGTAACACATCAAGCGTCAAATTTAGTGTGATTATAGAGCACTCTCCATTAGTAATAAGTAAATAATAATGAAACCCGGCCAAGTGTGAGTCTGACGCGTGCTTAAGATGCCGAACTGAGTGAAATAAATTTAAAATTAATAGATAGAATGATTTCACATCATGAAATTATCCCATTTTATCTTTCTTACTGCAGAAAATAGCAATTTAACTGTATTTCTATAATAGATAGGTGGAGATAAAAGGCTTCTTATGTCATAACTTCGACGCGATGGGAAGGCTACATTACATCTTTCTGCATCGGAAGTATTGGAGATCTAATAGCAGCTTTCCGGATATAGCTTTGCTGTCATATGAGTTGACTAAACTAATAAAACTTTGTGACAGGGTTCGAAGTGTTAATTATCTTGATAACTAGCCGTTCGCCCGCGTTGTTTTCGATTTTCCCGTGGGAATAAGACGTTTTCGCGGGGTAAATAGTAGACTGTGTCCTATTCCAGGACCTAACCATATGTGTGCTAAGTTTCATCCCGATCCGTCCAGTGGTTGAAGCGTGAAAGAGTAACAATCATCCATACATACAAACTTTCACATTTATAATATTAGTAGGATTATTAAATTAATTGCAAAAACAAACAAAACGCTAGCCTCGCACCATGTCCTATCATGTTTTTGAACATGATTTGACGTTTCGTGACGTATCGAAATGCGTAAAACTTTGTACTAAAAAAATTTACAGAAAAACAAAGTGGTTGATAAATAACCGTGATTAAACTTGAACTTAAACAATGAAAAGGTATTTTTTTAGATAATATTTTTTTGTTTAAGTAGTAAAAAATAAAGATCCTAAAATAAGAAAAATTGCTGATGATAATCGGATAATTATTATGATAATTATCAAAGAAAATAATTGTTTTTGTAATTTTGAATCCTGTTTTGTGTATAAACGGGGAACGACTGTTAGTCATTTGATTCACTCTATAACATCATACGTCTAAAACGGTAACTGTTCTAAAGTATGTTTTGTAACGAAAATGATTGAAAATTGGGTTAAATACCCGTTAAAATTCCGTTACATTATACGTAGAATTTAGGGGGTTACATGGCCAATGTTGAAAAATAGAAAAGGAAATTTTGTGGTAATAAATAAAAATATAATTGAAAATTTTTAAAGTTTGTGCAGCTGGTTTTAACAAAAAAAATATACAGTCGAACTTAGTACCTCCTCCTTTTTGAAGTCGGTAAAAAAATATGTTGGTCACCTCTTTATACGTACACGTAATAACATGAAATTTAGTAGTTCTAAAACTATGACTAAAATTGAATAGAAAATTAACATGTGTGACTACACCTTTAGTTCATTTAGAAATTTTATCAAAAGTAGCAATGACGATCTATACGTATAGATTGGTTCCATTTATTTAAGTGAAAATACCTCGAATTACTTATAAACTATCACACTATCACAGTCTACGTATAATGTTACGGAATTTTAAAGGGTATTTAACCTAATTTTTAATCATTTTCGTTACAGTTTGAAATAATAAATAAATAAATAAATATTCTGGGACAAATCACACATGGTCATCTGGACCCAAAGTAGGATTCCCTGTGTTATGGGTTACCAGAGACTGATATACAAACTTATATACGTTTAAATACATACATATATAAATATTTAACACCCAGACACAGAGCAAACAAATCTGCTCATCACACAAATGCTTGCCCTGGGTGGGGATCGAACCCACAACCCTCGGATCAGTAGTCAAGGGCACTAACCACTGAGTCACCGAGTCAGTCAAATAAGTTAAGGTCATCGTTTTTCAGGGTCATTGATGTGTTCATTTCATGATTCGAATTGATAAATTACTTAACTTATGTGACACTGGGACTGCCACGGTAAAGCTATTGCATAGCATTTTTTATCAACCTATGCAATGATAATTATTTATTTATTTTTATTTATGCAGTATATTTTATTCACTATTTTTTGATGTATTACTGTTTTCGTGTGCTCCATTTGATTAAAGGACAATATAGTTTGAACTTTTTAGTTACTAGACTGATTGATTCCAAAATCGATATCTGAGGGTCCCAGAAGTCCCTTATCAAGAATCCGTTGCCAGAATTTAAAAAAGTGGCCGACAATTTTGGAAGCAAGCGGTCCAGTAGATATTTTGCGGTAAGGTTTAGGTAAGATGGTGGTAGCTAAGCAGGTGGGCTTAGAAAATGCCCTACCAAACTGAGTCTTACAAAGTTAAACTCCGCTGGGAATCGAACTCGCGATCTCCAAGTTTGAAGCGAATGGAATAACCATTACGCCACGGAGGTGGTCAAAAATAGGTATATCGGCCCTTTAACTTCAATACAAGTAGTAACAATTTGATCCAAGAATCGTCGCGTAGGAGAACCGCTAAGTAAGTTAAATAAAATCAGAGTACAACTGATTTACTTTAGTAAGTACAACTAATTACTACTAATTTTACAATAATTTACTTCACTACAACTAATTACTACTAATTTTATAACTTAGTGATCCCCCGACGCAACTATTACGAAATACAGCCTGCTGACAGATAAACAGACATCTGAGGCTTAGTAATAGGGTACGCTTAAAGTGTACTTTTTTATTTTTTATTTTATTTTTATTTATTTTTATTTATTTATTTTAGGAAGACTAACAGCAAAATATTAGATAGTATATAAAACTTATAAATAAATACAGTGCTATATATAAGTCTCCGCCGATAGGTACATAGGTAGGAGCGAACACATATGAATATTAAAAAGTATATAAAAAGAAAATAAAAGGTATGTAAAAACTACAACATTAAAAGGCGGTTTCATTAACTATTAAAGAATGCAGAAGCCAGCAACCTTCGGACCGTTGTGACGCTGGAGCAAAAGAGGTCAAAGTCGTTATCAATAGAAACACCATTATACGTTTTGAGTACACAACCCTAAAAAGTAGTGATTCAAAAGAAAGTGTCGATAAGTCAGTAAAGATTTCTATTTGAGTACGAGATGAATAATTTTACGAAACAACTTGTTTTTTAAACTACTTATGTTAAAATTGTAGAGATAATTTTATAAATGTTGTTGTTTCTGTACATAACAAATATACACAGTGATTTAAAATAGTCAAGTACGTCAGCAAATAACACCTCTTAAATGAAACTTTGTGTAAAGGTAACCGATTAAGATAAGTTACGATTCCATGACTCAAAAGTAATCCCGGGATTTCAAAATAAAAAAAATATTCCAGAACGGCATTTCTATATTAGTTTTAAGTAAAAAAAAAAAACATTTTTTTTTGCAATCTAATGTCTTACAAGCAATACCAGGATTTTTATAAGAAAATAAATTGGTGAATTAAGGAAGGCATGTCCATAATATCTTTTCGTGGGAAAAAGTGAAGTTTAGGTATATAAGCGCCGGAATATCCTATCAAAACCAATCTCAGGTGTAGTATCTACCTTTTTGCATAACGTTAAAAACTAACGTTACATATGGTAAAATAACTAAATTTTTGAAGTCACCGGAGACTGAGGTAAAAAACGGACCAAATACAAGTTTCCGTACCACTGAGGGTTCCGTACCAAAACATCTTCATAAATCAACTATAAAGAAGATACATACAGAAACTACTAGATGTCTCTAGTTTCTTCACGTTTCAAAAAATATTACATTTAATATATTTTTTGATTTAATTATTTGTAGTTAAAGCGGCAATAGAAAAATACAATGTATAAAAATTTTAACCGCCTACCTAATTATACGGTTCATGAAATAGGCTGTATTTGACAGACAGAGAGAACAAAGAAAAAAACGTTTCTTGTATGGAGCCCCCATTAAATTTTTATAACTTGTCATAACAGAGGCAATATAAATACATAATATATGAAAATTTCAACTGTCTACTTATTACGGTCATGAAATCCAGCGCGCTTATAGACAGACAGAACAAACAAAAACACGTATGTACCTTGTATGGAGCCACCCTTCAATTTTTATTATTTGTTACTACAGCGATAATAGAAATACAACTATGTGCAAATATCAACTATCTATTTCGGTTCATGAAATACAGTCACTAACAGACGAACGGACAGCGGAGGCTCAATCAATCAAAACAATTTATTTTAAATAGGTGTTTACACACACTTTTAAATAGTCAAAGAAATTTATTGTATATTACAAATAATGACATGATTCAGATTACAGTTTTAGGTAATGTTATTTGTTATAGAATCAACATATATATCTTTTTCATTTACATCTGTTATTTTATAATGTCCTCTAGAGCACAAACATTTTTTGACATGAGTCTTGAATTTATTCTCTGACGAACTAGTTACATTTTCTGGAATTTTATTGTAGAATCTTATACACTGCCCCACAAATGACTTTTTAACCTTACTCAGTCTCGAAAAGGCTTAGTGGTAGGTCCTGTTGGTCACCTTTTGGATGAAGGGAACCCTAAAAATGCTCTCCAAGGGTAAGAAGTAAAAAAAAGAAAGAGCCGAGTATCACTGTCACCTGCCGCCACTGAAATGAAGCTAATTTTCTTTTCCAGCCGCCATCCTCCACTGTAATTTTTCATTTTTTATCCGATTAGTGAGACAACTTTTTCAGTGTGATGGATTGATGGATATCTTGAGAATACTGGCCAGGTATGTCTACCAAATGACGCGAAATAGTATAGTTTTATACTTATACTGATATTATATGACTGACTCGGTGGCTTAGTGGTTATGCTCTTGACTACTTATCCTAGACTTGTGGGTTCGATCCCCACTAAGGGCACACATTTGTGTGATGAGCACATTTGTTTGCTCTGTGTCTGGGTGTTAAATATCTATTTATATGTATGTATTTAAACATATATAAGTATGTATATCAATCTCTGGTAGCCCATAACACAGGGAATTCTACTATAGGGGCCAGATGACCATGTGTGATTTGTCCCAGATTTTTTTTTTTTTTTTTTTTTATTAAAAATTTTGAGTGCGTTTGACTGCAACTCACCTGATGGTAAGTGATGATGCAGTCGAGGATGGTACACGCAAACTCAAATAATGCCTATTCACTCTTGCCTTGAAGATCCCCAAATTATAGGAATCGGGAAACACTGACGCAGGCAAGGAGTTCCACTCCTGCGCTGTACGCATAATAAATGAAGAAGCGTAACGATTCGTGCGAAAAGGTGGAACATCAACAACAAAGGGGTGCAACCCCTCCCTGCGTCTCGTTGACCGACGGTGGAATGGAGCAGGGGGAATGAGGTCGTGAAGTTCTTGCGCGCACTCTCCGAAATGAATTCGATAGAATACCGATAGACAGGCGACTTTGCGGCGATGCTCAAGGCTTTGGAGCTTGTCATTGACTAGCTCGTCGTCACCAATGAGTCTCCGTGCGCGTCGGTCGATGGCGTCCAAGGTATCCAGCTGATAGCGGGCTGATCCATCCCATAAGTGTGAACAGTACTCCATACATGAGCGGACCTGTGCTTGATACAAGGTAAGCAGCTGTCCAGGTGTGAAGTACCGTCTCACTTTAGAGAGAATGCCCAGCTTCATTGCAGCAACTTTTGCCTTGGACTCAATGTAACGACCGAAGTTAAGATTGGGTGTTAAATCCACGCCGAGGAGTTCCAGGTGGTCAGATATCTGAATCGGTTCATTCCGGAGAGTTGGAGTCAAGGTAAATGGACTCCTTTTGGCGGAAAAAAGACACGCCTGTGTTTTAGAGGCATTAAACCTTACGAGGTTGGAATCCCCCCATTCAGACACTGCCTGAAGTGATAGGTTTATGCGCTCTATCATGGCCTCTCTTAGAAACAGCGTATCAGCGCTGTTAGCTCGTGCACTGGACAGGTATCTTTCTACAACCGTGCTATCGTCTGCATAACCAATTATACAATATAATGTTTATTTATTAAAATAATTTTCGAAAAATCAAAAAAAATTTTTGGTACAAACTTTCATTTGAAAAGAGTTTTTATGCTCAAAAAGCCCAATGCTCAAATGAATATAAAAATATAAGATCAAAGTACTCGTCAATACGAATCAAACGAGCCCAAAATCGATAGAGTTGTGTCGTTTTATTGCGGAGTTCCTATGGCACAGCTCCATGTCATCATAATATTACATTGTCACGCTATATACATATGCATGCAAAATTTCAGTTCAATCGGAAACCGGGAGGTGGGTTAAATTTAACTTGCAAGATTTCATTGCAGACACTAGGTGAAGTGAAACTAAATAAAAGTTTTTTAAAAATAAAATCTTGTAAAACGGTAGAGTTTGTATGAGGTAATACTAATCCGATCTAAAAATCCTTTTATCAAAAGTTTGAATGAAATTTATGGATTGTTTTATAAAAAAAAAATGTAATTCCGTCAGACATTGTCAAACACTGATGATCAAACCCTTCGGATTAATTTGGGATGCCCCAATGTTTGTTATAAGGGGTTGGTGGTTACAGGGTGTTGTTATAATAGGGGACTCTCATTTATTTATTTATTCAGTCATAATTGGTGAAAATTAATGATTTTCATGCAATGGAACTGATACCTAAGCTAAATGCCTACGAATAATGAAGTTACCTCATCGGTTAAATTAAGGATAAGTTTGTTTGTTTAAATTCAATTCAGTAACAATTCCTTATTCTTTCAACTTTATGGAATATTCGTCGGTTTTTGTACTGTCTTCTAATAATTTCTTTTGATTAGATAAAAACAAGCTTATTCATTTACAACTGGTGCATAAATAAAACAGTGCTACCACGCGATGGTATTGTTATAATCTCGCTCATTGTTCGTGACCCATGTTTTGTAAATTAAAACAGCTAAGATAATCCTTTCTCTAAAACTACAAATGTTGTTTTTGCGTGAGTGAAACAGACAACAGAATGGATTGCTTGTATATGTCGCCGGGATATTGTGAAAACCGCGATATTACAATCTCACTAGTTAGATTATGATATAACGGTAAATTGTGAATCGGATCACAATATCACGGCCTATTCTTGTACCTTCGAATAAAACCGATGATTTCTTCTGCTGCGAAGCATTCTGCTAGCACGGGGGGGGGGGGGAGCTTTTTAACTGTTAAATCAATCAAACCTGACCGAACCTCATATACCTAAGCTTATTTATTTAGTGTTTTTCACTTCGCTTAGTGTTATTGTAATGTCACTAGTGACATTGTAAACAATATGTTATAGTTCGCAATCTTTCGACAGTTCACATTCTCGCCAGTGAAATCCCGTTAGATTATAATCAAACGGAATTTACAATCTTACGGTGACATACGAGTATACACGGCAGATCGTAGGTAGCGATCTGCCCAGATATTCACAGGCAGATCGTAAAAAGGACCAGGCATTTCATCGCGGGGCTCCGAAAAATACTAAAGGTTAGGTTCTTTTAGCATGTCTGGTGCTATCGTAGAAAGGAGCCTCGCGTAGCGGGTCTACGTCGACTTAGTATTTTTCGAAGGCCCGCGATGAAATGTCCGGCTTTTTCACGATCTGCTGGATTCTTACGAACTGCCGCCGACATATACATAGTTTAGTCATCATTACAGCTCATATACGTCCCCACCGAGGGGCTCGAGCCTACCCTGAATCAGGGCGATTAGGCCTTAGTCGACCACGCGGGCCCAGTGCGGGTTGGTCGACTTCACACACAACCTTCGAGTTACTTCGCAGGCGTGTGCAGGTTTCCTCACGATGTTTTCCTTCACCGTTAAAGCAATCGGTATATAGTTTAGTATCCAGACTAAATAAGAAATCAGGAATAGATATATCAAAGAACGATGCAACACGCAATAGTAACAAAAACATTATTTGCTTCGGAATCATTTGAATTTTCAATCATTATCAAAAAACTTCATTATAGACGAGTTACCTCTGTATTAAAATTTCGAATAATTTTGTTGCTGGCTCAGCTGCACATGTCGATAATACAACTAGTTACGGTTTAAAACGATATTGCCTCATTAATCGGCTTACAAAATATCACATAGGCATATCGGTTTGATCGTTCCTGTGTAATCCTTTTTAAAACCCCACCGATGTTGACAGGCACGGCCGTCGAACGCAAATATATCGACAGCTTTGTTTGTTTTAATGATACGGGTTTTACACTTTAGGTACTCATTGAAGAACAACAAAACCATAGCACAGTATTACGATATGGCTTACAGTAGCGCAACGCCATTGATGTCGCACGATGCGCCACCGGCGTAGGTACTAGCCCATACTAGCCTGTAGTCAGCCTGGCAAACTCGCGGAGTTTGTTAGGCTGTGCGCCGCCGCCCGCTGCCCCGCAAGTACCCTTCCGTGGCTCTGCGTAAGTACATTCGTTGCGGTACTGAAAGCCGCTATATTGTAATACTGTGACTATAATGTTATTATTTTCGCGGAAAAACTTTGGGAAAATTGTCAGCTGTGCGTTTCAAGTCATGCATTTGAACCGTAAATGCTAGCACAATTATTGAGAACTGAATTATAAAGATAGGTAGTCACGCCTTTAATCAATATTATTCTAATTTCTGTACTTTTATCAAAGCGACATATTAGCACAACCAATGTACATGGGGAGGGAAAATAATTAACCACACTTGACACGTTAAAACCGACTCTAATGGCAACACTGAAGTATGATTCTGATGTATTATTTAAAATAAATATAGAAACTTAACAGATTTTGTTACAGTTTATATGGAACCATCCTGGAGGTTTTACCTATCAACTAAAAAAAGAATCGTCAATCGATTCGCAATAAACAGTAACATACTATAAAAAAAAACAGGTGAGCCTTACAACAGTAGTTGTATTTATAATGTACTAGCTTTTGCCCGCGGTTTCACCCGCGTGGACATCGTTTTTATGACTGTCTTTGAACCCTCAAACCCCACTCTCCCGAGTGGTGTGCGAGCCGCAAGCGGCTCCCGAGCATGGACGTTAGTTTTCTCCAGATTCCTAGCCCAGATCGGGCTATTCTGATTATCCCTCTATCTCATCTGTGCAAAATAAACAAGAATCCATTGTTCCGTAGCATTGTTAAGAAATTAACCAAAAAAAACTATTTACTCTGTTCCCTCAGGAACTGTATCGGACTATGATATTTTCACGGGATAAAAAGTAGCCTATTTTCTTCCCCGTGACAGAGGCTACCTGCATGCCAAATTTCATCAAGATTGGTCTAGGTTTTGAAGCGTGAAATGGTTACAAATAGGGATGCATCCGATACCGATACCGATACCGATATATCGGCGATACTTCGGGTTTGCCGATATATCGGTATCGGCGATATTTTTATGGCAGATTCAACGATACTTTTCAAATTTCGCGCTTTAAAAATGTAATTTAAACGCGCGTGTTGTCCCATCTATTTCGTTGCAAACGAGGCATCTGTCGCATCTGAGAGACTATTTTTCACCGCAGGTCTTATTCAAACAGACTTGCGAAATCGCCTTTGCCCGCAAAACTTAAGAATGCTTTGTTTTTTAAATAAAAATCTTATAAATGTCAATTTTGATTACTAAAACTATGATTAATTATATAATTAATTGTGTTTTATTTATTCAACCTTCCTTTTTGAATTCAATAAGCGTATCGGTATCGGTATCGGTATCGCCGATATTTTTATAAGAGTATCGGTATCGGTATCGTATCGGCAAAAAGGCGTATCGATGCATCCCTAGTTACAAACAAACACATTTTCACATTTATAATATTATTATGGTAACCTTTAGAAACGTTGATTAAGTTTCAGAAAAAGCGTAGAAAAAGGTACAGTCAAGGAATTTAATTTCTAACCCACCTAAGGTTCAACATCGTATAGCAAACTGTCACCATAAGAGCTATTTTCGATTGATACTGACACATAGAAAAGCAAATGATCTGTAATTTAAAGTGACAAATAATACGTACTGACATTTCAATACTATTACTGAAATAGAATTTTCGACCTTCATGCATTGCGAATGTCCAACGACATTTCAACGAAATGGGTAGGGAATTAAATTCCTTGACTGTACATCAGACCGCCCAAATTGTACCGCTATTGTTCCTTTTTTATATTGTGTTTGTTTTTTTTCATATTTTTTTATGTTTAGTTTTTTTAAGTTTTTATAATTTGTTTTTTTTTTAATACAAGTGTGTAGAATAAAGAGTATTTATCTTATTTATCTTATCTTATCAGCTTCAGATTTTCATGAAACGGACCGTGCACTCGCTGGCAAATTAATCACACCCTTCCCTCATTGTCCTTTGCCTGACACAAAGTCACGTTTTTTTTTTAAAAAAAAAACCTTTTACAGTAAGCGCCTCGTGCCGAGACAATAATTATTTTCATTCTTTTTTCCGTCACAGTACCTCCAGACAATGCGTTAATTAAGCCGCGCCATAACGAAACTCCAGCCGTTAATTATGTGCTAACAAAGTTTATTTCGTTCCCGTTGCATAATAATTGAGCCCATGCACTGAATAAATTATGAACGTTATGTACAAAAATACGGGCTGTTGTATTGGTATAACCACTAACGATTATAACCTAACTAATTAAATTTACTTTTTTTTTTATTTTTTTTTAGTGGTAAACCCTTGACAACATCTCACCTGGTGGTAAGTGACGATGTTGCCGAAGATGGAAGAGGGCTTACCAAGATCCCTCAACGCAATGGGGAACTGGCTATCTTATCTTCATGCCGTTACCCTAGGAATGTTACCCTAGCCCTGCATATTACAGGTTGTAACTAAATTGGTGTAGGTCTCGTTAACTGGGGCTTCTATTCATCATACTGAACAACTTTTGTTCTACGTCTTTGCTGAAAAAGTAAAAAAAAATGTTTACTCTTCATACAAATCGATCAGCTAATCAACCGATTTTGTGCATTTTAGTATGGAGGGTCCAAATTTTTTTTTAAATTTGACTATGGGTCCCTTGGAGAAAGTTGTTCAGTATGACAAGTATAACACCCAGTTAACGGGACCTACACCGATTTTGTTACATCCTGTATATTTAAGAGGTCGCTACGTTAAATTTACTTAAAAAGACGAGAGATGTACACAACAGAACCACACCCGGACACTTCATACACCAGAAAATGATATTTCAAAAAACAAATGACGGAACAGACAAAATAGTGGTGAAATCCTATATACGTTCAACAACCAAACTGTAACCAATCTACATCAATCTGGGTGACGAGAGAGTAATATCGGAATCTAGAGAGCGGCAGGGAGTGTCCTTACTGTATGTTAGTACCAATATTATATACTTTGACAGAACTGTAAGAGACCCAAATAAATTGGTTTTAAACTATATACCCAAACTGACTCATTATAATAGACAGTGTATAGTAATGTGTGTTAAAATTTCTAATATTGACATGAAATCAATACCTAATAATATATCATTTAGACGGAAACTTGTGACATTTCTTTAAAAAAAAAAATTTTATTCCGTAAATTAATTCCTAGATCGACATTTTGACAATTAATATTGACTATGACTAATGCATTGTATCTGTGACTTTATTTTGTAGTATAGTTGGTAGTATAAGTATTAGCTGTGAATTTTAAAAGTATTATTTAAAATAAGATCAGCTTTTGCCTGCGGCTTCGCCTGCGTGGACATCGTTGTAATGACTGTCTAAGAGGGTGCGCGGTGCGCGAGCCGCAAGCGGGGACATGTTTTTCTTTCCAGATCCCTCGGGTACTATGTCAGGATATGCTTATTAGTAAATCATATCATTTCCCACCCACTGAACCATCTCTGTGCAAAAAATCACAACAATTCATTGTTCTGTTGCGATGTTAAAGAAATTAACCAAAAAAAGAGTATTTTTTTAGTTCCCTCAGGAACTGCAACGGGTTTTGCTATTTTCACGGGATAAAAAGTAGCCTATGTCCTTTCTCGTGACACATGCTACCTGCATGCCAAATTTCATTGAGATTGGTCAAGGCGTTGAAGCGTGAAAAGGTAACAAACAAACACATTTTCACATTTATAATATTACTAGCTGTTTCCCGCGGCTTCACCCGCGTGGACCACGTTTCTATGACTTTTCGAGGGTGCGCAGTGCGCGAGCCGCAAGCGGCTCGCGAGCGTGGTAAAAAGTAGCCTATGTCTTAAGCCAGGTCCTAATCTGCCTACCTACCAAATTTCAGCCAAATCCGTTCAGTAGTTTTTGCGGGAAAGCGTAACAGACAGACAGAGTTACTTTCGCATTTATAATATTACTAGCTGTTTCCCGCGGCTTCACCCGCGTGGGCCACGTTTCTATGACTTTTCGAGGGTGCGCAGAGCGTGGTAAAAAGTAGCCTATGTCTTAATCCGGGTCCTAATCTGTCTACCTACCAAATTTCAGCCAAATCCGTTCAGTAGTTTTGGCGGGAAAGCGTAACAGACAGACAGAGTTACTTTCGCATTTATAATATTAGTAGGGATAGTAGGGATAGTAGGGATAATATCCTTACTTAATATTATAAATGTGAAAATGTGTTTGCTTGTTACCTTTTCACGCTTCAATGCTTTGACCAATCTTTATGGAAATTGGCATTCAGGTAGCCTGTGTTACGAGGAAGGCCATTGGCTACTTTTTATCCCGGGAAAATAGCATAATCTGATGCAGTTCCTGAGGCAACTAAAAAAATACTCGCTTGTTGTGATTTTTACACTGAGATGGTTAAGTAGGTGGGAAACAACATAATTTACTAATCACCGTTTAGGACAGTCACAAAAACGATGTACACGTGGGCGAAGCCACGGGAAAAAGCTAGTCTGATATAAATAAAAAATCTACAGATCATCCGGGCTTCCGTCTTCCGGCCTCTCTGGGCGCGTTCCCGGATTTGCCATACGCGGAATTAGGCGGCATGGTTATGTCTCCTTAGCCTTCGCGACTGAAAAAATAAGGAGGCATGGCCATGGTTCCTTAACCTTCGTGACTGAAAGAAAAACGCATTTCCTATTGCACACTTCCGTCCCTTTCCTCGCATTAGGCGGCATGGTCAAGTTTCCTCACCCTTCGTGACTGAAAAAACATTAGGCGCCATGGCCATGTTTTCTTAGCATTTGTGACTGAAAAAAAACGTATTTCCTTTTCTACATTCCCACAGATTACAGAAAAGCGAGAGGAAATATGTTACACGTCAAAAACATACAGTCGAATTGAGGACCTCCTCCTTTTTAGGGTTCCGTAGTACAACAAGGGACCCTTATAGTTTCGTCATGTCTGTCTGTCCGCGGCCTAGCTCCTAGACTATTAGGAGTTAAGAGCTGAAATTTGGCAAAGATATATATAATAACTAGCTGTCCCGGCGAACTTCGTACCGCCTAACATTACATTACACTGCCCTACCCTACACTACACTACCCTACCCTACTACATACACTACACTACACTACCCTACACTACACTACACTACCCTACCCTACCCTACACTACCCTACACTACCCTACACTACCCTACACTACCCTACACTACCCTACACTACCCTACCCTACCCTACACTACCCTACCCTACCCTACACTACCCTACCCTACCCTACACTACCCTACCCTACCCTACCCTACACTACCCTACCCTACACTACATAACACTACCCTACCCTACCCTACCCTACCCTATCCTACATAAGAACCTTCTCCTGACAATAACAAACTCGACAAAAAAAGAATTAGCGAAATCGGTCCAGCCGTTTAGGAGGAGTTCAATGACTAACACACGGACAGAAGATTTATATGGAATAAAATCTTTTTGTACCTATCTCTATAAATACAAACAGCTGTGTCTTAAATAAAAATGTTTTTGCATTTTATAAATAAAAAATAATCAAATCTTTTTTGTCATATGGAGGTATATACAGTTTATGAAAAGAGTTTTATTATTCTCCGAAAATGATCAAATCTTCTTATATGTTTGTTTTGACAACCGATATTGTTGCCATGGCAACCGAGCGTGAAGTTTTTTTCTTCCTTACTGAATTTCTGGATTCTTAATTAAAATTGCGACTATAATTTGAGATTTAAACTATCCTATCTCTCAAGTTGGATCGAACTGCACATGGTGTGCGAATTTTATTATAATCGGTTAAGTGGTTTAGGAGTCCATTGGGGACAAACATTGTGACACGAGATTTATATATATCTTTCTTATATGTTTGTTTTGACAACCGATATTGTTGCCATGGCAACCGAGCGTGAAGTTTTTTTCTTCCTTACTGAATTTCTGGATTCTTAATTAAAATTGCGACTATAATTTGAGATTTAAACTATCCTATCTCTCAAGTTGGATCGAACTGCACATGGTGTGCGAATTTTATTATAATCGGTTAAGTGGTTTAGGAGTCCATTGGGGACAAACATTGTGACACGAGATTTATATATATAAGATAACGCGAAGAGAACTGTAAAAAAAAATTTGGAAAAAAAACTTTTTAAGGGTACCTTCCCTACAAGTAAAGTGGGGATGATTTTTTTTTCGTCAAACCCAGTCGTGTGCATCTTTGGTTAGAACTAAAATAATTGAAAACAAATTTTTTTTGACGTGACAACTAAATCGATGGACGCCGCCTGCACGCACGAAAAAGGATGACTCATTGTCCCGTTACGCTCATTGTCCCGTTACGTTATGACGTTGTCACGTTAAACTATCGTACATTGACTTTACAGACAATAAATTTATTTTAATAATAACGCGAAGAGAACTGTAAAAAAAATCGGGAAAAGAAAAATTTTTAAAAGTACTTCCCTTACAAGTAAAGTGGGGTGATTTTTTTCCTCGTCAAACCCAGTGGTATGCATCTTTGGTTAGAACTTAAATAATTGAAAACGCTAAACACGTTAAAAAACTTAATTATTTTTCATAATTATTTTTGGTTTTGTTAATTTTCTGATAAAGTACTACACCGATTTTGATTAAATTTATATGGGACCACACGGGGAGCACTAGCTTTCGAATAAAAAAAGAATCATAAAAATCAGTTCACTCAATCAAAAGTTCTGAGGTAACACACATAAAATAAAAAAATAAACATACAGACGAATTGAGAACTTCTTCCTTTTGGAAGACGCTTGAAAGTAGACCATTTTATAATTTAGGGTCCCGTTTTTGAAAAAATAGGCTTGAAAGTGCTAAATTTTGTTGGAGTCGAGTATCCCCACCCCCTAACAACTAAACCGCTGTATTTGTAAATTTGAAAAAAATCATGAAAGAAGTTATTGACTTCATTCATGATGTTACAAAGGAAAACTATCACGGCTAGTAGGCTTTATTAGTTTAGGAGAAATAGACGACCAACTTAAGATGTGTAGTTCGATTTGAAAAAATCATAGATTTTTCATACAATTTGTTCTATTACCAACTGCAAATATAATTTTGTTTTTTAAAATTGTCATTTTTTGAAAAGACTGCGGAACCCTTTTTTGCGCGATTCCGACTCGCACTTGGTCGTTTTTTATGAAGTCAGTTGATAAAAATAACAATTAAGAAAGCCCGATTTGAATAGCAGTCTGTATTTGGTACCGAAGAAAGTTACGAAACGTCCACATTACCGACACGTGCACCAGAATATCTTTATTAACAGGGTGTTTCAGAACTGAACTAAACACACTACTTTTCTCATTTCGCCGCGCCGCCGCCTTGTGAATTTATCGGACCACACCGCGGGGGACTCCCCTATTTTGCATATAAATCCTTAGATAGAATTACTAGACCGTTAGCAGGCGGTACATGCTGCATCAATTATGTAGTGAACAGTGTTATTCCTGCATTTTATGAGGCGTTTGTGGTTCTAGGAGATCCAGGGCCGGACTCAGATTCAGTTTCCAATTGAAATAATCTATTTACTATTTTCTATTTAGAATTTATCATCATAATCATATCAGATCATATACATCCCCACCGAGGGGCTCGAGCCTACCCTGAATTAGCGACAACGCGGTCCCAGTGCGGGTTGTTCGAAACGTGGCCTTGGTATTTAAATTAAATTATAATGTAGTTACAAATCAATTGAAGCAAAAGTTCATTACTGCAGCGGCCAGCAAAAGAGGCATTGATGGATGATCGTGTAACTGTGGACCTAGGCAAAGCCAAAAAAGATCCAAAAGTGGAAGTCTAGATATAATAAAATAATTAGACATCAAAAGATTAACATTACAGAACTCATAGTTAAGTTTAAAACGAAACGTGGCCTTCGTATTTAAATTAAATTATAATGTAGTTAAAAATCAATTGAAGCAAAAGTTCATTACTGCAGCGGCCAGCAAAAGAGGCATTTATGGATGATCGTGTAAATGTGGGCCGGCCTAGGCGAAGCCGAGGCACACATACGTAAGTCTATCAATGCCTAGTTGTGGTCAAGGCTTCTCAAATAATGCGCGGAAATTAATAGTACATTTCTTTCGATTTTGGCGGCAACAAGTTTTCTATAACGGCTCTTGCCGCCTCTTGAATTTCAAGTGGCGTTAAAGTCAGTTCATCACTCTCATTGTCTTCACTTGAACTTGTTTTTTCAAATACAATTACTTTCCAAAATCAATGACAACAATAATTTTTCACGCGCCAAAGTGATCATTTGTTTTATTCTTCATTAAACAGCTTTCTATTTGCAAGCCAGTTTTTTTTTTTTTTATGCACAATTGGTAAACCCTTGACAACATCTCACCTGGTGGTAAGTGACGATGTTGCCGAAGATGGAAGCGTGCTTACCAAGATTCCCCAACGCAATGGGGAACTGGCTATCTTAAAATTTAAATAAAACCTTTGATAAGTTACCTCCTTGGTTGCCATGTTTCGGAGTAAAAGATCGTTCCATTTTTAAATTACATGCCACTACACAAATTATAATTAATTACTGGTAAAATACGGCCAGTGCAGCAATTTCGATTTATCTCGAAGAAGATTGTCAAAATAATGCTTAAATTTCCAAGCATCTTTGAGAAACAGATATTTCCAATACTTGTTACGGAGTATACAAAATTTCCAATCTATCACCTGCGCCCAAGAAACTTTCGGATCCCCACTGAGGGGTAGGTAGGTACCTATACAAGATTTCTCCAAGGGCCAGCTCTCACCCGCTACGTGCCTGTCAAGTTGTGGTTCTTGCAAAAGAGTATGTAAATTGCATTGAGCTGAATGTAAATGATACTTGTGTCGGAAACTGGGACACAATAGTCACGGGAGCTTAATGTAAAACTGCTGTCGCGTTTATAGACAGTACATGGTATCGAACCTCACAATAGGAATGACGAATGCAAGTCATCTGATTTACTCATTATCATCTGTCAAAAACGACATTTTGTTCTAAATACCTAGGCGTGAAGTCATAGTTTTGCAGCGTCATTTATGTACTCATTTTGTGATTTTGGTGAATTAAAAATGGAAGACTTGATGGAAAACTAAACAAAAAAGGTTTTCCGAAGTTTAAGTAGGAGGGCAATTTAGTGAATTAAGAGTTCATAATTTATTTCTGATGGTGTCGTCATCCCTAATATTCTGAAGTATAGTGGAGCGTGCTATGCTTGGAGTTTCTCTGCGTGATCGAATCAGAAACGAATAGATCCGCAGGAGAACCAAAGTAACCGACATAGCTCACAGAATCGCTAAACTGAAGTGGCAGTGGGCAGGGCACATATCTCGTAGAACAGATTTAAGAACACCATGTATTCAACTATGTTCTGTGAAATAAATTCTTTGACTTGACTTGACTTGATAGATGACCGTTGGGGCAGTAAAGTTCTAGAGTGGCGACCGCGCACCGGAAAACGTAGGTAGGTAGGTCTCCCACGCGGTGGACTGACGACCTGGTGAAAATCGCGGGAAGCCGATGGATGCGGGCGGAAAAGGACCGGTCGACGTGGAAATCCTTGGGGAAGGCCTTTGTCCAGCAGTGGACGTTTTCGGCTGATATGATGATGATGATGATAATTGGCCAATACAGAATTAAGAGTGAACTTAGATGTAGTTTTAGGCTGCCCAATTTTAAAATACAATAACAGTTAAATCTTTCGCAACCGACTTTTATAGCATTCTTAGTTATAATGGAATTTTGTACACATGATTTTTTTTTCAATAATTGACTGTTAATTTCTCGTCAAGTTTATATTTAGTGCGTTTAAACTAAATTATTTTAATTGATTTTCACAAAAATGTGTTTTTTTCAGATACTGTGTTTTGAAACGGGGCAGCCGTTTTCGCAACAGAAAATGCTGACTACGCCACCGGCGGCGTAGTCTGTTTGTAGCGCGTAGCAAAAAATTCTCTCGTTGTAGAGAAAGTAATTTTCATAGTGAACACAATAGGTATAGAAAATAGTTTTTACAGAAATAGAAAATGCTACAAAAATGACACAAATCTTTACTAAGGAAATTTCAATGAGTATGATCAAGTAAGTAAGTAAGTAAATGTCATTTATTGCATACCAGAAAAAAACATTTAGGACATTTATCATCATCATCATATCATATCAGCCAAAAATCGTCCACTGCTAGACAAAGGCCTCCCCCAAGGATTTCCACGACGATCGGTCCTGCGCTGCCCGCATCCATCGGCTTCCCGCAATCTTCACCAGGTCGTCGGTCCACCGCGTGGGAGGCCTGCCTACGCTACGTTTTCCGGTGCGCGGTCGCCACTCTAGAACTTTACTGCCCCAGCGGCCATCTGTTCTACGAGCTATGTGCCCTGCCCACTGCCACTTCAGTTTAGCGATTCTGTGAGCTATGTCGGTTACTTTAGTTCTCTCGTTTCTGATTCGATCACGCAGAGAAACTCCGAGCATAGCACGCTCCATTGCCCTTTGGGTGACCTTGAACCTTCTTATGAGGCCCATAGTGAGCAACCATGTCTCAGTTCCGTAAGTCATCACTGGCAACACACACTGGTCAAAGACCTTAGTCTTGAGACACTGCGATATTTGGGACGTAAAGATATTGCGAAGCTTTTCGAACGCTGCCCAGCCGAGTTGAATTCGTCGATTGATCTCTTTCTTGAAGTTTGACCTGCCTAGCTGGACTGTTTGTCCCAGGTATACATATTCGTCAAAACCTTTAGAGGGGTGGGTGCGACACGGACATTTAACATTACTTTCGTCTTGTCCATGTTCATTTTAAGGCCCACTTGTTGAGAGACTTTTCTGAGGCCATCGAGCATTGTGCTTAGGTCTTCCATAGTCTCAGCCATGACCACGATATCGTCAGCGAATCGGAGGTGGGATATGTACTCGCCGTTGATATTGATGCCAAGTCCACCCCAGTCCACAAGCTTAAAAACATCTTCCAGGGCGGCGGTGAACAGTTCCGGAGATATAACGTCTTCCTGTCTCACCCCTCGCTGCAACTGGATAGGTTTTGAGTTCTGATCCTAGAGGCGAACCGACATGGTGGCGTTTTCATACAGACACTTCAACACCTTGATGTATCGATAGTCAATTTGGCACCGCTGGAGAGACTGTAGCCCAGCCCAGGTTTCAACTGAATCAAAGGCCTTCTCGTAGTAACAAACGCCAAACATAGTGGCTGATTGTACTCTTCAGTCTTCTGTATAATCTGCCGCAGCGTATGTATATGGTCTATGGTACTAAAGCCTTTTCGGAAACCGGCTTGTTCGGGAGGCTGGAAGTCGTCAAACCCGCGTGCGAGACGATTCGTAATGACTCTCGAAAACAGCTTGTAGACATGGCTTAGAATTGACATGGGTCTGTAGTTCTTCAGCAAGGTGTGGTCACCCTTTTTGAAGAATGGCACAACCACACTTCTGTGCCATGCCTTAGGCGTTTGTCCCTCGAGTGTAACGGAATTAAATAACTTCTGAAGAGCTTTTAGTACCGGTGATCCACCTGCTTTCAGAAGTTCAGCCGTAATTCCATCATCACCCGGTGCCTTGTTGTTCTTGACTGTTTGAGAGCCATTCTAATCTCGTACAGGCTGACTTCCGGGATATATTCGGTCAAGTGTCGGGTTAGTCTGGCTCTTGGGTCTTCAGCCAGATCGCTAAGTACATTTATATCAAGTTGTTTTTAAATATTCGTATTATCTGTCCTTTTTATGATTGTTTTCTATGTTTGTTCTAAATAAATGAAATAAAATAATAAACAGAAGAAACTTAAAATTTGGAAAGTCTGATAAAGTGTGTCCTATGTCACTCACGGAATCAAGACGAATCTAACGATACCTCGAACTATAAAATCCATCAAACTGTTTAGAAGATATTGCGGAATAAAGAAACATACAGACAGACATACATTAGACTTGAAAATAAAACACTCATTTATGTGGGCAGTCATGTAGAAAGAAACTAGACAGTGGAAAAGTGGCGTTCTAGTCCTAAAAACTTTGTTTCTATTCCAAGAGCGTATTCACAAAATCTTTTTCCATACAAACTTAATACGACTACTTCTTGAAAATGGACGGGCCGATTCTAATCAAACTTAAGCAAGTCACAAAACTCTTGTTTGTGCATAGATAACATGTTCGAAATAGTCAATTTAAAAAAAGTTTAGTGAATTTTAAGATTACTATGAAAACCTTAAATCACTATTATTTTTTGACAACACATTTTTTTTGAAAACCAAATCTAATAACATAACAAGAAATTCGAGTTTGCTTCATCACATCAGCTCATATATATGTCCCCACCGAGGGGCTTGAGCCTACCCTGAATTAGGGCGATCGGGCCTTAGTCGACCACGGGGGCCCAGTGCGGGTTCCTCAACTTCACACACAACCTTCGAGTTTCTTCGAAGGCGTGTGCAGGTTTCCTCACGATGTTTTCCTTCACCGTAAGAGCGTCGGATAAACGTATGTATGTTTTTACTCGTATGAGATCGAAATTCGAAAACACATTGGTATGTGGCAGGACTCACAACTCGAATCACAACTTCCCGGATAGGAGGTAGCGGCCCCTGCCGTTGCACCACCGACGCTTTTGAGTATAAAATTTCATATGAATCGGCCCGTCCATTTTTCAAGAAGTAGTAATTTAAAGTTTTTAAGGGAAACGATTTTGTAAATACGTTCTAAACTTGGCATTTTTTAGCTTCAACGGCACACGGAAAAGCTAAAACCACCCGAAACCAAAGCAAAGTATATCTGCAATATTCAAGGAACTTTCTGTCCATGTGGCATAGCCAAATTAATATATTAGTACTAACATACAGTATGGACACTCCCTGCCGCTCTCTAGATTGCGACCTCACCCCCTCGTCACCCAGATTGGTCCTCGAACGTACTTACAGGATTTCGCCGTGAGTTTTGTTTGCTCCGTCATTTATTTTTAGAAATATCATTTCACTATTGTTGTATGCAGTGTCCGGGGTGTGACCAAAGGCTGCCGGCGGCAGCGCAGGTGGCTGGCATGTCCGCCGAGCTGACCCGTTTAGGTTCAGCTCGGCTGAACCGAGGCGTGCCTGTAGCGTCACTACAATGGCCGACAATAATACATGTGCCTGCAACTTTTTCAAGAAACAATTTCAACAGTTAGGACTTGCACTACGCGTTTATCTAAAAGAAATATGATAGAGTGGAAAGTCACAGTATGTATGTAAGACTGAGTACACAGATTTACTTATTACAAGAATAGTCTTGTAACAAACAAATGTATTCTATAAACTTTCTGAAGTAAAACTTCTTTACGCACGCTTGACGGGGGGGGGGGGGGGGGGGGGAGAATAACCTGGTGGATGCGTGACGGAAGTGTGTTCTGGCGAGGCGAACAGAAGTTGAGGATAAATTATTGAAGATAGAAAGAGACATACTATTGATTTTTGTTTACCAACAAAAGCCGTTGCCAAGGCAACAATATACTTCAATTACTTCAGTCGTGCGTGTGGTCTGGAGCACACTCGTATATTTTTAATTCACAACTGGTAAGGAACTGGATATCTTATCTTCAAACAGGAATACATCTAAGCTGTTAACATTGGTGTTTGGCAACAAGACTTAGATAAGATAAGGTTAACAAATGCCCTTCCACCAACCAAACCCAGTCTTACTAAGTTAGACTCCGCCGGGAATCGAACCCGCGTCCTCCTGATGTGAAGCTAATGGATTTAACTATTACGCCACGAAGGCTAAAACTCAAGACTATAGTCTTAGAACTTTCAATCAACCTGCAATACCTATGCGTAATATTATGTGTCCAATCCCAAACGAATACTGTGTCGTTTCTTTCCCTCTAATATGGTTGAGGGGAGCGATGGCTGACTCTCGCGTTATAGTGACCGGGTTCTGTCTGTGTGAACGGGCCTATTCTTCTCAAAGGCATTTATGAATGCCATTCAATGATTTTAATGTATAACTTCTCGTGTTATATTGTTTTCATGTTCTAATGAAATAATTTGTTTTATTATCAATGATTGTGTTTTGACGTTAATAATCTAATGATTGTTTATTTTTTTATTTTTCACATATGACATGTATAAATATGTAATTATTAGGTACTATTGACTACAAGAAAGAGTGTAAATTTCACCTATTTTGAATAAACATCTTGAAAAATCTTTGCATACCAATAGTACATTATTCAAGCAAAAGTTAATTTAATCTGTAGGTACAGAATAAATGTATGAACCTTGCTTCGTTTGAAATAGGTACTCTTATTAAACCCTCTCGGGCAAGAAACTAATCGTTTGCATAACTTTGTGTTCGCGTTCAAAGAAAAGAACCAAACAGCTAATTTTAATATCAAAGGTAGACATTTTCAAAGCAATCCCTTAAAATTAATGTTGAATAAATAATATTTTGAAAGTGATACTCAGGCGTGGCACAGTGGAGTTAACAACGGATGTAAAACAAACTAGGAGTAAACAGAAGTGTGTCCCGCCCGGAGCGAATTTAAATTTTGCCGCATTTTACTTCAGCGGATGAAACCAAAAAATACAAAGATGATTATTCCAGTATACAGGGCGTCCCACGGCTATGCCACACCCCGGACACTGCATACAACGGGCGTGAAATGACATTTCTAAAACAAATGACGGAGCAAAACAACGGCAAAATTCTATACGTTTGATAACCAAACTATAACCAATCCGGACACTCCATACAAACGAGCGAGAAATGATATACATAATTATAACTGACGTATCTATAGGCAAGAATGCAGGTAGGGTTGAATCACACCGGCGGTATTGGTCACGAAATGTTTGTTAGTTATTTACTGCATGCACACTGCAAGATATATATACTGTGCTGCAAGCAACAATCAACAGTTATCTTATATGATTAAGTAACTTACATGGATAACATTGTTCATTTGTTCTTCAAACACAGGAGCTTTTGTCCGTGAAACAATCTCATTTAGTAACCTACAATAATAGTCAATCTCAATCTATAATTCCGAGATCACATTTTATAATATCACACCACTAGATATTTCTATACAACTCATACTTTCACACCATCTAATCAAATTATTTTAAATAAATAAAACGAACAAAATATCTCACAAGCCACAATAACAAACTGACATCTGACATATGAAAAACATAAAGGAACTACATTTCTAAAAAAAAAGATACAGCTAGTATGAAGATTCATAGGAACTGATTGTTCTTAGATTTGGTCGTATAATATTGGTGGTCAGCCAATCATGATACGAGGCATGCTGAGACGCCGCGGCCGCCTATTGGCGTCGAGCGGTGAGCGGCGCGCAAAATAAATATAAGTGACGTTAATCGCGCATGCGTAGTTCGTCCTTTACGTTCGGTAACTAGTTGCTTTTTATTCCGGTGTACGAAATCACAGCGGCGCGCAAAGTAAATATAAGTGACGTTTATCGCGCTTGCGTAGCTCGTCCTTTACGTTTGGTACCCAATCTACATCCAATCTGAGTGACGGGGGGGTGAGGTCGAATTTAGAGAGCGGCAGGGAGTGTCCATACTGTACGTTAGTACTAATATATATACTGTGTCTGGGGTGAGGTCGGAATCTAGAGAGGCAGGGAGTGTCCATACTTATGTTAGTACTAATATATATACTTTGGCTATGCCACATGGAGAGAAAGTAGCTTGAATATTGTAGATGGAACATTTTAACAAAGAGTTCATTATTTTAATTTGAAAAACAATGTTCAACCATGTAATTATTTAAATAAATCTATGAATGCAGTTTAAGTTGTTTTAAAATTAAAATAATGTCTTCATTCAGTAAAATGTTCCATCTACAATATTCAAGGTACTTTCCCTCCAAATGGAATAGCCGTGGGACGCCCTGTATACAGGTGGGTCTACAATTCCACACAAAAGTTCATTGTTTTTACTCGAGTGCCAAAAAAAGAGGGTAATGTTTTCGTGTGTATGTATGTAGGTATATCTGTTTCTTTGGCTGAGCCTCTAGCCTAAAAGACCAGTTAGATTCGTCTTAGTCCCCTGGGTAACATTGGGTACACTTTTTCCCGACTGTCAAAAAAAGGAGGGTTATTTTTTATGCAGTCAGGTTTTTAAGTTTTAAATAAATTGGTTAAGTTAACATTTAATTCACATTGTATTTGAACTGATAAGATTTAAAATTAGTTGTTCCGTTTCAGTTGATTCCTATAATTGGTCTTGAAGAATCATTTGAACAATCATCTTCACTCATGTTTATTTGCGTGACTACGAGTATTATGTTCTTTTTTTTGAGCGTCGGTGGCGTAACGGCTAGGGCCTGTCCGGGAGGTCGTGGTTCGGATCCAGCCACGTACCAATGTGATTTCTAATTTATATTTCACATGTACGTTTATCCGATGCTCTTACGGTGAAGGAAAACATCGTGAGGAAACCTGCACACGCCTGCGGAGAAACTCGCAGGTTGTGTGTGAAGTCGACTGACCCGCACTGGGCCCACGTGGTCGACTAAGGCCCGATTGCCCTAATTCAGGGTAGGCTCGAACCCCTCGGTGGGGACGTATATGAGCTGATATTACGTGTTCCAGAGAGCCATAATTATTTCAGTAGTTTCTATCATTGAATGAATCAATAATTTTATAGTTAGCTTTATAGAACCCTAAAAATCTAGATTATCCTTACTTGATAGAAAGTATAGGAATTCATTTTTGAATCAGCGACTTAAATTGATTCCTCCGGCAGAGCGGCAACGCCGCGATCAGCCGACCCGCGAGTCGCAGTAAACGTTGAAGTAATTGCTGGAAAAATTTAGATTTTTGCGTTTAACAAGCTTACTCCAACACCTGGAGTTCGGCGAGCCACAATCATTCCTCTATTTCTTCCTCTAGTTGGACTTTTTAATTTCTATCACTTTTAAAGTGATAATAGCTTTATATGTTTTAGAATAAGTTTAAAATTGTTATTCATTATTCATTTAAATTTCTGCTCGCGTACTACCTGTCTCCTTGCTTTTTCTCCGAGCACTGGGTTGTCTGGTAGAATTTGCTCTCAGCGATAAGACCGCCTAAATTATACGTTTATTAGTTTTTAATTTAAATTGTACATATGTATTTATTTATTTTGATGTACAATAAAGAGTTATTTGAGTTTAAGTATTACCCAAAAGTGTTAACACTGGCTCGTAGCACAAAAAGTACAGATTTTTGGAATGAAGAAAATTAAACATAGGTTACTACAGCTGGCTCTAAACCCTAGAATATAAATATTCAAACGAAATGCGATAGTTCTGTAACCTAGTGCCATGAGATGATAAGAGTCATGAATTCGAGTTATTTTAAATTGTCCTAAATCACTGCGTTGTTTTTTACAAAGTCTGGGTAGTTTTTCTGCACCAGGCTGTGCTTGTAGGATGGAATCCGTCAAAGACACCAATTAACTGCCCAAGTTCATACTGAAAGTTTTACCGTGTTAAGTACATGAATAACTACAGTGTTTTATGAAACACACTTATTATGTATATATTTCGCAGGCATACTATATAATTCGTCATTATACATACGGTCGGGCAAATGTCAGGCAAGTTATATAGTGGCCAGGGCGGGGAACCTCGCTTCGCGAGGCTCTTTGATAGTTACTTCAATTAAACCTGACCGAACCTAACATCAATACAATACAACCTCATTTACAATCTGCCGTACGGCATTTTGTCAATTTGCCTGACTCGGCATTGATCGTTTATATATGGACGAATTATAATAATTTGCCTGGCTCGGCATTTTACAATCTGCGTACAGAATTTTACATTTTGCCTGACCGTTTACATACGGACGAATTATTACAAATTGCCTAAATCGGCGTACAGCATTTTACATTTTGCCTGACCGTTAACATACGGACGAATTATACAATTTGCCTGACCGTATGTAAAATGACTAATAATACAATTGGCCTGCTAGATATAATATATTCTTTACATTTCAAAATTCGAATATTTTGCTATATTCTAGAGAAATTTCTACGCATTGCAACAGTGGTAAGAACAAATCAAATAGGTCACTTCTTATACATTTTTTCACGTTTCATTTAACATTTTACTCGCTAAGTTAGTTTTCAACAAAAAGAGCTATAATATGGGTCATATTGCCCTCAATTTACATCATAACACTCTCACTCAGCTCATTAACAATGGACGAAGGACGATCTGAATGGGGCAAAAACGAACAACTCTCTAGCGCAATGCGGGACCCAATTCCAATGTAAGCGAAGGGTCCAAATGGCGATATTAATAACACTCAGTGATAGTTTCTTTTGCCAACATCATTTCCTATTTCATTATTTACACAAGCAAGAACGAGATGGAGTTAGGGGATAAAATGAGAAGGAAGTTCGGATATTATAGTGACTCTGGTTGCCCTGAAGGACTACGTGCTCGGTAATACCCCGTCCGTAGAGGCGGAAAAACTATAGCGCGCTGTCGTGGTGAATGTTATGTGATGTGAAATCATAATGGATTTGATAAGTGTCTCTCTAATACTCACATATTATGTCTAGCTAGCATTTTATTCTTAATTTTCTGAAATATACGATGTCGATGAACTGTTGGTATGCTACAAGGTTCTTTTTGTTGTTATGTTGTTTTTAAGTCTTTGCATATTTTAATAAGTGGGATTCATTTTTGATGTTTTGGGTACGAACAATTCTAGACATAGGAATATTATTCATTCAAAGATCACGAAATAGTATACAAATAAAAACCGGTACAGTTTTGTAAGGGTTCTGTACCATCATACTAGATGGCGCTAGTTTCTTCAAGTTTAAAAAAAAACGTTTTTTTGTATGCAGACTTTCACTTTTTCAAATTTTTGGTATTTTTTGTTATAGCGGCAACAGAAATACAGAATCTGTGAAAATTTCAACTGTCTAGCTATCACGGTTCATGAAATATAGTCTGGTAACAGCGAAGTCATAGTAATAGGGTCCCGTTTTTACCCTTTGGGTACGGAACCCTAAAATGATACATATAGTCAATTAAGAAGCCTCTTACGAACACTCGCGTACTATACTCGGGAGTTTCGGGAGTCTCAAAAATGAGATCATTTGTACGAGAACCAAAGTAATCGACATAGCACTCAGAATAGATAAACTTGGCAGTGGGCGGGGCATATATCTTGTAGAACAAATGGCCGCGGGCGGGGTAGTAAAGTCCTCGAGTGGCGACCGCAGACCGGAAGACGTACCTCTCGGTGGACTAACGACCTGGTGAAGGTCACAGCAAGACGCTGGATTTAAGCAGTGCAGGACCGGTTGTGAACATCCTTGGGGAGACCTTTGTCCGCAGAGGACGTCTCGCGACTGATATGATGAAATTAAGAAGATTCTACTGATCGTGATGCTGGAGAATGCTACAAGCTACGGCGTGAGACGTATCAAACACTATACTTACGCATTCATTGTAAACACTTTTATAAAAAACAAAATGTTTATAAAATAAAACGTTTTTACCCGACTGCGCCCGAAGGAAGGTTATGTTTTTCAAGTGTGTGTATGTATGTTTATTTCTTTGGTACGCCCTGTAGTCTAAACGGCTTGATAGATTTTGGAGTGCGAGGTGTCTTTAGATTCCTCTTAACCCTGCAGTGGTCGCGCGCCCAAAATTCTCTTGAGTGGTCGCGTGGATTAAATATGTTTTTTATAAATTTCTTTATATTATAATTTTTCTATTAAAAAATGGCAAGTAGCCTTATATAAAATTAAATTATAATAAGAAACGGATCAGAACAATTAACAGTTTGTCAAAATAAACCAAAACACAAACTTCTTAAAAATCGTCTTTGAAAATTATATGAGACCTTAATACGCGCTTATTGCGAAAACAATTCAACTATTATTTTCTTAACGGGAACCACATACATATTTGGAATGAACAGAGCGGGGGTAGGGATTGTCATACTTAAAGTACACGAAGTCCTGTGTACGCACTTGAACTGTTTACGAATAATTTCATTTTTATTTGCCGTGGATTACATATGTAATCCGTTAATCCCGTGAGTGACATAGGATAAAATGTTTACCCGTCTGGCCAAAAAATAGAGGTTAAGTTTTTATGTAGTCGGTTTTTATTTCAATCCTAAAGTTATTGATTTCAATTCTTATTAACAGTAAAATCACCGAACGAAGCCCATCAATGTCGATAAAATCACAGTTAGGTCAAAGTATACATATTAGTACTAACATACAGTATGGACACTCCCTGCCGCTCTCTAGATTCCGCCCTCAACCCCTCGTCACCCAGATTGATACAGATTGGTTATAGATTAGTTCTCGAACGTATAGGATTTTGCCGTGATGTTGTTTGCTCCGTCATTTGTTTTTAGCAATTTCATTTCACGACCGTTGTATGCAGCGTCCGAGGTGTGGTTGGGTTACAAGACATAGCTCCTTAAGGGCCGCCAGGAGGCTCGACTTTCCATACAAACGTAGTTTTGCTTTAATACAAAAACTACATGCCGGATTGAATCCAAACTCTGTAAATATATTGAGGAGACACATATAGATGTTTGTATTTAGTTTTCGATGTACTAATATAAAACGTAAAAAAATAAGAGCAACATTAAACTTTCATTACAAAACTAGTTTAAGCCTTCGTTTACTTACGTTAAAATTTACTACAATGAAAATTAAAACAAACATCGATATGTGTCTACTTAATATATTTACAAAGTTTGGATTCAATCCGGCATGTAGTTTTTGTATTAAAGCAAAACTACGTTTGTATGGAAACTCGAGTCTCCTAGAGACTCTTAAGTCTTTAGTTGTCTGGGCAAGCCGCGGACGACGTTTTGACAAATACTAATGTTCCGTACACCGGGGACCGTTTTCCCCTCCATTTCACCGAGGTCCCATCGGAGGAAGATTACCAGCTAACGTACCAAACTAATAATAAATTGTGTCTACTCAATATATTTACAAAGTTTGGATTCAATCCGGCATGTAGTTTTTGTATTAAAGCAAAACTACGTTTGTATGGAAACTCGAGTCTCCTAGAGACTCTTAAGTCTTTAGTTGTCTGGGCAAGCCGCGGACGACGTTTTGACAAATACTAATGTTCCGTACACCAGGGACCGTTTTCCCCACCATTTCACCGAGGTCCCATCGGAGGAAGATTACCTATCTAACGTACCAAACTAATAATAATTTGGTGTAGGACGGTGTGAACTTTGCACCTCAACTAAGTTATAGATTCAAAAAGATTCCAAGACGCTCCTACAAATGGCATTAAAGGTATATTTTTTTGGCAAAATGGACAGTGGCGTTTTTGCTTTTATACCACTCAATTGTACAGACGCCAGCACATCAAGCTATACACTCGTAGTGCGATTCTGATCCATACGCATTCGGCATAAGGATGGTACAAAGTCCAAAGTGTGTAGCTTGATGTGTAGCTTTGTACTTGTTGTAAGACACGATTTAAATTAAGGAATTTAAGTTACTGTCAGTTATTTTTTTAGTGTAAGTAGTTTTAACGTGCGTTTAAATGAGCGTTGGTGGCGTTAAGGTCACGGCCGCTACCTTCTGTCCGGGAGGCCGTGGTTCAAATCCTGCCACGTACCAATGTGTTTTCGAATTTCGATTTCATACGTACGACGCTCTTACGGTGAAGGAAAACATCGTGAGGAAACCTGCACACGCCTGCGAAGAAACTCGAAGGTTGTGTGTGAAGTCGACCAACCCGCACTGGGCCCACGTGGTCGATTAAGGCACGATCGCCCTAATTCAGAGTAGGCTCGAGCCCCTCGGTGGGGACGTATATGAGCTGATAAGATGAAGATGAAGTTTTAACTAATACTGAACACAACATAGATGTAAAGAAATACATTTTAGGGTTCCGTACTCAAAGGGTAAAAACGGTACCCTATTACTAAGACTTTGCTGTCCGTCCGTCCGACTGTCTGTCTGTCCGTTCGTCCGACTGTCTGTCTGTCCGTCTGTCACCAGGCTGTATTTCATGAACTGTGATAGCTAGACAATTGGAATTTTTGCAGATGATGTATAACAACAAATACAAAAAATTAGAAAAAGTGAAAAAATAAGGGGGGTCTCCATACAAAAAAACGTGGTTTTTTTAAACAACTTTCCCCAAGAAAACCATTCTCAAAAAAAAATATTGCCCCTCCATACTAAAATCCACAAAATTGGTCGATCAGCTGATTGATTTCTACGAAGAGTAAAAATATTTTTTTGTGATTTCAGCATAGTCGTAAAACAAAAGTTGTTTAGTATGATGAGTAGAAGCACCAGTTAACGGGACAAACACCAATTTTGTTACACACTGTATACAGGGTTACTTTTGGACCCCTAGCGAAAATTTAATATGACATAAGGGAAGTAGGTAACAAAAAAGATAATAATGAAATAAAAAAAATGTTTTTCTTTAAATTCCGCATTTTATAGCGTCTCTTTGTGTTCTTAGATTTCTAGGCGCGTTTGATCACCCTACACGAGCCACAACCAAACATTTCCGTTGCTCCTACTTTTAATGGACTTGCGAGGCTGCGGCGCATGCGCGGTTTTCTAACTGAACTGCCATTGGCTGCGCGGCTCGCTCGGCTCGCGGGATTGCCTTGCGAGGCTGCGCGCGCATGCGCTCGGTTTTCTAACTGTACTGCCATTGGCTGCGCGACTTGCGCGAGTGTTCGGGCCCAGTGTTGCCAAACTCAAAATACGGTGAAATACGATGTTAGTAGGTTCAAATTACGATTCCGCCATACAAAATATCCAAAAATTTAAAAATACTGTGTTTCGAAAGCGCTGATGCCAAAATTACGGTGTTTCTGTGAAATTGCTCAAAATTCAATACAGTAGACGACACTCAACAACACGTAAAAACGGTACATCTACCGTAATAACGGTGTAGTTGGCACCCTGGGTTCGACGCACTGGCATGCGTCATGTATCGGTAAGGTGACCAAAATTTTTAATTAGAGTTAAGAAAAGTTGAAAAAAAAAAGTCCAAAAAAGAATGCTTTTTTATTTCATTAAGTGAATGTACTGCTACTCTAGAATGATGTCACAAAATTTCGCTAGGGGTCCAAAAGTAACCCTGTATAGGTTTTGGATGTTAGACATTTTGTTGTGGGTGGGTATAACAGGGCCTTTTTTTTCAAATTTTTTCATTGTTTGCCGACGATGAGTATTCGGTTTGGGGTGACAAAAATAATTGGATCACTTTATTGACCGTCTATCCGTCTGTATCGACCTATTTTCTCAAGAATAGGTAGAGCTATCAAATTGAATTAATATTAAATACTAAGGTCGGTCCCTTTACTTTGTAAAAGCTCAGGCTTCAAATCAAAGTAATTACAAAATACGGCCATATTATGTCACATATTTTGATAATCGCCGACTGAGTCATCGATAGTGTAGGTACTATTCTAGGTATATTCAAGAAATTTGCAAGAAGCAAGGTCTTATACAGCAAAAAAATAACATTCCAAAAGTAGTTCGTTTTAGGATAAAATAGAATAGAAAAACGTTTATTCCCAGAAACATAACACAACACAATAAGAAAGAAAAAATCATATTAAGAAAAATAAATTTGTAGTCATATTACATTAAAAAATATTTTTTTACAATTACAAACTTACTTATGCACTTGTAGCAATGAACAATAAAACATGTTGATATAGATTGACGTATGGCAAAGCATTATTTTCACTGCAAATTTAGATTTGTCCTTCAATCCAAATGCTGTATTGTTAATGTTTTTAGTGTTCCATACTAAAGGTGCAGTGATACGGAACCCTCTGAGTTTGAGTTCGACTTGCACTGGCCAGTTTTTCCTTGAACTTCACATAGTATCCTTTAGGTTTTTAAGGTTCCGTACCCAAAGGGTAAAAACGGGACCCTATTACTAAGACTCCGCTGTCAGTCCGTCCGTCTGTCACCAGGCTCTATTTCATAAACCGTGACAGCTAGACAGTTGAAAGTTTCACAGATGTATTTCTGTTGCCGCTGTAACAAAAAATACTAAAAAAATGAAAAAAAGAAAGTCTCCATTCAAAAAACGTGTTTTTTTAAACTCGATGAAACTTACCATCTTCGGCATCTCACCATCAGGTGAGATGATGCCAAGGGCTTACCAATTATGAATAAAAAAAACTAATAAAGAAACTAGCACCATCTAGTATGATGATACGGAACCCTCTGTGCGCGGTTCTGACTCGCACTTTACCGGTTTTTAAATTTGATCACACTCCAAATGCTCACACAACGAAATGAATTCATGTAAAATTCCCGTGGCCTGGACAAATGCGACGAAATGAGCGCGCAGGGCGACAAGGGGAATTAAATTGCCGGCCAATGAAACATGCAGATACGCAATCACGCTGCTTGTTACGGCGCATTGTTCCAGACTTCGACGTCTGATGAGGCTAGGTTTTTTTTTAATCACTTGGACTTGGATCCAAAATGAGGCATTGTTGTTTAATCAAGCCAATTGAAAGTTATGATAAAGGGATCTTTGTTTCCAGTCTTTATCTTAGACTGAGAACAAGAGATCCAGCTAGGTTATTAATATCAGCATGCAACAGTGCAGTACGACTTTACTGAAATCACAAAAAAATCTTATTACTCTTCATAGAAATCAATCAGCTGATCGACCAATTTTGTGGATTTTTGTATGTAGGGTCGAAATTGTTTCTACATGTCAATAAAGATATATAACCGATTTCCAAGTGACATAAGACACTCTCTATCTAAACTTTTTAGAAGCAAACTTTATAACCACTAGAGTGCCGTGGTTAAAAATCAATCAGTGAAAACCAGTTTATTTGAAACAGCTGTTTCGCGAAACAGTCGAGCGTATGGCTTTCAGAAAAATGCTTCTACTCAATTATAGATTTTGTTAAAAATATTTTTAATTTTACCACAAAATGTATTTTAATGTAACTATTGGCATGTAATAGTAACAAACATGATATATGATGACATCGAAATATTAATATGGCATTTTTTATATTATTATTATTTACGAATATAAAATTAGAGCCTCTCTGCTCACTTAGCACGAGGCGAAGTGGCAAGGAGCACCTCCAGCGGAAGCACAGTCGGCTGGAGTTCAGTGCGACGGGGAGAGAAAGCGTCGAACTATCCGGGCATTATCGAGGAGGACTGCTTTTTGCATTGCTGCAATTATTGGTCTGCCTCGGAGATCCAGCCGCCTTAGGTGACGTTTAAGGTCGGCTGGAATTAGCCCGTTCACGGACAGGACTATGGGGATGATTTCGGTGGACTCCACTCGCCACATATCAGTAACCTCGTGTGCCAGGTCCTGGTACTTGGTCCTTTTATCGGCATCAGCCTGCACGAGGTTTTCGTCATATGGGATAGTGATATCAACCAAAAACACAATTGACTGCACCCGATCCATCAGCACGATATCAGGCTTATTCGAAGGAATAGTTCTGTCCGCGATGATGGGTCGGTCCCAGTAGAGGCTAGAACCGGCTCCGGTGTGTACCTATAATACGGCAACCACCGAGATATGAGGCCATACTTTAGAGTGATCTCTTGGTGAAGGATTCTGGCTGCTTGGTTGTGCCTGTGCAAATACTCAGTGTTGGCAAGCATGGAACAACCAGAGGTTATATGACGCAGGGTTTCCTCTTGTTGACGGCACAACCGACAAACGTCCAAGGTGCCGTATTTTATTATGAACCTCCTATAGTTGTTCGTCTTAACCACCTGATCCTGTATTGCACAGACAAAACCCTCGGTCTCCGCAAAAAGGTCTCCGAAGCGCAGCCAGTACACGGAGGCCTTCTGATCTACTAAGGTTCCACAAAGGGCCTTGAAAAAACTACCGTGCAGCTCTTTGTCTTTCCAGATGGCCTCTCGCTCGGTAGTGCTAAGCACAGCCAGCGCCTGCCAGTTCTCTTGGGTCATGGACAGAGGGGTTAGTCCTTTATCGCAGGCTATGACAACTCTATGCAACTCACTATCGACTTTCGTCAGGAAGTAACTTCGGAGGCTGTGTACCGCCACTCTTCCGCGGGATATACAGCCTCATCACTGACGATACCTCGGGTGATGTATCCTATGGAGTGACATAGTAGTGCGGACTTTTCGATCCAGGGTGTTTAGTTCGGTCTGTGACCATCTGAGTATGCCGAAGTTGTACAAAAGAACAGGCATGACCCAGGCGTTGAATGCTCGTATCTTGTTAACGCCCGACAAATAGCTCTCAAGAACTTTTGTCAGGCGCTCACAAAACACGTCACAAACCGCTCGTTTTACCCCTGCCTCGTGAACACCAATACTCTGCGACATACCCAGATACCGGTATCAGTTTCAGAGAGGGTGCGGATGTTCATGGAGTCGATTTCGACTCTATCTGAATGTACCACCCTACCCCTGTCTACAAGAAGGATCGCGCACTTATCCACTCCTAGTTCCATGTTGATGGAACTTCTGAAATCACAAGTGATTTTTAACAGTTCCTCCAACCGTGTTGCATTTGGAGCGAACAGTTTGAGATCATCCATGTAGAAAAGGTGGGTCATGCGTTAATCACCTCTCCGAAACTGAAATCCCGTCCCTGATTTCTCGAGCAGAAAGCTGAGTGGATTCAAGGACAGGCAAAACCAAAGTGAACTCAGACAGTCGCCTTGGAATATTCCCCTCTTAATCCAAATCCGGTCCTCCGCTTCGACAACCGCTGACCATGGAGACTAAGGATCGTACTCCATTGCTCCATACACGATCGAGGAGCTTTCGAACTGTTTCATGTATCTTGTACAGTTCGAGGACCCTCTTCAACCATGGATGGGGGACCGAGTCGAAAGCTTTCTTATAATCAATCCAGGCAGCGGAAAAATTGCGTCGATTGCGATTCACCAATTTACCCACGACCGCATCAATCAGGAGTAGCTCCTTCGTACCGCGACTACCGCCCCGACAGCCATTCTGAGTTACCGCCATGATATCATTCGCCTCAATGAAGGCGTAAATTTTGGCTTTCAGAATGGATGTCAGTGTCTTGTAGGTGGCGGAAAGACAAGTGATGGGGCGGTATTGACTGGGGTCAGCGGTATTACTCGCCTGGAACGGACTTTTTTTTTGCTATTTTCGCATCTGGCAAGCAACCGATAGTCGGTCGCGCGGGAATTTGCGCATCTGGCAGCGTCCGGCTGCTGGACGGGGCCCTGTTCGCGGGAAGTGACTCACTTCATACCTGATTATGGAGCGAAAACTATCGCTGCGTGCGTCTAACGTTTGCTAAAGCTCCTTGGTAAGACTAGGATAGAGTTAGGAATGAGTAAAAAGCCAACGGTGAATGTTTTTCGATAGAAATCTCCTTCGAATCAGTCAGTGCTTTCAGCTGCGCCCGGGCGGTGCGCGTACGTGTTGTTAAAAGTGATTGTTTAGTGATTGTTTTGTTGTTTTGCATAGAAAAACTCGGTGTTGTTGAAATTCCCAATAAACCGGGTAAAAAATACAATGTTATTATATTATCTATTGTTATTGTAGCATTCACAGTTCACGTTTTTTTTACGTTCAAGTGCAATACCTACTAATACCTACTTATCCTATCTTTGGCTGAGACTGTTGAATTATATTTCACAAAGTTTCATACACAAATATTTTAGTCAGATAGTCTGTTTATGACGATTTCACCGATATAAGTTTTATATATAGTGTCCATACAAAAACATTGAGAAATAATTGTTTTTGTAACCCTTGACAATAATGGCGACCACCCACGAAGGGCCCCGCCAGTTGAAACAAAATGGCGCTTCTGGCGGCGCCAGTTTACGTGCGACCATCTGCTGGAGGCGTGCCAGGTGAGTGGGGAGCCAAATGAGTGATCCCAGTGGTCAAAAAATTCGTGACCTGACGCTGCTCGAGTGCTTGCTGGAACTGGCTGGCCAAGGTCTCGTGACTCGCATAGAACCCCTTAAGCCAATAGTGGTGCAGTATAATAAGCTATTATTATTATTATTGTGTAAATTTTTGCAGGCTTTGACAAAAGCGAATCATGTGATACATTATCTTAATATATATAAATCTCGCTCGTGTCACAATGTTTGTCCTCAATGGACTCCTAAACCACTTAACCGATTATAATAAAATTCGCACACCATGTGCAGTTCGATCCAACTTGAGAGATAGGATAGGGTAGGGTAGGGTAGTGTAGGGTAGGGTAGGGTAGTGTAGTGTAGGGTAGTGTAGAGTAGTGTAGGGTAGGGTAGTGTAGTGTAGTGTATGTAGGGTAGGGTAGGGTAGTGTAGGGTAGGGTAGGGTAGGGTAGTGTAGTGTAGTGTAGGGTAGTGTAGGGTAGGGCAGGGCAGGGCAGTGTAATGTAATGTAAGGCGGTACGAAGTTCGCCGGGACAGCTAGTTGTTATATATAACTTTATTACAATATACAAAATAAATTTTACAGCCACGCTGTGTATACTTTCTCGCGGAGCCTTCATCGTCTCTCGTGATAGACACAAATCAATCATAAACATTACATTCATTTAGTAAGAAACTTCCAGTGTAGAGTCTCCAACCTTTGGAGGGGTGGGTCCGACACGGACATTTAACATTATTTTCGTCTTGTCCATGTTCATTTTAAGACCCACTTGTTGAGAGACTTTACTGAGGCCATCGAGCATTGTGCTTAGGTCGTCCATAGTCTCAGCCATGACCACGATATCGTCAGCGAATGGGAGGTGGGTTATGTACTCGCCGTTGATATTGATGCCGAGTCCACCCCAGTCCAGAAGCTTAAAAACATCTTCCAGGGCTTCGGTGAACAGTTTGAAGATCGCGGGAGGCCGATGGATGCGGGCAGCGCAGGACCGGTCGTCCTGGAAATCCTTGGGGAAGGCCTTTGTCCAGCAGTGGACAATTTTCGGCTGATATGATGAGTAGGAAAGTATAAAGTTACTAAGGCTCGACGAAAAATTTACAAACAAAATTGGGTTAGTTTGGGAGATACCTTACTCGATTTTTTTCTGGAATAATTAACTAAAGTCTTAGTTATTCACAAAGTTTTAATACAACAGTTAGAGCTATTTTTGGGAAAAAGTAACTAAAAATTTTTATGGGAAGTACCTTTTTCCGATTTTTCATGAAGTAATGATATACATTATCCGTGTATCATCAAAATCGTTACAGCCATTTTATATTAAAAATAATATGTGATTTTTTTATTATGGTGGCAATCCTAAAAAATCAAGATAAGAAAAATAAAAAAATTAACGCCTAGAATATTGCCGTAACCCAAATTTTACCCAAATTCTGTTCAGTAGTTTCGGAACTAGAGTACAGACACACACACATACACTCAGTTTTTTTTAGGGTTCCGTACCCAAAGGGTTAAAACGGGATCCTATTACTAAGACTCCGCTGTCCGCCGTCTGTCTGTCCGTCTGACGCCAGGCTGTAATTCATGAACCGTGATAGCTAGACAGTTGAAATTTTCACAGATGATGCATTTTGGTTGCTGCTATAACAACAAATACTAAAAATTTGAATAAGTGAGTCACCATAAAATTTTTTTTTGAAACGTGAAGCAGCTAGCGCCATCTAGTATGATGGTAAGGAACCCTTTGTGCGCGGTTCTGCCATTTTACTGGTGTTTTTAGACTCTATTAGTGTTAAACAATCGACCCCATCAAAATCTTTTTTCCATCACAATACTTTCTTCATTCCTTTGTCACTCGAAAGTAAAAACAGGTATAGTTATAAACACTTGCCAATTTAGGAGAAATTATGAGAAATAATTCAGCAATGTTTGAATGAAACATAGAATCCAGCCGATAATTAAACGATCTACTTTCGAACTCCAGACCTATTCAATTAACAACGGCCTTCACTTGAATACAACTTTACCTAAAGGATATTCATTTAGTGAACTCCTCCCAGGGTCATATTCATACATTAATATTGTGTTCATTTCCCATTGAGGCCGTAGGAATATATGTTCAGGGTAAATTCATTTGTTCCCGGTAATCCCGGCCGTTCTGAGACGTCCCCAGGGAAGGGAATTTTCCTGGTATTACGGGTATTAAGGTAGGTACCCAATATTGTATCCTCATAACATCTGTGTAATCTTGATTTAGCGCAAGAAATGAATACAGAGAACTTAGTTTAAACGTACATATTATAGGTTTTGAGACAAATCGTTAATTACCTCTAAACATAATATCAGCAGAAAGACTCCACTGCTGGACAAAGGCCTCCTCTAAGGATTTCCACAAAGACCGGTCGCAGGACCTTCATCAGATCGTCGGTCTACCCAGATGGGAGGACTATCTGAGCTACATCTTCTGGTGCGCGGTCGCCACTCGAGAACTTTACTACCCAACGGCCATCTGTTTTCTGAGTTATTGCGGCGTCGGGCGCACCCTCCGTCTGCGCCGATGCACGCACAAGGAAGTTGATAAGTTGATAATGGAGGGAAGGAAAGGGTTCTTTTAAAAAATAGTTAAATCAACCAAACTTAATGTATATTAAAAACAGGAACAAGAAATAATGGTAAAATATGGAAAATAGACAGTTTCGATGATCGGAGTCGGAATAGATTAACAATTTCAAAAACAGAACAAAAGAAAGTAAGTGTGTGGTTTTATGAAACCACGGTAAAAGTGAAATTTTACAGAGGACGAAACAATCATGGCTGCTCTCGCTACGGTACAGAGGATGAAACGATTATACCGTCAGACGAAAGCGACCGTCACGGTCACGCGACATGCAACACACAGACGAAATAACAAAAATTAAAAATAGATAAATAGATGATAAAAGCAGGTAAGAAATAAAAAAAAAACCAATAAGATTGACTTCGTCACACTATTTGCACCGCCCACTGCCACTTAAGTTTAGCAATGCTGTGAGCTGTGTCGGTTACTTCGATTCTCCTGCGGATCTCCTCGTTTCTCATTCGGTCATGCAGCGAAACTCCGAGCATAGCGAGACTTTGAGCCTTATTATGAAGCCCATAGAAAGTGAACATGTCTCGGTTCCGTATATCAGCACTGGCAACATACACTGGTCAGATCTTAGTCTGAGACTGCGGTATTTCAGCCGTGAAGATATTGCGAAGCTTCACGAACGCTGCCCAGCCGAGTTAGATTCGTCGATTGATATCACTCTCTCGAAGTTGGACCTTCCTAAATGCACAAAAACACAGCTATAAATGTACCCAGAACTGGAGCACGGATCTCTTCCCAAACTTGGGAAGATTAGGCCATACTCCACTTAAGTAGAAACACACATTTAAGTAGAAATAGGAGGGCTAGAATTTTTTCAAGCCCTAATCTGACATAGGCCCTAAGATGGGTCAAATGACAATATTCAATTCAAATTATTGAAAGATTGTGTACAGCTATCACCGTGTAAAAAATACATAATATACCTTAAGTAATCAAAAAATCGTTTTATTTGAATACAATTTTAAAAATATACTGTAGACCCTATTTTTGGCATTAATTGCAAAATTTCTCGAAAACAAATAGTTAATGTTGAATGAAACCAACACACAAAAATGGGTAATTTTAATACCTTTCATTTTAATTGAACACATTTTTTAAACTTATTTGAAAGTGATGAAAAGTAACAAAAACATGTAAAAATCGAGAATTGGGCGTTAGGTTTCAACGTAACAGCCGCGTTCAAGCTCGCATCGATTTGAACTTAAAATGAATAGACTTACGTTCGATATTATTTAAACACGTTTCAACCTGCTCGGATTGAGTGCTTTTAGGGCCTTAACGACTGCCATCCGGTAATAGCAACCGGCACCAACGGTTTAACGTGCCTTGCACAAAGCACGGAAATGGTCGAGAAAAATTCTACTAACAGTCAAACCCATCCAGGTAATGATCGTGCTTCAGGTCAGTAAATATGCTTCATCGTATTAGCTCATATACGTCCCCACCGAGAGGCTCAAGCCAAATAATATGCTAATAATTAATATGCTTTATTGACCCAAATATGTAAGTCGTACTGAGGAGCTACAAGCTCTATACCGTGATAAATGTGATCTATAAAAAAGCCGGCCATTTGCTTGTCGGATTTGCGTACCGAATACAATACAATATTATTTATTGCATCACAACATAAAAAAAATAAATTAACAATGTTCCGTATCACCCACTTCTCCACACGATTACAACGATGATACCACCACCATCATCATCATATCAGCTCACATACGTTCTCATCGAGGGGCTCGAGCCTACACACATACCTTTCCATTACAATCAAAAGACATCAGCGAAAGCAACAGTTTTTTTTTTATTAAGTTCTGGATCCGTATTGCAGCCTTGACGCGCCCGCCAACTCGCGCCGATGCTAGCACGATTAAATAAGTAGTAATGAAGGGAGTGTTAGGGTTTTTTGTAGTCCAATAAAAGAATATGATTACACAGCCAACACTGAACCACACCCTGGACACTTCATACAACGGACCAGAAATTATATTTCAAAAAAGGAATGACGGAACATTCGGAACGTGAGGTCGTCGCAATCTAGAGAGCGGCAAGGAGGTTAGTAGTTGACTAAACTGTATAAAATAGTGAAGAGACGAATGCGAAGTGCGGATAGAAGCTGAATAAAAATGCGTCTTAAAAGTAAAAACCGACCAAGTGCGAGTCGGGCTAGCACTCCGGGAGTTCCGTATTACCACACCTCTTCACAGAACTTTATGGTATAATAACAATAATACCTATTCACATTACAAACAAAAGACATCAACGCGAGCGACAAAAATTTGCTTTGTTGTCATTCAGTTTGGACTCCTTAACGCGAGTACGACTCACACTTGGCCGATTTTTATTAATTATTGTTTTACTTCACACCAAGTTTCACGCTTGTATGTATTACTATTTTTACGATAGAACTAAATCAAAAATACTTCTAAAGACCTATAAAAACACGTTTTTTGTGTGGAGGATATCCCCCTTATTTATTTATTTTTTCTAATTATTGATAAAGCGGCAACAGAAATATAAAATTTCAACTGTCTACCTATTACGGTTCATGAAATACAGCCCGCTGACAGATGGACAGAGAGTGGAGGCTTAGTAAAAGGGTCCCGTTGGGTGTGCGGAACCCTAAAAATGAAAAAGAAACAAATTAAAGGAAGATGATACAAAACAGATTAAAAGAAAACTAAAACGTTGACTTCGTCACACGCTAATACGATGCACACTTGGCTGATTTTTTTTACATTTTGTTTATATTTTTGTTTGTTTGTTTTTTTTTTTTTTTTAACAATTTTGGGTTTTTACTATCATTACACTAGTTTTGATGATGGTTTTTGATATGTCGGAAGGCACGACAGGAAAAAAATATTATCCGGCGTCTCTAATTTTTTTCCTTTCCTTCATGGGCGAAGCTTTTTACAACAGAGCAAAAACAAAAAAAAAAACCTGTGATAAAACACGTTTATTGTATGGGGTCTAGGGTTCCCTCTTAATATGTTACATACTTCTTATTTTTATTATTTGTTAGAGAAATGCGGCATAGTAACACATCCGTAAAAAATTCCAGCCGGCTACCTATTAGGGTTTTTTTATTTAAAAATTGAGTGCGTTTGATTACATCTAACGTGATGGAAAAAATTCAAAACGGTTCAAAAGATTATAGCTTTTTGATGGTCGGACATACTGACAGCGTAGGTTTAGGTAAGGTTTAATAGGTTTCGTAGGACCAGTTGATACCCTCTAGGTAGAGATCCACGCCGCAGCCAAACAACCCAGCGGCGGCGCGTTGGGTTTTAAACCCGGCGCGGCGCGGCGTCGCCGGCGTGAGGACTTTTTTTAGGAGGAATAATTAAAAAAACATAACTTTTTTTTTTATTCACAATTGGTAAGCCCTTGGCATCATCTCACCTGATGGTAAGTGACGATGATGCCGAAGATGGAAGCGGGCTTACCAAGTTTCCCAATGCAATGAAGAACTGGCTATCTTATCTTCAAGCCGGAACACATCAATGTTGTTGACACTTATGCTAGGAATAAACATTTATTTCTTATCTCTAATCACTGAATAAAAATTGTTTACAATACAGCTACAGTGGCTGTAATTATCGTGAATAAAAATTATTTTGTTCACCTTTGCCGGATTTAATCGCGATCGCTTAGCAATCAAAACCATCCCAGCTACAGAAAACACCCTTTCACTGAGTGTACTTGTAGCTGGAATGCTTAAAAGTGACCGCGCCAACCCTGCAAGCCAAGGAAAAATTTTTTTTTGCCGCCCAATACCTTAGAACATCATTATCTAAGTTTTCCATATCGGATGGACTAGCAATGGCTAGGTATTTCCAGCACTCCTGTGAAACTTCTTCATTATCGTCAAAAATCTGCTGAATTGCTTTTTTTGCCAACTTTTGGAGGAGATTTTCTTGCGATTGCGAAGGACCTGGTTCAGGCAATTCTATGTCAGCATTTTTTACAAAGTTTCTAGCAAAGTCTGATAAAAAACGGTAGTGATGCATGCAGCGACCAGTCGCTAGCGCACGGAATGGCAACAGCGCATTGTTTGTTTTGGTCGGTTTGAATAAATAGGTTAAATATTAATTCGAATTTCGAGGTCGGCGCGAAATTTTGAACGACCCGGCGGCGACGGCGGCGCGCTGAGGTAGCTCGGCGGCGGCACGCCGGCGCGGCGTGGACCTCTACCTCTAGGTAAGGAACTCTAAATTTAATTTTAGGTATTAAAGTAAAAAACCCGACTAGATAAAAACTTAACTCCTATTTTTGGCCAGTCGGGTAAAAACGTATCTTATGTCACTCATGGGATTAAGACGAATCTAAGGACACCTCGCACTACAAAATCCATCAAGCCGTTTAAGCTACAGAACGTGCCAAAAAGAAGTAAATAACCTATTTTTTTAAGATAGGTAAAAATGTATCCTATATCACTCACGGGAAGCGTCGGTGGCTCAACGGGTAACGACTCGGTCCATCTAACCAGAGGTACCGGGTTCAAATCTGGACGGCCAATGTACCAATGAGTTTTTCAAAAAACTTACGTACATACTTACCGATTGCTTTAACGGTGAAGGAAAACATCGTGAGGAAACCTGCACACGCCTGCGAAGAAACTCGAAGGTTGTGTGTGAAGTCGACCAACCCGCACTGGGCCCGCGTGGTCGACTAAGGCCTAATCGCCCTGATTCAGGGTAGGCTCGAGCCCCTCGGTGGGGACATATATGAGCTGTAATGATGATCACTCACGGGATCAAGACAAATTTAACGACACACCGAACTCTAAAATGTATCAAGCCGTTTAGGCTACAGGGCGTGCCAAAGAAATAAATATACATACACACATACATACACTCAAGAAATATAACCCTCTGTCTGGCGCAGTCGAGTAAAAACAAATAAAATAAGAAGTTGCAACTACAAGTTCCAAATTTACAAGTTGGTAGACACGTGTAGGTAGGTACATGGTCCAGAACTAAGAATTTCCAGGATTTTATGGCTCAGCGTGTCTCATAACATAATCTAAGAGACTATGATCCGAGCCACAATAGGAACAGAAAGTTAGGTACAGTTGTCTGCTAGCTCATGGCGATATTATCAACCTACTCTAGAGAGGGCTCCAAGAAAATCCAGCCATTTTAAACCTGAATATACGAAGAGCACTAACATTGCTGTCTCGTTGCATGTGCGAAGTTACCCTATAATATTTTAAAATCTTTTGTGCTTAAAGAAATCTGTATTTTATTGGTACAGAGGCTAGCTGCTAGCCGCTAGCACACAAAGCTAGACACTCATAGCACACCCTGGACACTTCATACAACGGGCCAGAAATGACATTTCAAAAAAGGAATGACGGAACTAACAAATTGGCGGCAAAATCCTATCCTATACGTTCGACAATCAAACTGTTACCAATCTGTACCAATCTGGGTGACGAGGGGGTGAGATCGGTATCTAGAGAGTGGCAGGGAGTGTCCATATTGTATGTTTGTACTAATTTATATACTTTGCTCATAGTGCGATTCTGATCCATACGCATAAGACATAACAACAATACAAAGCCTGCTAATTGACACGGTTAATCTTCAGGTCATATTGATCGATATGACATGTAGGAATAATTTTAAAGTATGAAATAAATAGATTTAATTTTTAACTATATATATATATATATATATATATATATATATATATATATATATATATATATATATATATATATATTTCATATTACCGAAAAGTGAGTTGTGTGAAACAAAAAATTGGCACTTTACGAGAGAGCAAATCTTAAAAAAAAACCGGCTTAGTGTGAGACAGAACCGCACACATAAGGCTCCGTACCATCATACGACATGGCGCTAATTTCATGTTTCAAAAACCATCATACTAAATGGCGCTAGTTTCTTCATGTTTCAAAACAAAGAACACGTTTTTTGTACGGAGACTTTCACTTTTTCCAATTTTTAGTAAAATTTCAGATGTCTAGCTATCACGGTTCATGAAATACAGCCTGGTGATATACGGACGGACGGAAATTAAATTAATAATATCTCTTTTCTTGTTTCTCTTAATTTTTACTATTTTTATTATTTTTCAGTAAAGTCCTTATATTAACACACATTGTGTGAAATTTTTAGCGAGCTACCTTTAACTTGTCAAAAGGTAAGCATTTTATCGTTTGTATTCTGAAAAAAAAAACTAAAAAATATATATATATATTTCTTGTGAATTATATATTTCGGAGCATCGGAAAGGTTTTGGTCGGATCTCAGAAATAAGCTCGTCTTTGAGAAGTTTTGGAGTGCTTATTCAGTATTCACACACGTTTACAACACGAGGCTTCAGGATAATTCGGATGAAAAAAGATTATTTTATAAACTGCGATGAGTTCGGAACGGGGCTGGCTTCCCAAGTTGACAGTTTAGCTGCTCGATCAAAAGTGTCCGTAAAATAATTGGCGCCTCTATCGAAGCCTCGGTAGGTTGGCTGCATCGTCATTCATTGATTCGATAATCTTAACGATTCTGATTGGCTAAACAAAAACTTACCAACACTACTAACTGAAACTGGGTTCCAGCCTCACACCGACCACACCCTGGCCAAAGTATATACAGAGTGTAACAAAATTGGTGTAGGTCCCGTTAACTTGGGATTCTACTCATCATACTAAACAACTTTTGTTCCACGAATTTGCTGAAAACGAAAAAAAATTTTTTTACTATTCATACAAATCGATCAGCTGATTGACCGATTTTGTGCATATTAGTATGGAGGGTCCCAAACATTTTTTGAGAATTGACTATGGGTTCCTTGGAGAAAGTTGTTCAGTATGACGAGTAGAACCCCCAGATAACGGGACCTACACCAATTTTGTTACACCCTGTAAATTAATACAGTAGGACACTCCCTGCCGTTCTCTAGATTGCGACCTCACCCCCTCGTCACCTAGATTGATACAGATTGGTTATAGTTTAGTTGTCGAACGTATAGGATTTTGCCGCCATTTTGTTTGTACCGTCATTCCTTTTTTGAAATGTCATTTCTGGCCCGTTGTATAAAGTGTCCAGGGTGTGCTCTGGCCAAAGATGACCTATTATTACTACCCCAGCTAACCACTTGACGTTTCAAGACAAAACACACGGCGCTTCGACGCATGCATAGGTGGCGCCACGTCCTTGCGCTCCGACATATACTACGTTAAAACTAGACTAGATTAGATTAAAACTATAGCTATTACATAGAACTATTACACAATCAATGCTGATGTTTAATAACATAAACACCAAAATTTTAGGATTTTCTAATTTTTTTCTTTTATTTCTTTTTAGTGCTCCGTGCCTTAAAAAGCAAAAATGGAACTCTTATAGGATCACTCGTGTGTCTTTCTCTCGATCCGTCTGTCACAGTCAATTTGCTCCGAAACTACTAGACCGATTGAGTTTAAATTTGGTACACAATGTAAGTTGATGACTCAAAGACGGACGTGCAACGTAAATAAATGATTTTTAAACATGGCGGCCACTTTTAGGGGGTGAACTATATTAAAAAAAATAGTTTTGCAAACTATATCTTGTAACATATTAAATGAAAGGGATTGTTGTGAGAATCTCAAGTACTTATATATTTTTTTTATAATTTTAGGATAAATAGATTTGAACTTATTTAAGATAATTGAAAACGCTAAACACGTTAAAAAACCGACTTCCATCGAAACAACTTAGTACATTCTTGCATTATTATTTTTGGTTTTGTTAATCTTCTAATAAAGTACTACACCGATTTAGATAAAAAATATATGGGACCACACAGGACGCACTAGCTTTCAAATAAAAAAAGAATCATAAAAATCGGTTCACTCAGTCAAAAGTTATGAGGTAACACAAATAAAAAAAACATACAGACGAATTGAGAACCCCTTCTTGGAAGTCGTTTGAAAATTATTGGTGAAAATTTACCGTTCCCGTCCTTTATCCGAAACAACTGGGCCTAAAACCTTGAAAAAATCACGGTAGATGAGGTTGAATGCATAGATAACAGGAAAATCTATGAGAAAATCCTAATTCCTTCGGTTCCCACAGAAAAAATAAAATTCCCAAAGTCCAGAATAAGGAGAGTACAGAATGATGATGATGATGATCTATCCGACCGATTTCGGTCACGGCGACCACTTCGACTCCTAGTCGGTTTGCCGCGCGTTCGCTCAAAGATGGTTTATGTAGCCAATCTTCGCAGCGAAACTCCTCCTGGCTGATGCGAGTCCAGAATAATATTTACCTAGAGCAAAGTATGTACTTACGTATTATACGTAAGTTTTTGGTGCGGAACATTGTTTGCGTGATCCCGGTCGCACTAGGTTGATGTTTGGCCGGTTTTTTTCTTTTATATCTACAGACAAAATGGATTTATATGGCCATAGATCAATCGTACCGATTCACAGTGTGTTATGGAGGCTATTTTTCGGACGCCCCCTTTTTATTTTAGAAACGAATAGTCTGGAGTATTTAGAAAGTCGGAATAGAACTCCCATGTTGCTAAACAGCATGGACATTGAGAAAAAAAAATATTAGGACAAAATTATGATCCGGATTTAGGAAAAATTCCTCTGCAAATATGAGCTACATTTTTTAATATTGCTGTTAATTATATAAAATTACCTTTTGTATTCTATCGTCTGATAGTTGTGCGGAACCGCTACCTTACATAGAAATCGAGTTATGAATTTTTCATTTTTTTTTCTCAGTCATCCCACCGAAGTTGGAAGCGTTACTTACTTCTTAAGGTGCGCCTTGTTTATCTTCATAGACTCTAAAAAAATCTGAACCATATTCCATGGGATCTAGTTGCTACAATTTTTTGAAGTTTTATCCGGATTTTCAAAAGAAATATCCGGACATTTAAAATTTTCTTTATTTAGTATGTCTTAAGTTCTTCACAATTACTATATTGTAACAAGCTTTTTAACTTGTTGTTTTAATTATGTGTGTTTGTTTTTAAATTACAGATTATTACTTAATATTAGATTATATACTTATGTCTTTCCGGTTCATCAGTATACCAAAATTTTGATAACGCCCTTTAATCTGTTTGTCTTGAGATTTCGCAGCCAGGAGACATGAAAAAGTAATTTTAACAGACTTTAAATAAGGTGGAGGTTAGCAAATAAACTAATTTTTGTATGAATGTTACACAATATCTGTGTCAATAATGGACTGATTTTAATTTTATTTTTATTACTTAGACAAAAACTTCCAGGTAGTCCTATATAGGTTTTATAAGACTTTCTTCAGCAGTTTTTGATCAAATTTAAAAAAATAACACTTTTAAATATGTAAAATTCAGATTTTACATATTTAAAAGCGTAGATAAGTTTCATCAGTGAAACGTGACATGTCGCATGGGAACCTTTATCCGTAAGCTATGCTGTGATTGATAGATCTGGAGATGCATATGAGACAGAAGAGTTAATTTCTGAAGAAACTGTCGTTCTTCGAGTCGAAAAAGACTTTGAACTTGTAGCATAGTTTAAGTTGTATATTTTATGTTTTTTTAGTTTTTATGTTAAACTTAAAATTTTAAGGCTATGTAAATATGTAAATACATGTTAAATTTAAAAATGCAAATGTTATGTCCGGATATTTTTTTCGAAAATCCGGATTAAACTTCAAAAAATTGTAGCAACTAGATCCCATGGAATTTGGTCCAGATTTTTTCAGAGTTTATGAACATAAACAAGGCGCACCTTAAGAAGTAAGTATCGCTTCCAACTTCGGTGGGATGACTAAGAAAAAAATAAAACAAAAAAAATGAAAAATTCATAACTCGATTTCCATGTAAGGTAGCGGTTCCGCACAACTATCAGATGATAGAATACAAAAGGTACTTTTAGATAATTAACAGCAATATTAAAAATGTAGCTCATATTTGCAGAGGATTGTTTTTTTGTAAATACGGATCATAATTTTGTCAATATAAAATTTTTTTTTTCAATGTCCATGCTGTTTAGCAACATGGGAGTTCTATTTTGACTTTCTGAATACCCCAGACTATTAGTTTCTAAAATAAAAAGGGGGCGTACGAAAAATAGCCTCCATAACACACTGTGCGATTTTCATACTTTTAACATAGCCATTTTATCTGGGGTTTTTTGGCGAAAATTTGCGTGACGGGTAGGTTCTGTCTGTCCCCACGAGGGGACAAACGGGAATAGAAATTTCTGTCTGATCCCGAGTTTTAATTCAGGGACAAAAAAGCACCGTGCACTTTCAAATGTAGTCATCAAAAAGATATCCAAGCGGGCGAAGCCGCGGGAAAAAGGTAGTTATCCCTTTTGAAGTCAGTTAAAAAAAGTAGCTAGCTTGCTCTAGCAGCAGTTCGACACAACAGAGCACGCGATTTTATGGACAATAACGAGAAATCACTATTTTCTGTGTTAAGATTGACCTATTTACAAAGTTAAATCTATTCATTTCTGTGCCTCCTTAAAGCTATAGTATAGATAGATAAATGTGGTGGCTGACTGGGGCGCCGCCGCCCATGAAAAGTTACCAAACTCTGCGTGCTCAGAAGCATAGTAAAAGGAAAGAAAAGTAGATTGTCTTCATACAATGGTACATCGCGCGGTTTGTATGGGTACGCGCCCCAGTAGGCACGCACCATACGCACACACGCTACAATAAATAGGAATGGTCTATGGTCTTATATCATTCCTGTTTATTGTAGTGTGCGTGCGTGTGGTGCGTGCCTACTGGCGCGCAACATACAAACCGCGCGATGTACCATTGTATGAAGACAAGTAATAGGCGGGTAGATCACCCGTGCGCTGCGCTTGTAGTTGCTATGGACAAACCCCCCTATGACTGTAGGTGTATTGTGTTCATGATAGTGCCCATCTATTTTCTTTTTTTTTCTATGGGTGGATACATATTTTATTTCATTATCATTTTTGTAATACTGATATATTTTCTTATTTATTTTTTATCTTTTGGTTTTTTTGTTAACATAGGGTAAGTACCATACTTTAATTTAGCTTAAGAGGATTGTGTCAGCAACGACGACATTAACTAAACAAACCTTGTAAAGGTTTTTGTTGTACTAATATTATCATATTTTTTGTAACCTTTTTTTTTATCTAATAAATAAATAAAAAAAATACTAAATAAGAACCTACTATTCTTTCCTTTTACTGTGTCAAAAGTTTGGGAACCCTTGTCAATCTACAAAACTTTTAAAAATTAAATTAGCTACTTTAATAATAATTTAGTAATTTCACTTTAGGATCTCCTCTAGCATAGGACGGCGACTCCAAATTAGGCACGTAATTGGATTGTAGCCGTCTAGACAGGAAACGCTCATTTTCTGAGAATAACGGAACATTTTGACACTTCAAAGTTTGCAGACTTGTAATTCTGAGTTTAGAAATATATGGGGTGACTTTCAATTAGTTCGTGATAGCAAAGGATATAAATTTACTTGTGATTACAAACAACTTTGCCAAAGAAACTAAATGTAAAATATAAAAAAAATTGTTCCTTGACACATTTTTGCCGATTTGATAACTTTTCATGTATCGAGGATTAATAGTTATTTGTTATGCACGAGTGCAAAGTTGCTTTTTAACCGCGTGCTCAATTTTGATGACCGAGCAAGCGAAGGAATCTAAATTTCAAAAATTAGAATCCTGAGCGTTAGCGAGGGAATCAAAAGGACACGAGGTGAAAAATCTTTGCACTCGATGCAACACGTAACTTTTCATTCCACCTCAGCGAGGAAATTACTAAATGCAAAAAAAAATAATTGCGCATTACAAACAGTTTCAGACAATCCTGTTGGCGTCAAATAAACTTCCTCGTCACTATAATCACTCATTTTAGGTTTTTCACTTTTCAAATTTCTTGTTTTTAACCTAAGGTTTTAACAATATGACGTGAAAAGAAAATGGCGCGCGCAAAGCAAATAAAAAAAAAGTACACCAAGAAGGTTCTGAGTCTGAGTTTTTAACAAATTAAAAAAGGTTGTATGATAAATTCGGCACCATGCAGGTAGAAGTAAATAGGTATAATAATGTTTTGAATTCACGATGTTCTCAATTCATTTTACTTTATCCTTTATATTACATATTGGTCAAATTCATTATCACAATATCAATTTTCACAATTTATATATTGAAAAATACTAATTTGTCCTTTAAAATTAAAATTTGTTCGCTATGCGTCCGTGACGGGGTCATCAAACTCTATTACACTCGTACATACCAAATTCCTTCCACACCCCGGACACTGCATACAACAGTCGTGAAATGAAATTTCTAAAAACAAATGACGGAGCAAACAACGAAATCCCATACTTTCAAGAACCAAACTATAACCAATCTGTATCAATCTGGGTGACGAGGGGGTGAGGTCGCAATCTAGAGAACGGCAGGGAGTGTCCATACTTTATGTTAGTACTAATATATATATATACATATACTGTGCTTAGGGTTCCTTTTTTAGCAGATGTACGGAACCGAAAAAGTAATAAAAACCAGTTTATATCGTACTCGCGCTAAGGATCCCGAACTAAATATAAAAAACCGGTAAAGTGTGAGTCAGAACCGCGCACAAAGAGTTCCGTACCATTATACTAGATGGCGCTAGTTTCTTCACGATTCAAAAAGAACACTTTTTACAAGCTTTTATTTAACTTGCAATGTATGTATGTTTGTTCGGGTGGAATCTTGCAAGTTAAATTTGACCCACTTCCCGGTTTCTGATTGAGCTGAAATTTTGCATTCATATGTATATTGCGTGACAATGCAATATTAAAAGCTTGTAAGTACCTAAAAGTTTTTAGGTTTTTCGAAAATTTATTTTTTGTATGGAGACTTTCACTTTTTCTAATTTTTAGTATTTGTTGTTGTAGCGGCAACAGAAATACATCATCTGTGAAAAAATTAACTGTTTAGCTATCACGGTTCATGAAATACAGACAGCGTGGTGATAGATGGACAGACAGACGGACAGCGGAGTCCTAGTAATCGGAATCCTAATTTTTTTTCCTGTCGCTCTCGTTGATGTCTTTTGATTAATAGGTTTTTTTTTAAATTAATAATTGGTAAACCCTTGACAACATCTCACCTGGTGGTAAGTGACGATGTTACCGAAGATGAAAGCGGGCTTACCAAGATTCCCCAATGCAATCGAGAACTGGCTATCTTATCTTCAAGCCGGAACACATCAATGTTACTAACACTGATGTTTGGCGGCAAGACTTAGATAAGATGGTGGTAGCTAGCCAGGCGGGCTTAGAAAATGCCCTACCACCAATCAAACCGAGTCTTAGTAGTTGACCCCGCCGGAATCGAACCCGCGACCTCCTAGTGTGCAGTGAATAGACTAACCATTTCGCTACGGAGGCGGTTAAAGGTATCATTGTTGTACTCGTTCATGTTTTTAATAAATATTACTTAATAAAATAAAAATCACGAAAGATTTTAGGACACATGGCGCCACCTTCTTTGTGGAAAAACCATGGAACTAAAACTTTCAACATTTTCGCAATGAAGATGGTCCACACTCCACAGATAATAGTATATTTACTGGCTGTTTGAGTTTGTCTATGTCACGTGAAGGAAATTAAAAACTAATTATATTCACTCCCGAATATATAAGAAGCGTCGGTGGCTCAACCGGTAACGACTCGGTCCATCTAACCAGAAGTACCGGGTTCAAATCTGGACGGCCAATGTACCAATGAGTTTTTCAAAGACTTACGTACATACTTACCGATTGCTTTAACGGTGAAGGAAAAACATCGTGAGGAAACCTGCACACGCCTGCGAAGAAATTCGAAGGTTGTGTGTGAAGTCGACCAACCCGCACTGGGCCCGCGTGGTCGACTAAGGCCTAATCGCCCTGATTCAGGGTAGGCTCGAGCCCCTCGGTGGGGACGTATATGAGCTGTAATGATGATTCACTCCCAAGAGACTGAAGTGGTCACTTTAGTCCCGTTTCGTAGGGCTATATTGGCATACTTTTAGAGCATGAGAAGTGAAAAAACTCTTTCCAAGCTAGCGAATAGTACTTTGTAAACGCTAAACACGTTAAAAAAACCGACTTCCATCGCAACAACTTAATAAAATTTTGCATTGTCATTTTTGGGTTTTATTAATTTTCTAAAAAAAGTACTACACCGTTTTTGATAAAATTTATATAGGACCAACTCGAAAACATCTATCGAATAAAAAAAAAGAATCTCGTGACACACATACAAAAAACATACAGTCGAATTGAGAACCAACCCCTTTTTGGAAGTCGGTTGAAAGAAAAAGTTTACGGTAATGCGTATAGATTTAACAAACTCATTAATACATTAGCTGGGATTCGAACCCGGTACCTATCTACTGTAGTAGATAGAGCTCTCCCACCTGACGTATGGGCAGGCTGGGCGAGGGACGTGCTAAGTCGATTTGATTGATGATGCGCGGGGCGTCGAACCGCAGCAGTAATCTTTGACGGACGTTGATATACGTGTTCGTTTTGCGTACTTTATATTGCGGCTCAGGCTGAGAGTGGAGGATTTTGGCGAGAATTTGTGTCTATGGTGGTCTACTTTTCAATTCGGGACGTCTCGTTTTCGGGAAAATTCAAGTCAAGAAGAAATGTTCAATTCTGTTACAAGGGGGCATTTTGTTTCTCGAGGGCGTTAGTTTTAATTCGGAGCGAACTAACCTTTCTAGGGTAATCTATCTGAATCGTGAATGCGGACTCCCTAAAAAACTTAAATTTGGACCCCGCGATTTTCTAAAGTCAATTGTCGTTAGTTTAAATTCAGAGCGAACCAACCAACGTTTCTATGGTAATCTACCTGAATCATGAATGCGGACTCTCTGGACAAACTTATTTGGACCCCGAGTTTTTCTAAAGTCCATTGTCGTTAGTTTAAATTCAGAGCGAACAAACTTTTCTAGGGTAATCTATCTGAATCATGAATGCGGACTCCCTGGACAACTTAAATTTGGGCCCCACATTTTTCTAAAGTCCATTGACGTTAGTTTAAATTCTGAGCGAACAAACTTTTCTAGGGTAATCTATCTGCATCATGAATGCGGACTCCCTGGACAAACTTAAATTTGGACCCCGCAATTTTATAAAGTCAGTTGTCGTTAGTTTAAATTCAGAGCGAACCAACCTTTCAAAATTCAAATTTTCAAAATTCAAAACAATTTATTTCAAATAGGTGTTTACACACACTTTTAAATAGTCAAAACAAAAAAAAATACAATAAAATAAAATTACAAATAATGTCATGATTCAGATTACAGTCTCAGGTAATGGTATTTGTTATACAATCAACATATATATCTTTGTCATTTACATAATCTATTATTTTATAATATCCTCTAGAGCACAAAACTTTTTTGACATGAGCCTTGAATTTATTCTCTGACAAACTAGTTACATTTTCTGGAATTTTATTGTAGAATCTTATACACTGCCCCACAAATGACTTTTTAACCTTACTCAGTTTCGAAAAGGCTATATCTATTTTATTTACATTTCTTAAATTCAAATTATGCCTCTCACTGTTTTTAGGAAATAAATGCAAATTCTAGGGTAATCTATCTGAATCATAAATGCGGACTCCCTGGCCAAACTTAAATTTGGACCCCACATTTTTCTCAAGTCCAATGTCGTTAGTTTAAATTCAGAGCGAACAAACTTTTCTAGGGTAATCTATCTGAATCATGAATGCGGACTCCCTGGACAAACTTAAATTTGGACCCCGCTATTTTCTAAAGTCATCTGCCGTTAGTTTAAATTCAGAGCGAACCAACCTTTCGAGGGTAATCTATCTGAATCATGAATGCGAACTCCCTGATCAATCTTAAATTTGGGCCCCGCATTTTTCTAAAGTCCATCGTCGTTAATTTAAATTCAGAGCGAACAAACCTTTATAGGGTAATCTATCTGAATCATGAATGCGGACTCCCTGGACAAACTTAAATTTGGACCCCGCAAGTTCCTAAAGTCAATTGTCGTTAGTTTAAATTCAGAGCGAATCAACCTTTCTAGGGTAATCTATCTGAATCATGAATGCGGACTCCCTGGACAAACTTAAATTTGGACCCCGCAATTTCCTAAAATCAATTGTCGTTAGTTTAAATTCAGAGCGAACCAACCTTTCTAGGGTAATCATGAATGCGAACTCCCTGAACAATCTTAAATTTGGGCCCCGCATTTTTCTAAAGTCCATCGTCGTTAATTTAAATTCAGAGCGAACAAACCTTTATAGGGTAATCTATCTGAATCATGAATGCGGACTCCCTGGACAAACTTAAATTTGGACCCCGCAATTTCCTAAAGTCAATTGTCGTTAGTTTAAATTCAGAGCGAATCAACCTTTCTAGGGTAATCTATCTGAATCATGAATGCGGACTCCCTAGACAAACTTAAATTTGGACCCCGCAATTTTCTAAAGTCCATTGACGTTAGTTTAAATTCAGAGCGAACCAACCTTTCTATGGTAATCTATCAAAATCGTGAACGTGGACTCAAAAAAAAATTCAATATAAAAAAAAATATAATATGAAGTTGCCCGGAATCGAACGCGCGACCTCCCGATGTGAAGTTAATGGACTTAATCACAACGCCATCCGTGGTATTTACTTCATTAGGAAAACACTCTATAATACAACCACATAGCCAGGTAAAGAACAAAAAATATGCCAAAAAACTTGAAAGTTTGCACTGTGAATAACAAATTAAAAAACCGTCTGTGTTTCCCGACTCTTACAATTTGAGGATATTTAAGGCGAGAGTGAATAGCCATTATTTGAGTTTGCGTGTACCATCCTTGACTACATCGTCACTACCATCAGGTGAGATGTAGTCTAACGCACTCTAATTTTTAATAAAAAAAACCGGTCAAGTGCGAGTGGGGGACTCAAATTCACGCACCGAGGGTCCCGTACCATTTCATCTTTGGACAATGAAACTTAAATCTTTCGTGATTTTTATTTTATTAAGTAATATTTATTAAATGTTTTTGTACTAAATTGACTATTGTTCTCGCACTCAAAGTGAAAAGTATAGTTTGCACCTCGAAACTAAACGCCAACTTAATATACCCTCGGTTTCATTGACTCCCTCTTCGCACGCTCGGGAGTCAAACCGCCTCTTGTGTGTTATATGGCTTCGTTTAGTCCCTCGCTTTAAAATATACTATTCTTAAATTAGAACTAAATAACTATCAAGCCGTTTCACGTGCACCTAAAAATTTTCCTCACTGTAGTGAGGTGAAAAATTGTGTGTTTCGATCGGCAGCTAAGTTATATAGCGTCTCGCACCTTTGAATCATTCGCTTGCTCAGATTTCAATAGAGGTAACTTGTACAAAATAACAGCTTCGCAGCCTTGCATAACAAATAACTATTTCATAAGCCAACCCCTGTCGGCCAAGTTGTTAGGTACTTACTCATGTGAAATTTCCAGAATTTTGTTCCATTGTTTTGTGAGTAATTAAAATTCATCATATCAACCGACACACGGAAGAGCGTCAGTGGCGTAATGCCTTTCCGGGAGGTCGTGGTTCGAGACTGCCACGAACCAATTTGATTTCGAATTTAGATTTCATATGTACGTTTATCCGACGCTCTTACGGTGAAGGAAAACATCGTGAGGAAACCTGCACATGCCTGCGAAGAAACTCGCAGGTTGTGTGTGAAGTCGACTAACCCGCACTGAGCCCGCGTAGTCAACTAAGGCCCGATCGCCCTAACTCAGGGTAGGCTCGAGCCCCTCTTTGGGACGTATATGAGCTGATATGATATCAGCCGATGGACACGTCCACTGCTGGACACAGGCCTCCCCCAAGGATTTCCATGACGACCGGTTCTGCGCTGCCCACATCCAGCGGCTTCCCATGACCTTCACCAGGTCATCGGTCTACCGAGTGGGAGGCCTACCTACGTTTTCCGGTGCGCGATCGCCACTCGAGAACTTTTGTTGAAGAACCATTTGTTCTACGAGCTATGTGCCCCGCCCACTGCCACTTAAGTTTAGCAATGGAGGTAACAAAAGGGGCAAAATCACGTCAAAATATTACTATCAAATACACCCAAAATCGAAGCGTAGATCATGTACCTACATTACGTTAGTTTTTATTTCACTTCAATACATGCAGTATTTCCGAAGATATAAGGACGACAAGTTTAAGCCCTTTTTTGAATTTCCGAGATTACGCGCGCTCATACTATAACGTCACAGCCCGCGTTCAGCTCGCGACTGCGACACGGCGCGGCGCTCGGTCCGGTGCGTTGGCCCTACTAATTACGCGCATCTCGTTTCATTTAGTTTACCTATTACCTATAGTGTGCTTGTATTTCAAAGAAATAATATAAATTATCCTTTAAATCGGATTAAGTGAAACGTATAGTGTGTAGATTGGAAGGTTTTACAATCTGCCAAGAGTGGATAGTTTGATGGTGGCAAGGACGTTTTAATAATTCTTCCTCCGAGGATGGTGGCACAATATTTCATGCAGAATCAGGATTTTACGGCTGCCGAAATTCGTGGAATGAAATCGAAAAGGTATTTATGTGCTAAGTAAGCATTATCTACTCACGGGTAGGTACCTATTTGTTTAAACTTAAACCTAAAAAAGTGTGTGTGTTTCATTTACGGCAAGCGACCCGACGGGCTAACTTTAACTCCATGGGAGAAAGGCCGCTGCCTGGTGTGGGATGCGACATGCGTCAGCACTTTCGCTGCTTCCTACCTGGCCCGTACGACCCGGGCGGCTGGTTCGGCTGCCGAGTGGGCTGCTATCCAAAAACGGGACACTCGTCCCTCGAGGGACCATATTTGTTCGTCCCGTTTGCGGTGGAGGTAAGTGGTACGTGGTGCGTGGAAGCCAAGAGCTTCGTACGTGAACTCGGGCGGCGCCTGAAGAATAATGGTGCAGATCCCCGCGCCGAGTCGTATCTGGTGCAACGCATATCATTAGCCATACAGCGGGGTAACGTAGCCAGCGTAACGGGCACATTCGCATCAGGCACGACTCGGGGCGGGCTTTTTGACTAAGGCTTAGGCCGTTTAATTTTATTATATATTTATTAAAGTTATATTTTTGACATGTAAATTGATGACTTTAATCATGACTGTTTGTTTAATATAATACTTAATAATGATTTGTATGTGGTTCATTTTTACAGTTTGGATTTTTTTATCCACAATTGGTAAGCCCTTGGCATCATCTCACCTGTAGGTAATTGACGATGATGCCGAAGATCGAAGCGGGCTTACCAAGATTCCCCAACGTAATAAAACTCTTTGTAACACTAATTGTGTTTATGCTATATTAATTTTATGTACAATGTTATTCGCACACAATTTGAATTGTTTTTTGAATAAATAAACTTGAAACTTGAACGATTAATTCAATCTGGAAAATACTTCCATAACTTATAAAAATTTGATTTTAAATGGTTTTTTTAATGTACTTTACGATGTTAATTTTATTTGTTTTATATTTTTGGACTTACAATATTAAGTTTGGCAAATAATCTTTTTCAGGAATATACATCAGAGTCACGTCTGCCTACAACGGTTGTATGTTACAATATTCCAAACTTAATGGCTATGGTCTATTAATTGTGGAAATAAACTACACGAATTAGTTAAAAATAAAAAACTGAACCCATCTCTTTTAGCCAATCGGGTAAAAATGTATCCAATGTCATTCACGGGATCAAGACGAATACAACAACAACAGACTCGCACTCCAAAATCCATCAAGCTGTTTAGGCTACATATCGTGCCAAAGAAATCCATCAAGCTGTTTAGGCTACATATCGTGCCAAAGAAATCCATCAAGCTGTTTAGGCTAGATATCGTGCCAAAGAAATCCATCATGCTGTTTAGGCTAGATAGCGTGCCAAAGAAATCCATCAGCTGTTTAGGCTACATAGCGTGGCAAAAATCCATCAAGCTGTTTAGGCTACATAGCGTGCCAAAGAAATCCATCAAGCTGTTTAGGCTACATATCGTGCCAAAGAAATCCATCAAGCTGTTTAGGCTACATAGCGTGCCAAAAAATCCATCAAGCTGTTTAGGCTACATATCGTGCCAAAGAAATCCATCAAGCTGTTTAGGCTACATATCGTGCCAAAGAAATCCATCAAGCTATTTAGGCTACATAGCGTGCCAAGAAATAAATAACAAGAAAGAAACACTAGAAGAAAACACTAGAAAAACATAACCTTCTGGCGCAGTCGGGTAAAATACACCAAAGCACTACTTTGATCGTGCCTCAGAAATTTCTGCAGGGAACGCAATGTTTTGTTTTCTTCACAGATGAGAGGTTAAGTTTTTACCCGACTACGAAAAAATGAGGGTTATGTTTCGACAGTGTATGTATGTATGTATGTATGTATGGATGTTCATCTGTTGCCTCGTATCTCCTAAACCATTTAACTGATCTTAACAAATTGGTTGCTTTAGATTCGTGCCATCACTCCGCGTGTCACAGGATATATGGCGTTTTAAAAATCAATATAGCGGATTTTATAGGTGAATTAAACTAACTAATTTTTTTAAGGTATTCATAATATATCATGTTTGGTATCAAAAGAAAGGTCTTGACGAGTCAGAGATATGCTGTATATAAGGGGAGGTAGATAGGTTACATGCGTTTAAAAAGTGAAGCAAAAAAAAAGATACCAATTATCATCTCTTTTCTTAGTAACATTCGGTGCAATCGAAGGGAACTACCTATAACATTGTGTGTGTAAATGGCTTCGATTTTCAAATGTTGTTTGTTAGTGCATAACCCATCTATGGTAACAAATCTCTGTGACGAGTACATTCTAAGTATATAAATTACATAATATGCAAATATTTTTAATTTCTTAGCAAATGGTCTCACAAGCGATATTATGAGACGGCCCGCGCTACAATCAAGCGAACAGACACGCGGCCGCGGGTAGTAAGGTGGGGCGGCGTTATACTCTGAGCTCAAAAATATAGAAATAAAACAAAAGTTAAATAAACTAAAACCCGACTACGGAAAAGTATGAAAACAAGAGTTTCCCGCCTAAAACCTTAGCCTTTATTTTTCCCTTCATCTGGGGTAATAGCCGTAGTCGCAAGCTCTTTCGTAATAAACATTTCATAAGCACGCTCTTACAGTGAAGGAAAACATCGTGAGGAAACCTGCACACGCCTGCGATCTTCACACTCGCAAGTTGTGTGTGAAGTCGACCTACCCGCACTGGGCCCGCGTGGTCGACTAAGGCCCGATCGCCCTAATTCAGGGTAGGCTCGAGTTCCTCGGTGGGGACGTATATGAGCTGATATGATGATGATGATGGAGCACCTATCACTATGGCTTGCGACCACGGATATTATCCCAGATAAAGGGAAAAATAAAGGCTATGATTTCAGGCGGGACACTCTTGTTTTCATACTTTTCCGTAGTCGGGTTTTAGTTTTTTTTAACCTTTTTACATTATCGCTGCTGATTTAGCTTTTTAGGTCATAGCCACCAGTCCGTTAGATACAAAAGTCACCAAAGCAACGAGTTATTAGTATTTATACCCGACTGCACACGCCTATGGAGAAACTCGCAGGTTGTGTGTGAAGTCGACCAACCCGCACTGGGCCCGCGTGGTCGACTAAGGCCCGATCGCCCTATTTCAGGGTAGGCTCGAGCCCCTCGGTGGGGACGTATATGAGCTGATATGATGATGATGATGATACCCAACTGCCCAAAAAGGCGGACAATGTTTTTCGTGTCCGTGTGTCTGTTTCTTTGACCGAGCCTGTAGCCTAAACGGCTTGATGGATTTTGGAGTTCGAGGTTTTGATGGATTCGTCTTGACCACCCGAGTGACAAAGGAGTGGGGTTTTAATTTTTCAAATTTAATGAAAATAAAATTAAAATTTATTTGCTTAAAACATGGTTTTAAAGCTGTTACATTATTTAGGTTCCTAGTCCTCAAATTTCACCAGATTTGGCATGCAAATATCAACCTTATTATAACTACTAATATTATAAATGTGAAAATGTGTTTGTTTGTTACCTTTTCACGCTTCAACGCCTTGACCAATCTCAATGAAATTTGGCATGCAGGTAGCCTGTGTCACGAGAAAGGACATAGGCTACTTTTTATCCCGTGAAAATAGCAAAACCCGTTGCAGTTCCTGAGGGAACTAAAAAAATACTCTTTTTTTGGTTAATTTCTTTAACATCGCAACAAAACAATGAATTGTTGTGATTTTTTGCACAGAGATGGTTCAGTGGGTGGGAAATGATATAATTTACTAATAAGCATATCCTGACATAGTACCCGAGGGATCTGGAAAGAAAAACATGTCCCCGCTTGCGGCTCGCGCACCGCGCACCCTCTTAGACAGTCATTACAACGATATACTACAAAATAAAGTCATACAATTGCATTAGTCATAGTCAATATTAATTGTCAAAATGTCTATCTAGGAATTAATTTAAGGAATAAAATAGTATTTTTTAAAGAAATGTCACAAGTTTCCGTCTAAATGATATATTATTAGGTATCGATTTTATGTCAATATTATAAATTTTAACACAAATGTCTATTATAATGAGTCAGTTTGGGTATACTGTTTAAAACCAATTTATTTTTCTGTCAAAGTATATAATATATTGGTACTAACATACAGTAAGGACACTCCCTGCCGCTCTCTAGATTCCGATATCACTCTCTCGTCACCTAGATTGATACAGATTGGTTACAGTTTGGTTGTCGAACGTATAGGATTTCACCACCATTTGTTTTCCATTCCATTTGATTTCACCACCATTTGTCTGTTCCGTCATTTGTCTTTTGAAATGTCATTTTCTGGTGTATGAAGTGTCCGGGTGTGGTTCTGTTGTGTACATCTCTCGTCTTTTTAAGTAAATTTAAACTAGCGACCTCTTAAATATACAGGATGTAACAAAATTGGTGTAGGTCCCGTTAACTGGGCGTTTTACTCGTCATAATGAACAACTTTCTCCGAGGAACCCATAGTCAAATCAAAAAAAAAAATGAACCCTCCATACTAAAATGCACAAAATCGGTCGATTAGCTGATTGATCGGTTTGTATGAAGAGTTAAAATTTTTTTTACGTTTTCAGCAAAGACGTGGAACAAAAGTTGTTCAGTATGATGAATAGAAGCCCCAGTTAACGAGAACTACACCAATTTCATTACAACCTGTAATATGCAGGGCTAGGGTAACATTCCTAGGGTAACGGCATGAAGATAAGATAGCCAGTTCCCCATTGCGTTGGTGAATCTTGGTAAGCCCTCTTCCATCTTCGGCAACATCGTCACTTACCACCAGGTGAGATGTTGTCAAGGGTTTACCAATGAGAAAAAAAAATAGTAAATTTAATTAGTTAGGTTATAATCGTTAGTGGTTATACCAATACAACAGCCCGTATGTTTGTACATAACGTTCATAATTTATTCAGTGCATGGGCTCAATTATTATGCAACGGGAACGAAATAAAATTTGTTAGCACATAATTAACGGCTGGAGTTTCGTTATGGCGCGGCTTAATTAACGCATTGTCTGGAGGTACTGTGACGGAAAAAAGAATGAAAATAATCATTGTCTCGGCACGCGGCGCTTACTGTAAAAGGTTTTTTTTTTAAAAAAAGAACGTGACTTTGTGTCAGGCAAAGGACAATGAGGGAGGGGTGTGATTAATTTGCCAGCGAGTGCACGGTCCGTTTCATGAAAATCTGAAGCTGATAAGATAAGATAAATAAGATAAATACTCTTTATTCTACACACTTGTATTAAAAAAAAACAAATTATAAAAACTTAAAAAAACTAAACAAAAAAATATGAAAAAAAAACAAACACAATATAAAAAAGGAACAATAGCGGTACAATTTGGGCGGTCTGATGTACAGTCAAGGAATTTAATTCCCTACCCATTTCGTTGAAATGTCGTTGGACATTCGCAATGCATGAAGGTCGAAAATTCTATTTCAGTAATAGTATTGAAATGTCAGTACGTATTATTTGTCACTTTAAATTACAGATCATTTGCTTTTGTATGTGTCAGTGTCAATCGAAAATAGCTCTTATGGTGACAGTTTGCTATACGATGTTGAACCTTAGGTGGGTTAGAAATTAAATTCCTTGAATGTACCTTTTTCTATGCTTTTTCTGAAACTTACTCAACGTTTCTAAAGGTTACCATAATAATATTATAAATGTGAAAATGTGTTTGTTTGTAACCATTTCACGCTTCAAAACCTAAACCAATCTTGATGAAATTTGGCATGCAGGTAGCCTCTGTCACGGGGAAGAAAATAGGCTACTTTTTATCCCGTGGAAATATCATAGTCCGATACAGTTCCTGAGGGAACAGAGTAAATAGTTTTTTTTGGTTAATTTCTTAACAATGCTACGGAACAATGGATTCTTGTTTATTTTGCACAGATGAGATAGAGGGATAATCAGAACATAGGATTTATTTGATGACAAAACTTGTCTGAAATCTGACCATTTTTTTAAATAAATAATTTCCATTCAAAATAGATGATCCCTAACCTAGTCAAATAATATGCTAATTTTATGTCTATCAAACACCCACTAGCTTCTTAGCTTCTAGCTTCTTGGTACCCAAAATACGTGAACTGGTTGAGATAGATCAGTTGAGATAGATCAGTTGGTTGATGGTGACTGTACTTACAATCCGTGGATGACAGAACTTTGGGATTTTCCCTACGCTCAAAACAATATGTTTTTCTGTCAGATAACGACTGTAACACACACATTATATTAGTCATGTGAATTCCCGAACTAAAAATATGTAAACATAAAACTTTTTAGATAAGAGTGGTCGGCATAGGTACATCGCATTTATTAAGGAAAACCAGACTTCAATAACAAGAGATAAATAACTTACGTGGACATTTGATAGTTGTTTGAAAAACGGTCTTAAAAATATGCAATTTAAAAGTAAAAAGGACCCTAGGTCAGTCGGGCCAATGGAGAAAGAAAAGATAAGCGAGAGAGAGGACCTACTTGGAATCTGAAGATTGTCTGAAAATTTCATCGAAATCGGTCCAGCCGTTTTGGAGTCTATAAGGAACATTTTTTTTTCCTTCACATAACACAGAGATAGACTGGATTCAAGTGCTAATAACTACAGCCTCCCTGATATAATAAAAGGATTTGAATGTAAATCACATGTTAAACGCTCATAAGAATTAGAAATGATTTGAACGATTAAAAATTATTCAAAATGATTACAAATCAAATCATTTTTAATCCTTTTTAATGATTTTGTTTAATCAGGGCTGTGATTAAAATAACTAAAAAAGAGATTATAAGGTTTTCTTATTTGTTTACTTAGCTTAAGTAATAAAAATATGTATCGTTTATTTAAGTAAATAAACTTTAAACAAAAAAAAATGTTATGAGAAAGTGGTAGCCCTAGTTTTGATAAGCATTGCTATTTAAACGGAGACGGAGGGTCGAAATGATTCATATTGTTGCAACCATTCCGGTCAAATGGAGTCCCAAAAAAAAAAATGTATCAATTGTGGCCGAAGTTACGACTTTAGCCCTTTTTGGAGGTGGTGCAGAGACTGCGGAATAAATAAATTTATCGAGGAGGAGAAGAAAAAAAAAAAATAAGTGTTAATCTTCCGTTCACACATCATGAATTTCGTGTCTAACATTTTTTTTGGTGTTTGTCTAAACGTACTATCCTCATAGATAGCAGTGAGAAGCCAGTGCTGTCGTTAGCTGGTAAAGATATTGAGTAAGTTAGTATTCTCAAGAACCTGGAAGCTATTATCGATCCGACTCTGCAATGATCTGAGAACAACCGGACTATACGCTGTTATCGCCGATTCCGGGTACATCAATGTACAAGAGCTCTTTTCTTGTCCTTGGAGTTGCTTTCTGGAACTTTGTGCCACCTGCTGTTTCAACTGCTGCTTCCCTGGATGAATTCAAGACGATGCTACAACCACTTACTTGCTATTGAGCAAGCTAAGTCGCGAGTGCATAGTTTCTGGTGTGTGATGTGCTGGTAGGGCTGTCAAGTGTTATATGATACAATACTTTTTGTAAATCGTTTTGTTTCTGTTTTTTTAAATGCCATGAGTTTTATATTATTTTTGTCTTTATTTTAAAAAAAAAGGTTGAGCTAAAGCTTTTGTATTTTGTAATGATAAAGCCTACTCGAGGGTAAGCAGGCTAAAATCTTAAAATATTAAAAATTTTAAATACAGAACATAATTATAAAAAGCGTCTGATTATGGAATCTATGTAAATGGAGAGGCATCAAGATTTAATTAATAAAAGGAAAGATACAGAAACCATAGATAAGATCTACCATGATTTAATTAAATTAAAATAATCTTTAAAAAGTACCGTTGTTACACTTTCTTGGTTAATTAGTTGGAAATTTAAATTTGCGTTTGTATACATGTAATTTCAAAATTTGTAATTGTAAGTGTCTTTTAAACTTTATGATTATATTTATGTAGTTCAAAATTGACAACCCTGGTTATCTGGGTAGGTGATTTGAATGACTGACTGTATAATTTGTAATATTACCAACTGTACATAAGACCAGTGTTAGCACACGGTTTTGGCTGTCAGTTGACCAATAATAAGATTTATGAACGCATTGTTCATGTGACTTTATAATTTCTTAATATTATAGTGTTTTTTAACTAACGTTAAGATAATTAAAGTTAATGAATTAATTAATTAAGTTACATAGTTGGACTCACATGAGTTTATTTATTTTAATATGGTTCCAAATTTAACGGACAAAACAGGTTATAAGTATTCACCGCTATAACCTGTCCTCAGAACATTTTTTTTTGTTTAAAGTTTATTTACTTAAATAAACGATACATATTTTTATTACTTAAGCTAAGTAAACAAATAAGAAAACCTTATAATCTCTTTTTTAGTTATTTTAATCACAGCCCTGATTAAACAAAATCATTAAAAAGGATTAAAAATGATTTGATTTGTAATCATTTTGAATAATTTTTAATCGTTCAAATCATTTCTAATTCTTATGAGCGTTTAACATGTGATTTACATTCAAATCCTTTTATTATATCAGGGAGGCTGTAGTTATTAGCACTTGAATCCAGTCTATCTCTGTGTTATGTGAAGGAAAAAAAAATGTTCCTTATAGACTCCAAAACGGCTGGACCGATTTCGATGAAATTTTCAGACAATCTTCAGATTCCAAGACGGTCCTCTCTCTCTCTTATCTTTTCTTTCTCCATTGGCCCGACTGACCTAGGGTGCACGGAGAAAAAAATATCGTCAGAATAACTATTCAAAGTTTATAGTTAAATTAGTTAAAAGACGTATCGTTAATATAGCCAACTGTTTCGTCAAACTAAGGATCTGTATCGCTGAATTGGCTATACAGATCCTCAATTCTAGAAAACAGTTGACTACATCAACGATACGTCATTTAACTAATTTAACTATAACTTTGAATAGTTATTCTGACTATATTTTTTTCTCCGTGTGCTTTTTATATTAATAATATGTATGTTGCAGTCGTTATCTAACAGGACAAAGTATTATTTTGAGAGTAGGGAAATTCCGACGGAAGTACGGTACTGCTATTGGTATCTGGCAATTGCATGACACCACCTGGTGGTCAAATAATATAAGTAAAATAGTCTTTTTCTTTCTAATTTAGAGGTAAGGGTTAATTTTAAGGGTCTTAGGAAATGAAAATGTAAAAAAAAATACATAAAAGTTATGCAAATTTAAAATATGCGACATTAATACCGTAGATAAGTTTATATAGTTCAGGATCGTGTATAAAGATATGCATAGAGCTACTGTTTCGTAATTAATGTTTTACTTAAGAAGAAATAGGTCATAGATATAATTATAGAGTAATTTAGGTTTCTTCTTTGTTTGCTAGTGAAAACTGCCAATGTTTTTATGTTATTATTTATTATCTCGAGTTGTAAAAAGATTTCTTTGTTTCTGAAACTTTATATGTGTAATTAGACATTATCTTCATTAAGTTTTTATAGAGTGTATAGACTTCATTTGTGACATTTGATGTGTATTTTCGTTCATTCTCTAAAAAGCTACAAAATTTGCGAACTAGTCACAGATATGTAAGCTCTCAGATACCATAAAATTCACTATTTATCAACCATTATGATTCAGCATAGAACGATAGCCATCCAACACATTAAATGGTCATTCTTTAGCGCCTACATGTTTTAGAATATCAAAATCCACTGAATATATGTTATGAACCTGATGTGATGTCTTGTTTACGAAAATGCCATTACTCAGCCATAATAAATCATTTCGGATAACATCTGTGTTTCATTTAACGCTCCCTGTACAATTATAAACAGTGCGCATGGTTAAATTTTTTATAAGAATTTTCTAGTTGTTTTCTTCTAATCTTTTGATGCGCACTCACAGAAAATCTCGTCGAGTTTAGTTAAGTCCTTACTTTTGGATCCGAATAAATTCTGAGGAATAGCCCGATCTGGGCTAGGAATCTGGAGAAAACTAACGTCCATGCTCGGGAGCCGCTTGCGGCTCGCAGACCACTCGGGAGAGTGGGGTTTGAGGGTTCAAAGACAGTCATAAAAACGATGTCCACGCGGGTGAAACCGCGGGCAAAAGCTAGTTTTTCACTTTAAAACTACTCAACTAACTACTCAACAACTAAACTACTCACTAACTCACTCATCCAACACGACATCTCGAATAACATTTGATCTTAAAGTTAAAATATGACAGGTCGATAGTTTATAGGAAAATACATTAGCTAAGCACGGGTTTTTGCGACAGGTCCTATGTTAGTTTATATTATTGAGATGATGCCAAGGGCTTACCAATTATGAATAAAAAAAAATTAAAAAAAACTAGCTTTTGCCCGTGGCTTCGCCCGCATGGACATAGTTTTTATGACTGTCTTTGAGTTTCAGTGGTGCGCGAGCCACAGGCGGCTCGCCAGAGTGGACATGAGTTTTGTCCAGATCCTCCAGAAGCTATATCGCGTTATTTTGATTAGCAGTCTATGTCACTTCCCACCCCCTCAACCAATCATATGTATACATAAAATTACTTTAATCCTTTGCTCCGTTACGACGTGCGCGAACACAGAAATGAGTTTTCCCCAGTTCCCTCGGTAACTATGTCAACATATGCTAATTAGTAAAATTATGTCATTTCCAATCCCCTCAACTATCTGTGCAAAAAATTAAAACAATCCATGATTCCGTTGCGATGTTAAAAAAAATAACCCAAAAAGAGTAATTTTTCAGTTTCCCCAGTAACTGCATCGGAATGTGCTATTTTCACGGGATAAAAAGTTGCCTATGTCCTTCCCTGTGACACAGGCTACTTGCATGCCAAATTTCATTAAGATTGGTCAAGGTGTTAAAGCGTGAAAAGGTAACAAACAAACACATTTTCACATTTATAATATTATAGTATATAGTAAGGACTAAGGAGTAAAGAAGTAAGGATTATAATGTTTTTGCTGCTAGACAAATAAAGATGAGTAAGTTGTGGTTGAAAATTTAAAATCAACAAAAGAGGTGATAATTTTTTGCTCACAGGGTCGGATTAAGGTGATCAAAATAATTAAGTAAATTTTTCAAATTTCCACGCGGTAAAGCGGGATTCCAAGTAAAGCTGGAACGAAGTCGTGAGCAAAAGCTATGTCTACGCGGGCAAAGTTGCAGGCAAAAGCTAGATGTAAATTAAAAAAATCCGGACAAGTGCAAGTCGGACTTTCCCACCGAGGGTTCCGTACAAATTTATATTATAAATCATAACACTGCAAACATACGCCAAAATTATTAGGTATGTAGGTATATAAAAAAAGGAAAATATTTTTTTTTTCATTCTTCTTCATTTATCGAAAACTATACATCAAAAAAATAAAGATGTTTTATGATTTAATTATAAACGTATTTTTCTGATTTTTCCCTATACTTGTAGTATAAGACGGTATTACTGGCCAAATTTCATAGTTGTAGGTCAATGGGAAATACTCTTCGATATTTGATTCCCTTGAGAGTGTCAAAATATACGTGTTATGCGGCTTAAACGGCCGTATCTTTTTTTAAGTTTCATCATTACATCATTACAGCTCATATACGTCCCCACTGAGGGGCTCGAGCCTACCCTGGATCAGGGCGATTAGGCCTTAGTCGATCACGCGGGCCCAGTGCGGGTTGGTCGACTTCACACACAACCTTCGAGTTTCTTCGCAGGCGTGTGCAGATTTCCTCACGATGTTTTCCTTCACCGTTAAAGCAATCGGTAAGTATGTACGTAAGTTTTTTTGAAAAACTCATTGGTACATTGGCCGTCCAGATTTGAACCCGGTACCTCTGGTTAGATGGACCGAGTCGTTACCGGTTTGAGCCACCGACGCTTTTTAAGTTTAGTACCTTAGAAATTTACGAAGTAACTTTGATTTCAACTTCAAGGGACTGGTAGACCGAAATATATGGTTTTGATTTCAACTCGATACCTCCATGCGTTCCCGAGATAAAGGGTCTTGACAGAGAGACGGAAGGACGGACAACAAAGTGATCCTAAAAGGGTTCCGTTTTTTTTCCTTTTAAGGTACGAAAACATTCGTAGCGGGCTTTTATTGTTTTGACTGTTCATTCACACTTTCGGACACTATTTTGTCTTGACTTAAATATCGGTAAAAAAAAATTAAGGTATTTTTTTAATTTTTTTACATATTCATGAAACGTATTTGATTTTTTTTCTTTTTAATCACTGTTGTAACAGGAGGTGAGACGAAAGGCAAACTACTTGGATTATCTCCAACAAACAGATTATATTGTTGAATATGTATTACAAAGAGGTTATGGTCCGTGAGTTGTCTGGGGGCCAGATCAACTACGTACACACTACGTAACCCTAATATACTTGGTTGGTCCAGGAAACCGTACACAATCAAGTACCTAACGAGGATAGCAATACAAAATTTATGATCTGACATAGGTGAAGTAATGGAACAAAACGTAAGCGCGTTTTAAAATAACAGTAACGCCATCTGTTGGAGGGCGGTAGAACTACTCCGTTACATGCTCCCCCTCTGGCCTTGAAGACGTCCCGGCGAGAGAGCCAGTACTTCCTTGTAAAATCTTGCGCGGTCGTCCTCTTTTGCGTATTGGGTTCACAGGTAGTGGTGCTGTTTGGTTGTCAGGCGCTCTGTATGGCTTCATCGCCGATGCATGATAAACACCCATGCTCAAATTAGGTGCGTGAGGCATCGCCACTTCAAATGAGCTCGGCCCGTGTCTCTTCTTGATCAAATAAGGCCCATCTCTCCGCGGAGCTAATTTTGAAGAGACTCCTTGTTGGCTCCTGCTAAGTATGTGGGTATTCACCAGCACTAAATCACCAGGCTGATACTTGGGGCAAGATCGACGTTTTTGATCTTCATACACCTTACGCCTCTCCTCATTGCATTCTTGAGTTTCTCTCGCCCTTTTCATGACATCTGCCATTAACAGGAGTTTAGGAGTGATTTCCGCAACGAAGTTCTCTTGTTCCACAATACTCCTTAGATCGTGTTGCACATCATCTGGTGTGCGTAGTTCTCTTCCAAATGTGAGATACGCTGGGGTGTATCCAGTTGCGAAAGAACGAGCAGTGTTCATGGCAAACCTGATACTAGGTAGCTTCTGTACCCATGTTTTATGATCGTCTCCAACTAAAATTGCTAATTGGGTCTTTAGGTCACGGTTTTTACGTTCCACTGGGTTTGTTTCAGGATGGTATAGCGGAGTGAATCCGTGGTCGATTTTCAAGCAATATGTTAGTTTTTGCATTACGTTACTCACGAATTGTACGCCATTATCGCTGATAAACCGTCGGGGCGTTCCATAACGTAGGATGACCTCGTCTAGTAGTATTCGGGCGCACTCTTCTGCCGTTGCCTTCTTTAGTGCAAACATTGCGACCCACTTAGAGGCTAGGTCCTCGACGATGAAGATCCATTTCTCATTATTGGCTGATTCTTGCAGCGGGCCGAATAAATCAAATGCTACGATTTCAAATCTATGGCTTGTAGCCGTTGTTTGAAGCAATCCAGCCGGTTTAGTATTCGACGGTTTGTATCGCTGGCATTGAAGGCATTTCCGAACGAAGTTTTCAATTTGAGCCCTCATACCTTTCCATGTGTAACGTTTAGATACACGCTCAATCGTTTTGTCTGCCCCATAGTGACCAGCCATCGGGTCATCATGGTATGTAGAGATAACACTCTCTTGCTCTTGTTTTGGTACCACAAGTAGAGGATCTTCAGATTCTATGTCTTGATGCATTCGGTATAATAGACCTTGATCCATCACATAACCTTTTCGTGACCAATATGAGGCATCTTCTGCATTTTCTCCCTCTAGGGCATGTATCACTTTCTCAATATCCTTGTCTTTCATTTGTTCAGCGCGAATCTCCAGCGCACTTTTCTTAGGCATATCGACGATAATACTGCAAACACCACATTCTTCCATATTACTAGGCTCACAGACAGGCCGGGATAATGTGTCTGCTACTACATTTGTCTTGCCTGTAATATACTTGATAGTAATATCGTACGGCTGCAGTAGCAGTGCCCACCTTGCTAGTCGTCCGGTAGGAGATTTCAGTGTCATTAGCCACTTAAGTGCCTGGTGGTCTGTGCAGACAGTGACTGCGGATCCTTCAATGTACCCTCGGAATTTGTTGATGGACCAAACCACGGCAAGAGCCTCACGCTCTGTGGTTGAATAGTTTCTTTCTGCCGGTTTCAGAAGGCGACTGGAATATTCAACGGGATGTTCCTTATCCTTCTCCCCCTGGACCAAAACTGCTCCAATAGCATAGTTGCTTGCATCTGTCTTGATAATAAAGGGCAGAGTTCCATCAGCTTGCATCAATACTGGGGCTGTCACCAGCAATTCACAGAGTTTGTCGAAGGCTGTCGTTTGCTCTTCTGTCCATTTCCAGACCACGTTCTTTCTCGTAAGACGAGTGAGTGGCTCTGCTACTTTGGCAAAATTTGGCACGAAACGTCGATACCACGAACACATCTGTAGAAAGGATTGCAGGTGTTTCAAGTTCATTGGTACGGCCATTTTGGTGATTGCGCTGACCTTTTCAGGGTCCATCTTTAAACCTTCAGGGGTAATCAGATGTCCAAGGTATTTTATATTTGCGCAACAGAATTTGCATTTTCCTTTGTTGGCCACCAGATTATATTCCTTCAGTTGATCAAAAACATCTTTCAGGTCCCTCAAATGTTGCTCAAATGTCGCCGACAGGACGATGAGGTCGTCGAGATAGACCAGCAGCTGAACGTGACCCAAAGTCACTCGGAAGCTATCCATTAGTCGTTGGAATGTGGCAGGTGCGTTTCGTAGGCCAAATGGCATTCGCAGAAACTTAAACATGCCGAAGGGCGTGACAAAGCTGGTTTTGATTTGATCTTCGTCGCGCACCTTGATCTGCCAGTAGCCGGACCGCAAGTCAATTGTGGTCATAAATGGTGTTCGCTTCGCACTATGTAAGAGGTCATCTATTCTCGGTAGCGGGTATTTGTCAGGGACCGTAATTGCATTAAGTTGGCGATAATCGATGCATACACGGGTTCCGCCATCTTTCTTCGGTACGAGGACGACTGGGGACGACCATGGTGATGTGCACGGCTCAATAATCTTCTCCGTCAGCATCTTGTGCACCTCTGCCTTGAGCACTTCCGTTTTGATAGGTGACAGGCGATATGGTGGCACGGCAATTGGTCGGTGATCACCGCAGTCTATTCGATGCTCCGCTTGAGTGGTAGGTTTTCCGTTTGATTCGAAAATCCCTTCATTTTTCGACAAGAACTGTTCCAACTGTTCGACTTGTTCGCGATTTAGATGAGATATCTCGACCGGAGCCAACTCGATGTCGGGAAACAATGAAGAAGACCGTGGAGAGAGAACTATGTCTGTTTCAGTTATTGTCCTCTTTGCATCTTGATACAGTGCCTCCATAACCGGTGAGTGCCCGTCGAAGAGAGTAGTCTTCTTCCTTTTTGGAGTGAGATTCAACGGAATGAGCGGTCCATATGCCCTTTCATTGGTAGCAGTCCTTTCAGGTAAATTGGGTGCCTGACGAGACTGGGGTGGAGCTGGATGCGCGTTGTATCCTTCACTGAATTTTACGAAGTCTTCTTTGTATAGTTCGTAGGTTTCTTCACTGTCCACAAATTGCCATGTATATTGGGGCAGGTTGATGATCATACCGGCGTCTTGGATGAAACATACGCCCAGGAGTGTGCGATTATTTTTCTTTTCCGGCATCATCAAGAACGTTGTAAGAATGGTTCTGTCACACAGTGTTACCTTGACCTTTGTACTCAAAAGCCATTCTTGCTTCTTGACTCCATCAGCTAGTGTTACGGTCATCAATTCAGAATCAAAGATATAACCTTTGTCCTTCAAGAGGCGGTATAGACTATAAGAAGCGATACTGGACTTAGCACATGTGTTTACATATGCAGTTCCTTGAGTTCCTTCAAGGTTGATGAATACAACAGGTCTGGCTCTGGCATCAATCTTTGCGTTATTGATGAAACAGAAGCCTATATCTGCTTCAGATGATTGTTCAGTCTTAGATTTGTGACAAGTTGGGCAATTGCTGCGAACGACATTTGGAGTGCCGCATCCATAACAGGAAAACTTTGGTGTTGATGGTGATGGTGCTTGTGTCACTGCTTCCATCTTTGTTGTCATGTTTTGTGCCTCTTTCCGTTTTAATTTCCTACATTCTTCAGCAACGTGTCCAGTTACTCTACAAAAGGTGCATCTCAGCTTCTTTGGTTTTTGGGAGGGCGGTGCTTGATCAAGACTGTTCTTTGTTTTAGCATCAGTAATGATTTTCTTCTCAGCTAAAGTTCTTTCCACTCCTCGTGCTGCCTTCAGAAGCTCCTCAAAATTTCTGACAGACTCTCGTGTCATCTTTTCTCGAATTTTGATTTGCAGTAGACCGAATAACATGTCGATTTGTTGCATCTCACTATGTTTGGGCTCTGGCAACTGTGCAAATAACATTCGTTTCTTGCTAATAAAGATCTCAGTAGCGACGTTAGCTTCTTGCTTCTCAGTCATAATTTCCTGGTACAGTATGTACGCAGGTTTTTGTGGGGCAAAGGCGTGGCGAAGCTTATTTTCAAAGTCTAACCAAGATTTGACGTCGGATTTTACACCTTGCCACCAGGTGCCAGCTTCGTCCTTCAACAATAGTGGTAGACCTTCGAGTGCTTCTTCGTCAACAATTTTCTCAATATTTTTGAAGACCCTTGCAGCCGACAGGAAGTTTTCTACAGCCTCCGACGTTCTTGTTCCATCGTAGGTACTCGTACAGGAAGCAAAGGAGCGTCGTTGCTGGCTGGATATGGTGTTTAATAAGGAGGCGAACTGTTCCTCAGATAACGAGACAGCCATCTTCTTAGCTGGGGGTTTCCGTTTGGTTCCGACTTCCTTTTTCTTAGAAATTTTGAAAGTAGCTGATTTTCGTCTTCCTTCTTTTTTAACTTCTGTCTTGCTCTCGGATTCGCTGCTCGACATGGATTCGCAGATTTTTTTTTTTTTTTTTTTGATTCCTCTAGATGGGCGCCAATGTAACAGGAGGTGAGACGAAAGGCAAACTACTTGGATTATCTCCAACAAACAGATTATATTGTTGAATATGTATTACAAAGAGGTTATGGTCCGTGAGTTGTCTGGGGGCCAGATCAACTACGTACACACTACGTAACCCTAATATACTTGGTTGGTCCAGGAAACCGTACACAATCAAGTACCTAACGAGGATAGCAATACAAAATTTATGATCTGACATAGGTGAAGTAATGGAACAAAACGTAAGCGCGTTTTAAAATAACAGTAGCGCCATCTGTTGGAGGGCGGTAGAACTACTCCGTTACATGCTCCCCCTCTGGCCTTGAAGACGTCCCGGCGAGAGAGCCAGTACTTCCTTGTAAAATCTTGCGCGGTCGTCCTCTTTTGCGTATTGGGTTCACAGGTAGTGGTGCTGTTTGGTTGTCAGGCGCTCTGTATGGCTTCATCGGCCGATGCATGATAAACACCCATGCTCAAATTAGGTGCGTGAGGCATCGCCACTTCAAATGAGCTCGGCCCGTGTCTCTTCTTGATCAAATAAGGCCCATCTCTCCGCGGAGCTAATTTTGAAGAGACTCCTTGTTGGCTCCTGCTAAGTATGTGGGTATTCACCAGCACTAAATCACCAGGCTGATACTTGGGGCAAGATCGACGTTTTTGATCTTCATACACCTTACGCCTCTCCTCATTGCATTCTTGAGTTTCTCTCGCCCTTTTCATGACATCTGCCATTAACAGGAGTTTAGGAGTGATATCCGCAACGAAGTTCTCTTGTTCCACAATACTCCTTAGATCGTGTTGCACATCATCTGGTGTGCGTAGTTCTCTTCCAAATGTGAGATACGCTGGGGTGTATCCAGTTGCGGAAGAACGAGCAGTGTTCATGGCAAACCTGATACTAGGTAGCTTCTGTACCCATGTTTTATGATTTTATTTGTTTTATTTTTTTTGTTTTATTTTTTTTGTTTTTTTATTTTTATGTTTTATGTTTTTTTATTTTTCATGATTTTTAAAAATTCACAATTGGTAAGCCCTTGGCATCATCAAATGTTGAAAAATGATGATGTCACAGGCCTAAATAATATGTAAAAAAATCGGTCAAGTACGAGTCAGACTCGCGCTCCGAAGGTTCCGTACTACTACACTTCTCCACGCAGCTATGACGATGATAACTATTCACATTACAGACAATAGACATCAACGCGAGCGACAAAAATATGCTTTTTTTGTCATTCAATTCGAACTCCTTAGCGTGAGTACGACTCACACTTGGCCGAAATTTATTACTTATTGTTTTACTTGAGTATTAGTACTATAATCACACCAAGTTTCACGCTTGTATGTATTTTACGATACAGCTAAATGAAATATAATTCTAAAGACCTATAAAACTCGTTTTTTGTATAGGGACCCTCCGTATTTTTTCAATTTTTCAAATTTTTAGTATTTATCGTTATAGCAGCAATAGAAATACATATTATGTAAAAAAATCAACTGTCTAACTATTACGGTTCATGAAATACAGACCGCTGACAGACGGACGAACAAACGGATAGAGAGCGGAGGCTTGGTAATAGGGTCCCGTTGGTCACCCGTTGAGTGTACGGACTCCTCAAAACGGCCCCAGTAATAAATTCAATTGACGATTATGAAATACTTTAGTTACTTAGTACATAAATAAAAATAGTAAAAAAAAAACGAGACCTACAGTACACGCATATGATGTGTAACATGTGACAAAATACTTATGAAATTAATTAATTATCGGGTCGTACATTCACGGGCCGACCCTTCGAATAGTAAGTAGTATGTCATCTTTGCCTTTGCCATCACACTAGGCTGCATGGCTATGACAACCTTAGTTTTCGAGAATTAAAAAACGTTCGCATTTCCTGTTACACATTTCCGTCCCATTTCACGAAATCACTCCTACAAATTGCAGGAAAGCGAGAGCAAAGATGTTACACATCAAAAATTCGAGCGAGACCTACAGTACTCGCATATGATGTGTAACATGTGACAAAATACTTTAGGTTAGTTAGATTAGATGACGATATTGTACCTGGGTGGCGGATCTGACAGTAACGAAAAAAACCGACCAAGTGCGAGTCGGACTCTCGTAAAGTAGAATTCCGCGCTTTCGCGACTTCCTGTTACACATTTCTGTCCCATGTTACACATTTCCGTCCCATTTCACGAAATCACTCCCACAAATTGCAGGAAAGCGAGAGCAAAGATGTTACACATCAAAAATAAAATAAAAAAACAAAAAAAAACTAAAGTTTCAAATTAATTGTGTTGTATTTTTTGTTTGTAACACAAGACATCAAAAATAAATATAATTAAAAAGGAAAATTTACCAGCTTTCTAGATCAGCAATTAGTTTTTATAGGTTTTATACAAAAATACTGAGAAAACTTCGTAAATCAGCCGCGCGGGCGAGGTGGCCATGCGCGGCGAAATTACTCCCCCCGCGTGAGCCCCAACGGCGCACTTGATGTTCCCACTTGAAAGGGTTAAATTACTTTTTACATATAAAATCGTCATTTCCCTAAATAGTTTTTTAATTTACATGCCTTTTAAAAAACTAAACAATGGCAATTGTAAAATACGTCAAGCGCACTGAGCGGTTTTAATTAAGGCTTTAAGATGCCTCAATTCGAGCAGGTTGATACGTGTTAAAATAATATCGAACGTAAGTCTATTCATTTTAAGTTCAAATCAATGCGGCTTCAACGCGGCTGTTACGTTGAAACCGAACAACCAATTCTCGATTTATACTTTTTTTATTACTTTTCTATACTTTAAAATAAGATTTTAAAAAATGTGTTTAATTAAAATTAAAGGTCTAAATACACCGATTTAAGTGTCTTGGTTTCATTCAACAATACCTATCTGTTTTCGAGAACTTTTGCAATTAATGCCGAAAGCAGGCTCTACAGTTTATTTTTTTACATCAAATGTGGCAATATTTTTAAAATTGTATTCAATTAAATAGATTTTTTAAAACTTTAAGTAGTTTTTTTTTCCATAGTGATAATTTTACACAGTCTTTCAATAATTTGACTTGAATATTGTCATTTGACCTATCTTAAGGCCTTAAATGGCAGCCAAGCACTACAAAAATATTTAATCTATGTTACTACTCACTACATAGCCACAATAATAGGTAGCCTTACCACACGACCATGTTAGTAATCGATTAGGAATCTGTATTAGTTCGCAACCCGGCGGCAACTTAACTTCACTTTAAACAGAAGCTCTGGCTCCTGCACTAGTCGATCCTATTATAGTAATAATACAAATATTAAGGCCTTAAGATAGGTAAAATGACAATATGCAATCCAAATTATTGAAAGACTTGTGTAAATATTAAAAAATATATATTTTACTTGACGTAAATCGATTTAACTGAATACAATTTTAAAAATATTACCACTTTTGATGTAAACAAATATACTGTAGACCCTTTTATTGGCATTAATTGCAATATTTCTCGAAAACAAATAGTTAATGTTGAATGAAACCAACATACAAAAATTGGTGACTTTAAGACCTTTCATTTTAATTGATCACATTTTTTAAACTTATTTGAAAGTAAATAAAAGTAATAAAAACAATTAAAAAATCGAGAATTGGGCGTTTGGTTTCAACGTAACAGCCGCGTTGAAGCATTGATTTGAACTTAAAAAGAATAGACTTACGTTCGATATTATTTTAACACATATCAACCAGCTCGGAAGCTCGACGTAGGATGATTATCAATCATCTCTTTTCAATACTAAGCTAGTAAAAGAGATGGCAACAGTGTTTATTCATAGCGTACAGATAGTACGGTCTACGTGCTCTTGTTACTTGTCAGTACTCACTGCATGGAATGCAATTGAATTCGCGTTCGACCGTGCGGTGCTTGAGACCCAGGATAGGTGAAGTGATACGGGCTGCCGTCCTAACGAAGAATGTAGTAAGGACGTTTTTCATAGTTTCGAGAAAATGGTGCCTAAAGTTTATTTTGTTTTTTAAGTTTTTTTACTACTTATGAGTTACCCTTTTCAAATTTGTTTTTTATGCATAAAATTAATAAATTAAAAAAATAATAAGTTTTATTTAAGGTGGATGCGGGCAGCGCAGGACCGGTCGTCGTGGAAATCCTTGGGGGAGGCCTTTGTCCAGCAGTGGACGATTTGTGGCTGATATGATGATGATTTAAGCTAACCCTGCTCATTCTAAGTTTATTGAAACGGTTATAATTTAAGAATAACACTTTATGCTTAGCATAGCTATATGATTCAAATGCAACTTTTACAAGTTAAAGTGCAGTAAAGACGAAGGTTACTGCATTTTTCACCTTATTGTAATAACAGCAAGTTGTAGCACTGCATTACTGATTAGTAGTAATTGAGGTAATTTAACAAAAAATACTTAACGTAATTTGCAGTAAGCTTCCATATTCCATTCTTGTCAAACAATTTGGATCTCTCCAGAATAATTACTGCATTTATCAAAACTATGTGATCCCGAGCAATTATGTTTACAAGGATCAAATTATTATATAGAGCTCGTTTTGCCGATTCCGAATCTATAATTAACTCATTTCATTAAAAAAAAAGACCGTCCTTACTGCATTCTTCGTTAGGACGGCAGCGAGGACGAGGTTTGGACTTTTGAGTAACTGCTTCGTCTTACACGAGTTTAATCTAATCTGGAAGTTAATATAAGTTGCAGCGTCTACATTCCTTAGATTATTACCTGCGGGTTACGTAAATATTAAGAGCAACGTGTATTGACCTTTTAAGACTGATCATCATCATCAATCACAGAGGCCTCCCTCAAGGATTTCCACAATGACCGGTCCTGCGCTGCCTGCATCCAGCGGCTTCCTGTGACCTTCACCTGTTTGTCAGTCCACCGAGTGGGAGGCTTTCCTACGCTACGTATTCCGGTTCGCGGTCACCACTCGAGAACTTTACTGCCCCAACGGCCATCTGTTCTACGAGATATTTATGCTCTGCCCACTGCCTTTTAATTTTAGCAATTCCTGGAGCTATATCGGTTACTTTGGTTGTCCTACGGATCTCCCCGTTTCTAAGTCGCAGATGAAACTCCGAAATTAGCACGGAGCTCGCTCCATTACCCTTTGGGTGACCTTGAGCCTTCTTATGAAGCTCATAGTATGAAGCTCAGTTCCGTAAGTCATCACTGGCAAAACACACTGGTCAAAGACCATAGTCTTGAGACACTGCAGTATATGGGACGAAATATATTACGAAGCTTCAAGGTTCTTTTATAAGGCTTGTGTAACACAATTACTTGACAAGAGGCTATCCAGTGCAAAATATACAGGACAAACTTTTATTATGGGACATTACTTAAGAGCACGAATATATTTTCATGAGACTGAACAACTTTCTCAAAGGAACCTATGGTCAATTCGCAACTAACATGTTTGTACCTACTTCTCTCAGCTGATTGATTTGCATGAGATATCCAGAAAGTTTTTGTGAAGTAAACTTAAAGTCCTCGGTAAAAGTTGTTAAGTTTCATGTCATGAGTATAGCACATAGTATATATATATATATAATTATATATATGTAGTATCATCATCTTTTCAGCTCATATACGTCCCCACCGAGAGGCACGAGCCTACCCTGAAATAGGGCGATCGGGCCTTAGTCGACCACGTGGGCCCAGTGCGGGTTGGTCGACATATATATTGACATTTATTTATATTCATCCCCTTAAGTATTGTTTACTTATTTAAAATTTCAAAGTCACCCTAAATTTTAACACATATAATATCCAAAGAAAATGAAATTAATTTGACCCCTTAACCTTTAACCACCGTCACGATTTTTATCACACAGTTGCTGTCGTGCGGTCACAGAGACCACTATACTATTAGAAAAATAAAATTTAAATAATCGTATTTCAAACAAATTTTTTGAACTTTTTGTAGTCTTAGACTTTATGAAATTTGCAATATTAAGAGGGTTGCGACACATTAAGAGATCGTCGGATGCGGGCAGCGCAGAACCGGTCGTCGTGGAGATCCTTGGGGGAGGCCTATGTCCAGCAGTGGACTTCCTTCGGCTGATATGATGATGATGATGAAGAGATCGTCTGTTAGATATGGCTAAAGTATTAAGTAGCTAAACCATTAAGTATGGATTGACATTTATTTATATTTTTTCACTATAATCAACTTTTTGGACTCATTTTGGTTCAGCTTTATTATTTTATTTATTTTAGGAAGACTAACAGCTAAATATAGATAGTATATAAAACTTATACATAAATATAGTGCTATTGAAAAGTCTCCACCGATAGGTACACAGGTAGGAGCAAATACAGGAGTATATAAAGAGTATAAAAATAGAAAATAAAAAAAAAGAAATGGAGAACATCCACTTAATTAGGTAGGTACCTACTCGTATGTAAAACTACATCTTAAAAAGGTGGTTTCACTAACTATTAAAGAATTCAGAATATTCCCGATTATTGTAGTTATTGGCCTAAGCGTCGGTGGCTCAATCGGTAACGACTCGGTCCTCCTAACCAGAGGTGCCGGGTTCAAATCCGGACGGCCAATGTACCACTGAGTTTTTCGAAACTTACGTACATATACTCATTGCTTTAACGGTGAAGGAAAACATCTTGAGGAAACCTGCACACACCTGCGAAGAAACTCGAAGGTTGTGTGTGAAGTCTACCAACCCGCACTGGGCCCGCGTGGTCGACTAAGGTCCGATCGCCCTAATTCAGGGTAGGCTCGAGCCCCTCGGTTGCGACGTATATGAGCTGATATGATGATTGTAGATAATGTATTATGCAAAACCGTATTTTTGTTTCTATCGGGTTTTTGTCCTACAATGTCTCTAACTCTGTAAATAATAGCATTCTCTCTGCAGATCTGCAAAATACATTTTAAAATAGTAGAGTAAATCGTAGAGACGTAAATATCCACAATTTTCAGTCTTTGCAAAGAGGCCAACGAAATCCTTTCCCCTTATAATCGTGGGCTCTTTAAAATGAACATATACCGGGGTATTGTGTAGGACTTGAGCTGGATTGTCATCATTATCCCCAGATTCTATCGGTAAGTACTCTTATCCACCTACCCTCTTTTGCTCGCATAAGAGGATTTACATGTCGACTAATACTTTTGTATTAGGTATATAGATATTGGTATGTCAAAAAACTTTTTGGGCACAGAAAACGTATCTTTTTTGGTTTCTTAATCTGATCGTTGCATTTTCTCGTCTCCTCCATTCACCAAAGGTTGCCTGAAAGAAATCGCTTAAAGCGATAAGTCCGCCTTAGCAGTTCTTTTTATTTTTGTATATTTGGTGTGCAATAAAGGATATTTATCTTATCTTAACAATATAAAAGTTAACACATCTATTTATTTTCCCTAATACTAAAGGTAAATTACGGTTACCTTAAGGTTGCACGGAAGAAATCGCTAAATTCGATAAGGCCACCTTTGCACTGTACATATTTCAATTAAGTTTCTGTAATGCTTTTTTGGTATGCAAAAAAAGGATATTTATTTATTATTATTACGTTCTATTATTAAAAGCCTTTCAGAAAAAATAAATTGGCGATAGCTAGGCGACCATAATGGATTGATATATCGGAGCGGAAAACCTCTGAAGATTTCCTCGGGGTTGCGACATTAAGAGATCGTATGTTAGATACTGCTAAAAGGCCTAATCAATTACGAGATAACATCGGCGTTGACCTCTCAAACCTTCCTGATCGGAGATATCTGCCGCAAATGTAGCCAATATTGCTGTACCTACTAAGTCTTTATACAGGGTGTACAAAATTTGGTGTAGGACCCGTTAACTGGGGGTTCTACTCATCATACTGAACAACTTTTCCCAAAGAACCCATAGTCAATTCTCAAAAAATTTTGACAAAAAATTTGGACACTCCATACTAAAATACACAAAATTGGTCGATCTGCTGATCAATTTGTATGAAGAGTAAACATATTTTTTTGCGATTTCAGCAAAGTCGTACAAGAAAAGTTTTTCAGTATGATGAGTAGATGCCCCAGTTAACGGGACCTATACTAATTTTGTTACATCCTGTGTATAGGTATTCTTAACGATGGTACAATAGGGATGACGAATGCTAGTCATCTGATTTACTTTTTATCATCTATCAAAACGACATTTTGTTCTAAAAATGTTTGAAATACCTAGGCGTGAGGTCATAGTTTTGCAGCGTCATTTATGTACTCATTTTGTGATCTTGGTGAATCAAAAATCGAAGACTTGATGGAAAACAAAACGAGTAAGGTTTTCCGAAGTCTCATTTGGATGGCAATTTAGTGATCAAGAGTTCATAATTTATTTCTGATGCTGTCGTCATCCCTATTGTTATATAATATGCCATCTACAACTAATTGCATGGTTAAAAGGCACGATTCTTGAAATGCTTAAATTCTATAGACACAACTTTTTGTGCTTTCATACGTGAATATTATTTTTGACCGACTGAAAAAGAAGGGAGGTTATCAATGTGACCCGTATGTATGTTAAATTGTTGGAATTACACAATTTTCGTATGTTAATTTATGAATTTCAGAAGTATTTGTATGTTTCTTCTATGTATGTATGTATGTATGTTTGTCCACGTATTTCATCATTATCATATCAGCCGAAAAACGTCTACTGCTAGACAAAGGCCTCGCCCAAGGATTTCCACTACGACTAGTGCTGCGCTGCCCGCATCCAGCGGCTTCCTACGATCTTCACCATGTCGTCGGTCCACCGCGTGGGAGGCCTGCCACGTATTTATCAGATTTTTTTAAATTGAATTTGTGTTCTTTTATTTGGAATAAATATCTTTATCTTTAATTTATAAATATATGTAATATGTTGTTTATTGAAACAAAAACCAAAGTTGTTGCTCTGTAAAGAGAAATTTAATTTTTGTTAAACGTATTACAAATTACTTTTGCAAACACAACTTATACTTCTACACTTATTTAGGTACAATACACTATTAATAATTACTTACCTGTAAAGAGAAACAACATTAAAAGCTATTGCTTCAACTATTTTTATATTTTCAAAATATTTCTTTCTTTGAATCCATTATTCTCACTTTTTAATGTCCATAGTGTAAGTGTGCTGTCACCATAGATAAATGCAAAGTTTAAATTAATACGCGGGCAATTCAAATTAAATGAAGAGTGAAAGAGCTTCATTTACATCTCCCTCCCCGGTAGTAAAAAATCTTATTCGGATACTGGTATAAGTTTTGTAACATGAAACAAGTTTGATTCTAATTTTTTGTATCCCGTATTTATTTTATAAATTGAGTTAGATATCTTTTCTATAATTTTATAAGGTCCAATTTTTATTTCATCAAGTTTTTTTCTATTTAATCGGTTACCATTTTCCACATATACAGAATCACCTACTTTTAAGTGGCAATGTTTCCTGTTTTTGTCAAATTGTTGCTTATTGTAATTGTGTGATTTTATAGTTCGCTCCAAAGCCATGTTTCTATCTTGTAATAAATCATTTTGTGTTTTATGTTCTTTCAATTCGTCTGGTAAGATATTAATAATTTTTCCTTCCTTCAAATATATTGGGGAAAATCCGGTCACGGTGTGTTCAGTTTCATTATATTTCTGGGTACATTCATGAGCAATACTTGTCCACGCTATTTTATTATTTTTTTCATTAATTTTACACCTTATCCTGTTTACTAATGTTTGATTCAACCGTTCATTTAAACCATTTGAAAACGGTGCATTGACTGCGGTGAAGATTATAGGTATGTTCTCTTTTCCCAAAAAATTCTTGAATTCTTTTGAATTTATGCCTGGGTATTGATCTGATAAAATCATTCCAATTTTATTTTCAGGAACAACTTTTTTTACAAGCTTTATAAAATCATCGGCGTTTTGGGTCCTTGATGTCAAAATGTAGGCATACCTGGTGAAATGGTCTACCAAAAGATGTAAATATGTTTTTGTGGAACGGGAGCCACCAAATCCACCAATGGTATCTATAGACACTATTTCGAAGGGGTAACTAGCGGGACCCAGATGAGACATTAATCCATATTTAAATTTAGTTCTTGATTTATTTTTTATGCATATTTCACAGTTATAACAAATTTTTTTTATATTGTGTATTAATTTTTTTGCTGTATAGAATGGTTTTATTTTATTTTCTATTTGTTTCATACCTATATGGCAGTATGTATAATGTATTTTTTTTATTAATTTTTTACTAAATTCCTCAGTGAGTATAATTTTTTCTTTTTTTCCTATCCTTTTGAAGTATATTTTGTCTTTTATTATTAGTTTATTTCTATGCAGTTTTATATCTTCATTTTTTTCTTGATCGTTTTGGATGTCTTCTAATTTAATAAAATTTACAATTTTTAGAAATTCTTCCTGATTTACATGTGATTCTAATACAGGGTTTCTACTTAAACTGTCTGCTTCTAATTATCTTTCCCCGGTGAGTATATCACTTCAAAATTAAATTGTGATAAGTAATATGCGAGGTCTCCTAGCTCTTCGTCTGTTCTTGCCTTAATATTTAGTTTTTCTAGAGGTTTATGGTCTGAAAACACTTTAAAATTTTTTCCTATGAGCCAATGTTGCCAATATTTTACCGCCTCTTTTATTGCTAAACATTCCAGATAAATGGCTTTTTTCCGTTTCTGGCTGTCATTTAATTTTCTGGAAAAATATGCACATGGTTTTTCTTCCCCATTTTCTTGTGGTTGTTTCAAAATAGCTCCTATACCTTGTATACTAGCGTCTGTATAAATGTGTATAGGCAAATCCGGATCAAAGATTTCTAAAATAGGTTTTAAGCAAAGCAGTTTCTTTATTGTGTCAAAAGATTCTTGACATTTTTCTGTCCAGGTAAATTTTTGATCTTTTCTTAGCAAATTGTGTAAAGGATCTAATATGACCGATATATTTGGTATATATTTTCCATAGAAGTTTATTTTACCTAAAAACTGACGAATATTTTTTTTTGTTTTTGGAACTGGAAAATCTTTTATAGCTATTAAATTATCCTTTAGTGGAGTGACTGTATTATTTTTTATTATATGACCTAAGTATTTCACAGAGTCCTGTGCAAAATTACATTTAGAGAATTTCAATCTAAAGCCCTCCTTTGAAATAGCTTCCAATAATAATGCTAAGTGTTTAATGTGTTCAGTGAATGTTCTGGAAAATACTAAAATGTCATCGATGAAATTTACTGTAAAATCTGTTAATTTATGTTTTCTAATAATGCTAGTTAGTATTCTTTGAAAAATTACAGGAGAAGTTTTTAAACCAAATGGTAAACAGGTCCATTGAAAATGATTTTCTTGAGTAACAAATGCTGTTTTCTTCCTATCTTCCACTTTTAAAGGAATAGACCAGAACGCGGAATTTATATCTAATGTTGAGAAAAATTTACAATTTCTTGTTTTTACCATTAAATCCTCTATCAACGGGAATGGTTGCGACTGAGGAACCACTATTTTATTCAAATCGCGAAAATCTATACATAATCTAGATTTTCTTCCTTCTTCTTTTTTGTAGGCTAATGTTACAGGGGCTGCAAAAGGGCTATAAGATTCTTCAATTAATTTTTTTTGTAATAATTTTGAAACTTGCTGTTCTATTTCTTTTTTTTCCTCAAAATTACACCTGTATGGTCTTTTGCTACAATATGTATCTACTAGTAAATCTATATGTGCTTCATAGTCCTTCACTGTACCTACATCATATTTATCTTTCGCGAATAGTGATTTATATTTGTTAATCAATTCATCGATTTTTGAACGTTCGTTGATGTCTAGATGGTTTACTGAGATGTTGAAATTTGTAACTTCTATGTGTTCATTAAAGTTGACCTCACGTTTATCATTCATAAAAGCACAATTCTTCTCTGTTATTTCCCTACTATGATTTTCATCAATGGAACATTGTTTATTTCGAACTCTGTCACCTGTAAAGCCAGGAATATTTTCATTATTTTGTATTATCTCTGTGTTTAGGTTTTGTGATATGTCTAAGTTTTCATTTTGAATAAGGTGAAAAGATTGTATGCAATCCAACCCAATTAAAAAATCATACTCAAAATTTTGTTCATCTATGACAAAAACGTTAATATTTTTTTCTATTTGAAAAATTTTAATCTTTAACGTTACTATTCCTATAGATTTTTTTACACCATTAATCGTTTTTAAATTCGGCTGATTATTGTTATTGTTGATTGGTTCATTTTTTAAGGATAATAATCTTGAGTTGATTAAACTTACATTTGATCCTGAATCATAAATCCCCAACGTTTCTATATAATCATTAATTGTTAACTTAATTTTGATTAATGGTGGAATTATTAGTTTTTTGGATCTACTTCATTTAAACTCATTTCTAATTCAGAGTTATTAACACTCTTAATTGGTTCGTATTTAGAGCGATCCCGATCACCTTCTTTATTTTTGAACCAACATAAAGATTCTGAATGATACCGCATTCCTTTCTTTTCTTTTTCACAGATTCTGCATGGTCGGTCTTTAACATTTTTTTCTTTCAGTTTGCTCTCCGAATCTACTCCCTTTTTTTCCACAATCTTTTTATTCATTAAATGTTCTAAGCCCCGAATACTATTAAATAAATTCTCAGTCTCCTTTAATTTATTTCTATCAATTTCGTCTGCTATAAAGTTAGGTAGCCCAGTTACAATTAGATCAATTAAAGTAGGTTTATCTATTAATTGGTTTATCTCCAACAAAAGCCTTTCTTTCTTTAGAGCATATTCCAGTAATGAGCCCTGCCTATATTTAAATAAAATAGCATACCTTATTGGTGTCCAGCCTTTGTTTGCATATGTTTCACAAAATATTTTTTTCCAAATAAGCCATTCTGAATTAATTGAATATTTTATAAGCATAGAACTATACCAATCTTGACAAGAATCGTCCAAAAATAACTGAAACACTTGAATCTTCTGAATATCTTCATCTATACCTATACGAGTACATTCAGCTTCGAAGATGACCATCCACTGTGATACACTTGATATTTTTTTAGTGAATTTTTCTATTACAGACTTTTCAGATAACTTCTTCAAACAAGGCTGTTTAGATTCTTTTTTCAATTCGCTAAAATTTTCCAGGATTTTTGAAAGAGCCTCTGTTGACGTTTCATCTGTAAAAACCTGTTGTTGTGGTTTTGATTTAATCTCCTCCAGTAAATATCCTTCGAACTGCATATTTCCATCTTCATCCATATAAGTATCACGTAACTCTGGTGTTACTGAAATCCATACTTGTCTTTTTTCATGTCGTTTTTGAAGTGTAGCTTTAACTTTTTGAAAAGTTTGAGTTTTTATAATCACATCATGTAGTTTCACCGGTTGTAATTGTTCCGGAAATAAGAATACATTTTTTTCGGCATCAATAATTAAGGTTATGCAGATCACGTTTGTTTTCGGATCTTCAATCGGTTTCACAACAAACTCAAATTTTATCTTTTCCATTGTTTACAATTGCTCCAATTAATGTTGTTTTGTAATATGTTGTTTATTGAAACAAAAACCAAATTTGTTGCTCTGTAAAGAGAAATTTAATTTTTGTTAAACGTATTACAAATTACTTTTGCAAACACAACTTATACTTCTACACTTATTTAGGTACAATACACTATTAATAATTACTTACCTGTAAAGAGAAACAACATTAAAAGCTATTGCTTCAACTATTTTTATATTTTCAAAATATTTCTTTCTTTGAATCCATTATTCTCACTTTTTAATGTCCATAGTGTAAGTGTGCTGTCACCATAGATAATGCAAAGTTTAAATTAATACGCGGGCAATTCAAATTAAATGAAGAGTGAAAGAGCTTCATTTACATATATTTTTCATTAAAATCGGTTCAGTAGTTTTCAAGATATGGAGTGTTAAGTGTGTATCAATTACTGGAAAAACACGTTGAATGAATTCAGTTATTTTAACGTTTTTAGCGATTTTAGCGCAATTATTACGTAATCTACTGTTTAGTAACTACTGTACTGTCAAAGAAACAATAATTCTCTTTGATAATTAATTAGGGACAATTTGCTCTTCAAAGTGTGTATTTTTAAAGACAAAGTTTACATTGAGCCTTTGACGTACCAAACAAACAGTAGAATTATCCTAACCTAATAAAGCTCCTGCCTGCCCTTCTGCCAACATGGGACCTCGGAGCCTGGGTAAGTGGCCCTTGGTAACAAGGGGCCTTTCATAAACAATACCTTTTGTTATAAATTGTATTATATAAGATCGTTTTTAAAAGCCGCTTTCCTTTTCATTAGGGGTTCTGCCCGTGATTCTCAAACAAATAGGCGTAGGCAGGAGGTTCCTCCAGATCCCTCGGGAACTATATCGGGCTATTCTGATTAGCAGTCTATGTCACTTTCTCCCCCTTCAACAGTCTCTGTGCAAAATATTACAACAATCCGCTACTCCGTTGCGATGTTAACGAAATCAACCAAAAAAGAGTATTTTTTTCAGTTCCCTCAGGAACTATAATCGGACTATGCTATTTTCACAAGATAAAAAGTGATCTTTGCCCTTCCCCGTTACACAGGCTACCTCCATGGCAAATTTTGTCAAGATTGGATGAGCTGTTAAAGCGTGAAAAAGTAACAAACAAACACATTTTCACAACTATAATATTAGTAAAATAATAAGGATGTAATACGTAACCGATTAATTGAATAATAATTAGGTCTTTACCTATGAAACTGCTGATTGGATAAAAAAAAGAAGAAAATAAAAACAAAAAGTTATAGGAAAAAAAAATTCTCAAAACTATTAGAAATTTTATGTCGGTAAGTATTTGTAGGCCTATGTCCAGCAGTGGACGTCCTTCGGCTGATATGATGATGATAATGATGAAGTATTTGCCTATAGATTAATATTTTGAGAGCAGGTGAGTTTAATCCCATGAAGACGGATTTTTTACCTCAATAAGTCACCATTATTTTAGGAAAAATGTGGTTATTTTTAATTTTAAAGCTATAGAGTTTCAGCGCTTTCTTCGTTGCTAATGTCTTATTTAGAATACTCCGCATAAAATGTCGTCACTTTCAGAAAAAAAATATACAAAAAAAAAATTGTTGCACCTAAACACTAAAAAAGGCCTTTATTGAGTTTGACCTTTTTGAACCCCCAGAGTGGTTTTAGACCTTTTAACTTCTATTCAAACACATGATATTAGCTTCCACTTTTTATTTATCTGAACCTATCTTACACCATTTTATAAATCAGTACTATTTGACAACTGTAATTTTATCTGGACCTGCACGTCCTTATAATTTGGATGATACTTCGTGACTACGTCAAAATCAAACAACACACGCCTGCATTAGAACATAGGCAAAACATTAGTTCTCTGTCTGAATGCTTGTCATATTTGCTTGGCCAGTAGATTGGATTGCAATGAATCTCATTTCTCGACATTGAATACCATAACTAATAAAATACCATTAATAGTGTCATGATATTTTTTTCAATAAAAATTAGCAACGATCTTTAAAAACTGAATCGACAATAACCCTAGGAAAAGACCTATTCTTTAATAGTCTCATAGAACTAGAATATTAAGTATTTAGTATTTTCTGTACGGTGAAATTATTAATAGGGAGGAAAGGACACTGAATGGTTGATGTTTATAAGTTGGGACGAAATGATATGGAACCGAATGCCACTCACAATGAACCTTCAAGCGCAGAGGGTAAGCCCACCTAACTCAATAATAAAAGGTCACATAATGTTTAGTTTTATAGAAGGATAAAACTGAATAGATACCGATATTGTGCGCCATGATAGAAATTTTGTGAACACGAGTTACATAGATATAAGCGGAATTAAATTTAAGTACAGAACATTATTATAATTTTACCGTAGCGGACCTTGTTGGATAAAATACAATCATGATAATATTTACCCAATTGCCTCAGAAGGAGGGTCATGTTTTTTCGAGTGTATGTATGTATGTAAAAGCGTCGGTGGCTCAACCGGTAACGACTTGGTCCATCTAACCAGAGGTACCGGGTTCAAATCTGGACGGCCAATGTACCAATGAGTTTTTCAAAAAAAAACTTACGTACATACTTACCGATTGCTTTAACGGTGAAGGAAAACATCGTGAGGAAACCTACACACGCCTGCGAAGAAACTCGAAGGTTGTGTGTGAAGTCGACCAATCCGCACTGGGCCCGCGTGGTCGACTAAGGCCTAATCGTAGGATTCAGGGTAGGCTCGAGCCCCTCGGTGGGGACGTATATGAGCTGTGATGATGATGATGATGTATGTATGTAGATTTCTATGTTCCCTGCTACAGCCTGAACGCCTTTTAACGTATCGGGTATCGTGAGATTCGTCTTGATCCCGTGAGTGACAAAGGATACATTTTTACCCGAATGGGCAAAAAGAGATTATGTTTTATCCCAGTTGGGTTTTTAATTTTTAATGAATTCTTAAAGTTAGTTTATAGTCTAACAAAAATATTGGAGCGCTGTTTTCAAGCGCGAAATCTATGTACACATAATAAAACCGTAGAGGCAAAAAAATCTGTTCACCTATACTTATATTACACAGAGGTACCCGTAACTTTGTATGTAGGAGGTAAGCTTTATATTGTAAGTACTCATCCGAAAAAAAATCACCAGTTGTTAGATAGGTATTTCGAGATGGGCATAAGCTTAAATGCTCATCCAATTTAAATAAAACTATTTCACCACTAGTTACCCAGGAATTTCAAGATGAACATAGGCTAAAAAACTCATCCGATTTTAAAAAAAAAGTATTTCAACAATAGTTAGCCAGGAATTTTAGGATGGACATAGGCTGAAAAACTCATTCGATAAAAAAACTATTTCAACATAGTTACCCAGGAATTTCAGGATTGACATAGGCTAAAAAACTCACCAATAGTTACTCAGGAATTTCAGAATGAACATAGGATAAAAAACTCATCCGATTTAAAAAAAAATATTTTACCAATAGTTACCCAGGAATTTCAGGATGGACATAGGCTAAAAAATTCATCTGATAAAAAAAACTAATTCACCAATAGTTACCCAGGAATTTCAGGATGGACATAGGCTTACTCATCTGATAAAAAAAAACTATTTCACCAATAGTTACCCAGGAATTTCAAGATGAACATAGGCTAAAAAACTCATCCGATTTAAAAAAAAAACTATTTCACCAATAGTTACCCAGGAATTCCAGGATGGAAATAGGCTAAAAAACTCATCCGATAAAAAAACTAATTCACCAATAGTTACCCAGGAATTTCACGATGAACATAGGCTAAAACTCATCTGATAAAAAAAAACTATTTCACCAATAGTTACCCAAGACTTACAGGATAGACATAGGCTATAAAACTCATCTGATTAAAGAAAAACTATTTCACCAATATTTACCCAGGAATTTCAGGATAGACAGGGTAAAAAAAATCTCGCTCACTCTCAATATCCATTGGGGGCTAAACCGCGGACAGCAGCTGGTTGAATATATTGGAATAAAAAACTTGACTTGACTTAAAATGAGTAACTGAACATGTTAGAACAGTTTTTTGTTTGTTTGCCTGTCTGTTTGTTTGTTTGAACACGTAAAAAACACTTATCGGATTTTATTGAAACTTTGTATAATGACAGTTTGTATTTCAGAATAACATAATATGTTAAAAAATCCGGCCAAGTGCGATTCAGAACCGCACACAAAGGGTTCCGTACCATCATACTAGAGTGCGCTAGTTTCTTCACAAAAATACAGCCTGGTGACAGATAGACGGACGGACAGTGAAGTCTTAGTAATAGAGTCCCGTTTTTACCCTAAAAACGCGAAAATTTACTGAGAAATAGTAAACCAGCAACCAAATATTTGTTAGAGTACAAAGTTAGTTTATTTCAGAGCTCTATTAAAACTGGACCTAGACGTATTTGACATGAGGACTGTGGATAGCCTGACTTTACCAAGATTCCCCAAACTAATAGAACTGGATGTCTTATCTTTATGCTGAAACACATCATAGTGTTTACATTGATGTTTGGCGGCAAGACTAAGATAACATGGTGGTAGCCAGCCAGGCGGACTTAGAAAATGCCCTATCACCATCCGAACAGAATCATACAAAGTAAAGATCCTCCAGAAATTAAACTCGCGACCTCGTGATGTGAAGCGAGTGGACTAACTAGCTAGAGCATACCGGAACCTTTTTTTAATATAGATATTTTTTCGATATTGAAATTTGTAATATTGGTATTCCAGAATTTCAATATTTTTCCGATATTTTGATCCCAGACGCAAAAAAAGGGGTTTTATAAGTTTAACGTGTGTATCTGTGTATATCTGTGTATCAGTTATTCTGTTGTTATTCTGTCTGTGGCATCGTAGTTCTTAAACGAATGGACCGATTTTAATAGGTTTTTTTTGTTTGAAAGCTGACGTGAAAGGTGGTTCTTAGATATTAATTATAAAGATCTGTTTAGCCGTTTGAAGATCATCAGGTCTCATCTAGGTGATGAAGGGATGTGGGCAACTTGTACCGGTCTGATCGATTCGAAATTTGGTGCCTTGTAACTGTCATAATATTTCAAAACTATGGTAACCTTAACTTCATGCTGAAGCATCTCCTGGAACTCACTGGACACCCAACTCCTCACCAACTTACAACAGAGGCATCGTATTGGGTTCATTGAAATAGTCTTAATGAACAGATGTTAGATAGAACATGGTAACTTTGACCTGATGCTGAAGCATCTCCTGGTACTCACTGGACACCCAACTCCTCACCAACTTACAGCAGAGGCATCGTATTGGGTTCATTGAAATAGTCTTAATGAACAGATGTTAGATAGAACATGGTAACTTTGACCTGATGCTGTAGCATCTTCTGGATCTGCAGGATACCCAACTCCTCACCAACTTACAACAGAGGCATCGTATTGGGTTCATTGAAATAGTCTTAATGAACAGATGTTAGATAGAACATGGTAACTTTGACCTGATGCTGTAGCATCTTCTGGAATCTGCAGGATACCCAACTCCTCACCAACTTACAACAGAGGCATCGTATTGGGTTCATTGAAATAGTCTTAATGAACAGATGTTAGATAGAACATGGTAACTTTGACCTGATGCTGTAGCATCTTCTGGATCTGCAGGATACCCAACTCCTCACCAACTTACAACAGAGGCATCGTATTGGGTTCATTGAAATAGTCTTAATGAACAGATGTTAGATAGAACATGGTAACTTTGACCTGATGCTGTAGCATCTTCTGGAATCTGCAGGATACCCAACTCCTCACCAACTTACAGCAGAGGCATCGTATTGGGTTCATTGAAATAGTCTTAATGAACAGATGTTAGATAGAACATGGTAACTTTGACCTGATGCTGCAGCATCTTCTGGAATCTGCAGGAAACCCAACTCCTCACCAACTTATAGCAGAGGCGTCGTATTGGGTTCATTGAAATAGTCTTGATGAACAGATGTTAGATAGAACATGGTAACTTTGACCTGATGCTGCAGCATCTTCTAGAATCTGCAGGATACCCACTCCTCACCAACTTACAGCAGAGGCATCGTATTGGGTTAATTGAAATAGTCGCAATGAGTAGGTTTTAAAAAGAACATGGTAACCTTAACCTGATGCTGCAGTATCTCCTGGTATCGGGCTTACCAAGATTCCCCAACACAATAAGGAATTGGCCATCTTATCTTCAAGCCGTAACACATCAATGTTTTTATCATTGACTAGCTGTTTCCCGCTGCTTCACCCGCGTGGAGAACGTTTCTATGACTTTTCGAGGGTGCACAAAGCGCGAGCCGCAAGCGGCTCGTGAGCGTACAATAAGTAGCCTCTGTACTAATCCAGGTCCTAATCTGTCTACCTACTAAATTTCAGCAAGATCCGTTCAGTAGTTTTTGCGTGAAAGAGTAACAAACATACATCCATACGTTCTTACAAACTTTCGCGTTTATAATATTAGTAGGGTGCTTAGCGGCAAGACTTAGATAAGATGGTGGTAGTTGGCCAGGCGGGCTTAGAAAATACACTTCCACTAACCAAACCGAGTCATACAAAGTTGGACTCCACCAGCAATCAAACCCCCGACCTCCTGATGTGAAGCTTATGGACTTAACCATTGCGCCACGGAGGCCGTTAAAAGATTGTCTGAAGATACGAGTACTTCCAATTGCTTTTCCTTAGTTCCGGTATACCAATTTGCGTCTGAGCATGAAAAGCACAACACAGCGACAGACAAATGTTTATGAAACAAAGTGTCCGTATACCAGTCAAACCTGATACATGGTCTGATTTAAACTTAAAAGCAGGTGAAACAATATGGGTTAACATGAGAGCTCAAGTTAAATTGGCTGTACTAACAGGACGGGTATTCATCAGGGTGCACACTGTTCTTCCCCGGAGAGTGCAAGGTCAATTAAAACGTTGTTGTGATGTATTGTAATCTAGATAAATTGTTCAATTTTGGAAAACTCAATTTTTGAAATTTTAAAATAAATTTTGCATCGTCTCAACACCTAGTTTAGCAGGATCTTTGGAGGCATAGCTTGTAGAATAGATGGCCTTTGTGGCAGTAAAAGAGTTTAAAAGTAAAGAGTGGCGACCTCGAGTAGGCCTCCCACTCGGTGGACCGATGACCTGGTGAAGGTCACGGGAAGCCGCTGGATGCGGGCAGCGCAGAACCGGTTGTCATGGAAATCCTTGGGGGAGGCCTATGTCCAGCAGTGGATGTCCGTCGGCTGATATGATGATGATGATAGAGGCACAATGTGAACATTCCGATAAGCGTTTTTCCCAACTCTTTGAAATTTTGTACTTCTGAAACGGGGCATGATGGAGTATTGAGAGAAATAAAATAAAATATTGAAGAAGCCTGCTACAAAAATGTGATTTTTTAAGATACACATAAAGAGCCCGATATGAAAAATATGTGAGGGGTGAAATCGAGTTTTGATCGGTAACGCGTTACCGTTACTTTTAGTGTCATTACGTTTTTTCAGTCACGAAGGCTAAGGAAATTTGGCCATGCCGCCTAATACGAGGCCGTAGGCCCAGTTCTGCGTAGGGCGAAACCCGAAGTGCTGCCTGCGAGGGGTGATCTGGTAGGCCAGAGGCCGAGCTCCACGTAGGATCTCCGCGCAAGGCGAAGTTTTTTTTGTTTCTCGAGTTAACTCTTGTCGAGTGTCGGAGCTGACACGCACACTTTTTTTTTGTATGTTGGTATGGAACCCTTCGTGTGCAAGTCAGACTAAAAAAATTCGACGCTCCAATCAAAAATGCACAATATTGGTCAATCAGCTGATCGTTTTGTAAGAAGAGTTAAATTTTTTTTATGTCATTTCAGCAAATTTGTAGAACAAAAGTTGTTCAGTATGATGAGTCCAAGTTTGTTACAACCTGTATATGGTTGTATGTTTGTTTATTTCTTTGGCACGCTAAACGCTAACAGCTGGATTTTGGGGTGCGAAGTGTCGTCAGATTCGTCTTTATCCCCTGAGTGACAAAGGATTCATTTTTCCCTGACGAGCCAAAAAAGAGGTTATTTATTTCCTTGGCACGCTCTGTAGCCTTATCGCCTTGATGTATTTTGGTGTACGAGGTGTCTTTAGATTCGTCTTAATCCCGTGAGAGACATAGGATACATTTCACCCGATTGGCCAAAAAATAGGGGTAATTATGCAGTCAGGTTTTTAATTTGAAATTAATTAGTAATGATAATTAACAACGAATTATTGGTTACAAAGACTGCAGTCTCAGTGGATATGGTAGTGTACGACAAGGCAATAGTGGTTTAAATATATGGCCGGAACAAAAAAATTATGCATTTTTGTTGGCATAGCTTCACTACGTATACTACGTGTAGATTTTTTTCCAAATCTTCCGCAAACGATGAAACCAATAGTTTATTTCGATCATCATCATCATATCAGACGATATATAAGACGTTCACGACTAGACAAAGGCCTCTCCCAAAGATTTCCACAACGACCGGTCCTGCGCTGCCCGCATCCAGCGGCTTACCACGACCTTCACCAAGTGGTTTATTCTTCAATAGAGTAAGTATTTAAAATACTATGATCTGTAATTATCAAGGGGGTTGTATGCTTATTACGTTACTAAATATTATTACGTGACCCACTTCACTCGAGATATTTGAAACGGGTCATTTCACCCGAGTTAAACACTCTACTTTTCATTTTGACTGTGAGGAAATGTATTATTTATATTGTGATATAAAATATTAATTAGATATCAATAAATTAAGTTTAATCTCCAACCTTTTCGCAATGGCCGCTTGCCACGGCCGACTAGATTGTACCTAATCGAGTTGGTCACGACATGCATATAGGTGGCCATGGCGAAAATTAAAAAAAAAGTGTCATGTTATCATGGAATTATGGCGCGCAGCAGAATAGAGTAATTATTTTAAACTTAAATCTTCTGTAATTGTGAAAAAAATTTAGATCAACTATAAAATGATTTATTATCAACCTATAGATCGTAGGTAATAACACGTCGTTTAATGTATAGCTGAGTTTAGATATATGAAAACCTCTTATTTTAATGTAGTTTAATAATATGACGTAACTCAATTATCTTAGACTCCGTGGCTGGCAATTAAAAAAAATACTTTCCACTCTAGGGATGGAAAAGCAATGTTCCATCCGGCTATCTACTCATGAAAATTAAACTTTCCGAACAGGAGAGATGAAAATTATTTTCCTTAGTTATCAGAAACGGAATGTTCCGTTTCGGTCGATAAATAAGAGATTTACTGGAAGCTTTATTAATTTCAAAATATCTAATTTGTAACATAAATTTCCTTCTATTAAACATTTGCTTTTATTGGAAGGGGATTCACAAACACAAACTCCACTTTGTACAGCCTACTATCAGAGAAAACTTTTCCATTTCAAACTGGCTTTCCGTTAGTTTTTCTGGAAGGTTACTTAATTTGGGAAGTTAAAGCGAGCAGCATTCGATATTCACCACGCGCAATGTAAACTGTTCAACTTGGTGAATCTGGGGTGCCATTTTGTGTTGCCAGTTGGCATTGTTCAATCAGTTACGGCAGAATATAGAAATCTTCATTGTGGTCACGGTATTTTGAATTTTTGCCGACCTCGAAAAAAAAGTACTGCGGCGGGCGGCGCACCCTCCGTCTGCGCCGTCGCTAGCACGAGATGGAAATAAGGATTATAGAGGGAAGGGCCAAGGTTCTTTTAAAAAAATAGTTGAAACCATTATTTAAATAATGAATAATAAAGTAAAATAGACAGAAATCTTATTGATGATGGAAAAAGGAATTGAATGGCAGAATGACAAATTGAAAAACAAACAAAATAACAAATAGTTTAAATTGACAAAAAAGATGATATAAAAAACAGGTTGAACATGAAAATAACTAAAAAGATTGACTTCGTCACAGTACTTAATCATTCGACACGAATATTGTTTGAATTGCACAATTTTCTTATATACAGGGTGGGAAGGAGTATACCGACAATTTTAACCAACGATTCTAGTACCTATTTGGACAAAAAAAAGTTATAAAAGCATTGCTGGATAAAGCCTAATTTTCGAGATATTTGGTAATTCACAAGTTGAAAAATCTCAAATATCTCAAGGGTAACACACCTTAATAATATCAGATGTTTATATGACGTTTGTTGTCTTGAGCTCTTAATAATCAAGTGTCATACTGCATACTCCACTCGTTGTTTATCGTATGTTGTCGGAGTCGTTCGTGAAGTGTGAAGTTTTCTTTTTAGACTCTTTAGACTAAGGTTTCGTTCACAAGGGAGTACTGTCATTAATTGATTTTTTGGTTCCAGAAATTAAGTTAGTAAATGAGGCAGTTTTGGACCCATGTTGATATAACATTATTTACTCGTAATACCACCAGGAATCCATGGTTAAAATTTGTCGGTATACTCCTTCCCACCCTGTATATGGAAGCTTCTAAACAGGTGTGCCAAACAACACAAGTGAATGTTTGCTATTTTTTATAAATTTTTAATAGTTCCAAAACTGATGACGGCACAGGCTCAAACACTATGACGATTTTCAAGTGAATTTTGCTATTAATTCTTTTTAATTAACTTATTACAATATTAAATCGAAATATCTCTACATGGTTTTTATACTTATATGCCATTTTAAAATATTGAACCATGCCTATTAAATCTTCTTTATCTGTAAACCAGCAAAATTTTTCTTTATCTGTGGTTTATTAGACAAGTAATGCAGCCCTGAGACCAATATTAGGGTCCAATTAACACATGAAGTGCGTTCTGGAAACGCTACTTTATATTTTAGTATTTAAAAAATATATAGTACAAAATTCTACTAAGCACAAACCGACCCCAACTCAAATACTTAAAAAAGAATAGCTTAGTATAGAAAAAAAAATCTGTGGTAAGTAGTAACTACAGATAAAAATATATTACACCATTAGTTTTTTACAAATAAATAGTATGTACCAATCACGGAGAAGAAAAAAAAGGCTCATTTGAAATCAATAATTTTCTATTTTTTAAGAAAAGCCGATTGTTTTTGAACTTTTAAAATTTATCATTTTATGTATTTTCCGGATTCCGCATTTACGAGCGGTAGTATTTCCAAAATGGCGCCGCTAAAGTAACTTCGACAATAATCAACCGTGGGGAAAATGAACCGGCTTTCAGCTCGAAGACGGCGGCTCAAAGTTAGATCACTGCCAACCGCGGACTTGAGACAATATTATGATTTCTCTACTTTAATATTCCTATTAGTTTTATGAAAAGTGAGTTAGTAAGGTTTTGTTTGAATGCATTCTACTTTCAACCAGCTTTTATCTTAGGGGTGATTATTTATAGAGAGAGTAGTGTTGCGAAAATTAAATAAAATGGGCTTAAATACCCTTAGGGAAATCGCCACATGATACGTGGAATTTGAATCAAGGCCTAAAAGTGGAAATTAGGAAAGAAATTTTTTTTGGGGTTATTCGGAATAAAAAATATATTGAAAGGAAAAGAAGAAAAAAGGTAAATTACAGAGGATATAAAAGAACTAAACGGCGGCGGTGATGTCTAGTTATATAAGAAAAACACCTTAAATTTTAACCTACTAGTCACAACATTAGGTTTTATAAAAATTTAGCTCTTGTCCTAGCTTAGCAATGATGGTAGCCAGATCTGGATAAAGCCCCCTTAAAAATACAGACTTGGTAATGAAAAATTTAGTGAAATAAACAAATAAACCAATATGGTCGGTATTACCCTAGAGGTTAAAATATTCTACTTAAATATGGCCATGTGATATTTGAATTTATTCTTATTTAGCTTAACCTGATATTAAGATTTTAAGTAAAGATTTAGAAGTAAAACAGGTGGAAGTCCGAATGGCGGAGACAGCAGTCCGATAAAGAGCAGGCGAAAGGAAGAGACGGAAGAATTTGATTTGGTACTTTCCTCAGGGCCTCTTGGCTTAGGCGGTCGTGTCTTCCGTCTGGCTGTGAGGAACCACCGCCACCAACCGTCTCGTTGCGGTGCGCCGCAAGGAACTAAGGACGGATGCCGGTGGAGGCAGCCCCAAAAGTGTCAAGATCCGGTACTATGAAAGCCCTAAATGTCAAACAATATACACTTAAAAAGAAGCCGAGAAAGAAACAGACTACTCACCGTTAACAAAAACACGGGCTCTTCGTATAATTTTAAATTAAAATAACTGATAAAAACACTATTTAAATAATTTAGCAACAATTCAACATCCAAAAAACAAAACTGTCCATCACCGCTCGTTATTTTTTCTCGCCTTGTCAAACCCAGCCAAAAGAACCAATACTTTAATCGGAAATCTAAAAGAGTTTTTATTTTGAGACAAGAAGTATTAATGTCACAGTAGGTAGTTAGACATTTTAATTTGGCAATTTTGGATCGAAGCGGCGTAGGTACGGGGGTGCGAGTATTGTCTTTTAGTAAGGGTTTGCTTAAATGCATTCTTCTTTGAACCAGCTTTAAACATAAGGGTGATTATTTAGAGAGCGTAGGTAGTTAGACATTTAAATTTGGCAGTTTTGGACTAGAGACGTGTAGGGACGGGGGTACTGTCTTTTAGTGAGGGTTTGCTTGAATGCATTCTTCTTTGAACCAGCTTTAATCACAGAGATGAATATTAAGAGAGAGTAGGTAGTTAGATATATTATACTGGCACTTTTGAACCGTAGACGCGTAGGGCGGGGTATTGTATTTTAGTGGAGGTTTGCTTAAATTCATTATTCTTTCAATCAATTTTAATCACATGGGTGAATATTTAAAGAGAGTAGGTAGTTAGACATTTTATTTTGGTAGTTTTGGACTGGAGTCGCGTAGGAACGGGGGTATTGACTTTTAGTAAGGGTTTGCTTAATTGCATTCTTCTTCAAACCAGAGTTTATGACACGGGTGATTATTTAGAGAAAGTAGGAGTTAGACATTTTATTTTGGCATTTTTGGACCAGAGACGAGTAGGGCCATTCTTCTTTCAACCAGGTTTTATCACAGGGGTGATTATTTAGAGAGAGTAGGTAGTTAGATTTTTTTTTTGTACTTTGGACCGGATACGCGTAGGAACTGGGGTATTGACTAGAGCTTCTTCCTAGTTCTTTTGTTTTTTTTTTGTAATTTTGACCTTTACAGTCAATTAAAAAAAAGACCCTGTATACAAAAATGCACAAAATTGGCCAAACAGCGATTGATCGATTGATTTGTATGAAGAATTTTTTTTGCGATTTTAGCTAAGTCATACAAACAAAAGTTGTTTAGTAAGATGAGAAGAAGCCCCAGTTAACAAAACCTACACCAACTTTATTGCACCCTGCATACTATTTGTCTCTTAATCGAATATTTGTTTTCTTCATCAGTGACGTGGAAGGAGTCATTATTTAAGGCCTTAAGATAGGTCAAATGATAATATTCAATTCAAATTATTGAAAGACTGTGTAAAGCTATCACTGGGGAAAAAAAAAATAACTTAAAGTAATAAAAAATCGATTTAATTGCCAACAAAAAAATATTACCAACTTTTGAGAAATGAACGGTAGACCCTGTTTTTGGCATTAATTGCAAAAACTCTCGAAAAAAATAGTTAATGTTTAATGAAACCCACACACGAAAATCGGTGACTTTAAGACCTTTCACTTTTATTGAACACATTAACACAAGAACACAAGAACTTATTTGTATGTATAGAGATTAAAAACATATTATATTCGCGAATTGGGCGTTCGGTTTCAACGTAACAGCCGCGTTGAAGCCCGCATTGATTTGAACTTAAAATACATACAATTACGTTCGATATTATTTTAACGCGTATTAACCTGCTCGGATTATTATTATTATTATCTTTAATTTTTCAGACAACATGGTCCATTTTTGTTAGTAATACAAACGTCTTATTACACTAATGTTAGTAGAACACAGAATAAAATAATACAGTAACAAAAAGTTTAACACCCCATGCGCCTACCAGTTACAGGAAGCATAGGGCCCCTGTCTGACTAGTACACGCATGAAGTGCGAAAAGAGCTGGGAATCATACCTGTCAGCTATCCCCTTCAGGATGCTGTTGGGGCTGGCACGCAGCCTGCTCAGCAAAGAGGCTGTACGCTTACGCAGAATGGCATGAAAGCCATCAACATTCGCTTGCGCAAACATGCCAGAAGCACTGCAATATCGTGGCAGCCCCAACAGCATCCTGAAACCATTATTATATGATTGAGGCATCTTAAAGCCTTAATTGATAAATGTCGAAAAATACTATCGGATGTTTAGGTACTACCCGCCACGGTAGCAACAATATAAGTAGACACTACTGACATAAAACAGATAAGTACTACTGATCCTTTCTTACACTTTTTTTTTTCTTATCGGAGTTTGTCTGGTATTACACACTTACACATTTAGATTTACACCTACGGACTTGTGCAACGCGACCTTTACACACATCTGGAACGTGTTTTATAACTGTTAAAACAATTGGTAAGAAAATGCACGTAAATTTTGAAAGGTGTTCTTATTGGCCGTCCAGATTTGAACCCGGGATCTCTGGTTAGGAGGACCATGTGGTTACCGTTGAGGCGAAGACGCATTTTTATACGTGTATTGTACACACTCTCAAATTTCAGAATTCAATTGGCACTCGCACCAAATCGATATCTGAACTAAGTAATTGTCAAAAACTTTGCTTGCTCATGTTAAACTAGGGTGCCGGGAAGTGAAGTTGGTTTCGCGGTGAGGCAGTGAGGCAGTGAGGCGGTGAGGCGGTGAGGCTCTTTAACAGCACGGTTAACTAAAGTTAACAGCCTATTTTGAACTCCGCGAGCGATACGTCGAGCTGACTGAAGCACGTAATAGACGCCGCTGCTTATATTAACTGTTCACTCTGCTCGCGAAGACAAAAAGTAAAATAAAAAACCGGCCAAGTGCGAGTTGGACTCGCGCACTGAGGGTTCCGTACCAAAAAATCTTAATTAATTATCTATATATATTTAAAACACATAGCCTAAGATATACGAACAAACACTTCTTAAACATACAAACATATAATAGAACACACACATACAAACAACCTCACACACACACACCACACACCCACACACACACACACTCAATCACATGCGCACATAAATACTTACGCGCGCGTGCTTATTAGTTCGTAGCGCATATATTTGTAAAGTATTGTTGTGTTTAATTTTTTTTATTGTATCTCTGTGTTGTTTATTAGATATGGAAGAGCGGATTCTTATGCTGGCACAAGTATTCTTATACTTAAAAGAAGTCTCCTGCAACATGTTATATTTTTTACAATGAGATACCGCAATAAACTTTTGTAATTTTTTCAGAACTTACGAAATCCTACTAGATGTCGCTAATTTCTTCACTTTAAAAAATCACTTTATTTGTATTTTTCCTTTTTTTTATGATTTTTATTATTTGTTATTTTAGCGATACAATAGAAATACACACTGTGAACATTTTAACCGTCTTCCTTTTATCCTTACTATAATAATATTATAAATGTGAAAATGTGTTTATTTGTTACCTTTTCAAGCTTCAACCCTTTGACCAATCTTAATGAAATTTGGCATGCAGGTAGCCTGTGTCACGAGAAAGGACATAGGCTAATTTTTATCCCGTGAAAATAGCATAGCCCGATGCAGTTCCTGAGGAAACTGAAAATATACTTTTTTTGGTTAATTCCTATAACAACGCATCGGTGTTATGGATTGTGTGATTTTTGCACAGAGATAGTTGTGGGGGTGGGAAATGACATGGTTTACCTACTAATAAGCATATCCTGACATGGTTCCCGAGGCATCCTGGACCAAGGCCTCCCCCAAGGATTTCTATGAAGACCGGTCCTGCGCCAAAAGCCTTATAACGTACACAAATCAGGACTTGTTACCAGGTTTACCAATTGTGCATAAAAAAAAAAAAAAAAAAACTTGTCACGCGTGTATACTCCACAGAGAATAGCCCAAGAGAAGGGAACCGTGCCCCGGCAGTGGTTTTAAATTGTACATAATTTATCACATCATATCGGCTCATATTTGTCCCTACCGAAGGGCTCGAGCCTACCCTGAACTAGGGCGATCGGGCCTTAGTTACTCGCGCGGGCGCAATGCGCGGGTTGGTCGACTTCACACATAACATAACCTTCGAGTTTCTTCGCAGGTGTGTGCAGGTTTCCTCACGATGTTCTCCTTCACCGTAAGAGCATCGAATAAACGTACATATGAAATCGAAAGGTACGTGGCAGAATTGGAACCACGGCCTACCGGACAGGAGGTAGCGGCCCTAGCTATTACTCCACCGATGCTCTATAGTGATAATTTATCACACCGCAAATAAATAACTAGAATTAAGTTGGCCATATTTTCAGAATATTACTGATTTTCGTTAATTTTGACGCCAATTACTCCTAAACGGTAGAAAACCCAAGGTTAAATAATGTCCTTATTGTTCATGTTTCTTAAAGTCAAAAGCTATTTGAAACACGATTAAGCAGTTTTGGCTCGATAGAAAAAAATCCCATAGATAGGGTTACACCGTTACTTTCTACTCTAGTTGAAGTATAATTAATATATATATATATATATATATATATATATATATATATATATATATATATATATATATATATATATATATATATATATATATATATATGTGTCGGAGGGGTTGTTAGGTTATAGATGACCTTGTGGTTCACGTTCTTAACTATTTCGGTCGTGGGCGTCGAAATAACGATGCCGCTATATCACAGAGGTCCTCCTCAAATAGTCTTGATCATTCGGCAATCTAAATTGTACAGGATATCTTGGATTCCAATGGATGCAAACTTGCAAACGTGGTGATCCCAGCGATGGCGCGACACGTCCGTTCAGCTCGATGCTCCGTCAAAAAGTGTCTGCTCCGATTTTTTTTTCGAAAGGACAAGCTTGTTGTTGGCCACTGGGGTCTTTACAACTTAACCGGGCAGGGGAGGCGAGTACGGAAGGCACTCAACCTAGTGCAAAGCAAAAAGATGCAACTGCCTAAGGGCGCCCAGGTGGGCACGGACCTCGGCTTAGGTCGTTGCTTGGATGTGGGAGGATCGGACAGAAGCGGCCTGGTATATGCCGGTAGCGCTGGTAAGCGCCAGAAGCGGGGGGACGCCGCCCTCGCCGGCGAGGGCAGAATGTCGGTGCAGTGTTTCTCTGTGGGTTAGGGGGCGGGGTCAGGGCAGCTACGGCTAGCGTGGTCGGGTTGTCGGGGTCAGTCTAGGGCGTCGGATTACGTGAATGGGGTTCGCGGGTAGCTCGTAAACGGCGGCGTTTACGAGTAGCGGGTTGGGGTGGTGTTCGGCAGACTTAAAGTATCGGACAGCTTATATGGTTTCTCAGCTCAGTGCTGCCACCTCAATCACAAACAGCCTAACGTTAATAGGTCATCTTTGCTACCAAATACGATCGTCTCACGAGTACAAGCGATTGTCACGCCACCACCGGTTTCACCCAGGTTCACCTGACGTTTGATCCAAATAAAGTTTAACGGTCTATGTAAACGTATCTCGAGCTGGTATTGGTCGTGTTTTCAATGACGCTCCTAAATATACAACAATATTTGTTATGATAATACAAAGTGAGTAAAGTTATTATTTTTTTCAATACAGTTGCTCGAAAAGTGGTCCTTTATATGCCAGTCAAGTGTGTGCAAAATTGTTTTTACCGCACACATCCTTTTACTTTACCACTTTTTTTTATTTTGGAGGAACAAGACATTTCTAGCAAATAAAAAGTTTAATAACCAAAGATACAGAATCTTCTTTAATACTTTTGAAAGGAGAATTTTAAATGAGATAGATTTTGACTCCGTGAGGTTAGTACATAACGCTAGCTGATTCTATTCTCTTTTTAACACGCTTTTATTAGCTTCACTTGTAACTATGTAAGAAAATCTTGGAATCTTAATTTGACCCACTTGCCGGTCTTCGATTAGGGTGAAATTTTGCACACGCTCTGAGTTCTGATGACAATACATGACTAGCTAAGAAACGTCATTACAAATCCAATATGGCGGCCTCCCCAAGATGGCGGACTGGCTGTTTGAAATCCACCCCCATGATATGGGTATCAAATGAAAGGGTTTGCTGTCAGGAATACGAAAAAATAGTCACGTGACTTAAATCCAACATGGCGGACATCCTAGATGGCGGATTGGCTATTTTGTAATTTTTAGTGCGTGCTAAAAGCGTGTTTTTTAGTTTTTTAAACTAATTTAAAGTTGTTTATATTATATGAGTATTTGCCTTTTTAACACGCTTTTATTATTAGCTTCACTTGTAACTAACTATGTATGTAAGAAAATCTTGGAATCTTAATTTGACCAACTGCCGGTCTTCGATTAGGATAAAATTTTGCACACGCTCTGAGTTCTGATGACAATACATGACTAGCTAAGAAACGTTATTACAAATCTAAAATGGCGGCCTCCCCAAGATGGCGGACTGGCTGTTTGAAATCCACCCCCATGATATGGGTATCAAATGAAAGGGTTTGCTGTCAAAAATACGAAAAAAATAGTCACGTAAGTTAAATCTAATATGAAGTGCATAGGTTAAACCTAGGAATAGCTCATCTTTTCCAAGAAGATTTTAATGCTTATAATAATATCATTCCAATCCTTATTATAGTCTATTTATGATAATATTTAAAAAAAGCTTACGCATGCGTACGTGTGTTAGCTAAAATATAAAACTGAATTAATATGTTTGAGTTGTGAAAACGAAAAAAAATTATGCATAATTAAAATACGTGTAATAAAAAACTAAAAAACACGCTTTTAGTAAACACGTTAAGTAGTTATCTTGTATGTCCGCCATGTTGGATTTAAGTCACGTGACTATTTTTTCGTATTCCTGACAGCAAACCCTTTCATTTGATACCCATATCATGGGGGTGCATTTCAAATAGCCTGTCCGCCATATTGGATTTAAGTCACGTGACTATTTTTTTCGTATTTCTGACAGCAAACCCTTTCATTCGATACCCATATCATGGAAGTGGATTTCAAACACCCAGTCCGCCATCTTGGGGAGGCCGCCATATTGGATTTGTAATGAAGTTTCTTAGCTAGTCATGTATTGTCATCAGAACTCAGAGCGTGTGCAAAATTTCATCCTAATCGAAGATGTAGCGCTTCGGCCGCCACCGCAACCATGTTAATATTCTTAGTTGGCAACTGGTTGTGTATTAATGTAAAATATTCTTCATTCACAACCAGTTGCCAACAAAGGAGGAAAATTCTTCCTTCGCAACTGGTTGCGAAACATGGTTGCAGTGACGGCCGAAGGGGACCGGAAAGTGGGTCAAATTAAGATTCCAAGATTTTCTTACATACATAGTTAGTTACAAGTGAAGCTAATAAAAGCGTGTTAAAAAAACAAAGTGAAATTACTCCCCGGACATTTAAAACGAGCCACTAGTCGCCTGTTTTCTCACAACTGTATTGAAAAACGTAGTATGATACATGGTTGTAAAAGGAAATGACAAACTCGTGACGGCGATAAACCCTCGGCTTACAAAAGTCGCTCGTTTGTTATTTACCTTTTGACCACCCTTGTATCATAAATAACTATTAAGCTTTCATTGTAGTTTTTGATTGAAACGAAAAACCATTGAAAACAGTGAAAGAGTTTGGTTATATTCTTTACGCTTTACACGTAAACAAAAATACAGAGACAACTGTTCCAAACAATACTTCGCCTTAAGTCAGCTAATATTTAAGCAGAGAAGAAAATAAATCATTGCTTTTGCTACAGGTACGTAGTAATTAAAATATGACGCATCGACGACTACTACGGAGCGAATCGAGTCGTACAGTTTGAACCCCAAATAACTAGTGGTTCGCCTAGAACTGCAAATTCGCGATTAACTCATTTAAAAAAAAATATAGGTACACTCACTAACGCTTGCGCGACGTAGGATCGTCCAGTAAAAAACCAGAGATCCGCAGGAGAACCAAAGTAACCGACATAGCTCACAGAATCGCTAACATCGCGTGGTCAACTCAAAATCAGAATCGTTGCAGTGCCCTAGCCGGGTATAATATACATACTATAATATGTAACTAAGTACAATGAAGATCATCTGTACCCTGTATATGAAAGCAATAAATTATTGAGTATTGAGCTGGTATTGAGTACTGAAGTGGCAGTGGCCAGGGCATCTAACTCGTAGAACAGATGGCCGTTGGTGCGGTAAAATTCTCAAGTGGCGACCGCGCACTGGAAAAAGTAGCGTAGGCAAACCTCCCAAGCAGTGGACCGACAACTTGGTGAAGATTGCGGGAAGCCGATGGATGCGGGCAGCGCAGGACCGGTCGTCGTGGAAATCCTTTTAGGAGGCCTTTGTCCAGCAGTGAACGATTTTTGGCTGATATGATAAGGTATACTCACTAAAGCTTGTGCGATGTTTAGGATCCGTCTATAGCCATCTAGTGGTGTTTAGAGAAACCATGTTTTTTTATATTTACGACCGCCTATACAGGATGTAACAAAATTGGTGTAGGTCCCGTTAATTGGGGCTTCTACTCATCATATTGAACAACTTGCCCTAAGAAACCCACAGTCAATTCTCAAAAAAAAATTTTTGTCGCTCCATACAAAAAGTACAAAATTGGTCAATCAGCTGATCGTTTTGTATGATCGTACTAATATCTCGGCAGCCCTTCGACCGATTTTGGTCATGTTCGAACTTAAAATTATTTTTAGGAAAAAATATCTTTTTAATGATTTGCCTACTAAATTTCATGTTCCGATCAACGATACTTGACTTGTCGTCGAACAAACATTTATTCATACATACACAAAAACGCCGGATTTTTCCAGCAGATTAGAAGAACTTCGCTAGCTTCGCTCGCTCGTTCAATACAGTAGGTCAGGTAGGTACATGTAATCTAATTTTTTTTTAAAATTCATAATTCGTAAGCCCTTGGCATCATCTCACCTGATGGTAAGTGATGATGATGCCGAAGATGGAAGCGGGTTCACCAAGATTCCCCAACGCAATTTTGAGCGACTTCCACTAGTCTAATTGAGCTGAAATTTGGTATGAAGCCGTATTCCCGGTGATAATTACTAGATCATTTTTATTATTTTGCAGTTGATCTGATGATGAACTTTGTAGGTGGAATCATGGTCCTAGGATCGTATTTAATTTTCAATAGAATCATAGGAAATATTATGTTCGCCTTTTAGGGTTCCGAAGTCAACAAGGAACCCTTATAGTTTAGCCATGTCTGTCTGACTGTTTGTCCGTCTGTCCGCGGCTCAGCTCAGAGACTATTAGTACCCTCGTTCACCAAGTATCGGGTGTGTTTTTTTTATATTTTTATATCTTTTTTTCACAATTCGTAAGCTCTTGGCATCATCTCACCTGATGGTAAGTGACGATGATGCCTAAGTTGGAAGCGGGCTTACCAAGACTCCCCAACGTAATGGAGAACTGGCTATGTTATTTTCTTGTTAACACTGATGTTTGGCGGTTAGACTTAGATAAGATGGTGGTAGCTAGCCAGGCGGGCTTAGAAAATATCCTACCACCAACCAAACCGAGTCTTACAAGTTGACCCCACCGGAAATCGAACCCGCGACCTCCTGATGTGAAGCGAATTGACTAACCATTACACCACGAAGGCGGTTAGTGTAACGTGCGAAAATGTAACTACGTTCCACACATTTTTGAAGTTGCTTAGTTTCATGAGTACAAAGAGCACCTTAGAGGTTTCGCTTTAATAAAATACTAGCTGTCCCGCCTTATACTACACTACACTACACTAAACTTCAATACACTACACACTATTCACTACACCCTACACTCTACACTACATCCTACGCCCTACTTTCGGAGCCTGTTCAATGCAAACAAACAAACAAACAAATCTTATTACTACGCTACGGCTGCATTGCTTGGGGCCACACTGGTCATGGCGCGTCGGCGGCGCGGAGACGGTGTTTATTTTCCTAAATTCGTAATATCTTCTGAGTGGAATTACTTAGTAATCTGTGGTGGAATGTCCAACTTAAATAATTCAAAAGGTTATCTATAGGTAACGAAACATTTTTGATTATGAAATGATTTATTTATGATTGATTTTATTTATGATTTATTTTTTTATTATTGATTTATTTGGTTTAATACGAAGGAATGGTTATCATTGTCTTATTTTGGTCAGTTTTTTTATCAACTTTAAAATGTAAAAAGTGGTTATAGTGAAATAACTACAATAGTTGGACATATAGTATGGTGAAGTTTTTTTTGTAGGTATTGATATGTTCTCTAATATTATAGAACATTTTTTTGTTCTATCATCAATAGTTTCCGTAGCGTATGCGATAAAAGAAAGTAAATTTTTTTACACCTTGGTTTACGTTACTGAAGTTTTAGCAAGGGTTCCTTATTTATACTAGTAATAAATATAGCCTATGTTACTCAGCGATAATGTAGCATTCTAATGGTGAAAGAATTTTTAAAATCGGTTCAATAGTTTTTGAGTTTATTCGTTACAAACATACAAACAAGCTTTCCTCTTTATAATATTATTAGATTAGAATTCGAATATTAATTAAGTATAGTATAGATAACTCTGTATAATATCTAGGTAGTAAAAATGATTTGTATCGGACATGTGCACAGTGGTTTAATGTTAGGCACTGACTGTACTTAAAAAGGTTCATAGTATGTTTCGTACTTGCTTTGTACTTGGGCCAAGTTATATGAAATTTAGTAATAAGGTTTCGTAACAAAAGCTGCTTGCCAGGTACAGTAAACATGTGCTAATTAAAGCTACCTTTTTCAACTTTGAAGTAATTTTAGTGAGGGAAATTTAAATTAGGTTGTTGTAACTACATGTAAACGTAACTTTTTGATTAGGAATGAATTTTATTTAGAAACTAGCTTTTTCCCGCGGCTTCGCCCGCGTGGTCATCGTTTTTATAGGTTGAGTGGTGCCGGACATGAGTTTTCCTCGCATTCCCCAGGTATCTCGATATTCTGATTAGAAGTCTATGTCACTTCCCACCCCCTCAACCAATTCTATACAAATAACCACTTCAGTCCGTAGCTCCGTTGCGACGCTGACGTGCACGAGCGCGGAAATGAGTTTTCCCCAGATCCCTCGTGAACCATGTCAGGATATGCTAATTAGTAAATTATGTCATTTCCCACCCCCTCAGCCATCTCTGTGCAAAAAATCAATCACAAAGAGTATATTTTCAGTTCCCTCAGGAACTGCATCGGACTATGCTATTTTCACGAAATAAAAAGTAGCCTAAGTCCTTTCCAGTGACACAGGCTACCTGCATGCCGAATTTCATCAAGATTGGTTAAGGTGTTGAAGCGTGAAAAGGTAACAAACAAACACATTTTCACGTTTGTAATATTAGTAAGGCTTGCTTTTGTCTGAAGGATTTTTTAGCATGCAATGATTCAAAATATACAGGTTAAATTTAATCGTTTCGTTCCGTCAGCGTTGCGACTATGTTTCAGTATTAATATCGAAGAATCGAAGAACAGAGTCCATTGTTAAAAAAAAGCGTAACGAATGTTTTTTTGGAATTTCTAAAAACTGAAATTCGAACTGTGTACTGTGACGAAGTCATCATCATATTCGTTCTCACCGAGGGGCTCGAGCCTACCCTAAATTAGGGCGATCGGGCCTTAGTCGAGCACGCGGGCCCAGTGCGGGTTTGTCGACTTCACACACAACTTCGAGTTTCTTCGCAGGCATGTGCAGATTTCCTCACGATGTTTTCCTTCACCGCAAGAGCATCGGATAAACGTTCATATGAAATCAAAATTCGAAAACTCATTGGTACGTGGTAGGATTCGAACCACGACCCTTGCTACCACAGATAAGAAAAATTTTTAGCCGCTCCGATAGATTGCTGAAGGAGGCGTGGCAGCGAGTTAGCTTCATGCACAAGGAGATATATGTTTCTGTCATTCGTAAATGATTGTACTGCGCAGAAATCCGTTAATGAAACTCATGCATTGTTATATGACGATTCCTATTGGCAAGTAAAAGATTAGGTTTAATGTTTTTTTGAGGTCGGACACAGCTTCTTACCAATCAAATGTTCTAGATTCAATGGCATTGCTGGCACCGACATCAAAAAAAATTTAGGCCTTTGATTTGATTTGTACCTATCTTTGATTTCGTTGTTGTTGGTTAATTTCTTCTATTCATGTATAAAAATATTATTTCATACTTTTGAGTGACTTTGTTGGCGTGATTGATATGTATACCCATGCTAAAAACAGCTTTCTAGTACTATTAGACTCTGTGTTAAGCCGCGGACAGACGGACAGACAGACATGGTAAAACTATAAGGGTCCTTGTTGACTTCGGACCCCTAAATACGTATAAATCTAAGATAAAAATTCAGGTCTCAGAATAATGTATTAATTTATAAATGAGGGAAATAAAGATTTATTTGCTGAGGTTCCGTCTTTCAGACACTAAGGGCACACACTGAACACTTCATACAACGGGCCAGAAATGTCATTTCAAAAAACGAATGACGGAACAAACAATATGTCGGCGAAATCCTATACGTTCGACAACCAAACTGTAACTAATCTGTATCAATCTGGGTGACGAGGGGCTGAGGTCGGAATATAGAGAGCGGCAGGGAGTGTCCATACTGTATGTTAGTACTAATATGTATACTTTGCTTTTGTAATAAATATATTTACTTTGCAAAGGGTGAGTTGCACCATGTAACTATAACGATAACCAAACCGTAACCAGCCGTCAAATCGCCGTTATTTGACCATAACAATAACAATAACTGGTCATAGTCAAGCGGTTAACTTTAGCGTTAAGTTATGACGGCATTTTAAAATTTGCTAAAACGTTGTTAAAATGACGCAACCCATATATATAACCGGCGGTTATCGGTTGGTTACTATAACGATAGTTACATGGTGCAACTCACCCTAAATCTGCAAACTGCACTGCTGTTTTGAGTCCACTCCACTCTCTGCTGCGGTAGGTCAATATTATACCAGCTTTTCATGACCAAAAAAGTTTTCCTTGACTCATTTTAGTAAAGTCTAGCTTCTTTTAAGAAAAAAATAGACCCATAGTTCAAAAGTTTTAAAGGGCCATACGAAAACCGTCACTGGAGTTTAAAAATTCGTAGTTAAGTAAATGAAAAATGTAAAATTTAACGTTTAATACCATAGACCACATACATACGCTGCGGCAGATTATACAGAAGACCGAAGAGTACAATCAGCCACTATGCTTGGCGTTCGTGGACTATGAGAAAGCCTTCGATTCGGTCGAAACCTGGGCTGTGTTACAGTCTCTCCAGAGGTGCCAAATTGACTATCGATATATCGAAGTGCTAAAGTGTTTGTATGAAAACGCCACCATGTCGGTTCGCCTCCAGGATCAAAACTCGGAACCTATCCAGCTGCAGCGAGGGGTGAGACAGGGAGACGTTATATCTCCGAAACTGTTCACCGCCGCCCTGGAAGATGTTTTTAAGCTTTTGGACTGGGGTGGACTCGGCATCAATATCAACGGCGAGTACATCACCCACCTTCGATTCGCTGACGATATCGTGGTCATGGCTGAGACTATGGACGACTTAGGCACAATGCTCGATGGCCTCAGTAGAGCCTCTCAACAAGTGGGTCTTAAAATGAACATGGACAAGACGAAAATTATGTCAAACGTCCGTGTCATACCTACTCCTCTGAAGGTTGGAGGCTCTACACTCGAAGTTGTTACCGAATATGTATACCTGGGACAAACAGTCCAGTTAGGTAGGTCCAACTTCGAGAAAGAGATCAATCGTCGAATCCAACTCGGCTGGGCCGCGTTCGGGAAGCTTCGCAATATCTTTACGTCACAGATACCGCAGTGTCTTAAGACCAAGGTCTTCGACCAATGTGTGTTGCCAGTGATGACATACGGAACTGAGACATGGTCGCTTACTATGGGCCTCATAAGAAGGCTCAAGGTCACCCAAAGGGCAATGGAGCGTGCTATGCTCGGAGTTTCTCTGCGTGATCGAATCAGAAACGAGGAGATCCGTAAGAGAACCAAAGTAACCGACATAGCTCTCAGAATTGCTAAACTTAAGTGGCAGTGGGCGGGGCACATTGCTCGTAGAACAGATGGCCGTTGGGGCAGTAAAGTTCTCGAGTGGCGACCACGCACCGGAAAGCGTAGTGTAGGCAGGCCTCCCACTCGGTGGACCGATGACCTGGTGAAGGTCGCGGGAAGCCGCTGGATGCGGGCAGCGCAGAACCGGTCGTCGTGGAGATCCTTGGGGGAGGACTATGTCCAGCAGTGGACTTCCTTCGGCTGATATGATGATGATGATGATGAACGTTTAATAAATCTCCCTTTTACATGTAGAGGAGGCGACCCCAAAACAAAAATGTTTTTACATATTGAATTCATTTTCAATTTCGAGTCATAACTTCTTAAGCCTACATTATTATTTGCGGCTATTTTCTTAAGCCTACATAAATATATATGTGGCTATTTTCTTAAGCCTACATAATAATGTGTAGCTATTTTCTCTTGCTATCCTGTTCTTTATAATGATGTTAATTAGCTGTAAATTTTCCTATTAAATAAAAAAAATAAAATTAAATAAATCCTAACGACTGTAGGCAAATAGTAGCAGAGAAAATTTACCGCTACATACGGATAGACAGACGTATGGAACATGATGAATTTATAAAGGATCAGTTTATTGCCATTTTGGCTCTGGACCCTAATAATTTTGAACAAAACAAAAACCGACTTTAAACGGGAAACTAAGATTCTCCTCGAATTCTTTGGGATGCGATCATCAGACACTAGTTTTGTTATCACGGTACCACCCCTGGGGTATCTCCTTTTCAACAAAAAAATAATCACCAAAATCGGTACATAAACGACAAAGTTATCCGCGAACACACATAAAAAAAATATATGCGGTCGAATTGAGAAACGTTCTCCTTTTAAGGTTAAAAAAGAAGATCGATCAGGTCGATCCGTGATAAAATATTATCGAGCATAACTCTATTCACTTTAAGTTCAAATCAATGCGGGCTTCAACGCGGCGCCGCCGGTTACATTGAGACTGAACGCCCGATTCTCGATTTTCACATGTTTTTTTTTACGTTCTTAGATTTCAAAGTTTCAAAAAGTTCTTAGAGTTTAAAAAATGTGTTTAATTAAAATAGAAGGTGTTAAAATCACTGATATTCGTGTGTTGGTTTTATTCAACATAAACTGCTTGTTTACAAGAAATTTTGCAATAAATGCCAAAAACAGGGTGTATACAGGATTTTTTCTACACCAAAAGTGGTAATATTTTTATGATTGTATTCAATTAAATAGATTTTGAGTGGAAAATATAAAAATCCTACTAATATTATAAACGCGAAAGTTTGTAAGAATGTATGGATGTATGTTTGTTACTCTTTCACGTAAAAACTACTAATCGGATCTAGCTGAAATTTAGAATGTAGACAGATTAGGACCTGGATTAACACATAGGCTACTTTTTTGCGGCTCGCGCACTGCGCACCCTCGAAAAGTCATAGAAACGTTGTCCTCGCGGGTGAAGCCGCGGGAAACAGCTAGTACTGTATAAAATTAATTAGTTCTAAAAATAATATCACACTAATTACAAATTACACCTAAAATAAAATGCCTATAGACTTAAAATAAAACACCTAAAATACCTAAAATGGAACAATTAATGTTAACTGATTAATTTATATACAGTATTTTAAAATTTTCATTCAAGTGATTAAAAATTTTATTGAATAAGTTTTTATTATTTCAAGTATATTTGGCATAGTGATAGCTTTACGCAGTCTCAATATTTTAAATAATGCCCTAACAGGGGTCAAATCACACTACCTGCTCTGAATCTATACTGCTCTACGTCAAAGGTTATTGCCAGCTACTCCGCGAGGGCACAGTATTACGATATGGCTTACAGTAACGCAACGCCTTTGATGTCGCACGATGCCGCCATGGCGTAGGTACTAACAGTACTAGCCTGTAGCCCGCCTGGCAAACTCGCGGAGTTTGCCAGGCTGTGCCCCGCATGTACCCCTCCGTTGCTCTGCGTAAGTATTTTCGTTGCACTACTGTAAGCCGCTATATTGTTATAATATGGCGAGGGGTCGTAATTTTACAGCAATTAAACCACTTGGAGTGATTCCTGATTTGACTCCGTCGCTCTGGAAAATGATCTAATTACCTTATTAGGTAAGACTGTAGTTACCGCTGTTTTGTATCGATTACACTCAAAATAGACTGTTTTAAATATCCTATTACTAGCTTTAACCCGCAGCTTCGCCCGTGTGGACATCGCCTTTGGCCTTCGTTCCCAATGGGAATTTAAAAATTTTACTTACTTATTTTGACCACCTTAATCCGTTCCTGTGGAAAAAAATCTGTTTGGCCCATTTATTTATTTTAAATTTTAAAACAGAATAACTCATTTTTATGTCTCTAGCAGCAAAACAACAGGACTTTTAATATAAACTTACGATAATCTTTAGACCCCCTTAATTCGACCTGTCACAAAATCTGTTTTAGTTAATGTCTCCTACCTGTGTAAGCTACCTACCTGTCAAATTTCAGCTACTTAATTCCCTATCCCGTGCGAATTTAAAAATAACTTACTTATTTTGACCACCTTACTCCGTCCCTGTGAAAAAAAAATCTTATTGCCCCATTAATTTATATTACATTTTAGCCAGAATAACTCATCTTTTCGTCTTATGCAGCAAAAATATAGCCTTAGACTTCTTAAATCGGCCCTGTCACAAAATATGTTCTCACTCAGCTGCCGTCTACTACCTATTGACCTGCCAAATTTCAGCTTCATGGATCAAGTAGTATTCGAGTTTTTTGTTTGATGCGTATGTGACTGAGTGGGTAACCTTTTGCTTTTATAAAAATAAAATAAATATTATTGTAAAACAAAGTCTCCCACTGCGTCTGTCTATCTATCTGTATGAACGCGACAAACTCAAAAACTAAGTGAAGGATTTTCATGTGGTTTTCACCAATGGACGGAGGTATTAATGAGGAATGTTTAAATAAGTAAGCAATAGCTAAGTAAGTGTATAAATCCCCACTAGCCGCTTGTGGCTCGCGCACCGCTGACCCTCTAGTGTGATACAATATGTAAACTAAAATGTTAAGTACATCACATTTTTTAAAATTTCCTTCACTTAAATTAGCCCCACAAACTTCACCGACCCGACCCTGGCCCTAGCGTGTGTAGTATGGGCTGATGTTACCGAGTTGGGGAGGAGCCCCGTGCCCAAGCAGTGGGGACGTTTACGGGTCGTTAACGATAATCAATTAATATTTTCAACCGACTTCAAAAAAGTTTCTTAATTCGTATATATGTTCTTAATGTATCCTTGAAGATTGTAAACCGATTTTTATGATTATTAGTTGGAAGGGAGAATTTGGAAGGAGCGTTTGGCATTTTTTCAGATGGGAAAAAATCATTGAACTAGCGACACTGTTACCGTTACCTGTTACCGTTACCGTAACCAGGAAAACTCGGAGGGTCAAAACTTATAAAACTGTAAAAAGTTTTCACTTCTGTCGGCACTCCTGGAGTGGTTTGGTTATTTTTATTTGATAGGAAACACTTTCAAATTAATCCCGTAAATAAATTTTATCAAAATCGGTGTAGTACTGTTTTCGAAAATTAACAAAATCCTAAAATAATAATGCAAAATTGTATGAGTATTAGGTTGTTGCGATGGAAATCGTTTTAAGTGTTCCATACTCAAAGGGTAAAAACGGGACCCTATTACTAAGACTCCGCTGTCCGTCCGTCCGTCTGTCACCAGGCTGTATTTCAGGAACCGTGATAGCTAGACAGTTGAAATTTTAACAGATGACGTATTCCTGTTGCCGTTTTAACAACAAATACAAAAAATTAGAAAACAGTGAAAGTCTCCATACAAAAAACGTGTTTTTTTTAAACGTGAAGAAACTAGCGCCATCTAGTATGATGGTACGGAACCCTCTGTGCGCGGTTCTGACTCGCACTTTACCGGTTTTTTTATCGTGTTCAGAATTTCCAATTGTGATTACATTTATTTCTTTTAAATACACTTCATAATAATGACCACCGCCCCAGATAATAAACATATACATTCATTTCTAACTAGCTGTTTCCCGCGGCTTCACCCGCGTGGACAACGTTTCTATGACTCTTCGAGCAAGCTATTTCTCTGCAAGCAGCTCGCGAGCGTGAAAAAAAGTAGCCTATGCGTTAATACAGGTCCTAATCTGTCTACCTATACCAAATTTCAGCCAGATCCGTTAAGTAGTTTTTGCGTGAAGAAGTATACACAAACATACACACTCACAAACTTTCGCCTTTATAATATTAGTGTGATAACGATTAAATACACTTCTCCACCACGGATAATAAAGCTCCGAGAAGTTAATAATTGCGCTCATATTATGACAAAAAGCTCGTAATTTTACAAGTACATTTTACAAAGCTTATTATCCGTAAGGGCTTTTAAATTTGGATTTGCGTAGTAAAGCCCTGCAAAATGTTATTTTGGCTTTAAAGAGATTTTTATAACAAAATTTCGTACACTCTTTCGCTTAACGCTGCTGTTTATAAACCGTTCTTTAGTATATCTTTACTATGTGCTTTGCTATGAGCGTCGGTGGCGTAATGGCTAGGGCCGCCGCCTCCTGTCCGGGAGGTCGTGGTTCGAACCTGCCACTTACCAATGTGATTTCGAATTAAGATTTCATAATATGTACATTTATCCGACGCTCTTACGGTTAAGGAAAACATCGTGAGGAAACCTGCACACGCCTGCTAAGAAACTCGCAGGTTGTGTGTGAAGTCGTGAAGTCGACCAACCCGCACCGGGCCTACGTGGTCGACTAAGGCCCGATCGCCCTAAAACAGGGTAGGCTCGAGCCCCTCGGTGGGGACGTATATGAGCTGATATGAATGAAAAGGAGTATGAATATTATAATATTATAATAGTGAAGTGAGCGTATTAAAAACGATGTCATTCAATGAATCAATTCAATCATCAATATAAATGTGTTTTTAAGAAAAAATAAGGTGCTATAATTTAAGGCTTGACTGATGTCATTGCCCAAAAATTAAAAAAAAAAGGATTTTTAAAACAGTATCTTCATAAAAGTTAGCCAAAAGTTATTGACATTGCTGCTTTCAATAATTTTTCGGTTTGGTTAGTGGTAGGTAATTTTCTAAGCCCGCCTGGCTAGCTAATCATCTTATCTAAGTCTTGCCGCCAAACATCAGTGTTAACAACATAAGATAGCCAGTTCTCTGTTGCGTTGGGGAATCTTGGTAAGACCGCTTCCATCTTAGGCATCATCGTCAATTACTATCAGGTCAGATGATGCCAAGGGCTTACCAATTGTGTATAAAATAAAATAAAAAATCCTCTTTACGGTAAGATTTTTATTCCTGACAACGAAGCGGTGGAAGCGTACCTCTATAGTCAGGGAAACCTGTGAAAACATTGTGATTAAAATAATTGAAAACGCTAACATTAAAAAAAAAACGACTTCCATTGCAACAATTCCAAAAATAATAATTCAGTATTGTACATTCTGAAATATTATTTTAGATTTTTGTTAACTTACTTAACACAGATTAATTCACAGATTTTACTAAAATTTATATGGGACCAACCTGGCAGCATAACCCTATCGAATAAAAAAAGAATCATGAAAATGGGTTTAAAATATGCGAAGATAACTATCATGTAATACAAAAAAACCGGCCAAGTGCGAGTCGGTAGGGGTCTTTGTAAAAAAAAGTATTATCTTTTAAAAAACAAAATTACATTTGAAAGCCGACCCCAAGTAACGAGTTAAAGCGAGGAAGAGATAGGGAGAGAGAGAGAGATTTGGTAATATAACATTTTTTATGGAAAATCTATGAACTTTTTTCAAATCCAACTGCATATATTAAGTTGGTCGACTATTACTCTTAAACTAAGAAAATGAACTTAGCCATGATGTTTTTAATTTTAAATTGATTAAACTATGTCCTACTATTTACATTTTTTTTCAGATGCCCTAAAAAAGCCGTATAGGTGGTAGGGTTTAAACTTGACTCTAACAAAAATTGGCACTTTAAACCCTAATATTTCGCAAACAGATACCCGAATAGAGAAATGTTTTTTGCAAACCCTCAGCAGTTTGAAAGACCTATACAATGATCGGCCTGCTTTAGGGTAGGCTCGAGCCCCTCGGTGGGGACGTATATGAGCTGTAATGATGATGATACAATGATACCCCACACGAAAGGGTACGTCACCGAACAAAAAACCCCACACGATAGGGTTCGCTTGTCTCTTAAGGGCTATGAAAATGCCCTACCACCGGCCAAACCGAGTCTTACAAAGTTGACCCCACCGGGAATCGAACCCGCGACCTCCTGGTGTGAAGCGAATGGACTAACACCGACCAAATCGAGTCTTACAAAGTTGAACCCACCGGGAATCGAACCCGCGACCTCCTGGTGTGAAGCGAATGGACTAACACCGACCAAACCGAGTCTTACAAAGTTGACTCCACCGGGAAACGAAGCCGCGACCTCCTTGTGTAAAGCGCATGGACTTACCATTACGCCACGGAGGCGGTTAAAAGGGAAAAGGAGCACCTTATACTTCTAGATTGTAAGTCCTGTGTTTTGATAGACGAATTTATTGAACTTAGATCTAGATATAATGTAATAACCATGCTGAAAATTTGCTTATCTGTACAAACATCTATTTTGAGTTTAGATTTATGTCTCGTACGATCCTCACATAAATAGTTTAAATCCTTTCAGTAATTAAGGGTGGCTGGAAGAGATCCCTGTTTGGGATAAGTCCGCTTTTGTGCATGTTACTTCTTTTCCGTATCTGTAATTGTATATTTTGTTGTACAATGAAGAGTTCATAAATAAAATGTGTCACACAAAAACAGTTCTATAAACCGATTACGAATATGAGAATCAATTTCTTTACATAATTTTCCCTTTCATGTACTCGTATCTACCTAAGTAAATTTAATTTAAAACTTAATGTACAATGTCGAAGTCCCTCCGAGCAGCTCACAGAATTAGATTAAAAGTATTAAGATTAAGGCTCTCATGAAATTCTAATTTAATTTTTCCGAGTTCTGCTCAAGAACACATTGTGAATGCATGATACAGTTAAATTTTGCCATTAAGAACGTAATATTATGGTAAGTAATGGCTTTGAAAATGCAAGTAAAATGTAAATATACATGTTAAAAATAAAAGACGCAGACGTTTATTTCAACCGAGGTGTAGCGGCTCAAAGCGTCGGTGGCTCAACCGGTAACGACTCGGTCCTTCTAACCAGAGGTGCCGGGTTCAAATCCGGACGGCCAATGTACCAATGAGTTTTTCGAACCTTACTTACATTGCTTTAACGGCGAGGAAAACATCGTGAGGAAACCTGCACACACCTGCGAAGAAACTCGATGGTCGTGTGTGAAGTCGACCAACCCGCACTGGGCCCGCGTGGTCGACTAAGGCCCGACTGCCCTAATTCAATTATGCTGTGAGTTGCAAAGAGGATATAAACTATTACGTTGTTCAACCAGCCCGGAGCGCGAAGTCTTCGTCTGAGTTTAGTTTGATATGGTAAGATAAGATAAGATAAGATAACATTTATTCGACAAAAAATACACACAGACAAAATTAAAATAACAAAAAGGTACAAATAAAAAAAAAAAAAAAAAAAAAAGTAGACAAATATGAGTACGTTCCAGTTATGAAAAGTCAATGTGCACTTTGCCGAACTGGCCCCGACTGCGTGCCTTTCGCTGTGGATATTATAATATTTAAGATCGATGGAATAAAACAATGTGAAGAGAATTCCACGACTTTTATTGTAGTAAATCCCTGAAGGTTACAGTACGTACGGATTCTATTAAAATTAAAATTGATTGAAACGAAATTATGAAAATATGATAACTTTTCACACATAAAGCTACAGAACTCGTATGTTTAACGTTTCGCCAACACGAATAAAGCTCCCATAGCACCTAATTTTATTCAATTTGCAACTTTTCAACCCAAAACTTCCGTGATGCATGACTGGAACAGTAATTTGACTTTTATAGCTCTCGCTCTAACCCAAATATAGCGAAAGGGTTCAGGAAATCGGAAATAAAAATTCGCTGGGATTACGTATGCACAAACGTTTGATACGTTCGCGTCAAAGGCATCTATCGGGGAATTCGACGGGACTCATTTAATATTTATAGAGATAGGTTTAGGTACTATTGCTAGCGTAAAAAAAAATTGCTAAAGTAAAAAAGCGTCGGTGGCTCAACCGGTAACGACTCGGTCTGCCTAACCAGAGGTACCGGGTTCAAATCTGGACGGCCAATGTACCAATGAGTTTTTCAAAAACTTACGTACATATCATTACCGATTGCTTTAACGGTGAAGGAAAACATCGTGAGGAAACCTGCACACGCCTGCGAAGAAACTCGAAGGTTGTGTGTGAAGTCGACCAACCCGCACTGGGCCCGCGTGGTCGACTAAGGCCTAATCGCCCTGATTCAGGGTACGCTCGAGTCCCTCGGTGGGGACGTATATGAGCTGTAATGATGACTATTGCTAGCAGTGAAATGCTGGACAAATAGAATATAATGTAATAAGTAATATAAGGCTGTCTGGAAGAGATCGCTTGTTAGCGATAAGACCGCCTATATGTACAACTTCCTTAATCATTGTATCTTTTTTTCTCTCTTATGTTGTGCAATAAAGTGTTTTCAATCAATCAATTATCGTTGTCCAATCTTCATAATTTATTTTTTATTCACAATTAGTAAGCCCTTGGCATCATCTTACCTGGTGGTAAGTGACGATGATGCCGAAGATGGAAGCGATCTTACCAACATTCCCCAACGCAATGGAGAACTGACTAACTTATCTTCAAGCCGGAAAACATCAATGTTATTAACACTGATGTTTGGCGGCAAGACTTAGATAAGATGGTGGTAGCTAGCCAGGCGGGTTTAGAAAATGCCCTACCACCAAACAAACCGAGTCTTACAAGTTGACCCCATCGGGAAAGGAACCCGCGACCTCCTGGTGTGAAGCGAATGGGCTAACCATTACGCCACGGAGGCGGTTAAATCATCATCTTTATCATCAGCCCGTGCTAGGTCCACTGCTAGACATATGCCTCCCCCAAGCCTTGCCGTTTCGGGATGGAATCCGTTATCCAATACGATCGCCAGAGAATCGGTAACTCCTGAAAGTCTTTGACTAGTGTGACTTGCTAGTAATGATGATAGGCCACCAGCTTCATGAAGTCACCCAAGCCCAAAGGGCAACGGAGCGTGCAAAGCTCGGAACTTCCCCTCTTAGCTGTCACGCTGTTATTAGGCCACACCCCCTTGTCTGTCGCACCCGGGAGCTGGAAATTCAACAGACAGGATATTTTCCGCAGCCGGAATTTGACAGACAGGGTTCTGGGCGCGTTTAATGGATTTTCTGTGAATCTAAATAAAATATTGTGTTTTTTCATTTAAAATACCTATGATTCTAATTAGGGTGTTTTACTTGATTCTTTTCATTGTTTTTACTTTTATATTATGACTAGCTGTCCCGGCGGACTTCGTTCTACTTCACACTACACTAAACTACCCTACCCTACCCTACACTACCCTACACTACTCTACATAAGAACCTTCTCCTGACAATAACGAACTCGTGATGCCGTGACCAAGGTAAAAAGGGATTCATTTTTAAATATATATAAGATAATTGATATTATTGGCGCTAATTTGACCCGCAGTAATTTTTGCGGCTCCCCGTAGGTCGACAGATAGGAAATATGTTTTTTTTCTGGATCCCGGAAATCGACAGACAAGTGGCTAAAGAAGTTTCCTGAGGTAACCAACATACTCATAGCTTAACGAATTAGCTGAGTGAAGTGGCAATGGGACACAGACATAGAACCGATAACAGCTGGACAATGCGAGTTCTAGAATGGAGGCCGCGTTTAGGCAAACGTAGTGTGGGACGCTTCCAGAATAGGTGGAGCGAGGGTTTGTGCGAGGATGCTGACGACAGGTGGATGCGCACGCGCCGAAGATCTACGAATAATTATTATGAAATATATTTTTTAAATGTTATAACCTTGGGGGACATGTTTATCGATCATCATCAACATCATTGCGTCGGTAGCGTAATGGCGAGGGCCGCTACCTCCTGTCCGGGAGGCCGTGGTTCGAATCCTGCTACGTAACAATGTGTTTTCGAATTTCGATTTCATATTTACGTTTATCCGACGCTTTACGGTGAAAGAAAACATCGTGAGGAAACCTGCACACGCCTGCGAAGAAACTCTAAGGTTGTGTGTGAATTCGACCAATCTGCACTGGGCCCGCGTAGTTGACTAAGGTCCGATCGCCCTAATTCAGGGTAGGCTCGAGCCCCTCGGTGGGGACGTATATGAGCTTATATGAAATGGAGCGCGCTAGGGTTACACTCTTCTTAAAAATAGTTTATTACATTATATATCGGGCCACTATAAACTTTATACTATCACAAAGCTAATAAAATGTGCACCTTGTAAGTTCTACACCTCTGTAATATCTTTCGACGAAAGCCAACCTACCTAATCGATTTATAGCACAGGCATAAATATATTATATATATTAATTTGTAATCAGGATACAGAGTCCCATGCGTACATAGCTTGAAAAATATTAATTACTAGACCTACTAGAACTTATAGTTACATAAACAGTGTCTGTTTCTGCTACTTAGCTAACAAGATAAAAAAAAGAAAATACAGTAAAAGAAAATACAATCGACGCAAACAAATTTTAGTGTAATAATACCTGTATTAAGAATTTTGAAAACTTATTTCTTGACTTTAGGAATAGTCGAATGACAAATGTCAAGGTCACCGCTGTTCAGTCTGGTATTTTTTTTAAATCCACAATTGAGAAGCTCTTGGCATCATCTCACCTTATGGTAAGTGACCATGATGCCGAAGATACAAGTGGGCTTACCAAGATTCTCCAACGCAATGGGGATCTGCATATCTTAACTTCAAGCCGGAACACATCAATGCTGTTGTTAACACTGATGTTAGGCGGTAAGACTTAGATAAGATGGTGATAGCTAGCCAGGCGGGCTGTGACAATACCTTACCACCAACCAAAGCGAGTCTTACAAAGTTGACCCCACTGGAAATCGAACCCGCGACCTTTTGGTGTGAAGCGAATAGACTAACCATTACGCCACGGAGGCGGTTTAAAGGCGGTATTGTACAACTTACAGGCACGTCTTAGGAAATTATACCTGTATTATTGGTTCTAGATCGTGGAACAGAAAAAAGTGCCTTGTTAGGTTTTCAAAGTCAACAAACCCTTATAGCTAATATATATACTGTGCTTATAGTCTCGCAATGTTTGTCCGTCTGTCCGTCTGTCCGCGGCTTAGCTCAGATACTATTAGTACTAGAAACCTGTAATTTGGCATGGGTATACATATTAATCACGCCGACAAAGTGATACAAAAAAATCTTGAAAAAAATCGTTTTGGGTACTTCCCCTACATGCAAAGAAGGGGTTGATTTTTTTTAGTTCACGTACCTTATCGTGTTGGATATCGTTGAATAGGTATTTTAAAACAACTGAGGGTTTGGTAAAACCATTTTTTGAATCAGAGATCGGTTTGCGAAAAATTAAGTTTTAAAGTGCAAATTTTTGTTCGAGTCATGAACAAGCTAAAGCTCTACATTTCAGGACATCTGGAAAAAAATGTAAATATAATCAATTTAAAAAGAAAATGATCATGGCTAGGAAAGCTGTCTTAGTTTAGGAGTAATAGTCGACCAACCTAAGATGTGCAGTTGGATTTGGCAAAGTTCATAGATTTTCTATACAAAATGTTCTATTACCAACTGTAAAAAAAAAAGATTTTTAAAATTATTTTTGAAAAGAAAGACTTTGGGACTCTATTTTGTGCGAGTTCGACTGACACTTGGCTGGTTTTTTTACACGTCCTTTCCTGCCTACGAGGAGCACGCAAAGAAATTTTATGTAACAGCGAGGGGACATCCACAATATTATTAACAATTTTATAAAAAAAGAACAGAATCAGCACAATTTCGACGTAGTTCTAAAGCAGGGAGTTTGTGTCATTCAATGTAACATATAATATCAGGTACTTAAAAAGTAGCACCTCATATTCTCATTATTTACAAAAAATAGTATAATAAGTACCTGGGCGACCGATCTATACTCGGGGCATAGTACCCAGAGCCGTTAAAAACATTTAAAAATACTTTACCTACGATACACATTGCGCGGCATATTTCGTTTCGCGCCCGACTGCAGTGCAAAAATCTCGGAAAATATACTAATTTTTAAGCAAATCATTGGAGCCGTTTCCGAGATTCAGATTATAAATATGTATTTTCAAAATTGCTTGCTTAAAGGTATTAATTAATATAGATAAGTTATTGGAATTATAGCATCGACTATGCGTTAATTTCCTTCCATCCATAGCAACACTAACCGATCAATATTCGGCAAGGAAACGAATACAAATGATGTCATAATTTAAGAGCCTGCCTCCTTCATTTGCTGAATATTTATTTTCAGATATTCAGTGCCAGTAGTGCTTCTTAAGCGATTGCGACTAGTGAGGTAGGTAGGTATAAAGGCGGTTATGACTAAAGACAGAATTTAAAGACCTAACATCAAAAAATAAAATTAACGGTCTCATTCTAAAAAATAGCACCATCTGTGTCATCATATCAGCCGTAATACTTTAAGTATTGTGCTGAAAAAAAACCTCCCCGAAGGATCTCTACAACGAGGATCCAGCGGCTTCCTGTGACCTTCACCAGGTCATCCGTCAACCGAGTGAGAAGCCTGCCTACGCTACGAGGTATTACGTCAAAACTGTGTTGAGTCAAACCTGCCATCGACAGTCACTACTGATTGGCAGATATGGGCTTTAAATGAACTGCACCAAATCCACGTCGATAGGTCTTTTCTTACGAAGATAAGTCCTTTAATCCTAAGCATACCCTGGAAAGTTCATACAACGGGCCAGAAATGACATTTCAAATAACCAATGACGGAACAAACAAAATGGCGGCGAAATCCAATCCGTTCGACAACCAAACAGTAACCAATCTGTATCAATCTGGGTGACGAGGGGATGAGGACGCAATCTAGAGAGCAACAGGGAGTGTCCATACTGTATGTTAGTACTAATATATAAGGTGTAACAAACTTGATCAGCTGATCAGCCAACTTAGTATGGGAAGTTCAACATTTTTTTTTGAGATTTGACTATGGGTTTCATAGATAAAGTTGTTCAGTTTCATGGGTAGAAGCACCAGTTAAAATAGTTTCAGCTATTTTTGTCAGACCTTATAATATACTTTGTCCTAAGTTTCCAAATTAATTAAATAGCCAAGACTGTTGTGTAAAACCTCGATGTCAGACGAAGTATTAAACCACTTAGAGTGAACATTTTCTTGCTTATTGCTTTGTTGGTTTCCACGTCCCAGAGTTTAACCGCCGCTGTTTCACTTCTTGACAGTTCTGACAACGTCAATCCGACGTTTTTGGGCAAATCCCCGGGGGCAAACATAGAGGCAACCCTGTTAGTTCCCTTTTCTTCTTGCCTGTCAAAGAGGGAGGCGAATAAGGAAGTTGTACCTACGTCGTAACTTAACTTACGCGGATAATATTCTGGGCAGCACTTTAAAAAAAGGTACTTACTAATAAATTAAGGTAAAAACTGAACCCTTTTAGGATCACTCGTGTGTCTGTCTGTCCGTCCGTCTGTCACAGCGAATTTGATTTTAAATTGACGGAACACTACAAGACCACACCCCGGACACTCCATACAAACGAGCGAGAAATGATATACATAATTATAACTGACGTATCTATAGACAAGAATGCAGGTAGGGTTGAATCACACCGGCGGTATTGGTCACGAAATGTTTGTTAGTTATTTACTGCATGCACACTGCATGATATATATACTGTGCTGCAAGCAACAATCAACAGTTATCTTACATGATTAAGTAACTTACATGGATAACATTATTCATTTGTTCTTCAAACACAGGAGCTTTTGTCCGTGAAACAATCTCATTTAGCAACCTACAATAATAGTCAATCTCAATCTATAATTCCGAGATCACATTTTATAATATCACACCACTAGATATTTCTATACAACTCATACTTTCACACCATCTAATCAAATTATTACAAACAATAAAACGAACATAATATCTCACAAGCCACAATAACAAACACTAACATGTGACATATGAAAAACATAAAGGAACTACATTTCTAAAAAAAAAAAGATACAGCTATTATGAAGGTTCATAGGAACTGATTGTTCTTAGATTTGGTCGTATAATATTGGTGGTCAGCCAATCATGATACGAGGCATGCTGAGACGCCGCGGTCGCCTATTGGCGTCGAGCGGTGAGCGGCGCGCAAAGTAAATATAAGTGATGTTAATCGCGCATGCGTAGTTCGTCCTTTACGTTCGGTAACTAGTTACTTTTTATTCCGGTGTACAAAATCACAGCGGCGCGCAAAGTGAATATAAGTGACGTTTATCGCGCTTGCGTAGCTCGTCCTTTACGTTTGGTACCCAATCTACATCCAATCTGAGTGACGGGGGGGTGAGGTCGAATTTAGAGAGCGGCAGGGAGTGTCCATACTGTACGTTAGTACTATTATATATACTGTGACAAGACTATATTCAAAGTTGCTATAGAAAAAAAGTGGACATTGCTTCTCTATGAATCAATTAGGACAATAAACGTCACGGTCAGTAAAACCTCCTCAGATTATATTTCAGATTTTATCTACAAAAAAAATCAAAAAAGATTTAATAACCTGCCTGTGTAGAACTCAATTACTTTACTAACAATAATTTTCAGTACCCTTCCATTGAATAGGTCAGTTAATTGTGCCACAGATAAAAAAAGAGAGTACATACTCGTTCTACAGTAATTCTATCTTTCTTCTTTGCTACGAAGTCTCTAGGTACTTTTGAGCAAAGAAAAAAAAAACTAAAAATCTCTCTCTACCTTATCTTTTCCTAATTTTTTTTTTCACATTATCTTTACCTGTTAAGAGGAGTGTATCCCTAGCGCCCTCCAACAAACAAAGTTTATTCTCATTTGAATTTTAATCAAAGTAAATAACGAAATTTAGTGAACTGTTTTTAAAAACTAATTTATTCTGTGTTTGTAGGTTATCAGATTTCCGTTAAAAATATATGTTCTTTTCATTTGTATACTTACAAAGCTTTGAGCCTGTGTCACATTGAATCAACATTTTTTCACGGAAATTTTACAAACCACAATCACAAATAGAAGTTTCTAAAACGAGGTTTCAAAATTTCAATAAATTTGATTAATTTTAGAGCGTCGGTGGTGTAATGGCTAGGGGCCGCTGCTTCCAGTCCGAGAGGTCGTGGTTCGAATCCTGCCACGTACCAATGTGTTTTCGAATTTATATCTCATATGTACGTTTATCCGACGCTCTTACGGTGAAGGAAAACATCGTGAGGAAACCTGCACATTCGACCAATCCGCACTGGGCTGGAAATGGAGCGCGCTAGGGTCACACTCCTCTTAAAAATAGTTTATTATATTATATGTCGGGCCGTATAAACTTTATTGTATTACAAAGCTAATAAAATGTGCACCTTAAAAGTTCTACACCTCTGCAATATCTTTCGACGAAAGCCAACCTACCTAATCGATTTATAGCACAGGCAGCGTCGGATTCAGAGGAAAATGTTTTATTTACAGCGAAACAAAATACACTCGATCTCAGCTTCCATTACAGTATTGCAACCGTATTAGTGCTTCCTGTGAATTGATTTTTTATCGAGCTAACATCGATGTCAGAGACCAGCTGTTGCCCGCGGCTTCGCCCCTGTGGATATCGATGGTAAGCGGGGTTTTTTAGACTATGTCCGCCCTGAAATTCCAGTCGAACTATTGGTGAAACAATTATTTATATCGGATTAATAGTTTCGAAGATTACTCCTAAATACAAACATACAAACTTTACCTCTTTGTTATATTAGTAAAGATAGGTTGCCTTTTTTAAGAGTAGCTATCAAAAATCGTTTTCCATACAAACTAATAGTTTATCACACTAATATAAAGGCGAAAGTTTGTGAGTGTGTATGTTTTATTACTTCTTCACGCAAAAACTACTGAATGGATCTGACTGAAATTTGGTACGTAGATAGATTAGGACCTGGATTAACACATAGGTAAATTTTTATTTACGCTCACGAGCCGCTTGCGGCTCGTGCACTGCGCATCCTCGAAAAGTCATAGAAACGTTGTCCACGCGGGTGAAGCCGCAGGAAACAGCTAGTTTTTTTAAAATATAAAACCTATAATTGTGATGTATGTAACTTTATATAAAAAAAACAAAAGTCTAGTAGGTGTAAGAATTATTTTTTAGAAAAAAATTTTTTTTACGAAAATATTGAAATCGAATTTTTCATAGTAAATAAAAAACTAAATTGTACACTTACTACAATTTCGTGTTTTGCTTATATGTGAAAAGTTCAATTAACTTTAGTGAATTATAATGATTAGTTTGTTAGGGATCCTTAAGAGTGCAATTCATATTTACTTGTTTAAGTAAAAGTTTTTGAACACAGAGTTTACTTAAACTTGAATGCCACAGTCCGACGTTAAAGTAGAATCGGTCGATTTAACTTAATCACCTGTACGATGCCTATAAGTTTAACCTTGCAGCGTCGGTACCACCTATCCGGGAAGTCGTGGTTCGAGTCCTGCCACGTACCAATGTGTTTTCGAATTTCGATTTCGTATGTACGTTTATCCAACGCTCTTACGGTGAAGGAAAACATCGTGAAGGAACCTGCACACATCTGCGAAGAAACTCGAAGGTTGTGTGTGAAGTTGACCAACCCGCACTGGGCCCGCGTGGTCGACTAAGGCCCGATCGCCCTAATTCAGGTTAGGCTCAAGCCTCTCGGTGGGGACGTATATATGAACTGATGTGATAACCTTGTATTCTATTGATTATTTAACAAACATTTTCAAGGTTTTATAAGATTTTAGAGTCCTTGCCTTTGTAGCAGCTTGACTGATTCAATAAAATTGATATCGATAGATTTTTGGACAGCACTATAGAGGAGTTGTTTACGTAGCAATGAACTGCTTTTCAGCATTTCTTGCACTTATTATTATCTATTATTGGCTATATTTCACGTCTCTCTTTGAGAAAAAACGAGCTTCATTATCATTGAAAGGAGAGTCATGATAGAGTATTTTGATCTTATCGGGTTTGTTTGCATAGATATGTTTTTTGAGTAAAAAACTTATTATTACAAGATTTAACAACGCTATTGGAACGAAGAAAAAGTAAGTACTTTTAATTTTTTTTATCCACAATTGATAAGCCCTTGCCGAAGATGGAAGCGGGCTTACCAAGATTCCCCAACGCAATGGGGATCTGGCTATCTTATCTTCAAGCCGGAACACATCAATGCTGTTAACACTGATGTTTGGCGACAAGACTTAGACAAGATGGTGGTAGCTAGCCAGCCGGGCTGTGAAAAAACCCTACATTTTTTCAACCAAATAAAATATAATATTGAACATAGGAAATTTTATTTCGAGAAGACTTCATTTTATTTTAAAATTGAATATCATCCGAATGTTTTTAATTTTTTTTGGTCTCTGCCGGCGAATTGAATAAAAAAAAATGGAAAGAGAATTTTACTCAAAAGAGGTTTCATTTCATTTAAGAAAAACGTAAAACCGCATTCAATGATTTTTTTAAATTACTTGCCTCAGCCGGAAATCTAACGGATAAAATGTAAAAAAAAACAAATTAATGTCAAAAACGTACCATTTTACAAGAATAAAAAAAATCTCATGTATCCCTTTTTTATTATTTGTTGTTACAGCAGCAATAGACACACACTCTATGCAAATTTCAACCATCTACCTATGACAAGTTTATAAAATACAGCCAGCTGACAGACAGATGGACGAACGGAGAGCGGAGGCTTAGTTGTAGCACACCCCGGACACTCCATACAAACGAGCGAGAAATGATATACATAATTATAACTGACGTATCTATAGGCAAGAATGCAGGTAGGGTTGAATCACACCGGCGGTATTGGTCACAAAATGTTTGTTAGTTATTTACTGAATGCTAACTCTTTTTTTTTCATACTTTTCGTTGTAAACAAACAATACACCATACACATGAGACTAAAAAATTATAAATGGTAACTGCGATGTGGACGTACGAATTAACAATGAAACCTGCTATTATTTTGTACATCTTTAAACACTTTTTCCTTGACCGACAAATCGCTACCGCTTATTAAAAAAAGGTCATCTACTTCTATGACGCCGAAAATCGCTGCCGCTTATTAAAAAAAGGTCCTCCACTTCTCTGACGGCGAAAATCGCTACAGCTTATTGCAAAAAAAGGTGAAGTCAATTTGATCACCAAGATTCATGATATGGGGTCCAGGGGGCCCAGCCCTATGGAAAAAGTGTTAGAAGATGTATAAAATAATAGCAGTTTTCAGTGTTAATTCAAACGTCCACGTCGCAGTTACCATTTACAATGTTTGTGAATTATAGTGAATAAAAGTGCTTGCGTAGCTCGTCCTTTACGTTTGGTACCCAATCTACACCCAATCTGAGTGACGGGGGGGTGAGGTCGAATTTAGAGAGGGGCAGGGAGTGTCCATACTGTACGTTAGTACTAATATATATACTGTGGTTGTAGGGTACCGTTGGCACGGAAGTTGGTACGGCACCCTAAAAATAGTGTGTTTATCTTGGTCACTACAAAGCTGCGATGCTTCATCGTCTTGCTAGCATGTATGAAGGCAGTTAGCTGCAAGGCTCAGCTTTTAGCCGCGCAAACATTACTCAGCCCTCATCCGGCTATTGTGATGTTGACTCCGCTCGGACTACGGAACGCATTAGCCCAGTCAACGCTTCGCATTAGCCCAGTCAACGCTTCACATTAATGTCACGTAAATACTCGTATTCCTCATGGAACCCTTTTTACAGTATTTCTGTCTGTAATAAATTTCTGAAAACCTAATAGCTTTTATTTGAGAGTAGTTTTATGCTCAAAATGCCAAATGCTCATTGTGCCAAATGTGTACATACGAGTAATTACACGACGTTTCCAAATTCAAAAAAGGCGAGCACAGCATTTCCTACGAATGTGTTGAAAATAAAAGACGATCCTGGAACCTTGATTCCACCTTCAATGTTCATCATGAGATCAACTTCAAAATACCAAAAAGATTTACTATCACCGAGAACACGGCTTCATCATACCAATCGGATATCTGAAAGTCGCTCTAAAATGTCTCGCAAGGATTAAGGTCGGAAACGAATGGGTACAAATCAAAATGGGTATACGAGTATATACGCGCTTACTGTCCTTCTTTTACAGCCTGAAATATAAGCTCTCAGAACCTTAAGGAATAGCTACCATCATAGAAAATGTGTACCCCATTTTTCAGGTTTTTGCATTTTTTTGTAAAGTCCTAAAACAAATGCTTCCCCGGCCAAAGTATATATATGTATATATATATATATATATATATATTAGTACTAACATACAGTATGGACACTCCCTGCCGCTTGATTGCGACCTCACCCCCTTGTCACCCAGATTGATACAGATTGGTTACAGTTTGGTTGTCGAACGTATAGGATTTCTGCGACCTTTTGTTTGTTCCGTCATTCCTTTTTTGAAATGTCATTTTTGGCCCGTTGTATGAAGTGTCCAGGGTGTGCCTCTGCTCTACAGAGTATTTTACCACAAAGTTCCTGCAATTGCAAGCAGAACTGCACGACATCATGTGGATGCAAAAAATAGGACAAAATGCTCGATCATATGTGGTCATTGCTCAGGAATCTTATGCTTCAATTATGTGAAAGCTGCTGGAGCATAAAATAATGACGATAAAGAAGATAATCTATGCAGCATCTTTATGAATGTAGACGAAGCTGCTGTCTTAGTAAATCTATCTGATGATCAAAGTGAATTAGGCGAATAAAGCATTTTTTTCTATTGTGATTAGCAAGAATCGACTTTCAAAAACATATAATACAGGTGTGTCCAACATAATTTGGTAGAGCGCCAGGTTTAAGATTTTTATAGCCGCAGCGGGCCAAAGAAAATGTCTAATAGTATAGTGAATTTTTCATAAAACAAATCAGAATTTTTTTATTTACTGACGTTAGGAGAAAGAGTCACTTTTAAAAAAAAAACCTACCTAATCGATGACTGACACCTTTTTTGTTTGCACAATGCATATATTGTCTATATCTTTGTACAACTTATGTGCCGCAAAGATATAGTAGGTAGCTTCGTGCATTAACTAGATATACCTATACATTAATTTAACTAGTTCGCGGGCCAGATGAAGTGCCTTCGCGGGCTGGATGGTGACCCGCGAGCTGTATGTTGTACAGGCTTGAATTATAATAGTATATTATTTTATTTTGACTGAAACTTGATATGTTTTATTCCAGAGCTTCCCTTTGAACTATATTACACGAAACATCCACACGAGGTCGCTAAACTCGTCAAATCCAACATGGACGAGTAATCTGCATAGTCCCTTGTATTCAACCACATTTTAGAACAGAACTATAAATTCTCGACATATTTAAATAGAACTTTTATTTCCTGACTCTAATAAACTTCAATTCTTGTTATGAGTTTTTTTACTCAGAAGTCGACAGTTTTCGGAAAAAAATGCGATAAATCTGCCAAATGGGGTGTATTTTCAAAGGTGGCGGCTAGTCCTCAAGGTCCTGAACACATACATTTTGGTAAGCGGAAGAGAGACCATTAATTCTTATGTTTACCAATTTGATCACTACCGGTTAGATTCCTGACCCTGAGTCTTATTCAAGCTAGGATGACTGGGGTAATAAGTTCAACAAACAAACAAAACATTTCCATACTTTTTAAATAATTGTCAAAAATTGATCTAAGACGCTTTGCTTTACAGAGTCTTACTATAGTTTCTTGCCCCATCAGTACTTGTAGTTCGTGGTTCAAAAAGTGTCGGTGGATCAACCGGTAACGACTCGGTCCTCCTAACCATGGGAAACTTACGTACATGTACTTGCCGATTGCTTTAGCGGTGAAGGAAAGCATCGCAAGGAAACTTACACATCTGATTCCAGATGGTATGAAGATTGCGTTGCACACGTCCGTAGGTGTAAATAGTCTAAATGCCCTACACGTGACTGCTGGTGATGCTCATTGCAACAAAAGGCAACCGCCGTCTATCCCTTGGAGAGCACGGTTTATTGTGCCACGCGATAAGAGAAGAGAGTGGTTCATTCGCATACGATATATATTAGCCGGCTCTCTCACGGGTCCAAAGATCTTTCTCAGTACTTTTCGCTCAAAATGGCGAGCCATTATTCGTTTTCCTGAGTCATAGCCGAGTTTTCACATGAGTAAGTCACAAAAGGTCTTATGATGGTACGGTAGATGGTTAACTTTGACGCTATGCATAAAAACTTCGAGCTGTGTTTTCTAGGTGCATACAAATACCTATAGCCCGTTGTAACCCTAGCTTTTATTTCTTCCTCAACCCCGTTTTACCTGATTAGTTCTGATCCCAGATATTTAAAGCTCTCCGCTTGCTCTATGGTATCACTATCGACACAGATACAAGTAGTTGTATTTGAAAGAGGACTCGGCTGATACCCGTTCGCGAGACATTTGGTTTTGGAGGTATTTACATGAGTTGAAGCTCATATGAGTTGAGTGTCGGTGGTGTAACGGTTAGGGCCGTTACCTCCTCTCTGGGAGGTTATGGTTAGAATCCAGCCACATACCAATGTGTTTTCGAATTTCGATTTCATATGTACGTTTACCCGACGTTCTTACGGTGAAGGAAAACATGCGAAGAAACTCGAAGGTTGTGTGTGAAGTCGACCAACCCGCAGTGGGCCTGCGTGGTCAACTAAGGCCTTATTGCCCTTATTCAGGGTAGGCTCGAGCCCCTCGATGAATACGTATATGAGCTAATATGATGAAGCCCATATGCTTTCGCTTCTACCTCAAAGTTCAAACTATGCGCCTATCATTAGATTTTTGGATCTGCTGGTGATTAATAAGTCGTCAGCATACGCCGCAATCTGGGAGGTGTTGTAGTCAATTAGCCCGTTGATGTTTAGCTTACGGGTGACAACTTCCAGAACAAGGTTGATAATGATAGTAGATAATGCGTCTCCTTGCTTGACTACAGACTGGATTTCAAATGTCTCAAAAAATTCTCTTTGTGTTGGTCAAGAACCTGATCGATTTCTATGAAAAGCATTTTTTTAAAGCAAAGTTCTTAAGTGGCGTAATGGTTAGTCCATTTGCTTCACACTTGAAGGTCGCGGGCTCGATTCCCGGTGGGGTCTAACTTTGTCCAACGCAATGGGGATCTGGCTATCTTATTTTCAAGCCGGAACACATCAATACCGTCGACAAGACATAGATAAGATGGTGGTAGCTAGCCAGGCGGGTTATGAAAATGCCCTATCTTATCTAAGTCTTGCCGCCAAACATCAATGTTGACAGCATTGATGTATTCCTGCATGAAGATAAGATAGCCAGTTCCCCATTGCGTTGGGGAATCTTGCTAAGCCCGCTTTCATCTTCGGCATCATCGTCACTTACCATCAGGTGAGATGAGGGAAATAAAAGTTTAATGAGTGGATAACCTAAAAATTTTAGTGCTCCGCTTCTTTATAGGCTGTATATATATTTCAGCTCGCTTTATTTTGTTTTTCATTCAAGTGTCAAGACCCCTTTGAACTACGTTACCGTAAAAAACAAATATCAAAGTACTCGTTCAACTATAAATATACAATCCAGTTCACGTAATACTTTTTTTGGTAACATAGTAGCCGTAACACGTGCCAGGCCCTTCTCGTCATCCCTTCGGCAAATTGAGTTACCCGCCCAAGTTAATAAAGAGGTCTAGACGTGAGACGAATCTTGATACTCATTACTATACTGTAAACATACTTAAAATAAGTAGGACGAGTTATCTCTTTGAAATGTTTAGTTTTACCAAAGTATATACATATATTAGTACTAACATACAGTATGGACAGGACACTCCCTGCCGCTCTCTAGATTGCGACCTCGCCCCCTCGTCACCCAGATTGATGCAGATTGGTTACCGTACTTACCGTCTGGTTGTCGAATGTATAAGATTTCGGTGCCAATTTGTTTGTTCCGTCATTCGTTTTTTTTTGGCCCGTTGTATGAAGTGTCCAGCCAGGGTGTGGTTTTACGCAAATGAGAATTTTAATGATTCTTAACCAATCTGAAACTGCGTACAGATGTTTTATCTCACGAGCGCGGGTTAGCCATACTTGTGTGTGTAATGCGTATCGACACGCGCTATTGTGTGCTCTATTGTAAGTTGTGTCTATTGTGTGCTCAAATGTAAGTTGTGTCTATTATAAGTTGTATCTATTGTGTGCTCAAATGTAAGTCGTGTGTATTGTGTGCTCTATTGTAAGTTGTGTCTATTGTGTGCTCTATTGTAAGTTGTGTCTATTGTGTGCTCCATAGTTTTTATTATTATTATTATATCAGCTCATATACGTCCCCACCGAGGAGCTCGAGCCTACCCTGAATCAGGGCGATTAGGACTTAGTCGACCACGCGGGCCCAGTGCGGGTTGGTCGACTTCACACACAACCTTCGAGTTTCTTCGCAGGCGTGTGCAGGTTTCCTCACGATGTTTTCCTTCACCGTTAAAGCAATCGGTAATTATATGTACGTAAGTTTTTGAAAAACTCATTGGCACATTGGCCGTCCAGATTTGAACCCGGTACCTCTGGTTAGATGGACCGAGTCGTTACCGGTTGAGCCACCGACGCTTTAATCTCTCATCTTTAAGCTCCATAGTAAGTTGTGTCTATTGTGTGCTCTATTGTAAGTTATGTCTATCGTGTGCTCTATTGTAAGCTGTGTCTTTTGTGTGCTCTATTGTAAGTTGTGTCTATTGTTTGCTCTATTGTAAGTTGTGTCTATTGTGTGCGCTATTGTAAGCTCCCGAGCTTACGCACGCAAAGACAATGTGCATGTACATTAACTCACACAAGTATGGCTAACCCGCGCTCGTGAGATAAAATATCTGTATTACGCTTATCTTTAAGCGTTTCTTGATAAACTTAAGCACAGCTGGTGGCCGACAATGTTAGTTCAAAATAAAGTTTACCTAGTGCTTGATGTCGTAAGATTTGATTTTATCCATTTTATTTATTCCAACTAGGTCCGTCAAATCATCATCATCATATCAGCTCATATAAGTCCCCACGGAGGGGCTCGAGCCTATCCTGAATTAGAGCGATCGGGCCTTAGTCAACCACGCGGGCCCAGTGCGGGTTGGTCGACTTCATACTAAACCTGCGAGTTTTAAATACATCACAGTCCGTTAAATACATCCGAAAAACACGGTTTTTGAAGTAAAACTTCTTTACGCACGCTTGACTTGGGCTTAAGCTGGTGAATGCGTGTTACGGAAAGTGTCGGGCGAGGCGAACGGAAGTTGAGAGGAAGATATAATTTAGTGAAGATAGAAAGAGAGAGATTTACGTTTCTTATATTACTGTAGGTGCAAGAGAGAGCTCTCTTCCTTTCATTTGTGAGTTTGCTAGCTTTACGCAAACGGTTTTTTTCGTAATTTAATTTCGTTCTTGAACAATTTTATAAATTAATATGTATAAATTTTCGGGTGAATAAAATTATGACAGGAAGTGACACAGACTCTGAATATGAAAGTGGTGCTAAAGGACCATCAACTAAAAAGAAGTTACGTACGGAAATTGTGCATAAAAAGTGTGTGACAACATATTCAAGACAAAATTTTAAACCTAGTGAGACCCAACCAACTACTAATGAATCACGAAGGTGAGTGCGTATCTCATACTAGTTGCTGGCGTCGTAGCGTCATATGCAGCGTTCCTTTTTCCTTGTCTATTTTTTCCCTCTACTGATACGCGCCATTCCAAAGAAAATATAACAAACTACGCTTTTAAGAGTCGGGACTCCCATATATAGAAAGGAATTACAGCTTTGTATTGAATACGCGGCATTCCAAAGAGAATGTAACAAACTACGTTTTGAAGAGTCGGGACTTCCATAGAAAGGAATTACAGCGTTGTTTTTTTTATTTGTGACCATTTCAGGGCAGGCTAAGGCTCATTGGCCATACTGCCTTGTCTTCGGTATACCTATTTGTAAAAAAATAATATATTTATATGTATATACATGTATATATTATACATATATACTAACATACATACAGACATATATCATCATCATATCAGCTCATAAACTTCCCCACCGTGGGGCTCGAGCTTACCCTGAATAGACATATAGACATATATAGATGAAGCTAAAGAAGTTTTACTTCAGTCGTGTGCTCTAAAACATGTATATATTATACATATAAAAACTTACATATATACTAACATAAATACACACATATATCATCATCATATCAGCTCATAAACGTCCCCACCGAGGGGCTCGAGCCTACCCTGAATAGACATATAGACATATATAGATGAAGCTAAAGAAGTTTTACTTCAGTCGTGTGCTCTAAAGCACACTCGTACATATTTTTTTAAGATCTTCGTTTGTATTCCCATTTAACAGTAATTGTTAATATCGGCATATTCCTTGTAGTTTTCTTGATTTTTTAAAATTTATAATTGGTAAGCTCTTGGCATCATCTCACCTGATGGTAAGTGACGATGATGCCGAAGATGGAAGCGGGCTTACCAAGATTCCCCAACGCAATGGAGAACTGGCCATCTTATCTTCAAGCCAAAACACATCAATGTTGTTAACACTGATTTTTGGCGGCAAGACTTAGATAAGACGGTGGTAGCTAGCCAGGCGGGCTTAGAAAATGCCCTACCAAACCAACCCAAACCGAGTCTTACAAGTTGATCCCACCGGGAATCGAACTCGCGACCTTCTGGTGTGAAGCGAATTGACTAACCATTACGCCACGGAGGCGGTTAAAAGATACCTTAAGGCAGGAGTTATGTGATTCAACTACATATTTGATGTGTTTCACAGAAAAAATATTCTTATTATTTTTTACAGGGTGTTTATACAAACTCAAGAAACCTTTAAGGAGGTGAATAAGATACCGAAACTGAACAAACCTGAAACCTATAGTCAATTCTAAAAAAAAAACGACGGGTTGCACTCCGGGAGTGCCGGCAGAAGTGAAAACTTGATAATTAACGTTGTGCATTTTTGATATTTTGGAATGGTTAGGGAATAATTTTGCACGAATTGCTTTGATTATCAGTATAAAAGTACTATAATTTATGTGGTAGAATACAATATTTATTTATTGCGCTATCGTACACAAACATGACAATTTATATTACATTAAAAAGTTTATATCTCAGAAAAATCAACAAAAATCAACTCCATCCGTCTTACGAATTTTCGATCAGGTCACGTGTCCTGACGCGAGTTTAAAATTTTTTACCCATTACCATTATTCATTATTTATTATTGGAGTATTTAAAAGTGCACAACGCCGCTAAAGAAGTTTTCACTTCAATAATTTTTTGGGATTCCCATACAAATCGATCATCTGACAAGCCAAGTTTCTACGGAAAATCCAATGAGTTTTTCAAAACTTACGCACATATTTACTTACCGATTGCTTTAACGGTGAAGGAAAACATCGTGAGGAAACCTGCACATCTGGTTCCAGATGTGTAATGAAGTTAGCGTTGCACACGTCCGTAGGTGAAAATCTAAATGCCCTACAAGTGACCGTGGGTGATGTTAATTGTAACACCAGGCAACCACCTCTACCCCTTGAATACGGTAAGAAAAAGATGGAAACTCCATTTTTTTTTTAAATTTGACCATAGGTTGTTTGTGGAAAGTTGTTCAGTTTCGGTTTCTTATTTACCTCCTTAAAGTTTTCTCGGGTTCGCATAAACACCCTTCGCATAATGTACCTTGCTGAGTCGGAGCCATTTCTGAGCTACGGCACAACTTTAGGTATCTACCCTCTTTTTACCCGACTATGAAAAAAGTTGGGTTATGTTTTTGACAGTCTATGTATGTATGTATTTACATTTAAGCTTAAATATAAGAAGGTAGCGGTCAAGGTAACGGCGGGGCATGGGGTGCGAACCAATCGTCGTGGAAATCCTTGGGGGAGGCCTATGTCCAGCAGTGGACGTCCTTCGGCTGATATAATGACGATGATGATGATAAGAAGTTTTTATTATGTTTTGTTTTCTTTTTGTGTATCAACTGTAATAAAGCTTTGAATTAAATGTTATATCTATCTATCTATATATATTTCAGAAATTTGTGGTGACGCGAATAAATCTGCTAATTTGAGGTAGTTTAACCCCTTAACCAACATTATTCAATATTGCCCTATTTGCGATACAATCCAATAAGTTGAAAACAATCTCACGAGTTCCATGAACTTTGCGGGCTCCCGCTGTCTATATAAAGGCCAACTTCCACCAATTTCCGCTGTGAAAGACTCCCACTCCAGTTTATGAGTGCTCAAACTACCCTAGGAACTCTGATAATAATGTGCCGGAGAGTTTACCAAATTAATTAATTGCCTCTCTAGAGAGCCTCTAGAGAGCCTCTAGAGAGCCCGCAACACAGGGTATAGGTACCCTTTATCTACATGTATCTTTTACACCTCTACGAAGGAAATTAAGAGTAAAATTTTCAGATAGTTTACTATGCGTCACGCGTGTGTACACATTTTGATACAATTAGAATATTTCAAACCTAATGCCCACAATACAAAACTGAGTTTCGGCTCACAATATGAAACTTCACTAATAAATTAAATTCAGTGTCATTCCATAATACAAAGTGTACGTTAGTAACCACTCAGTAATTAAGCAAAATTTTGTCTTTGGCTGCGCAATCTAATCTGCAGATTTTAATTACCAAGGCTTAATCTAAGCCTTAATTAAGACAAATTTTAATCTCAGAGTCTCTGCTTAAGACCGAGTTCCTTTTGGGTAAATTAAATAAGATGATATCTTGTTTTTCTTCATTTACTATTTTATCCGTAGAAAAAGTCAATTAGAGCAGCATGGAATCTTTTGAGACTTAAATGTTTTGAAACAAGTGTTTCGCCATTTAGCTATAGAATCCGTAATGCCTTAAAAACTGCCAATATATAATTATCAACGTTCTTGTTATCAACACCCCTGCCTGCCACCCCCTACAGACAACCTACGAAAGTGCTGTCAAGACTATATTCCGAACATACCCATAAAATACCTAGTCGTAAGCCAGATATGTGTGTGTGACAAACATTGCCAAATACCCCAGGTAAGTGGATTTCGATCACCGATACTTTTCGTAACATAATCTGGTATTTTTCGGGGTGCTGAACATTTTATAAAAAATCATCAGTTATAGTTCGTTTGCTGAATTATCTGCAGCTTTGACGGCTGCCGACAAAGGGGCCGTGAAAAAGGCCGCTCTCAATTTAATTAATCGCGGCGCTGACAATGTCGCGCTGCGTGAGGCGGGTGGCGCGATTGAACTGAGGGCGGCCCCTGAACATGTATGAACAACATAACACTTGAATGTTTTGAAGCAAGTGTTTCGAAAAATAGCTATAGAATTCAAAATAATCCATTATGCCCTAATCTGTCAACTACAATTTATTTCAACGTTCTTGTTTTGAACAGCCCTGCTACACTCTGCAGACAACTGCAAAAGTGCTGTCAAGACTATCTTCCAAACATACCCATAAAGAATCTAGCCGTAAGCCAGATATGTATGCGTGACAAATATCCCAGGTAAGTGAATTTCGATCACCGATTGTTGGTGTGGACAGCAGAAAAACACAGGGTGTCTACAGACAGGGAATTTCCCGGTATTTATTTCTTCTTTCTTCCTATTTTCTTCTTATTATCCAGGAAGAACTGAATCGAAATTGAATATCGAATATTGATCGTTTTCAATCGACCGAGGTCCTTAGGTTTCAGCAATACCGCAAGGAGAGCCCCTACGATTTTGCCCTGATTTTTACATATATTTTCACTATGATTTGGTCCATTTTCGTATCATAACTCTAAATCTAGGCTACTGACAATGATAAGCAAGTACTTTCTAGATATCCTACGTTATTTCTTACCATAATAAACTCTTTTTATCCTAATAAATCTATACAATTTACTTAAAAATGAATTATTTGCAAAACATAGTTCTATTTACATGCTTTTTTACACTTTATCATTTTACCTAGGTTAAATCCTAGCATTTCTTACTACAATACCTATTTTTCCTGATACGTAGTCTTATTGGCTAAGTAAAACACATGAAAACATAACCTTTTATTACAAAAAAATATATGAAAAAGGGTTAAAAACCTAAGATTTATAAAAAACTATTTCTATCCTACTCAAACCTATCGCTATTTCGGTCATCGCATCTATCTCGCTTTACATGTATTGTTATTTCAGCTGTACTGTCTTGTTGAAGATTCTGCTGTCCGTAACACCAAACTTTTCATAACATTCTAGTATTTTTAGGTGTTACCTACTTATTATATGAAAATTTTATACAAATTCATCAAGTTGTAGTTCGTTTGCTGAATTATCTGCAGCTTTGACGGCTGCCGACAAAGGGTTTGCCCTCGGTTCAATCGCGCCGAAATATTATATGAGTCAAAAAATAATCAGATTAAAATGATTAAGAAAATATGCATGTACACGAGGTACATTTTTTGTTAATCTTTTCCTATTTCAGTGTACCTACTAACATACTTAAACCCTTAAATCTCTCTAATGTAGTAATTTTTAGGGTTCCGTACAACAACAAAAAAGAAACCCTTCTAGGATCACTCGTGCGTCTGTCTGTCTGTCCGTCCGTCTGTCACAGCCAATTTACTCCTAATCTACCGGACCAAATCAGGTGAAATTTGGAAGGATGGTGTAATCCTATATGACCTAAACACAGATGTGCAAAGAAAACAAATATTATTTAAAAATAAGGGTCATTTTCGTGGGAAAAATTAGGAAATTAATTCCCCCCCCTGATCTCCGAAACTAATGAGCCTAAAATTTAGAAAAAAAACATACAAAATATATTTCATTGCTTGTACATTACAGAAAAAACCAATAAGAATTCTATCAATTGAAAAAAAAGTGGAAAACCCAATATAATACGTTCACTTACGGAAAATAGTTCATTAAAGACCACTAGATAGCGCTAGTAGTATTTTTCTGTTGCTCGCGTTTGTGTCTTTTGTTTGTCATGTGAATAGGTATCATTTTCATAGATGCGTGGAGAGGTGTGGTGGTACGGAACCCTCATACCGCGAGTCCAACTCGCACTTGGCCGGTTTTTTTTAAGAAATCGTTGTGTTTGGAGGCAGTTTCAGAAACTATTAAAAGTCTGATCACATATCATTTGTATTTCTTTACTTGAGTCAAACAACGTGCGCAAACATGGGTGATTAACCTAAAATCAACAATCAACTGTAAGAAAGAAAGTATCATAAATTTTATAAAGTCAATTTCAGTAACTAAAAGAAATTGGGAGTCAAAAGGACATAGATACCAAAAAGATTCTAACTTTGCCAAGCTGCAAGGTACATAGTGGCCCCACCCTACTATCGCGCGGATGTCCGCCACACAACGGGGTTCGACGGAAACACCAACCGCAGATAAGCCAGTCTATACCACTTACCTTCAAAAGGAACCCTCCAGCGTTACTATAATATGTGCGAAATATTAGTTACAATTCGTTCGCTGAATTAGCTGCATCTTTGAGAAATGCCGCTCGCCGTTGCCGACTCGCGTCAAACGGTTCCGTCAAAGGGGCCGCTCTGAGCTCAATCGCGGCGCCGCCGACATTACAACCGCACGAAGTCGCGAATCTTGTTCAGTCTTAAATTATTAATGTAAGCGACGATTCTGAAGACACTTCGTCCAGCAGTGAAAGTGATTAAAATTAACGATAAATCCTACTAATATTATAAATGTGAAAGTTTCTTTGTATATATGGATATATGTTTGTTACTCTTTCTTCCACTGGACGGATCGGGATGAAACTTGGCACACATATAGGTTAGGTCCTGGAATAAGACATAGGCTACTATTTAAACCCGGGAAAACGTCTTATTACCACAGGAAAATTGAAAAAAACGCGGGCGTAGCCGCAGGCGGACGGCTAGTTCTAAATAAAAAACACCTATTTAATTTTTTTGTGAAATTGTTTTATCCTTCAACATATTTCCAGAACTCCGTTCGGGTGTACGGCAGCGTACTTTATCAGACCAAGAGGCGTTGGTGCAATGCTCGTTAAGTAACTGTTACCGATTAAAGGGAGGTCAGTTACTGCTGTCTTGTTCGCCGCGTTCCCGGGTGTTCGTTTTTAGAATATTTTCACTTTTTTTTCTGTTTTTAACTTTACCTTATTTTTTTTTTTAAATATTAAAATAAAGAGTATATAGTTATATTTATAGCAAACAAACATCAAAATAAAAATTATCATAAAATTGCTTATCAGATTATAACTGACTGGCTGTCCCGGCGAACTTCATATCGCCTTATACTACACTACGCTGCACTGCACTGCACTACACTTAACTACACTACACTACACTACACTGCACTGCACTGCACTGCACTGCTTTCCACTCCACTACACTACACTGCACTATTCTACACTGCACTTCAATACACTACAACCTTCACCCTACACCTTACCCCCCTTCGCACTACACACTTCACACTACACTACACTAGTTTTTGTTGATAATGCAGAAATTTTTAGGTAATTTTAATACACCTTAGGTAACATCATTAGAGTTTTAGAAAGGATCCTTATTTGAAAATATAATCTAAAATGGCGGCGGCGGTGTTTATTTTCCTAAATTCGTAATATCTTCTCAATGAAATGTCCGATGTAAGTAATTCAAAAGGTTATCTATAGGTATCTAAAAATTTTTATTATGAAAAGATTTATTTAGATAAGGGATAATACGAAGGTATGGTTATCATTGTCTGATTTTGTTCAGTTTTTTATTAACTTTTAAAAAGTGGTTATAGTTAAATAACTACAATAGTTGGACATATAGTATTGCAAAGTTTTTTGTAGGTATTGATATGTTCTCTAATATTGTAGAATTTTTTTTTGTTCTATCATCAATAGTTTCTGTAGCGTATGCGATGAAAGAAACTTTTAAGCCAATTTTTTTACACCTTGGTTCACGTTACTGAAGTTTCAGCAAGGATCCCTTATTTTTTCTACTGATAAATATAGCCTATGTTACTCAGCGATAATGTAGTATTCTAATGGTGAAAGAATTTTCAAAATCCGTTCAGTAGTTTCTGAGTTTATTCGTTACAAACATACAAAAAGACAAAGTTTTCCTCTTTATAAAATTATTAGTTAATACCCGTCTGGTTTGTGTTGGTGCGTATAAAAGTTAAAAACTAATAACTAATTCCTGTATACCTTTGATTTCTATAGAACTTTTATTTTTATTTTTATTCACAATTGGTAAACCCTTGACAACATCTCACCTGGTGGTAAGTACTGAATGAGCAACTGAGCAACTACATCGATCGGTTTGTTTTTTTACACATGATCAAGACTTTGTTAGAGCTAAAAATTCTGTTTGTCATCCTTTTTAGGGTTCCGTAGCCAAGTTCATTATAATCATATTAGATACCTAACATACGTTCGCTCTTAAAAATAAACTTGGCCTTTCAGAATGTTCGTACGAAAATAATTCAACTGGTACTATAGAGTGTGTAGCAGAATAGGGATGACGACAGCATCAGAAATAAATTATGAACTATTGATCACTAAATTTCCCTCCTACTTAAACTTCGGAAAACTTTAATCATTTTGTTTTCCATCAAGTCATCGATTTTTAATTCATCAAATACACAAAATGAGTACATAAATGACGCTGCTAAACTATGACGTCACGCCTAGGTATTTCAAACATTTTTAGAACAAAATTTAGTTTTTGACAGACTATAAAAAGTAAATCAATGACTAGAATTCGTCATCCCTATTGTGTGATTTATCTGAGAGTCGTGATCACGGATAAGATAAATAAGGTTGGATTGGCAATAGTCACACTTTTGTTTGAAAACCAGCGTCTGGCTCCCATCCATCAACTCCACTACGCAAGCAATAATAATACATATACACGAATTGCGCGCTCTAATAAACAAAACACACTTGGAACACAGGGCTGCAATTGTGTCTCACACCATTTTGAGAGTCTGTACGTTACACGCAACCACGCGCAATTAAAAAGTATGAACGCGTGCTTCGTTGAAGTATGATTGTCTACTCATACTTGTGGCGCGCCTGCCCAGCGCACATTTCCAATCCAACCTTGTTTATCTGATCCGTGGTCGTGATCACGCGCCTTCATTAGCACGGAGCTCCGGCGCATCCTCCGCGGAAAATTGGAAAACGCAACACCCGACCCGATGCTACGTGACTTTTCCACACTAATAACAGTTTTCCTCTGCCTTCCTTTGCTTTGTAATATTTTGACTTTGTATTGTGAAAAGATGAAAGCTGAGGACGTATCAAACGTCTTATATTTTGACATTCATTATCATAATATCAGCATCAGGACGTCCACTGCTGGACAAACTCCTCCCCCAAAAATTTCCACGACAACCGGTACTGCGCTGCCCGCATCCAGCGGCTTACATCGACCTTCACCAGGTCATCATATTGTTTTCATGTTCTAATGGCATAATCTGGTTTATATCAAGGATTGAATTTTGACGTTATTAACTAATTATTGTTTATTTCTTGATTCTTCACAAACGACATTGTTATTATTATTTTATGACTATCAGAAAGAGTGTAATTTGCACCCATTTTGAATAAATATATTGAATTGGATCGATCGGTCCACCGACTGGGAGGCCTTCCTACGCTACGTTCTCCGGTGCGCGATCGCCACTCGAGAACTTTACTGACCCAACGGCCATCTATTTTGGCATTAAATTATGTTATATTATTTTCGTGTGCAGGTATGACGAACGGACAAGTGCAAAGACCACCTCCGTGGCATATTGGTTAGTCCATTCGCTTTACACCAGGAGGTCGCGGGTTCGATTCCCGGTAGGGTCAACTTGTAAATCGGTTTGATTGGTGGTTGGGCATTTTCTAAGCCCGCTTGGCTAGCTACCACCATCTTATCTAAGTCTTACCGACAAACAGCAGTATTAACAATTGATGTGTACCAGCTTGAAGATAAAATAGCCAGTTCTCTATTGCGTTGGGGAATCTTTGTAAGCCCGCTTTCATCTTCGGCATCATCGTCACTTACCATCAGGTGAGATGATGCCATAGGCTTACCAATTGTGAATAAAAAACAGTGTTTAGCCCTCTTAAAGCGACTGTTACATGTCCAAAATATTATTTCAGTCATGAAGCCCTCGGCTGCCTCGACTTTTAGCAACAGGAGCAAAAAAAAAACGAAATTAAATCAACATAAAGTAGAGAGCCTTCTTATAAATAATGCGGTCATCAAGTATTTTATAACAGAGAGGTTACTTAAAATTTCACTCTTGCCATTTTTCGGGCCGGCATTATGACTCGGAGAATAATTATGTAAATATGCAAAGGGGAGTTTATTCTAAACAAAAACACGCTGTACAGTACATCAAAAAGGAAGGTGAAATTGAAACTAGGCCGGGAGATGTGTTAAATTTTTTATTACCTTGGGCGCAAAGGCGAGAAGGCGCAGCAGAAAAGCATAATTTATTCCTCTTCAAAATGTTAGTATAGGTACAAGCTCGTCATTATTATTTGGAGAATACATTTTGAAAGCTAAATTCAAGCACCCTCCACATTTTGTGTTTAACTGAATTGATGCCTCCACTCCGTCAGAATAACATCGAAAAACAGAAATTACCTAAATTGCTTTGAAAACCCAGAACATTGTTATTTTGGCGTTGTTTTGAACTCGAATATGTCCCCTGGCACATTACGTAGTAATTTAAATTACAAAGTTTATATACAGAAGCAAAATTCATAAGTCGCAGCCCTTCGTTCAACTTCAAACTAATTAATGAATCCTATTATTTTTATAATCTCTTTTTACAGATTTTTTTCTCAACTGCGAACGAAACTTCTTTCATTTTGTCAAAAAAATAATTAAATTTAATGTACAGGATGTAACAAAATTGGTGTAGGACTCGTTAACTCGTATATACTCATCATACTGAACAACTTTCCCCAAGTAACCAATAGTCGCGCTCGCGCACCACTCACCCTCAAAGACGGGCATAAATACGATGTCCACGCAGGCGAAGCCGCGGGAACAAGCTAGTATTATTGTTTGTTTGTTTGTTTGTAAACTCTTTATTGTACAAAATATACACTTAAAATAATGCATAAAAAAAACCTTAAGTACAAAGGCGGACTTATCCCTTAGAGGGATCTCTTCCAGTCAACCTTTGCAATATTAAACAGAGGACTTAGTAGGACAAAGAAACACGTAATTACGTACAAGCTAGTTAAAAAAAAACATCAATACAACTAATATTACGTTTAAACCTACGTAGCCTAATTTAATAAAATAAATGTAACATAAATAAATATGATACATAATATATAATATATAATATATGTATTAATAAAAAGTAATAAAATATTAATATAGATAATTTATTAATCAGGTCTGTGGCGTAATGGTTAAGTTCATTAGCTTCCCGTCAGGAGGTCGCAGGTTCGATTCCCGGCGGAGTCTCACTTTGTAAGACTCGGTTTGGTTGGTGGAAGGGCATTTTCTAAGCTAGCCACCTTCTTATCTAAGTACAACAATGATGTGTTCCGGTTTTAAGGTATAGGTTATTGCGTTGGGGAATATTGGTAAACTCGCTTCAAACTTCGGCATCATCGTCACTTACCATAAGGTGAGATGATGCCAAGGGCTTACCAATTGTAAATAAAAAAAAGTATTTCGAAAATGAAGCAATCTGTCGTAGCGACAAGAATTTTGTGACTTGCTTATGTGTATAAATTTTCATTAGAATCGGCCCATCCATTTTCAAGTAGAAGTAATTTAAAGTTTATATGGAAAACGATTTTGTGAGTGTGTTCTTAAGTGTCTAAGTCAAGCAGTTATTAAACGCCGCCGGAGGAAAAACATACCTTGCTAACGCCTTTGACGGCCTTTATCTTGAAAACGGTATATACCTATCTTAATAAAATATGTTCTTCAAAAACACTACCTCATTTCATCATCATGTCAGCTCATATACGTCCCCATCGAGGGGCTCGAGCCTACCCTGAATTAGGGCGATCGGGCCTTAGTCGACCACGCGGGCCACAAAAGTTTCTTCGCAAGCATGTGCACGTTTCCTCACGATGTTTTCCTTCACCTTAAGAGCGTTGGATAAACGTTCATATGAAATCTAAATTCGAAATCACATTGGTACGTGGCAGGATTCGAACCACATTTAAAAATACTTATTCAACCATAGCCTGTACGAGGAAAAGAGGGGGAGGTTATATCAACACAGAGAAAGGTAGTATAGGAAGCTATTTCATTTTTAAACCAACCCTCGTGATGCGTCAATTATATTTACTTTCCCTAAAAGCCTTCCACTCCCATATAACGTTGAACTATGTTATATTGCGCCCCGTTGATGTATTAACTCTCCTAAAGTAAAAAGGGATTTTTCAATTACGTATTAATCGTACGGTATAGAGCATACAGCTATAAAAGATATAGCTGTATTCTGAGACATGGTCACTTACTATGGGCCTCATAAGAAGGCTCAAGGTCACCCAAAGGGCAATGGAGCGTGCTATGCTCGGAGTTTCTCTACGGGATCGAATCAGAAACGAGGAGATCTGTAGGAAAACCAAAGTAACCGACATAGCTCACAGAATTGTTAAAATTAAGTGACAGTAAAACAGGTGAATAAAGTTCTCGAGTGGCGACCGCGCACTGCAAAACGTAGAGTAGGCAGGCCTCCCTCTTGGTGGACCGATGACCTGGTGAAGGTCGCGGAAAGCCGCTGGATGCGGGCAGCGCAGAACCGGTAGTTGTGGAAATCCTTGGGGGAGGCACTGTCCAGCAGTGGACGTCCTTCAGCTGATATGATGATGATAGAATATATAGAAAGGATTATATTACATTCATTCATTTCATATTATCAATTGAACCGCATCCGTGGCGTAATGGTTAGTCCATTCGCTTCACACCAGGAGGTCGCAGGTTCGATTACCATCGGGGTCAACATTGTAAGACTCGGTTTGGATGGTTATAGGGCATTTTTATAGCCTGCCTGGCTAACTACCACCATCTTATCTAAGTCCGCTTCCATCTTCGGCATCATCGTCACTTACCATCAAGTGGGATGATGCCAGGGCTTATCAATTGTGGATAAAGCAATGTCAAGTTTACAATTAATAGACATAAAAAAGACAGGATAATATGATCGTTAAAGGGAGAATAACATATAAAAATACTGACTCGGTGGCTCAGTGGTTTGTGCTCATTACTACTGATCCGAGGCTTGTGGGTTCGATCCCCACCCAGGGCAAACATTTGTGTGATGAGCAGATTTGTTTGCTCTGTGTCTGGGTGCTAAATATCTGTATATGTACGAGTATGTATTTAAAACGTATATAAGTATGTATATCAGTCTCTGGTTCCCATAACACAGGGAATCCTACTTTGGGGCCAGATGACCATGTGTGATTTGTCCCAGAATATTTATTTATATTTAAAAATAATTAGATAATAAAATTATTACAAATATCACAGTGTATACATGTCAAAACTACAATTTGTAGTAATAAAAAAGAATAAAAAAAATCATTTTTTTTTTACAAATTCAATGACTGAATAAAATTCATTATCCAACAATAAGTTCCTCAGTTGGCGACTAAACGTTTCGTCACTGGATGGATTTCACCATGATACAAAACATATTATTACCCGACTGCCAAACAGGAGGGTAATGTTTTTCGGGTTTATATATTTCATTTCATTTATTTCATAGAAATACTGACATTACAGAAAAGTATCAAAATCGTCAATATCACATTAAAAAATCAAAATCAAGTACATAAATGGTAATCAAATTATAAATGTCATATTATCATATTTTATGTCATGGTCAAAATTATACAATTTTACATATTAAAAACATATTACATTATAGAAGATAGTCTACTATTTAATTCAAAAACTCTCTTACACTCTTTCATCAAACATGCCAAGTTGGAGTGGAAGAGATCACAGTGCGGGCACAGTATATATATTAGTACAGTGCGGGGCCTCAGCGAGCACCTGTATCTGTATATGTGTGTGTAAGTCTGTCTGTTTCTTTAGCCGAGCCCGTAGCCTTAACGGTTTGATGGATTTTGTTGTGCGAGGTGTCGTTAGATTCGTCCTGATCCCGTGAGTGACATAGGCAATATTTTTCTGTAGTTGGGTTTCTCTTCTTAGGGTTCCGTAGTACAACAAGGAACCCTTATAGTTTCGTCATGTCTGTCTGTCCGCAGCCTAGCTCCTAGACTATTAGTAGTTAAGAGCTGAAATTTGACAAAGATATATAAAAATATAACGCGGAGAGAACTGTAAAAAAAAATGGAAATAAAACTTTTTAAGGGTACAAGTAAAGTGGGAATGATTTTTTATTCTCGTCAAACCCAGTCGTTGGTTAGAGCTTAAAAATTAGTTGTGAGTCTTCTAAGACCATTTTATAATTAAGGGTTTCGTTTTCGAAATAATAGCCTTATTTGGAAATTAGATATGGACGCGATAATGGCAACTATACGGAACCCTACATTTTGCGTACACGCACTTGGCCATTTTTAATAAAGTGGTTAAGTTATTATTTACAGCTGCTGTTTTGTTTTGTATTCTATTTTAAATTTTATTTTAAGCAGGTACTTCATTAATACAAAACAATTCTTGGACATAAAGCGACGTTAACTGCGTTTTCTACGGAAATATTTCATTAATTACACTGACAAGTATATTTCATTATTTACACTGTTTGCTTGTGTTATGGCCACGTTTGCAACGGGGATGACAAGGGACGGGTTATTTTAAGTGTTTTAATTTAGGTATTTTAGATGTTTAGTTTAGGTATTTTGGTGTTTTATTTTAGGTGTTTTAGGTATTGTAAGCCCGGGCCGCCGCCTCCTGTCCGGGAGGTCGTGGTTCGAATCCTGCCATGTACCAATTTGATTTTGAATTTAGATTTCATATGTACGTTTATCCGACGCTCTTACGGTGAACGAAAACATCGTGAGGAGACCTGCACACGCCTGCGGAGACTCTTAGGTAGTGTGTGAAGTCGATCAACCCGCACTGGGCCCGTGTTGTCGACTAAGGCCCGATAGCCCTAATTCAGGGTAGGCTCTAGCCCCTCGGTGGGGAAGTATATGACCTGACATGATGGTGTTTTATTTTAGGTATTTTAGGTACCATAATTAGCGTGTTACTAAGGATGATTAGGTGACGGTTGGAAGTTCCATTTTTTAAAACTTTAAAACGTAAAACCAGGTTTTTAAAAGAAAAACATTTGTTTAACGTTTGCTTAATGTCTTACTCGGAGAATTCAATTATTGCAACCCTGACCGGTGTGCAAAAAGTTCTGTTTGTTTTAAAGAGTAAATAAATGACGACGTAGAAACCATCAAAAAAGTAGTTAAAGACCTTGAAGCGCTAAATCCAGCGTTTGAGAAACTGCTTCCATTTCACTGTTGCAGACAATGGCATACGCTGCCGTAACTTAGTAGAAAAGTTTGTATTTACTTAACAGAGCTACAACTTAAGTTATTAAGAAGTGAAAATAGAATTCTCCATCTACCTACTTGCAAACTAGATTTTGTGTTTCAGCAGGTTTTAGTTACGTAACCTGCACTGTGCATTTCTGAAGTTTCACGTCTACATTTCCATTTAGATAGGTAATTTAATTTACAGTGATGACAAACAGCATTCGAATCGAGTCAAAAAAGAGGAGTTCCGTTGGAGAATCAATGTAACCGACATAGCTCTCAGACTTGCTAAACTGAAGTGGCAGGGGGCAGGGCACATAGCTCGTAGATCAGAGTCCCGTTGGGTTCTCGAGTGGCGACCGCACACCGGAAGTCGTAGCGTAGGCAGGCCTCTCACTCGGTGGACCGCCGACCTAGTGAAGGTCGTGAAAAGCCGCTGGATGCGGACAGCGCAGGACAGGTCGTTGTGGAAATCCTTGAGGGAGGCCTTAGTCCAGCAGTGGACGTGCTTCGGCTCATATGATGAATAATATCAGAGGCAGGTTCTTCAAGTACCTATACCGACTCCGTGGCGTAATAGTTAGTCCATTCGCTTCACACCAGGAGGTTGCGGGTTCGATTCCCGGTGAGATCAACTTGTGAGACTCGGTTTGGTTGGTGGTAGAGCATTTTCTAAGCCCAGCTGGCTACTTACCCCCAGCTTATCTAAGTCTTACTGCCAAACATCAGTGTTAACAACATTGATGTGTTCCGGCTTGAAGATAAGACAGCCAGTTCTCCATTGCATTGGACAATCTTGGTAAGCCCGCTTCCATCTACGGCATCATCGTCACTTACCATCAGATGAGATGATGATGCCAATTGGTAATTGTAAATAAAAATAATACTGTACAGCAGAGTACACATGACGCACAAAGAATTATTATCCAACCCTTAATTTTTCATCGATAAAACTATCTGCACTGATTGACCAACCTTATGCTAACACAAAAAAATATCTAAGACCAACCTATCATGTGTTTTATGTAGTTACTAGTTTTTGCCCGCGGCTTCGCCCTCGTGGACATAGTTTTTGTGACTGTCTATGAGGGTGAGTGGTGCGCGAGTCGCAGAGCGTGGACATGAGTTTTCTCTAGATCCCTCGGGAACTATGTCATGATATGCTAATTAGTAGATTATGTAATTTCCCACCCCCTCAACTATCTCTGTGCATAAAATCAGAACAATCCATTGTTCCGTTGTGATGTTAAAGAAATTAACCAAAAAAAAGAGTATTTTTTCAGTTCCCCCAGGAACTGCATTGGACTATGCTATTTTCACGGGATAAAAAGTACCTAGTCTATGTTCTTCCCCGTGACCCAGGCTACCTGCATGCCAAATTTCATCAGGATTGGTGACGGTGTTGAAGCGTGAAAAGTTAACAAACAAATAAACAAACAAACACATTTTCACATTTATAATATTAGTTAGGATTCTCACGCTACACATTCGAGGCCCGAGTTTCAGTAAGTATCTTAAAATAAAATACACAGCTATTGACTTCATTTTTCTTTAGCTCCATATCGTCAAACTGCAAACCGAACGAAACGTAGCTCCCCAATTTCCTTTAACTTTAGTTCAAGACTTGCGTTGCATCGAACCGCAACACATAAAACATTCAATAGTAGCTACGCAGACGCTACGGAGCTCCTTTGAAACAGTCTGTGTGCAGTAAAAGAAGCAGTTTATAACTTTTGAAGTGGTTTCGATGCCTGCATCAGACGTTCGAAGATTTCATAATATGGTGCTGGGAAATTTTAACTGTGGTCAAACCCTGGACACTTCATACAACGGGCTAGAAATGAAATTTCAAAAAAGGAATGACGGAACAAAAAAAATGGCGGCGAAATCCTATACGTTCTACAACCAAACTGTAACCAATCTGTATCACTCTGGGTGACGAGGGGGTGAAGTCGCAATCTAGAGAGCGGCAGGGAGTGTCCATACTGTATGTTAGTACTAATAATAAGTATATACTTTGCTGTGGTTAAGATTGTGTCATGAACACTGTACATTTATATCTAGGCTATTTAACAGTTTTATTCTCTGGTCATAAACCTTTTCATCTGACTGATCAGGTAATCAGTAAATTTCGTAGGTATGGACTTTTAAAAATTCATATCATTTCCATCTAGAGATCTATGAGAAGAGCAAAAATTTACACCTTAGAGGGCATTCGTTAAAACTATGGCGCTTTGTAAGTGCAAGCAACCCACGCCGTCAACTCTGGCCGCTTCGCGTAGTGAACGAGTGGAACAAGTTACCAGAGACAGTTCTAAGTGCTCCATCCGAGAACAGTTTTAAAAACATATTAGACAAATATTTATAAACTACATAAGTGCAGTGAAATACACGCATCAGCTTTTAAGCTGCTATTGTATAAACTATAATAAAAAAAAACGAGCGAGACCTACAGTACTCGCATATGATGTGTAACAAATCACTGTTACACATTTCCGTCCCATTTCACGAAATCACTCCCACAAATTGCAGGAAAGCGAGAGCAAAGCTCATTCGTCAGATCGAATAGCGCGCGCTTTCGCGACTTTCTGTTACTCATTTCCGTCCCATGTTACACATTTCCGTCCCATTTCACGAAATCACTCCCACAAATTGCAGGAAAGCGAGAGCAAAGATGTTACACATCAAAAATTCGAGCGAGACCTACAGTACTCGCATATGATGTGTAACATGTGACAAAATACTTGAGGTTAGTTAGATTTGATGACGATATTGTACCTGGGTGGCGGATCTGACAGTAACGAAAAAAACCGACCAAGTGCGATTCGGACTCTCGTAAAGTAGAATTCCACGCTTTCGCGACTTCCTGTTACACATTTCCGTCCCATGTTACACATTTCCGTCCCATTTCACGAAATCACTCCCACAAATTGCAGGAAAGCGAGAGCAAAGATGTTACACATCAATAATTCTACGGGGTGTTAAAAAATCACGTGTGAAATTTTAAGGGGTTACTCAGTATCGCGTTAAGAATACAGGATAAAAAAATACTTTTCCATATAAACCGAGAAATTATCAAGACGATTTGTAGTTAGAAATAGCGTACCGCACTGTAAAGTCGTCCGCCCATCAGTGCACCGTTACTGTAGGTATAGCTACGTTTCCGTACTTTCGAGTTCCACAATATGTATGACAATATTTCCAGTTTTTAAAGCCTACTGCCTGAAACACAGTTACAATATAGCGTGTTACAGTAGCGCAACGAATGTACTTACGCAGAGCAACGGAAGGATACTTGCGGGGCAGCGGGCGGCGCGGCACAGCCTGCCAAACTCCACGAGTTTGACGTTTTGAGTTTGACCAATATGACGTTTACTTTTATAACAGTAAAATACGACTTTAAAAAACAGTAAAACACGACTTTAAGATAGACACATTATAATTCTCACTAAATCACAGATACAAACAGAATAGATAGCTACAAGAGCAGTGTTGCCAATAGAAAAAAAAATTGGCTTGTGTAGTCGGTGACACAGCCCATCTCTGGCAACTCTATAAATGACTTAAAACAAACCGATATATCATAAATTGAAACACTTTCTAAAGTAGTAAATTATCATAATATAGAAAATGGAAGTACAATCAGTTTGTTATGTATATGAAAACAAATTTGAGTGTTTTGCATAACATATCTCAGACAAATATTTTATAAATATTTCTTAGATGCTGAACTAAAGTATGAAGAGAACTCCACGAGTTTGGTAGGCTGACTACAGGCTAGTATGCTAGTACTTACGCCTGTGGTGGCATCGTGCGACATCAAAGGGGTTGCGCTACTGCCATATCGTAATACTGTGACCTGAAAGGTCAACGAACCCCGGCATTCTCCTTTTTGTTGGATGAATAAAGTTCGTTAGCTCATTTAACAGCATCTTTGACGTCTCCCGACAAACAGTGTCAAAGCTCAGAGCGGCACCTTTAACAGAATGTTTGAAGAGAGCCGTCGAAGATGCGGTTAAATGAGCGAACCAACTATAACAATGACTATTTGTATGTAAAGTAATTTTTTCAAGACTGATTTTTTAATTTTTTTTCTGTACTCTGTACAAAATACAGAAATATCTCTCCTATATTATGTAACTAGCTTTTGCCGCGTCTTCGCCCGCATGGACATCGTTTTATGACAGTCTATGAGGGTGAAAAGTGCACGAGCCGCAAGCGTCTCGCAAGCGTGGACATGAGTTTTCTCCAGACCCTTAGGAACTATATCGGGCTATTCTGATTAGCAGTCTTTGTCACTTCCCACCCCTTCAACCAATTCTATACTAAAAATCACTTTAAACCATTGCTCCGTTGCGACGCCGACGTGCGCGTGCGTGGAAATGAGTTTCCCTCAGATCGCCCGGGAACTAGTCAGGATTAATTATTTAGTAAATTATGTAATTTCCCACTCCCTCGACCATCTCTGTGCAAAAAATCACAACAATCCATTGTTTCATGCGTTTGCTCTGACTAGAGCTACCCGGCTACTACGGGTCCGGCTGTTTGCATCAGGGTACTACGGGGTCCGGGGTAGCCCACCGCTTGCCTGCCGTTGGATCTATCGCCTTCGGCAGGCTTGTCGGTCCCCCGATTGGGTCAAGGACTCGTAGTGGTATGTGGTTAGTTGCAGGGGTTGGGCAATGTTTGTTGCCTGGCAAGCATGTTGCGTCCAGGCGTCCTTCCCCGCTCGCAACTAGTGTTGTCGTAGCCGGCCACGTGAGCTCTGGGCGAAACTAACGCGGGGCACGTGAGTTGTTCATTAAGCGGAACTGCTGGTTTGTTTACTGGCAGGGAAGCACCTCCAGCACTTCCCTAGATAGCAAGTAGAGCTAAGCTAATACAGCTCCGGCCGATCCAGCCGCGTATGAGTAAGTCTGGACAGGTGCGATAAGCGCCGGGAAGTGAGCGCGCCAACAGCTCCGGTACCAGACCGGTGATATGGAAGCCAGCTTCTCTGGCGCCCCGAGCGGGGATCGAACCGCCAACAGTGAAAGCCGCGGGAGGCGAGCGTGCCTACAGCTCCGGGACCTACCTAGACAATAGGTAGTATGGTTCTCTTCCACGAGGCACTCGCCTTGCAGAATACCTGGACAAGCGTCTTGGCGGCAAGACCTACCGCAGCTGATTCTTGCCTTCGCCTTATGGTGCTGGCAGGAATAGCGACTATATGACCTAGCTGTCGGTGAGTGGGGACTCTATATCATAAACTTGGTAGTTTAGCATATCTGGTAGATATACAAGAGGGCATGCTCCGTTACGATGTAAAAGAAACTAACCAAAAAAGAGTATTTTTCAGTTCCCTCAGAAACTGCATGGTACTATGGTATTTTCACGGGATAAAAATAGTCTATGTCCTTCCCAGTGACACAGGCTACCTGCATGCAAATTTTCATCAAGATTGGTCGAGGTGTTGAAGCGTGAAAAGGTAACAAAAAACAAACAAACACATCACATTTAAAATATTTGTAAGTAGGATGTAATAACTTCAGAGGTCACTTTCGCGTATTTACTTTAGTTTCAAAATGCACAGAAACAAAATCTCACATTTATTCAGAAAAAGCTGCACAATCTCATATACAAAATTTAAAGACTCATAAATCAACTACAAAAAGAGGAAGAGAAATGTATGCAGTATCAGAAAATACGTTCTTTACTTCTTGGAGCATTGCCATGTTATTTTGAAAAATTAAAGGGCAGAGGGCGGGAGCGACCGCAGTTGGGCTCGCTCCAAGCAGGGTCTGTGCCACTACGGGCCGTGGCTATCTGTTCCGAAACAGAATAATTGAAAACACTGAACACGTTAAAAAACCGACTTCCATCGCAACAACTTGGAACAATTTTGCATTGTTATTTTTAGTTTTTGTTAGTTTCCTAATAAAGTACTACACCGATTTTGATAAAATTTATATAGGACCAAACGGGAAGCACTAGCTGTTGAATAAAAAAGAATCATCAAAATCGTTTCACAAAGTTCTGAGGTAACGCACATAAAAAAAAACATACAGTCGAATTGAGAACCTCCTCTTTTTTGGAAGTCGCTTGAAAAATGTATTCAATTGCTAGAAATAAGCACAGTTGCCAGTGATGACATACGGAACTGAGACATGGTCGCTTACTATAAGCCTCATAAGAAGGCTCAAGGTCTCCCAAAGGGCAATGGAGCGTGCTAAGCTCGGAGTTTCTCTGCGTGATCTAATCAGAAACGAGGAGATCCGTAGGAGAACCAAAGGAAACGACATAGATAGCCGATGGGGCAGTAAAGTTCTCGAGTGGTGACCGCGCACCGGAAAACGTAACTTAGGCAGGCCTCCCACGCGGTGGACCGACGACCTGGTGAAGATCGCGGGAAGCCGATGGATGCGGGCCGTGCAGGACCGGTTGTCGTGGAAATCCTTGGGGAAGGCCTTTGTCCAGCAGTGGACGATTTTCGGCTGATATGATGATGAGTTTAAAGGTGGATTTTATCAAGTACCTTAAAAACTTACTTATATACTCCTGGCAATTTAGAAATGATAATGAAATCTTGACTCTAATCATCTCTACTCTACTCATGCTAGAGTCAAGATTCAAGATATTTATTCAAAATTGGTGCAAAAAACACTCTATCTGATAGTCATAAAACAGTAAAAAAATACATAATGTCATTTGTAAAATATCAAGGAATAAAAAATCATTAATTAATAACGTCAAAACTATGTCATTAGAACATGAAAATAATATGACAAGAGAAATTATAAATTAAAATCAGCTCCGCTGTCATTAATGCCTTTGTCGAGAGAAAGGCCAGTTCACACGGACAGCACCCGGTCACGAGTATAACGCGAGAGTCAGCCATCGCTCCCATCAACCATAGATGCTGCTATTGTTACCTACACTATACGGTATCGAAGAGTTTATGCACGCGGGGTAATAAACCATAATATGTGCTGTGCGCTAGGGATTGGGGCACTTGCAGTCATTAGGCCGCTTATCGAGTCCCAGAAAAAAGGACAAACTCATGCGCTAGCGTAAACCAAAGGTGTTTTGTTCGCGTCGTTAACTTTTGTTGATTATCCCTGTGTCATCGATAGAGTGTAAAACGTCACTATGTCACAGATGATAATAATAGTACAAGTACAGATGAAGTACTCGCAATGACGCTTAGCGCCTCCAGTTTCACTTCAACATACCTATACATACACCGATAACATCGCGCAAGAATGAACCGAATCAATGCGTGTGAGAGATTCTTTTGCGCTGGCTGGTCTAGGTCTTTCCATAAGACCCGTAAGTGCGACAGGGTGGGTGGACTATACGTAGTGTCCTGCTCACACATTTGTATGCCCCGCGGGCAGCGACTGTTTGATACCGGTAGAGGGACTAATTACATAATAAAATTTACGTACTTTACATACTGCTTCATTGGTTTAATAGGATTACACCAACTTTGCCGTTTTGTTTTGGATCACTTGGAAGTAACTTATGGGGCTTTGTAGAACGAGCTCCAAGGTATTCTGTTGCACTGTGACAGGTTTCCGATAGAACTAGCATCCATTCAAAATTTGCAGACACTGTTGTTGCCAAATTATAATTTGCAGACACTGTTGTTGCCATTTTATAATTTGCAGACACTGTTGTTGCCATTTTATAATTTCGAACTTTTTAGGGTTCCGTACATCCAACGGGTGACCAATGGGACCCTATTACTAAGCCTCCGCTGTCTGTCCGTCTGTCAGCGGGTTGTATTTCATGAACCGTAATAGGTAGACAGTTTAAATTTTCACAGAATATGTATTTCTGTTTAACAAAAAATACTAAAAATAAGAAAAAGTGAAAAAATAAGGGGGGTCTCCATATAAAAAACGTGTTTTTTTTATAGGTCAAGAAGTATTTTTGATTTAGCTTGTAACCCCCCAACAGCCTATTTAAAATATATAAATATATAAATATAATTATAACTAACTAAACCTACCTATAATACGCATACGTACATACAACATACAACCTACCACTATCTACCTATAAGAAGTATGTAAACTATACTTGATTTTTATTGCATTTTAAAATACGATTAAACGTTTGGCCAGATCGTCTAGAGAACCCTAATTTGTGATCGCAGCAACCCAGAGTCTTTTTGAAGGTGAATGACAAGTTATATTTAAGAGATTAATCTATCACGTTGTGTTTGGACGAACGATGTAGTCTAACCCGTAATTTTGAAGTATTTCGCGCGGAACCCTAATTTCCCTACTGTGATTGGTCCCTATTTTGGGCCCCCCCAAATTGGGGAGGGTAGCTAGCCCCCAGTGCTCGGAATAACGCAATACTTGGCTGACGTCAGTACTGCATTATTTTGGTGATTAAAACAATGTACATCTAATTCAAAGTAATTGAACGAGCGATTTTAGCTCTAAACAGATAATTACTCCTACGTTGAGCCCCGCTAGCTACTGTCTCCTGCAGGCCACTAAGGTACACGATCGGAGTCCACCACGCTTCAAGTGTAATTTAATTAAGCTACACGACAATGTAAAGTGTACTATGCCGTGTTCCACCCGAATCCCAAATCTAGTGTATATAAAACGCTTGTGAGGCGCCTTATTATACGTGTATAGTGTGAACTATAGCTGAGTCTTTACAGCCATAGCTTGTCCATCCCTATTCGACAGGTAGGATTAATACCTTCGAACAGCGATTGTTTGCGAATACATACTAGCACTAGGTACTAAAATAAAGTAGATATTCCGACTTGAAAGTCGCTCATCCTGTGAGAAGAGCACTACGGAATGTGAAATAAGTAGTTAATCTACTAATATGGTTCTTAGACCTGGAACTGTGCCATACAGTTATATATAATGATATAAAGACCTGCGGTCTATATAACTAAAGCGAAATGGACACGATATCCATCGTGCCGCCGGCTCCAAAATAATACATAGTGTTAAAGCTCTGTCTTTAGACGTAGCAAACCCTTGATAAAGGGCGTAAGTAATGTCAGTTTAATAGTTTGGCTGAACGTGAAGAACAACGAACCAACACAGTCGCAACCCACTGTGAGACCCACGCGAATCATAGTCGCGGCATCACAATCAGGTCAAAGCGAGAAGGCGTGTAAGCCAAGTGTTTGGTCGAGGCGCCAGTTCAGGACGCAATAGGAGCCGACAGGACCCGGACACCGTGAACACTGCCCATAATATCCGAAAACCGTAGAATAGATTTAGTTTCTAAATCTAGCGCATATCAACTGACCCTAGCTACGGTTACCATTAGGATGGGTCGTCTACCTACATCATAATCGGTCTTGTTATAATCACTAGTAGTAAGGCGCGAACGCCCAACTATTCGTTTGTTTGCCCAATAGTTTCCTAAACGCTCGGTCCGATTTGGGTGAAATTCTGCCGAGGCATGCTTGTGACAAGCTACAGATAGGACCTACCTATCTAAAATTACTTTAGTATCAAAATAGGCGAGGCTCGAACGCCTATAGTTTGTTTGTATCCATTACATTTATCCCATAAAAGTGTGGACAGATTTAGCTAAAATTTGGTAAAATTAGGAGTTGTTCATATCTATGAACCACTGAACTACATATCTAGCCCATATTGCATGGAGCTTGGTAAACAGCCATCTCAAGTATGACATAGGCCTTCCCCTGCGACAGCATAGCGCCGTACTATCTCGAATGAGATTAGTGAACTGAGCGGACCACGTGTTCACGGAACCCTAAAACTTATGATGCCGCGTGGCACTTGCAATGAAGGCAGTTCGATAAAATAAACCTTCCCTTCGATAGCATAGCACTGTACTACCCCGAATGAAGTTAGTGAACTGAATGGACCACGTGTTCACGGAACCTTAAAACTTATAATGCCGCGTGGCACCTGCAATGACGGCAGTTTGTAATTAAATAAAATGTGGGCATCGCTTAGACATACCTACTATTTATTCGCTAATATGATTCGTTTCTTCCTAATAGCGATATTCCTAACCTTAATTCACTATTCCCTAGTAATAGATTATTAACTATATTTCCTACAGCACTGTACTAGCTCGAATGAAATTAATGACCTCGTGCTCACGAAACCCTAAAGCTTGTGATACCGCGTGTCACCTGCAGTGACGGCAGTTCGATAAAGTAAAACGTGGGCATCGCTTAGACCTACCTACTATTTATTTGCTAATATGACTCGTTTTTCTTCCTAATAACGTCATCCCAAAACCTAATTCGCTACTCCCTAGTATTAGATTTATTAACTAGATTTCCTACAGATCGCTTCCCCCCCCCTAACTCAGCCCTAGTTTTCCCTATCCTAGCGAGATAGCTAAGTATTTCGAGAGCTAAATTTTATTTGATGTCCATGTCTCAACAAATAGTTACAACTCGTGGCGGCTTTATTCGTCTTTCCCCCGGGGTACTAAACCAACCGTGCCTTCGAGAAGAACCAAATTAGGTGTAGTGTGTCATGGTGTGGTGTGTACCTAAAGCTAACTTGTGTCCTAGTTCCCTACGGCTAAAGTGTACCTGCCCTGAATAAGAAATGCCGCTGCCACGACAGACCAGGTCTGCCGCTTCGCTGCACCTCCTAAACAGTGTGTTTGGATGGGATTTGGATAGGTAAGGCCTGTCCCAAATACGGTGGCTCCGTACATGAGTGCGGTAACGCATGTCCAACCTGTGGTCCTCATGACGGTAGGTCGTAAGATGGTACAGTCAGGATGTTCCGGCCATAACCAAACTTGGGTCGCTAGCCAGGCAAGCCCTCCTGTCAGCTTGCTTTCGGCAATTGCGCTGAAAAACCCACGTTTCGTTGTCACGGTTGCGTATCCACGTGAATTAAATCAACTAGCCTTCCTGAAAACATGAACTACCAACCTGGTCACCTGATGATACCTTCAGCTAGCAACCGACCTGGCATCTTGTTTCAATTCCTAGATCCCAGCTCGATTGCCCACTGTACCTCACTTCCTAACTGCACTAAACTACGGCTTGATCCCAGGTAGGAGCCTGAACTTTCGAAGGCAAATAACTAGGATTTCGGCCACACTAAATTCTATTCTAAACTCACAATATAAAGTGAGATTCCTAAGTTAATTCGCGACTAATAAGTACTTGGCGTGACACTTGCCCGGGGCGTGCGGCAGCTGTTCTTCGGATACGTCCTTCTCCTGTGATGGTCTGTTCGACTGAATCCCGCTGCGTCCGCGTGTCCGTGGTTTTAAAAGCTTTCACACAGATGCAGCCTCGGCAGCGCGCGGGCCGCCGCACACATACATCCGACCTCGTGGTCGAACTGCGCGAGCGCCGGCCGCTGTCCGGACGCAGACAGGGCGACGCCTCTATCCCTTTAGCCTCGGTTTTCGCGCCATTTATTACCTAAGGCAATCTGTTATAACGTGCGCACCGCGTGGTTCGAATGACGACCGACAGGCGGCAGTCTGGCTTCTCGGAAATAATCCCTGAGCTAATTTGTTTCAATAACTGTCTATTCACTCGACTCGAGGTTAATCCTCACCCGACCGAACAAAACTAGTTATGTTTTTCCCAAACGACAGGTTCCTTTTAGTCTATCAAGACTTACTGTAATACCTATAGATATTTATTTATACATATGGATCGTTACAATCCAACCCCCTGAAAATTTTTAAAAATAGAATTCAGAAAATTGTCTTTTTATAATTTTCAAAATAGCTAGTAACTATTAAAATTTCCTGTTGGCACATTCTCCCTCAAGTGTGGTGTGTATTTAAACCAGGCATGTCATCTATTGTCCCTTGATTGATACACTCAACCATAAACAAAACCAGATTAGCACAGGACCAGCTCCTGCCATCACAGAGGAGTTCGAACGGGCATTTCGGTTGTGAGTCGAAGCCACTGCTACGTTTCTCAGAATTTATTCGGATCCAAAAGTAAGGACTTAACTAAACTCGACGAGATTTTCTGTGAGTGCGCATCAAAAGATTAGAAGAAAACAACTAGAAAATTCTTATAAAAAATTTAACCATGCGCACTGTTTATAATTGTACAGGGAGCGTTAAATGAAACACAGATGTTATCCGAAATGATTTATTATGGCTGAGTAATGGCATTTTCGTAAACAAGACATCACATCAGGTTCATAACATATATTCAGTGGATTTTGATATTCTAAAACATGTAGGCGCTAAAGAATGACCATTTAATGTGTTGGATGGCTATCGTTCTATGCTGAATCATAATGGTTGATAAATAGTGAATTTTATGGTATCTGAGAGCTTACAAATCTGTGACTAGTTCGCAAATTTTGTAGCTTTTTAGAGAATGAACGAAAATACACATCAAATGTCACAAATGAAGTCTATACACTCTATAAAAACTTAATGAAGATAATGTCTAATTACACATATAAAGTTTCAGAAACAAAGAAATCTTTTTACAACTCGAGATAATAAATAATAACATAAAAACATTGGCAGTTTTCACTAGCAAACAAAGAAGAAACCTAAATTACTCTATAATTATATCTATGACCTATTTCTTCTTAAGTAAAACATTAATTACGAAACAGTAGCTCTATGCATATCTTTATACACGATCCTGAACTATATAAACTTATCTACGGTATTAATGTCGCATATTTTAAATTTGCATAACTTTTATGTATTTTTTTTTACATTTTCATTTCCTAAGACCCTTAAAATTAACCCTTACCTCTAAATTAGAAAGAAAAAGACTATTTTACTTATATTATTTGACCACGAGGTGGTGTCATGCAATTGCCAGATACCAATAGCAGTACCGTACTTCCGTCGGAATTTCCCTACTCTCAAAATAATACTTTGTCCTGTTAGATAACGACTGCAACATACATATTATTAATATAAAAAGCACACGGAGAAAAAAATATAGTCAGAATAACTATTCAAAGTTATAGTTAAATTAGTTAAATGACGTATCGTTGATGTAGTCAACTGTTTTCTAGAATTGAGGATCTGTATAGCCAATTCAGCGATACAGATCCTTAGTTTGACGAAACAGTTGGCTATATTAACGATACGTCTTTTAACTAATTTAACTATAAACTTTGAATAGTTATTCTGACGATATTTTTTTCTCCGTGCACCCTAGGTCAGTCGGGCCAATGGAGAAAGAAAAGATAAGAGAGAGAGAGGACCGTCTTGGAATCTGAAGATTGTCTGAAAATTTCATCGAAATCGGTCCAGCCGTTTTGGAGTCTATAAGGAACATTTTTTTTTCCTTCACATAACACAGAGATAGACTGGATTCAAGTGCTAATAACTACAGCCTCCCTGATATAATAAAAGGATTTGAATGTAAATCACATGTTAAACGCTCATAAGAATTAGAAATGATTTGAACGATTAAAAATTATTCAAAATGATTACAAATCAAATCATTTTTAATCCTTTTTAATGATTTTGTTTAATCAGGGCTGTGATTAAAATAACTAAAAAAGAGATTATAAGGTTTTCTTATTTGTTTACTTAGCTTAAGTAATAAAAATATGTATCGTTTATTTAAGTAAATAAACTTTAAACAAAAAAAAATGTTCTGAGGACAGGTTATAGCGGTGAATACTTATAACCTGTTTTGTCCGTTAAATTTGGAACCATATTAAAATAAATAAACTCATGTGAGTCCAACTATGTAACTTAATTAATTAATTCATTAACTTTAATTATCTTAACGTTAGTTAAAAAACACTATAATATTAAGAAATTATAAAGTCACATGAACAATGCGTTCATAAATCTTATTATTGGTCAACTGACAGCCAAAACCGTGTGCTAACACTGGTCTTATGTACAGTTGGTAATATTACAAATTATACAGTCAGTCATTCAAATCACCTACCCAGATAACCAGGGTTGTCAATTTTGAACTACATAAATATAATCATAAAGTTTAAAAGACACTTACAATTACAAATTTTGAAATTACATGAATACAAACGCAAATTTAAATTTCCAACTAATTAACCAAGAAAGTGTAACAACGGTACTTTTTAAAGATTATTTTAATTTAATTAAATCATGGTAGATCTTATCTATGGTTTCTGTATCTTTCCTTTTATTAATTAAATCTTGATGCCTCTCCATTTACATAGATTCCATAATCAGACGCTTTTTATAATTATGTTCTGTATTTAAAATTTTTAATATTTTAAGATTTTAGCCTGCTTACCCTCGAGTAGGCTTTATCATTACAAAATACAAAAGCTTTAGCTCAACCTTTTTTTTTAAAATAAAGACAAAAATAATATAAAACTCATGGCATTTAAAAAAACAGAAACAAAACGATTTACAAAAAGTATTGTATCATATAACACTTGACAGCCCTACCAGCACATCACACACCAGAAACTATGCACTCGCGACTTAGCTTGCTCAATAGCAAGTAAGTGGTTGTAGCATCGTCTTGAATTCATCCAGGGAAGCAGCAGTTGAAACAGCAGGTGGCACAAAGTTCCAGAAAGCAACTCCAAGGACAAGAAAAGAGCTCTTGTACATTGATGTACCCGGAATCGGCGATAACAGCGTATAGTCCGGTTGTTCTCAGATCATTGCAGAGTCGGATCGATAATAGCTTCCAGGTTCTTGAGAATACTAACTTACTCAATATCTTTACCAGCTAACGACAGCACTGGCTTCTCACTGCTATCTATGAGGATAGTACGTTTAGACAAACACCAAAAAAAATGTTAGACACGAAATTCATGATGTGTGAACGGAAGATTAACACTTATTTTTTTTTTTTTTTCTTCTCCTCCTCGATAAATTTATTTATTCCGCAGTCTCTGCACCACCTCCAAAAAGGGCTAAAGTCGTAACTTCGGCCACAATTGATACATATTTTTTTTTGGGACTCCATTTGACCGGAATGGTTGCAACAATATGAATCATTTCGACCCTCCGTCTCCGTTTAAATAGCAATGCTTATCAAAACTAGGGCTACCACTTTCTCATAACATTTTTTTTTGTTTAAAGTTTATTTACTTAAATAAACGATACATATTTTTATTACTTAAGCTAAGTAAACAAATAAGAAAACCTTATAATCTCTTTTTTAGTTATTTTAATCACAGCCCTGATTAAACAAAATCATTAAAAAGGATTAAAAATGATTTGATTTGTAATCATTTTGAATAATTTTTAATCGTTCAAATCATTTCTAATTCTTATGAGCGGAAAAAAAAATGTTCCTTATAGACTCCAAAACGGCTGGACCGATTTCGATGAAATTTTCAGACAATCTTCAGATTCCAAGTAGGTCCTCTCTCTCGCTTATCTTTTCTTTCTCCATTGGCCCGACTGACCTAGGGTCCTTTTTACTTTTAAATTGCATATTTTTAAGACCGTTTTTCAAACAACTATCAAATGTCCACGTAAGTTATTTATCTCTTGTTATTGAAGTCTGGTTTTCCTTAATAAATGCGATGTACCTATGCCGACCACTCTTATCTAAAAAGTTTTATGTTTACATATTTTTAGTTCGGGAATTCACATGACTAATATAATGTGTGTGTTACAGTCGTTATCTGACAGAAAAACATATTGTTTTGAGCGTAGGGAAAATCCCAAAGTTCTGTCATCCACGGATTGTAAGTACAGTCACCATCAACCAACTGATCTATCTCAACTGATCTATCTCAACCAGTTCACGTATTTTGGGTACCAAGAAGCTAGAAGCTAAGAAGCTAGTGGGTGTTTGATAGACATAAAATTAGCATATTATTTGACTAGGTTAGGGATCATCTATTTTGAATGGAAATTATTTATTTAAAAAAATGGTCAGATTTCAGACAAGTTTTGTCATCAAATAAATCCTATGTTTCGCGCATAGGCGTATACATTGAGTGGACCACTAGCTTCCAATTCCCCACGCACCAGGAAACTCTACTGGCATAAGCGCATTAGTAAATTGTCAATCTAGTTTACCTCTCCAAACTGTCTGTGATATAACACAAGCGTTTCCCGCGGCAATCAGGAAAGTTCTCCAAATAGAGCTTCCCCCAAGTGACAATAGAATCTTACCATGGAGTATGTACAGTGTATAAGTCCAGTTCTTAGCTTCTGGTAGAGTAATTAGCCCAAACCAACGTAATGTAAGACTCAAAAGAACAAATTGTTGGTTCAAACTATTTTTGTATACATGAAGAAGGACAGCGTGTGCCAACAGCTGACTCAGATATCCAGTATTTGTTGACTCTCCTTCAAGATCACACTTTCCCTTAATTTTACTCCCAAAATATCAAAGCAACTCACTCAAAACCACTTTTCACATCACTCTCAAATATCCTTTTGTAATATTCCAATCCTGGAAAGGTCAACAAATCCTTATCTTCAGCCAGGATATTTATTGTAGTCAACACAAGAGATTATGTAGACCTATTTTCAAGTATTTAAACACAATTCTCACTGTAGTTTATAACCAAAACCCTCATCTTACAATTAAGAGAAAATAATATTTACTTCCAATGAATGTCAGATCGTGACTTCGTTCTAAAATCAGATCCGAAAATTGAAAATAAATGAACGCTAATATTCAACGCACCAAAGATGACCTACTTTCACCACAACCCGGCACAACCTATATAAGAGTAATAAATAATTGAAGCAGCATGCATCATTGCAAATTAAAACTAACCGCAACCTTATAAAACTAATACCGACTCCCTACCTTTCCTATTCATGCGTAATTTTACTACATTTAGCAAGATTATAATATTTTTATTATAATACTACTGTACCTTCTAATTTTATTACTAAAATTAGCCATTCACCAAAGCGTAGATATGCTAATGCTGAAATAACATAGCTTCGCTGTACCTGTTATTCAAAACATACCTTTACACATTTTACCGGTTTATCGAAATAAAAGACAAGTTTTTTTTTTTCATTTTAAACTAGGTAATAAAACTCAACCGATATTAAAACATTTAATTTAAAATTATGACAATTGTTATTCCGATGGCGTCTCCTTTTAACTTAAACTTATAAAATCCAACCCCTTTTTTCTTCGTGCGATAAGTCCTCGACTGCAAATAATTTCTGAACGCACGCGACCCCTGAACTACGCTAGCGCCATTACTTACAAGCGGCAAGTCGACAGACTTTTATATCTGTGACAAACTCACTGTGCAAACTCAAATGGTCAGCGACACCTTGTGAAAACAGGCCGAACTACAAGACATTTGTCTTGCATCAATATTCGATCGAATTGAACTAAAATATCTCTATACTATTGAATAAATTCTATTACCGCCTAGTAAGTTAGAAATTCTATGAAACATTGTTTTCAATGAAACCGTAAAAATGTTTTGAACAAAATGTATGACCCGTGACGCCATCTATTGAAAGAATGACAAACTAACTCATTCACACCTTCTCTGTGGCAAAAGATCACAACCTTTTAGCTTTTAGTAGCTACTATATTATATTCGTAAATTGTGCCGCAATCAAGACATTTGAAGGAAATAGTAGGTACTAGCACTGCTTACCTATTTACCTGCTTTTTTATAATATTATACAAATAACAAATTATTGGTACAGTATTTAATTAAAAGTAAGTAGAATGTTCCAGCTAAAATTTCCGCTGCTGTAAGATCGACTTACAAAACTATCGCGCTAAACAAATAAAATCAAAACTGAAGTGTGTAGGTACTCCCTATGTATCTAATAATGTGATTATGTGTTTGTCTCAACTTCACTCCAAATCTTTTGAACTACGTACGTCTATACTATTTGAGTTTCTTCTATAAATTCGTGAGGACTTCCTTAAAAAATAAACCTTAATTCGGACCGACCAACCTATAGATTCTCTAACTTACCTACGTACCGAATAATAACCTATGCTTTTTTTATGTACTCTGCCCGAATAATCCGAATAATTACCTACTTGTCCGAATAATACGAATAACTAGCTATCTACTAGTAATAAAAGTTTCGTACTGAATGATCCTTAAGATTGAACTAATGATAAGACCTTATTTATTAGTTTTGAATGATGTTTTAAATTACTTAAAATGTATGTACCTATTTTAGAAGTTTAGCTCATCTACCTATTTTACACACTGAAATGTGAAATGGTTGGAAATAATTTATTTTTACCGTCAAAAGGTTTTTCTAATTTTAAATTGGTAAGCAAGTTTAAGGTACCTACACCTTTAGGATAACTTACCTATTTAAGTACCTTATATACTTATCATAGGCGCTATTTCCTAGATGTCTTTACCAAAATAACATTTTTTTTTTCCAAAATGCATCCATATCCAACATTTACATAAGGTAAATGTAGGTAGGTAATTAAACCAGAGACAACCTTAAGTTTTCTTTTCTACCCACCTAACCTACTTAAATCATTACCAATATTACACACGTGAAACCTTACATGTACGGATGTATGTATGTCTGTTACTCCTTCACACAAAGCTACCCAACGTACCTAGCTGAATGACTTTAGTAGGCAAATAGCTTAGGATCCGAATTAACATATCGGCACCCTTCTCTTCACACCCGCGACCCGCTTGCGTCTCGCGCACCCCCGGAACCTGCTCCCGCTAGCGATGCCTTTTAACCAACTAGTCCTACGAGATACGTTAAAAGGAATCAAGTACACTACTATTGTTCACTTTTAAAAATACTATTTAATAATGCGTAAAAGAGTGCATATATTAGACACCTAAAACTTATCTATAAAATGTTTTTAACTAAAATTTAAAGGTTAGCTTACTTATGTATTTATTGTCATCTACGAGTACAATAATTGTCATTTCAATTTATTTACCTACACCTTGGACGCGGCCTAGTCTAGTGAAGGCATTATTTATAGGTAAAATTAGATTTCCTACTAGTCACCTACACTTACAGTGAAACGATATTAAACTTAAAATAAGTTACATAGATATATGTAAGTAACCCTAGTCCATTAGAATACCGTAGCTTAGGTACATGAATAAAAGAATTAAGTTAGGTTCAAATGAGCTAAATCAAATAAGTACCTACTTCATTTAAAATTGTATTTAACTGGTTTTTCGAAACACCTATTTTCGAATTTTTATATTATTTGATCCCCTATTGCTAACATGTACCATACCTATATCAATTTTAACACGACGACAAACAAAATGCTACCTATTTTAAAATACGCCTACTAATTACTCTTAGCGCATACTGACGTACTCATTCATTTTAGTAGCATAAAGTTACCTAACTACCACGCAAGCCGATTTTATTTTGATTCCTAGTAGAAGACTTGTCAACCCCCCCGACCTTAAAGATTTTAAAATAAACCTAGGTTTAATTTTCTATTTTTGAAATAGGATAAGATAAATATTCTCTATTGTACGCACACAAGGAAACACATATGATCTTGCAAAACACGCAACTATATGCAAAGGCGGCCTTATCGCTCCAAACGACCTCTTTCGGCATCCTTTGTCGATCGGAAGAGACAAAGTGAAACTATATGCGGGCACTCAAGCAACTAATAAAGGCTGAGCAGAATAAAGTATACGAAAATTAATACTGAACAAGGATAAATTACAAATACTAAATTAAATATTTATTATTTCATATATGTATTATTTTATTATTTCCACACTCATATACATATATCCATCATTTATTAAGACTATCCCTTAATTTGTCTGAGTGAGTACCGCGGACCTCAACTAATTATTTAATGTTGATTTTGAATATTTAAATTTCGAGATATTAATACAAAATATTTTCTTCGTATTTTAACTATCCTATAAGCCACTGCGGTTCGCTTCCGCGATACTGCTATGTAAAAATACTAAGTTCAGACGCCTATATTACCTACACAACACCCCGTATAGTAGACTTATAAGACCAAAGTTGCCCTAATAGGATCTAGAATAAAATTTCCGAAATATTAAATATTGTCTACCATATCACTGGGTACTCCCGGTATAATAGATATGTAACACTATAAAACCCCTTAAATTTATTTATTCTACCTACCCACCTTAATAAATTGTAAGTTGGAACGTCAAAGACAGGAGTCTTCGCATTTACCCACAGCTACCAGTTACATTCTATCCGAATGTCCCAACCGATCGCAGCCAAAACGTACTCACGCACCTTATGAAAATCAGCCTATTTACCTCGAAGGTAGTTTTTTTCAAAACGAACAATTTCTTAGAATAACCCACCATATGAACTAATCCGTTCCTAAAGACCCAATTCACTTACTGAAAGTTATTACCTAAGAGCTGTATCTGTCTTAAAGTTCCTATAACAAAATTCAGAGCAGTACCTATTCCTGTTTACTCTGAAATTCTTAACATCCGAACATAAGGCTCGTAACACGACCATACCTTATTATAACTCAAGGTCACTGGTAAATATTTAAAACCAAATCTTTATTATGTACCCTATCTCGCATCCAATGTCCCCAGATGCACATATACGTTTGGAAACCTTGATCTACTGCGGAACAAACCAAACAAAACAAAAATTTATTTTTCTTAACCGCAACGGGAACCGAACCTGCGACCCTAGTATGCGAAGCTACTAGGTATTCCTAATATACAACGTAAATAAATTAAAACTAAAAAATTTTTTTTTCAACCGCAACAGGAACCGAACCTGCGACCCTAGTATGCAAAGCTACTAGGTACTCCTAATATATAACGTAAATAAATTAAAACTAAAAAATATTTTTTTTCAACCGCAACAGGAACCGAACCTGCGACCCTAATATGCGAAGCTACGGACTATTTCTAGTTTACAACCTAGATATATTAAGAACTAAAATTTTTTTTTTCTAAATTTGCCTCCCTCGGGACTCGAACTGGCGACACCAAGTTACGAGGCTAATTACAAACTCCTAATATGCAATCTAACAAAAATAAAAATAAAATTTATCTTTAAAACAAATTACCTCTAACAGGATCGAACTTGCGACTGTAAATTGCAAGGCTACGGATATATTATGGTGCCATAGCGCACTAGCTTGAAGTTCCTACGACAATAACAAGAGCAAATTGCATGTCCTTCACAGACCTCCTTTTGCGATTCCAACGACAGTAGGCATTCAATGTAACAACTGCTTCTTATACGAAATGTAAATAACTTAAATATTACTATATTTTGATACAAAATAGTATATAACCTACCTAAAATTTACTTAAATTACCTAACCTATTAAATAAGTGCAACTTCACAGCCCCGTCTGCCTACATAAGTACACGCTATTCGTAACGTTCAACTACCTTATTTATCAATTATTATGAGAGAATTACCTTTACTTCTGAACTAAATCGTTAACTACCCATCCTATTCACCAACTAGAAGATGTACCTACCAAATATTTCTTTCGAACAAATAACTTATTTAATTATTTAAATCCGGAATTTTACCAACGGAGTATTGAGAAGAAATTATATTATCAATGCCTACTTCAAATACGCTGTCATATAAAAGAATTCAACGGGAGCACTCACTCACTCATCGACTCCTGTATTAGTTCTAAGTACAAAATACGAACCATTCAACCCCCCGGATATAAGACAATAGCTGGGGTTTAAATTAACCTATAAACTATAAAACTACATAGGATAAAAAATAATAATTTTCTCTTTGTTTGATAGATCAATCATTCAGTTATAATTGTCATTCGCACTTCATTCCGTTTCACGAACATCAAATTGTGGCCTAAAACGAAGCCAACTAAAGTTATTTATCTATGTTTATCTCAAATAACTGAACACAAAGTTTTATTATACAAAACGACTACCTACAAGATTCAGTCTACGAACGCGAAAATCAGATGTCAGACATCCAAGTTCTTTGGTAGCACTGTAGCCGTTCCCGCCTCCGAATCCTGATTTTGGCTATCCAAATGTAATATTTTGGACCCTCTTCTCATCCTGATCACGGCTTATCAAATTGTAACCCCCCAACAGCCTATTTAAAATATATAAATATATAAATATAATTATAACTAACTAAACCTACCTATAATACGCATACGTACATACAACATACAACCTACCACTATCTACCTATAAGAAGTATGTAAACTATACTTGATTTTTATTGCATTTTAAAATACGATTAAACGTTTGGCCAGATCGTCTAGAGAACCCTAATTTGTGATCGCAGCAACCCAGAGTCTTTTTGAAGGTGAATGACAAGTTATATTTAAGAGATTAATCTATCACGTTGTGTTTGGACGAACGATGTAGTCTAACCCGTAATTTTGAAGTATTTCGCGCGGAACCCTAATTTCCCTACTGTGATTGGTCCCTATTTTGGGCCCCCCCAAATTGGGGAGGGTAGCTAGCCCCCAGTGCTCGGAATAACGCAATACTTGGCTGACGTCAGTACTGCATTATTTTGGTGATTAAAACAATGTACATCTAATTCAAAGTAATTGAACGAGCGATTTTAGCTCTAAACAGATAATTACTCCTACGTTGAGCCCCGCTAGCTACTGTCTCCTGCAGGCCACTAAGGTACACGATCGGAGTCCACCACGCTTCAAGTGTAATTTAATTAAGCTACACGACAATGTAAAGTGTACTATGCCGTGTTCCACCCGAATCCCAAATCTAGTGTATATAAAACGCTTGTGAGGCGCCTTATTATACGTGTATAGTGTGAACTATAGCTGAGTCTTTACAGCCATAGCTTGTCCATCCCTATTCGACAGGTAGGATTAATACCTTCGAACAGCGATTGTTTGCGAATACATACTAGCACTAGGTACTAAAATAAAGTAGATATTCCGACTTGAATGTCGCTCATCCTGTGAGAAGAGCACTACGGAATGTGAAATAAGTAGTTAATCTACTAATATGGTTCTTAGACCTGGAACTGTGCCATACAGTTATATATAATGATATAAAGACCTGCGGTCTATATAACTAAAGCGAAATGGACACGATATCCATCGTGCCGCCGGCTCCAAAATAATACATAGTGTTAAAGCTCTGTCTTTAGACGTAGCAAACCCTTGATAAAGGGCGTAAGTAATGTCAGTTTAATAGTTTGGCTGAACGTGAAGAACAACGAACCAACACAGTCGCAACCCACTGTGAGACCCACGCGAATCATAGTCGCGGCATCACAATCAGGTCAAAGCGAGAAGGCGTGTAAGCCAAGTGTTTGGTCGAGGCGCCAGTTCAGGACGCAATAGGAGCCGACAGGACCCGGACACCGTGAACACTGCCCATAATATCCGAAAACCGTAGAATAGATTTAGTTTCTAAATCTAGCGCATATCAACTGACCCTAGCTACGGTTACCATTAGGATGGGTCGTCTACCTACATCATAATCGGTCTTGTTATAATCACTAGTAGTAAGGCGCGAACGCCCAACTATTCGTTTGTTTGCCCAATAGTTTCCTAAACGCTCGGTCCGATTTGGGTGAAATTCTGCCGAGGCATGCTTGTGACAAGCTACAGATAGGACCTACCTATCTAAAATTACTTTAGTATCAAAATAGGCGAGGCTCGAACGCCTATAGTTTGTTTGTATCCATTACATTTATCCCATAAAAGTGTGGACAGATTTAGCTAAAATTTGGTAAAATTAGGAGTTGTTCATATCTATGAACCACTGAACTACATATCTAGCCCATATTGCATGGAGCTTGGTAAACAGCCATCTCAAGTATGACATAGGCCTTCCCCTGCGACAGCATAGCGCCGTACTATCTCGAATGAGATTAGTGAACTGAGCGGACCACGTGTTCACGGAACCCTAAAACTTATGATGCCGCGTGGCACTTGCAATGAAGGCAGTTCGATAAAATAAACCTTCCCTTCGATAGCATAGCACTGTACTACCCCGAATGAAGTTAGTGAACTGAATGGACCACGTGTTCACGGAACCTTAAAACTTATAATGCCGCGTGGCACCTGCAATGACGGCAGTTTGTAATTAAATAAAATGTGGGCATCGCTTAGACATACCTACTATTTATTCGCTAATATGATTCGTTTCTTCCTAATAGCGATATTCCTAACCTTAATTCACTATTCCCTAGTAATAGATTATTAACTATATTTCCTACAGCACTGTACTAGCTCGAATGAAATTAATGACCTCGTGCTCACGAAACCCTAAAGCTTGTGATACCGCGTGTCACCTGCAGTGACGGCAGTTCGATAAAGTAAAACGTGGGCATCGCTTAGACCTACCTACTATTTATTTGCTAATATGACTCGTTTTTCTTCCTAATAACGTCATCCCAAAACCTAATTCGCTACTCCCTAGTATTAGATTTATTAACTAGATTTCCTACAGATCGCTTCCCCCCCCCTAACTCAGCCCTAGTTTTCCCTATCCTAGCGAGATAGCTAAGTATTTCGAGAGCTAAATTTTATTTGATGTCCATGTCTCAACAAATAGTTACAACTCGTGGCGGCTTTATTCGTCTTTCCCCCGGGGTACTAAACCAACCGTGCCTTCGAGAAGAACCAAATTAGGTGTAGTGTGTCATGGTGTGGTGTGTACCTAAAGCTAACTTGTGTCCTAGTTCCCTACGGCTAAAGTGTACCTGCCCTGAATAAGAAATGCCGCTGCCACGACAGACCAGGTCTGCCGCTTCGCTGCACCTCCTAAACAGTGTGTTTGGATGGGATTTGGATAGGTAAGGCCTGTCCCAAATACGGTGGCTCCGTACATGAGTGCGCTAACGCATGTCCAACCTGTGGTCCTCATGACGGTAGGTCGTAAGATGGTACAGTCAGGATGTTCCGGCCATAACCAAACTTGGGTCGCTAGCCAGGCAAGCCCTCCTGTCAGCTTGCTTTCGGCAATTGCGCTGAAAAACCCACGTTTCGTTGTCACGGTTGCGTATCCACGTGAATTAAATCAACTAGCCTTCCTGAAAACATGAACTACCAACCTGGTCACCTGATGATACCTTCAGCTAGCAACCGACCTGGCATCTTGTTTCAATTCCTAGATCCCAGCTCGATTGCCCACTGTACCTCACTTCCTAACTGCACTAAACTATGACTTGATCCCAGGTAGGAGCCTGAACTTTCGAAGGCAAATAACTAGGATTTCGGCCACACTAAATTCTATTCTAAACTCACAATATAAAGTGAGATTCCTAAGTTAATTCGCGACTAATAAGTACTTGGCGTGACACTTGCCCGGGGCGTGCGGCAGCTGTTCTTCGGATACGTCCTTCTCCTGTGATGGTCTGTTCGACTGAATCCCGCTGCGTCCGCGTGTCCGTGGTTTTAAAAGCTTTCACACAGATGCAGCCTCGGCACCGCGCGGGCCGCCGCACACATACATCCGACCTCGTGGTCGAACTGCGCGAGCGCCGGCCGCTGTCCGGACGCAGACAGGGCGACGCCTCTATCCCTTTAGCCTCGGTTTTCGCGCCATTTATTACCTAAGGCAATCTGTTATAACGTGCGCACCGCGTGGTTCGAATGACGACCGACAGGCGGCAGTCTGGCTTCTCGGAAATAATCCCTGAGCTAATTTGTTTCAATAACTGTCTATTCACTCGACTCGAGGTTAATCCTCACCCGACCGAACAAAACTAGTTATGTTTTTCCCAATAGACAGATTCCTTTTAGTCTATCAAGACTTACTGTAATACCTATAGATATTTATTTATACATATGGATCGTTACAATCTCTATCGTATAAACAGTAATACTTACAAGCATGAAACTTGATGTGATTTTAATACTATCATATCAGCTCATATACGTCTTCACCGAAGGGCTCGAGCCAATTCTCGGGCCTTAGTCGACCATGCGGGCTCAGTGCGGGTTGGTCGACTTCACACACAACCTGCGAGTTTTAAGTACTAATACTGAGGTAAAACAACAAATACAAAAATACAACCAAGTATAAGTCGCACTCGCGCTAAAGAGTCCGAACTGTATGAAAAAAGAAGCATATTTTTGTAGCTCGCGTTTATGTCTTTTGTTTGTAATGTGTGTAGATATCACTGTAATTATTACTATTTTATTTAGTTACATCCCAGACACTGCACACAAACGGTCGTGAAATTACATTTCTAAAAACAAATGACGGAGCAAAACAAATCGCGGCGAAATCCCATACGTTCGAGAATCAAACTGTAACCAATCTGTATCAATATGGGTGACGACCGGGTGAGGTCGCAATCTAGAGAGCGGCAGGGAATTTCCATACTGTATGTTAAGTACTATACTTTGATTTAGTTGGAGGTACGGAACCCTTGGAGTGCTAGTTTGAACGAATGCTGTCATCTGATTTACTTTTTATCATCTGTCAAAAACGACATTTTGTTCTAAAAATGTTTGAAATACTTAGGCGTGACGTCATAGTTTAGCAGCGTCATTTATGTACTCATTTTGTGATTTTGTCGAATTAAAAATCGAAGACTTGATGGAAAACAAAACGAGTAAGGTTTTCCGAAGTTTAAGTAGGCGGGCAATGTAGTGATCAAGAGTTCATAATTTATTTCTCATGCTATCGTCACCCCTATTGTCAATTGATTTTAAGACTAGCGATCACACCCCAAATTCCTTCCTGTGGAAAAAAGGTCATAAAAGAAAAAGAGCAAACTGTATAAGACAAAAGGCAATGCCGGATTTTATATGGAAGGTGGTGCCTTTTTTTTATTGGCGCGACCATCAACCATACATTGTTATTTGGATACACGCTAACGTTACAAACAAAATTTAGTATGGGATATATATCGCTAAACTCAGTCAATGGCTTTTAATCTAGGGTGCACTAGTGTGATTTTGTAAATTACGAAAATGAAATATTTCTACCAAATATAACATTGCAATTCAGAGCGTATTCACATCTTTTTACACATGCAGCCTGTGGGTTAATTAAACTCAAAGGTCATACGAAGCCCTCCTCCGTATTCAATACGATAACACTTTCAAGCTTCGGCGCGACGATGCGCAAGCGCGCCGCTTCTCTAGTACGCAGGATGCGGGGCAGCTCCAGAATCATCCTGTCAATGATGAACCACGGATAAGATAAATAAGGTTGGAATGGCAATAGTCACACTTTTGTTTGAAAACCAGCGTCGCCGCCTGTCTCCTACCCATCAACTCCACTACACAAGTAATAATAACACATATACACGAATTGCGCGCACTAATAAACAAAACACACTTAGAACACAGGGCTGCAATTGTGTCTCACACCATTTCGAGAGTCTGTACGTTAAAGACAACCACAAATAAAAAAGTATTAACGCGTGCTTCGGTAAGTATGATTGTCTAATCATACTTGAGGCGCGCCTGCCCAGCGCACATTTCCAATCCAACCTTATTTATCTGATCCGTGGGCTGAACTGTCTGTCCATTTCTTTCTGTTGCTCACTATATGTATACTAATACTGGGTTAAGATCTGCTAACAATGTATTTTTCTTTGTTACTTGAAAATAAAAATAACTAATAATAAAAACCGGCCAAGTGCGATTCGGGGTCACACAAACAGGGTTCCGCACCGAAATTGTAACAACCAACAGAACAAGACCTCACAGTACATACTTTTCTCTACGTTAATAGGGGTCTACTTATACTTTTAGAAATTTTATTTTTTTCTGTGGGAACATGAGGACTTAAGATTTTCTCATAGGGCTTCCTGTAATCTATGCATTTAACCTTATATACCTACTGTGATTTTGTCAAGATTTTAGGCCCAGTATTTTTCGCCTATTTTTTACCCGACTACGAAAAAAGAGGGTTATGTTTTTGACAGTTTATGTATGTGTGTATGTCAGTATGTATGTTCATCTCTTCCCTTGTATTTAATAAAGTACTTAAAACGATCTTGACAACTGTGGTGTCTTTGGATTCGTGCCATCACTCCGCGTGTCATACGGTATATCGACCGACACCCCCATTGAACAACATTGTAACTCACTTTTTAGCACTTTTGAGTTACAATCATATTCGAATTCTGTATATTTTTATCTATCGTTGTATCTTGTCTCCATATTTTTATGTATAGTAGATCAAAAGTTAGGATTTTGTAAAAAAATGTAACTCACACCTTCCTCCGCTATAAAATATGGCAATTCAGGACTTTTAAGCTCGGCAAGATTGCAACTCAGCAATTCCTCAGAATCATAACTAATAAAATTATGTCTTGAATTGCGATTTTTTATTGTGTACATTATTATTTAAAAATTTTGGACAGACTTAATCGTAAATTGATATTCGATGTTTTTCATCGAACTTCTGTATACACTTGATTACTACTAGGCTTTGTAATATTTATTTGTGGCATGAAATTAAACAATATTATTTGTGGAATCGTAAAAAAATGTATTATTATTGAAAGAGTGCAAAAGTCTAATTTGACAGAACAAAACAAACATCGTATTTATAAAAAAGAACTAAAAAAAAACAAAGAGTTCTTATGTCATTGACAACACTTTAGATTTTTCAAAAACCGTATCTTGAGTTGTGATGTTTTATTACTAAAGTTTCTATTATTTAGAGCATACAAAAATAATTGTAACTTGACTCGTAATGTTATTACCCGGATTTTTATTTTAATGTCTAAGTAAATGTCAGCGAACAAATAATTGTAATTTTAGTAACGACGTTGTTTGATGATGTTATTGTTGATGATGTTGTTTATTGGTTGTTTACACAAAAACTACTAAACGTATCTGACAGAAATTTGGTAGGTAGACAGATTAAGACCTTGATCAACATATAGGCTACTTTTTTTTTCACGCTCGCGAGCAGCTTGCTCGCAGACAGTCATAGAAACTATGTTCACGCGAGTGAAGCCGCTGGCAAAATCTATTAATCTATATTAAATATAGTAGCCCCCGATACTTCACTTGTTACACAAGGTTTCATACATTTTAATTTTATTCTATAATGAAGTAAAACACATAACTATGTTAACTATGTAACCATCTCCTTACAATTCCATCTCCTCAGTGATTAAACTCAACCACTTTGATGTGTTTACTTGGAGACTACCATTTGGTACAACAATGGAGCAATTGTAAGTTTCTCTCAAACTTAATCGTATTATCAAACTTGCAATTCCCGTTATGCTTCACGAGGCTCAGGGGAAGTTAGTTTTCAATTTAAACCTGAGTTGTAATGGATACGATAGCTAACTGCGAGCGCGCAAGGTTTTATTTGAGTGTTTTTGGAGCCTACTCGGAGTGTTAAGTTTCATCCTTACTTAATATTATAAATGTGAAAATGTGTTTGTTTAATTGTTACCTTTTCACGCTTAAATACCTCAACTAATCTTGACGAAGTTTACCATCTAGGTAGCCTATGTCACGGGAAAAGACAAAGGCTACTTTATATTCCGTGAAAATAGCATGGTCGGATGCAGTTCCCGAGGGAACTGAATAATTTTGAACAAAAAATAACCGAGTCCAAACAGGAAACTAAGGTTCCTCTTGATTTCTCTGGGATGCCATCATCAGATCCTGGTTTCCTTATCATGGTACCACCTTTGGGATATTTCCTTTCCACTAAAAAAAGAATCATCAAAATCAGTTTATAAACGACGAAGTTATCCGCGAACACACATAAAAAATATATATACATAGATAAAAAAAATGTAGTAAATGTAGCAAAATCAAAATTAAGAACTATAAAAAATGGTGTACCCCAAGGTAGCATCTTAGGCCCTCTTCTATTTTTGATTTACATAAACGATCTTCCGGAATGCGTAAAACAAAAGATGGTGTTATTTGCAGACGACTCATCAGTATTAATTAAATGCGAAAACCCCAATGAATACGCAGCAAGTGTAAATGATGCATTGAGTAATGTTGTCCAATGGCTAAAAGCCAATCATTTGGTAGCAAACTTAGATAAAACAAAATACATGCAATTTTATGTAACACAATCGCGACCTAAGGATTTAGTAGTGCACTATAATGGACAAGTCATTGAACAAGTACATAACATTAGATTTTTAGGTGTCACCCTAGACTGCCATTTAAAATGGAAGACACATATTGAAAACCTGAACACTAAATTAAGTAGGTATGTATATGTTTTAAGAAATTTAACTATAACCACATCACAAAAAACGGCACTCTGTGCATATCACGCATATGTGGCATCAAATCTGCGATATGGTATTCTTCACTGGGGAAATGCAGAAGCAGTTCATATCTTACCTCTATTTAGGACACAAAAGAAATGTATAAGAGCAATGTTTAGAGCTAGACAAAAAGATAGTTGTGTTCCATATTTTAAAGATTTAGGAATATTAACCCTACCATCATTGTATCTTTTTTTTTTCTCTTATGTTGTGCAATAAAGTGTTTTCAATCAATCAATCAATCAATCATTATTTATATACGAAGCATGTATCTTTGTTAAAGAACATCTGAATGAGTTTAGACTTGTGGAAACTAGATATCCAAGGAGCACGAGGAATAAGATTGAGGTGCGCCCGTTGCAGCGCTCAAATATGACATTTTATAGAAACACTGTTTTTGTATTAGGACCTAATTTATTTAACAAACTTCCTGACTCTATAAAAGAATTAAACAATAGACAATTTAAATTAAAATTATACTTATATTTAAAGAACAGATGCTATTATAGTATTAACGAATATTTACTTGACAATGATATAAAAATAGACTAAGTAATTAAATAAATGTTCATGTGTTAGATTAAAGAATGACATTGCACACCTTTTTAAGGTAGGCCATAGAGGACTTCTTTATTATCTTTAAGACCATTTTATGTTTTACCTTTGGTTACGCAATAAATGTATTTTGTATTTGTATTTTGTATTTGAAAGAATACAACTATCGGTCTATGCGTATCTGTCTATATTTAAAGAATTATCCCCTAACTCCTAACCGTTAATGAGTTGTACCTTTCTTTATCAGCTCATCATCATGAGATGATGACTGCCAGACGCAAATACTTTAATAGTTTTAGAAAACATATGAAACACGTAATACTTGCCTATAAAATTTGAGGGTTACCCTCTATTTCCCTGGGATCTCATCATCAGATCCTGGTTTCCTTATCATGGTATATTCTCTTGGGATATCTTCTTTCCAACAGAAAAAGAATTATCAAAATCGGTTCATAAACGACGAAGTTGTCCGCGAACAAACATAAATAAATATACGGTCGAATTGAGAAACCCCTCATCCTTTTTTTGAAGTCGTTTAAAAATGAATCTCTATTTCCCTTGGTCATCGCATCACGCGTGACCGGCTCTGGTCCGATTTCGCTAATTCTTTTTTTGTCGAGTTCGTTATTGTCAGGAGAAGGTTCTTATGTAGGGTAGGGTAGTGTAGTTTAGTATAGTTTAGTGTAGGGTAGGGTAGGGTAGTGTAGTTTAGTGTAGTGTAGTGTAGGGTAGGGTAGTGTAGTGTAGGGTAGGGTAGAGTTGTGTAGTGTAGGTTAGTGTAGTGTAGGGTAGTGTAGTGTAGGGTAGGGTAGGGTAGGGAAGGGCAGGGTAGTGTAGGGTAGGGAAGGGCAGGGTAGTGTAGTGTAGTGTAGGGTAGTGTATAGTGTATTGTAAGGTGGTACGAAGTTCACCGGGAATACTAGTCAATCTATATATATATATATATAAAAGAATCCCTTTTTCCCTTGGTCACGGCATGACGCGTGAACGGCTGGACCGATTTCGCTAATTCTTTTCTTATCGAGTTTTTTATTGTCAGGAGAGGGTTCTTAAGTAGGGTAGGGTAGGGTAGTTTGGTGTAGAGTAGGATAGGGTAGGGTAGGGTAGGGTAGGTTAGATTAGGGTAGTGTAGTGTAGTGTAAGGTAGGGTAGGGTAGGGTAGGGTAGGGTAGGGTAGGGTAGGGTAGGGTAGGGTAGGAAAGGGTAGGGTAGAGTAGTGTAGGGTAGGGTAGTGTAGTGTAGTTTAGGGTAGGGTAGGGTAGGGTGTGTAGTGTAGTGTAAGGTGGTACGAAGTTCGCGAGGACAGCTAGTACTCGTATATGTATAAAAATGAACCCCTATTTCTTCTGGTCACCGCATCACGCGTGAATAGCTGGACCGATTCCGCTAATTGTTTTTTTGTTAAGTTCGTTATTGTCATAAGAAGGTTCTCATGTAGGGTAGGGTAGGGTAGAGTAGTTTAGTGTAGTGTGAGGTGGAATGAAGTTCGCCGGGACAGCTAGTAAATAAAAAAATAACCGCAACAATTGATCGATCGATGTTATTTTTACAGCAACACTGAGATGACAATGAAAGCCTGTTTCCTCTAAGGTTTACAAGGGCAATCCGGAAAATATTTCCATTCGTAAATTCATCTTGTTTTTTATCGGAGAAGGATACTGTTTGAGCCCGCTCAAAAATAATTTAATGTTTCAGCTCGCGGCATCGCAAAGTGTTGCAAATAAATAAGTGAAAACTTTTTCAATTTCATCCCACGATCCGCAAATTGTGTTTTGCGTTTGAGTGAATCGAGAAATGAATAACAATTTTGGCTTCTACAAAATCAAGGGTAGGAGGTTTAATTACGTTTCTTTAAACGGTTTTTTGATGTCGAGATTATGTGCTCGGACCTACATAACGAACCATTCGTGGTTTATCACAAGAAACATAAATAATAACCTATGGTTTTATTCTTCAAATGTAATGTCTTTCATAATTAAATTACGTACTTCTAATAAATTATATCCTTTGAAAAAATATAAGAAATTCAATACACAATAGGGATGACGACAGCATCAGCAATAAATTATGAACTCTTGATCACTAAAGGGCAATTTAGTGATCAAGAGTTCATAATTTATTGCTGATGCTGTCCTACTTAAACTTCAGAAAACCTTACTCGTCTTGTTTTCCATCAAGTCTTCGATTTTTAATTCACCAAAATCACAGATGAGAATATAATTGACGCTGCTAAACTCTGACGTCACGCCTAGGTATATTTCAAACAGTTTTAGAACAAAATGTCGTTTTTGACAGATGATAAAACGTAACTCAGATGACTAGCATTCGTCATCCCTATTACGCATGCTTTGATTTTCATCAAATAGAAATACAAATATTATTTAATCGCCAATAATCAAGGAACAAAATAACAAGTTTTTTTTGGTGATACACACGACCGCGCACCGGAAAACGTAGCGTAGGCAGACCTCCCACGCGGTGGACCGATGACCTGGTGAAGGTCGCGGGAAGCCGATGGATGCGGGCAGCGCAGGACCGGTCGTCGTGGAAATCCTTGGGGGAGGCCTTTGTCCAGCAGTGGACGATTTGTGGTTGATATGATGATGATGACACACGAGTATTTCGATTTCTTAATGTAAAAAGTAAATTAAAAATAATTTATAACAATATAGTTATTTATGTCACTGCCGAGTTATGAGAACCATCGCAACATGAGTGGTAGTTTGTGCCACGAAGCGGAGATGAGTGGCACAATAGACAGCACGAGTGTTACTATGTCTTATTGCGTGCAGTGGTATACAATACTTTTTCTTTGACCACGAAATAAATAAAATACATTGAAATTATGTCATAATCATATATTGAATTTTTGAAGCCAAAGCCATAAAGAAATTTAAAAAGTTTCATTGTAGTACGGTTGTCTCGTTTTGAAATTATCTTCATTGTAAAACGACTTGTAGGAATGAATATTTTTGTGTTATGATTTGAGGTTATGTATAAAACAAATTACTAAATGGGAGTAGAAAAATCTTATAACAACTGTTTATAATGTTAGTTATATAACAATAGACTCTCCTAGTTAGCCATATTAACTTACAGCATACAGTCAAAGTTACAGCATCGTAACATAAATACTTTTTATACAGGGTGTAACAAAATTGGTGTTGATCCCGATAACTGGGGATTCTACTCATCAAACTGAACAACTATTGTTCTACAAGTTTTCTTAAATCGCAAAATAAATATTTGAACATAAAACGATCAGCTGATTGGCCAAATTTGTGCATTTTTGTATGGAGAGTCGAATTTTTCTTTGCGAATTGACTATGGGTTCCTTTGAGAAAGTTGATGATTAGTAGAAGCCCCAGTTAACGGGTCCTACACCAATTTTGTTACAGCCTTTATGTACAATAGGTCTTTTGTTGCCAACAGAAGAATCATATCCACGTTAATTATTTCTTTAAATTTTGAACACAATCGCCAGTAGGTATCTGAATACAGGCAGATTTCATATAAGTACAACAAAACCCTGTGTTTACCTATTTTCAAGCGACTTCCAAAAAGAAGGAGATTCTCAATTCGACTGTATGTTTTTTTTATGTGTGTTACCTCAGAACTTTTGACTGGGTGAACCGATTTTGATGATTATTTTTTTAAGTGCTTTCCGTGTGGTCCCATATAAATTTTATTAAAATCGGTGTAGTACTTTTTAAAAAATTATCAAAAACCAAAAATAATAATGCAACATTGTTCGAAGTTGTTGCGATGGAAGTCGTTTTTTTAACGTGTTTAGCATTTTTTTATGGTAAATATTATCGATACATCACATTTACATTAAAACATTCTGAATAAAATTTTAATAAAAATAATATGGAAGTTTGGGAGCCCTCCAACATAATGTAATATTGTAACAAAGGGAAGGAGGAAATAAGTAGAAACGTTCCTTAAATTTTATTCATGAGTAATTTTCTCCCCAGTTTCAGTTTTGCTCATAATAAAACTGCTTTTCCCCGTTGTTTTTAAAATATTCAAAGATATTTATCAAAGTAAACGGAAGCTGACAATTTTAATTTGTTTTTTTCAATAATTTATTAAGTTGTTGTTCAGGTTTCAATCAATCTCTAGTCAATCCTACTATACTCGTAGATTCAAGATTAAAAATATTTATTCAAATAATTTTAAACAAAAAAACAACGACTTCAAACAGGAAACTAAGATTCCCTTCGATTTCTCTGGCATACCATCATCAGATCCTGGTTTTCTTATCATGGTACCACCCTTAGGATATCTCTTTTCCAACAAAAAAAGAATCATCAAAATCGGTTCATAAATGACGAAGTTATCCGTGAACACACACATAAAAAAAATATATACGGTCGAATTGAGAAACCTCCTCCTTTTTTAAAGTCGTTTAAATAGGTGCAAATTACAATCTTTCTGATAGTCATAAAATAGTGATTACATAATTACATTAGTGAAAAATCAAGAAATAAACAATCATTAGTTAATAACGTCAAAATCCAATCTTCAATCAATGATGTATTTGGAATATTGGAAGTCGAGATTCCATAGTTTTAATGTGTTTTACTAGCATACCTTCCAAATCATCAGAAACGACGCATTTTTCAATAGCAGGACACTTCATCTCTGGATTTTTCACCTTTTATTATCTTTAAGGAGTTTTTCAGTGTCGGGTGAAGAATACAGGAAAAATATTAAAAAATACAAGAAAAATTTTAAACAAAACTTTTTCATATAAACCGATAAATTACACCAAGACGACAATCAGCAGGTAGATATCGCAATGCAGGGTCGTTGGCCCGCCCAATATCGTAGATATATCTACGTAAAACAAAATCCGTCCTTCTGAGAATTCCCAATTTTTTTAACGTCTAATCCCCACCGGGTCAACGACCGGACGAGCATTCATCTGATTGTGAGGTATTATTGATTCATCATATCAGCCGAAGGACGTCCACTGCTGGACATAGGCCTCCCCCAAGGATTTCCATGACGACCTTCACCAGCTCATCACCAGGTGGGAGGCCTGTCTACGCTACGTTTTCCGGTGCGCGGTCGCCACTCGAGAACCTTACTACCCCAACGGCCATCTGTTCTACGAGCTAAGTGTCCCGCCCTCTGCCACTTAAGTTTAGCAATTCTGAAAGCTATGTCGGTTATTTTGGTTCTCCTACGGATCTCCTCGTTTCTGATTCGATCACGTAGAGAAACTCTGACCATAGCACGCTCTATTGCCCTTTGGGTGACCTTGAGCCTTCTTATGAGGCCCATTGTAAGCGACCATGTCTCAGTTCCGTATGACATTGTGATGACATCTTTACTAATATTACGAGTATAAATGTGAAAATGTGTTTGTTTGGTAGTTTGTTACCTTTTCACGCTTCAACGCCTTGAACAATCTTTATGAAATTTGGCATTCTGGTAGCCTGTGTCACGGAGAAGGACATAGGCTACTTTTTATCCCGGGAAAATAGCATAATCTGATGCAGTTCCTGAGGGAACTAAAAAAATACTCGATTTTTGTGATTTTTTGCACAGAGATGGTTGAGTAGGTGGGAAATGACATAATTTACTAATCACCCTTAAAGACAGTCATAAAAACGATGTCCACGCGGGCGGAGCCGCGGGAAAAAGCTAGTTATTAATAAAGATGATTATATTTTTTTAAAGATGTTTGTTTAATATTTTTGGTGTATTCTATAATAATTCTTTAAAGTATCACTTGTGATTTTTAGGGTTCCATCGGCACCCTATTACTAAGCCTCCGCTGTCCGTCCGTCCGTCTGTCTGTCAGCGGGCTATACTTCATGAAGCGTAATTAATAGGTAGACAGTTGAATTTTTTACAGAGTGTGTATTTCTTTTGCCGCTATAACAAAAAATAATAAAAAAAAAACTAATAGTTCTTTACCTATGAAAATGCGAATTTAGTTTTTGAAGTTCAATGCCAGTTTTTCTGAAAATCCCATAAGATAAAAACCTCGTGCAGGCTTATGCCGAAAAAAGGACTAAGTACCTTGACCTGGCGCACGAGGTTACAATGATATGTGGCATATGGAATCGACTGAAATCATCCCCGTAGTCCTATCCGTGAAAGGGCTAATTTCAGCCGACCTTGAACATCACCTAAGGCGGCTGGATCTCCAAGGCAGACCAATAATTGCAGCAAAGCAGAAAGCAGTCCTCCTCGACAATGCCCGGATAGTTCGACGCTTTCTCTCCCCGTTGCACTGAACTCCAGCCGACTGTGCTTCCGCTGGAGGTGCTCCTGCCACTTCGCGTCGTGCCACGTGAGCAGAGTAGTTTAATTTTATATAATTAATATGATAATAACATTATCCCTACTAATATTATAAATGCGAAAGTAACTCTGTCTGTCTGTTACGCTTTCCCGCAAAAACTACTGAACGGATTTGGCTGAAATTTGGTAGGTAGACAGATTAGGACCTGGCTTAAGACATAGGCTACTTTTTACCACGCTCGCGAGCCGCTTGCGGCTCGCGCACTGCGCACCCTCGAAAAGTCATAGAAACGTGGTCCACGCGGGTGAAGCCGCGGGAAACAGCTAGTATAATAATATAATTATTAATAATCCTTACTTACATCCTTACTAAAAAAGCGGGCACAACCTAGTCCTTATTCTTACTTTTAATATTATAAATGTGAAAATGTGTTTGTTTGTTTGTTACCTTTTCACGCTTCAACACCTTGACCAATCTTAATGAAATTTGGCAAGCAGGTAGCCTGTTTCACAAGGAAGGACATAGGCTACTTTTATCCCGTGAAAATAGCATAACCCCATGCAATTCCCGAGGGAACTGAAAATATACTCTTTTTTGGTTAATTAACATCGCAACGGAACAATGGATTGTGTGATTTTTTTGCACCGGATGGTTGAGGGGGTGGGAAATGACACGATTTACTAATAAGCATATCCTGACATAGTTCCCGAGGGATGTGGAGAAAATGTATGACCACGCTCGCGAGCCGCTTGCGTCTCTTGCACCGCGCACTCTCTCAGTCAGTCACAAAAACGATGTCCACGCGGGCGAAGCCGCGGGCAAAAGCTAGAAATATTATAAATGTGAAAATGTGTTTGTTTGTTACCTTTTCACGTTTCATCACCTTGACCACTCTTGATTAAATTTGGCATGCAGGTAGCCGGTGTCACGAGAAAGGACAAAGGCTACTTTTTATTCCGTGAAAATAGCATAGTCCGATGAAGTTCCTGATGGAACTGAAAAAAATACTCTTTTCTTGGTTAATTTCCTATATATCGCATTCGCAACGGAACCATGGATTATTGTGATTTTTTGCAAAGAGATGATTGAGGGAAATAAATATGTAATAATAAAAATAATAGTAAATCAATAAATTTATTTCTAAAATACAGATAAAATAGATAATGAGTCTCTGAAGTCTCAAAAATACAAAATGATGTATGCCTGAACTAGGAAAAACCAGTGCTTCAGGCTAAGAAGTGCTAGATATTATTCTTATGGACAATTTAATTCTTAAAGCTATCATAACAAAAGTAATTTTATGTCCAGCTAATAACATAAATAACTTTTTACAAATTACTTTACAACTAAGAATAATTTTTGGTATCATCGTAAGACATTTTATGTAAATCGCTGCTACATGTTTTTTACAATTTACATACGTAAGTTAGTACAAGGCTAAGATTTTGTTTATTATACTATACAGAAAAGGACCAAGGAATGCAAAATAAAATGTTTGTATAGAGTAGTCTTGAACTGGATGTTGAACTACCTGTTTCTTTCCACCTTTTGTTAATTATTTCAGGGTCGTAAGTGCTTTGTGTTGTCTTAAAACTGTGCTCTTAAAAAGGAATGGTCGGCAAGTTGACTACTTTTACAATAACCTTGTATTAATTTTACTTTAAAAAGAGACTTTTCTATAAAGTTGGAAATATATTCAGTGTGTAACAAAATTGGTGTAAGATCTGTTTACTGGGGCTTCTACTTAGCATACTGAAAAAAAATCTTTTTAATACAGTTGCTCAAAAAGTGGTCCTGTATATGCCAGGCAAGTGTGCACAAAATTGATTTTACCGCACACGGGCTTTTCACTTTACAACTTTTTAAAATTTCTAGACCACATTCTTATCTCTGGCTGTCAATATTTTCAGTCTTTACAATAGGCCTTACTTCACTATCTTGCTTAATTTCAAGTTTAATTTCGCATACCCTCTTGTACGCCATAGGTCATCTTTTACCTCTCAGTTGTGAATTTCACATAGCAACCACCTAACTAAATTGAATTTGATGTTGAAATTGAACAAGTGTATTAAGACGTATATAAGCGTCGGTGGCTCAACCGGTAACGACTCGGTCCATCTAACCAGAGGTACCGGGTTCAAATCTGGATGGCCAATGTACCAATGAGTTTTTCAAAAAACTTACGTACATACTTACCGATTGCTTTAACGGTGAAGGAAAACATCGTGAGGAAACCTGCACACGCCTGCGAAGAAACTCGAAGGTTGTGTGTGAAGTCGACCAACCCGCACTGGGCCCGCGTGGTCGACTAAGGCCTAATCGCCCTGATTCAGGGTAGGCTCGAGCCCCTCGGTGGGGACGTATATGAGCTGTAATGATGATTAAGACGTATCCGAGCGAGAGGGAGAACGGTACATTGATGCTATAGTCATCCTTCTCACACTAGAAAACTAACGCATGCGCACTGCGTGGTAGGCAAGTAATTTATGGTTATCATTAGAGCAACGGAATTCGCGCCATTTTCGGTATCAGTGGTAAGTGTTTGTTTGTGAAAAGTGATTTTCAACGCAATTTATAATTTTACATGTTTTCTCAAAACTGTACTGAAAAAAAACGGTAATTTAAAAAACTAAAAAACCCGCCTGCGTTTCTGTGTAATTTGGAAATAAAAAACCCTAAAACAAGAAAGTCGTCATACCCGATTGCACTTAACTCAAGAAAAATTGTAGCAGTCGGGACCCATTCTCGAAAGTCAGCCGTCTAGTCAGTATATTGGAGTAATCTGCAATGTAATAGAGGTATGTGCTCTCAATTCACTATGCCTCCATTTCTAGAATGGGTCCCGACTGCTACAATTTTTCTTGAGTTAAGTGCAATCGGGTATGACGACTTTCTTGTTTTAGGGTTTTTTATTTCCAAATTACACAGAAACGCAGGCGGGTTTTTTAGTTTTTTAAATTACCGTTTTTTATTTTATTCATTTTTTTAGTTTTATTATTGAATGAGTTTGTATAATAGTAACCTATATACACATGACACACATTAAGATTACGCAGATTATTAACTTAACAGTTGATAGAATAATATTCTCGTCAACGTTGAACCTCTATAAAAGAATTCTGATCGTTTGGCCGATTCAAAAGTTTTTTAGGATCAAGTGAACAGATGACCAGTCCAGCTAATGTTTTAACTCGACTAAGAGCTACATATGCTTGACTTTGAGCAAATATATGTGAGCCGAGGTCCACAAGTGTCAAATCGAGTGTAGCACCCTGAAGTTTGTGGACAGTTATAGCCCAACTTAGGATTAAGGGCAACATCCTGCGTTCAATTTTTCCTTGTCCTCGAAGTGCGTCAAAATCAATCGTACATGGTTCAATCCGTATACGAACTCCTGGTTGATATTTTTTTATTGTGCGGTCGTCAACAAATACCGCTTGCTGCAATTCTCCGGAAAATCCGCCATTTTGTTTTTTTTTTATTATTTTGATATACACAGTGTCACTCACACAGTAAATACGTATCTAACGACACCCCTCAAACTAAAATCTATCGAGCCGTTTGCTATAATTCATCGAGTCGTTCAGGCTGCAGAGCGTGTCAAACATTTGAATTTGGCGCCAAAAATCCGCCATTTTGTTTTTTTTATTTTGATATACCCAGTGTCACTCTCACAGTAAATACGAATCTAACGACACATCTCAAGCTAAAATCCATCCAGCCGTTCAGGCTGCAGAGCGTGCCAAACAATTATACATACAAACATACATACATACATACTCTCGAAAAACATAACCCTCCTTCTGGCGCAGTCGGGTAAAAAGTAGTATGATACATGGGTTAATGGTAAATGGTAAATGACAAATACGTGACGATGGTAAAACCTACGGCTCGGGGTTACAAAGTCACCCGTTTTTTATTACCCTTTACCACCTTTTTACCCGACTGCGCCAGAAGGAGGGTTATGTTTTTCGAGAGTATGTATGTATGTATGTATGTTTGTATGTATGTTTGTATGTATAATTGTTTGGCACGCTCTGCAGCCTGAACGGCTGGATGGATTTTAGCTTTAGACGTGTCGTTAGATTCGTATTTACTGTGAGAGTGACACTGGGTATATCAAAATAAAAAAATCAAAATGGCGGATTTTTGGCGCAAAATTCAAATGTTTGACACGCTTTGCAGCCTGAACGGCTCGATTAATTATAGCTTGAGGGTTGTCGTTAGATACGTTTTTACTGTGAGAATGACACTGGGTATATTAAAATAAATAAAAACAAAATGGCGGATTTTTGGCACCAAATTCAAATGAACTCATTCAATAATAAAACTAAAAAAATGAATAAAATAAAAAACGGTAATTTAAAAACTAAAAAACCCGCCTGCGTTTCTTTGTAATTTGGAAATGAAAAACCCTAAAACAAGAAAGTCGTCATACCCGATTGTACTTAACTTAAGAAAAATTGTAGCAGTCGGAACCCATTCTAGAAATGGAGGCATAGTGAATTGAGAGCACATACCTATATTACATTGCAGATTACTCCAATATACTGACTAGACGGCTGACTTTCTAGAATGGGTCCCGACTGCTCAATTTTTCTTAAGTTAAGTGCAATCGGGTATGACGACTTTCTTGTTTTAGGGTTTTTCATTTCCAAATTACAAAGAAACGCAGGCGGGTTTTTTAGTTTTTTAAATTACCGTTTTTTTTGTATCATAAATAACTATGAAAGTATACATAGTCAATCTCCAATAAAATGATGACTCGAGCAAGACTCATGTCAAAAAAAGTTTGTGCTTTAGAGGATATTATAAAATAAATAATAGATTATGTAAATGACATATATATCATATATATATGTTGATTCTATAACAAATACCATTACCTGAGACTGTCATCTGAATCATGGCATTATTTGTAATAAACAATATATTTTTTTTTAAATATTTAAAAGTGTGTGTAAACACCTATTTGAAATAAATTGTTTTGATTGATTAATTGAATAATTTATTAATTTATTTAATAGTTTATTGTACACAGGATACATAAAATACAGATTTTAAACAGTAAAATGACACAACGGCTATCTGTTTTACGAGCTATGTGCCCCGGCCACTGCCACTTAAGTTTAGCAATTCTAAGAGCTATATCGGTTACTTTTGTTCTCAGACGTATCTCCTCGTTTCTAATTTGATCACGCAGAGAAACTCCTAACATAGCACATCTTGAGCCTTCTTATAAGGCCTATAGTAAGCGACCATAACTCAGTACCGTATGTCATCACTAGCAACACATACACACGGTCAAGACATGGGGTACGAAAAATCCCTGGCAGATGCCAAACCAAAAGACCTTCTGCCCTGGCAACCTACAAAACGCGCACACTGCGGACCGACACGAAGCTTAAAAAACTGAGGAAGAATTAAGCTTTTTACGATAATCCTCAAATCCAGAAACCTGCTCTATTTACGGAAGTGTGACCAACTGTCCCAGGATGGTATCAGGTTTCTAGTCCACAAAACCCTCATTAACAATGTGGTCCGGATCGAGAGTGTTTCGACGACGGTAGAGTACCTTATACTCAGAATCACCAAACGGTATTCGCTGAAAGTCATACAGGTATATGCACCGACCACGGAACACTCCGACGACGAAGTGGAGATCCTATATCAGGATATCTCTAGAGCTTTACATAATAGCTCCCGGACCCAATACACCCTTTTTATGGAGAACTTTAACGTGAAACTGTGCAAACGAAGTGATGGTGAACTGAGAGTGGAGCAATTGGGATATGGAGAGAGAAATTCACGGGCCAACTGCTGGCCGACTTTATGGAGAAGCAGGGCCTCTTTATGATGAACTCCTTATTCTTTTGCGAGCGAAGCCGCTGGCAAAAGTTAGTTTATAATATTTTCATTACTGTGCTAGACCTTGGTTTTAAGACACTGCGGTTTTTGGGACGTGAAGATATTGCAAAGCTTCCCGAACGCTGCCCAGCCGAGTTGGATTCGACGATTGATATTGAACAGTTTCGGAGATATGACGTGTCCCTGTCTTACCCCTTGCTGCAGCCGCATAGGTTCCGAGTTTTGATCATAGAGGTGAACTTACATGGTGGCGTTTTCATACAAACACTTCAGTATCTCGATATACGGATAGTCAATTTGGCACCGCTGGAGAGACTGTAACACAGCCAAAGTTTCGACCGAATCATAGGCTTTCTTATAGTCCACGAACGCTAAGCATAGTGGCTAACTGTACTCTTCGGTCTGCTGTATAATCTGCCGCAGCGTATGTATGTGGTCGATGGTACTAAAGCCTTGTCGGAAACCGGCATGTTCGGGAGGCTGGAAGTCGTCAAACCTGCGAGCGAGACGATTCGTAATGACTCTCGAAAACAGCTTGTAGACATGGCCCAGAAGTGAGATGGGTCAGTAGTTCTTCAGCAGTGTAATGTCACCCTTTTTGAAGAAAAGCAAGACCACATTTCTGTGCCATGCCTTAGGCGATTTTCCCTCGTGTATAACGGAATTAAATAATTTCTGAAGTTCCACCTGCTTTCAGAAGTTTAGCCGTAATTCCATTATCACCCGTTGCCTTATTGTTTTTGAGCTGTTTGAGCGCCATTCTAATCTCGTACAGGCTGATGCCCGGGATATCTTCGGTATAGTGTTGGGTTAGTCTGGCTCTTGGGTCTTTAGCCAGATCGCTGACAGGCAGACGTGTGGTCGTGTACAATTGTCCGTGGAATTTCTCAACTTCTTCTAGCAACTCAGTCTTAGATGATATGATCCTGCCATCCTCAGTCTTCAGCTTGCTCAGTTGGCTTTATCTAACAGACAGGTCTCTCGCGAATTGTTTTTCTCAATCGTCTCTTATTACAATTTGTATTATAATGGCTCAAATCTCGAGTCAGGGACTTAGAGATTTGCTGTTTATTTTCTATACTGAGTAGCGTCTTCAGAGGACTGTAAAACTGCTGGTGAAGTCCGAGATTTTTTGGTTCTGTTTGAACGGCGAGTTTTTAAAATCTTAGACCCGACCGTTTGGATAATTTCCACGAACCTGTCATTATAATCGTCCACATTATCGCAATCACCTAGGCATTCAAAGCGATTGTTCAACTCGAGTTGGAGCTGGATAGGAGCTGATCGGAGCATAGACTTCATCAGTCGATATCTTTCTAGCTTGGTTTTTAGATTCAATGTGCCTCTGACCATCCGGTGATCGCTTCCGGTCATGACTGAATTGATCACAGCAACATCATTGAATATTTGCTTCATAAGACATAAGACATTTATTGATTCCTTGTCACCAAACACACATGCATAATATTGGGAATAAATAAAAATAAAAATGAGAAGAGATAAATAACAAAATAACAGTACCTAATATTACAAGTAGAGAAAAAACTTGTGTGTATGTGTGTGTGTGTGTGTTTGTGTGCGTGTGTGTGTGTGTGTGTGGTGCAAGAATCACGGACCGCGCTCAGCATGTACTGCGTGTGGCTTATGCTGTAACACAGCGCTGGTTTTCAGCGTGGCCCAGGGCTGCTGCAATTGCGTGCACGATGCGGTCAGCCGTGTTGTAGTAATATATATTATATTTATGATATACAATATTATAATTTGATATAATTTGCTTCCTTGTCGACAACATGAAATCAATCTCGTTCTTTGAGTTTCTTAGGGTCTGCAGAATGTTGTGCTCTTTGATGCATTTGTAGCCAAAGATCTAACCTAATGACTGCACTGTCTTCGTAGTTTCCTTACTTTTCTTAATTTTAATAAAAAAATCGTGACTCTCTTTATAAAAATGTACTCTGAAAACTTAGGTGGCCCTTTTTTTTTGAGTACTTAGTATGTATATGTATATCTATATCAGTATCTGGCTCCTATGGTACAGGGAATCCTAGTTTAGGGAAAGATGACCGTGTGTGATTTGTCCCTGTATATTTATTATTATCAGAAGTAGGTACAATTATTGTGGTCCGCTACCGCGATACTGACATGCATGCCGTATAATTACTGCTCTGCGTGTACATCTAGCAAGCAACCCGCAATTTAATCTATTTCCATATAAATTATGCATAAAATATACCTACCTAGTTAATATTGTTTTAATTATAACTTTATTTACAGGGAATCCACACCCAACCATATTACAAACAGAATAAGTAGGTTATCTTCATACAATGGTACCTCGCGCGGTTTGTTTTAGTGCGCGCCAGTAGGCGCACATAGTACGCACGCAGGGCACACATAGTACGCATGCACAGCACACTTCGAGAATTCTGGGCTGCAAAGACTGCGCCAGTCAGAGCCGCCACGCTTAGGCTGCGGTTAAACGATGCGAAAATTTTCGCGCGGCGGCGGCCGCCGCGTGCTAGCCTGCTAGCTTTTCAGTCATAGCAGGCCTGTCGCACTCCGCGCTGTAGGCATGAAAATGTACCTACGCCACGCTCTACGCCGCGCGGCCCCCTGAATTATATTATACAATATATTTTTTAAAAAATATTTAAAAGTGTGTGTAAACACCTATTTGAAATAAATTGTTTTGATTGAATAATTTATTAATAATATTTAATAGTTTATGGTACACAGGATACATAAAATACAGATTTTAAACAGTAAGGTGACACAAAGGTTACATCTTATTTCTAAAGAAATATCTGCCAGCACATAATAATTTGTATGCAGAGTTAATTTTTTTTTAGAAGTAGTTTATTATGACGAGTAGGGTTCTTTGGCCCTAACTGCTATGTTCGGAGTTCCGCTGCGTGATTGAATCAAAAACGAGGAAATCCGGTAGGAGAACCATAAAGTAACAGACATAGCTTTCAGAATTGCTATACTTAAGTGGCAGTGAGCTGGGCACATAGCTCGTAGAACAGTTGGTCGTTGGGCAGTAAAGTTCATTAGGTGCCGACCACGCACGGGAAGACGTAGCGTTGACAGACCTCCCACTCGGTGAACCAACACCTTGTGAAAGTCGCGGGAAGCCGCTGGATGCGGGCACCGCAGAACCAGTCGTTGTGGAAATCCTTAGGGAAGGCTTTTGTTCAGCTGTGGAAGTCTGCTGCTGAAGAAGACGCGGTTTTACACGTCGCGACAGTTCATTCGAAATGTCAGTTCTATTATCCAGCAACTGGCTCAACCATTACATAATTTTGCTAGTTTCAATTTCGGCTACGTTCTGTGGGACTATGTCTAAATAAGAAGATAGGTAGCTAAAGTTAGTTAACGGTGTGTCAGGTAAGATAGTACAAATTTTCAATGGAGGGAAACTAAGCAAGAAAGTGAAATCTCAGATAAAATTGTCTCCCTATACAAAGTTAGCGAATTTGATCGATTTGTATGAGAAACTGAAGGCTCTTGGGGTTTTTGCGATTTGTTCAAAAGTTGTTTAGTTTCATGAGTAGAAGCGTCCAATCTTAATATATATAAATCTCGTGTCACAATGTTTGTTCTCAATGGACTCCTAAACCACTTAACCGATTATAATAAAATTCGCACACCATGTGCAGTTCGATCCAACTTGAGAGATAGGATAGGGTAGGGTAGGGTAGTGTAGGGTAGGGTAGTGTAGGGTAGGGTAGGGTAGTGTAGTGTAGGGTAGTGTAGAGTAGTGTAGTGTAGGGTAGGGTAGTGTAGTGTAGTGTATGTAGGGTAGGGTAGGGTAGTGTAGGGTAGGGTAGTGTAGTGTAGTGTAGGGTAGTGTAGGGTAGGGCAGGGCAGTGTAATGTAATGTAAGGCGGTACGAAGTTCGCCGGGACAGCTAGTATATTATATGTTTTCTTCATTTTACCTAGAATCCTATACATAACTTTATTTGGCTGTAATTCCTGAATTTGGACGGTGTTGAAGTCCCGGTACTGAATGGTTGAATGAATAAAATATATTTGTGGCAGGCAAATTGTATAATTAGTGATTTTACATACGGTCAGGCAAATTGTATAATTCGTCCGTATGTAAACGGTCAGGTAAAATGTAAAATGCTATACGCTGATTCAAGCAGTTTGTATTAATTCATCCATATGTAAACGGTCAGGCAAAATTATGTTAAATTCTGTACGCAGATTGTAAAATGCCGAGCCAGGCAAATTGTAATAATTCGTCCGTATATAAACGGTCAATGCCGAGTCAGGCAAATTGTCAAAATGCCGTACGGCAAATTGAAAATGTTAGGGTGTTATGTTCAGTCAGGTTTGATTGATTTACTCGTAACTGTCAAAGAACCTTGCGAAGCGAGGCTCCCCGCCCTCGCCATTATATAATTTGCCTGACATTTCATCATCATCATCATATCAGCCACAAATCGTCCACTGCTGGACAAAGGCCTCCCCCAAGGATTTCCACGACGACCGGTCCTGCGCTGCCCGCATCCATCGGCTTCCCGCGACCTTCACCAGGTCATCGGTCCACCGCGTGGGAGGCCTGCCTACGCTACGTTTTCCGGTGCGCGGTCGCCACTCGAGAACTTTACTGCCCCATCGGCCATCTGTTCTACGAGCTATGTGCCCTGCCCACTGCCACTTCAGTTTAGCGATTCTGTGAGCTATGTCGATTACTTTAGTTCTCCTGCGGATCTCCTCGTTTCTGACATTTGCCTGACCGTATATATAATTTATTTATTTATTTATTTTATTATAATGACGAATTTTATAGTATGCCTGCGACATATTCACGGAATCGTTTTCTTTTACCCACTCGTATTTTTATTGGAAAACTTGGACGGCCCGCATCTGTCATTTTCTTTGTACATACAGAGATTTCTGAGAAACTATGTATTAATAAATACCTAAGTTTACAGATTGTGACACGTGCCTACTGCTCGGGCAATCTACCTAATAAACTAACTGCTAACAGGACAGCCAACATGTTTAATAATCCCTCTTATATGGTTGAGAGGAGCGATGGCTGACTCTCGTGTTATACTCGTGACCGGGTGCTGTCCGTGTGAACTGGCCTACACTTGTCAAAGGCGTTCATGACATTCAATAATTTTAATGTGCAACTTCTCGTGTCATATTGTTTTCATGTTCTAATGACATTGTTTTTTTTATATCACGGATTGGATTTGAACGTTATTAACTAATGATTGTTTATTTCTTGATTTTTTTACAAATGAAATTATGTAATCACTATTTTAAGACTATCAGAAATAGTGTAATTTTCACCTATTTTGAATACATATCTTGAATCTTGAGCTATGAAGCATTTCGTAAATTCCAGATGGCGGCTCTAACAATCATTTCGTTACTCCTGTATATACCAGGCCAGATCATGAGGTATGTACTTATGTACATATGTAAATAAACATATGTAAGTATACATATTATAAGTATACATATATATGTAAGTAAGTTGTCCGCTCCTGAAAGTTTAATTTAAATTACTTCACGCTGTTAGTTACAGTGTACAGAATTATTTGGATAATGAGGGAAAACTTCAGAATTAACTTTGGCATAACAATATCACAGTATATATATTAGTACTAACAATATGAAGTTAATAAATTAAATATTTTTACCACTTTTTGTATAGCCAGTGAACTTTGCCTCTGAGCTACGGAGGCGGTTAAAACTTGACTGAAGATTGATGTGTTATATTATGATAGTTTTGACATTTAATTAGTTTGAATTCATTGACTTTTAAATAATTTAGTTGTAATTCATCATCATCATCATATCAGCTCTTATACGTCCCCACCGAGGGGCTCGAGCCTACCCTGAATTAGGGCGATCAGGCCTTAGTCGACCACGCGGGCCCAGTGCGGGTTGGTCGACTTCACACACAACCTTTGAGTTTCATCGCAGGCGTGTGCAGGTTTCCTCACGATGTTTTCCTTCACCGTTAAAGCAATCGGTAAGTATGTACGTAAGTTTTGAAAAACTCATTGGTACATTGGCCGTCCAGATTTGAACCCGGTACCTCTGGTTAGAAGGACCGAGTCGTTACCGGTTGAGCCACCGACGCTTTTAGTTGGAATTAAGAAAATTATATTGTGCACGTCTTAAGGTAAGCCATGGCGGAAGTTTTTAGGGTTCCGTACCCAAAGGGTGAAAACGGGACCATTACTAAGACTTCGCTGTCTGTCCGTCCGTCCGTCCGTCTGTCACCAGGCTGTATTTCATGAACCGTGATAGCTTGACGGTTGAAATTTTCACAGATGATGTATTTCTGTTTCCGCTATAACAACAAATACTAAAAATTAGAAAAAATAAGGGGGGTCTCCATACAAAAAACGTGTTTTATTTAATCCAATATGGCAGACTCTCAAAAAAGCTGGCGAACTAGTTATTTTTTACTAGCTTTTGCCCGCGGCTTCGCTTGCGTGGACATAGTTTCTGTGACTGTCTTCGAGGGCTAGTAGTGCGCGAGCCGCAAGCTGAAATAATTAAAAAGGAGAAAGTACAAAACAAATTGAGTATAAAAAACCGGCCAAGTGCGAGTCGGATGGAAAGGACTATTATTGTTGTGTCTCGTCATCCCTGTTCCTGGGTCATTTGATTAGTAATAATAGTTTAATAACCGTAGATGGAAAGGACTATTATTGTTGTGTCTCGTCATCCCTGTTCCTGGGTCATTTGATTAGTAATAATAGTTTAATAACCGTAGATGGAAAGGACTATTATTGTTGTGTCTCGTCATCCCTGTTCCTGGGTCCTTTGATTAGTAATAATAGTTTAATAACCGTAGATGGAAAGGACTATTATTGTTGTGTCTCGTCGTCCCTGTTCCTGGGTCATTTGATTAGTAATAATAGTTTAATAACTGTAGATGGAAAGGACTATTATTGTTGTGTCTCGTCATCCCTGTTCCTGGGTCATTTGATTAGTAATAATAGTTTAATAACCGTAGATGGAAAGGACTATTATTGTTGTGTCTCGTCATCCCTGTTCCTGGGTCCTTTGATTAGTAATAATAGTTTAATAACCGTAGATGGAAAGGACTATTATTGTTGTGTCTCGTCGTCCCTGTTCCTGGGTCATTTGATTAGTAATAATAGTTTAATAACTGTAGATGGAAAGGACTATTATTGTTGTGTCTCGTCATCCCTGTTCCTGGGTCCTTTGATTAGTAATAATAGTTTAATACCCGTAGATGGAAAGGACTATTATTATTGTGTTTGCCCAGAAAGTGATTGTATGTCATTTTTGAATGTATGTCATTTTTGAATCTATGTTTTTAGGATTCCGTGCCTACGCCGTCTGTCTGTTCGTCGGATTGTTTGAACATGTTTTGAACCGTAATAGTTGTCTGGTTGAAATTTTATAATTGAAAACGCTAAACACGTTAAAAAACCGACTTCCATCGCAACAAATTAGTACATTTTTGCATTATAATTTTTGGTTTTTATTAATTTTCTACTAAAGTACTACACCGATTTTGATAAAATTTATATGGGACCACACGGAAAGCACTAGCTATCAAATAAAAAAAGAATCATAAAAATCGGTTTACCCAGTCAAAAGTTCTGTGGTAACAAACATAAAAAAAAACAAAAAACATACAGACGAATTGAGAACCTCCTCCTTTTTGGAAGTCGCTTGAAAATACGGGTTACGATGGAAGATTTCTTAACATGAAATAAAAAAATTAAATATGTAACCTAGTAAAAAAACCCTCACAGGAAACGTGTTTATTCGACGTTTTTTGTTTTGATACATCATAAAAACATTAATGCCTTTTGCCTACTTACAACGTCAAACGTTGTATTATAACACAAACTCTAACCAAAGATAATGAGGGAAAACTTTAGAATTAACTTTGGCATAACAATATGAAGTTAATAAATTAAATATTTTTACCACTTGACTGAAGATTGATGTGTTATATTATGATAGTTTTGACATTTAATTAGTTAGTACTAACATACAGTATGGACGCTCCCTGCCGCTCTCTAGATTGCGACCTCACCCCCTCGTCAGCCAGATTGATACAGATCGGTTACAGTTTAGTTTTCGAACGTATATAGGATTTCACCGCCATTTTTTTTGTCCCGTCATTCCTTTTTTGAAATGTCATTTCTGAATCGTTGTATGAAGTGTCCAGGGTGTGCTCTAACGTAAAAAACAAAGAATAAAATCCGGCTGATTGTGAGTTGCACTCGTGCCAAGATCCTGGACTGAATGAAAGAAAAAACATTTTTAATGTAAGACATTTTAACTGTTTTGTCTTTTATATCAAAACTAGCTTTTGCCCGCGGCTTCGCCCACTTGGTTAATATGCTAGTTGGCAGATAATAGAAAATGAGTATTTTTTTTTGAAACTTTAGTGGGATGTGCAATTTTGTTTTGATGCAGTGAACTAAGGTTATCAGTACACAAATTATAAGTAAGTACAAAAAAAAACAATTTCCTGAAATGTGAGATGTAAAAATAAGTTGTCTTATTGCTTTAACCAATCTCTCTCCAACCTTATAGAGTAGGTATATACGAGTACAAACCAAATTCGGTTTCTTGCCTTTTGATGTGGGTATTAACATAGAAACCGTCTTGCGGCCGCTGAAGCTTTGTTGTTTGACAAATGGTCGCAGCAAGACGCTCTGGTGACGACCTGATGCGGGTCGCATTAGTGGCTCGCGGTGACCGCGTCCCACATGAGTAATTGAATCTTTTTCATGCATACTCCTTGGCTTTGGTGACCCTGTAAAGAGTTTTCACCAGATTTCAAAAAACCGGTCAAGTGCGAGTCGGACTCCACAAAATTATGCTTTTTTTATTCAATTCAGACTCCTTAGCGCGAGTTCGATTTATACTTAGTCCTAGTCAGTTTTGGTTAATTGTTGTTTTACTTTAAAACTAGTTCTTTAATCACACCAAGTTTTGCGCTTGTGTGCGTTACAGTTTTTACGAAAGAGCTAAATTAAAATATACCTATTAAAAAAGTTTTAGTATTTTTTTGTTTCTTTTTCCTTAGTGGAAACAGAAAATCACACTATGTGAAAATTTTAAACGTCTACCTTTTACGGTTCATGGAATACTGCTCGCTGACAGACAGACAGACAGACAGACAGCAGAGGCTTAGAAGTAGGGTCCCGTTAGTCACCGTTTGAGTACACGGAACCTTAACATTTTATAGCGAGAATCCTACAATTTTTATAAGCTTTTATTTAGTATCACCTAACCCGGTATCTGTACTGAAATCTTACAAGTTAAATTTGACCCACTTCCCGGTTTCCGATTGAACTGAAATTTTGCATGCATATGATATCGCGTGACAATGCAATATTAAAAGCTTGTACCTAAAATTTTTTAGGTTTTTCGAAAGATAATAAACTGGATCCGAAAGACGGTGTATCTGACTGAACCACAGGGCCCCCGGCCCCCGAGTACAGAGATGTGCAGTGTGCTAGGCACAGTGTCAGTACTAATATATATACTTTGGCGCAGTGGTACCTAAAAATCCACTTAAACAGGTTTTTAGAATTCATTTTTGAAGTAGTTAACAGTAAATTTAAAATCTAGGAAAACATATTGGTATTATTGAGAATAGTTACGAGGGACTACATCGAATTGAAACACGATTAAATGAAGTTGGCTGGATAGAATAATTTCGCAAAGGTACCTCTTTTCGAGCCATTTTATCGTCTATTTACGGGTTTATTCTTGTAATAAGTAATTTGATAATATGATTTATTTACTGAAATAAAGTCCATAGGTAACTGAAGGGATAACATCGATTGGATTTTTTATTTAAGATTTTTTTTTTTTTTTTTTTAATTAAAAATTTGAGTACGTTTGGCTGCACCTCACCTGATGGTAAGTGCCGATGCAGCCGAGGATGTAACACGCAAGCTCAAATAGTGCCTATTCACTCTCGACTTGAAGATTCCTAAATTGTACGAATCGGGGAATACAGACGCCGGAAGGGAATTCCACTCCTTGGCCGTTCGCATGATGAACGAAGACGCAAAACGCTTCGTGCGTAAAGGTGGAACATTGACGACAAAGGGATGGAACCGCCCTCCGCGCCTGGTCGTCCGATGATGAAATGGAGAGGGGGGAATGAGGTTGTGAAGCTCCAGGGCACACTCTCCGAAATGAATCCTGTAGAACACCGATAAACAGGCGACTTTGCGGCGATGCTCGAGGCTTTGGAGCGTGTTTGATACAAGTTCCTCGTCGCCAATGAGTCTCCTAGCGCGTCGGTCGATAGAATCCAAGGCATCTAGCTGGTAACGAGCCGATCCGTCCCATAAGTGAGAGCAGTACTCCATACATGACCGAACTTGAGCTTGGTATAATATTAGAAGCTGCTCTGGTGTGAAGTAAAGTCTCACCTTCGAGAGTATACCAAGCTTTTTGGCTGCCGTTTTTGCCTTGGATTCAATGTATCTCCCGAAATTCAGATCGGATGTTAAATCTACGCCAAGGAGCTCAAGATGGTCGGAGATCTGGATAGATTCATCTCGGAAAGTAGGAGTCAGGGTAAAAGGACTCCTTTTTGCAGTAAATAGACACGCCTGCGTTTTAGAGGCATTAAACCTAACAAGATTGGCATCGCCCCAGTCAGAAACTGCCTTGAGTGTTAGGTTCACGCGCTCAATCATGGCCTCTCTCTGAGATTGTATATCCGGACCCCTAGCTCGAGCACTAGACAAGTATCTCTCCGCAACCGTGCTGTCGTCTGCGTACCCAAATATACCGGGTTTCAGCAGATCGTTTATGTGCAGCAAAAACAAAGTTGCGGAGAGAACTGAGCCCTGAGGTACCCCGGCATCAATAGCCAATAGGTCAGACGAGCAGCCATCAACGACCACTCGAATGAACCGTTCCCTCAGGAAGTCAGATATCCAGTTGCACAAACCAGTAGGTATTCCGTAGGAAGGAAGCTTACCAATAAGGCTAGCATGCCAGACCCTATCAAATGCCTTAGAGACATCGAGAGATACGGCAAGAGCTTCACCGTGCTTCTCTATGGCTTCACCCCATACATGCGTAGCATACACTAGAAGATCTCCCGTAGACCGACCCCGGCGAAAGCCATACTGACGGTCACTCAAGAGGTCATTGTCTTCTAGGTATGCTAAGAGGCGGGTGTTCAATACACGCTCCATAATCTTACAGAGTATGGAGGTGATTGCAATAGGTCGATAGTTTGATGGGTCAGCACGACTACCTTTTTTAGGCACGGGCTGCACGTTGGCAAGCTTCCAAGACTTTGGAACTATACCGGTTTTGAGAGAGAGGCGGTACAGGCGTGTCAGCACAGGAGACAACTCAGGAGCACAGTTCTTTAGAACTATGGCTGGAATACCGTCAGGACCGCTGGTCTTGTTCACGTCTAGACTGCAAAGATTTTTAAGAACCTCTTTTTGGCGAATACGAAAAGAGTTCATTACAGTACCGCATGGAGGTATCTGAGGTGGTGTATTATTTGCAGTATCCAGACGCGAATTTTCAGCAAACATACAGGCAAATAAATTTGCCTTGTCTGCAGCGGAGTGTGCCAGTGATCCGTCAGGTTTTACCAGTGGAGGCAAAGACGAGCGGCAGAAATTCGACTCGACCGACTTAGCCAAGGACCAAAATGCCTTACTCCCAGAAGGGTAGGAGGCAAGTTTTGATCCAATATGGCTTATGTGGTCAAAGCGTGCCCTGCGCAGTGTCTGTTTGTAGGACTTGGCAGCTTTATTAAAGGCTTTCTTCCGGGAACGCGTTTCCGGAGCTTTGCGAGCTCGAGCGTCAGCCCAGGCTTGATAAGCCGAATGCTTCAGGGCCTCAGCCCTGGTACACTCAGCACCAAACCATGGGCGCGCTTTGTATTCCAGAGGAATGTCGGAAAATGGAATGTAGTATTCCATTGCACGACATATAACCTCTGAGACTGCTGTCGCGCAACTCGACGGGTCGCTGGAAGAAAAGCACGTTTGCCGCCAAGGATAAGATGCAAAAAAGTGGCGCATCTCATCCCAGTCTGCTGACTTGTACCGCCATACCCGTCTAGTACCCTTAGGACTATGATCAGGAGGTGAACATGACAGCACAGATTTCACCAGACAGTGGTCAGAGGTACCCAAAGGAGAGGATACTGACACACTATATCTGTCTGGTTCCGTTGTCAGCAGAAGGTCCAAACAGTTAGCCGTTTGGTCGTCAACGTCAGGTACGCGCGTTGGCTGGTCGACCAGCTGGGAGAGATTTAGCGTTAGGGCAAGTTTGAACGCCTCTCTTCCAGCGTGATCAGTCTTCTCGTATGGATAGAGCCACTGTTGATGGTGGGCATTAAAGTCCCCGAGAAGAACCAGCTGCGCGGTTGGGTACCTGAGTTGAGCCTCATCGGCGGCCTCACACAGATGTTCAGTTATCCTGGTTGTCTCCTGGTCACCACTGTGCGAACGGTAAACACTACCGTAGATTATTTTTTCTACGCCGGTATCAACCATCACCCACATAGTGGAAAAACAGGAATCTTCAAGGTTCCGGAGACGCTTGTAGCAGATGTTGTCGCTAACATAAAGACAGAGACCGGCGTGCGCTTTAAAATTGTGCTCCAGAGAATAACCTGGGTACTGCAGATAAGCTACATCTGCCGGTCGTCTGATTTGCGTCTCCGTGAGAAAGAACAGCTGCGGTTTCTCGGTCTCGAGGTGGTGATGGACCGCAACGAGATTGGAGTGCAAACCTCTGATATTGGCGAGGTGCACTTTAAGTGGGAGGAAGTGCAGCCGCTGTGGAACCTTCTTTCTTTTGTTGTGTTTCATAGTTTTTTTTTTGGGTTGGGAGTGAATAGTCAAGAAAGGCGGCAGTTGTACGAGGCGCTGAGAAGAATCCAGTAGCGAACACAGGGTCGCTGCACTGAAGGAGAGACTAGCCTGGAGACCGCGGGGACGCCCGAACCCCCCCGGAGATGGCCATCGGGTCCTCCCGTCCAATCGCCAATTGGCACCATGGAGCATTCCGGGATTTTTCGTGAGGTGGCGGGGCAGCCTTTCACAGGTGGCTAACCTACTAATTGGGCCCCCTACTTCCTACGGTCGGCCAGCGGTGCACCGTGCTTCGGATCCCGCTACCCTCCAAGACTAGCCGCCAAGTGCAGCGACACTCTGACACTGAAACGGCATACTAACTCAACGCTACTGTACAGACCCGCCTTCCCAATGGCTTCTCAAGGCACCATGTCGGAACACGTCAGGGGACGTTTTGGCGGCAAGACTTTGCCTTGAGGGTGGTAACTAGCCGCGGCCGAAGCCTACCACCAGTAAAAACGCCAGAGCCTCGTTCGTTATACAGCAGGGTATACCACGGGCAGGTGAGGTTGGCTTGGGTCTTATAAGGTGAAGTTAAAGACCCCTTAAACCCTAAAATATGATGAAAATAAAAACGAAAACATCGAAAAAGTGCAAAAGTGAGGTTATTTTCTACCCTCTTTACACGTAAAGAAAAAGACAAAGACAGATTTTTAAGTATGTGGCCTGTACATCTAAGCGTACTATCAGAAGCGTACTTATAAGATTTTTTTATTTCTGTGTAACGCTTGTAAACTGTGATGTAAAATTGCATTAATGTTGTATCTATCTAACTAAATATCAGTTGGAGTATCTAAATATCGATCGACCGCCGAGGCAGGAGGCTGATTAAAGAGTAGATTTATACCAAGGTACCTAAAAGTGTTTTGGTTTTTCGAAATTTATATGTTTTGAGGCGAGGTATAGATTGGAAGAATTGTCTCTGTTGCGGGTATTCTCTAAATAAAATATCAGTCGTTTCCAAAAAAAAAAAAAAAAAAAAAAAAGAGTCAAAGAAAAACGATTTTACATCTTTGTGTCAAAAATTTGATGAATACTGTGATCCCAAGAAGAACATAAATTATGAACGTCACACATTTTTTGAAATATATCAAAATGAAAGTAATTTCGACAAATTTCTTGGATTAGGTACTCAAAATAAAAAGTAAAAGTTGTGAGTTCGGATCTTTAAAAAATAGTTTAATATTGACACAAATAATTCGTGGCATAAAGGATGTGCAAATGAGACAAAAATTACTGGCTCGATCTAGTCTCACTCTAGAGGAAGCGACTCAATTATGCAGAGCTGTGGAGCGAGCGGGACAACAAGCGGCAGTCTGTTCGGGCAATCAAAGGAGTGGGAGCGAGACAGCAGTTACGTCGGGGTGCGGCCTGCGCTGGAGCCGCCGCCGCCGCCGCCGCCGCCGCCGCCGCCGCCGCGAAGGCCTCCGGTGGTGCCGTCATACTCCGGTAACGCCGGTTACAGTAGTGTTTGTGATAAGTGTGGTTATGGGCATAGTGCTAATTATCGTTGCCCCGCGGGTGCAGTGAAATGTTATCGTTGCGGTAGAATAGGGCATTTTATGCGTTGTTGCCGCATTAGATTTGTACGGGAAATAGTGGAATAGAACGATTTTTCGCATAGTGAGGGTGAAAACTATGACAATGGTGAGTTACTTATGTACAATATTAGTATAGACGCTTCAGCTGAGTCCTGTGATTCATGGTGTGCAGATGTGGACGTCAATGGCACAAATGTGAATTTCAAATTGGACAGTGGTGCGAACGCCTCGGTAATGTCTCTAAAAAGTTATCAAACAGCAGGTTTCGATTATAATCAGCTTAAGAAATGCTCTACAGTGTTAAGAGAAATTAGTAAAAAACAACTACCTGTCGTGGGAGTTTTTGATGCTTCACTAAAATACAAAACCATTATCACTTAACAAAAAATTTTCGTTTTGGACTTAAACTGCAATAATTTATTAGGATTGAAAGCTTGTGTTGATTTACAACTGTTATCCCCAGGCAACCAGCTGTCAATTGAATCGCTTAAATTGTATGATATTATTTTTCAAGGTATCGGCTGCTTACCTGGTGAATGTAATATAGAAATAGATAGATCTGTTAAACCGGTTGTTAGTGCTACTCGTAAAATCCCTTTAAAGTTGCGCCCACGGCTTGAGAAGGATTTGAAGAACATGGTTGATATGAATATTATTAAAAAAGAGGACAAACCTACAGATTGGGTGTCAAACATTGTGGTTGTTGAAAAGCCAAATAAAAGCCTACGTGTCTGTTTAGACCCGCGTAATTTAAATCGCGCGATCAAGCGTAGCCATTTTCAGCTTCCTACACTAGAGGAGATAACCAGTAATCTTTCTGGTGCTAAATATTTTTCGAAGTGTGACGCAAAAAATGGCTTTTGGATGATTAAATTAAATGAAAGTAGCTCTAAGCTGTGTACATTTTCCACCCCTTTTGGAAGATACAGATTTTTGCGATTACCATTCGGTGTAAACTGTGCGCCGGAAATCTTTCATAATGAAATGTATAAAATATTCAAAATGGACGGTGTGGAAATATACATTGACGACATTATAATTTATGGGAGAACAAAGGAGGAGCATGATAGAAGACTGAATGAAGTGATGAAAAGAGCGAAGGAAAATGGTGTGAAGTTCAACAAGGATAAATGTGTGTTTGGGGCCACAAAGTTAACTTTTTTGGGACATTCTTTTAACGCTGAAGGTATGAAACCTGATGATGACCGTATTAAAGCTATTTCGGCAATGCCAGTGCCAAGAGATAAAAAGGAATTGGAGCGATTTTTAGGGGTAACAAATTATTTGTCTCGATGTATTCCGAATTATTCAGAAATATCGGCACCGTTACGAGAATTGCTGCATAGGGATGTAGACTTTGATTGGCTTAATGTTCATGAGATGGCTTTTTTAGAATTAAAAAATAAAATCTCTAGTGCGCCAGTATTAAAATACTACAGCTCGGAGGAGCCGGTTGTAGTGTCAGTGGACGCCAGCTCGCACGGGCTGGGTGCGTGCCTGCTGCAGGCGGGCCGTCCTGTCGCTTACGCGGCGCGCAAGCTCACGTCCACGGAACAGCGTTGGGCACAAATTGAAAAAGAACTTTTGGCAATCGTTTTTGGGTGTACGCGCTTCCACCAATACATTTATGGCCATAGTTCAGTCACAGTCGAAAGTGACCATAAACCACTAGAGTCAATCTTTAAAAAGCCATTAAACGAGACACCAGCTCGCTTGCAACGCTTGCTTTTAAAGTTACAATGTTACACATTAAAAGTATGTTATAAACCCGGGAAAATGCTATTTATAGCGGATACTCTATCGCGAGCTACATTAGAAGCAGGAACGGATGAAGACGTATGCAATGATGTCATGGTTCATGTGAACTCAATGTTTGAAAATGTGGAAGCCAATCCTGGAATGTTACAGAAAATTAGAGATGAAAGTCGACATGATGATACTATGGTCGCTTTATATGAATATTATCAAAAGGGCTGGCCCAACAATAAGAGGGAGACAAAAGATATAGTAAAAGATTACTGGGACTGTAGGCACGAGATTCATGTAATTAATGATATCGTTTTTCATAACGATCGCGTCGTGATGCCAAGCTCGTTACGTGATGAGATGTTACGTCGTATCCATGAAGGGCACATGGGGGTGGAGAAGTCCCAGAGACGCGCACGCGATGTGATGTGGTGGCCTGGTATGTCGGCGGACATCGAGCGCGTGGTGCGGCGCTGCGACACATGCCAGCGCCACCGCGCCGCCAACCCGCGCGAGCCACTGCGCCCACACCCGGTGCCCAAGCTGCCTTGGGAGGTTTTAGCAACTGATATATTTGAGTTCAGTCAAAAATATTATCTATTAGTGGTAGATTACTATTCTAAATTTATTGAAGTGGCGATTTTGGATAATTTACAGAGTTTAACAGTAATCAAGGCATTAAAAGAAATGTTTGCAAGATTCGGCATTCCACAAAAACTGGTATCAGACAACGGTACCCAGTTTACGTCGCAAGAATTTAAACTGTTCAGTAACCAATGGGGATTTGAACATGTCACGAGTTCACCATTATACCCCAGATCTAATGGTCTTGCTGAACGTAATGTAAGGACTGTAAAATCATTGCTGGTAAAAGCTTACGAGAGTGGTGAAGATTGGCAACTTGCGCTGTTGAACTTCAGGAACACTCCACTGACTGGTGAACAGTACTCTCCGGCTCAATTGCTGATGAGTCGAAGTTTGAAAACTAGACTCCCAGCCAGTGAGGTGGTGTTGGAACCAAAAGTAGTTGATAAAATAAAACTCATTACTAGTCGTAAAAAGAACATTACAAACACTAAAATAAACTATGATCGAGGTACACGTAATCTTAGCAAATTATTTCCAGGTCAAAATGTGAGAGTAAAAAACCAAAATGTATGGGTGAGATCTAAAGTTGTAGGCGGAGCGCGTGGAGACCGGTCTTATTGGGTACGAACTGAAGATGGGGGCTTGTATCGTCGCAATCGCCAACACATTTTAAATGTACCAAAACCTTTTCAACAGCCACAACCACAACAACAACTAAATAGTGGGCTATCAAAACCACCTGTAAATTCTCTAATTGATTGGGATGACGTGGGTTTATCAAATAATACTAGTAGTGGCGCGACTTGTCTGTGGCCGCCACAAACTACACGCAGTGGACGTGTAGTGCACCCACCGGTTCGTTTCCAAGCAATTGATTAAGCATGTTATTTTTTTTTGCATGATACAATAATACATTTATGAACATTTAATTCTTCTACCCGAAGAAAGCGTAATTATATGTTTAAAGATAGTATTCATTGATTTATTATTAAGTACGAATATTATTGGTAAAATAATATACATATAATTAGGATAAATTATATTTAATTATAGATATGAAATCAAAATTATGTTATTCTTGCTTCAGTAATATGAAGAGAGTAATAATTGAAGTAGTTATCATTAAAATACATTTAGTTAAATCTAACACTAATATTGAATCTACCGTTATTGTAAACATATGTTTAGTTTAATTTAAGTTCAGTTCTATTTGGTGTTTCAATTAGATTTTGCATGTACAACATACTTTGTTTAATTATATTGTAATGAAAGGGAGATGTTGCGGGTATTCTCTAAATAAAATATCAGTCGTTTCCAAGATGTCGTTTGAGTTGGTCACCCACACTACTACAGTCTCTGTCTTTTCTTTACGTCTAAAGAGTAAAGAAAATAACCTCACTTTTTCAATGGTTTTTCGTTTCAATCAAATACTACAATGAAAGTATAAACAATAATAACATTACTACTCACTTTGTATTATCATAACAAATATTGTTGTATATTTTTTTAAGCTTTATACTTTAAAATATTACTCATAACTAGAGTTTAAAGTAACGGTGTAGACCTATCTTTGGGATTTTTTCTATCGGGCCAAAACTGCTCAATCGTGTTTCTAATAGCTTTTGACTTTAGGGAACATCATTACCAATAAGGGTTTTTTTTTCAACCGTTGGTTTTCTATCGTTTAGGAGTAATTGATGTCAAAAATAACGAAAATCTGTAATATTACGCTGTAATATTATTATTAATATAATATTTAACCGCCTCCGTAGCTCAGAGGCAAAGTTCACTGGCTTTACACAGGAGGTCGCGGGTTCGATTCCCGGCGGGGTCAATTGTAAGACTCGGTATGTTTGGTGGTAGGGCATTTTCTAAGCCCGCCTGGCTAGCTACCACCATCTTATCTAAGTCTTGCCGCCAAATATCAATGTTGATATCATTGGTGTGTTCCGGCATGAAGATAAGATAGTCAGTTCCCCATTGCGTTGGGGAATCTTGGTAAGCCCGCTTCCATCTTCGGCAACATCGTCACTTACCACCAGGTGAGATGTTGTCATGGGTTTACCAATTGTGAATAAAAAGAAAAAAAAGGCATTTGAACGCGAGAAATGATTACGACTGGCGGAGTAGCGGGTGGCGGTCGCGGCGTTTCGTTACTCCAATGGTTTTGGTATAAATATGAATTTAATAAATATAGGACTTTAGTTGAAATCTTAAATTTAGCAGGTTCTCCGTAGTACTTGAATATATGCTTAATATAATCTTAATAATATAAAGCTTGAATATAATCTTCATAATATAAAAATTATGTGCACAGTTAGAAATTTTATTATTAAAAAATTCGTTTTAGATTTTTATTTCAGTCTGTTTTCGGTTTTTTTTATGATCTAGTATCTGTATAGTACATCCTATCGTGTAACAAATTACCATATTCTTTAAACTCCATCCTCTAGGTGTCTATGCTTGGTAGGGTGCGGGCACACCCCGGACACTTCGTACAACGGGAGCGAAATGAAATTTCTAAAAACAAATGACGAAAAAAATGAAATCACTGCGAAATTATATACGTTCGATAACCAACCAAACTTAAACCAATCTGTATCAACCTGGGTGACGAGGGAGTGAGATCGCAATCTAGAGAGCGGCAGGGAGTGTCCATACTGTATATTAGTACTAATATATATACATATACTTTGGTGCGGGGGAACACCAACAGCATCCTGGAAGTAATTGCAGCGAGGTCTGACTCGCATTTCTTGAAGCACTGGGTAGGAATTATAAAGAGTGTTATGGGAGTTTATTGTGTAGGTAGGTATTTGTAAATAATTTATTTTGTGTTGTTTCCGTGACATATTTAAATTATGCTCTTAATTCATCTATACATTTACATAATTATATTGTTAATTAACTAAAATAGGCTAAGTTTACTAACAAAACGGAACAGTGTGTTCTGACAAATTAAAATAAGTCCTACTAATATTGTTAACGCGAAAGTTTGTGAGAATGTATGGATGTATATTTGTTACTCTTTCACGCAAAAACTACTGAACGGATCCGTCTGAAATTTGGTAGGTAGATAGATTAGGACCTGGATTAACACATAAGCTACTTCTTTCCACGCTCGCGCACCCTCGAAAAGTCATAGAAACTTTGTCCACGCGGGTAAAGCCGCGGGAAACAGCTAGTAGTAAAATGATAGTTAGAAAATATTCTAAGTTGTACCGTATATTTTTTCAAGATCATAATTTTATTGCGTCGATGGCCCAACAGCAAGGGCTGCAACCTCCTATCCGGGAAGTCGTGTTCGAGTCCTGCCACGTACGTACCAATGTGTTTTCGAATTTTGATCTCATATGAACGTTTATCCGACGCTCTTACGGTGAAGAAAAACATAGTGAGGAAACCTGCACACATCTGCGAAGAAACTCGAAGGTTGTGTGTGAAGTTGACCAACCCGCACTGGGCCCGCGTGGTCGACTAAGGCCCTATCGCCCTAATTCAGGGTAGGCTCGAGCCCCTCGATGGGGACGGATCTGATGTGATAATTTAATAGAAAATATTACCCTGGATAGATCCATTGGAGAAGAAGCGGAGATAAACTGTATCATTAGAATGATACAGTTTATCTCCGCTTCTTCTCCAATGCCTCGCCATAATAATGAAAAGTTTCGTATAATTCATATCGCACCAAGATCCTACGTTTATAAATAAAAAGAGAACCAAAAAAATTGAATCTAGACATTGAACTAATTGGTTCAGTCATGTGGACGGGGCATGAATTCTCTTTAACATGAGATATTAATAGATACTATATGATATTGTCAGAAGCGATCAGGAAGACGGGCTGTTGATTTCATGACAATTTACCAGTATCTTAGACTATTTCTATTGGGTGGAGAAAAATAATCTTGGTAGCAGCATATAATGCACTCAAATATATACTCAGAATAGAAGTAACCCACTTACTACGGAAATTACATTTTTTTTTACATAATTGCATGTGATTTTTAATCGTTCTACTAGCTTAAAGAAAAAAAAAAGAAAAAAAATCCGGTGTTATAACAGCTGGTAGGCGTATCTGCGTTAACTTTATCATCATATCAGCTCATATACGTTCCCACCGAGGGGCTCGAGTCACCCTGAATTAGGGCGATTGGGCCTTAGTCGACCACGCGGGCCCAGTGTGGGTTAATCAACTTCACACACAACCTTTGAGCTTCTGCGCAGGCTTGTGCAGATTTCCTCACGATGTTTTCCTTCACCTTAAGAGCGTCGGATAAACGTACATATGAAATCTAAATTCGAAATCACATTGGCACGTGGCAGGATTTTAAATTTATACATCTTTACATTATACCCATTCTAAAAACATTTCTTTACTAGCTAAAACTAGTTTTTTATTTACCGCCTAAGGGTCCAGACACACGGACTGCATTTCAGCTGCAAATTCAATTGGATGCAGATAAAGCACTAATTACTAAGAGAGCTGCACCTCAAACTTATATAATTTTAATATAGTTTTATACCAGAGAAACAGTCAATTCGCATGTCGTGAACGACTATTTGAAAGTAAAGTGTATAAAACAAAATTGGTACCTGTTCAGACGGCACTCACAATTTTTGATTTGATCCTTAAGGGGCGCCGAATATGTTTTTCCTTCATGTTTGATACCTTGATACCTAACCTAATCAAAAGACATCAACGAGAGCGACAGAAAATGTGTTTCCTTCATATTTGATACCTTGATACCTAACTTAATCAAAAGACGTCAACGAGAGCGACAGAAAATGTTTTTCCTTCATGTTTGATACCTTGATACCTAATTTAATCAAAAGACATCAACGAAAGCGACATCAAATGTTTTTTTTCTTTCATGTTTGATACATTGTTACCTAATTTAATCAAAAGACATCAACGAGAGCGACATTAAATGTTTTTCCTTCATGTTTAATACCTTGATACCTAATTTAATCAATAGACATCAACGAAAGCGACATAAAATGTTTTTTTTCATGTTTGATACCTTGATACCTCACTTAATTAAAAGACTTCAACGAGAGCGACAGATGATGTTTTTTCTTCATGTCTAATACCTTGATACCTAATTTAATTAAATGAAATCAACGAGAGCGACAGAAAATGTTTTTCCTTCATGTTTAATACCTTGATACCTCAATTAATTAAAAGACTTCAACGAGAGCGACAGATGATGTTTTTTCTTCATGTTTAATACCTTGATACCTAATTTAATTAAAAGAAATCAACGAGAGCGACAGAAAATGTTTTTTCTTCATGTTTGATACCTTGATACCTAATTTAATCAAAAGACATCAACGAGAGCAACATCAAATGTTTTTCCTTCATTTTTGATACATTGATACCTAATTTAATCAAAAGACATCAACGAGAGCGACAAGAATGTTTTTCCTTCAAGTTTGATAACTTGATACCTAATTTAATCAAAACACATCAACGAAAGCGACAAAAAATATTTTTTATTAGGTTCGGGATCCTTGGCGTAAGTACAATTAAAACTTGGCTGGTTTTTATGATTTGTTGTTTTACGTAGTGTTTGCACTGTATTCAAACCAAGTTTGACACTTGTATATATTACCGTTTTTAAGAAAAAGCAAACATGAAAAACACTTTTAAATAACTCACGTCTTGTATGGGGTTTCCCTTAATTTATTTACAATAATAAAAATATCTGCCATAGTAATCTGTGAATATTTCGACCACCTACCTATTTCAGTTCAAAATATACAGCTCTGTAAAGGTCAGTCTGACGGACAGACAGACGTATCCCGTCAACTTTGGGAACGGAATCTTAAAACTAGTTTTTATTGTGGCACATCGTCATAATCATCACCATATCAGTCGAAACACGTCCACTGCTGGACAAAGTCCTCCCCCAAGGATTTCCACGACGACCGGTCCTGCGCTGCCCGTATCCGGCGGCTTTCCGCGCCACACGTGTAGCACGACTTTTTAGGTACGGTAGGAAGATAGGGCGTGGGTTTTTAATAATGCAGTAAAAAGACCTGAAAAGAAACATCAAAAATTGTAAAAAAAAATCGTCTGTAAAATTGGAAGAAATCGCTTTGAGCGATAAGACCGCCCAAATTGTACCGCTGTAGTTTCTTTTTTATATTGTGTTTGCTTTTTTATATTTTTTTCAGTTAAGTTTTTTAGTTTTTTATATTTTTTTAACTAGTGTGTACAATAAAGAGTATTTATCTTTATAAAAATAGTCAAAACATAATACACTTAAATTTAAAATACAAATAACAAAAATATAAATTAATCTTACTCGTAATGGGTCTTATAGAGAGTATCCAGATATTGAATAATGAATAATGTTAAAATTTATTAAAAGAAACGAAAGTTACTTTAATGGTGAAAGATATTGAATGATTTTTGAAAATTAAACAAAAAAAAAACCGACTTCAAACAGGAAACTAAGGTTCCCCTCGATTTCTTTGGGATGCCATCATCATATCCTGGTTTCCTTATCATGGTATCTATCCTTGGGATATCTCCTTTCCAACAAAAAAAGAATTATCAAAATAGGTTCATAAATGACTAAGTTATTCGCGAACACACATAAAAAATATAAATGTATATATACGGTCAAATTGAGAAACCTCCTCCCTCTTTTTGAAGTCGGTTAACAAATAGCGCATGCGTAAAAAAAAATAGATGGAATGAAAGAAGAACGCATAACACACGTGGCAAGAAAATAACTGTATCTTACTGATAAAGGCAAAAGGTATTAGAATGTCATGGTAGATAGAATATAATAAAATGTAACATTTATTTGTAAGAAGAACCGCCGCCTACGACAACTGAAGTCTTCGTGGAAAAGGTTTTCCATCCTTTTGCGGCAAAAATAAAACATTACACTGGCTAAGCTGAAAATCGGATTTGCTTTAGGAATACAAAAGCACGTAGGTTATTTTGTAAAGCCACAGAAAAACAGTCATATGTTATAAACGAACTAAACCAATGAAATTTCGTGGTTTCTGTACATCGGAAAAAGAGAGCAAGCATTTTTGTATTGCAATGCTATGTTTTTTTTTTATATTCTCATACCTGCAGCGTTTGTTGGCGACCTAATTACATTAGGGTTGCCAAGCGTCCTGTTTTCCCAGGAGGTGTCCTGCTTTTTTTTTGTCCTGGGTTTTGGGTGAATTGTCTTATTTGAGAATCAAGTATATCTGTACCCAAGTAGAGGTGAGATATACATTGAAGAGCATCAAAAAAAGGCCAAACACAAGATAGATACAGTCTTAGGCACTTAGTCTTAGGGACTTCTAAAGCTTTAGAGACTCTTTCTAAGAAATTGTCGAAAAATGCGAAATATAAAAACTAAAAATGAGAAAACAGTACCTAGCTTATGTAGGGGATGCAACTTAATTTTTGCTATTAGTTCAGTTTTATTGATCCTATATTCATTGCGTACTTGCTATTAACTATTGTTCTTATATTGCGTCCTGTTTTTAAACAGAAAAGTCCTGGTATTCCGAATTTGGGGATGGCAACCCTAAACTACATACTTTTCTAAAAATCACTTTCCAATAAAAAAATAAACAAATCCCTAACTTCCAAGAATTTATTAAAAATAAAAAGTAGCCGTCGCAAGCCTTTGTCCAGCAGTGAACGTTTTTCGTCTGATACGATGATGATGAATTAAATATAAGTGTAGGAAAATTCGTTGTTATGTCTGACTGTTTGTTACTCTCCATAGCTTCAACCACTGAATCGATTTCGCTGAAATTGGGCACAGAGCTAAAGTAAAAGGCGGTAAAAACTATTAATTTCGAAAAAATACACAGTTCTCAAGGCCTCTGGAATTATATTTTTTTCCAGTTATATGACGTCAACTTGTCAACTATCAAACTAGTCCAGCTCACACTCTCGACAATGGTCATATAAAACTTTATCTACGCGAGCGTAGCCCCGAGCAAAAACTAGTCGGTTATATATTAATTGACAAATATCTGCTCATATCTTGCACCTTGTAACGCGGCAACGCGTTGCTGATATTCGTTCTTCTTTCATTCGACATATTTCATTTCATCTATTTGTTCTATTACGCATGCGCTGGCACAAAACAATCCATGTGACACAATTTGAATAAACTGTGACACATGGGATTCAAAATTCTTTCCATCCTTCAATATTTCAACACAAAACACCAAAAGTGGTAATATTACCACTTTACATCAAAAGTAGAAATATTTTTAAAATTGTATACAATTAAATCGATTTTAATTACTTTAAGTACCTATATTATAGATTTCTTCCATAGTGATAGCTTTACAATATTCAATTCAAATTATTGAAAGACTGTGTTTTCAATAATTTGAAATGAATATTGTCGCTTGACCCATCTTAAGGCCTCAAAACGAAATTGATTTATAAGAACTGAGATTGTAAATACATATTATATGTATACCACATGCCCATCTTGAAAGTTTATACCCTGCCCATGTCCTAAGTAATTTTTATAGCTTTAAAAATTTGTTTTGTATGAAAAAATCCCTACGTTGCATTGAGCAGTGTATTTTAGGAAGATGAGGGTAGAGATAGCGTCGGTGGCTCAACTGGTAACGATTCGGTCCTCCTAACCTCGGTGGCCGAGGTGCCGGGTTCAAATCTAGACGGCCAATGTACCAATGAGTTTTTAGAAACTTACCATTGATGCCAGGTTCAAATCCAGACGGCCAATGTACCAATGAGTTTTTAGAAACTTACCATTGATGCCATTGACTATTATTAGAACATTTATTTATTTATTTATATACTCACCGATTGCTTTAACGGTGAAAGAAAACATCGTGAGGAAACCTGCACACACCTGCGCAGAAACTCGAAGGTTGCATGTTAAGTCGACCAACCCGCACTGGGCCCGCGTGGTCGACTCAGGCTTGATCACCCTAATTCAGGGTAGGCTCGAGCCTCTCGGTGGGGAAATATATGAGCTGATATGATGATGAAAAAATCCCTACGTTGCATTGAGCAGTGTATTTTAGGAAGATGAGGGTAGAGAATGAGTGACAAAAACCAACTAACGGAGCGAAAGCAAATACAGTAACACAGAATGCTGTTCTGTATGTATAGTACTGTATATCTTGTTTATACAACAGACTTCGAGAAAGGTTTACATAAGAACTTTATTAGGGATCTGTACCCAAAGGATAAAAATGAGACACTTTTACTAAGACTTCGCTGTCCGTCTGTCACCAGGCTGAATTTCATGAACCATAATAGCTAGACAGTTGAAATGTTCACAGATGATGTATTTCTGTTGCCGCTATGACAAAAAATACTAAAAATTATAATATGTGAAAGTCTTCATACAAAAAACGTGAAGAAACTAGCGCCATCTAGTATGATAGATAGCACGGAACTGATGAAACTAGCGCCATTTAGTATAATGGTAGGGAACCCTTTGTGTGCGGTTGTGACTCGCGCTTGGCCAGGTTTTGTATTTATGGGTTTTCTGAGAAAAGTGTTTCACATCATAGGTACCCAGGAGCTCCAAAAGGACCCTTTTAGGTAAGTACTAAGCCTACGGTGTCCGTGCTGTATTTAATTTAACTTTCAATATTAGTATGTATGTATGTTTGTATGTGAGTTTGTTTAGGTCAAAACTTGCAAATGATTTTGAAGCGACTTCAGAAACCCAATTGAGCTGCAATTGGGTAGTTTATAATATTTTACCACTTGGTGACAATAATTGATCCTTAAGGTATTTTGAAGTTGATCTGATGATGAACTTTGGATGTGGAATCAAGGTACCAGATCATATTTTATTTTAAACTAGCTGTCCCGGCGAACTTCGTTCAACCTGACACTATACTACACTACACTATACTACCCTACCCTATCCTACCCTACCCTATCCTACCGTACATAAGAACCTTTTCTTCTGACAATAACGAACTCAACAAAAAAAGATCTAGCGAAATCGGTCTAGGCGTTCTTAAGTTATAGCGTAACCAGGAGAAATAGGGTTTCATTTTTATATATATAGCTGTTGCCCGCGGCTTCGCCCGCGCAGTACCCGTTTTTTGCAATTTTTTTCTTTTTTTCTTTTATAATAACCTTCTTCTGACAATAATAAACACAACAAAACAAGAATTAGCGAAATCGGTCCAGCTGTTTACGCGTGATGCGATGACCAATTGAAATAGAGATTATTTTTTATACTGAGCTCGTCTTTTTTGAACTTGGAAACGTGGATATAAAGTGTGTTTTTCAAATACCACTTAAAACGAAATTAATTTATAAGAAATGAAAGTAAATAAAGAAATCTTAAATAAAAAAAGCGTCGGTGGCTCAACCGGTAACGACTCGGTCCATCTAGCCAGAGGTACCGGGTTCAAATCTGGACGGCCAATGTACCAATGAGTTTTTCAAAAACTTACGTACATACTTACCGATTGATTTAACGGTGAAGGAAAACATCGTGAGGAAACCTGCACACGCCTGCGAAGAAACTCGAAGGTTGTGTGTGAAGTCGACCAACCCGCACTGGGCCCGCGTGGTCGACTAAGGCCTAATCGCTGATTCAGGGTAGGCTCGAGCCCCTCGGTGGGGACGTTTATGAGCTGTAATGATGATGATGAAAGAAATCTTGAAAGTTTCTAGCCTACACATAGTTAAGTATTTTTAAAGCTCTTTAATAAACTATGTAAAGGCCAAAAATGTCTCAAGGTAAAGTTAGTGTGTGTATATTCAGATTTGTAACATTTTGAGCATAAAAACTCTTTTCAAATAGAAGCTTGTACCTAAAAGTATTAAGGTTTTTTGAAAAATATTTGACTCTTACAACCCTACCCAACAATATCGCAAATAAGTGCCGTTTTGCGATCCACATGTGAATAGATAGATATGTCAATCTGTTTACGGCAATTAGTTTCGTAAAAAGGTTTTTGTGAGGCCCTTTATATATGACACTTAAGTTATCGCTGTTAATAGAACGAGGTCGGTGGGTGTGCGTCGACCCTTAATTTGGTAAAAGTATTTAGGTTTTTGAAAAATATTTTACTCTTACAACCCTGAACCACATTATCATCACACTAATATTATAAAAGCGAAAATTTGTGTGTGTGTATGTTTGTTACTTCTTTACGCAAAAAACTACTGAACGGATCTGGTTGAAATTTGGTAGGTAGACAGATTAGGACTTGGATTGACAAACAGGCTACTTATTTTCATGCTCACGAGCTGCTTGCGGCTTGCGCACTGCGCACCCTCGAAAATCATAGAAACGTTGTCCACGCAGGTAAAGCCGCGGGAAACAGCTAGTGTAAAATAAGTGTTCTGCGACATACATGTAAATAGATAGATATATAAATCTGTTTACAACAAATAGTTTCGTAAAAATGTTTTTGTGAGGCCCTATATAGATGACACTTAAGTTATCGCTGTTAATAGAACGAGGTCGGTGGGTGTGCGTCGACCCTTAATTTGGTAATTTCAGTGGAAAAGCGCCGGCGATAAGGATCGCGTCGCTGCAATTACACAGCGCGCTTGGCGTCCGTAGAAATGGCTGTATTTATCACGAACTGCTCGGCAAATACAAAAGCAACTCAGTGTGGTCAATTTAAACCTTTTCTAAGTATTTTATGATGTAAAGCAAAACAAAAGAGGCTTGCTATAAGTTGGCTAAGTTTTTTTATTATTATTCACAATTGGTAAGCCCTATCCGTAGTGTGAGTTTATTCGACGCTCTAACGGTGAAGGAAAAACATCGTGAGGAAACCTGCACACGTCTGCGGAGAAACTCGCAGGTTGTGTGTGAAGTCGACAAACCCGCACTAGGCCCGCGTGGTTGACTAAGGCCCGATCGAATTCAGGGTAGGCACGAGCCCCTCGGTGGGGACGTATATGAGCTGATATGATGGTAAGCCCTTGGCATCATCTCACCTGATAGTAAGTGACGATGATGCCGAAGATGGAAGCGAGCTTACCAAGATTCCCCAACGCAATAGGGAAACTGGCTATCTTATCTTCAAGCCGGAACACATCAATGTACAAACATTGACCGTTTTTTTATTTCTACGACTAATTAGTATTCCGTTCTTCGCGATGGTGACCGCCCGGTAGATATAATGACCGATTAACTTATTCTATCGCTGTTTCCCTACCCAAAGGTTTCCTGGAAGAAATCGCTACCTAGCAATAAGGCCTAATAGGCTAGTATAGGCTTTCTTCTATATTGTTATTTTCCTTTTTTAAATGTTGTGATGCAATAAAGAATATTGTTGTGTATTGTATTGTGAATGAGTTTTTCAAAATTTACGTACATATACTTACCGATTGCTTTAACGGTGAAGGAAAACATCGTGAGATCGCCTGAGATGGCCTGATCGCCCTAACTCAGGGTAGGCTCGAGCCCCTCGGTGGGGACGATGTGAGCTGATGTGATTGTATTGTGACCGGCGACCCGAATCGGGTCGTGTAACCCACCGTTTGTATAAATTTATATGAAGCACTGGCGAATGCAAACGACTGTTTATACAAAACACTAAATCGCCGCGACCCCGTCACTGTCACCTCTCACCGTCGCCATGATCCGAATGCTACCTTAAAGTTTTTTTATTTATTTATCATATTTGATAAGCCCTTGGCATCATCTCACCTGATGGTAAGTGACAATGATGCCGAACATGGAAGCGGACCCACCAAGATTCCCGAAAGCAATGGAAATCTGGCTATCTTATCTTTAAGCCGGAACACATCTTTATTTTAGGTATTTTATTAACACTGATGTTTAAATAAATAAATAAATAAATATTCTGGGACAAATCACTCATGGTCATCTGGCCCCAAAGTAGGATTCCCTGTGTTATGGGTTACCAGAGACTGATATACATACTTATATACGTTTAAATACATACATATATAGATATTTAACACCCAGACACAGAGCAAACAAATCTGCTCATCACACAAATGCTTGCCCTGGGTGGGGATCGAACCCACAACCCTCGGATCAGTAGTCAAGGGCACTAACCACTGAGCCACCGAGTCAGTCAAGTGTTTGGCGGCAAGGCTTAGATAATAAGATGGTGGTAGCTAGCCAGGCGGGCTAAATAAAATGTTAAATTAAGTGCACAACTGGCCAGTAATTAACTGCACAAGACCGGGACAAATGGCGAGTTCTCGTATTGGAGGCCAGGACACGCTTTGGGTCGTTGAGCCAGCGGAGTAAGCAACTAAGTACTGGCCAGTCAAATCCAAAAAAAATCTTCTACAAAATAAATATAATCTTAATATATATAAATCTCGTGTCACAATGTTTGTCCTCAATGGACTCCTAAACCACTTAACCGATTATAATAAAATTCGCACACCATGTGCAGTTCGATCCAACTTGAGAGATAGGATAGGGTAGGGTAGGGTAGTGTAGGGTAGGGTAGTGTAGGGTAGTGTAGAGTAGTGTAGGGTAGGGTAGTGTAGTGTAGTGTATGTAGGGTAGGGTAGGGTAGTGTAGTGTAGTGTAGGGTAGTGTAGGGTAGGGCAGGGCAGTGTAATGTAATGTAAGGCGGTACGAAGTTCGCCGGGACAGCTAGTATTTACATAAATAGTAAAGCCTGGGCTTCCAAGGCGAGAACTACCAATAAATCTTCGTTAGTGCGTTTAAATATTTTCTCCACTACAGAAGCGGGATCACAAACGTGCACCCATTTTATTGTTTTTTGAAATAGAAGGCGCAAGAAAAAGTATTTTGTGAAAATTTCAATTGGTTGGCTATAACAGAAAATGTCTTGTCACAGACGGAGCGACAGACAACGGCGTAAGTTTATTAAAAGGGACTCGTTTGCCGCCCTTTGGGCACATCCCGGACACAACGGTCGAGAAATGACATATCCAAAAAACAAATGACTGAGCAAACAAAATCACGGCGAAATCCTATATGTTAGAGAACCCAACTATAACCAATCTGTATCAATCTGGGTGACGAGGGGGTGAAGGCGGAATCTAGAGAGCGGCAGGAAGTGTCCATACTAGTACTAATATTTATACAGTGTAAACTCTATATATCGATACTGAAGGGACCGGGTATTTGTGACGTTATTGAGAGTTTTCATTATACAGAGAGAAATTAGCGTCAAAGAAACCAACTGGAGCCAGAAAATTTTGACGTTTCAAAGAATGAATCGTTATATCGAGTGACGTTTTACAGAGTTTACACTGTACTTTGCTTTGGATACAAAACCCAGAAAAATATAGGTATTTGCTTACTTAATTTCAAAAATGACAAGAGCAACGTTAATATCGGAACATTTTAAATAGTTTTCCGAAAGAACTACTCTGTAATTATAAAAATAATTAAGTAAAAGTCTTGCACAGTAAAACATTTGTATAAAACAGAGAGAAAACGGACAACCCCAAACGTTAAATTTTCAACTTATGAATTTTTCCAAGACACAGCCAGATTTATTAAAACACGCTGTGCAATTACGAAACGCGTTGTCGGCGGCAGTTGCTTATTTTTAAACTTCCAGCACAATGACTGCACAAAAATGCAAAGAAAGCGTTCACAAAGAGACGCGGCGCATCTGTAACTTGTACAAGCAGAACTTGTACTTGCGAGTTGTACTTGTATGAGGCTCGGACTGCAAATTACAAGCGAAACAAACATTGACTATGCGCGGAGGGTCCCCGCTACGGGCTACGGCAGTTCGTAGCGAGAGCGCTTAGAGAGAGGCCGCACAGCTGAAGCGACCAACACCCGCGTTATGTACTCGCATCTACAGGGCGTTCGCAAAAGTAAACAAAAAGTGATATGAGTGGTGCGTCCCCCAGCGTAGTGCTGCGTCTGACTCTGCTTATATTAACTTTCATAGTGTCGTGCGCGTTCGTCGGCAGTGTGGTGTGGCTGTTGCGGACTAAATCCTCCGCCGGCCAGTATGAGAGTTATTACTTGTCGAGAATTAATATAAGCGGTATTAGAGCGCACGTAGAGGCGAATGCGACGGCGGCGCCACCCGTACCCGATCACTATAAAGACTTAATTAAAATTGAAATAGCGATGCGTCGCGTCGAGGAGAATAGTCGGAGGCTGAAGGAGTATACGAAGTCGTTGTTGTGGGATAATAAAGACAAGTCGTTGTGGTGTGTGTTGTTCAAGGACAGTGTGAGGGATGCTGAGAAGCCGGAGCGTGGGAAGAGTAGACAGATAGTCGACGAAGAGTATATACAGATACTTAGAGAGCAGAGGATGAGGGAGGCTGTGATACACTTGAGGCATCACGGCGCACACCATCGACGGAGACCGGAAATACTTCCTAACATGCCCTATATAAAATAAAAACAGACTGTACATTGAGCTTTGTAAATATTAGGTCTTTACCTATGACACTGCCAATTGTATAAAAAAGTTCAAAGATGAAAATTAATATTAAAACAAAATTTATTCTCAAAATAGTATTAGACTATTAGAAATTAAATGGTGGTGAAAATATGCCTTTTGTTTAGATATTTTGCGAGCATGGTGGCTTTAACCTTATAAGGAATTCGGGTTTTTTCACTTGAAAAAATTCCCTTTATTGAGGTAAAAAAAAATAATTAAAATTTGAAGCTTAAGAGTTACTGCAGCAGTTTCTTCGTTACTAATGTCATATTTGGGAATACCCTGCATAAGATTACGTCACTTTCAAGCAAATTCAAGAAAATTAACTAGTCTAAAAATGTGCCCCATCTGACCACTAAGAAAACGCCTTTGTCCCATTTAATGGTACATAACTCAAGGGATTGGAACATGAAAGACATGCCACTAGTTACTAATAATAGACCATAAGTAGTGTCACCATAATGTCAATAATAAAAAACAATAACTTTTTATTTTCAATAAAAATTGGCATTAAACTTCAAGAACTGAATAGGCAATTTTATAGGTAAAGACCTATTATTTATACGCAAAGGCTTGCAAGCCAATATGTAAATTTGTGTAAAAGTAACCGTATGAAGTGTAAATATATTTTTGTATAAAACAAACGCATACCTACATTAGAACTGTATATATGAGTAAAAGGTATACAAATGAATAAATTAACTCAGTAATAATATCATTTTAACGAAAGTTTGTTGACTTCTGACAATACAACAATAAAACATCGCAAATTGGTTTAGAAAGTTTCATTTCTCACAAGGGTTTCTCGATTTGTCAACGGTAACAGCTTTTTTATACAATTTTGATTTTGTATAGTTAGATTAAAAAGCGTCGGTGGCTCAACCGGTAACGACTCGGTCCATCTAACAAGAGGTACCGGGTTCAAATCTGGACGGCCAATGTACCAATGAGTTTTTCAAAAACTTACGTACATATACTTACCGATTGCTTTAACGGTGAAGGAAAACATCGTGAGGAAACCTGCACACGCCTGCGAAGAAACTCGAAGGTTGTGTGTGAAGTCAACCAACCCGCACTGGGCCCGCGTGGTCGACTAAGGCCTAATCGCCCTGATTCAGGGTAGGCTCGAGCCCCTCGGTGGGGACGTTTATTTGCTAATAAGTAAAGTAACTATACAAAATGGTTTAATAAAATTCTGAAATATTTTTTAGTGTAACTCCCCTATATGAAGAGGCGATGAATAGTTTCTTTCAGTGACGTACCCTATTGTGTGGGGTATCGTTAAATAAGTCTTTTGATATAATAATAAATACTTAGATTGTTTTCATTAATAATTTACTTGTTTTAGTGATTTTTAATTGTTTTTGGATAAAATTGTGTACAAATGGTAATTGAGTACACTAATACCTACGTGTTTACTTCTGTTAATAATAATGTTCATAAAATGTTACATAAAACAAAAATAGTATTTATTTAGGTAGCCATTATCACGTCGAAACGAAAATGTATTTTAGGTATTTTATTTTAGGTGTAATTTGTAATTAATTAGATATTTATATTTTTAGGACTGATTATTTTGTTACTAATCATTTATTTGAGTAATTCCATAGATTTCTTTCTAAAATAAATCGTTATTATAAAAATCATTAAATTAAAAAAAAATAGTACAAGTAACATGGCGCTAATAAAACACAACAGATAGAATAAGATAAAAAAAAAAGATTTTAAATCAGAATTAACGTGGCCCTATCTTTGTGAGACCACTTAATTGACTCCCGATTAACAATGGAGGAGTTAAGGACTGTATAATGAAAGTATAGCGTGTCGGCACTTGATAAAAAATTTAACAGTTAATTTGGTAGCGACCGATATCCTGAGTATTTATTGAATAATGATGATTACATATCTTACACCGCAGAACAATGAAAAAGGCTGTAATTTGGTATCATTCTAATTTATTTAAAAAAATATTTCATACTAGCCGTCCGCCCGCGTTGTTTTCAGTTTTCCCGTGGGAATAAGAAATTTTCCCGGGTTAATAAGTTGTTTTTCTGATGTATAAGCTATGTTTTCGTAAAGTTACATTAAAATCCATTCAGTAGTTTTTGCGTGAAAGAGTAACAAACATACAAACTTTCGCGTTTATAATATTAGTTAGATTCCACAAAGTAAATTATGCTTCCTGTATCTCAACGCTCTGTGTCGTAGAGAGTTTTAGATGGTGTGTAAAGTTCGTTCGCTGAATTAACTGCACCTTTGATGAATGCCGCTCGCCGTTGCCGGCTTGAGTCAAACACTCCGTCAAAGGGGCCGCCTTGAGTTCAACCGCGGCGCCGCGATTGAACTCAGAGCAGCCCCTTTGACGGAGTGATTAGCAGCATTTATTGAATGTGCGGATAATTGAGTAGACGAAGTATAACAAAAAGCTATGGCAATACTTTAAGGTGGACTTCTACTTGTGAAACTGAGCAACGTTCACTAGGGACCTATACTCGAAAGGGGAAAAAATTGGAATTTCTATACACAGTTCTGTATGAAACGTAATTTTTTTTAGGTTTCAGAAACTAACAAAAAGCTATGGCAATACTTTAAGGTGGACTTCTACTTGTGAAACTGAGCAACGTTCACTAGGGGCCTATACTCGAAAGGGGAAAAAATTTGAATTCCTATACACAGTTCTGTATGAAACTTAATTTTTTATTAGGTTTCAGAATGTGACAAAAAGCTATGGCAATACTTTAAGGTGGACTTCTACTTGTGAAACTGAGCAACGTTCACTAGGGGCCTATACTCGAAAGGGGAAAAAATTGGAATTCCTATACACAGTTCTGTATGAAACTTAATTTTTTATTAGGTTTCAGAATGTAACAAAAAGCTATGGCAATACTTTAAGGTGGACTTCCACTTGTGAAACTGAGCAACGTTGACTAGGCACCTATACTCGAAAGGGGGAAAAATTGAAATTCCTATACACAGTTCTGTATGAAACGTAATTTTTTTTTAGGTTTTAGAAAGTAACAAAAAGCTACGGCAATACTTTGAGGTGGACTCCTTCTTGTGAAACTGAGCAACGTTCACTAGGGACCTATACTCGAAAGGGGAAAAAATTGGAATTCCTATACACAGTTCTGTATGAAACGTAATTTTTTTTTAGGTTTCAAAAAGTAACAAAAAGCCATGGCAACTTTAAGATGGACTTCTACTTGTGAAACTGAGCAACGGTCACTAGGGACCTATACTCGAAAGGGAAAAAAATTGGAATTCCTATACACAGTTCTGTATGAAACGTAATTTTTTTTAGGATTCAGAAAGTCTTAAAACAAAGGTTATTTATTTATTTTCATGAGTAGATGTCCACTACTGTGACGTATGAGTTTCAGATTTGATTATTTTTACAAGCTATTATTTAACTGGCGATGTTCGTATGTAAGTTGTCCGCATTTGTATGTAAGGTTTCTAATGCAAAATTGGTAAGTTAAATTTGACCTACTTTCCGGTATCCGATTGAGCTGAAATTTTGCACACACGTTTAGTTTAGATGACAATGCACGGTTAGCTAAGTGAAATAATTTTAAATCCAATATCGGCCTCCCAAAAACGGTAGACCAGTAATTATTGGTATTTCGATTTTTTTTTGTGTTATTTAATGATTGGAAGACGAAAATAGGGATGACGAATGCTAGTCATCAAGTTACTTTTTATCATCTTTCAAAAACGACATTATGTTCTAAAAATGTGCCAAGGCGTGACGTCATAGTTTAGCAGCGTCACATATGTACTCATTTTGTGATTTTGGGGAACTAAAATCGTAGACTTGATGGAAAACAAAACGAGTTTCGAAGTTTAAGTAGGAGGGCAATTTAGTGATCAAGAGTTCATAGTTTGTTTCTGATGCTGTCGTCATCCCCGTTAGGGTTCCGTGCCAGGTAATGGACTTGGTACGGAACCCTAATTCTAAGCCTACGCTGCACTGGCTGTCTGTTAGGGTTTGCTGAGAAGAACAATAAATAATTAAAATTCTTGTCAAATAAAAGCTTGTACCTAAAAGTTTTTAAGTTTTTCGAAATGAGCTTATTAATAATGGCAAAGTCGTATTTTTCTCAAAGGGTATAAAATATCGACTCTATCGGTATAAAAAATCAGGTCTACACCGTTACTATCAACTCTAGTTATGATTAATATTATTTTTTATTAATTTAGGAAACTAACAGTCTTTGTATAAAGTATTATATATACATTTTAAATTAAATATGACCTGGAGTTCCACTTAATAAATATAAAACATGAAATATACGAGCCCTGAGACATTATTAATTTTACAACAATTTTTACATAATATGATTGAGCAGTTTTGGCTAGGTAGAAAAAAATCCCAAAGATAGGTCTACACGTTACTTTCAACTCTCGTTATGACTAATATTTTGAAGTATAAATAAAAAAAAATTTACAACTACATTTGTTGTGATAATACAAAGTGAGTAAAGTTATTATTTTAATACTTTCATTGTAGTTTTTGATTGAAACGAAAAACCATTGAAAAAGTGAAAAAGTGTGGTTATTTCTTTACTTTTTACACGTAAAGAAAACGACAGAGACAACTGTTCCAATTAGTACCTCGCCTTAATGAAACCGGAAGAAATTGGTCTCTCCCTCAGCACAGATTTGGCTAAGAAAAAAATCAAAAATCTTTTTTCATCACACCTGTTCGAAATACAACAATTGGCTGTATGAGATGAATCAAAATTCATGTTTGTCCCCTAGGGAGTGTAAGGTTTCTCTTCTGATTGGTCCGCGTTCGAGCTTTCTTTCTTCTGATGGGTTGGCTTCCATGGTAAGCGTTTCTTTTTCTCATAGGTTGTGATGAAAAATTGTGGGTATTACTTGGAGCAAAGTATATATATTAGTACTAACATACAGTATGGACACTCCCTGCCGCTCTCTAGATTGCGACCTCACCCCCTCGTCACCCAGATTGATACAGATTGGTTACAGTTTGATTGTCGAACGTATAGGATTTCGCCGCCATTTTGTTTGTTCCGTCAATCGTTTTTTGAAATTTCATTTCTGGCCCGTTGTATGCAGTGTCTAGGGTGTGCTTGGGGCCAAAATGTTTTATTCTCGGGCGGCATACACAGTTATTCGCTTAGGTTTGAATGCAAAGTAACGCCCTCGGAACAAAATATAAATTTGTCCCCTTGTAACTCAAATAACTATTGCAAATTCACTACGGATTCCTTGGTGAAGGTTAATCAGTTAAATAAATATAATCTTAGAGTAGAATCTACTTTTTAAGTACGACATTTAAGTTTTATATCAGCGTTAAGGGATTAAAAAGTAATTAAAACTTTTATGCACTTAACCATAAAATATTCATTTATTAAAATATAGAGTTTTGCTATTTTAAGCAAACTTGTATAAAATTTTCACCAGTCATATATCTAGCCATCATTATATCAGCTCATATACGTCCCCACCCTGAATTAGGGCAATATAAAGCTATACGATAAATCCTTACTAATATTATAAACGCGAAAACTTGTATGTATAAACACAGTTTTATTTCTTTTATGTGGAATTAGTTTAGATATATACTAATATATGTGTTTTTATGTATGTATGTATGAATGGATGTTTGTTACTCTTTCACGCTATAACAGATAAACGGATCTTGATGAAACCTGGATTAACATATAGGCTACTTTGTCCCACGCTTGCGTCTCGTGCACTGCGCATCCTTGAAGACAGCCATAGAAACTATGCTCACACGAACGAAGCCGTTGGCAAAAGCTAGTAAATAATAATTGTTAAATCTGATAACTAGACTGTTATAGAAATTGAACTTGCACATATTTTTAAGTAAGTTTTAGTATTTTTTCTGGAGTGCAATTAAGGATATTTACTTAACTACTTACTTACATACTTTGTACTATATAAGGTGTAACAAAATTAGCTGAAACTATTTTAACTGGTGCTTCTACCCATGAAACTGAACAACTTTCCCAATGGAAACCATAGTCAAATCGCAAAAAAAAATTTAGCCCTCCCATACTAACTCGATCAGCTAAACAGCCAACTTAGTATAGGAAATTCAAATTTTTTTTGAGATCTGACTAGGGGTTTCATGGGGAAAGTTGTTCAGTTTCATAGGTAGAAGCACCAGTTAAAATTGTTTCAGCAAATTTTGTAAGACCTTATATACTTATAATTTACTTACATACTTAAAAGGAAACACAAACATCAATAATATCACAAAGACCATCGCATAAAAATGTACGAAAAAATAACTATGCTAATCGGACTTTTCACTTCTTATTCGCATAACTACACGCTTTCACCGCCCTAACAGCTAATGCATCACGCATTGCCGTGTTATTATTTTTTTCTTATCGAGAGAGAGAATCTAGTAGGCCCAAAGAAAAATACCTTTCTTGAGTCATGCACAGATATGTATTATTTATTCTAAGTAACAGCGTAGGTGGCGTAATGGTTAGGGCTACCACCTCCTGTCCGGGAGGTCGTGGTTCGAATCCTGCCACGTACCAATGTGATTTCGAATTTAGATATGTATACGTTTATCCGACGCTCTTACGGTGAAGGAAAACATCGTGAGGAAACCTGCACACGCCTGCGGAGAAACTTGCAGGTTGTATGTGAAGTCGACTAACCCTTACTGGGTCCGCGTGGTCGACTAAGGCCCGATCGCCCTAATTCAAGGTAGGCTCGAGCCCCTCCGTGGGGACGTATATGAGCTGAAATTATGATGATTCTATGTAACGGATAAGTAATTTTTACGCAGTGTATGAAGTGTCGCAATCTAGAGAGCGGCAGTGAGTGTCCATACTGTATGTAAGTACTAATATATATACTTTGTCAAAGGTGTCATTCATTTCTTTAAGAGGCAGATATTAGTGGGTTCAACATACTGGAACGTCTGCTCTTCTTTTGCCGATCTTGTACTTAGAATAAGTGCAGAGATTCACGGGGTCTCGCTATCGACGTACCTATACACATTTCCTGTGAGCTGGGCAGGTGTCAGGGGTGATGGATTGCTCAGGATATTAAAAAGTAAATGAACTGCCTCGAGACAGTTTTCCACAAAATTTAGTGAAGCACCAGCGTGACTTGACAAATGTGTAAAAAAAAAACCTAAACACTCCGCGAGTGCCGACAGAAGTGATTTTTTTTATAAGTTTAGACTCTGCGAGTATTCCTGGTAAGATGTCAGTTACATTATATGATTAACAGTGTCGTGAGTTTAATGGTTTTTTTCCCATCTCAAATACAATTTTATAAGTTTTGACCCTGCGAGTGTTCCTGGTAAGGTGTCGGTTACGTTACATGGTTACAGTGTCGCTAGTTAATGTTTTTTTCCAATGTCAAAAATGCCCAACGCGCCTAAAGAAGTTCTCACTTCAAAAAGTTTTCTAAATAAACTTCTAACGACATCAAACCACGAGATTCATACATGAGATTATCCTTTCGTTTTGTAAAACCAATAAATATGTTTTATAAAGCAAATTAGTCATTTAAAACTGAGGGACGAAATGAGGCAATTAGTGGATATAAAGCAGGCGAAGGCGCATATTAATACGAGACCTGAAATTGTCATTTCCGCCAAGGCAAATGTAGTTATATAAAACCGGGCAATTGTGAGCCGAACTCGCGCTAAGAAGAGTTCCGTAATCTTATAAAAAAAATAATGTGTGTTCATCATTACAGCTCATATACGTCCCCACCGAGGGGCTCGAGCCTACCCTGAATCAGGGCGATTAGGCCTTAGTCGACCACGCGGGCCCAGTGCGGGTTGGTCGACTTCACACACAACCTTCGAGTTTCTTCGCAGGCGTGTGCAGGTTTCCTCACGATGTTTTCCTTCACCGTTAAAGCAATCGGTAAGTATGTACGTAAGTTTTTTGAAAACTCATTGGTACATTGGCCGTCCAGATTTGAACCCGGTACCTCTGGTTAGATGGACCGAGTCGTTACCGGTTGAGCCACCGACGCTTAATGTGTGTTATAAAACACAAAATTATATTTTTGGTAATAGAACATTTTGTATGGAAAATGTATGAAACTTGTAAAAATCTTAAGGTGGTCGACTATTACTCCTTATTCAGATGGGGGAGGGGGCGGGGGGGAAGACGACTCTAACAGAAATTAGCTCTTTAGAAAAATGGCGTCAATAAACCCTTAGTTGTTTTGAAAGACTTATTTAACGATACCCCACACAATAGGGTACGTCACTGAAAGAAACTATTCATCCCCTCTTCATATAGGGGAGTTACCCTAAAAATTATTTCAGAATTTTATTAAACCATTTTGTATACTTACTTTATACTTATCAGCAAATAAACGTCCCCATCGAGGGGCTCGAGCATACCCTGAATTAGGGCGATCGGGCCTTAGTCGACCACGCGGGCCCAGAGTGGGTTGGTCGACTTCACATACAACCTTCGAGTTTCTTCGCAGGCATGTGCAGGTTTCCTCACGATGTTTTCCATCACCGTAAGAGCGTCGGATAAACGTACATATGAAATCGAAATGCTAAAACACATTGGTACGTGGCAGGATTCGAACCACGACCTCGCGGACAGGAGTTAGCGGCCCTAGCCGTTACGCCTCCGACGCTCTCTACCATTTTGCATACCCATGCCTAATTACAACTTTCTAGTACTAATACTCTGAGCCAAGCCGCGGAAAAATATACAGACAGACAGACATGACGAAACTATAAGGGTTCCTTGTTGACTACAAAACCCTAAAAAATTCAAGAAAATAAAATTTAAAAAATAAAGAATCGAGATGTTCTTTTCAGTATCTCCACAGAGTATTAAGACGCGTACATTAGACGTAAAGTAATATTAGTGTCATTAATATTTCTCTTACGTTCCTGGAAGCCTACACTTAGAACTATGACTTTAGCTCACAATGGTCCGTCTGTTCGTCTGTTCGTCCATCCGAATGGAAGTTCGGTGCACGCGTCCTGCTGCCCTCTTGCACACCATTGCATACAACATTCCTGGACACTGTCCAAGAATCGAGAATGTTACAAAGAGACACCATAACATCCAACTTTCCTGGAGCTGTTTTTTTCGGTACTAAAATGTTACACATACTATGTGTGATCTTCAACCGATTTCCAAAAAGGAAGAGGTTCTCAATTCGACTGTTTTTCTATGTGTGTTAGTTACCTCAGTACTTTTGACTGGGTGAACCGATTTTAATGATTCTTTTTTTATTTGAAAGCTAGTGCTTCCCGTGTGGTCCCATATAAATAATATCAAAATCTGTGTAGTACTTTATTAGAAAATTAACAAAAAACAAATATTATAACGCAAAAATGTGCCAAGTTTTTGCGATGGAAGTTGGTTTTTTAACGTGTTTGCACGTGTTTTTAATAATGATAATGTTTACGTGCATGCTTGAGAGAAAGTGTTTTTATTGCCTTTTTTTTATTCACAATTGGTAAGCCCTTGACATCATCTTACTTGATGGAAAGTGGCGATGATGCCGACGATGGAAGCGGGTTTACCAAGATTACCCAACGCAAAGAGGATCTGGCTATCTTTTCTTCCAGCCGGAACACATCAATGTTGTTAACACTGACGTTTTAGCGGCAAGACTTAGATAAGATGGTGGTAGCTAGCCAGGCGGGCTTAGAAAATGCCCTACCACCAAACCGAGTCTTACAAGTTGACCCCGCCGGGAATCGAACCCGCGACCACCTGGTGTGAGGCGAATGGACTAACCATTACGCCACGGAGGCGGTTATAAGATGCTGAGATAGTTACGTCACCTACTACTTAAAAAAGAGGTTTCTCAATTCGACCGTATATTATGTGTGTTCGCGGATAACTTCGTCATCAATGAACCGATTTTGATATTTTTTTTTTGTTGGAAAGGAGATATCATAAGGGAGGTACCATAATAAGAAAATCAGGTTCTGATGATTGCATCCCAGAGAAATCGAGGGGAACCTTAGTTTCCTATTTGAATTATTTTCAATATTTAATCAATTTGTTTATTCCATAAATTCATAACAAATTACATCTAAAATAAAATGCCTAAAATACTTAAAATAAAACACCTAAAATAACTTACAAAAAAAATCCACCTAAAATAACCCGTCCCTCGTCATCCCCGGTGCAAAGGTGACCATAACACTAGCTGCATTTCCGCGCTGAATGGCTATGGACAGCCTCTGCACCAGGAACGATCCGGAGCGGGATTCAAAGACCCTCTGAACTAGGCGACGCCCTATCTCCCTCACAAGTCACAAGTCGACGTGCCTCCACACTCCAGCTCCCCGCTGTCTCCACCGCAAATGGAGTAAATATATATTTGTCACGGAGTGTGCTATACTTTTCCTCCTTTTTAATTGCCGCAAACTCTGCAGTCGCCCCGGCAACATGTGTCACGTCACAAGTGGCTAGCGGCGAAAGAACTTACGCAGGTTGCATCCCACAGTAAGCACATCCCGTTCCGCCACGGAACCAAAGTCAACCCACCCAGGATGCTTGCCATCCGTGCGACAGAGGCTCAGCGGTTCGATGTATTTAACGTATTTTGATTTAGAACAATATCTCCTACGGTGAAGTTTGAAAAGGACCCTTTCAAAAGTTAACGGAGAATTTAAGTTGATTCAGAAGCCTAATTTGGAAGTTTGGTCGGTGCCCTTTTGTGGGGATGACCTTTCTTTTTAATAATCCATGACTGTAGGTACTCTTAAATAATTAATTGATTTTTAGGGTTTAAAAAGTAAAAACTTAAAGGGTAAAAAAGGGACCCTATTATTATGACTCCGCTGTCCGCCTGTCACCAGGCTGTATTTTATGAACCGTGATAGCTAGACCAATGAGTTTTTCTAAACTTACGTATACATATACTCACCGATTGCTTTAACGGTGAAGGAAAACATTGTGAGGAAACCTGCGACAAAACTCGAAGGTTGCGTGTGAAGTCGACCAACCCGCACTGGGCCCGCGTGGTCGTCTAAGGCCCGATCGCCCTAATTCAGCGTAGGCTCGAGCCCCTCGGTGGGGACGTATATGAGCTGATATGATAATAGCTAGACAGTTGAAATTTTCACAGATTTTGTATTTCTGTTGCCGCTGTGACAACAAATACTAAAAATTAGAACATGTGAATGTTTCCATACAAAAAACGTGTTTTTTAAACGAGAAGAAACTAGCGCCATCTAGTATGATGGTGCGGAACCCTTTGTGCGCGTTTTTGACTCGCACTTTACCGGGTTTTTTTTCTTAGCTAGTACCTCCCTGCAAAAGTGCGAAGTTTTGTGAATTAATTATTTTTTTTTGTTGCTCAAGGCATTAGAAAGCTCTATGTAATGAAACAAAAGCAATGACGTAGCAAACTTATGTAGGAACATCAGTTCAATAGATAAAAGCTTCGACCAATATAACAAATAGGTACCGGCCTATGCGAACAACCGCACAACAGAATGAGCGATTTCACTCATTTCACCTTAGTATTTCCCAAATGGCTTGGAGGTCGAAATTAGTGAAATTAATTATCTGATTTGTGCTACATTCCGAGTACGATTCTCTATGTCTGTCATTGTTTATATTTGAACGAGACTCGGTAGACTATAGTGGTGTGACGTGAGTGTGTATTTGAGATCAGTTGTATTTGTTTTTTTATGAGATTAGTGTATGGATAGGGCCGGTCCATTATATTTGGTCGCAGGAATAAAGTTACAACTTGTTAGGAAAAGTTTTGGAATTATGTTTGGGAAACTGTTAATCCCTCACACCTGCTCAAGGACTTATGAGAACTGTAATTTAATTGTCGATTTCTAAATATTTATGTTTTCAATTTTGTAAACAGAGAAAAGTATAAACAGTTACCTACGTTAATAAATAAATAAATATTCTGGGACAAATCACACATGGTCATCTGGCCCAAAGTAGGATTCCCTGTGTTATGGGAACCAGAGACTGATATACATACTTATATACGTTTAAATACATACATATATAGATATTTAACACCCGACACAAAGCAAACAAATCTGCTCAGAACACAAATGTTTGCCCTGGGTGGGGATCGAACATACAACTTTCGGATCACCATTCCCTCTCGTATATCTACCAGATACGCTAGACTACCAGGTTTATAATATAGCGTCCCCACTTACCTACCTAAGGGCATAACAGTGGAGGCCGCTATTCCTGCCAACACCATAAGGTGAAGACATGGAAGTTTCGGATCACCAGTCAAGACCACTAACCACTGAGCCACAGAGTCGTTACCAGATTTACTATTGATCGAGAATTTCTGTAAGTACATATATGTAAGCGGCGGTGGCTAAACGGTAACGAATCGGTCTTCCTAACCAGAAATCCCGGGTTCAAATCCGGATGACCAGTGGAGGGAACTTACGTAGTTACATATGTTTACCGATTGCTTTAACGGTGAGAGAAAACATCGTGAGGAAACCTGCACGTCTGATTCCAGGTCGCGTTGCACGTGCACGTTCGTACGTGTAAATGTAAATGCCCTAAACGTGATCGCGGGTGATGCTTAGTGCAACACCAGACAATCGCCGCCTGACCCTTGGATAGCACGGTTAATTGTGTCACACGACAAGAGAAGAGAGAGCACATTTATTCGCCTGCGTGGACATCGTTTTTAATTCTGTCTTTTAGGGTGAGTGATGCGCGAGCCGCAAGCGGCTCTCGAGCGCGGACATGAGTTTTCCTTAGATCCCTCAGGAACGATATCGGGCTGTTCTGATTAGAAGTCTGTGTCACTTTCCACCCCCTCAACCAATTCTATACAAAAAACCACTTCACTCCGTAGCTCCGTTGCGACGCTGACGTGCGCGAGCGCGGAAATGAGTTTTCCCCAGATCCCTCGGGAACCATGTCAGGATATACTAATTAGTAAATTATATCATTTCCCACCCCCTCAGCCATCTCTGTGCAAAAAATCACAGCAATCCATTGTTCCGTTGCAATGTTAAAGAAACTATCCAAAAAAAGAGTATATTTTAAGTTTCCTCAGGAACTGCATCGGACTATGCTATTTTTACGGGATAAAAAGTAGCCTATGTCCTTCCCAGTGACACAGGCTACCTGCATGCCAAATTTTATCAATATTGGTTAAGGTGTTGAAGCGTGAAAAGGTAACAAACAAACACATTTTCACATTTATAATACTAGCTTTTTCCCGCGGCTCCGCCCGCGTGGACATCGTTTTTATGACTGTATTTAAGGGTGATTAGTAAATTATGTCGTTTCCCACCTACTCAACCATCTCTGTGCAAAAAATCACAACAATCGAGTATTTTTTTAGTTCTCCCCGGAACTGCATCAGAATATGATATGTTCCCGGGATAAAAAGTAGCCTATCTCCTTCCCCGTGACACAGGCTACCTGCATGCCAATTGGTCAAGGCGTTGAAGCGTGAAAAGGTAACAAACAAACAAACACATTTTCACATTTATGATATTAAGTAAGGATTAGTATTAGCACAGTATACTACAGAGTACTATAACTATAACCAATTAACTATCGACCGGTCAGGCGATAAATTGCTAGAAACATTTACTTAAAATCTCATTTATTTTTCCAAAGAAAACGTAGTTAGGCCCCGTATATCTCAGGTGCACCCCAAAATTGGTAGTGAGATGCCTTCCTGTCCCAAATACGACTGTCGGACCCTTGTCACAGTCTAATTATACATTACAGCTTTCATTTGCCGAGACTGCCGCCAAATAAGTCACCGGACGAATTTCTTAACAAAATAAATAAATAAAATACGTTTGTTTTCCATGGTTTTTTTTTATAGAAAATTTTGCTGTTCAATCGAATTTTGTAGATTACTTTCGTGTTAGTATTAAGTGATATAGTGACTGTTTTTGTTGTTAAATTTGTTAAGCTTTAACGCTTTTAAACTAAGCTTATTGACAAAAAATAATATAGCTTTAAAAATAAACTTGTTGACATTTGAATTTTTAAAGTTTACGTGACATTATTATATTATAACTAGCTGTCCAGGCGAACTACGTACCGCCTTACATTACATTACACTGCCCTACCCTACCCTACCCTACATTATCCTACACTACACTACCCTACCCTACCCTACACTACCCTACCCTACACTACCATACCCTACCCTACTTACACTACACTACACTACCCTACCCTACACTACCCTACACTACACTACACTACCCTACCCTACCCTACACTACCCTACCCTAAAATAAAATAGATGTTGGCCGATTCTCAGACCTACTCAATATTCTCACAAAATTTCATGAGAATCGGTCAAGCCGTTTCGGAGGAGTACGGGAACGAACATTGTAACACGAGAATTTTATATATAAGATATATGTTAAATAATTATAATTATATATATGTTAATGTATGTTATAATTATTTAAACATTTGCATCCCTTGCACAGGCGAAACATGATTGCACTACAAAATTATATTAAACATCTTACTATCATGTTTGATGCAGATAAATCATCATTTCATTTCATTAAAATAATAAGGTATTGTATTAAAATTGGCTTAAAATTCTCAATGAATCGGATACATTTTAGTATACCGAAATTGGTCACAAAAAGTTTGAAATAAGTAGGTATTACACGTTTAAGGGCATGTGATTTGCTATGAAACTATAAAGACAGCTCTAACCCTAAGCTAGCCTGTAACCACATTTATTACACACTAGCTTTTGCCCGCGGCTTCGCCCGCGTGGACATAGCTTTTATAACTCTTTTTGAGGGTGAGTGGTGCGCAAGCCGCAATCAGCTCGCAAGCGTGGACATGAGTTTTCTCCAGGTACCTCAGGAACTGTATCGGGCTATTCGGATTAGCAGTCTTTGTTACTTCCCACCCCCTCAACAAATTCTATACAAAAAAACACTTTAATCCGTTGCTCCGTTGCGACGCCACCGACGTGCGCGAGCGTAGAAAACAGTTGTCCCCAGATCCCTTTGGGAACTATGTCAGGGTATACTTAATAGTAAATAATATCATTTTCCACCTCATCTCTGTGCTAAAAATCATTTTTTCGATACGATTTTAAATAACTTAACGAACAAAGAGTATTGTTTTAGTTTCCTCAGAAACTGCATCGGGCTATGATAATTTCCACAGATAAAAAGTAGACTATTTCATTCCCAGTGATACAGGCTACCTGCATGCCAAATTTCATCAAGATTGGTATAGATGTTGAAGTGTGAATATATAACAAACAAACAAACACATTTTCACATTTATAATATGAAGTAAGGATTTCTAAATCTTAAATAACATATAGAGCGTCGGTGGCCGAACGATTAGGGCCACCACCTCTTGTCCGGAAGGCCGTGGTTCGAATCCTGCCACTTACCAATATCTATACGAATATCGATTTCATACTGTTATGTACGTTTATCCGACGCTCTTAAAGTGAGAAAGACATCGTGAGGAAACCTGCACACGTCTGCGAAGAAACTCGAAGCTTATGTGTGAAGTCATTCAACCCGCAATGGACCCGCGTGATCGTCTAAGGCCTTAGACTCTAAGGCCTGATCGCCCTAAATCAGGGCAGGTCGAGCCCCTTGGTGGGAACATATATAAACTGATATGACGAAATAACACATATTCCTATATTATTAAAAAAACTTATTCAAATCATTATATCAATCTAGTAATAAAATTTCCTAAAAATATTATTATGGGTCAAATCCTCGAGTCGTATCACCTCCAAAGGAGCCCATGACGCACTTCTCGTTGCTGCGCTGGATGGCATTAGACAACCTTAGCAGCAGGTAGGACCCGAAGCGGGCGTCATATCTCCTCTCTCGAAGGCGACGGTCAATCTTCCTAATGAAGGCAAATGCCTCTGAGGGTTCAGCAGCCGGTTGTCTCACAGACCAGCGGCACAAAGCAGTAATTTACCTCCAAGTCCGAGTACTTATTATGTTTCTTTCTCGCCGCAAATTGAGCAGCAGTACCGTACGGGTGAGGAGTGAGGCAGAAAAAGTGGCGTCCCAAAGCAGGCACGTTCCTCTCTGCCATAGCACCTGTTTAAACCCTCCGGCCTTTTGCCATCAGATCGACTAAAGCCCGGCGTCTGCATCAAAGATGGAATATTCCATCTGGCCGAGACCAGTGCCCTCCGAGTGAGGTCAATAAGGAATTGGTGACGTGGGAATCTTCACAAACAACGACCGCAACTCAGTGAGTGATGGCCAATTGCCTCCACCGTGGACCCGCAAATACATTGATGAGGTTCACAGATATTGATATTGCAGGCGGAGAGCAACTGCCACAAGCAAATAGTCTCCGTCAGAATAGTTCCCATATCTGTGCCTCCTGTTAAAAGATGCTAAACACGATTTATGTGTTTATGTGTGGAATTTGTAAAAAAAATACTTATCTGTTCTTTCATGAAACACATCGCTACGTGCCATAGTTCCAGAGTTAGATTTGTGTAAAGTAGCTTAGACTGAAAAATACATAAAAGAAATCCACTCAAAAGTAGGTATGAAATAATATTTTAATGTTTTAATACAACATATGCGCGTTTTATTATTCCTGCAGTGCCATCTATTGACATTCTGCTGCTAACCTCTTTAGTTTTCCGGGATAAAGAATACCCGACTATACAATGATGGTCAAAACAACCCATCCCAATGTAAAGGTTTCATATTTTTACGTTGAGCCATTCTAAAGATAAAATTTTTTTGCATTCCTGCAGGAACCCTTAATTTTTTTGGGATTCACAATGTTTTTGTTCCCGATAAGGGTATCAACGTGTAAAATTTGATTGTAATAGGTCAAGCCACATTTGCGTGGTGAGCCATGATATAAATGAATACTTTTGATATTCCCACGGGAACTCTTGAATTTTCCGGGATAAAAAGTATCCTATATGTTAACCCGGGCTATAAGGAACCACCATACAAAATTTCATCAAAATCGGCCTGGTAGTTTTTGCGTGATGCGCGAACATACAGACAGACAGACAGACAAAAATTCCAAAAGTTGTTGTTTTGGCCTGTGTATCGTTAGTAATGTTCACCACAGTTATTATTTTCCTAAAATATTTCATGTACAGACACGTCCCTGTTACAGTTTTATTATATTATAGATTAGTTTTAGAACGTAAACTAAGTTACACAATTTCCCACTTAATGTAATAAGATAATAATTAGGTACTTATTTGTGATGATTAGTGGTATTTGTATCTATCAGGATACAAATAGCTATCTGGTAAATTAGTGTAAATATAAGAATTACCAACCAATTGATGTTATTTGTATCTACCAAAAACATAAATGTGAAAAATATTAGCCAAGTTCAATACTAAAAATATGCTTGGTTGTACACTACGCCGACAAAAGGATTGAGATCTAAATGGGTGCCAAGTTCTGTAGATAATCCTAAAATCTATACTTATAAGAATAAATAAAAAATGTGTATCTACTAGGATACAAATAGCCATCTGGTAAATTAGTGTAAAAATAAGAATCAAGAATCACCAACCAATTGATGTTATTTGTATCTATCAGTATACAAAAACTATCTGGTAAATTAGTGTAAAACTAAGAATAACCAACTAATTAATGTTGTTTGTATCTATTAGGATACAAATAGCTGTTTGGTAAATTAGTGTAAAAATAAGAATTACCAACCAATTGATGTTATCCATCAGGATACAAATAGCTATCTGGTAAATTAGGGTAAGTTACCAACCAATTGATGTTATTTGTATTTATCAGGATACAAACAGCTATCCGGTAAATTAGTGTAGAAATAAAAATAACTAACCAATTGATGTTATTTGTATTACTACGATACAAACAGCTATGTATCCTAGTAGATACAAATAGCTACCCGGTAAATTAGTGTAAAAATAAGAATTACCAACCAATTGATGTTATTTGGCGCAAACCGAGTATCTCGCTCGAACTGGTGGTGAACTGAATATTCTCCTGGGAAATTCTGGAGACGCGGAGAGCAGGGAGCGGCAGATTGCGGCTATTATTTCTAACGCCCCTCTGTTTACCGAGATAGTTACCCCACCCTAAATTATAGGCCACAGGTAGGCAGGGAGATAGGTGCCTTTAGGTACACACCCGGGAATACGTGAAAAAATGGAAAGAAAATTGGAATTTACGACAGTGAAACACTCGCGCGGTGGTAACGAAAGTATAGGTTCGTATATATTTTTTTTTGGTTGATTTGATTGTGTACTTTCAAGACTTTTTGATGATACGAAAAGGTTTTTCGTCCCAGACTAAAATCATGAGGCTTTTTTGTTTCGCAACGCCGTAGTTTTTTTTGCTGAATATTTTATTTTAGGCTTGGAGCTAGGATGCTGAAACAATAGATTTTGTTTACGAAAACGAGTAAGGTCTAGTCAATGTAAATGAAGGTTTTTTCAGTTATTGAAAAACAATAATACCAAAGAGTTGTTCATTCTTTCGCTTGTTAACGCATTAGCAAAGTATATAATTATAAGGTCTAACAAAATTAGCTGAAACTATTTTAACTGGTGCTTCTACCTATGAAACTGAACAACTTTCCCCACGAAACCCATAGTCAAATCTCAAAAAAAAATTTGAACTTCCCATACTAAGTTGGCTGATCAGCTGATCGAGTTAGTATGGGAGAGCCATTTTTTTGCGATTTGACTATGGGTTCCATGGGGAAAGTTGTTCAGCTTCATGGGTAGAAGCACCAGTTAAAATAGTTTCAGCTAATTTTGTTAGACCTTATATATTAGTACTAACATGGCATTATCGTACAACTGAAATCACAGGGATCGTTGTAGTTAGTTTTGTTTACATGACCACCTTTTTCTTTCATAACATAGCTTAAAACAAAATGTTTCATTTACAAAGTTTGAATCTTCTCAGGAAGATTTCTACATGGGGAGACCGGGGGCATTTGGGCCACGGAACAGTTGAGCCAGAGCCACAGATGAGATACTAGTTACTTCGTAACAGATATTGCACTTCCTTATAAAATGAAAATACCTACGCATTTATCCGTATTTATTTATTTGACTGACTCGGTGGCTCAGTGGTTAGTGCCCTTGACTACTGATCCGAGGGTTGTGGGTTCGATCCCCACCCAGGGCAAGCATTTGTGTGATGAGCAGATTTGTTTGCTCTGTGTCTGGGTGTTAAATATATCTATATATGTATGTATTTAAACGTATATAAGTATGTATATCAGTCTCTGGTAACCCATAACACAGGGAATCTCACTTTGGGGCCAGATGACCATGTGTGATTTGTCCCAGAATATTTATTTTATTTATTATTATTTATTATCCACCTACTCCTTCCCACTTTCAGACAATACACGGAAACATGGGTATTAAGGCGCTCGTTTTAGTGGTTATAACTGCGTACACAAGCGGCGCGCGAATTGCGGCGGGGACTGTACGATGTTCTAGCACTGAAGAGCGGAGCCAATGTGTAGGTACTTATTTCGCCTGCTCGACCTAGTGACGGGGGCCTGCCAGAACCCTTTCCTCAGCTCGTCTACATACTACGAATGTGCACATAGTTTTAAAGTACTTAAGCAAAATTATACCCGGTCAGACACGTGGACACATGTTAAGACCTCCAAGAGTGTTTTGAACAACATCTTTTCATTAACTTTTGGTATTTTTTTGATTTTCACTGTTCTCACCAACCGACGCGACGTTAAAACATTGCATGTTCTGCAAGATTTTTAGACGCTTAATTGATAAACGTAACGGATAGGGCCGCTACCTTCTGACCGGGAGGTCGTGGTTCGAGTCCTGCCACGTGTTTTCGGATTTCGATTTCATATGTACGTTTATCCGACGCTCTTACGGTGAAGGAAAAAATCATAAGGGAACCTGAACACGACTGCGAAGAAACTCGAAGGTTGTGTGTGAAGCCAACCAACCAGGGCGGGCCCGCGTGGTCGACTAAGGCCTGATCGCCCTAATTCAGGGTCGGCTCGAGGCCCTCGGTGGGGACGTATATGAGCTGATTTGATAATTATGCTTAAAACTTTTTGGAAAATTGCATTTCTTTTAAGTGAAAATATAATTGTACAGCAAAAAATATCCCCAGAGACCTACTCAGGAAAAAATGAGTCGGAATCGTTCTCGATAATTTTATTTTAAGATGTAATTACACAAATAGAGGTAGGTAGGTAACTAAATGTAATTGAAAAGCTTTCTGTCTTCAGCAATCATATTAGATAAAAAAAACAGTCAAGTGCGAGTAGGACTCGTACTGTATGGTACTGTAGACTTTCACAAAAAACAAATATGCATTTTAAAAATCAAAATTGATTTTGCAGTTGGTGATAGAACATTTTGTATGGAAAATCTATGAAATTTTTACAAATCCAACTGCACACCTTAAGTTGGTCGACTATTACTCCTAACTAAACGTACGAAAGCCTACTTAGCCGTGATAGTTTTCCTTTTAAAGTAGTTATACAAGTGAGTTTTTTTATGGGTCAGTATGGGGAAATTCTAAACTACAAGAGCTCACAGCTCTAAACTACAAGAGAACACGCTCTTAGGAACCGTGATCTCAATTTTAGAGAAAATAAAAGTGGCGTATAAAAAAATAAAAAATCTTGATAGGTTCGGAGATATGGCTCTTTTAAAAAAAAAAGTTTTTGTTATTTCGATTGTATATCACTATACAAACCAAAAATTGTACGGAGACCATAGATCTAAAGTTGCTAGAAGTTGTTGAAATTAACGTCAACAAAAAATTCACCCCTCTTAACATAAAAAAATATACCTTGAATTATTTTTTTACATTTTATAGTACTACTTTGTCGGCGTGATTGATATTTCAGTTTTCTAATACAAGTCTTTGAAGTAAGCCGCGGACATACAGACAGAGATGGCGAAACTATATGGGTTGCTTGTTGACGTCTGATCCTAAAAAAGTGGTATATTGGTCGTTGTCATCTCTTAAGGTGTATTCATAAAAAGGCACTCACATTAATTTTGTCTGTCCGCCACAGGGTTGACCTAGCATGTGCTCGGATAAGGATATCTCTCTACTCAACAACATTGTACAGTGTCTGGCAACAGAGCAAGTATTCAAAATTGTTTGTAAATCAAAGTGGCATAATGTTGAATTATTAAAAAAGAGCGTCAGTGGCGTTAACGGTTAGGGCTGCTACCTCCTGTCGGTCGTGGTTCGAATCTAGCCACGTACCAATGTGTTTTCGAATTTCAATTTCATTATGTACGTTTATCCGACGTTCTTTAGGTAAAGGAAACATCGTGAGGAAACCTGCACACGCGTGCGAAGAAACTCAAAGGTTGTGTCTTTTGGTTGATGTGGGTCATCATCATCACATGCGAAAGTAGGTTGATTTGTAAACTTTTAATCAGATGGTCTAATTCAATAACATATCTTAATTTCGCCCAATTTAACAACTACAATAGTATACACAAATCCACCTAGGTCCTTTTAATGTCTCCTTGAAAGGAGTGATTCCACAGATTGAACACATGTTGCAAAAGGGTAACGCAACATTCATCATCCTCATCATACCAGCTCATATATGTCCCCGCCGAGTCGACCACGCGGGCCCAGTGGGGGTTGGTCGACTTCCAAAAGAAGTCGCTCAAATTCGGGTTGCATTATCGTTTGTAACTTGTCTTTAATCTGTGGAATCACTCCCGTCAAGAAGACATTTAAAGGGCACAGGTGGATTTGAATATAGTGGTTGTAAAATTGGTAAAAATTTAGATAAGTTATTGAATTAGACCATCTGATTAAAAGTTTGCAAATGAACCGACCTTCGCATATGATGATGATGACCCACATTAAACAAAAGTAGTCCACTGCTGGACCTAGGCCTCCCTCATGTCGGGGGGGGGGGTGGGTTTGCTGTAATCGCCACGCTTGGCAGGCGGGTTGGTGATCGCAGTGTGCAGTGTGGTAATAGTTTCCAGAAAGGATGCAGCTACCCTCTTACGACACCCTCGGTAAGAAATGTTGTGGTACTTGTGCAAAAGTTTATATAGGAATAAATATGGTATGGTGACAACCCTACCAAAAGATGGTCTATGTGCACCGCGTCACTCTTCCAACGGTTCCGTGCTCCGCGCCCCTCGAGAGCAAGTCAGCGTGCTCTTATGCCGACCAGGTTAAAGGGGTTAACTGACGGGGCTCTCACTCCGCATTAGCGCGCACAATTTCCTAGTGTTTGTCTGAATATGCTTTGCAACATTGGGTGAAAGGTTTTCCGTAGGATTAAGGACCATAGTTCCTTTACTGAGGAAAGTCCTATATTTTCAGCGCACGCAGGTTCATGTCGTTTGTCCCAATGTGCAGTTGCAACGTTTCAGGATTGTCCTTCAATAAATAATAAGGTCGTTACCGAGAGGGGATCCTGTGTTTTCAGCGTACGCAGGTTCGTGGCGTTTATCTCAACATGCAGTTGCAACGTTTCAGGTTTGTCCTCTAATAAATAACAGTCAGGGCCGTTACCGAGAGGAGGGTCCTGTGTTTTCAGCGCACGCAGGTTCGCGGCGTTTGTCCCAATGTGCAGTTGCAACGTTTCAGGATTGTTCTCCAATATATAAAAGGGCCGTTACCGAGAGGGGGTCCTGTGTCTTCAGCGTACGCAGGTTCGTGGCGTTTATCCCAATATGCAGTTGCAACGTTTCAAGATTGTCCTCCAATAAATAACAGTCAGGGCCGTTACGGAGAGGAGGGTCCTGTGTATTCAGCGCATGCAGGTTCGTGGCGTTTATCCCAATGTGCAGTTGCAACGTTTCAGGATTGTCCTCCAATAAATAACAGGGCCGTTACGGAGAGGAGGGTCCTGTGTCTTCAGCGCACGCAGGTTCGTGGCGTTTGTCCCAATATGCTGTTGCAACGTTTGTCCTCCAATAAATAACAGTCAGGGCCGTTATCGAGAGGGGGTCCTGTGGTGTTTTAAGCGCACGCAGGTTCGTGGCGTTTGTCAGAATCTGTAGTTCTGACGTTTCAGGTTCGTCTTCCAATAAAGCATAGCCAGAGCTTTACTTTCTGTGTTGTCCTGTATTTCAGCGCACGTAAATTCGTGGCGTTTGCCTGAATATGCTGTTGGGACAGTTCAGGATTATCCTCTAGTAAAGAGTATTCAATAGATGTATTTTCGTGAACATAGGCCTCTTTAGGTAAATATTCTCGCAGTCTAGGGCCCTCCATAACGTTTTAAAACTAGGACAGTTAAGTTAGTTATAAGGTACTTCATGCATATTCAGAAATAATTGTGTCAATGTTAACAGTTATCCATTGTTTAAATTGAAGACTCCCGTAACGTGAAGCCTCCTGTGAGTCCTCACGAGGTCCTATTAAATGTCACGAAGTACCCAGCTTTGATGGCTCGAAGGGAACTCCGTTACAACTTTGAAACTTTGAACTTAACGTAACTGATTCGTTATAGCTCTAAGAATTGTTAAACTTAAGTGGCAGCCCGTAGAACAGATGGCCGTTGGGGAAATAAAGTTCTCGAATGGCAACCGCGCACCGGAAGACGTAGCGAAGAATGGCCTCCCACTCCCACGACCTAATAGAAGCAGCGGGAAGCTGTTGGATGCGGGCAGCGCAGGACCGTTCGTTGTTCAAATCCTTAGGGGAAACCGTTGTCCAGCAGTGGAAGTCTTTCGGCTGATATGATGGTGATGATGACAAAACGTGATTAAGGGGTTTAAAAACAAAAGCTGCGGGTGTGTCGGCAACACACATTAGTTCATTTTTTAATTCTTCTGTTCTGTGGTCGACACAAGCCTCATTCACTTTGACAAATGATAAGTAAGGGATCCGTCATGTACAGAATCAAACTGAGGGTATGTCGGAACAGCTGTTTATTATTGTACCTACGAGTACCTAGAATATAACCAAAGTATATTTATTAGTACTAACATACAGTATGGACACTCCCTGCCGCTCTCTAGATTGCGACCTCACCCCCTCGTCACCCAGATTGAAACAGATAGGTTACAGTTTGGTTGTCGATCGTATAGGATTTCGCCGCCATTTGGTTTGTTCCGTCATTCCTTTTTTGAAATGTCATTTCTCGCCCGTTGTATGAAGTGTCCAGGGTGTGCGATAGTCCTTCTAGCGTAGTCGGGTAAAAATAAACAGATAAATTACAAAGATATTTTTTTCCAAGTCTAATAATTTATTTATAGACGGGTTATTTTAGGTATTTTAGGTGTTTTATATTAGGTAATTTGGGAAATTTGTTTTAGGTGTTTCATTTTAGGTAATTTAGGCATTTTATTTTAGGTGTTTCATTTTAGGTAATTTAGGCATTTTATTTTAGGTGTTTTTTTTGTACTTATGTGTTGTTGTACTTTATGTGTTTGTATGACTTATTAGTAATGACAGTAAATTAACATCTTTGTTATAACTTATTACAAAGATGTAAATTGACTGTCATCAAAAGTGTGACCAAAGCACAGATTACTAAATAGTTACTTACCAAAGTACAATTCAACGCACGTAAAAAGAGCTCCGAGCGACCTACCTGCGCAGTGAATGAATTGCGGGCCAAATTGGTGGTAAGGGGTGAGGCGCGACGGGGGAAACACGCGTCTCTCTTGTTTGCTGTCGCGTGATTGGTTCGCCAGTTGTCATTTGTTTCCCGCCTGCGCAAACACATTCCCACCACTTGACCACTGGAGCTCTTTTTACGTGCGTTGAATTGTAACCCACGATGCACGTAGGTCTGATATACAATGTGTAGTAATAAAATTGGTGTGGGTTCTATGCATTAACTGGGGCTTCCATTGATCAAACTGAACAACTTTCCTTACGAAACCAATAGAAAATTCTCAAAAAAAATTTGGACTCCACACAAAACTGATCATCAGCAGATCGATTTACAAATCGATTTTTCTGATCGAATTAACAATCTTTATAATGTAAAGATTTTTTTTGCGGATTAAGAATGAGTCTCTTGGAGAAAGTTGCCGCAGTTGACGGGTTCTACACAAATTTTGTTGATGTTTGTTTGCTAAATTATTTGCACCTTTGATAAATGCTGCTCGCCGCTGCCGGCTCGCATCAAACGGTTGCGTCAAAGGGACCTCCTTAAGTTCAATCGCGGTGCCGCCTACGTTACACCCGCACGGGGTCGCGCGAATCTTGTTAATTTTTTAAATATTAATTTTGACGACTATTCTGAAGATACTTCGTCCAGCAGTGATTGATTAAAATTGATGACAATTTCTCAATTCTTATTACTTGTTCTAAATACATCATCATCATATCAGCCGAAAAACGTCCACTGCTGGACAAAGGCTTCCCCTAAGCATTTCCACGACGACCTTTCCTGCGCTGCCCGCATGCTTCGGTTTCCCGCGATCTTCTCCAGGCCGTCGATCCACCGCGTTGAAGGCCTGCCTACGCTACGTTTTCCAATGCCCGGACGCCACTCGAGACCTTTACTACTCCAACGGCCATTTCTAAGCAAAAATTTAATACAAATTTTTTGGTATTTTTTTTATCCTCATTCTCATCTCATCTTATTTTCAACTCATTTCGGAACACCAGTTCGGGTGTACTGCAGCTTATTCCCCGAACGTACTATACATCCTGTGTTCAATACCAACTTGCTTTTATTTATCGCACACTAAAGAATCAATGGCTCGTAGAAAATGCAATAACGTCACTCTGTGCAACAAATTTTTATTGAATACAGTATATTTGCCGAATTTCACACATAAATTGTGGAGTCTTGACTGGTGGCAAATATGTGACTTCTGTGTTTGTTTAAAGCTAATGCTCCTTTTTACAAGTATTAAACGGATTCTGTATTTATATTGACAGTAATATAACGCTTAAAATAACGACTTTGATAAGAAAATAAGTAACTTTTTTTTAATTCACAATTGGTAAGGCTGATAGTAAGTGGCGATGATGCTGTAGATGGAAGCGGGCTTACCACGATTCCCCAACGCAATGGAGACCTGGCTATCTTAACTTAATGTCGGAACACATCAATGTTTTTAACACTGATCTTTGGCGGCAAGCCTTAGATAAGATAGTGGTAGCTAAACCAAGCGGGCTTAGAAAAGGCCCTACCACCAACGAAAACAGAGTCTTACAAGTTGACCCCACCGCGAATCGAACCCGCAACCTCCTGGTGTGAAGCGAATGGACTAACTATTACGCCACTCGAATCGTGTCAATTCATAATCGTTTACTACAATACATATCAGCGATTCAGAAGGAAAATAGAAAAGGAAGGAAAGGGAAGTACGTCATTCATAATCCACAAAGGACAAGAATTTAAGTGATATTATTCTAATAATAAGTTAATAAGTTTTACATTGTGTTTATTTTATTTTTTATATTTTTGGGTACAATAAAGAGTATTTATCTTATTTATCTTATCTTATCTTAATATTTGAACATCTTGCTTTTTTAAGCAGAAAAACCAAAAGGATATGTACATTTGTTTGACTAATAATTGAAAACGCTAAACACGTTAAAAAACCGACTTCCATCGGAACAACTTAGTACATTTTTGCATCATTATTTTTGGTTTTTGTTAATTTTTTGATTTTGATAAAATTTAAATGGGACAACACGGGAAGCACTAGCTTTCTAATAAAAAAGGAATCATAAAAATCGGTTCACCTAGCCCAAAGATATGAGGTAACAAACATAAAAAATAAATAAAAAATACAGACGAATTGAGAACCTTCTCCTTTTTGGAAGTCGCTTGAAAATATGCTTATTTATCAAAAAATGAAGTTTGATTAGTGTTCCATAACCGTTATAAAATATGTACTCTTCCATATTTAAAAAAAAAACCGGTAAAGCGCGAGTCAGAACCGCGCACAAAGAGTTCCGTACCATCTTATTAGATGGAGCTAGTTTCTTCACGTTTAAAAAACACGTTTTTTGTATGTATACTTTATTTTTTTCTAATTTTTAGTATTTGTTGTTATAGCGGCAACAGAAATACATCATGTGTGAAAATTGCAACTGTCTAGCTATCACGGTTCATGAAATACATCCTGGTTACAGACGGACAGACAGACGGACGGACAGCGGAGCCTTAGTAATAAGGTCCCGTTTTTACCCTTTGGTTACAGAATCCTAAAAATATACATAAAAAAGTAACCGACATAGTTTTCAGAATTACCAAACTTAAGTCATATCTTCAAAACTGTTCACCGCCGCCCTGGAATATGTTTTTAAGCTTTTGGACCGTGGTGGACTTGGCATCAATATCAACGTCGAATTTGGCACAATGCTCTTTGGCCTCAGGTAAGCCTCTCAATACTTAGGTTTTAGAATGAACATCATCATATTAGCTCATATACGTCCCCACCGAGGGGACCCTACCCTGAATTAGGGCGATCGGGACTTAGTCGACCACGCGGGCCCATTGCGGGTTGGTCGACTTCACACACAACCAGCGAGTTTCTCCGCAGGCGTCTGCAGGTTTCCTCACGATGTTTTCCTTCACCGTAAAAGCGTCGGATTAACGAATGAACATAGACAAGACGAAAATTATGTCAAACGTCCGTGTCGCACCTACTACTCTGAAGGTTGGAAGACTCTACACTACACAACAAACCAGTTAGGTAGGTCCAACTTCCAGAAAGAGATCAATCGTCAAATCCAACTCGGCTGGGCAGCGTTCGGGAAGTTTCGCAATATCTTCTCGTCCCAAATACCGCTTTAAGACCAGTGTGTGTTGATAATGATGACATACGGTCCATGAGGTACTTTAACTCTCTCTAATAATAATAATTCAGTATTGAGTATTAACTAAGACATGGTCGCTTACTCTGGGCCTCATAAGAAGGCTCGAGTTCACCAAAACGGCAAGGAAGCGTGCTATGCTCGGAGTTTCTCTACGTGATCGAATCAGAAACTAGGAGATCCGTAGGAGAACCAAAGTAACCGACATAGCTCTCAGAAATGCTTAACTTAAGTGGCAGTGGACAGGGCACACAGCTCGTAGAACAGATAGCCGTTGGGGCAGTAAAGTTTTCGAGTGGTGACCGCGCATCGGAAAACCTAGCGTAGGCAGGCCTCCCAATCGGTGGACGGACGACCTTACGAGTAGCTCGAGCAGCGCAGGACCGGTCGTTGTGGAAATTCTTGGTGGAGCCATTTGTCCAGCAATGGACATCGTTCGGCTGATACGATGATGATATTGACATAAAATAGTTCCATTATAGAGCTACTCATGTGTATGTCTGTCCGTCCGTCCATTACATCAGGTTCTCTGAGATTACTAGACTAAAATAAAATATTCAAGAGTTTACTGGCCATATTACGTTCGCATAGGGCAAATAAACGCATTCAGATTTTAGATGTTGTTTTTTTTTTGGGGGGAGGGGGGGGGGGGGGGTAAGGTAGAAAATAATAATCCCCTCATTTCTGAAACTACTATGCCACAAATTAAGAAAAAAATTAGGAATAAATTAGAGTAATCCAAAGATCGGACCACGAACCGGAAAGCGTAGCGTAGGAAGGCCTCGCACCCGGTGGACCGATGACCTGGTGAAGGTCGCGGGAAGCCGCTGGATACGGGCAGCGCAGAACAGGTTGTCGTGGAAATCCTTGTGGGACGCCTATGTTCAGCAGTGGACGTCCTTCGGCTGATATGATGATGATGATGAATCCTAAGACGAAACGTTTTTACGGAAAACGGAATGGTATGTTACGGAACCCTCCCCACGCGAGTTTGATCCACTCTTGGCCATTTTTTTTATTAATTAGTTAACATTATGATAACCACAATAATTTTGTTAATTAACAAACATTAGCTATTTACTCCTTTTATTTATTTTAATATCGCGATAAGGTTACCAGAGATTGTAACACGAGCATTGTTGAGTTTCCTAATTAATTCAGAGACGACTAGTACCATGCTCGACAAATAACTTGATTTCAGTATTGTTTTCTATCTACAATTGAAAAACGAATACAGTAATAACCATGAGGAAACATTACTTAATTTTCGGTGAAGGAAGCAAAATTAATCAAGTGATATGCGCGGTTATAAGTGAGTTATCTGCTTAGTAGGCAGGCCTCTCGGTAGACCGATGGCCTGGTGAAGGTCGCGGGAAGCCGCTGGATGCGGGCAGTACAGTACCGGTTTTCGTGGAAATCCTTGGGGGAGACTCATGTCCAGCAGTGGACGTCCTTCGGCTGATATGATGAAGTGAGTTTATCTACTTCAGTATGTCGTTATCGTTGATTTAATACCGGCCCAATTTGGGCGCTTCGGACACGTGGTTTAATCGATCTAATTTTGGGTAGAAAGGTATTATTTTGGTAAATATTTAATGAAGAGTTCATAAAGGCCAAATTAATTTAAGAACTTGCAAGTTTGTTTGATAGGTAGGTAACGAAACTACTCAATGGATCTCAGAACGTCATTCGCTACAGATACTTTATTATAGCTATGTTACTCTTGAGGTCAGTCATTACTTTTCCAATACAGTTGTACAAAAAGTGGTACTTTATATTATGCCAGTTTAATGTGCGCAAAATTAATTTTACCGCACACGTGCGTATTACTTTGCCACTTTTTGTTTAAATTTCTAATTATCAAAAAAAATGTAAGAACCAATAACAATTAAAGTACCTACAACTACAGGCCATCATAATTCTCGGGAAGGTTTTGGGGAGGTTAAAAACCACAAAAACAACCGCCCAGTGTACAAAAAAAGGAATTGCCTTCGAATAACGAGCCTTTGTGATACGGAAATGAGAACTTTAATTTTTTTTTTGGATTCTGCAGTTAATCTAGTGATGTTTGTGTACGGCAACAGCATTGGTTGGATGTCTCCCATGACGCATCTGCTGCAGTCAGAGAACTCGCCGCGGAGTCCTCCCCTCACCGAAATACAAGTAAGATTGCCTACCCAAGAGGTTCAGATCAAGGGGACAGTTAACGATAAATCTGAATTTGTATCTGAAACAGTAATTTGCTACAAAAATGTACAGACAATGAATAGTGCAGAATAGTATCTGACGCTCTTACGGTGAAGGAAAACATCGTGAGGAAACCTGCACACGCCTGCAAAGAGGTTTGAAGATTGTGTGTGTAGTCGATCAACCCGCACTGGGCCCGCGTGGTCGAACTAAGGCCCGGTCGCCCTTATTCAGGGAAGCTCGAGCCCCTCGGTGGGGACGTATATGAGCTGATGTGATGATGATGATGAATAGTGCTGTAACTTTGTCGCCTGAAAGGGGACGGCTATATCGTGCGTCAAATCGAGTTGTTTATGATGTTGACCTTGTGAATAATCCAAGTATTCGACCTCGAGCGATGAACTGTTACTAGCATTTTATCTTGATCTTTTCTGTGCTTTGCAAAGGCACTTTAAGGAGTTGGTACACATTGCTATCACTAAGTAAATATAACAGTTGTTATGCCATCTTAGAGGCCTTTTTGGGCAGGTTGAAAATTACTGAGAGTGGACTTCGCCTCTAGCTCTGCAACCTCCATCGATCTAATGAGTTGTTTATAAATTTATGATGTTGACCTTGTGAATAATCCAAGGTTTCGACCTCGAGCGACGAACTGATACTAGCATTTTATCTCGATCTTTTCTGTGCTTTGCAAGGCACGTTAAGAAGTTGGCACACATTGCTATCACTAGGTAAATATAGCAGTTGTTATGCCATTATAGAGGCCTTTTTGGGCAGGTTGAAAATTTCTGTCAATGGAGTTCGCCACTAGCCCTGCAACCTCCATCGATCTAATGAGTTGTTTATGAATTTATGATGTTGACTTTGTGAATAATCCAAGTTTTCGACCTCGAGCGACGATCAGTTCGTTTACTAGCATTTTATCTCGATCTTTTCTGTGCTTTGCAAGTTGCAAGGCACGTTAAGCAGTTGGCACACATTGCTATCACTAGGTAAATTTAGCAGTAGTTATGCCATCTTAGAGGCCTTTTTGGGCAGGTTGAAAACTACTGACAGTGGAGTGTGCCACTATCTCTGCAATCTCCATCGATCTGGACTTGGACCCCGCATAAGGAGAATAGCCCAATCTTTCCCAGTTTTGCAAAAGGGCCCGTGCCACAGCATTAAAAAATGGAAAAGCTGTTGAAAGTTGCTCATCATCTTTTATGCATGCGTCTTTTGTTAAATAATCACCCTATATAAAGATTTCGATTAGGCTTAAATTGAAATGTGGGTAGTTGTACGAGGAAGTACGTACAATTTCAGCTTTGTCAGCAGTATGCCTGGTATAACAATTTCGCACACCAGTTCGCATTTGATCATCTGCGCCGCGCGTACTCACTATCTTCATCATCATCATCATATCAGCTCATATACGTCCCCACTGAGGGGCTCGAGCCTACCCTGAATTAGGGCGATCGGGCCTAAGTCGACCACGCGGCCCAGTGCGGGTTGGTCGACTTCACCACACAACCTGCGAGTTTCTCCGCAGGCGTGTGCAGGTTTCCTCACGATGTTTTCCTTCACCGTAAGAGCGTCGGATAAACGAACATACGAGTATAAATTCTTAATTTGAAATCACATTTTAATTACAATCACGACCTCCAGCACAGGAGACGGTGGCCCTAGCCGTTACGCCACCGACGCTCTTCTATCTCTTCTAGCCTCACTATTTTCATTTATCAATATTTAAAATTTTATACAGTTGTCACAGATTTAATAGTTAATTTAATTGAATATCCGTTTTATCATTAAACCAATCATCTGTAGCGCACATACCAGCACTGCAGTTGTTCAGCCGTTACCTACTGTCTGGGGACTTATAAGCAGGTGAATCTGTAACTAAACTATAACTGTTGGGCCTTATTATTAAGTTTATTATTAATGTTTACAATAACAAATAAAAAAGAAACTAAACAAACAAACTATAGCGTTCTTACTAATGGAGCATAGACAAGGCCCTTGACCAATCTTAACGAATGTTTACTGAATAAAGGTAGACAAGAACATGATTTTTAGGGTTTTGTACACCCAACGGGTGTCCAACGGGACCCTATTACTAAGCCTCCGCTGTCTGTTCGTCAGTCCGTCTGTCCGTCTGTCAGCGGGCTGTATTTCATGAACCGCAATTAGGTAGACGGTTGACATTTCAACAAAGAGTGTATTTATATTGCCGCTATAACAACAAACACATCAAATTTGAAAAAAGTAAAAAAATAAACGTGTTTTTTATAGGTCTTTAGAAGTGTTTTAGATTGAAATATATATTTTTTAAAGGCATAATAAACATTCGGTCCGCAAAATAACTACTTGAGCGGCAAGATTTCATGATTGAGCGGCAGAAAAACATGTCTATAAGCAGCAACTCAACACTGTAGGAAGAGTGTGGTACGGGGAGTTCTAAATGGAAGCGGGAGCGAGCGAAGCGAGCTCGGACTTGCGGAGCACCCCGACTCGGATCCGTTAGGTTCGGAGACTGTGCGGGGAGGCGAGCTAAGCTCGCCTCCCCGCACAGTCGTAGTGTTAGGTTTAACATGAGAACACAGAAGTAGGAGCCCCGAAGGGGCTCCGTCGACCACTCAACACTGTAGGAAGAGTGTAGTACGGGGATGTTTAAAATAATTACAGCCATCCAGAATGACATAAATTGCTGATTGATTTTGAAATGTTTGCTGACCATGAGTTGCTGACCAATTAGCTATTTCTGCTGACCGATTAGCTATTTCTGCTGACCGATTATATTTTTCTGCTCACAGAAATAACAATACTATGCTAACCATTTAATTGACACCCTTTTAGATTTAGCTCTATCGTAATAACGGTAATACAAACAAACGTAAAACTTGGTATGATTATTATAGTACTAACATTGAAGTAAGAAAGAAAAAATAACAAAAATTGGCCAAGTATGAGTCGTACTAGCGCTAAGGAGTCCGAACTAAATAACAAAACTAAATAGCATAATTTAGTCGACCGCGTTGATATCTTTTGTTTTGTAATGTGAATAGGTATCATTGAAATTATATACTATGTAGTTGTGTGGAGAGGTGTGGTGGTACGGAACTCTCGGAGTGCTAGTCCGACTCGCACTTAGCCGATTTTTCATGTATCTGCTAGGAATTAAATTTATTATCTTATGATTATATAAAGTCGGTGCGTAGAGCGTCGGTGGCGCAACGGCAAGGGCCGCTACCTCCTATCCGGGAGGTCGTGGTTCGAGTCCTGCCACGTACCAATGTGTTTTCGAATTTCGATCTCATTATTATGTACGTTTATCCGACGCTCTTACGCTGAAGGAAAACATCGTGAGGAAACCTGCACACATCTGCGAAGAAACTCGAAGGTTGTGTGTGAAGTTGACAAACCCGCACGTGGTCGACTAAGGCACGATCTCCTTAATTCAGGGTAGGCTCGAGCCCCTCGGTAGGGACGCATATATGAGCAGATGTGATGATTTTATAAGCATAGATAGAGATCTTGTACTTTTTTCAGGTTTCCTGGATGGGAGCAGTTACTTATTTGGCATGCATACCTGCTAACTTTTTACTAGCCTATCTGAGTGATACTCTTGGTAGAAAATTTGCTTTGATGTTCATGTCCTTTGTAGCTTTGGTAAGTAAAGTCTTATATTTTTTTTATTCACGATTAGTAAGCCCTTGGCATTATCTCACCTGATGGTAAGTGACGATGATGCCGAAGATGGAAGCGGGCTTACCAAGGTTCCCCAATTCAATGGAGAACTGGCTATCTTATTTTCAAGCCGGAGCACATCAATGTTATTAACACTGATGTTTGGCGGCAAGACTTAGATAAGATGGTTGTACCTAGCCAGGCGGGCTTAGAAAATGCTCTACTACTAACCAAACCGATTCCTTTAAGTCGACTCCAATGGGAATCGAACCCGCGACCTCCTGGTGTGAAGCGAATGGACTAACCATTACGCCACGGAGGCGGTTTAAAGGTTAAAAGCTTTCTTGTTATTAAAAGCTTCACTGAAAGATCGACTAGATAAACTTCTATGTTTACAAATGTCACTATCTGAAATTTTTAAAACTTATACTAAATAGAAGGAGCTCAGAAAAAACAATTTTTGGTGTACCCAAAACTCAAATACTTATTCTTACTAATGTTATAAATTTGTTTTTTTATTACCTTATTATACTTGCTTGAACACCTCGACCAATCTTGTACTTTTTTCAATAATATCAAACGTAAGTCTATTCATTTTAAGTTCAAATCAATGCGGGCTCCAACGCGGCTGTTACGTTGAAACCGAATGCCGAATTCTCGATTTTTACATGTTTTTATTACTTTTCATCACTATCAAAAAAGTTTTAAAAAATGTGTTAATATGAAAGGTGTTAAAGTCACCGATTTTTGTGTGTTGGTTTTATTCAATATTAACTATTTGTTTCCAAAAAAATTTAGTGGTAATATTTTTAAAATTGTATTCCATTAAATCGATTTTTTATTACTTAAGTTTTTTTTTCCATGGTGATAGATTTACACATTCTTTCAATAACTTGAATTGAATTTTGTCAATTGACCCATCTTAAGGCCTTAACGTTTTCATTGTATTCGGTCTTTATGCTACTAGTCTATGAATAACACTGACCGTTGTTGACTCATATTGATTGCAAGCTTCCCATACGCTTCCAATTTAGTAATTAGACTAATATTATTATAATTAATATATATAATAAATAAATAATAATATATATTAATATTTATTATATTATTATTATTTTTATTATTATTTTTTTTCGGATTTCTTGACCTGAGTTTTTTACATTACAGCAATTTGAGGCGAGGCATTGATTGAACATTTGTCTCTGTCTTTTTCTTTACGCGTAAAGAGTAAAGAAAATAACCACACTTTTGCAGCTTTTCAATGTATTTTCGTTGAAAAGTTTCGCAAAAGTGAACTAAATTAAATTTGAATAAACATATTATACTACGTAGTTTTAAAGGAGAAAAATGTGATACAAACAAATTTAAAAGAAATAAAGAACTTTTTGCTTCAATTTACTATGTTTAGGAATTTTCATGATCGAGTCAAGTTAATCTAATCGTTCAATGAACTTACAATTTTAGAGGTTAGGTTTAGTTAGGTAAGTAGATCATATAATTTTCCTAAGTTTTCTGCTAAGCGCTTTTCACTGATTATTAGGCAATATACCGACTTAAATAACTTATTTGAAACTTAGTGTTTCCGTAGCAAGTTTTTCACTGTGTTTTTTTTATCTGAAATTTATTTTTTCAGCTCATTTGGATTATAAAACTATTGTCAATGGAAGTGTGGGCGTTCATCTTAGCCAGAGCAGTAGGTGGCATACTAATGGCTTGCTATGTGACAGCTCCGCTTTACATCAAGGAAATCAGTGATGTCCATCTTAGAGGCTTGTTCGGTTCTTGGGTGAGTCTGAATACCGGATGACTGAAACGGCTGAACTACCGACGCATTAAAAGCTAGCTACCACCATCTTATCTAAGTCCTGCCGCCAAACATCAGTGTTAACAACATTGATGTGTTCCGGCTTAAAGATAAGATAGCCAGTTCTCCATTGCGTTGGGGAATCTTGGTAAGCCCGCTTCCATCTTCGGCATAATCGTCACTTACCATCAGGTGAGATGATGCCAAGGGCTTACCAATTGTGAATAAAATAAAAAATAAGCTAATAAAAATAAAAAATAAAAAAAAGAAGCTAATAAAAAGAAAAAAACTGAACGACTATCGCAAGGTCAATTCGCTAAAAATTGTAGATTGTGATAGTGGATAGTGGAGCATCGGTGGCATAAAACGAGCCATTTAACGGTCGATTTTTACACTCTGCTTTTCACTTCGATTGCAATCAAATAAATATATAAATAAATAAAACGTCGCTACTCGTAGACATTGTATAATACTGTTAATTTATAGAATTTTCAACCGCAATACAACAAATTTGGCTAGTTTTGACTAATAATCATAATTTTGGCATCATCGTCATCAGGTGAGATGATGCAAAGGGCTTACCAATTGTGAATAAAAAAATTATTACCTGACACACAATTTTTCTTTTTTTTAACTTGTGACGTTTCAGTATGGTCAGATCCATAATGCCAAGTTATAAATATTTGCGTTATTTGTTTTCTACGTAAATACACGTCCATAATATTATGTATTGATTTGTTTTTATATTTTATTAATGTATTATTGTTATTTTAAATTTGTACGTCAAATGACAGATTACATATATACTTAACATCTTTTGTAACATATAATCTTAATATATAAAAATGAATCGCAAAATGTGTTGGTAAGCCCTAACTCGAGAACGGCTGGACCGATTTAGCTAATTCTTTTTTTGTCGAGTTCGTTATTGTCAGGAGAAGGTTCTTATGTAAGGTAGGGTAGGGTAGGGTAGGGTAGGGTAGGGTAGTGTAGGGTAGGGTAGTGTACGGTAGGGTAGGGTAGTGTAGGGTAGGGTAGGGTAGGGTAGTGTAGGGTAGTGTAGTGTAGGGTAGGGTAGGGTAGTGTAGTGTAGGGTAGTGTAGTGTAGTGTAGTGTAGGGTAGTGTAGTGTAGTGTATGTAGGGTAGGGTAGGGTAGTGTAGGGTAGGGTAGTGTAGGGTAGTGTAGGGTAGGGTAGTGTAGTGTAGGGTAGAGTAGTGGGGTAGAGTAGTGTAGGGTAGGCTAGTGTAGGGTAGGGTAGTGTAGTGTAGGGTATAGTAGTGTAGGGTAGGGTAGTGTAGGGTAGGGTAGTGTAGTGTAGGATGGGGTAGTGTAGTGTAGTGTAGGGTAGGGTAGGGTAGGGCAGTGTAATGTAATGTAAGGCGGTACGTAGTTCGCCGGGACAGCTAGTCACAAATAAGTTAAATTTAAATTTGAATATTATTATTAAATTTTTATTTAGAAATTAATACATATGTCGTAATTAAAATTAAGATATATCCTAAATCTCATAAAACATAATATCAATTAAATAAAGGTATATTGTGTATGTAACTGTAAGGCCTAATTGCCTTGCTCTTAAAAAAAGAAATTACTTTATGCACGAGAGCATAAACAAATATTGTATGCTGCCCTCTCTCGCCATAACTAAGAACGCGAACAACAGCATAAGAAGTGTTAACAAAGATATACTTCTACAAGATAATATTTTTTTAGGAAAAGTTCAACTGTTTTTTTATAACAAGCTTGCTGTGTTAGTTAGATTGGGACAAATCTTGGAAGCTAAATTAGAACCACTTCCCCGTTTCCGATTTAGCAGAAATTTTGCATACATGTTAAGTTTAGAGCACAATGCACTGTTAGCTAAAAGACTTTATTCTAAATACAATATCAGTTATTTTTACCCATGATATATTGTGTATTAATGAAAAGGTTTACTGAGAAGATTACAAAATAATTAAAAATATTTTCAAATTAAAGCTTGTATGTACCTAAAAGTTTTCTGGGTTTTTCGAAAATTATAAATCTTATGTTTGTTTGTTTGGTTTTTTCGTATTTTATGTGCTGCTATACCGTTCATCCGATTCCGTTAAAACTTTGTACAGTAGTGGGGGGAAAACCAGTAAAATAAAAATAGAGCGCACTATCGATATCCATAGACTAAAAATATCATGGAGAATGTTTGATATTTGCCGAAAAAATACGTATATAAAACTTTAAACTTTCACGATTATTCAAAATGACAAATTAAAAGCGGGAGTTGATGTGGACTTGCTATCGAAGCATAGTCGAAACGTTGAGGTAAAAACAACATCAATACCTGCTCATATTATGTTAAATAAAATCACATCAATTTGTCATTATGAAAAAATACCTTATAAATGAAACTAACGTGTTTCAATAAATACCTTCTACTTTTTTCAGACGATAGTCTTCCATACTTTGGGCAATTTGTTCTTGTACATAATAGGAGACATGTTGAGCTACAACGCTACACTGTGGGTGTGCTTGTCGATTCCTGCGATACATCTTCTACTCTGCACTATGATGCCTGAATCACCTTCCTATTTGGCGAAAAAAGGAAGATATGAGGTAATTCCAATATCCTTTGTTTTCCTAATGTTGTTTTGTTTTGTTTATCCATACAATAAGATTTTTATATTGTATAATATATTATTTTGTGTTTGTTTTAGGTACATACTTAGCTGGTGTATGATATAATAACAATACAATTTCTCAAAAGTATTTGCATAATTTAAAAATTTCCCTTGTTTAATTTTGATCACTTTCACTGTATTTTTTCTTCTACATTGACATTGGCGGAATTATTGTGGCTTAACACAATAGAAGGCTAAAAAAATTGATAAATCAACCATTCAACTTTTAATAAGGTATAATTTCCACCGGTTTTTAAAAGTCACTTCAAAATTTTATTTAAAGAAAGTTTTAACAGAACTGTAGAGTGATTTTTGATGCTAGTCATGAACCGACTTCAAAAAAGAAGGAGGTTTCTTCTCAATTCGATTGTATGTTTTTTTGTGTGTTTGTTACTCGATATCTTTGCCAAAATGTTAAGCTATTTGAATGATTTTTTCATTTTGAATAGATTATGTCTCGAGATTGGTCTCATTTAAATTTTATTAAAATCGGTGTAGTCTTTTTAAGATATTAAACAAAAAGTACATGGATTTCGTGATTAAAGTCAGTTTTTAACGTTTTAAAAGAGTATTTACAAAACCGTTTCCCATAAAAAATAAAAACTTCTACTTTTTAAAATGGATGGGCCGATTCTAATGAAACTTTATACAAACAAGCAAGTCATGAAATTATAGTTTATGAATATATTAAATTTTCATAAAAATTGTGTTGTCATTAATTATTAGTGTTTTAAGGTTTTCATAGTAATCGTAAAATTCGCTAATCTTTTAAAAATAAAGTTTTTCAGAATTACAAACTAATCACAAACTAATTTTTTTGACTTGTCTATGTGTATTAAATTTCATTAGAATCGGCCCATCTATTTTCAAGAAGTGGTAATTTTAAGTTTGTATGGGAAACGATTTTGTATATACACTTTTAATCGTTTACAGTTATTGATGCCAATGCCATTTTATTTCAGGATGCCCTTAAAGTTATTAGCTGGCTGAAGTGTAGAAGTGAAAGAGATCCCGAAGTCCAGCGAGAACTAGATATTATAAAGAAAGAACAAGACAGTGATGAAGAAAACAACAAAACAGGAGGGATTTTTAAAACAGTTTGTAAGTGACTAAGTATGGTAACACTTTCACAACGGCGGGCATAGTCTCAGTATTACGATATGGCTTACAGTAGCGCAACGCCTTTGATGTCGCACGATGCCGCCACGGCGTAGGTTCTAGCAGTACTAGCTTGTAGCCTTCATGGCAAACACGCAGAGTTTGGTAGGCTGTGCCCCGCCGCCCGCTGCCCCGCAAGTACCCTTCTGTCATAGTAGAAGTTGCTCTGCGTAAGTACATTCATAGCAATACTGTAAGCTGCTATAGCCGCTATATTGCATAGTCAAGTTGCAAAAGTACCTAAAGGTAGAAACAAAGTAGGTATGTTGTTTTTGCGACCACATAGTATCAAGTTCTTTACTAATTGCACTGAGATTCAATAAGATAAGATAGCCAGTTCTCCATAGCATTGTTGAATCTTGGTTGATCTTGGTAAGCCCTCTTCCATTTTCGTCATTGTCGTCACTTACCATCCGGTGAGATAATGCCAAGGGCTTACCAATTGTGAATTAAAAAAATGTACGAGGTCGCAGTATTAGTATAATAGTCGCACTAATAGGCCTTATAAATGAAAAGTGGCAGCAAAACGTCCATTTCGCTAAATGTTCCTTTCACAAAATGTATTTCAGTTTTTTTAAGAAAATAAAACTGAAATTTATATTTTTAAACAAGTCAGTGCAAGGACGCGACTGATTTTGGTCCTTATTAGATATAATACAAAAATCTTTTTAAATGTTTTATTAGGTCTTTACCTATAAAATTGCCGATTGTATAAAAAAGTTTAAAAATGAAAATTACAAATTAGTTTGGTAAGCCCTTAGCATCATCTCACTTGATGGTAAGTGACGGTGAGTTATTAAAACAAAATTAATTCTCAAAACAGCATTAGACTATTAGAAATTAGATGGTGGTAAACATATGCCTATTGTTTAGATATTTTGAGAGCACGGTGGCTTTAACATCATAAAGTTGGAAAGTTCAGGAAAATTCAGGAAAATTAACTAGTCTAAAAAAATGCCCCACCTGGCCACTAAAAACGCCTTTGTTCTATTCAATGGTACATAGCTCAGGGGATTCGAAATGAAAGACATGCCACTAGTTACTAATAAAAGACCATAAGTAGTGTCACCATAGGGTCAATAATAAAAAACAATAAGTTTTTATTTTTAATTAAAATTAGCATTGAACTTCAAAAACTGAATCGACAATTTCATAGGTAAAGACCTATTATAAATTAATTCATGTTATCAGCTCATATACGTCCCCGCCGAGGGGCTCGAGCCTACCCTGAATTAGGGCGATCGGGCCTTAGTCGAACACGCGGGCCCAGTGCGAGTTGGTCAACTTCACACACAACTTACGAGTTTCTCCGCAGGCGTGTGCAGGTTTCCTCACGATGTTTTCCTTCACCGTAAGAGCGTCGGATAAACGTACATATGAAATCTAAATTCGATATCACATTGGTACGTGGCAGGTTCGAACCGCGACCTCCTGGACAGGAGGCGGCGGCCCTAGCCATTACGCCACCGAAGCTCATAAGTTAATTACAGGGAAAGACAAACTTATGCGACGTGCCTATTGGATCGTGCTCATAGTCGCGTTGAGTCGAGAGTTGTGTGGGACCAACCCAATCCTATCCTACGCTGGAGACATATTTGCCAACGCCTCCAAAGGATTTAACAGTATGAAGCTGACTCCAAACCAGCAGGCCATGGTGCTGGGAGCGGTGCAGGTGGCTGGGTCATTGTTCGGGACAAGTCTCGTTGAGAGATTTGGAAGAAAGGTGAGTTCAGAATTTTCTTCTTCATTTTACTTTTTTTTTTATTAAAAATTTTAACGCATTTGACTGCAACTCACCTGATGGTAAGTGATGATGCAGTCGAGGATGGTACACGCAAACTCAAATAACGCCTATTCACTCTTGCCTTGAAGATCCCGATTTCGAGCGATGAAGGAGTGAAGAATGTATTGTGATGGTAAAACAATTGAAGTTGAGGTTTTGATAGGGGTTGATTGCCTAAGGCCCGATCGCCCTACTCAGGGTAGGCTAGCGCCCTCGATGGGGACGTATATGAGCGGATGTGATGATAATGATTGCCTCACAATTTACATTAATAGAGTGTAAAAAAATAGTTAAAATTAAAAATGTGTGTGTATATGCGTTCGTTCGGTCCTATAGTTCCCAAGCTACTGGGCGAATTTGGGTTAGGGCAATATTTTTTTTACATCTCCATTTTTTTTTTCAATTTTAATTTTTTAGGGTCGCCATCATCGTTAAAAAATCACTAATTATTTTTTTTACTCAAAAATGGCTCCAACAATTTAGATGAAATTCTGTGTATTACTATAAATTTGTATAGCCTGGTACACGCTGTAGTTCATTATTGTGGTAAAAATCCTCCCATTGAAATCCAGGTTATGGTTTCTAATAAATTTTTCTAACGATTTTAATTTGACTTTGTGAATATTATGGTATCCAAATGCAATGGGTAATTTATCATTCTTTTTTTTTTCTTTATTCACAACATCTCACCTGGTGCTAAGTGACGATGTTGCCGAAGATGGAAGCGGGCTTACCAAGATTCCCCAACGCAACGGGAAACTGGCTATCTTATCTTCATGCCGGAACACACCAATGATATCAACATTGTTATTTGGCGGCAAGACTTAGATAAGATGGTGGTAGCTAGCCAGGCGGGCTTAGAAAATGCCCTACCAGCTACCACCAACCAAACCGAGTCTTACAATTGACCCCACCGGGAATCGAACCCGCGACCTCCTGTGTAAACCCAGTGAACTTTGCCTCTGAGCTACGGAGGCGGTCAAATGTTTTACAAATTTATTATTCCAAAAATAATCTTGAGGTACAGTGGCCAGCACATCAAGCTAGACACTTTGGACTTTGTACCGTTCTTATGCCGTATGCGTATGGATTAGAATCGCACTACGAGTGTCTAACTTGATTTGCTGGCTTCTGTACCTCCTATAAAAACACAAATCATTTGTAAAATGTTCACGAAATCTAAAACAAGTCTTTTGTTGCGTAAAAGAGTAACAAACATACATCCATACATTCTTCAAAACTTTCGCGTTGATTATATTAGTAGAATTCCGGGCTTTCTGAATTCAGATTGGGCTTCTGGCCGTGTGAGGTCAGCCTAAGCCATCTTAGTTATGAAAAAAACAATATGACAGGGTTTGATGAAAAAAACATTTTTCTTCCAGTTTCTTCTGATACTGACAACTGTATTGTCAGGGGCCAGTCTGTGCGCCCTGGCATCCTGGTTCGTAGCAAGATCCTATGACGTGTGGGTTCCTGGCTGGCTGCCAGTGATGCTTTTATGTGCTGCCATATTCTCTGACGCAGCTGGCCTGATGCCGGTTACAATTGTTATGACAACTGAAATGTTCTCTTATAGGGTGAGTTACTATTTTGCATGATCAGAAAAATGACTATTCTATTACTGGAAAAGAGCCACCAGAGCGGCAATCCTTGCTAATATTATGTTAAAATGAGTTTGTTTGTTGGTTACCTTTTCACGCTTCAATGCCTTGACCAATCTTAATGAAATTTCGCATTGCTGTTCAAATTTGTGTCACGAGGAAGGAGATAGGCTACTTTTTATCCCGTGAAAATAGCAAGGCCCGATGCAGTTCCTGAGGGAACTGAAAATATGCTCTTTCTTGGTTAATTTCTTTAACATCGCAACGGAACAATGGATTGTGTGATTTTTTGCACAAGATGGTTGAGGGGATGGTAAATGACATGATTTACTTATAGCATATCCTGACATAGTTCCCGAGGGATCTGGAGAAAATTCATGCCCACGCTCGCGAGCCGCTTGCAGCTCGCGCACCGCGCACCCTCTAAGACAGGCATAAAAACGATGTCCACGCTAGCGAATCTGCGGGCAAAAGCTAGTATTCCATATGCCGCAAACTTTCCCTGCCAGGCTTGCGGGCGAGTCTGCCGTTCACGCATCGGGTTGCTATAAGCCACCAAAAGCGTTGCATCTACTCGTACATCGGGTTGCTATATAAGCCACCAAAAGCGTTGCATCTACATCGGGTTGCTATAAGCCACCAAAAGCGTTGCATTTACATCGGGTTGCTATAAGCCACCAAAAGTGTTGCATCTACATCGGGTTGCTATAAGCCACCAAAAGCGTTGCATCTACATCGGGTTGCTATAAGCCACCAAAAGCGTTGCATCTACTCGTACATCGGGTTGCTTTAAGCCACCAAAAGCGTTGCATCTACATCGGGTTGCTATAAGCCACCAAAAGCGTTGCATCTACATCGGGTTGCTATAAGCCACCAAAAGCGTTGCATCTACTCGTACATCGGGTTGCTATAAGCCACCAAAAGCGTTGCATCTACTCGTACATCGGGTTGCTATAAGCCACCAAAAGCATTGCATCTACATCGGGTTGCTATAAGCCACCAATAGCGTTGCATCTACATCGGGTTGCTATAAGCCACCAATAGCGTTGCATCTACATCGGGTTGCTATAAGCCACCAATAGCGTTGCATCTACATCGGGTTGCTATAAGCCACCAAAAACGTTGCATCTACATCGGGTGACTATAAGCCACCAATAGCGTTGCATCTAGACCAGGACCAGTACTAATATATATATACTGTGCCAGGACACTATAGAGGATCATCTTTAACATACGTAGAGGACATTCCCTCTCGTATATCTACCAGATACGCTAAACTACCAGGTTTATGATATAGCGTCCTCACTCACCGACAGCAAGGTCATATAGTGAGGGCCGCTATTCCTGCCAACACCATAAGGTGAAGACAAGGACCAGTTACGGTAGGTCTTGCCGCCAAGGCGCTTGTCCCGGTACTCTGCAATGTAGTCGTATGTAGAGGTCAATTTATTATTATCATTTATTTATTAATCGAAAAAAAAGAGTACATTGGTAAACATTGGACCCCCAAAACTAAATGATCAGTTTGTCTGTGGGATCGACAGTCTCACAACTACACCTTACAACCACAGATAAGACGTAACTGTGGTAACTAGATTCTAAGTGAAAAGGTACCGCCTCCGTAGCTCAGAGGCAAAGTTCACTGGCTTTTCACAGGAGGTTGCGGGTTCGATTCCCGGCGGGGTCAATTGTAAGACTCGGTTTGGTTGGTGGTAGGGCATTTTCTAAGCCCGCCTGGCTAGCTACCACCATCTTATCTAAGTCTTGCCGCCAAATATCAATGTTGATATCATTGGTGTGTTCCGGCATGAAGATAAGATAGCCAGTTCCCATTGCGTTGGGGAATCTTGGTAAGCCCGCTTCCATCTTCGGCAACATCGTCACTTACCACCAGGTGAGATGTTGTCAAGGGTTTACCAATTGTGAATAATAAAAAAAAGGTACATAGGCAATAGTTAAACTCCCATATAGGCTGTTTATAAAAAAAATGTGTAACAGATTTTTAAATTTACTTTTTTATGCTATGTATTACTGCTACCTCAGAGAAAATATTGTGTCGTAGTGTTACTTTCATAAACTGGATTTTCATTTCAGTATCGAGGTTCAGTGATAGCTTCAACAATGGCCAGTGCGGATGTCTTGGATTTCATTGAAATGCTGGCTTTCAAGCCTTTGGCTTCGTCCCTGGGAGCGCACGTTGCATTTTACGCCTTCGGTCTCGTCTGCCTAGCGTGTGCTGTGTACACAGTAATTAAGGTGCCTGAAACAAAACTCAAAAGTGTTAACGAGATTTATGATAAATTGAAAACGAAAAAGGAAAAAGAAAAGGAGTTGGAAGATTTAAATGCACTGGAAATAAGAAAAACTTCCAAAGACGATGTACGAGTTTGAAGAAAAAAACAAAATTTTTAAAAAAATATTATCATATATTAGTTTAATGTTTAATTTTATTTTCTAAGTTTATTCTATATGGTGTAAATTTCCCTCTGATTACTTTCTTGGAGTTTTTTTTTAAATCTACAGCTGGTAAAATCGCGGTCGTCGTGGATATCCTAGGAGGAGGCCTTTGTCAACGTTTTTCGGCTGATATAATATGATGAAGCCCTTATGGTTTCATCTCACCTGATGGTATATAAGTGATGATAATGCCGTAGATGGAAGCGGGCTTACCAAGATTTCTCAACGTAATGGGGAACTGACTATTTTATCTTTAGGCCGGATATCATTTCATAGCTGTTAACGTTGATGTTTGGCGGCGAGACTTAGATAAGATGGTGGTAGTTAGCCAGCTATAAACAGGAAAATTAACAATGTATATATATATATATAAAAGGAAGTCGTGTTAGTTACACTATTTATAACTCAAGAACGGCTGGACCGATTACGCTAATTCATTTTTTTGTTGAGTTCTTTACTGTCAGGAGAAGATTTTAGGGTAGGGTAGTGTGATGTAGTCTAGTGTAGTGTAGGGTAGGGTAGTGTAGTATGGTGTAGAGTAGTGAAGTGTAAGGTGAAACGAAGTTCGCCAGAACAGCTAGTACTTGATATAACTTAACGCCTGAACGTTATCCCCAAAAGAAAAAACGCGACGACGCGATGGCGACGTATCGAAAATTTATTAGTTTGAAATTTCTCTAAGGACGCAAAGTCGATGAAGCCATTTTTCCTGAGTCCACTGACTGCAATGACAAGAAGATTGATGCTCGCGCACGGGGGAAGGTCCAGTGTGATTCATGGCTGCTACATTGTTTGGCATTCGTGACTTTTCCAACGAAGACGTGACAGTTTAGCGTGACTTTAAAAATATACGGTGTGTGCAATTAAGTTGCATTGTAAACTACATTTACTAATGTATTTATGTCAACTTAAGGGTTAAGGCCCAGTGGTACTCAAAAATCTGTCTTTGTCTTTTTCTTTACGTGTAAAGAGGGAAGAAAATAACCACACTTTTGCCACTTTTTCGATGTTTTCGTTTTTATTTTCATCATATTTATCTTAAATAAAAATCTTTTCCATGTTTTCCTTTCAGTCACCTATGAACTTTATTTTAGTAAATAAATCATATTATCAAATTACTTATTTTAAGAATAAAACCGAAAATAGACGATAAAATGGCTCGAAAAGAGGTACCTTTGCGAAATTATTCTATCGAGACAACTTTATTAAATCGTGTTTCCATTCGATATAGCCCCTCGTAACTATTCTCAATAATACCAATATGTTTTCCTAGAATTTAAATTTACTGTTAACTACTAAAATGAATTCTAAAAACCTGTTTAAGTGGATTTTTAGGTACCACTGGGCCTTAACAAAGCGTCGGTGGCTCAACCGGTAACGACTCGGTCCTCCTAACCAGAGGTGCCGGTTTCAAATCTGGACGGCCAATGTATCAGCTCATATACGTCCCCACCGAGGGGCTCGAGCCTACCCTGAATTAGGGCGATCGGGCCTTAGTCGACCACGCGGGCCCAGTGCAGGTTGGTCGACTTCACACACAACCTTCAAGTTTCTTCGCAGGCGTGTGCAGGTTTCCTCACGATGTTTTCCTTCACCATTAGAGCGTCGGATAAACGTACATATGAAATCTAAATTCAAAAACACATTGGTACGTGGCAGGATTCGAACAACGACCTCCCGGATAGGAGGTAGCGGCCTTGCCGTTGCGCCACCGACGAACGATTTTATCGAGGGTGTAAATTTCCCTCTAATTACTTTCTTGGAGTTTTTTTTTATCTACAGCTGGTAAGCCCTTGGTATCATCTTACCTGATGGTACTTAAGTGATGATGATGCCTTAGGTAGAAGCAGGCTTACCAAGATTTGCCAACGTAATGGGGAACTGGCACACACAACCTTCGAGTTTCTTCGCGAGCGTGTGCAGGTTTCCTCACAATGTTTTCCTTCACCGTTAAAGCAATCGGTGAGTATATGTACGTAAGTTTCTAAAAACTCATTGGTACATTGGTCATCCGGATTTGAACCCGGCACCTCTGGTTAGGAGGACCGAGTCGTTACCGGTTGAGCCACCGACGTTTTTTTACGAACATAATATACTTACCGATTGCTTTAATGGTGAAGGAAAACATCGTGAGGAAACCTGCACACACTGCGAAGAAATTCGAAGGTTACTAAGAAACTAAGGCCCGATCGCCCTTATTCAGCGTAGGCTCGAGCCCCTCGGTGGGGACGTACATGAGCAGATTTGATTATGTATTGTTATTGCTACTTGGTTGGCTTTTTTATTCACTATATTGGTAAGCCTGGTGAAGGTCGCGGGAAGCCGCTGGTTGCGGGCAGCGCAGAACCAGTCGTCGTGGAAATCCTTGGGGGAGGCCTATGTCCTGCAGTGGACGTCCTTCGGCTGATATGATGATAATTGGTAAGCCTATGGCATCATCTCGCCTGGTGGTAAGTGACAATGATGCCGAAAATAGGAGCGAGCTATCTGGAACTGACTATTTTAGCTGCAAGCCGGAACACATCAGTGTTGGTAGCATTGATACTTGGCGGCAAGACTTGGATAAGATGGTGGTAGTCAGGCGAGCTTAGAAACCGCCTTTCCACCAACCCAACCGAGTTTTACAAAGTTAGACCTCGCCGGCAATCGAACCCGCGACCACCTAATGTGAAGCTAATGGACTTAAACATCAAGCAACAGAGGTGTTTAACTTGGTTGACACGTTTGTGATAATAAATTGATGATTAAGTGTAATTTTAGCAAATACACGCTAATATTGGATATTGTTCGCGCTCTATACAGGGTGTAAAATAATTGGTGTAGGACCCGTTAACTGAGGCTTCTACTCATGATACTGAACAACTTTCCCCAAGGAACCTATAGTCAATTCTCAAAAAAAAATTTGGACCCTCCATACTAAAATTCACAAAATTGGTCGATCAGCTGTTCGATTTGTATGAAGAATATTTTTTTTTTTTGCGATTTCAGCAAAGTCGTAGAACAAAAGTTGTTCAGTATGACGAGTAGAAGCCCCAGTTAACGGGACCTACACCAATTTTGTTGCACCCTGTATAGTGGCGCACAGTGTGCAAAAATACTTTCATTATCTGTGGTGTGCATTAAGATAGATAGATAGATAAATCGTTTATTTCTCATAGCCTTACAGTGTACACAGTATATACATAATGCGTATACATATAGAAGGTAGTAAAACAAATAATAACAAAAAGCAAAATTAAAAATTTTGAAAAAACCCACGACGTTTAAAATGAAATTGAAAAAGGATAAAATAATTAAAAACCCCGACTTATAGAATTTATTTAACTAGTGATAATTAACGTAAAAACCTTTTATCGCAGAGTCGGAAATATGAACAATAGAGTATCAGTTTTTATAGCACTTCCCTACGTACCTATTTGGTTCCGCAAGATGTAGATGTGGCAATTAATATTCAACTCCCTATGAACTTAATAAAAACCCAAGAAAATCCGTCGGGGGCTGCCATAACTCTTTTAAATTTTAACATAATATAAATAAGTAGAGCAATAAAATATCTCCATATTATTCACGTTACTATAAATCAACAAATCCAGTTCATTTAATGGCAGCCCTGGACGGATTTTCTTGGGTTTTTATTAAGAGGGAAGAATAGCTTCGCGATCCTAACGAAATAGGTATTTGGGAAAACATTTGCTATCGCTCGTGCGCTCATGCCCCCGGGCATCGCGCACAGGCATACAAAGACTCTCACGCACACATCGACGGACGCTGCCAGTTGGCGAGAAGTTGTGACGAAAGGCGGAATGTTTTCTTACGTACCTACGGATAGTGATTGTTGTGGCGTCCCGGAAACTCCGATACATAGAAATTGAAGTTAAGAGCAGTAGGTAATAGTGATAATTTCAAGTGAGTATTTTGTTATGTAGATAATAGTAATTAGCAAGGAGTATAAACTAAATTGATTTTTGATAAATCGGCTTGTTGACGATATGCGCCCTAAATGACTGAAATTTTGTAATGTAAGGTTATTTAGGTATTTGCAGTGTATCTAAAATAAATAAAGTTTAAAAAAACTAAAAAACACGCTTTAAAAGTACATCAGACTAAAAAGTAAAAAATAATTCTTAATATAAGTTGAAAATAATAATTAACGAAAAATATAACTAGAATTACTAAAATAATACTAGATAATTGTGAAATAGCGTGGGGCGCTCTGTGCCATATTTTTCGTCTATCGAGCAACCCACACTTTTTCCCAAATAAAATAAATAAATAAAATAAAATAAATATTCTGGGACAAATCACACATGGTCATCTGGCCCCAAAGTAGAATTCCCAGTGTTATGGGTTACCAGAGACTGATATAGACTAAGACTAGTATTTTTTGTTAATTATTATTTTCAACTTATATTAAGAATTATTTTTTACTTTTCAGTCTAATGTACTTTAAAAGCGTGTTTTTTAGTTTTTTTAAACTCTATTTATTTTTTAGTTCAAACTTATGAAATTATTATATTGTCGCTGATTCTTGATAAGTCTACAAAGTTTGAATTAAATGTGTCCGTTTAAAGTGGGTCAAAATCGAGTCCAAAAGAGTCGGTTACATACAAACATACAGGTAAAGCATTTTTTTTTAGTAAAATTTTGAGTGCGTTTGGCTGCACCTTACCTTATAATAAAAGCGTGATAAAATATTATAGTTATTGTGAACGAAACTACTAATGTGATACTATAATAATTATACGAGTATACCTAACGTGACCATCTAAATAATAAGTAGGTTTTATGGGTTCCGTACAAAAAAAACGGAACCCTTATAGGATCACTCGTGCGCCTGTCTGTCTGTCCGTCTGTCACAGCCATCACAGATCACTGTCCGAATCTACTGGACCGTATCAAGTGAAATCAGGTAGGATGGTGTAATCCTATCACCCAAACACAGATGTGCAGTCAATAAATATTTTTAAAAATTAAGGGTATTTTCGGGGGACCAATTAGGAAATTAAAAAAAAAAGTTTTGCAGACATTACTGTGTCTTAAATCAAATGAACAACTTCGAACAATTTTGCATTATTATTTTTGGTTTTTGTTAATTTTCTAACCGATTTTGATAAAATTTATATGGGACCACATGGGAAGCACTAAGAAAAAAAAATCATCAAAATCGGTTCACCCAATAAAAGTTCCGAAGTAAAACTTATAAAAAAAATAAAAAAACATACAGTCGAATTGAGAACCTCTTCCTTTTTGGAAATCGCTTGGAAAAAGACGAAAATTGACCATTCCCCCCATTAGGTGATTACTCCAAAACTACAAAATATAGTTTATTGCTTGTAGATTAGATTACAGGAAAACCTATAAGAATTCTATCAATTGTAAATAAAGTGGTAAACTCAATTTATTACGTAAATTTACGGAAAATATTTCACTAAAACACCACTAGATAGCGCTAATGCATCTTAATGTGACGATTTCAAATGTGATATTTTTAATTATTTAAAAATCACCCTAAATGTCTTTGTAATTGTACGGAACCCTCTCTACGCGAGTTCAACTCGCACTTGGTCGTTTTTTTTTAGTTTACATAAGTTAGTAAGTAACATGACTTCTAATATCTAAGCAGTTGTTTGCGAGTGAAAAAATAATAGGTAGATACTTCAATTAATTTATCGTTTGGTCTGTTTGCGAAAGTGGGACGTTTTTTCCCTCGCTGGGGACAGCGGGACGAACAGCCTGAAAAAGGGACTATGGTCACGTTAAGTATAGGTACCGTTTTTTTTTTTAAATTCTTATTCATGGACCGTTGAAATGAGTAGGTGGATTAGCCACATTACGGTTTTGGTTTTATTAGGGCTCTGAAATTTTTTATTTTTTTTTCGAAATGACAAGCTTGTTGTTGGCCGTGGGGGCCTTTACAACTTCACCGGGCAGGGGAGGCGAGTACGGAAGGCACTCAACCTAGTGCAAAGCAAAAAGATAAGGGCTCTGAAGCAAAACAACGAACTCTAATGCTAGCACATCACATCGCTATTCGTGTTCGCGTATTCGTCTTATTCGTCCAAATGCGACGATGGAAAATTCGGCTACATTCACGAACAAGTTTAGCTGCTGTAACGTCTTGGAACAGCGAAGTACAAACACACAATCGTTTATAAAAAAAGCAATGTAATCCATTTTGAGTTAGGAAGAAATAAAACAATAATCACTGGTCAATCTTTTTCTTGAAAACCTACTAATGTTAACTTTTCCCACTCCCAGAATTTTTTAAACAGATATCAATAACGTGGGTGGGATGCCATCTCTACTATCGACTTCACCATCGACATCTCTATTGTACGTGTGCTTTGCTTTCCCCCCGACCCCCAATCGTGCGATAGAGAGCGTTGCAGCTCGCAACTGACAATAGGTGCTTTTCTGGACGAAATTCCCATTTCGGGAGAAAACGGTTTTCACTAACTAAATCTCAACAAATCTCTTTGATTTTCATGTCGATCGTTTCAGCACAATATATTCTAGGTTTATAGGTTTCGCTTTTTTTAAAAAAATACATTGATTTTGTTCAAAAAACGGCTTAATTCGACACAGTTTTAATCACAAAAATTACGTTACTTGAGCTGCCTATAAGTCTGAATCTATAGCAAATTTTGAAAAAAGGAAAAGCTATAAACCTAGTAATTCATTGTGTCAATAACATACTAAAAAATCATGGTGATTGGAAAATATTTAGAAGTGGAAAAACGTTTTCTCTTTTTGTATGGACGAGCACGTACTATTCTTCCCTCTTAAGTTCATAGGCAATTGAATATTTAATTGCCACATCTACATCTGCGAGAGATCAAATCTTCTTATAAAAGGTTTTAACGTTAATTATCACTAGTTACATAAATTCTATAAGTCGGGGTTTTTAATTATTTTAGTTTATTTTATTTTATTTTATTTTTTTAAGGAAAACTAGGTTACATTATATGATCAAACATTTAGAAGATATGGAACATTGAGAAGTTTTCGCCTTTAGGTTACAGATAAGCTAGCTTGACGTACGCCATACAGTTCGAACAGTAACAGTACAACAGTAATATAAAGAATAATAGTACAACAAACATAAACCTTATATAAAAAAAAGTTAAATCAGTTCTTAGCAACAATAAAATAGAAAGAAAATGTTAATAATATCCTAAAGTTAGTTACGTTGTTAGAGATTGAGAACCAAAGAATTCGCTATTGTATACGCGTTTTAGGGTATTCGGACTAATGCAAAATATATCAAAATTGAAATTGAAGACTAGGTCATTCATAATGCCTGGTGCACGCAGTAAATAGGAGTTGCGCCTATAGTTAGTTTGACATTGGGGAATGTAGAAGACCCTAGGATGTCTTTGATGAAAAGCAGGTACATAAAAATTAAGTGAATTTACTAGTTCAGGACAATCGACCGTACCATTTAATCCATCCATCAGCTCTCTGCGCTGAGCAAGGGGTAGCAAGTGGTGCCGCTTACATCTTTCTAAGTAGTCAATGTCATATTTACCACATTTGTACTGGATATATTTAAGAAATCTACGTTGGATTCGTTCAATTCTTTCGTTGTAACATGCGTATTGGGGATTCCAGACTTGCGATCCGTATTCAAGGACACTACGAACAAACGAACAATAAAGAATTTTAATAGTTTTTATTTCTTTAAAATTATAAGAGCTTCTGATTACAAAACCTAATGACTTGTTAGCTTTAGAAATAATGGAATTGATATGGCAATCAAATAGAAGTTTGTCATCATGAATAACCCCTACATCACTGGTTTCATGAACTCGTGCAAGTGACTGGCCATTAATAGAATAGTTTACTATTGTTGGCGTTGTCTTCCGAGTATATGACATAACTAAACATTTTGACACATTAAGGTCTAGTTTGTTGAGAAAGCAATAATAAGTCAAATTGTCAAGATCAGCCAGAAGGCTAATAGCATCAGCAGTACAATTTATTTCTTTAGCAATTTTCATATCATCAGCAAAAAGAAATATTTTAGAATTTTGACAATAAAGTTTAATGTCGTTTATGAATATAATAAATAACAATGGCCCCAAAAGAGAACCCTGAGGTACACCAGATGGTATTGATGACCAATGTGATATGTAACCTTTAGCAACAACAGCTTGAGTTCTATTAGATATGTAGGATGAGTACCAACGAAACAAGTCACCGTGTATTCCTGCTAAAAGCAATTTTTTTAGAAGCAGAGAATGATCTATTCGATCGAAGGCCTTACTGTAGTCCATATAGATACAATCAACCTGACTTCCACCCTCCATTGACTTTGAAACCAACTCATTAAACAACACAAGATTAGAAATGGTAGATTTACCTTTAAGAAAACCATGCTGTTCTTCAGAAAAATTCGATGCAAGAGCAGAATAAGTCTGATTGAATACCAACTTCTCGAGAACCTTCGCGAAAATGCACAGCTTCGATATTGGCCTGTAATGCTCCACCACAGTCTTTGAACCTTTTTTGTGAACTGGCGTGATAAAGGCAGATTTCCATACTATTGGGACTGAGCCACTATCGATGGATTTTTGAAATAGTAATGTAAGTGGAGGTGCCAAACTTACTGCACATTTAGTAATAAATACAGGTGAAGTATTATCTGGTCCAGCTGATTTACTAATATCTAGTGACTGTAGTTGTTTTAAAACATCTTTTTCACAAAATTTGATAGATCCAACATTAGAGACAGAATAAGCTGAGTGATTTACAGGATCCGGTTCCGCAGTTGAAGCATGGCCATTGATCAAATTGCCAGGACTACCACTAGTATTACTAGGAGATAGAAATTGCGCTTGGAAATAGTCGGCAAAACTATTACATATTTCCTCCCCAGTACCAGCAGTAACACTTCCGTATGTCATAGAAGAGGGTAGAGAATTACTTATAGTTTTGGAACTAATAAAGGACCAAAAAGATTTCGGATTTGTAGGAATTGTACTCTCTACTTTTTTGATGTAATTATTGTAGCATTCCGTTTCCAACCTTTTGGCACGCTCATTTAAAAATTCATATGTGTGACGGTCTGATAAATTACCATAAATTTTATATTTTCGCAGATATTTTGACTTTTCTTTTATTACTTTTTTTAAGCTGGCTGAGTACCATGGAGGAAACTTCTCGTTATCACTAATAACTTTGGATGGGACATATTTTTCAACGAGGTTGTTAATTTCTTTATAAAATGAAGAAACTGATTCTTCGACGGTGTTTGATTCGAATAAGGTTCTCCAATTGATTAAATCCAATTCACTACAAATCATCGAATAATTAGCTGAATTGTAGAAGTACTTTTTCCGAGGCGCAGGTTTGCATTCATCCATCCAATTAACACTTAAAGTGATAGACAAAGACTTGTGATGCGGGTCTTCCGGCACTAGCGGATCCAAACACGGACTAACTATAAGTGGAGTGCTAGAGAAAACTAAGTCTAATAATCTATTATTGATATTACAAACGTGATTATATTGAAGCAGTGCACACGAGTCAACTATATCGATAAAGTCACATTGACTTTCACCTGAAACGTTTGAAGGAACTAGATGAAGGTCACTGTCATTTAATTTATTCCAATAAATATTAGGCTGGTTAAAATCACCCGAAATTATAAAAATGTCGTCATTGTTTGTACATATTATATCAAATAGGTTTAAGCAGAAGTTGTTCAACTGTGCATTAGCTGAACACCCTTTATTTTCATTACATATATAAACAGTACATAGGTTAATGGTGGCAAGTTTAAAGAAGTTGCCACTGCGTACATTAATCGAGAGCGATACCCACAGGTCTTCAGCTGAGCTGTACCACTCAGGCCGGCACACCGAAGCTATGCTGTGGTGTACGGCAATAAGTACCCCACCCCCTTTTGTTTGCGCGGTCCGCTGGTAGTCGCGATCACGCCGGAACACCAAATACCTATCATCAAGTAGCTCACTATCCGATATTCCCTCCAAAAGCCAGGTCTCCGTAAGCATTATAACGTCATAAGAATTCATGAGAACATTTCTATAAAATAAATTTGTTTTTGAGCGTAGGCCCCTTGAATTCTGATAATAGATCGATAAAATATCATTATTAATCAACACTGTTAATAAAATAAGTTAGATTTAAATAGCAATCGAAATAACTTTTAAATAATGATAAAAACATAGGCATGCCATTCCAGGACCAGCAGCACCACTTGATAGCTCTTTTACACTTAAAACTATAAAAAAAAGTTGAATTAATTCTTAAACTCAACAACACATTATTACCGCGTATTTGATAAGCTAAACGTACTAATAGATGTACTTTGGTTAAACCGTGGCATATATAACTGAGCAGTGTATAAAGACAGACAACTAAAATACCTATGAGTGATCTAGATTGTAATAAAAACTTTGTGGGGTTGCGTGTAGGTAGATATCGGTAACGACATTCCCGCCAACTACCTGCAATAAAAATAAAATTGCAGCCAAGTATAAAAAATAAGTTTAAGCAAAAAGAGGCTTTTTTATGATAATCAAAAGAAGGCATTTGGAGCATTATGTAACACGCATTAGGGCTTATTGTTACCGCAAACAGGCAATGTATGACAGACCGGTTCTCAATGGGTAGTTGAACAATGGACTGCGAGTGATTTAGTAAACTTGTTGCGGACTTTTCTGAGGTTCTCAAACTATGAAAGTAATATATAATTATTAAAATAGAAAACACAATTATAAACCATTCAACTAGTGACTTCAACGAATCTTCTTCAAGTCCCGCTCGGTTTTTATGTGGATAAGCTGGGACGAGTCGTCCTTCCTCACGTGGATTCGACAATATTTCACCCAAATATACTGGAATTTTTTTTCTTTCGCTAAAGTTTTCGCCTGGTTCAGAAGTCTTTTATTGTCAGCGGTCAAGTGGTCGTTGACATATATTCTACTAGGAGAGGATGTGAACCCTAGGTCCTCAGCTTTGATCACTCTGCGAGCACGCACAGCTGCTATGAAATTGTCTTTCACGTAGCGATTAATGAAGCAGGCAATTATAGGTTTTTCGGCATCCTTATTACTCGTTTGCACCCTTGTGTAGAAGCTAAACTGATTTTCGGCGATTTTCACATTGCAGTGGGTTGCAATTTTGTTGATGACGTCAAATATGTTTTCGTTCTTGTTTAAGGGAATACCTTTAATTTCGATGTTGTTGAGTCGCGAACGCTGCTCTTTGTCTAATATGTCCTGGTTGATCTTGTCCATTTGTTCACGTAGCTCAGCAACTGCCTTGCATGACACTTCATTTTTCTTTACTCGCTCATCGATATCCTTGATTTTTTGATTATTGTCTTCAACCGCTACCTTTAGATTTTCAACGTCCGAGACGAGTTTATCAAGAGGTTCCAACTTGGCAGTCATGAGTTTGAGTTGTTCCATCAGTTACGCATTGGATGGTGTCTTGTTCACGGGTTTGGAAACACACGCCGGACAACGCCAGGATTTTATCCTTTTTAAATTTCATTTTGAAAGTCGTGGGTTTTTTCAAAATTTTTAATTTTGCTTTTTATTTAAACTTTTCAAAGAGCATAGGTTATACTATACATAAAGGGTAGGCTCGAGCCCCTCGGTGGGGACGTATATATGTCCAAATCGGAGTAGTAGTTTTGGTTTTGCACAAAAAAATGTTGACTGCAGCACCTCCTGGTGATTTTTCATCGTAACACATATATAAGAACATGCACTAATCAAACGTGCACTAAGAAAACCGTATCAAAATTAGAGTAGCAGTTTTGGAGATAAATGGCAACATTGCTTTGTACAATTTTTTTTACTGCAGCGCCCCCTGATTAGTTGTCATTGTAACACCTATCTAAGAATATGCACCAATCAAATCCAAACCCATTACTGAAAACCGCATCCAAATTGTACTAGTAGTTTTGGAGATAAATAGCAACATTGGTTAGTACAAACAAATGTTTAGTGCAGTGCCCCCTGGTGAGTTGTCATCGTAACACCTATCTAAGAACATGCACCAATCAAATCCAAACCCATTACTGAAAACCGCATCCAAATTGTACTAGTAGTTTTGGAGATAAATAGCAACATTGGTTAGTACAAACAAATGTTTAGTGCAGTGCCCCCTGGTGAGTTGTCATCGTAACACCTATCTAAGAATATGCACCAATCAAACAAAACCCATCACTGAAAACCGCATCAAAATCGGACTAGTAGTTTTGGAGATAAATCGTATTTGGAGGTAAATGATGACATTGGTTTTTATAAAAAAAATTTACTGCAGCGCCTCCTGGTGAGTTTTAATCGTGACTCATATATAAAAACATGCAACAATCAAATACAAACCCATCACGTAAACCGCATCCAAATCGGACTAGTAGTTTTGGAGATAAATGGTGACATTGGTCTTTATAAAAAATGTTTACTGCAGCGCCCCCTGGTGAGGTGTCACCGTAACACCTATCTAAGAACATGCACCCATCAAATCCTTTTAATTTTTATGGGAGGTATCTTTATTTCGTATGGCTTCCGGATAAGAATAGAACCATCCCATCTCTTCCAATGGGGGTCGTAATAGTCGACGACTTAAAACCGGAGGATGGGCAGCAGCGTCCTTTCCGTCCATTACAACACACCTGCAACCACACTGCGATCGCCAACCTGCCTGCCAAGCGTGGATTACGGCAAAACCCCCCTACGAATACCACACCCATAAAACGGCCCCTGGTTCCCGGCGGCCCTGCTATTCCTGGCTCCGGTAGCAGCCATAGTAACGGCGGGGCGGCGGTTGCGAAGAATCTCCGGCAGATGCCAGGCTATCTAACCGAACGACTATGGGCCTCATAAAAATGCTCAAGGTCACCCAAAGTAAATGGAGCGTGCTATGCTCGGAGTTTCTCTGCGTGATCGAATCAGAAACGAGGAGATCCGCAGGAGGACCAAAGTAACCGACATAGCTCACAGTATTGCTAATGGTTATTACCGTGATGGAAAAAAGGACCTCCTTACCAGAGGTTCCAGGTTCAAATCCGGACGGAGGAGAACCAAAGTAACCGACATAGATCATAGAATCGCTGAACAGAAGTGGCAGTGGGCAGGGCACATAGCTCGTAGAACAGATGGCCGTTGGGGTAGTAAAGTTCTCAAGTGGAGACCGCGCACCAGAAAGCTTAGCGTAGGCAGGCCTCCCACGCGGTAGACCGACGAACTGGTGAAGATCGCGGGAAGCCGATGGATGCGGGCAGCGCAGGACCGGTTGTCGTGGAAGTGTAACTATAATGGTCAATAATAAAAACAATAACTTTTTTATTATAAATAAAAATTGGCATTGAACTTCAAAAACTGAATAGGCAATTTCATAGGTAAAGACGTATTACACTTTCAAAATTCAAAACAATTTATTTCAAAAGGTGTTTACACAAACTTTTAAATAGTCAAAACAAAAAAATATATTGTATATTACAAATAATGTCATGATTCACTTTACAGTCTCAGATAATGGTATTTGTTATAGAATCAACATAATTATATATCTTTGTCATTTACATAATCTATTATTTTATAATATCCTCTAGAGCACAAAACTTTTTTGACATGAGTCTTGAATTTATTCTCTGACAAACTAGTTACATTTTCTGGAAATTTATTGTAGAATCTTATACACTGCCCCACAAATGACTTTTTAACCTTACTCAGTCTCGAAAAGGCTATATCTATTTTATTTACATTTCTTAAATTCAAACTATGCCTGTTCCTAAGAAATAAATGCAAATTCTTACGAACGTACATGATGTTTTCATATATAAATTGACTAGCAACAGTTAAAATATTGATTTCTTTGAACTTATTCTGTAACGACTCACGTGATCGCATCTGATAGATTGCGCGGATAGCTCTTTTCTGCAGGATGAAAATAGTTTCTATATCAGCGGCATGCTTTAATATTGGATCTACTAAGGTTTTCCGGTAATAAAATTTGTGATATCCATACATTTAATGCCGAGTAAAAAAAAAAGAACTAAATGGAGAACATCACTGTCTTACGCGAGTTTCTAACAATTTTTTTTATGACAGTTTTTTTTTTACCCGACTACTCGAAAAGCAGGGTAATTTTTTTTGGGTGAATGTCTGTTTATTTGGCTGGACCCGTTAGCCTAAACAGCTTGATGGAGTTTAGAGTTCGTGGTGTCGTTAGATTCGTTTTTACCCGTATATTTGGTTTTTAGCCGTCGGTTTTTTTTTTAAATAAAATGGTTACAGTATTACAGTTTTTATTTCTCTTTGTGTCTATAGAATCATCATATACGTCCCCACCGAGGGGTTAGAGCCTACCCTGATCTAGGACGACAGGGCCTCAGTCGACCACGGGGTTCCAGTGCGGGTTAGTCGACTTTATACACAACCTTCGCGTTTCTTCGCAGGCGTGTGCAGGTTTCCTCACGATGTTTTTGTACATAATAATAACATCATAAATAAAATGGCAAATTTAAAAACAATTATAATAGGGATGACGAATGTTAGTCATCTGAATTACTTTTTATCATCTGTCAAAAACGATAATATGTTTAAAAAATGTTTGAAATACTTAGGGGTTACGTCATAGTTAATCATTAATTAATCATTTTGTGATTTTGGTGAATTAAAAATCGAAGACTTGATGGAATACAAAACAAGTAATGTTTATCGTAGGAGGGCGATTTAGTGATCAAGAGTTCATAATTTATTTCTGATTCTGTCGTCATCCCTATTATGTAGGTATTTTGGTGAAGGGGACCCACTGAGGCTTCAAGGTGTCACAACTCGTCATGTGTAATCCTAAACATTGGTAGGTGACAAGCCTGTGGACAGGATTGCTCCATATTCAATCACCCCGTTCGATTTTGATAAATGGTGACGTCAATGGCACTGATAGATGTGAGTTTTGTATTTTGGCACATAACAATCTATGTGTCACATTTTGAAATAAAGTGTGGCACATGTGCTTCAAAATCCATTCTATGAATCCATCAATATTTTCATCATACCAGCTCATATACGTCCCCACCGAGGGGCTCGAGCCTGCCCTGAATTAGGGCGATCAGGCCTTAGTCGTCCACGCGGGCCTAGTGCGGGTTGGTCGACTTCACACATAACCTGCGAGTTTCTCCGCAGGCGTGTACAGGTTTTCTCGCGATGTTTTCTTTTACCGTAAGAGCGTCGGATAAACTTACATATTATGAAATTTTAATTCGAAATCACATTGGCACGTGGCAGGATTCGAACCACGACCTCCCGGACAGGAGGAGGCGGCCCTAGCCGTTACGCCACCGATGCTCTAATATTTTCACTAGCATATAATTTAATTTAATTTCACTAATAAACTATCTTCGAAACGGATACTTTCTTAAGACCTATCTCGGGTAAGTAATAAAAAAATTCGTTTTTATGATTTGCGATGATAATTTATCGAGTTAAATCCTTTTCCAATTCTTGTACACTTTTTTTAGGTCTTATATTCCTCTACATTACATTACATTATATTTCATACACTAAAATCTGTGAGCAATAAATTAAAAAAATAAATTATATAAGAATGAATTTGAAAAGAAAGTCGCATGTAGAAGTTTTTCCAAAAAAATCTCAAAAGTTGGATGATGATAATGATTTTTTTTTAAAAAGTTTTTTTTAAAAACTATTTCAAAGTTAGTGAATTTGCTATGTTTTGTCTCACTCTAAACGTGTTTTAAATACAAGTTCAGCTAAAATAACATTTGGATTTGTGGAAAATGAACATAATATTTTTTCAAAAACCAAAAACTTTTAGGTTACAAGCTTTCATTTGAAAAAAGTTTTTAAGCTCAAAAAGCTAAATGCTCAGTGTGCCAAATGTGAATATAAATACACATTTTCAAATTCAAAAAACCGGTAAACTGCAAGTCAGTACCGCGCACAAAGGGTTCTGTACTATCATACTAGATGGCGCTAGTTTCCTCACAATAAATAGAACACTTTTGTAAGAAAACTTTCACTTTTTCTAATATTTTTTAGTATTTGTTGTTATAGCGGCAACAGAAATACATCATCTTTTAAAATTTCAACTGTCTAGCTCTCACGGTTCATGAAATACAGCCTGGTGACAGACGGACAGACAGCGGAGTCTTAGTAATAGTCCCGTTTTTATCCTTTGGCCACGGAACTCTAAAAGGCGAGCACATTTCCTACAATTCTATTGAAAATAAAAGACAATCTGTGGACATTGATTCCACCTCCAAAGTTCATCATCAGATCAACTTCAAAATACCAAAAGGATCTATTGTCACTGGGAATACGGCTTTATACCAAATTTCACATTTTCACCTACACAAACAAACTCACATACATGCAAACATTTAAAGTTAAATAAATGATTTAAAAAAAAAAGTTGACGGCAACGAATCCACTCGACTGTGAATATAAAAGGAAGCCGTGAAAGTCAACAACACAGCTCAATTACTCGAGGTGGTTTTTTCCCGTCTAAAAGAAATAATTGCCACACGATACTTAGGTAAACAAAGGAAGTTGCAGAAATAAACGCAAAATATTGTGTATCATATTTCAAAATTTTATTTAACTTTTGATGCTTCCTTTTAAAGGTTGAGTTTGGGTTAGATTTAAAAAGCCTAAATATAAGACTGAAATAACTACGAATCTTAGTAAAGTTTTAAGTTGAAAGTTATAGCAAAGAGAGAAAGAGTAACCGCCTCCGTAGCTCAGAGGCAAAGTTCACTGTCATTACATAGGAGGTCGAGGGTTCGATTCCCGGCGGGGTCAATTGTAAGACTCGGTTTGGTTGGTGGTAGGGCATTTTCTAAGCCCGCCTGGCTAGCTTATCTAAGTCTTGCCGCCAAATATCAATGTTTATATCATTGGTGTGTTCCGGCATGAAGATAAGATAGCCAGTTCCCCATTGCGTTGGGGAATCTTGGTAAGCCCGCTTCCATCTTCGGCAACATCGTCACTTACCACCAGGTGAGATGTTGTCAAGGGTTTACCAATTGTGAATAAAAAAAAAGATACGACTCCTAGCTATTTTCACACTTCTTAAATTTACTGGTTAGGCAGGGACCTTATGCCTACTGTCTATTTAGTAATCTGTGCTACTGTCGTTAAAAATGTGTGAAGTGTGAAAGTGGTTTTAATCGTAGTTCTTGTTTTTGTGTTTTTCTTTTTTTTTGTGTCTAACTAACATTAGTCTTTAAGCAAATTACTAACAAAAATGGTCTGTACTAATTGTCTGAATAAATAATGATTAATAATAATTAATCATAAGACATTTGGTAAGCCCTTGGCATAACCTCACCTGATGGTAGGTAAGTGACGATGATGCCGAAGATATAAGCGGGCTTACCAAGATTCCCTAACGCAATGGGTACCTGGCTATCTTATCTTCAAGCCGGAACACATTTATATTGTTAACATTGATGTTTGGCTGCAAGACTTAGATAAGATGGTGGTTGCTAGCCAGGCGAGCTTAGAAAAAAGCCATTCTACCAGCCAAACCCAGAAATATGCACAGAATGTGTATTTCTGTTGCCGTTATAACAACAAACCCTTATTTTTTATAAAGTTAAAAAATAAGGGGAGTTCTCCCTGGCTTCACACAAAAAAACGTGTTTTTTTGTAGGTCTTTAGAAGTATTTTTGATTTAGCTTTATCGTAAAAACAGTAAAACCTAAAAGCATGAAACTTGGTGTGATTATAGTTATAATACTGAGGTAAAACAAAAAATACAAAAAATCGGTCAAGTATGAATTTTACTCACGCTAAGGAGTCCGAACTGAATGACAAAAAAGTATATTTTTGTAGCTCGCGTTGGTGTCTTTTGTTTGTAATGTGAATAGGTATCTGTCATTGTTACTATGTAGTTGTGTGGATAAGTGTGGTGGTACCGAACCCTCGGAGTGCTAGTCTGACTCGCACTTGGCGGGTTTTGAAAATCATTTATCTTATATAGGGTGACCTTAAATTAGTTCTTGATAGCAAAGGATATGAATGTACTCGTGATTACAAACAACTTTCCCATAGAAACTATATGTCGAATCAGAAAAAAATTTTAGGTCCTCGGTACATAACAAGTTATCAAATCGACAAAAATGTATGAAGGACCAAATATTTTTTTTCATATTTGACATATAGTTTCTATGGGAATGTTGTTTGTAATCAGGAGTACATTCATATCCTTTGCTATCAAGAACTAATTTAAGGTCACCCTATATATCTTTAATTTATTATTATCTTTAACTAGCTGTCCCGGCGAACTTTGTTCCACCTTACACTACACTACACTACACTACCCTACCCTACACTAGCCTACACTACCCTACCCTACACTACCCTACCCTAGATACACTACACTACCCTACCCTACACTACCCTAACCTACCCTACACTACACTACCCTTTATCTAACTACACTACACCTATACTACACTACACTACCCTACCCTAAAACCAATTATTTTTTGAATAATCATCATATCAGCCACAAATCGTCCACTGCTGGACAAAGCCTCCCTCAAGGATTTCCACGACGACCAATATTTTGACTAATATTTTTTTTTATTGATGAATATCATATTTTAACACTTATTTTCCTATTCCCGACGAAGGCAAAAAATGCAAAAACACAAAAATTATAAAACATGGTCCCGCCGTTCTTGAGTTCTAAATGATGTAGGTAACTAACACGACTTTCTTTTATATATATAAGGTCTAACAAAATTAGCTGAAACTATTTTAACTGGTGCTTCTACTAATGAAACTGAACAACTTTCCCCATGGAACCCATAGTCAAATCTGAAAAACAAAAACGACGGGTTGCACTCCGGGAGTGCCGGCAGAAGTGAAAACTTGAATATTAACGTTGTGTATTTTTGATATTTTGGAATGGTTAGGGAATAATTTTGCACGAATTGCTTTGATTATCAGTATAAAAGTACTATCATTTATATGGTAGAATACAATATTTATTTATTGCGCTATCGTACACAAACATGACAATTTATATTACATTAAAAAGTTTATATCTCAGAAAAATCAACAAAAAATCAACTCCATCCGTCTTACGAATTTTCGATCAGGTCACGTGTCCTGACGCGAGTTTAATTTTTTTTTACCCATTACAAAAAAAGTGCACAACGCCGCTAAAGAAGTTTTCTTTCACTTCAAAAATTTGAAATTCCTATACTAAGTTGGCTGATCAGCTGATCGAGTTAGTATGGGAGAGCAAACTTTTTTTTTCGATTTGACTATAGGTTCCATGGGGAAAGTTGTTCAGTTTTATGGGTAGATTAAACCAGTTAAAATACTTTCAGCTAATTTTGTTAGACCATATATATAGATTTATAAATAGAATTAAGTATGTTCGATATTGTTATTGGTTGGGTACATATTTCGCTCCGGACTCTCTACTATTCTCAATTAGCGTTGCTTTTCGCATTGTCCATTCAGTCCTTTGAAAGTACTGTACTGAATGGATTTGAATGGGGTTTTCATTGATCGACAGCTTTTTTTTTCGACAAGGTTTTTGATGTCGTTATTTTTTACGCAAATCTTTCTAAAAATTCTTAAACTATCTAAAACTATATAGTCATTGCTGCTCGAGAGTTAAGGCCTTAAGATAAGTCAAATGGCAATATTCAATTCAAATTATTTAAAGACTGTGTAAAGCTATCACTATGGAAAAAATATATAATATACTTAAAGTATACTTAAAAATCGATATAGTTTAATACAATTTTTCAAATATGAACACTTTTGATGTAAAAAAATATACAGTAGGCTCTGTTTTTGGCATTCATTGCAAAATTTTTCGAAAAAAAAAGTTAATGTTGATTGAAACCAACACACAAAAATCGGTGACTTTAAGACCTTTCATTTTAATTGAACACATTTTTTCTAAACTTATTTTAAAGTATAGTAAAGTAATAAAAACATTTAAAAATCGAGGATTGGGCGTTCGGTTTCTACGTAACAGCCGCGCTAAAGCCCGCATTGATTTGAACTTGAAATGAATAGACTGTTTGATATTATTATATCACGTATCAACATGTTTATGCTCGGATTGAGACATCTTAAAGCTTTAAACCGAACACGTATCAACCTGCTCGGACCTTAAAGCCTTAAACCGAATCAAAAGCACGTACTCCAAATCTATAGGTATTATAAGGTAATATGTGCGCGGGTGAAGGAAAACATCGTGAGGAAACCTGCACACGCCTGCGAAGAAACTCGCAGGTTGTGTTAATTAGTAATCTGTGGTTGTGTGTGAAGTCGACCAACCCGCAATGGGCTCGCGTGGTCGACTAAGGCCCTATCGCCCTAATTCAGTGTAAGCTCGAGCCCCTCGGTGGGGACGTATATGAGCTGATATGAATGAAATGTCCGCGGGTCCAATATAAATGCGGGAAAGTAAAAACCAGCTAGTATTTACATAATTACATATTTTATAACCGTTACAAAAAAATGTGCGTTTGCCTAGTCACAATTGGTTCTCTCAAATTTAAAATTAAGGCAATTACAGTAATCTGGTTTGACCACAAATCGCTCCGGATAATTTAAATGAATGAAATAAAATTACCAGCTTTGAATGATTAGCCTAGGTAGGAACAAAGAATAATGATTTCCCTAGCGAAATGTTTATAACTCTATGGGTAGGAATTTGGAAATCCTATCCTACGAATATTATAAACGCGAAAGTTTGTAAGAATGTGTGGATGTATGTTTGTTTTTATTTAACGCATAAAACTACGGAACGGCTCTGGCTGAAATTTGGTAGATAGACAGATAAGGACCTGAATTAACACATATGCTACTTTTTTCCACGGTCGTTGTCCACGCGGGGGGTATGACTAAAAGAACCCCTAGTTAATGGGATCTACACCAATTTTGTTACACCCTGTACATGTAAAGAACTATAGTTGTATTCTTCCAGATTATTAAGGTGAGCTGATGATGGAAGGTTTGACTCCTTAAATTTCATGCTGCTGAGATGATGATGGAAGCCATAGGACTGTATCGGTTAATGAAACAAATGCATTAAGATATGATCATTCCTATTGGCGGCTGGGTGATTGAGTTTAACCTCAGACAGTTATCTTAGGGCTGAACATTTACATAGATAGCATTATCAAAAAAAAATAACCGACTTCAAAAAGAAATCCACGCAAAAGTCATCATCATAATTAAAAAAAGTGTAGGCCCCTAATTTGGTTCGTATACCAAGCTTTGATTTCATTCATCCATCATATCAGCCGAACGACGTCCACTGCTGAACATAGGCCTGATTTCCATGACGACCGGTTTGCGCTGCCCGCATCCAGCGGCTTCCCGCTACCTTCACTAGGTCATCGGTCCACCGAGTGGGAGGCCTACCTACGCTACGTTTTTTGGTGCGCGGTCGCCACTTTACGACTACTATACGACCACACCTCTCCCTGTCAGCGATCTGGCTAAAGACCCAAGAGCCAGACTATGCCGACACTATACCGAAGATATCCCGGACGTCAGCCTGTACGAGATTAGAATGGCTCTCAAACAGCTCAAAAACAATAAGGCTCCGGGTGGTGATGGAATTACGGCTGAACTTTTGAAAGCAGGTGGAACACCGCTACTTAAAGCTCTTCAGAACTTATTTAATTCCGTTATAACATATTTAAATTGATTTTGTTATTGTTGGTTACTTTTGAGTGAATTTATTTTTGAATACTGTTTTAGTTTTACTAAAATTTTTGTTTTTGCATATTGTGGCAAAAATTTTGGGAAACTGGGGATAAAAACTCTTACGGAGTTTGCCACATATGATACGTAAGATTTAGAGGTTCGGGCCTAAACGGAGTTTTAAGGAAAAAAAGGTTATGGGGTAAATTAGAATATATGTATTTTCATGATTATTTTAAAAGTAAGGAACAATAAACAATAGGAGTATAAAAAAGGTGCGATTTCATTGGTTGACCGTGTAGACAATTAAAAAAAACAATGACCTAATATATTTATGGAGAATTTACGGAAATAAATTTAAGGTTACAATTTTATTTGTATATAAAATGGTTATTTTATAGTATGCCGGCAGGCAACGATCGTCACCGTCCCTTTGGTACTTAAATAAGTTACTAAGTTTAAAATTTCAGTTTGATCTGAATTACCCTATCTTTTAACAAAATATGTATCAGATACAAAACACATCTTAAAATTTAAAATAAATAACTAAAGGTTAGAAACTGGAAACAGGAAATCTTCTAGGTCGGCAGAAAGGTCAGAGAGTCAGAGAGTCGCTTGGGATAAAAGATAAAATAAATTCACTTCCCTTATGGCGAGCAGCTGGGCGGGCAGTAGAAAGGACTGGCTGGTGATCAGCACTGCTCCGTCCCAGGATTAATCCTTTTTCAGGTAAAACTTCGGGGACGTCAAACCTCGCAGGGGCTGGATGAAACCCTACGGAATAAAATGGTGGGCCTCAACAACAACTTATAACACAATTTGTACAAAAAATTTAAATACACATCAGTTTCGACGGGACCACGATCAACCTTTTGTTTTTCTCTTGTCAAAAAATAACAACTATTTTCAAATTCAAATACCATAGAGCAACGACATCAAAAAAGAATTTAATTATGAAACGCGACAAAAGAGAACGGCTCGAAACGATAGTTAGCGTTTCAATATACAGTATGTACAAACAGTTTGAATATCGTTGGGTTCGTGAAGAACAAGATCTACACTTTTTAATTCCAAGCCTAAGATTAGAGATTATTACAAGGTCAAGCTATAATCACAGATTACTAAATAGTTATATCATGAAAAAGACCACAACAGTACTATGGTGTCTTTTGATGTAAAATAGCTTTCTCGTATGGTTTGTTCTACGAACTATGTGCCCCGCTGCGGGTGTCTCTTATATGGATGAAAAAACTTTTTTTCTTCCTATTGAATCGCATACCCTCTTATTGTGTTTATTAGTCTATTAGTTACCCGAATACAGAATTTCGACTTCCTACGTTTATTTTAACCCGTGCCGACGGGGGCTTAAAGTTTTGGAAAATATCTGCGTAAAGTTTCTCTTAATATGTAGCCATAGATCATCATTTAAATTCATTTTGTTACAAAAATATTAATGAAAAAACCATTTATACATTGCCGTTATTATGTTTTCAAAAAAGATAAAGAATTAATTTGCATATTTTCTCTTCATTCTCTTTTTTTTACAGTCTGGATACATTTTTCGATGTTCTTGTACACAGCGTAATAAAAACTGCTTCTGTTATTCATCTGCAGTGATCAAACCGTACAATTCTTGTATTCGTTCAACAACTCTTTCAGCTGTGTCATTTACTGCTTTAAAGCTTAAAACCTTCTTGTTAGCTTCCTTGAACTCCACATTTTTTTTCCACAAATATACAATTTCTTGAAGGAAACTGCTGCCAAGTTTCATTCGAGAAAATTCAGAGAGAATTCGAGTCAGCTCTTGACAAAAACCAAATCACTCAGAGATTTCTCTAAAACAAGATAAAAAGATAGATACATAGATTAAACACTATACTACATTTCATATAAAAGCCACACATCTCTTCCTTCGATGGAACATATCTCTTTCTGGGATCACTGAAACTTTATCTTTGTAAGTTTTTTACAATATTCAATTGGTCTGCTCATCGATTTCGTTATCAAAAATTGATAGGACGACTATTACCTCTGACAAGTACAACAAGTGTTAACTGAACTTGTTTAAAGCCGTTGTTAAAAAAAGTCACCAATTCGTTAATAGTTGCCACACAAACATGTTGTTGGACAAACTTAGTGCATGGTTATTCTTCCAGTTGTCTCAAAATTTTTTGAACAGCGTAATATCATGACTGCCAGTAACTTGTAGAGTTTTTTTTAAATCAAACACACTTTTGAGTACCGGATCTTAAATATGATGGCGACAGGCAAAGAGTTACAATTCTAGTTTTTGCTCTAAAAGTACACAAGCTTTATTCAAGCGTCCTGTATCACAGCACTTTATTTGTACCTTTTCATTTAGATTCCAATTATGAAGTGCTTCTACTATAGTACAGACTGAATGATATAAACAGAATCTTTGATGCTTAGTTGACATCTGTATATAGTTGCAACTAATTTCTTTCTCTTCTTGTCGTTACAGCTAAACAACTTACAGATTGAGATGTGGAACCTTCCAAGCTTTCTTCAGAGCTTGTAGATTGTTTTCTAATTCTTCATGTGTATCTAACCTCTGTGAAGTAGCAAATGTCAAGAAGCTCTCGGAAAGCATTTGCTTTAGTATTTTTTTCTCTTCTGCTAGTTTTCTTGGTCTTCCTGTTTCTTCAATTTCAGCTAACTTTTTCTCAACACCTGCTAAGCATCCCGGTCGCCCTGGTTCTCTTTGCAAAAATATTTTATCTTCTTCGGTTTTAATTATTTCGAGAGCATCAGCGTGTGCAATATAAAAAAAAATATCCAATTCAAGTTTAAAAATGTTCTCGCGGCGCCTATGAATGAATATTCTTGCTATTTTTTGCAGTTCTCGCCAGATTCAATACAAATCCACTAGCTTCTTCACACAATTAGGAACAGCTCTGGTAGGTATTCTCGCCTTTTCCCAGAATATAATGCACTTCCGAATACAAGGTTGGTGCTTTCACTAACAGTCAACTGCGCGTATACCTATTTTGAAGAACGTGCCGATTAGACGGTAATTTTGCACTCGTTATTTGGTGATTTAATTCACCAATTAAGAAAATACTTTTCTGATTGCTTCTAATTTCCACAAATATCTTCGAAATATAAAACAATGCGGGCTAGTTACCCGACCAACCAAGACCAAGTGACAATAACAGCGGGCGCGCGCCGCTCCTGTAACGCTACTTGTATGGACATGTTTCCGCGCATGTCGGCACGGGGGGTTGCACTATTCCGAATAATTAAAAAAAATGTTTTCGAGTGTTTTAGGTCCAAATGAATAAAATAATAGCCTATGCATTGTGAAATTAAAACCTTGAAAAATAAGGGACACCCTGCCGCACTTACTTAAGTTTGGCAATTCTGAGAGTTATGTCGGTTACTTTGGTTCTCCTACGGATCTCCTCGAGTAAAGTCTCTCTTGTCTCGTATCGATCCTCGAAGTAAAGTTCTTGAGTGGCGACCGCGCACCGGAATACGTAGCGTAGGCAGGCGTCCCACTCGGTGGACCGAAGACCGGGTGAAGGTCGCGGAAGGTCATGGAAATCCTTGGGAGAGGCCAATGTACAGCAGTGGACGTCCTTCGGCTGATATTATGATGATGATGAGGGTTTGGCTACAAACATATATTTATATGATAGCATTTAATATGATTGAAGTGATTGTAATAAATAATAGTGCCAACAAGTGTAAGGAAGAGACTCTAGTAAAATTAAACAGTCGCTGCCCGCGACGCAATAAAATGTGTGAGCAGGACGCTGCATATAGTGCGCCCTGTCACACTTACGGGCTTTTTGGAAAGGCATAGTGACGCTCCAGCCTCCTCGTGTCGATATCCCAGAGCAAGTAGCGAGGCCACCTCAAATATTGTTTGAGCCGTTCGCCAGCACGGTACGCGTTTTCTTTCAGGAATCGATAAGCGTAGCACTGCTAGCGCCTATCCCTAGCGCACCGATATTTATTGCATCGCAGGCAGCGACTGTTTATCTTTATATTTATAACATGTCAATTAAGTGCAGTAAACAATGGACAACTAAGAAAATAAAAGGTAAAGTAATATTTACTTCTACTATGGTAATGTGGTTTGTTTACATGACGTATTTGCTTAATTGGAATTGGAAAAAAAACTTGACCTAGGGTTAGGGAGGCGTCCTTAACCCTCGGGTGGTCGCGCTTTTTTTGTGACACCGTCGGTTACGTGGGGTCTTTAAACGCCCGGAGATTGTAAATATTTTTTTTTTTTTTACTTATTATTATTTATTTATTTTTATATTTTTTGTAGCACAATAAAATTTTAAATAAAACCCATAGTGTGGTTTTAAATAATTTTAATGATAGGAAATAATTTTTAACAAATAATAATATGTATTACTATTGTATATTATTTTTGCACTAATTGATAGTTAAATATGTTTTAGGAAGCTACCCTGAGGTACAAATTTGAATCTTTAATATGGAACAAAATATAGCAGTTTTTGTAAACGTCGGGCTTTTAAAGACCCCACGCGACCAACCGAGGGTTAAATCACGTGACAATTGGGGGAGTGACTTCGTTGAGAATCACTAAAGTGTCTTAAAGAAGAGGGGGGAAGTTTAAAAAGGAGGTGATATTTTAATGATTTTGGGTAATTGAGAACGCACTTGATCTATTTACGATCGAAGTATTCAGTTCATATGGTAGTCTATGAGCGGAAACTCTCTGGGGTTCTACTTGTCAAACTGAAACATTTTTTTTCTACGGCTATGCTGATCCCAATAATATCTGTACGTTCATTTGAATTCATTTGGTAGGTAATAAAATTGATAAAATTGAATTGTTTGTATTGATTTATTTTAAATTAGTTTATATTTTTTCAATTGAAAAAATATAAACCTACCTGGCAGTTTAATTGTACTGGTAGGACCCGTTAACTGGGAATATTACTCATCATACTGAACAACTTTTCCCAAAAACCCATTGTCAATTCTCAAAAAAAAATTTGGACCCGCTATACAAAAATGTACAAAATCGTTCGCTCAGCTATGAATGAAGAAAAAAATTTGTTTTTGCGATTTCAGCAAAGTCATAGAACAAAAGTCTTACAGCAGTAGATGAGTAGAAGCCCCAGCTAACAGGACCTACACCAATTTTGTTACATCCTGTATAAGATAAGTAACAAAAATATACATATTATATATTAAATACATATATTTTAGTTAATATAATAAAATTAAAAAATTAATGTTTAACGTACTAATTTTTTTTTATATATTATTAATAATTATATAAGCTATACTGCATAACATTTAGGGGGAACGGGTGGTTTAGGGAGAACGTAACTAAAGTATCACTAGGGGGACGATGGGTCAAAAAATATCAAAAAAGTGTCACGTGAATTATGAACGACCCTTATAGAGTCATGAGGTGAGCATTTGAAAGTTACTAACTGCAAAAGTGGGTAGGTATACATCTTCCCATGACACTTAGAGCTAAATTACCCTGCGCAGTGCTGACTTGCGGACCTCGCGACCCTCTCCCTAACGGCTAATAAAGATACGCGAAACAATTTTAATTAAACGAAATATTTTAAATTAACAAAGTAACAGAACGCACCCATTAAAACTCAGCCTGATATCACTTTGCAAGTGTATATCTACATACATAAATGTTATTGAATTAAAGAGTAATAAACTATAGTAATGGTAATAAAATATATCTGTAATGTCCACTGCTGGACAACGGCAAAGTATATAATAATATATTAGTACTAACATACAATATGGACACTCCCTGAGATTGCGACCTCACCCCTCGTCACCCAGATTGGTTTCAGTTTGGTTGTCGAACATATAGGGTATCGCCGCCATTTTGTTTGTTCCGTCATTCCTTTTTTGAAATGTCATTTCTGGCCCGTTGTATGAAGTGTCCAGGGTTTGACAAAGGCCTGCCCCAAGGATTTCCACGACGACCGGTCCTGCGCTGCCAGCATCCAGCAGCTTCCCGCGATCTTTACTAGGTCATCAGTCCACCGAGTGGGAGGTCTGCCTACGCTACGTATCCCGGTGCGCGGTCGCTACTCGAGAACTATACTGCGAGGATCGATACGAGACGAGAGACACTTTACTCAATAGATCCGTAGGAGAACCAAAGTAACCGACATAGCTCTCAGAATTGCTAGAATTAAGTGGCAGTGGGCGGGGCACATAGCTCCTGCCTACGCTACGTTTTCCGGTTCGCGGTCGCCACTCGAGAACTTTACTACACCAACGGTCATATGGTTTTTCGTTTTAATCAAATCTACAAATAATAATATTACTCACTTTTCACTATCATAACGATTATTGTTGTATATATTATGTTTTAATTTATACTTCAAAATATTAGTCATAACAGAGTTGAAAGTAACGGTGTAGACCTATCTTTGGGATTTTTTGTCTATCGAGCCAAAACTGCTTAATCGTGTTTTTAATAGCTTTTGACTTTAAGGAACATCATCAACATTAAAAGTATTTTTTTCAACATTAGGTTTTATCGTTTAGAAGTAATTGACGTCAAAAATAACGAAAATCTTTAATGTTACCGCCTCAAGATGAATCTAACAACCCCTTACATTTGAAAATCCATTAAGCCGTTTAGGCTACAGGTTTAGCCAAAGAAACAGACATAAATACATACATACAATACAATATTCATATACATACTTCTTCTTCTTCTCCGTCGCACTCTTCATTTTCTGAAGGTCGTGTCTAACTAATGAGCAAACTAATCATAACTACCACCGTTACCACCAGCAACAAGAACCGACTAATTAGACTTACATCACACTAATAAAGGCGAAAGTTTGTGAGCGTGTATGTTTGTTACTTATTCACGCAAAAACTACTGAACGGATCTGGCTGAAATTTAGTAGGTAGACAGATTAGGACCTGGACTAACACATAGGCTACTTTTTTAGACGCTCGCGAGCCGCAGTGCGGCTCGCGCACTGCGCACCCTCGAAAAGTCATAGAAACGTTGTCTACGCGGGTGAAGCCCCGGGAAACAGGTAGTACATACATACACCTGAAAAAAATTACACCCTTTTTTGGGTAGTCAGGTAAAAAGTGGTAGAAGATTAAAAACTATAATGTGTTTCACAGTAACATAAAAACGGAATTGTAGATTAATTTTTAAGTCTCCAAGTCGCTGAGTAAATTGCACACATCTGAGAAAAACAAAAGAATGCAATTTTACTGAGGCGCGGCTTTTTACATAGGTATTAAAATTGCAGCAGGCATGAACCGGACGTAGCGTCGTTTGGTTGTATGTACGAGTATTTTGACGCGAAATAAAAAGCTTATTTGTGTTATTAAATGCTTAGTCATATCAGCTCATATACGTCCCCACCGAGGGGCTCGAGCCTGAATTAGGACGATATTATTATTTCATGGTCGGTGGCGTAATGGCAAGGGCCATTCCCGGAAAGGAGGTAGTGGCCCAGGCCATTACGCCACCGACCATGAAATAATAATATCGGCCTAATTCAGTCTCGAGCCCCTCAGTGGGGACGTATATGGTTCGAATCCTGTCACGTACCAATGTGTTTTTGAATTTCGATTTCATATTATGTACATTTATCTGACGCTCTTACGGTGAAGGAAAAACATCATAAGGAAACCTGCACACGCCTGCGAAGAAACTCGAAGCTTGTGTAAGAAGTCGACGAACCAGCACTGGGCCCGCGTGGTCGACTAAGGCTCGATCGCCCTAATTTAGGGTAGGCTCGTTTCCCTCGGCGGGGACGAATATGAGCTGATATATATATGGTTGGATGACGAAAATTGGTAAAAGTAATTGTTAGGGTGATCAGGGTCTGATGATCGAGCAGGAAATAGAAATGTCAGGGTTTTTTAAATTTTAAACTTTGAGTTGTTATGTACTCACTCGTTGAGTGAGCGTAGGTGGCGTAACGGCTAAAGCCGCTACCTCCCGTACGAAAGGCCGTGGTTTTAATCCTGCCACGTACCATTTTCGATTTCTTAAGTACCTTTATCCGACGCTGTTACGATGAAGGAAAACATCGCGAGGAAAGCTGCACACTCCTGCGAAGAAACTCGAAGGTTGTGTGTGAAGTCGACCAACCCGCACTGAGCCCGCATGGTTGACTAAGGCTCAATCGCCCTAATTCAGGGTAGGTTCGAACCCCTCGGTGGGGATATGATCTGATGTAATGAACGAGACCCATTCATAAGCCTACGCTGTCTGTCCGTCAGTCGCCTGTCTGTCCGTCTGTCCGACTTTTAAAAGGCTTTGTGATTTCAAACCGTGATCATCTTTAATTTGAACACTTTTCTAAAATTATATCGCTGACTTAGTTTTACACAATATGTGTTATTTATTATAGAGGATTTACTGACAAATAATAAACGTTTAAAAGTGGGTCCCCATACTAGAAACGGGTTTTTTTCTTTTGTTTTTGCTCTATCACAGAAATGAAAATATATAGGCACCAGCGTGAAACTAGCGTTTTTTTATTCACAATTGGTAAGCCCTTCGCATCATCTCACCTGATGGTAAGTGACGATGTTGCCGAAGATGGAAGCGAACTTACCAAGATTCCCCAACGCAATGGAGAACTGGCTATCTTATCTTCAAAGCTGATTATTAACCAATGGATTTAAAATTTTATTTCGAGATTCGGCTATCTTATCTTCAAGCCGGAGCACATCAATGCTGTTAACACTGATGTTTGGTGGCGAGACTTAGGATGGTGGTAGCTAGCCAGGCTGACTATGAAAATTCCTTACCACCAACCAAACCCAGTCTTACAAAGTTGACCCCGCCGGGAATCGAACCCGCGACCTCCTGGTGTAAAGCGAATGGACTAACCGTTACGCCACGGAGACAGTTAAAATTGAACAATAATAAAAAAAATAACCCGCAAAAAGTGAACATCACTTTGTTTTAGAGTTCAATTTGTGCGTCAAATATATTTTTAGCTTAGCCAAATATTTTTCTTATAGCATAAGCTACGAATTAATATATTGTATGTGTTATTGATAGTAAAAATTTTGATCGATATGCTTAGCGCCATTTGGAAAAAAAAGTTATTTATGCCACAGCTAATCAATGAGAGCCAAGTAACCAAGCAACGAAGTAGCCAAGTAACGAAGCAAAGCTGAGTGGCACAATAGACAGCACGAGTGTTAATAAGGCTAATTGCGTGCAGTGGCATAGAGTAATTTTTATACGACCATGAAATAAATAAAATACATTGAAATTTTGTCATAATCATACATTAAGTTTTTGAAGCTAAAGCCATAAAAATATTTAAAAAGTTTCATTGTAGTACAGTTCTCTCGTTTTGAAATGATCATTGTAAAACGACTTGTAGGAATGAATACTTTTGTGATATGTTTTCAGGATATGTATTAAGCAAAGTACCAAATGGGAGAAGAAAAAATATGTTTTAAATATGTAAAATATGTAAAAATATATTTTAAATAATCTGACATGTACCATTTTAGAGTTTTCCCGGATATACTTGCCATATTTTAGATGTTTATAAGTATGATATGGACGTCATTCGGCTGACATGATGATGATGATGGTGAAGTGTAATATAATGACAAATAAATTGAACCCGCAACGGAGAAATCAGAAAAAAAAAACATTTTTTAATTTTTTTGTCTGACATGTACCATTTTAAGGGTTCATTTTTAGCCATACTTTAGATGTTTTTAAGTGTAATGTATGACTAAGAACCAAAAAGAGAACCAAAGTAACCGACATAGCTCACAGAATCGCTAAACTGAAGTGGCAGTGGGCAGGACACGTAGCTCGTAGAACAGATGGCCGTTGGGGCAGTAAAGTTCTTGAGTGGCGACCGCGCCCCGGAAAACGTAGCGTAGGCAGGCCTCCCACGCGTTGGACCGACGACCTGGTGAAGAACGTGGCAAGCCGATAGATGCGGGCAGCGCAGGACCGGTCGTTGTGGAAATCCTTGGGGGGGCTTATGTCCAGCAGTGAACGTCCTTCGGCTGATATGATGGTTATAGTTGTGTGGAGAGTGTGGTGGTACTTAACCCTCGTAGCGCAAGTCCGACTCGCTCTTGGTTGTTTTTTATTTATCGTCAGTAATAACTGTTATTCCATAGTATTAACAGGACTTAGTTTTCAAGTAGGTAGGTCCTAGTACACCCTGTGTTGTGTTAAATATACATAGTCTCGGGTTATTATAATTTCCACTGGCAGCACAGGTGCCAGGTGGCAGACCTGCATCAAGTCTACGTCACGAAGTAATTGCGATTTGCCGCCTACACCCTATTTGCAGGACCAGGGAGCATATCAACGTCAGTTTGTAGCGAAAGGCTGTCGCGCCGATGGGGGTTAATTTTCTGTGACAGGGTTCTATAGGTTTAGCCCATGATTGCAAGACAAAATTACGACAGCATGGGAATTAAAGATTTTAATTAAAATATGAGTAAAATTATAAAGGTTGGCATACCTAAAGGAGCCGATAACTCAGGGATTGTGTGATTATAACAAAGTTGTTTTAAAACACGTGTTTTCAACAGTTCGAAATTAAACAATTGTATTTTGTTTTTATAAACAGACATTTATTTATATTAGAAAATATTACATATTTTTTCATTACTTAATTTACACGGCGGATAAAAAAAAACAACCGGAAATTTTCACTCGTACGACAGAATGTGACAATTGTAACATTGAAGTAAATAAGTAGGTGTGTGAAAAATGTTAATCTAATTACTTCGTACAAGGGAGTGGATAAATAAATGAAATATTAGAAAGAAAGTCCCTCCTATTTAATTAAACACTTCATAGGTAAAGTCGGTAAAGTCCGCCGGTAAAGTCCCATCTAGAAATAAATTATGTTAGGCCTGATTGACTGGAAATTAATGACATAAAAATCAAGAAAAAAAAACCTTTTTTAGAACATTTTGAACATTTTTTTTTAATATTAAAAAAACATTTTTCTTCCAACCCTGCGATAATTTCATCATACTAAACAATTGTCCCTAGGCACGGAAACAAAACATAAAACACAACATATTGTCAATTTTATTCCCGTACTGTTGTTGGTTTGGTACCAACAGAAAAAATATTCTAGCTATTGAGAAATTGTAACTAATTTATTTATTTTATTTATTTACACAAATGTATGTATACAGAATTACAGAAAACTCCAAGATACTGTATAATAAAAGTAGGGTTAGGTTTAGACAACATTAGAGTAGAATAAAAATAGATTAAGAAGAAATATTTAAACTCACTAACACTTTTACATAGATTAAAAACCATTAAAAACAATACCTACAACAATCAATAAAATATATAAATGTAGGACATGTCGACGATCTATTACCGATACTCTCACAAAACCTCATGCACACATCATTCACTTTTGTCCATCCATCACCAAATACATCAAAATCTGGCATCGTTGTAGTTATTTTATTTAGTAACGATAGGGCTTGTACTAGAGGTGAGTTACTCCTCGCGACGGTTCGTGACTCCGGGGCCGCCAGTAGGTTTCGCGCGCGACGCGGGGGTTCTTCGGACTGAGAGCCTCACCACCTGGGCTACCAGCGCCGGGCAATCGGATTCTCCGCGAAGGATGCGGTGAGAAGCATATGATCGCGCCTGACTTCTAACGAATTAAACTTTTATGTACCGAGTAAAAACTTTGTGGGATATAGAAAGGGGTAGTATCCGAATATATTTTTGTACAAGAATCTTTGAAAAGATTTTTGAATTTTTTCTAAAAGCAATATATTATATATACTTGTCTTCAAAGGGACTCCATACTATAGATGCTGTTTCTATTTTACTCCTTACAAAGGCTGTATATATTAATTTTATGGCAAGAGGATCTTTGAAATCTCGAGCAGAGCGATTAACAAATCCTAATGATGTTATGTAATAAATATGAATGTTACATTCGAAGTAAGAGATGCTGTGAATGAAGATAAATACGGATTATTATGAATCCATATACTTACAGGAGTTTCAATTTTATTCCTGTACTGTTGTTGGTTTGGTACCAACAGAAAAAATATACTAACTATTGAGAAATTGTAACTAATGATATAACACTTTAAACTTTCACGATTATTCATAATGACAAATTGAAAGTGTGACTTGACGTGATTTTATTTAAATGAGCAGGTATTGATGTTGTTTTTACCTCAACGTTTCGACTATGCTTCGATAGCCGTGGTCGCGAGTAGACTGAAGCCGCGGTGTCATCGCCGCCGGCGCATCGCAGGAACACCTCCATCTACCCTTACTTCATTATGTGAAGGGTAAGGGTCACCAACAATACCTAATATCAATAAAGCGTCGGTGGCTCAACCGGTAACGACTCGGTCCATCTATTCAGAGGTACCGGGTTCAAATCTGGACGGCCAATGTACCAATGAGTTTTTCAAAAACTTACTTACATACTTACCGATTGCTTTAACGGTGAAGGAAAAACATCGTGAGGAAACCTGCACACGCCTGCGAAGAAACTCAAAGGTTGTGTGTGAAGTCGACCAACCCGCACTGGGCCCGCGTGGTCGACTAAGGCCTAATCGCCCTGATTCAGGGTGGGCTCGAGCCCCTCGGTGGGGACGTATATGAGCTGTAATGATGAATAAAATCAATACCTGCTCATATGTTAAATAAAATCACGTCAAGTCCCGCTTTCAATATGTCATTGTAACTAATGATGTTATGAAATTGATATGAATGTTACATTCGAAGTAAATGATGCTGTGAATGAAGATAAATACGGATTATTACGGATCCATATAAAGGAAAAGGATTGAATAATGCCCGGCAATATGTATCCGTTTACGTTAATTACACATTTTTCCCTTTTTAGGGTCCCGTACACCAAACTGGTGACCAACGGATACCCTATTGCTAAACCTCCACTGGCTGTGGCTGTCTGTCTGTCCGACCGTCAGCGGGCTGTATTTCATGAAAAATAATAGGTAGAGACTTGAAACTTTCACAGAGCATGTATTTCTGTTGCCGCTATAACAACAAATAAATACTAAAAATTAGAAAACGTAAAAAAATAAGGGTGGTCTCCATACAAAAAAACGTGTTATTTATAGGTCTTCAGAAGGATTTTTTATTTAGCTCTATCGTATAAACGGTAATACATACAGACGTGAAACTTAGTGTGGTTATAATACTAATACTAAAGTAAAACAACAAATAATAAAAATCCGCCAAGTGTGAGCCGTACCCGCGCCAAGGAGTCCGAACTGAATGACAAAAAAAGGATATTTTTGTCGCTCGCTTTGATGTCTTTTGTTTGTAATGTGAATAGGTATCATTGTCCTTATGCTATATAGTTGTGTGGAGATGTGTGGTGATACGGAACCCTCGGAGTGCTAGTCCGACTCGCACTTGGCCGATTTTTATATTTAAAATCAACACTCGCAAGCGTTAAAACCCGGCACCCCCCTTTTATTAGCAAAACTCCGAATTTTAATGAAATTATTATTTTTATTTATTTCATATTTAATTTCATTAAGTTTGATTTAACGTTTGTAATGATTTATTTGATGATCCTTGGGGGAGGCCTTTGTCCAGCAGTGGACGATTTGTGGCTGATATGATGATGATGATGAATGATTTATTTGAGTGTAAGTTTAGCGTCTTAACTGAAGTGGTAGTGGGCGGGGCACATAGCTCGTAGAACAGATGGCTGCTGAGTTAGTAAAGTTTTAAAGTGGCGACCGCACACCAGAAGATCCCTCCCACGTGAAAGTCGCGGGAAGCCACTGTATGCGGGCAGCGCAGGGCTGGTCGTCGTGGAAATCCTTGGAGGAGGCTATTGTGCAGCCGAGGACATCTTTCGGCTGCACAAAATTACCTTGAGAATAATGATTAATTTAATTATTTTATTTCTATCCAAAGTTAGGCCTAATATAATATAAGTGGGGGGGGGGGAAGTAAAAGCAACATCTAAAATACTACATGCTGGCACACCCCGGACACTTCATAGTACAACGGATGAGAAATTCTAAAAAAAATGATGAAACAAATGAAATCCCGGCAAAATTCTATACGTTCGATAACCAACCTTAAGCCAATTTGTATCAATCTGTGTGACGAGGGGGTGAGGTCGCAATCTAGAGAGCGGCAGGGAGTGTCCATACTGTATGTTAGTACTAATATTATACTTTGATGCTGGTAAGTTTATTATTTTCAAAATGGCGGAATACTGATTTCCCAGAAGAGCCATCTGGTGATCAGGTGATGTATGGAGGTACTGTAGGGTTTTGGTGAGTTCAGTAAAAATTCGAAATAGCCTCTATAAATTAAATTTAAATGATTTTGTCTCAAAAACTGTAGAAATAGCGGGGGTTTGCTTGAACAAATGTCATTGTGCATCTTCTATGGTAGTTAAAAAAAACTATTTAACATAGTATGACTTAATCCAGCAGTGGACGTCCTACGGCTGATATGATGATGATGATGATGATGGTGACTAAATCACAACGAATAAAATTTTGACCTGTATTGAGATGGATTTGCTTTTTAACTCGTAGCCTGAAGCTAAGAGGGTCTTTCTTTAAAAGATTTCTCAAACAGATTGATTGATCAGCTAATAGGCTAACTTTGTATGAAGTCGATGCTTTTTGCTGGTTATGGTATATGCATAAAATTTTTTGATCGCATATCGTCAAAAAATATGAAAATTCCTTAAAAACAATGTCAAAAAGTGAAATAAAAATTTAAATCGGCCAAGAAATACATAAAATATGAGCATTTTTAACTACTAATTAGACAGAGAGACAGAGATGAAAATGTGACGACATAAAACACACGGTCCATATAAACTCCATGCTACATCTGTTTTGCTACAAAGAGATAAAGATAAATCTTTAGTGGCTTATATCTTAGTTATTTTTATAGTTATTAAAAAAATATGAAACCACGGTAAAAGTGAAACTTTACAGAGGACGAAAATATCATGGCTGCTCTCGCTACGGTACAGAGGACGAAACGATCATACCGTCAGACGAAAGCAACCGTCACATGACATGCAACACACAGACCAAAAAAATTGAGACGATGTAATAGAAGTTTCACTTTAATTTTTATATACCGTTTCATATGTGATGAGCTTTTAAAAAATCATGCATATTCGACATTGACCTTTCATCAGAATCACGGGTAGAACCCCTAAATAAGAAGATGACTGCTTATAAACTAATGGCTTTGTGAGCTGGTAGACCTCATGGTTTTCCGAAATGGCTGAAATATCATATTTTTTACGTTTGAAACCCTCCGTTTTGAAAAATTCCCAAAAACTGAATCGACATAAAAACCTAACCACTCCGGGAGTGCCGACAGAAGTGTTTTTTTTTACAGTTTTCAGTTTTTAATCCTCCCAGTGTTTCTGGCGAACGACTAGGTTGACAAAGTTTTAACCCTCCCAGTGTTTCTGGCGAACGACTAGGTTGACAAAGTTTTAACCCTCCCAGTGTTTCTGGCGAACGACTAGGTTGACAAAGTTTTAACCCTCCCAGTGTTTCTGGCGAACGACTAGGTTGACAAAGTTTTAACCCTCCCAGTGTTTCTGACGAACGACTAGGTTGACAAAGTTTTAATTTCCCAGTGTTTCTGGCGAACGACTAGGTTGACAAAGTTTTAAGGCGAGGCATTTGTAAAACAGTTGTCTCTGTTTTTTCCTTTACGTGTAAAGAGTCAAGAAAATAACCACACTTTTGCACTTTCTTAATGTTTTACTTGTTATTTCTTTTAAGACTTCAATTTAAAATAAAAAAAATTGCAGATTCTCTGTAGTACTTAAAAAGAAATATCTCCATATAAAAACTATGTGCAAATTTCGAAATTTTATTAATAAACAATTCGTTTTAGACTTTTTTTTGACGTTTTACAACTGTTTTTGGAATTTTTTTATGATGGCGTAAAGTACACACTATCGTGTAATATATTAGCACATTCCTCAGACAATATCCTTAAGTATGTCCAATATTTTTTGCAAGACCGATATTTAGTATTAATTACCCAAAAAAATTTATCTAGCAAAAGGGTTTCTCCGCTTCCCCACCGGTGCCTCGCCTTAACCCTGCGAGTGTTCCTGTTAAGGTGTCGGTTACGTTTCGTTACAGTGTCGCGAGTTAATTGTTTGTTTCCTATCTCAAAAAATAGCTAACGCGCCTAAAGAAATTTTCACTTCAAACATCCATATAATTATCGATCTTTCTCCCCCGGGTACTTTTTTGTCCGTCGATATTAGATCTCTTATAAATTGCGGGGCACTTTTAATCCTTTGTGTGCGTTATTCGATGCAATTTATATGAGATCTTCAAGCTGTTTCCCGCGGTGAACAACGTTCCTATGACTTTTCGAGGGTGGGATTGAAAAATGCAGGAAAGCCCTCAATTATAATATTTCACGATTTCATTGGTAAGTCTGTGTATGTATGTATGTCTGTTTTTTTGGCTGAACCGGCAGCCTTAGCAGCTTGATGGATTTTGGAGTGCGAGATGTTGTTAAATTCGTGTTGATCCCCTGAGTGACATAGGATACATTTTAACACACCTTAAGATACGTGCACGGTAAATCGTTGATGTGTCGTTAAAGGCCTGCGCAGACGATTTACTGTCCCACGTGTACTTTTTTATCCATCGATAATCACACTTATATTATAAAGGCGAAAGTTTGTGAGTGTGTATGTTTTTTACCTCTTTACGCAAAAACTACTATACGGCTCTGGCTGAAATTTGGTATGTAGACAGATTAGGACCTGGATGAACACATAGGTTAATTTTTTTCACGCTTGCGAGCCGCTTGCGGCTAGCGCACTGCGCACCCTCGAAAAGTCATAGAAACGTTGTCCCACGGGATGCAGCTAGTAGATCTCATATGAATTGTGTCGAATAACGAACACAAAGGACTAAAAGTGCCCCGCCATTGATAAGAGATCTAATATCGACGGTCAAAAAGTACCTGGGGGACATTACAGGCCTTTAACGACACGTATTTATCGTGCACGTATCTTAAGGTGTGTTAAAATGTATCCTATGTCACTCAGGGGATCAACACGAATTTAACGACACCTCGCACTCCAAAATCCATCAAGCCGTTAAGGCTGCAGGTTCAGCAAAAGAAACAGAATTACATACAGTCTGCGCAGACCTTAAAAATGAAATCGTAAAATATAATCATTCAGGGCTTTCCTGCATTTTCAAGCGACTTCCAAAAAGGAGGAGGTTCTCAATTCGTCTGTATGTTTTTTTTTATGTTTGTTACCTCAGAACTTTTGACTGGGTGAACCGATTTTTATGATTCTTTTTATTTGAAAGCTAGTGCTTCCCGTGTGGTCCCATATAAATTTTATCAAAATCGGTGTAGTACTGTAGTAGAAAATTAACAAAAACCAAAAATAATAATGCAAAAATGTACTAATTTGTTGCGATGGAAGTCGGTTTTTTAACGTGTTTAGCGTTTTCAATTATTTAATCCACAAATGGTCATAAGGCGAGCAAAATTTGAAACTTAACATCGATTTTCTAAACCCCCTGTTTACTATATCTTCTTCGTCTTATCACGTCCCCACCGAGGGGCTCGAGCCCACCCTGAATTAGGGCGATCGGGCTTTAGTCTACCACGAGGACCCAGTGCGGGTTGGTCGACTTCACACACAACTTTCAAGTTTCTTTACCGTAAGAGCGTCGGATAAACGTACATATGAAATCGAAATTCGAAAACACATTGGTACGTGGCAGGACTCGAACCACGGCCTCCCGGACAGGAGGTAGCGCCCGTAACCGTTACGCCACCGACGATCACTATATACGTAGAGTTTCTAAAAGTTTTTCTAACAACATAATTTGTAAACTTGCAACTTAAAACCTAGTAAAAGTTATAACTAGTTATAAGTCACTTTTAGTTGTAACTTGAAGTCAAATAAGGTTATACACTTTCTACAGAGTGTGTCACCTACCTAATTGTAACAACAATAACTAACAAAAAAGCCACAATAAAAAATTGTTGAAACAAAGCGAGTCAATAAATGAGCGGTGTCACAATAAAAATCAATAATTACACATACAGGATGTAACAAAATTGGTTTAAATTGCCGAAGGAGCCATCTACTTATTATACTGAACAACTTTCCATAAAAAATCCATATATAATCAATTATCTATATATCTATATATATATAAAAAACGAGCGAGACCTACAGTACTCGCATATGATGTGTAACATGTGACAAAATACTTTAGGTTAGTTAGATTTGATGACGATATTGTACCTGGGTAGTGGATCTGACAGTAACGAAAAAAACCAACCAAAGTAGAAAGTAGAATTCCGCGCTTTCGCGACTTCCTGTTACACATTTCCGTCCCATGTTACACATTTCCGTCCCATTTCACGAAATCACTCCCACAAATTGCAGGAAAGCGAGAGCAAAGATGTTACACATCAATAAAACTGTAACGGGGCCGTGTCTGTACATGAAATATTTTTGGAATATATTAATAACTGCGGTGGACAATCCCACCCAGCGATATAGAGGCCAAAACAACGACCTTTGGAATTTTTGTGTGTTCGCGCCGTGTGTTCACCAGGCCGATTTTGATGAAATTTTGAATGGCAGTTTCTTATAGCCCGGGTTTATACTTTTTATCTCGAAAAATGGAAGAGTTGCCGTGGAATAATTCAAAACCTCCACGAGGACAAAGTCGCGGGCACATCTACTTCAAAATATTTCGCACTTTTTGTACAGATCGATCGGCTGTTAGGCCAATTTTGCGAGTTTTTGTATGGAGAGTTATTTTTAAAGTGAAAACTTCTTTAGCGTCGTTGTGCACTTTTTTTGTAATGGGTAAAAAATGTTAAACTCGCGTCAGGACACGTGACCTGATCGAAAATTCGTAAGACGGATGGAGTAGTGAAAACTTCTTTAGCGGCGTTGTGCACTTGTTTTGTAATGGGTAAAAAATGTTAAACTCGCGTCAGGACACGTGACCTGATCGAAATTTCGTAAGACGGATGGAGTTGATTTTTTGTTGATTTTTATGAGATATAAACTATTTAATGTAATATAAATACACAACGTTAATATTCAAGTTTTCACTTCTTCCGGCACTCCCGGAGTGCAACCCGTCGTTTTTTTTTAAGATTGCCTTTTACTTCTCTGGGAACAGTTGTTGACTTTAATGAGTGGTTGTAGCAATTTTGTTACACCTGTATATAGTGAAATCGTTAACCACCTAACTTTTATGCTTATTTATTGTATTTTGTCTGGCTAGTTTCGAACTAAATAAATACCTAAGCAGTGTTGTGGCTATTAAGGGCATTGTAGTTACCGGGCCGTGTTCCGAATAGCCCATTCTATTACCCAATCGGGAGTCTTTGGCTGTTCCGTACGTAGCTATCCCCGTAAATGCTGTTATTCCATTGTGCTATCCTCATTAATGAAAGTGCTTTTTTAGGGTTCTCTACCCAAAAGGTGCCAACATGACCTTAATACAAGGCTGTCTGTCTGTCAGACCTTTAAAAGGATGTAACTTTTGAATCTTAATATGTATAACCACCTCCGTGGTTTAATGGTAGCCCATTCGCTTTACACCAGGAGGTCGCGGGTTCGATTCCCGGTGGGGTCAACTTGTAAGACTCGGTTCGGTTGGTGGTAGGGCATTTTCATTGCCCGCCTGGCTAGCTACCACCATCTTATCTAAGTTTTGCCGCCAAACATCAGTCTTAACAACATTGATGTGTTCCGGCTTGAAGATAAGATAGCCAGTTCTCCATTGCGTTGGGGAATCTTGGTAAGCCTGCTTCCATCTTCGGCATCATCGTCACTTACCATCAGGTGAGATAATGCAAAGGGCTTACCAATTGTGAATAAAAAAAAAGTTGCTTTCTGCAATTTTTAAGGTTGTGTTACTATCGCTTAGTAAAAGGGTCCCCATACAATAAACTTGTTTTTAGATATTTATGTCTTAAACTTACCTATATAAATTACTAGCTGTTTCCCGCGGCTTCACTTGCGTGGACAACGTTTCTAAGGTTTTTGAGGGTGCACAGTACACTGCAAGCAGCTCGCAAGCGTGGAAAAAAGTAGCCTATTTGTTAATAAAGGTTCCAATCTGTCTACCTACCAAATTTCAGCCAGATCCATTCAGTAGTTTTTCGTTAAAGAGTAATTTACATACATCCATACATTCTTACAAACTTTCGCGTTTATAATATTAGTAGGATATTCGATTCATTGATTGACTTATATGTATTTGGTTGCTGAGCACTTGGTTGTCTGGCGGAAATCGCTCTCAGCGATAAGACCGCTCAAATTGTACGTCTCTTATTTTGTTTTGTACTTTTATTTGTTTATTCTGATGTACAATAAAGAGTTATTTGAGTTGAGTTTGAGTTTGGATGTTTAAAAATTTCGGAGTTTCCCATATTACGAAACTTTACGCTTGCTCACTTGGCTAATTTTTTTTTAATCAACGGAAAACAAACGCAATAGTTTACTTGACATGACAAAAGGGTTTAGGTAAGGGTTTAGGGTTTAAGAAACTAAAAAAAAAATTATTTAATCTTTTATAAAATTACATTCTGAACATGTATTTGTTTATTTTGATCTACAATAAAGAGTTATTTAAATTTGATTTTTTTAATTAACAATTGGTAAGCCCTTGACGTCATCTCACCTTATGGTAAGTGACGATGATGCCGAAGATGGAAGCGGAAACTTATGGAACTTGTAAAACTCGGTTTGGTTGGTGGTAGGGCATTTTCTAAGCCCGCCTGGCCAGCTACCACCATTTTATCTAAGTCTTGCCGCCAAACATCAGTGTAAACAACATTGATGTGTTCCGGCTTGAAGATAAGATAGCCAGTTCTCCATTGCATTGGGGAATCTTGGTAAGCCCGCTTGCATCTTCGGCATTATCGTCATAAGTTGTGAATAAAAAAAATTTAAAAAAATGTGACGTTTATGAATGTTCGGTGAGAGCTACAGACAGGACGCAGTGTAGATTTTTTTTTTGTTTATTATAACTGAACTGAATATGTAAAAATGAGCATCGGTGGCATAAATTTCGAATCCTGCCACGTACTATGTGTTTTCAAATTCCGATTTTATATGTACGTTTATCCGACGCTCTTACGGTGAAGGAAAACATATCGTGAGGAAACCTGCACACGCCTGAGAAGATATTAAAAGGTTGTGTGTGAGGTCGGCCAACCAGCAATGGGCCTGGTTGGTCGACTAAGGCCCGATCGCCCTAATTCAGGGTAGGCTTAAGCCCCTCAGTGGGGATATGAGCTGATATAATAATGATACCTGTTACTGTATTCAGGGTGCTTGTGATTTTAAAAGATAATTTTCATTAGTTGGATTTAAAAAGGTACATATGAATATTGCGTTTTAACCAATGAGCAATGCTACCTAACTCCAATTTATTAAATGGTATGTAACTACTTTTTGAGTTTCGGAGCCCGACTGGCAAAGACGAACCTATACAATTTCGTCATGTCCATCCATCGGTCCGTCCGTATGTCACAGTAGTCACAGTACTATTAAAGCGATTAAAAAAGAGTGTGTGATTTTATGAAACCATGGTAAAAGTGAAACTTTTTTTCAAATTATAGACATTTACAGAGGACAAAACGATCATGGCTGCTCTCGTCTTGGAGCTACGGTACAGTAGAGGACGAAACGATCATGTAATAAAAGTTTCACTCCTCTTGGAGCTACGGTACAGAGAACGAAACGATCATGGCTGCTCTCGTCTTGGAGCTACGGTACAGAGGACGAAACGATCATGGCTGCTCTGAAGAAAAAGACTGAGACGATGTAATAATATCTTTGCCGTCACGCAACACACAGACGAAAAAGCTTGAGACGATGTAATAAAAGTTTTATTTAAAAAAAACATACAGTCGAATTGAGAATCTCTTCCTTTTTAAATTCGATGCAATACATACAATAGTCGCAATGGTCTAACTAAATAGAAGCGTCTAAGCTTTGGGCTTTGTTTATTTTATACCGAGCCTTCACACAGTTAAGGCAGCGTTGACGCAGTATTGCTGACAACCACGTCACGACGGCAAGTTGGGACGACAAAGGAATAGTTAACGAATATTTGCAAGACTTGCCTACAACACATACATCTTCAGGGAATAGTTTGAAACAAAGATGAGAGCGTAAACTGAAATATGCCTTTCAAACGCAATACAACATGCTAACGCCTAACTGTAGCGCGAAAAAGCTTCTATCTATGGGCAGTTCACGCGATATAATTTTGGGCTTCATATAGAAAATTAAATTAGGAAGCACGGTAGTGACCCCCGCCAAGTCAAGCAGACAAGCACGGCCGTACATATTCTCGAATTAAGTATTTTCTCGAATTAAGTCAACGCATTTTCGAGCTCTTAATATTTTTGTTAGGGACTGATAAAAAATCCTGAATTTTGTATTGCATTTTTTACGTATTGTAGACAGCGTTTTTACCTTTAACGGGTCTAAAATATCGTTTATCAAATTTTTAAATATTTAGTCACTCACTCACTGAATGACTGACTTACTGATTATCAAAAAGATAGACAACTTTCAGGTGACTTAGAAAATTAAAATTTGGCACGGAGTTAGGTAATTTAGAGTTCATAATGAGCAAAGTCTAAAAACAGTAATCTACCCTTAAGAAAATGAAATAGGGGTTGACAGTTTGTACGGAAGTCCGTCATTTTCAAAGTAATAGATATAAAGATGTACGATGTATTTATATATCTTATTTGATAAAATATATGAACATCTACTTGTTGAATAGTTAAAAAAATAACACGAATAAGAACCACCAAAGTAAAAGGGGAAAATTCCTGCCAAAAAAATAAATTAGATCTTATGAAATTTTTTTTTTGTAAAATTCGCCAAGTTCTGTGACTCTTTCGTAAAAATATATGTAATCTAAGGTGGAGCCTAATCTGGCAGTACGTTTTTAAATTAACATTCAGTAAATTGCACCATTGTTATTTTTTATATAAACTTAAACTTACGATCAACAAATTAAATGTATCTTTGTTGCCTAGAACTGTACTTAATTTCATTTATAAAGACATTTTTCTGACGTGTAAATCATCAAATGTAAGGAGATTGTATTCCACTACGATGGTTTGGTAACTGAGGTCTGTAATCAATGTGTTTAATAATATATTTAGAATTTGGGAAAGCCGAAATACTGTCAAAAAACCGGCCAATTGCGAGTTGAACTCACGTGCAGAGGGTTCCGTACAATGCCAAAGTCAAATACAAAATATCATATTTGAAATCCTCACAGCAAGAGGCGAGTTAACTACTACTATCGCTATCTAGTAGTGTTTTAGTCAATTATTTACTGTAAATGAACGTATTATATTAAGTTTTCCACTTTAATTTTAATTGATAGAATTCTTATAGGTTTTCCTGTAATCTGCAAGCAATGAACTATTTATATTGTATTTTTTTCAAAATTTTAGGCTCAGTAGTTTCGGAGATCATGGAGGATTGATATGTGACACAATAAGGTTTGCAATACTTTTTTAATTTCCTAATTTGTCCCCCGAAAATGACCCTTGTTTAAAAAAAATACTTTGCACACTTGTGTTTCGGTCATAGGATGACACCATCCTACTGTGACGTCGTCAACGAGACGTCGGGGGTGTAACAAAAAATAAAATACTTGGGATACGTTTTAAATAATTATTATATATTTTAAAACGTAAAAATTGATAGAAGGCTCTGTCGGCTGACTGATTATTATTAGCTTCAATGATTCCTCTTAATCTCTTGCTATGGTTTAGGGGAACTCAGCCCAGTCGCGCGGATAATTGAAATATACTTTTACTCAAAGGACCTCTGTCCTGGCTCACGGTCAGCCCTCGAATCTATCTCTTGTTTCAAAAAGCTTCCGAATGACTTATAAAATCAAATTCAAATTAATATTCTTAATACGATTCGCGTCAGCAAGAAACTAAGCAAAGAGGCTGGGAGTAGATGTATGTAGAGACATACGATCTCTACATCACCCACCGCCAATTGAGAAACGCACCGTGAAGCGATGCTTTTCTTCACCTCTTGTCTACACCTACCTATAAGTGCCAACGTCTCTTGGCGCCTACCTATAGGGGAAGACGTCGTCAGAGAGAGATCTTTCGATATTGATCCAACAATGGGAGGTAAATTTGGAAAAGTATATGTGCAGACCAACTACACATATACACCGCGTTAATGTTGAAACCGCCCATTGCCCCAGCAGGTTAAACCCCTTAAATCCCTACTGCTCTCTGTCTAACATGTATACATTTCAAAACTAATTCCTCCCTATCTTAAAGAAACATAAAGCAAATCTAGCCTGATTCCCTACACCTGACTTAACTCAACTATCCCAAAAATATTTTCTTTAAGTCGCTTAAACCACCTTTAACAAAAATCAAACAAAAATAATTAATGACCATACTATCTGTGGCCTGTAAAAGTTTAAACCATGCTAAGACTATCTTAAAAGTGGTGTTAATCACGAGATAAATAAATACTTATTGGTCTGACCGTAAAAGTTCCCGGATAATCTGTGGTCATCTCAGATTCAAATAAAAATTCTTCTAAGCACCAATATTTCGAAATCAATACCAGATATCAGAGGAGAAATCAATCATCACTGAGATCCGCCAGAAATCAATGTATTAGGCTCAAAGAAATTTTGCAATATGAACCATAGTCAAACACCAGGGGAATAAACTCCAAATCAGAGCACTTAGCTAGCGTATTGCTAACACTAAGCTCCCCATAGCGATATAGCTATAACTCATACCCATATTCTCTAAGAACAAAGTTAAACAAGAAATTGAAATTCAAATTTTAAGATAATTGGATCTCCTCTCCTCTTCGAACTGGTCAGGTCAGCTTAAGGGTTTGCCAACATCCTGGCAACCATGCCGCCTGTTCCTGGAAGGATACTGCTTGTCCGTCCTCAACGGATGGTAACAGCTCTCTCCTCCCCTCCAAAAGTGTACTGCTTGGTGCTGAATGCCCACAGCCGGTCATTTGAATGGTCAGCCAATTCGCCATATTCTCAAACGATTTTGACACATGAAACAAAATGTTACAGTATTAGCAAAAAAATTATATCCTCATTATTACATTCACCATGACCTATCACTCACTAACAAGAAACTATTATATTACCTATTAATATAAAATTTTCAACCAATAAGCGTGAAATTTTCATTTAAAACTTTCTATACTAACTAATATAACACCTCAATATTTATTTACATTTTATTTTGACTTCTTTTAATATCATATTTTCTCAATATTTTTTTTTTCTCTCATGCATTTATTTTTATTATTTTTTTAATGCATTTTAATATTTTTAATAATATTTTTTTTTATTTTCTTTTGAATATTTTTTATAAAAAAAAGAAATAATTATACAATTATAACTAAATTAACCTCTCCCTTCTAACACACTCCCTTTTCATAATTCACTAAAACAAACTAAAGCCTATCTCTCCTATTTAGTAATAAGTAAAATATTTTTTTAATTATATATTGCCCCACTTAAATTACATAATTTAAATTTCCATCTAAATAACCATTCCTTAACACTTAATCCTTTCTTTTTCCAAAATATTTTCGCCCATATACACCAATTTTTATAATCTTTAAATTTCTTAAGTTCCCTATACAGGCTGATCTTTTTTTTCCTATAATAATTTTTTCCTCGAAAATGAATCAAATGAAACATCTTATTATACAGGCTGTGCTTTTTATTCCCACCATATCTTTCTTTGAATTTCAAAATTATTTTCTTAGAATGTGAGTCTTTATGATTTAACACACCTCTATAATGCATAATTCTAGCTTTTCCCACTTTATAATTATTAGCACGTGTTCCCATCTCACATATCAAAGACATCTTTGTAATTATTGTGTCGGTTACTACGCGATCCACCTGAACCTGTAACTCTTCTTTATAAATCTCATCTTTTAAAATCTCATCATCAATCATTTTATCTACATCCTCTATGCTAACCTCAACACTAACTTCGAACTTTTCATCAACATTTCCCTCAACTGATTTCTCTACTATATTTTGTTTATTTACATCCTGTATCAAATCTATTTCCAACTTTTCATCTACATTTTCTACAATTTTAATAATTGGCACTGACGGACCTGAATATTCCTCCTCCTGTATTGTTGAAGTCTCGACTTCAAGTCCAACGTTCATCGGTGATGATTGGCTTGTCATCACGGGTCCATCCATTATATTTTCTTCTAATGTTACGATTTCAACCGTCGTATCCTCTTCTTTTTGTGGTTGCTGTTGCTCCTCAGTCTGTTCAATTGTCGTTTCTTCTTGTATTTGTGAGGAAACGGCACCAAATGTGAGGTTCGCACCTCCACCAAATGTGACGTCGTCAACGAGACGTCGGGGGTGTAACAAAAAATAAAATACTTGGGATACGTTTTAAATAATTATTATATATTTTAAAACGTAAAAATTGATAGAAGGCTCTGTCGGCTGACTGATTATTATTAGCTTCAATGATTCCTCTTAATCTCTTGCTATGGTTTAGGGGAACTCAGCCCAGTCGCGCGGATAATTGAAATATACTTTTACTCAAAGGACCTCTGTCCTGGCTCACGGTCAGCCCTCGAATCTATCTCTTGTTTCAAAAAGCTTCCGAATGACTTATAAAATCAAATTCAAATTAATGTTCTTAATACGATTCGCGTCAGCAAGAAACTAAGCAAAGAGGCTGGGAGTAGATGTATGTAGAGACATACGATCTCTACACTACCAAATTTCACCTGATATAGTTTAGAAGATTTGGAGCCAATTAGCTGTGACAGACGGACGGACAGACAGACGCACGAGTGATCCTATAAGGGTTCTGTTTTTTCTTGTACGGAATCCTAAAAACTAAGAAAATATGTGCTAGCATTTAAATTCTGATATGTTCTAAGCTATCCGGCAACCCGACATAAATCTCGTAGCGTAGACATCTTAGACTATTAAATAAAAAAGTACTACCAGACTTGGCTCCACCTTAGATCTCATATATTTTTACGGTAGAGTCACGAGACTTGGCGAATTTTCACATTTTTTTTTTGATTTGATCAACTTTACAAGAAATCTTTTTTAGGGTCTCGTATCAGGTACCCAATATTTAATAAGCCTACGCTGTCTGTCCACCGGTCTGTCTGTCTGATTGACAGAATTTTATTTTTGAAGGACTTTTTTTAAATCTTTTGAACAATCTGAACTAAAAAAATACATCTTTCTGTCACTCTCGTTGATGTGTTTTGTTTGAAATGAATAGGTATTTTTGTAGTGTACTTAAGTGAAGAGGTGTGGTGGTACAGAGAGAACCCATGGCGTGGGAATTCGACTCACACTTGGCTGGTTTTTTGGGATTCACCATACGTTACATTTAGGAATTTGTTCTGTTGTTCAATATTTTTTTAAAATTAAAAATCTGAGTGCGTTTGACTGCAACTCACCTGATGGTAAGTGATGATGCAGTCGAGGATGGTACACGCAAACTCAAATAATGCATATTCACTCTTGCCTTGAAGATCTCCAAACTATAGGAATCGGGAAACACTGACGCAGGCAAGGAGTTCCACTCCTGCGCTGTACGCATAACAAATGAAGAAGCGTAACGATTCGTGCGAAAAGGTGGAACATCAACAACAAATATCCTGCTGTAATAACAAATTAAATTAAAGTTGGGGCAGTAAAGTTCTCGAGTGGCGACCACGCACCGGAAAGCGTAGTGTAGGCAGGCCTCCCACTCGGTGGGCCGATGACCTGGTGAAGGTCGCGGGAAGCCGCTGGATGTGGGTAGCGCAGAACCGGTCGTCGTAGAAATCCTTGGAGGAGGCCAATGTCCAGCAGTGGACGTCCTTCGGCTGATATGATGATAATGAAGTACAAATTATTGGTGTACCAATAAAAAAAAATTAAAAATTTTTACAAATTTCTTATGATAGTACAAGAAACAATACAATTACCCACAAATGTGACTAGGAACAAGCAGATACAAATACGAGTGTTTTCTACAGAAAACATAGAAAACACTCGTATTTGTATCTGCTTGTTCCTAGTCACATTTGTGGGTAATTGTATTGTTTCTTGTACTATCATAAGAAATTTGTCTTCATATTATGTATTACTAGCTGGTTCCGCGACTTCGTCCGTGTGGAGGTTTTAAATTTTTCTACGGGAACTCTTGAATTTTCTGGGATAAAAAGTATCCAATATGTTAACTCGTGCTAAAAGGATGTGTTTAGAGTAATTTACTATGAATGAAGAAAAAAATACTCGATTACGGAAACGGCAAAAAAAATCTTGATTGATTAATTAATTACGAAGCAACGAAAAATAATTCTTCTTTCGTAGCCAATTACGAAACCGCAATTATGAAAACGGACTCAACCAAATAACCACCATACAAAATTTCATCAAAATCGACCTGGTAGTTTTTTGCGCGATGCGCGAACCTACAGACAGACAAAATTTCCAAAAGTTGTTGTTCAGGCCTCTTTATCGTTAGTAATGTCCACCACAGTTAAGGCGAGGCATTTGTAAAACAGTTGTCTCTGTTTTTTCCTTTATGTGTAAAGAGTCAAGACAATAACCACACTTTTGCACTTTTACAATGTTTTACGTTGTTATTTCTTTTAAGACTTCAATTTAAAAACTAAAATTTAGGAGGTTCTCTGTAGTACTTAAAAAGAAATATCTCCGTATAAAAACTATGTGCTTTAGAAATTTAATTAATAAACAATTCGTTTTAGATTTCTTTTAGACGTTTTAGACCTGTTTTTGGGATTTTTTATGATCTAGTAAAGTACACACTATCGTGTAACATATTAGCAAATTCCTTAGACAATATCCTTAAGTATGTCCATTATTTTTTGCAAAACCGATATTTAGTAGTAATTACCCAAAAAATTTGATCTAGCAAAAAGGTTTCTCCGCTTCTCCACCGGTGCCTCGCCCTAATAATTTCCAAAAAGTATTACATGTACAGACACGGCCCCGTTCCAGTTTTATTATAAGTATACCTAACTTAATATTAAGTTGTGTGATGCTCGTAAAGGCTTGAAGTAATACGTTGGAGGCATATCGCATTACACTTATCTATTCTGATAGAGCGGCATTTCGTGGAAGCGACAGTTTCATCCAACTTCCAAAACGATCCTTTCACGCCAGATATTTACATTCCCAATTTACAAATTGGCGTTGAAAACTACGAGCAGGTACTTACCTATGTACTTCTTAGCTTCGTAACCCAGGATCATATGACACTTAAATTGAAAAGTTTGTTATTTGTAAAGTAATTGTAGTATGTGAATTTATAGCTTCATCACATCACATTAGCTTATATAATATGTGCCCACCGAGGGGTTCGAGCCTACCCTGAATTAGGGCGATCGGGCCTTAGTCGACCACGCGGGCCCAGTGCGGGTTGGTCGACTTCACACACAACGTGCGAGTTTCTTCGCAGACGTGTGTAGGTTTGCTCACGTTGTTTTCCTTCACCGTAAGAACGTCGGATAAACGTACATATGAAATCGAAATTCGAAATCACATTGGTAGGTACGTGGCGGGATTCGAACCACGACCTCCCGGACAGGAGGCGGCGGCCCTAGCCGTTACGCCACCGACGCTCTAATATGTAGGATTTATAGCTTAAAAATTACAAATGTCTATATTCTTTTTATTCACAATTGGTAAGCCCTTGGCATCATCGTACCTGATGATAAGTGATGATGATGCTGAAGATGGAACCGGGCTTACCAAGATTCCCCAACGCAATGGAGAACTGGCTATCTTATCTTCATGCCGGAACACGTCAATGTTGTTAAGATTGATGTTTGGCGGCAAGACTTAGATGAGATGGTGGTAGCTAGCCAGGCGGGCTAAGAAAATGCCCTACCACCAACCAAACCGAATCTTACCAGTTGACCCCACAGGGAATCGAACTCGCGACCTCCTAGTGAGAAGCGAATGGACTAACCATGAACGCCACGGAGGCGGTTAGAATATATAATTTATATAACGTCATATTTATGATTACGTATGATGACATATGTACAATTACGTAGGTAGATAGATCGATACATACCTCACCAAGAACTTCACGACCTCATCCCCCGGCTGCATTCCACCGTCGGTTAAGTAGACGCGGGGCGAGGGGTTAAACCCCTTTGTAGTTGATATTCCACCTTTTCGCACGAAGCGTTACGCTTCCCCATTTATTATGCGTACAGCGAAGGAGTGGAACTCCTTGATTGCGTCAGTGTTTCCCGATTCCTATAATTTGCAGATCTTCAAAGCTACAGTGAAAAGGCATTATTTGAGTTTGCGTGTACCAGTACTCGTCGCTTGTGTTAAGCTTCAGTTAAAGGTTACTGCATTTGCCGCCACAAGTGCAAAGTGGACAGAACTGAGATAAATAAAATATTTAAAAAAAATGTGTGATCTCTATTGTAGATAATATTTACAATGTTATGATGTAAAAAAAGTATTTGTACTTCCTGGGCCACGGAAAAATATTATATGTAAGTAATAAATCGTACTCAGTTGGTATATTCGAAAAAGATCGCAAAATTGCACCCTCTATTTCCAACAAAAGTCGTAGCTAAAGAGGACATTTCTATCGAATTTGCGAAACTCACATGAATAAATTTCGCAATATCTCGTATTATGGAAGTATCTGCAATGCACAGGGTTGGACTTGGAGAATAGGGTCAGGCCCCTAACATGAAGGCTCTAATAATAAACAAACCTAGAATTATTTATCTAACAAGTTACTAATAGTAATCGTATAATTTTCTTAGTCGAGAAGATCTTCCGATGTTCTATTAATCGGATTAATGTAAGATGATTTGGTAGGTCGTGTACCTTAATGCTGGTTTTTACTTATGAATAAATAATGTAATTAATAATAAATAATAACATACAATCACTGAGTGGAAAAGCGATATAAGTATTTAGATAATACTTTCTTGTTTATTTATAAGGTAAGTTCAGGAAAGAAAGAAACTTTAATGTGTAGCAGCCACCAGTTTCTTGTTGAACAGGAGCTCAAAGCCCGCATGGATCGTATAGGTAGCTAGGTACCTTAAAGCGACGTATTAGAAACTTTGTTCGCAGGGATGTCGATTTTTTCTGCAATTATGAAACATAATGAAAGTTATATTTTATAACCTAATTCTTAATTTCAATGACTTCATTGTGTCAGTTGTAGAAACAAGATTCGTTAACTTTCATAACAGAAAAAATATATCAAAAAAAACCTCTTTTAAAAAAGAGATTCGCATTCTGCAGGCGAACCAGACCGAATTACTACCTCTAAATTTTCTTAGTCGATTAGTCTAATAAATACACACTTCAATATGCCAGTTGGATTTTTAAAATTAATTGTAGCTTTAAATTGAAACGAAAAAAACATTTAAAGAGTGCTAAAGTGTGGTTATTTTCTTTACTCTTTACACGTTAAGAAAAAAAGTAGTGTGTGGTTTTATAAAACCACGGTAAAAGTGAAACTTTTTTTTACATTATGGACATTTACAGAGGACGAAACGATCATACCGACCGTCACACGACACACAGGCTAAAAAAATTGAGACAGAGACAACTGTTCCAATCAATGCCTTGCCTTAATTCGGGCCTGGCATTGTGCTTCAAACACGCGGCACGTCTAAGCACTTTCCACGGAGCATGCACTGCTTGCTATACTGACCCCAAGACATACAACATGGATTCACCGGAACCATTGTCACGTGCGAATCTTATGCGCTGGTGAATTTGTATATTTTGCGACACATTATATTGTAAATATTTGTACTGAAACACGCTATGTAATATTCGTGTTATATTCTTAAAAAGAATTCGTTATTTCGTCGAAAAACATCTTAAAAAAACTACAGTAATTTCATTACTGTCGTGTAGCATTTTTAAATTGCAACAATCTTATAACAGACTGAGAGACACAGAGCACAAATCTTATACAGTCAAGTGACAACACCATAGTGGGATAAATAAAAACTCCTTATTCTGACGTTCGCTGGCTGCTTTTATCAAATTTTGAATTGAATGGCAGCGCGGCGACGGCGATTCGGGCGCTGTGATTAAAAAAAGTAAATTGATAAAAACTCCTTGGCCTGAGGTTCGCTGGCTGGCACCCATGGCCAACAACAAGCTTGTCCTTTCGAAAAAAAAAATCCCTGCCCGGTGAAGTTATAAAGGCCCCCACGGCCAACAACAAGCTTGTCCTTTCGAAAAAAAAGGTTAGCTGGCTGCTTTCGCCGAAGGCAGCGCGGCGACGGCGGCATTGTGATTAAAAAAAGTAAATCTAAGGATAAATCAAAAATGTGCGTCACTGCATTCCCAACTTTATGGTCACGCTTTTAAATATCGATTGTATTTTACTTAAAATTATATTAATTGTTTTAACTTTCTTGGTTTGTTTGAGTAAAGCACTATACTACTATTATCTAATCTGTGACTACACAGGCGTCAGCCGGAACAGCAATTGCTGGATTCCTATTATTAAAGGCCTCACCAGCGGACTATTATCTAATCTGTGCCCCTCATCCAGCAATCGCTCACTTTCCCGGCCTCGTCAGTAATAAGCTATTGTTGAAATAGGATTGTGCATTGGAGTAATTGAAATTTGTAATTTCTGCTCACATGTGATATTACTAATTATGTGAAGGCCTTGGAGTATGACGTAGGGACAGTATTTATGAAGGCTACCTGGAAAGAAAAAAAAAGTGATTATACATTCACTTTTTTTAAATGAGGCTTTAGTCTCGCAATTAACAATAGTTAAGTAAGTAATAACTTAAGGTTCAAATATTAATATAAAGTTTTTATTTTGCTTATAAAAAACCAATACACGAAAATAAAGCATTTATTACATGGTTCCTAACTTTCAAAACGCGATAACTCAAAGAGTTACTCAGTATTAGACATGTTCTTTCCATGTACTCTTTTACAGTGCAATTTAAAACAAGCTAGCGACCAATAATAATATAATCATATCAGCTCATATACGTCCCCACCGAGGGGCTCGAGTCGACCCTGAATTAGGGCAATCGGGCCTTAGTCGACCACGCAACACACAACCTTCGAGTTCCTTCGCAGGTGTGTACAGGTTTCGTGAGTATATGTACGTAAGTTTAGAAAAACTCATTGGTACATTGGCCGTCCGGATTTGAACCCGGTACCTCTGGTTAGGAGGACGGAGTCGTTACCGATTCTAATAATAATATGTACGAACACAAATCTTTCATCACTTACCAACACAGAAAGTCGTAACCGTGGCTACAAAGCTAGTTTTCTTATAGCTGGGTATCTCACTCTACAGTGTGTCCCTTGCTACGTAACATGAAATGCACCGGACAAAGGGCCGTCTAACGAATGTTTGCCGACCCGTATTGTCGAAACCTTTTTTACCCGTCTTGGGTATTTCAGGGTAACTACGCACTCATTTGAATATAATAAGTCAATCACACTTCGATCGTCTGTGCCACGTACCATATAAGATTACGCTCTTTTAGTTGCAATGGCAATACAATATAATTATGTGGTCTTAACAAAGGTATGCACTTTTTTTAACTGGAGCTTGTGCTCATGAAACTGAACAACTTATCTCAAGAAACACATGGTCAACGTATATGAGCTGTAATGATGAGGTCAATTCGCGATTATTATATTTTATTTAAATTATCAAACTGCTCAGAATAATTCCCAGGTTTACGAACTTGACAGTGGAATGCTAAAGTTGAATGACCGCGCCGGCCCGCATTGGTAACTATTCTGACGTATTCCGCGCAATTTAATATTTTTATTAAAAAAAAACAAATAAATGCGAATCGACCATAGGTTTCATGGCGAAAGTTGTACAGTTTCATGAGCAAAAGCTCCAGCTAAAAAAGTGCATAGCTTTGTTTAGACCCTGTTTAATAAAATACCTAAAGTAAAACGTGACTCAAATAACAACGACAACTGAGGACTTTTTTGACAGAAAATGCGTACTACACAATTAATGAATTTTTAAATGATAAATCTATTTGACATGTTTTGATCCATACATTGACGTATTGTTTTACCATATACTTTGACAAATCGATTGCTATACTATTTTTAAAGGTTTACTATGATATAAGAATTTATGACATTACTTTATATTTGTTCAAAAATGTGTTTTTTTAAACGTAAAGAAACTTGCGCCATCTAGTATGATCGTACGGAACCATAGATTACTAAATAGTTACTTCGTAACAGATACATCACTCCCATTCAAAAGCGTAGATACCTACGCTATAATAGCCAACAAAATCTTAATAATAATATCAGCTGTTTACAGCGCGAAGAAATGTACCATAACTACGCATACAGAAAGTTGAGATTGTTTTGCCCGCCGCGTGACCCACGTGCGAGCACGTCATCGAGCGAATGTGCTAGGGTTGTACCTATGATGATTTTGGTAATGAAACGAATGTTGTAAAAAATCAATTATTTTATATTTGTCCATCAAATATGTTTGAGTTTAATAAAATGATAGATGCATTTTTTCCCTTCCCTGAATTCGTATGACATACCTACCTAAATCACGCCGAAGACGCTAGATACCTACCTACGTTCTGACATTAAGTAGGTAACTATTAATTATATTAAAAAAACACATAAATAATACCTGAACTCCTTAATTTACGACGATTAACATAGTAGGTATCTACCCATCATTGTTATAAGTTTAAGGAATAAATGATGATAATTTGTAAGGGAACGAGAAAAGGGAATTCGAAAAAAAAATAAGATTCAAAATACTATTAACTTACCTTTGTTCGTCTCTCGGCAATGAAAAAAAGGACAAATTTATATTTGTCTTTTGACTGTGACACCCATCCACTGCACAATAATTGCGTGGTTTCGGCATTTCGATAGTTAGAGCGGTAAATGTGACGTGCGAACACTCAGGCGGGCGTGTGGCAACCCACTGGCGGTTGTATCGTCTCCGATACAAGTAGCGGTAGGCATATAACGCGTGGCCTTGAGCGAGTGACGGACGCCTGACGGAACCCTTTGTGCGCGGTTCTGACTTGCACTTTACCGGGTTTTTTTTTTCATTCTAATTTTGTACGTCATAGAGGACAGGTCATAGAGTTTTTTTTAACACCTGTATATTTACTTATGATAACAAAAAAAATGAATTTGAAAAAAGTAATAAATTAATAAGAGTACCAAAATGTACTATGTAGATGAGTTTTTTAAATCCACATTTGGTAAGCCCTTGACATCATCTCACCTGATGATTTTTAATGGCAAATAATAAAGCCATGTTATGATTTGGACGAAATGTGATAACTTTTGTTCTCATCATATCAGTCGGAAGACCTGTCGGAAGTCGGAAGGCCTGGACAAAGACCTCCCCCAAGGATTTTCACGATGACCACCCAGCAGCTAACCGCAACCTTCACCATCAGTTCATCGGTCAACCGAGTGGAAGGCTTGCCTAAGCTATGTGTTCATGGTTACCACTCAAGGACTTTACCGCCTCAACGTACATCTGTTCTACGAGCTATGTGCCCCGCCTACTGCCACATAAGTTTAGTTCTACCACTTAACTTTTCTTCTACCACTTTTTAAATAAACGTATTTTTTTTTGGACTTTACATACAATTTTATCAGCTACGTCGATGACATTTACATGAATATTACAAAAAAACTACACTTTCTAGGCAAACATTCTCACAATTTGTATAATTTACAGATACCCCTATTTGCAGTTACACTGTTTCATTTACAGCACAATTTGCAGGACAGTATTTTGTCGTGACAAAGCTAGTCTCCTTTGTTGCTGAACACATGTGCGGATACTCTCTGTTTAGTAAGCAAAATAAATGTGTATATAAACAACAACGTACAGACAACATTATAGTGGCATTACATGCATAGAGTTCTATTGTTGTTCAGTGACATACGGCACCGAATCCGCTTATCTATCGTAGAGTATCTACTATGAGTTATTAAAGTTATTATTGCTGATAACTACACGACTTAATTAAAAATTAAAACCTGACTGCATAAAACTTAACCCTTCTTTTTGACTAGTCGAGTATAATGTATCCAATGTCACTCACGGGATCAAGACGACTCTAACGACACCTCGCACTCCGAAATCCATCATGCCGTTTAGGCTATAGAGCGTGCCAAAGAAATATACATACATACATACATACATTTAAAAAACAAAACTGGGTGTAACAAATTGTATGTAGGTCCTATTCGTTAACTGGGGCTTCTAGTCATCATTCATAATAAAAAAAATATCGAGGCTTATACAAAAACCGGCCAAGTGCGAGTCGGACTAGCACTACGAGGGTTCCGTAGTAACTACATAAGTATAATGACAATGATACCTATTCACATTTTTTCACAAATATGCTTTTTTTGTCATTCAGTTCGGACTCCTTAGTGCACTCACATAATTTGGCCAATTTTCTATTTGTTGTTTTACTTTAGTATTAGTAAGTAACTTCTATTCACCAAGTTTTATGCTTGTATATATTACCGTTTTTACGACAGAGCTGAATAAAAAATCATTTTGAAGACCTATAAAAAAAACACGTTTTTAAGTGAATAAGTGATACTGGTACCAAATCGATGAAACTAAATATCATTTACTAGCTCTTCCGGCGAACTTCGTATCGCCTTATACTACACTACACTACACTGCACTGCACTTAACTACCTACACTACACTACACACTACACACCAAACACTACACACTTCACTACTTCTTTATCTACTTTTTGTATATAATGCAGGAGTTTTTAGGTAATTGTTTTACACGTTGGGTTACATTATTAGAAATTTAGTAAGGATCCCAATTTTTTTTGAATACATATTTAATATAGCCTACCTATAGCAACCGCGGATAGTGTAGCTTCCCAACGGTGAAAGATTTTTTCAAATCTGTCCAGTAGTTTCGGAGCCTATTCAATGCAAACAAACAAACAATCAAATCTTTCTTATTTGTTAGATAAAAGTAATAAAGTACTAAAGTAACAAATAACAAAATAACAAAGTGACAAAATGATAAAGACAGTGATAGTGAAAAAGTAATAAAGTAATACAGTAAAAAAGAAATAAAGTAATAAAGTCATAAAGTAATAAAGTAATAAAGTATTAAAGTAATAAAGTAATCAAGTAATCAAGTAATCAAGTAATCAAGTAATCAAGTAATCAAGTAATAAAGTAATAAAGTAATAAAGTAATAAGTATAAGTAAGTATAGATGAAAATCGGTTCATAGAAACTGGCAAAGATGCATATAGGTCAAAAACATTTCCCCTTCTTTTGGAATACGCAGCATGCAGTCGGGTACAAACGGAGCACTAGTAAGAATAGTAAAAGCGCGATAAATAAGATACAGAAAGACAAACTTTCCACATACATGCACTTAAGATTTCAGCCACAGCTCGCTGCGTATATCTTACTTACGTTGCATAACCCAGCCACTCTGTTATTCAAGAGAAAATAAAACTGAAGCCTCTCCAGCGAGGCAGCTATAAAATAAGCACGAAATATTCAAAGAGAGTCTCATACAAAACTGTGAGGATGCGAAGTCAAAGTAAACATTCGTTAGAGCCATGTCTCATCTTTGTCAAACGTGACCAGTGTGCAGGATTAGTGGGCTGCCCGTCCCGTTGAGTGAGCTCGTTTGAAATGATACTCGTATTAGAGCTTAATGTCAAAATTCTACTAAATCGTTACGTAAAGTCCATGTTTATGTATTTTTGGAGTTTACTCCTTAAGAATCGATTTGCATATATAAGGGGCCCGGTATGAGAAAAATGTGAGGAGTAAAATCTATCGATGAATGACAGCGTTACGAAAAAGTTTCGATACAAAAAGGTCGTGTTCAATAGTAGAAATGAAGTGAGTTATAGTTTTTTTTCAAGCGCGAGTAAACTCCAGTCGTGCGTCGGAGCTGACACACACACAGGGCCGTCTTAAACTAGGCTGGGGCCCTTGGGCACACAAGAATTTGGGGCCCTTTTGGAAAGTAAAAAAAGCTAATTATAATAACATTTTTTTACTAAGTATGACCATTTATTATAGGTAATCAAATACAGTATCATATAATATGTCATTATTGATATTATAATGCTGCTTGTTTTTTGGTTAAGATTACGATAACGGTTTCTTTCGGGATTTCTGTTGAGCAAAATCTTCTATTATATCCTTGAAGTCAATTTTTTGAAGGATATCACTTTCTATGCACATAATTGACAAATTACTCAGTCGTTCTTGCAACATTGTTGTTCGCAATTCATTTTAAAATGATCGCTCTCCACTACTCTTGTAGCAATTTCTACGTTTGGAAAAGTTTCTTCCAATTTATCTGATTTTATTAGGTTATGTAAGGTTGAGATATTTAAATCCGCTGATTGCTTTGCTATGTTTTTTAAATATTGGCTTAAATGAAAACATTCTGTTTTGAGCTCATCTGCATTAATATCTTCATTGCAAATTCTTTGCATTTTTTGGTCAACTCACTAGATTCGATTGTTGTTAACTGACAAAGATAACTAAATCGACTATCAATTTCTTGCTATGCTGCCGAACGTTTTTTTTAAATGTGTATTTAATGTGTCAATTATGGGAATGAAAGTATCTACACGAAACTTTTTCTTGCCTCTCAACTGTGCAGACTGATGATCCTTCAAAAAAAGTTATGCGTGTGCTGCGAAATCTTTTTCTTTAAAATGTATCTTTGCAGTCAGCATATGGATTTTTTTCTTTAGCAGCCGTTTCGTACTGATCAAAATTATTGCGTGCGTTATTGACATAACAGATCAGAGATTCGTAAAGTTTCATTACAACGTCCATGTTCGTAGTGCTATTCTGTAAACGTTTCCTTCTCTGTACCGTAGCTCCAAGAGGCATGAAAGCTGAAAAATATTTCAGTAACTTAAAAATAAGTCCTTATTTTAACACTCACACCATTCGTAACGCATTCAGTAAGGGATGATTGACTATTGAAATTGGGCCAGACGATGAAACACCTGAAAACTTTAGTATTAGTTTTTTGTTCTTTTAGCTTTTTCCCGAGCAGATTTGAAATGGAACGGATGGGCTCTATTTTTGCGGGCTATTTACAGAAAAAGTAGACACTCTACAAACAAACTAAGTATGCCGACACCGTTACATTTGAAACGTAACGCTTGTTAAACCTTCAAATCTGCTCGGGAAAAAGCTAAACGAACAAAAAACGAACACAAAAGTTTTTAGGTGTTTCGTCGTCTGGCCCAATTTCAATAGTCAATTATTCCTTACTGAATGCGTTACGTATGGTGTGAGTGTTAAAATAAAGACTTATTTTTAAGTTACTGAAAGATATTTTAGCTTTCATGCCTCTTGGAGCTACGGTACAGAGGAAAAAACGATCATCTTGTTTAGACGATGCAGCTTGACTTTGGAATCGGAGTGATCGCTAGATGGTGAACTTAGTAAATTAGGTAGGATGCGTTCGGAAATATTATTAATTAGTACAGTAGGAGTAGGCGCAGTCATCGATATAATGGCGTAGTATATGCCTTGTAAATAACTTCTGATAAGATTACTGATTTGTGAAAAAAGTGTAACGTGCCCGACAAAAATGTTTTGAGAATAAATGTGTGAGAGAAATTGTCGGTCCTTCGGGGCCCCCTGAGAATGGGGGCCCTGGGCACGGGCCCCGTGTGCCCTTATGGTGAAGACGGTATTGCACACACAATTTTTTTTCTGTAATATTAGTGTAGATGAATGACGAATAGTTTTTAATTAGATATTAATATATTTTGGAGTGCTATTAAAATACAAGCGGCTAAAGCCATACATTAAGGCGCTAATATCACTCAATCCAAGCAGGTTGTTTTAACGATATCGAACAGTATATATACTCGTATTTTAAATTCAAATCTATGCGGCTTTAACGCGGCTGTTACGTTGAAAACGAACGCCCAATTCTCGATTTTTTTATTACTTTTCATTACTTTCAAATAAGCTTAGAAAAATGTGTTCAATTAAAATGAAAGGTCATAAAGTCGCCAATTTTTCTGTGTTGGTTTCATTCATTATTAACTATTTTTTTTCGAGAAATTTTGCAATTAATGCCAAAAACAGGGTCTACAGTATATTTTTTTACATCAAAAGTGGTAATATTTTTAAAATTGTATTATTTAAATCGATTTTAATTACTTTAAGTATTTTTTTCTACTGTGATAGCTTTACACAGTCTTTCAATAATTTGAATTGAATTTTGTCATTTGACCCATCTTAAGGCCTTAAAAGCGAGGCGCATCAGGTGCCGGGTTGTTTTTTTCCTTGGCTGACTCTCGCGTTATACTCGTGACCGGGTGCTGTCTGTGTGAACTGGCCTACTTAATTCAATAGTTTTAATGTATTACTTTTTGAGTCTTATTTTTATCATGTCCTTATGACATCATTTGTTTTTTAACATACTCGTGACCGGGTGCTATCCGTGTGAATTGACCTACTTTAATTCAATGTTTTTAATGTATTACTCTTCGAGTCTTATTGTTTTCATGTCCTAATGACATCATTTGTTTTTTAACATACTCGTGACCGGGTGCTGTCCGTGTGAACTGACCTACTTTAATTCAATGTTTTTAATGTATTACTCTTCGAGTCTTATTGTTTTCATGTCCTAATGACATCATTTGTTTTTTAACATACTCGTGACCGGGTGCTGTCCGTGTGAACTGATCTACTCTGATTCAATAATTTTAATGTATTACTTTTCGAGTCTTATTGTTTTCATGTCCTAATGACATTATTTGTTTTATATCAATGATTTTATTTTGACATTATTAACCAATGATTATGTTTGTTTTTAATTTTGTTACAAACGTTGACAGTATGTAATGTAATTACTATTTTATGACCATCAGAAAAAGTGTAATATGCCTATCTGAATGAACATTTTGAAATTTGAAAAGCCATCATCATCATATCAGTCCACTGCTGGACAAAGGCCTCCCCGAGGATCTCCACAACGACCGGTCCTGCGCTTTTCGCGACTTTCTTAAAGTGTTCGATCCACAAAATAAGAGGCCTTCCTACGCTACGTCTTCCTATGCTCGGTGACGACTTTACTACCCCAACAGCCATCTGTTCTACGAGATAAGTGCCTCAACCACTGCCATTCATTTTAGCGATTCCGAGCGCTACGTCGGTTACTTTGGTTCTCTTACGGATCGCCTCATATCTGATTTGCTCAAGTAGGGAAACTCCAAGCATATCATCATAGTTAGCGACCGTGTCTCAGTTCCGTATGTCATCTCATCACTGACAACATACTAAATAAATGCCATACATACATACATACATATCAGCTCATATACGTCCCCACCGAGGGGCTCGAGCCTAATTAAGGCGATCGGGCCTTAGTCAACCACGCGGGCCCAGTGCGGGTTGGTCGACTTCACACACAACCTGCGAGTTTCTTAGCAGGCGTGTGCAGGTTTCCTCACGATGTTTTCCTTCACCATAAGAGCGTCGGATAAACGTACATATGAAGTCTTTACTCATATCTTTAGAATTTTAAGATTTGGCGTTCGCTTCGTTCGCATTTTTCTGTACCTACCCTTCTATCTGCCATCTTGCCCATTAGCACGCATATACGCACGCATGCACGAACGCACGCACGCTAACACACTCACATTTCTTTTTTTTTTGCATTCTATTAGTCAATAAGTAAGACAATCGATCCCCATCAAAATCTCACCTTCTATTTTTTGCCATCACAATACCTTCACTCCACCGTCCCTCGCCACAGCTCGCTCCTCAGTTGCTTGATAGCAAAAAAAAATGAACCGACAACCTGGTGAAGGTCGCGGGAAGCCGCTGGATGCGGGCAGCGTAGGACTGGATGTCGTGGAAATCCTTGAGGGAGGCCTTTGTCCAGCAGTGGACGTCTTTCGGCTGATATGATGAAAAAGATTAAAAGCACGTGATAATGGAGCTCGAGCCTACCCTGAATTAAGGCGATCGGGCCTTAGTAGACCACGCGGGCCCGGTGCGAGTTGGTCGACTTCACACACAACCTGCGAGTTTCTCCACAGGCGTGTGCAGGTTTTCTCACGATGTTTTCCTTAACCGTAAGAGCGTCGGATAAATGTACATATTATGAAATCTTAATTCGAAATCACATTGGTACGTGGCGGGATTCGAACTACGACCTCCCGGACAGGAGGCGGCGGCCCTAGCCGTTACGCCACCGACGCTCTTAAATAAATGCCATAAATAACGGTAAATATGTAGTTACAATGTTTCACGTTTCACTTCACGCCTCACAAATAACTTAAAAAATACTATCTCATTTAGTTTCAGACTTGTTGCACGAAAGCGATTTTCACAAAGCAAAAGCTAGCGTATATATGTAACTGCATCCCGTGTATTGCACCCGGAATAATTCATAAGATGTGTTGTTTCTTCTCTCGTGAAATTACCATACTGTCTCAACCATATCTCAGTTTAGCGAATGAGATCTGAAAATTCAATACTTAGGTCTAAATAATAAGGTTGGTGGCGTAACGGCTAGGGCCGTCGCCTCCTGTACAAGAGGTGAGGTCGTGGTTCGAATCCTGCCATGTACCAATTTGATTTCGAATTTAGATTTCATATGTACGTTTATCCGACGCTCTTATAGTGAAAGAAAACATCGTGAGGAAACATGCACACGCCTGCGAAGAAATTCGAAGGTTGTGTGTGAAGTCAACCAACCCGCACTGGGTCTGCGTGCTCAACTAAGGCCCGATCGCTTTAGTTCAGGTTAGGCTCGAGCCCCTCGGTGGGGACGTATATAAGCTGATGTGATGAATAAGGTTTCTGCATGCGCGAAGCGTTTGCGTTGAAACAAAAGATGCTCAGGCAAAAATGCTTTCGTATGTCCGGTTGTTGCCCACTACATGTCGCAATTTTCAACCGATTCTAGTGAAATTTTGTAATTAGGTTCAATGACTGTATGGATTTTATTTGTCCATATGTTTTTGGAATGTTTATGTTTTTGTCGATATGTTTTTCACCGATGACCTGGTGAAGTTCGCGGGAAGCCGCTGGATGCGGGGAGCGTCGAAACTGTTGTCATGGAAATCCTTGGGGAGGCCTATGTACAGCAGTGGACGTCCGTCGGCTGATATGATGATGATTTTGGATTTTTTTTTAATAATGGCGGAGCCCAGCCACGTAAAATACATGTTATTCAGCCATTTCGAAAAACTCGCGAGGTCTACTTTACAGAGCTACTAGTTATTATTATTGAATAAATACGTAGATTATTATTCTTTACATCCACCGTTTCTTTGTATCCAGTGTCTTTCAACCAGCAATCTTTCGATAAGTTATTCTAGAACTGGATTTACTTATAGTTTTATTTTATAGTGCAGCGCTGCTTCGGGTTTTCATTATTTATTTAAATTTTATGCTGAAATAAGATCAACCAATAATCAGTCATTTTTACCTATTGTTCCTTTTTCAAACTTAACCAATCAATGATCTGCAACATCAATCAATCATAATGTGTTCTTGACGTGACAAATTTTCCTCGGTGCGCTGCCTTCGAAGGGTTGACGCCCGGATGGATGTGGGCCAGATATTCAGAGCCGAATTCAGAGGTTTGGAGACCTTCCTTAATTATGAAATATTGTGAATCATACATCTCCCCTGGGATAGGGGATTTTGCCGTTATCGCCACACTTGGCAGGGGAGTTGGCGATCGCAATGAGCGTGCAGTGGCGTTGCATAGTACGCGGAAAGGACGCCCATCTTTTTATCATCTAGTCACCTCTTACGACATCACACAACAGGCCAACCCCAACACACCCCCCCCCCCCAACTCGGGAGAGGCTTATGTCCACGGACGTTTTTTGGCTGATGTAATAATGATCATCATAATCACATTCTAAAGCAGGCTGAAATGTGAATCGTCACAGAATCCAGGCACACTAAATAATAGGAAACCTGTGGGAACAGTGTGTTCCTACATTACAAGAGCAAAGGGAGAATATCTCCGCCAGGCGCGGTGGTTTGCCTGGGGTCCGGCCGTGGACTAACCGTGGATGGATGGGACTTGTATATATACTTAGTAGCGAAGAAATGTTAGTAGCGCGTTCTAGATGTCGTACATAGTTTGATTGTTAATTTTTCTCTGTGGCGGGTTACTTGCTTAAAAAAACTTTTTATGTTGAATCACTGAGGGTCATGTAACTATCTACTACCCTCATAAGTTACCATACCTATCTAATCTCAATAAATTCAACGAGTGGCCGATGCGAGTCGTAAAGAGAAGGGATCACTTTTGAAAAGCTATCTTCAGCCTCTTAATTCTGAATTCAGCCCTGCCTAAGATTATGCTCACGATATGCCAATGTCACGTGTTTGTGCCAGCCCTATAAGCCCGTAACAAGGGTCCCGATCTCTATGACTAATGATAACTGTTCGGCGCCTCGTACGCTGGCAAAGTTGCAAGCTGTTTTCAGCCTCTTTATTCTGAATTCAGCCCTGCCTAAGATTATGCTCACGATATGCCAATGTCACGTGTTTGTGCCAGCCCTATAAGCCCGTAACAAGGGTCCCGATCTCTATGACTAATGATAACTGTTCGGCGCCTCGTACGCTGGCAAAGTTGCAAGCTGTTTTCAGCCTCTTTATTCTGAATTCAGCCCTGCCTAAGATTATGCTCACGATATGCCAATGTCACGTGTTTGTGCCAGCCCTATAAGCCCGTAACAAGGGTCCCGATCTCTATGACTAATGATAACTGTTCGGCGCCTCGTACGCTGGCAAAGTTGCAAGCTGTTTTCAGCCTCTTTATTCTGAATTCAGCCCTGCCTAAGATTATGCTCACGATATGCCAATGTCACGTGTTTGTGCCAGCCCTATAAGCCCGTAACAAGGGTCCCGATCTCTATGACTAATGATAACTGTTCGGCGCCTCGTACGCTGGCAAAGTTGCAAGCTGTTTTCAGCCTCTTTATTCTGAATTCAGCCCTGCCTAAGATTATGCTCACGATATGCCAATGTCACGTGTTTGTGCCAGCCCTATAAGCCCGTAACAAGGGTCCCGATCTCTATGACTAATGATAACTGTTCGGCGCCTCGTACGCTCGCAAAGTTGCAATTGTATACGGAAGATGATAAATTGGCTATGGGTGAGTTTCCGTATGTAGGTTATTAGACATTGAGGAATAATCGAATAGCTTGAACAACCAAAGGGTTTTTGTGGTAAGTCTTTTTGGCACTACCAATATTTGTTTATGCGTGTTATATATAAAAGGTCTTCAATGCAGTAAATAACCCGAAGTGTATTCATCATCATCATCATCATATCAGCCGAAAATCGTCCACTGCTGGACAAAGGCCTCCCCCAAGGATTTCCACGACGACCGGTCCTGCGCTGCCCGCATCCATCGGCTACCCGCGATCTTCACTAGGTCGTCGGTCCACCGCGTGGTAGGACTGCCTACGCTACGTTTTACGGTGCGCGGTCGCCACTCGAGAACTTTATCGGCCATCTGTTCTACGAGCTATGTGCCCTGCCCACTGCCACTTCAGTAAAGCGATTCTGTGAGCTATATCGGTTTTTTTAGTTCTCCTGCGGATCTCCTCGTTTCTGATTCGATCACGCAGAGAAACTCCGAGCATAGCACGCTCCATTGCCCGTTGGGTGACTTTGAGCCTTCTTAAGTGTATTATTTAAAGTTTATTAGGCCACAACATAATTAAGCGTCGGTGGCTCAACCGGTAACGACTCGGTCCTCCTAAACAGAGGTGCCGGGTTCAAATCCGGACGGCCAATGTACCAATGAGTTTTTCGAAACTTACGTACAATATACTCACCGATTGCTTTAACGGTGAAGGAAAACATCGTGAGGAAACCTGCACACACCTGCGAAGAAACTCGAAGGTTGTGTGTGAAGTCGACCAACCCGCACTGGGCCCGCGTGGTCGACTAAGGTCCGATCACCCTAATTCGGGGTAGGCTCGAGCCCCTCGGTGGGGACGTATATAAGCTGACATAATGATAATTAACATAGATGTAGTACAGTTAGCTCGACAGACGCGACCGGTATTACGTGTGGCTCAGGACAACAGCGAACTCAATTTGCTTACATAGCGCTTCTTACATACTGCGTCACTACAGGGTTAATAAAATACAAACCATTCTGTAATATAGGGGTTCCGTGCACCCAAAGGTTGACCAACGGGGTCCTATTACTAAGCCTCTACTGTCCATCCGTCCATCGGGAGGTGAGCGCGCCTACAGCTCCGGGACCTACCTGGACAGTAGGTAGTGGTTCTCTTCCACGAGGCACTCGCCTTGCAAAGTACCAGGACAAGCGTCTTGGCGGCAAGACCTACCGTAACTGGTCCTTGTCTTCACCTTATGGTGTTGGCAGGAATAGCGGCCCCCACTGTTATGCCCTAGGGTAGGTAAGTGGGGACGCTATATCATAAACCTGGAAGTCTAGCGTATCTGGTAGATGTGCGAGAGGGCATGTCCATCCGTCCGTCTGTCCTTCTGTCTGTCTGTCTGTCTGTCTGTCAGCGGGCTTTGTTTAATGAACCGTAATTAGGAAGACAGTTGAAATTTTCACAGAGTGTGTTATCGTATTGCCGTTATAAAGTAATTGAAAACGCTAAACAAGTTAAAAAAACGACTTCCATCGCAACCACTTCGTACAATTTTGTATTACTATTTTTGGTTTTTGTTTATTTTCTAACAAAGTACTACACCGATTTTGACAAAATTTATATGGGACCACACGGGGAAGCACTAACTTTCAAATAAAAACAGAATCATCAAAATCAGTTCACCCAGTCAAAGGTTCTGAGGTAAAACATCTTAAAAAAATATACAGTCGAATTGAGAACCTCCTCCTTTTTGTAAGTCGGTTGAAAATTAATATATGAAATAGAAAACGTGAAAAATTAAGGTCCATCAAAACGTGTTTTATAGGTATTTTAGTGTCCTTTTTGATTTAGCTCTATGGTAAAAACGCTAGTATACACAACCTTAAAACTTAGTGTGATTATAGTAAAATATAAAAACTGGCCAAGTGTAAGTCGTACTCGAGCTAAGGAGTCCGAACTGAATAAAAAAATGTGTCGCTCGCATTGATGTCTTTTGTTTGTAATGTTATGAGGTATCATTGTTGTGTGGAGAGGTGTTGCGGTACGGAGCCCTCCAAGTACGAGTCCGACTCGCACTTGACCGTTTTTTTACATGAACTTGGTACATACAATACATTATTCAACTCTAATCTTCGTTTATCAATTCATTATTAAATAAAGTACATCGAATTTATTTTTTATTCTTGTACATTAATAATATCTTTTCTCAATGCATTTTTACTATTATATTACGTAAAAAAATCATTATGCGCAGTAACTTAAAACCATATTTATCTTGGTTTGTACAGAAACGAGGAGATCCGCAGGAGAACCAAAGTAACAGAATCGCTAAACTGAAGTGGCAGTGGGCAGGGCACGTAGCTCATAGAACGGATGGCCGATGGGAAGTAAAGTTCTCGAGTGGCGACCGCGCACCGGAAAACGTAGCGTAGGCAGGCCTCCCACGCGGTGGACCGACGACCTGGTGAAGATCGCGGGAAGCCGATGGATACGGGCAGCGCAGGACCGGTCTTCGTGGAAATACTTGGGAGAGGCCTTTGTCCAGCAGTGGACGATTTTCGGCCGATATAATGATGATGTACAGAGGCCAGCGATTACTACCGATTGCTTTAACGGTGAAGGAAAACATCGTGAGGAAACCTGCACACGCCTGCGAAGAAACTCGAAGGTTGTGTGTGAAGTCGACCAACCCGCACTGGGCCCGCGTGGTCGACTAAGGCCTAATCGCCCTGATTCAGGGTAGGCTCGAGCCCCTCGGTGGGGACGTATATGAGCTGTAATGATGATGACAGAGGCCAGCACTACACATCAAGCTTTGGACGTTGTACCGTTCTTATGCCGTACGCTTATGGTTAGTACTAATATATATACTGTGCTTATGGATCAGAATAGCACTACGAGTGTCTAGCTTGATGTGCTGGCCTGTGTACATCCTTGCATCCATCTTTACGGATCAACTATTTTGAGCCTCGTTGTATGATGAATGTGGCTGGTAGATATGTAGCACGACTTTGTAGGTATGATGAATGTGGCTGGTAGATATGTAGCACGACTTTGTAGGTATGATGAATATGGCTGGTTGATATGTAGCACGACTTTGTAGGTATGATGAATGTGGCTGGTAGATATGTAGCACGACTTTGTAGGTATGATGAATGTGGCTGGTAGATATGTAGCACGACTTTTTAGGTATGATGAATATGGCTGGTAGATATGTAGCACGACTTTGTAAGTATGATGAATGTGGCTGGTAGATATGTAGCACGACTTTGTAGGTATGATGACTGTGGCTGGTAGATATACAGCACGACTTTGTAGGTATGATGAATGTGGCTGGTAAATATGTAGCACGACTTTGTAGGTATGATGACTGTGGCTGGTAGATATACAGCACGACTTTGTAGGTATGATGAATGTGGCTGGTAGATATGTAGCACGACTTTGTAGGTATGATGAATGTGGCTGGTAGATATGTAACACGACTTTGTAGGTAGGTAGATAGGGCGTGGGTTTGAAATGAAGATAAGGAAGATGCGTGCTACAGAATTCAATTTAATGCTAAAAATAAGACCTAAATAATGTTTAGGTGAAATCTTGAAATCGATTTTAGAGCAACTTCCAGGGCTTCGTATGAGCTGAAGTTTGGTATGAAGCTGTATTCCCGGTGACAAAAGATCCTTTTGGTATTTCGAAGTTGATCTGATGATGAACTTTGGAGGTGGAATCAAGGTCCAAGGATGGTGTCTTATTTTCAATACAATCGTAGGAAATACACTTTACACTCGCCTTTTTTAATTTGGGAACGTGCCGTGAGCATTTGGCTTTTGAGCATAAAACTTCTTTCAAAAGCTTGCATGCATACCTAAAAGAAACTTGCAGGTTGTGTGTGAAGTCGACCAACCCGCACGGGCCTGCGTGGTCCACTAAGATCCGATTGCTCGCCCTAATTCAGGGTAGGCTCGAGTCCCTCAGTGGGGACTTATATGGGCTGATATGATGATACCTATAAGATTTTAGGTTTTCCTTCAAGTTATTACAAGCTTTATATTGGCTTACCCGTGTTAGTTAGTTTGTGACAAATCTTGGAAGTTAAATTAGAAACACTTCCTGGTTTCCTATTAAGCTGAAATTTTGCATACACGTTAAGTTTAGTAGCACAATGCATGATTAGCTAAGTGACGTCATTCTAAATTCAATATGGCGGACTCCCAAAGATAGCGGAACAGTTTTTTTTTACACTGAGAAAAAAATATTGTAATTTCATCAATAAATCTTTGATACTGGGGAGCCGTCAAAGGTGTATAGGTGCTAAAGCAAAGTTTTTATTGTTATTTTTTTTATTTCCAATACCAAAGAATAAAGGCTATTTACTACGTAAAAGAAGGTTAACTCCGCAAAATCATTTAAACGAATGGCGACTCTTGCTACGACACAATAAAGTGCAAATTCTACGTGCAAATGCAAATACGACACAAAAAAGTCAAAAATTTGCACCTCGAGAAGGGCCGCGCGGCTTGGCGCGGCGTAGAGCGCTGCGTAGGTACATTTTTAACATTTTCTACATCTACAGCGCAGAGTGCGACAGGCCTGCCAATACAACAAAGACGTTCTAAAATTACCAACTTTAATATTGCAGCAATAACAGTGTTGTCATCGAAGCTATCTGCAATTTTGATGCAGTTACAATGCTTATGTTTTTGCCATCACAATAATAATTTGTATACCTTTGTAACCATGTACTTATATATACATTATTTTAATGAAAAGTCAAAGCACAGTATTACAATACAGCAGCTTACAGTAGTGTAACTAATCAACTTACGCAGAGCAACGAAAGGGCATTTGCGGGGCAGCGGGCGGCGGGGCACAGCCTGGCAAACTCCGCGAGTATGCCAGGTGGGCTACAGGCTAGTACTGCTAGTACCTATCGGCATTGTGCGACATCAAAGGCGTTGCGCTACTGTAAGCCATATCGTAATACTGTGATCAGGATCTACCTTCCTTAGTTATGGGTATCAAATGAAAGGGTTTGCTGAGTTTGCTTGTACATACACCTAAAAGTTTTTAGTTATTTCGAAAACTAATTAACCTTCGAAGCAAAACAAGGCGTGTTATTATATGTTTAAGACATATTTCTGCGTATGTGTACATGTCATTGCAGTTCCTAAACGTGTGGTGTGGACCGATTTTAAAGCGTTTTTATTTGAAAGTTATATTAACCGAGGTGGTTCTTAGCCATGTTTGATGGAAATCCGTTCAGCGGTTCATGGAGATGATAAACTGCCCGTCAAACAGTAAAATATAGAGGGTGTAAATAATGGTGTCGATTTGGTGCAATACAATTTAAGTTTTTTACAGGACTTAACTAAATTTCAGCATGCTGTCCTTTTCTTTTTGGTACAGAAAGAAAAAGACAGAACGCGTAAATTTAGTTTAATCCTGTCATATGTGACTTAACTTATGAGTTTAATCGTGTTACATACAATCGACACCAAAGTACACAGGCATCAAGCTACACACTTTGGACTTTGAACCGTTCTTATGCCGAATGGGTATGGATCATAATCGCACTATGAGTGTATAGCTTGATGTGCTGGACTCTGTACACACCCCTGGAATGATTTTAGGTGCAACAAAGAATCAAAATGGCGGAAAACAAAATGGCCGCCGAAAAAAGGGATTCCCCAAGTTGACTGAAATTTAGTTGGAGTTTTTAATTTCACATATTTTTTTGCTTAAGGTATATTTTAAGTCGATTAAGTGCTAATTATTGTTTCGTAAGTGTTTGTTTTCGAATTTCGATTTCATATGTAGGTACGTTTATCCGACGCTCTTACGGTGAAGGAAAACATCGCGAGGAAACCTGCACACGCCTGCGGAGAAACTCGAAGGTTGTGCGTGAAGTCGACCAACCCGCACTGGGCCCGCGTGGTCGATCGCCCTAATCCAGGGTAGGCTCGAGCCCTCGAGCCGCTTGGTGGGGACGTATATGAGCTGATACAATGATGATGACGAGGTGTTCAACGTGTTACTAATATTAAACCTTAACTCTTAATTAAATTAGTTTTGATGCTGAATCCTACTAATATAATAAACGCGTTACTTTTTCACGCAAAAACTACTAAACGGATCTGGCTGAAATTTGGTAGGTAGACACATTAGGACCTGGACTAATACAAAAGATACTTTTTTCCACGATCCAGAGCCGCTTGTGACTCGCGCATTGCGCACCCTCGAAAAGTCATAGAAACGTTGTCCATCACGCGGGTGAAGCCGCGGGAAACAGCTATATTGAAAAAGGTAAAGTCATCTTGTCGTTAACAACGCATAAAAGTCCCCACTGCTGGGGCAAGGGTCTTTTCCCTAACTTGGGAACGTTTAGGCCGTACTCCACGCACGGGGGCCAAGACCGGGTTGATGGAGGTTGTAAGTTGTGAGTTCTAAGTTTTTCAAGCCGCCTATGAGGCATCTGACACGGCTTAACGAATGCCATCTAGTGATAGCAACCGGCACCAATGATTTAATGTGTCACGTGAAACGGTTGAGTGAAACACCAGAGTAACAGTCAAACTCCATCCAACCGACCCAACTACGCAAGTCGCTTTGAGCTACGACGTCTACGCAGCTTGCGTCTACCTCTGTCCGCGGCCTAGCTCCTAGACTATTAGTAGTTAAGAGCTGAAATTTGGCAAAGATATATATATAATAACATAGTGGATGCCCGCAGGTTCGCAAGCGCAGATCCCGATTTTTGCGGTTCCCGTGGGAATTTCCCAAAATCCTTTCTTAGCGGATGGCTACGTCATAACATCTACCTGCATGCCAAATTTCAGCCGGATCCGTCCAGTGGTTTGGGCTGTGCGTTGATAGATCACTATGTCAGTCAGTCAGTCACTTTTGAGTTATATATATTTAGATAACGCGGAGAGAAATTTAAAAAACTTTTTTGTAAAAAAAGTTACAAGTAAAGTGTGGATGTTTTTTTTCCTCAAACCCAGTCGTGTAGTCAAACAAGCAATTTTGTAGGAAATATTAATTGCGACCGTTGTGTATAGTTCGTTCACTGAATTAGCTTCCCGGCTGGTGCCGGCTTGCGTGAAATACTCCGTGAGAGAGGCCAGACCTGAGTTTTAGACTAAGTGGCCTCAATCCGAGCAGGTTGATACGTGTCAAAATAATATCGAACGTAAGTCTGTTAATTTTAAGTTTAAACCAATACAGGCTTCAACGCGGCTGTTGCGTTGAAACCGAACGCCCAATTCTCGATTTTTAAATTCTTTTATTACTTTTCTATACTTTCAAATTAGTTTAAAAAAATGTGTTCAATTAAAATGAAAGGTCTTAAAACTACCGATTTTTTTGTGTTGGTTTCATTCAATAGTAACTATTTGTTTTCGAGAAACTTTGCAATTAATGCCAAAAACAGGGTCTACAATATATTTTTTTTACATAAAAAGTGGCAATATTTTTAAAATTGTATTCAATTAAATCGATTCCTTATTACTCTAAGCATCTTACATATTTTTCCGTAATGATTTACACAGTCTTTCAATAATTTGAGTTGAATATTGTCATTTGACCTTAAGGCCTAATCGAGGAAACGACAACGTCGAAGGTGGCGACGGAGTCTTTAACGCGAGCCGTCAGAGGAACAGCTAATTCAGCAAACGAACTATACGGTGACATAAAGTTTGTTATCATGTTCCTGTTCATATTTATACAAATAGTAGTGTATTTTGCCTTTGTGAACCGCAGATAAAATTTGCCGAACAATGGGCGCTTTTCGCATGGCCACAACAAAAATGTGTTCGACGAATTCATGCAAATAAATACTCATTTTAATTAATAGTTTGACCTTATTGAATTCCGAAATTTTGCCTTTATTTTATTACTGGCTGTGCCCGCTGTTCCAATTACATTAATATGAAAGACTAGTTTTTACCCACGGTTTCGCTCGGGTAAGAATCGTTTCTATGACTGTCTTTAAGGGTAAGTGGTGCGCGAGCCGCTAGGGGCTCACGAGCGTATACAGGAGTTTTTTCTAGGTCCCTTGGGAACTAAATAAAGCGATTAGCAGTCTATGTCACTTACCACCCCCTAAACTATTTCTATGCAAAAAATCTCTTCAATTCGTTGCTCCCTTACGACGCCGACATAAAAAAGGCCTGTGAATAGGGCCTGTAAATAAGTTTCCCCAGATCCCTCGGGAACTATCTCGGGCTATGTTATTTACTAATGTATGTTATTTAGTACCCCTTCAACTATCTCTGTGCAAAAAATCACAACAATCTGTTGCTCCGTTACGATGTTAAAGAAATCAATCAAAAAAGAGTCTTCCGTCTATGCTATTTTGACTGGATAAAAAGTGACCTATGTCCTTTTTCATGGTTCAGGATACTTCCATGCCAAATTTAATCAAGATTGGTTAAAGTTTTGAAGCGTGAAGACGTAACAAACAAACAAACACATTTTTACATTTATAATACACTAGTTAATGCCCGCAGCTCCGCCCGCGTGGAAATCGTTATTATGACTGTCTCCGAGGGTGTGCAGGGCGCGAGCTGCTAGCGGCTATATCTAGGTCCTAATCTGTCTACCTACCAAATTTTATCTAGATACGTTCAGTAATTTTTGCGTGAAAGAGTAACAAACATCCATACATCCACACATACAAACTTTCACAATAATAATATTAGTAGGATATCAGTAAGGAAGTATTAATCTCATAAGTGGTAGAACTAAGAATTTTAAGATGATTTGAAAGTAAATGTCTTGGGCAGTTTTGATCTAATTTGTTTAAGATTTTGTGTCACTGGTCTATCTTGATGGTTCAATTGATTGTTTAATTAGTATAGGAAATGCCGTGAATGGCACTGGCTAGAACAGTCTTGTCAATTTGAAGGCACGTATTTATAATTCTACTTCAAACGAAGTTGTCTCTCGCAAACATTTTGATGCAACCAGTCTGCAGGAATACAATAGACAATATTTAGGTACAATAGGGATGACGAATGCTAGTCATCTGATTTACTTTTTATCATCTGTCAAAAACGATATTTTGTTCTAAAAATGTTTCAAATACCTTAGGCGTGACGTCATTGTTTTGCAGCGTCATTTACGTACTCATTTTGTGATTTTGGTGAATTAAAAATCGAAGACTTGATGGAAAACAAAACGTGTAAGGTTTTCTGAAGTTTAAGTAGGAGGGCAATTTAGTGATCAAGTGTTCATAATTGATTTCTGGTGCTGTCGTCACCCCTATTTATAAAAGGCACGTATTTATAATTCTACTTCAAACGAAGTTGTCTCTTCCAGACATTTTGATGCAACCAGTCTGCAGGAATACAATAGATAAATGTACAATTGTTGGTAGTGTGACAAAAATAATGGAAACTGGGGATAAAAACCCTTACGGAATTTGCCACATATAATACGTAAGATTTAGAGGTTCGGGCCTAAACGGAGTTTTAAGAAAAATATTATGGGGTAAATTAGAATATATGTATTTTATAATTTTTCTAAAAAAGAAGGAATAATATAAGTACTAGAAAAAGATGTGATGTACATTGGATGACCGTGTTGATATAAAACAATAACCTAATATATTTTTGGACAATTTCCTGAAATAAATCTAAAGTGACAATTTTATTTGAATATAAAAAGCTTATTTTATAGAATGCCGGTAGGCAACGATTGTCGCCGTCCCTTTGGTACTTAAATAAGTTACTAAGTCCTAAAATAATTAAATTTCACTTTGGTCTGAATTACCCTATCGTTCTAAAAAAAACACGTATTAGGTACAAAACATTTTTAAAATTTAAAACAAATAACTAAATCGTTAGAAACCGGAGGCAGGAAATCTTCTAGGACCAATGGCCAGAGAGTCGCTCGGGATAAAAGATAAATTAAGCATTCACTTCCCTTTTGGCAAGCAGCTGGGCGGGCAGTGCAAAGGACTGGCTGGTGGTCAGCACAGCTCCATCCCAGGATCAATCCTTAGTCGGATGAACCTTCGGGGACGTCAACTTCGCAAGGGGAGTGGAAGAACCCTACGGACATATATAGATCTAGTTCGCAGCAGTACCAAAAATACACGCAAAGCGGTTTCCTTATACAAATTACTTACCACTGAATAAAATAGTGGGCCTCAACGAAACATTAATATAAAACCAAAAAATTTAAATACACATCACTGTCGAAGAGATCACGGTCAAACTTTTCTTTTCCTCTTGTCAAAAAAGTCACCAATATTTTCAAATTAAATTTCCATAGAGGAACAAAATCAAAAGAGAATTTAATTATGAAACGCACGAAATGAGATCGGCTCGAAACGATAGTTTGCGTTTCAGTAGGTAATAGTTTAGACATGTACCTTGTCAACTCTGGAAATACTGAAACATTCTGTGTCGTATGCGAATTGCCTTCTCCGGTTGAGTTTGTGTGACGTGGAAATATACTAGCTTCTGTTGATGAAAATAGCGTGCATTCAAGTAATTTTATGGGTTTTTTGGTAATAGTTGTGGTCTATCTAGAACATTATAAACATGATCTTGTGCAGCATTAACAAACAAAAAAAACCGGGCAAGAGCGAGTCAAACTCTTGCACTATGGGTTCCGTCGGTGGCGTATCGGTTACGGCCGCTACCTCCTGTCCGGAAGGTCGTGGTTCAAATCCTGCCACGTACCAATGTGTTTTCGAATTTCGATTTCATATGTACGTTTATCCGACGCTCTTACGGTAAAGGAAAACATCGTGAGGAGACCTGCACACGCCTGCGAATAAACTGGAAGGTTGTGTGTGAAGTCGACCAACCCGCACTGGGCCCGCGTGGTCGACTAAGGCTCGATCGCCCTAATTCAGGGTAGGCTCGAGCCCCTCGGTGGGGACGTATATGAGCTGATAAGATTAAGAAGATGAAGGGTTCCGTCATCATATCAGCTCATATACGTACCCGTAATTAGGGCAATTGGACCTTAGTCGAGCACGCGGGCCCAGTGCGGATTGGTCGACTTCACACTACCTTCGAGTTTCTTCGCAGGCGTGTGCAGGTTTCCTCACGATGTTTTCCTTCACTGTAAGAGTATCGGATAAACGTACATGTGAAATCGAAATTCGAAAACATATTGGTATACGTGGCAGGATTCGAACCACGACCTCCCGGACTGGAGATAGCGGCCTTGGCCATTACGCCACCGACGCTCCGACCTAAAAACTAATTTTTATTTACAGCGCCATCTATAGATACAGGTAAAAGGGAACTAATTGCTGTTGTCGTATAACTACGTAAATTATCTGAGTAGAAGATACTCCTAGATCCCACTAGGTGTCGCTGGTTTCTAAACAATCTGATTATTGAAATTTCGTTTTTCCTGTAAGAACGGAAGGACTCTAGATATTCTAATAGATTTTCCTGTAATCTATGCATTTCTCCTCAACATTGAGATTCATCATCATATCAGCCACAAATCGTCCACTGCTGGACAAAGGCCTCCCCCAAGGATTTCCACGACGACCGGTCCTGCGCTGCCCGCATCCATCGGCTTCCCGCGACCTTCACCAGGTCATCGGTCCACCGCGTGGGAGGCCTGCCTACGCTACGTTTTCCGGTGCGCGGTCGCCACTCGAGAACTTTACTGCCCCATCGGCCATCTGTTCTACGAGCTATGTGCCCTGCCCACTGCCACTTCAGTTTAGCGATTCTGTGAGCTATGTCGGTTACTTTAGTTCTCCTGCGGATCTCCTCGTTTCTGATTCGATCACGCAGAGAAACTCCGAGCATAGCACGCTCCATTGCCCTTTGGGTGACCTTGAGCCTTCTTATGAGGCCCATAGTAAGCGACCATGTCTCAGTTCCGTAAGTCATCACTGGCAACACACACTGGTCAAAGACCTTAGTCTTGAGACACTGCGGTATTTGGGACGTGAAGATATTGCGAAGCTTCCCGAACGCTGCCCAGCCGAGTTGGATTCGTCGATTGATCTCTTTCTTGAAGTTGGACCTACCTAACTGGACTGTTTGTCCCAGGTATACATATTCGTCAACAACTTCCAGTGTAGAGTCTCCAACCTTTAGAGGAGTGGGTGCGACACGGACATTTAACATTATTTTCGTCTTGTCCATGTTCATTTTAAGACCCACTTGTTGAGAGACCTTACTGAGGCCATCGAGCATTGTGCGTAGGTCTTCCATAGTCTCAGCCATGACCACGATATCATCAGCGAATCGGAGGTGGGATATGTACTCGCCGTTGATATTGATGCCGAGTCCACCCCAGTCCAGAAGCTTAAAAACATCTTCCAGGGCGGCGGTAAACAGTTTCGGAGATATAACGTCTCCCTGTCTCACCCCTCGCTGCAACTGGATAGGTTTCGAGTTCTGGTCTTGGAGGCGAACCGACATGGTGGCGTTTTCATACAGACATTTCAACACCTCGATGTATCGATGGTCAATTTGGCACCGCTGGAGAGACTGTAGCACAGCCCAGGTTTCGACTGAATCAAAGGCCTTCTCATAGTCCACAAACGCCAAGCATAGTGGCTGATTGTACTCTTCGGTCTTCTGTATAATCTGCCGCAGCGTATGTATGTGGTCTATGGTACTAAAGCCTTTTCGGAAACCGGCTTGTTCGGGAGGCTGGAAGTCGTCAAACCTGCGTGCGAGACGATTCGTAATGACTCTCGAAAACAGCTTGTAGACATGGCTCAGAAGTGAGATGGGTCTGTAGTTCTTCAGCAGGGTGTTGTCGCCCTTTTTGAAGAAAAGCACGACCACACTTCTGTGCCATGCCTTAGGCGTTTGTCCCTCGAGTATAACGGAATTAAATAACTTCTGAAGAGCTTTTAGTACCGGTGATCCACCTGCTTTCAGAAGTTCAGCCGTAATTCCATCATCACCCGGTGCCTTGTTGTTCTTGAGCTGTTTGAGAGCCATTCTAATCTCGTACAGGCTGACGTCCGGGATATCTTCGGTATAGTGTCGGGTTAGTCTGGCTCTTGGGTCTTCAGCCAGATCACTGACAGGCAAACGTGTGGTCGTGTACAATTGTCCATAGAACTTCTCAACTTCTTCCAGCAACTCAGTCTTAGACGATATGGTCCTGCCGTCCTCAGTCTTCAGCTTGGTCAGTTGGCTTTGTCCAACAGACAGATCTCTCGCGAACACTTTTGAGCCTTTATTGTGCTCAATCGCCTCTTTAATACAATTTGTATTATATTGGCGTAAATCGCGAGTTAGGGACTTAGAGATCTGCCTGTTTAGTTGCCGATACTGAGTAGCGTCTTCAGAGGACTGCAAAACCAGTCTGCGTCTTTGTTCCATGAGGTTGCTGGTGAAGTCGGAGATTTTTTTGGTTCTGTTTGAACGGCGAGTTTTAAAAAACTTAGACCCGACCGTTTGAACAATTTCCACGAACCTGTCATTATAATCGTCCACATTCTCGCAGTCTTCTAGGCATTCGAAACGATTGTGCAGCTCGAGCTGAAAGCTCTCGGGGTTTTGGAGCTGGATGGGCGCTGGTCGGAGCGTAGACTTCATCAGTCGACATCTTTCTAGCTTGGTAACATTGAGATTAAAGAAAAAATAGGCCCAGTTATAGTTTTGCAGATAAGTAAATAAGAAAATAGGCAAATGTTGACCATTCCTCGGTCAATTTTCGTCTTTTATTTTAAATAAAATTATAAAAAATATATATTTTAGTTTCTCACAACAACCCCTTTCCTGTGATATATGCCATACGATATAAATTGCAAAACTTTTTTTTTATATTTTCTAATTTACCTCCCAAAAGTGTTTAAAATTAATTAATATACGTTACATGCCCGTCTTTGGGTAACCAATTAACATATGTGTACCAAATTTAAACTCCATCGGTTCAGTAGTTTCTGAGAAAATCGGCTGTGACAGATGAACGTACATACACACGAAAGATCCTTTAAGGGTTTTGTTTTTTTCCTTAGGTACAGAACCCTAAAATTGAAATATTGCTTGTTTTAATGTGGACTTGGACTATATTTCAAACACCCATCACTGATATAGACACATCAGCTATAAGCTGCTTTCATATTTTATACAGGCTGTAAAAAAATTGGTGTAGGACCCGTAACTGGGGTTCCACTCATCATACTGAACAACTTTCCCGAAGGAACCCATAGTCAATTCTCAAAAAATTTGGTCCCTGATACTAAAATGCACAAAATTGGTCAATCAGCTGATCGATTTGTATGAAGAGTTAAAATTTATTTTTGCGATTTCAGCAAACTCGTAAAACAAAAGTTGTTCAGTATGATGAGCAGAAGACCCAGTTAACGGGACCTATACCACTTATTTTACACACCCTGTATATACATATAATAAAACTGTAACGGTTCCGTGTCTGTACATGAAATAATTTTGGAAAATAATAACTGTGGTGCACATTACTAATAACGATATAAAGGCCAAAACAACAACTTTTGGATTTTTTGTCTGTCTGTCTGTCTGTATGTTCGCGCATCACGCAAAAACCACCAGGCCAATTTTGATGAAATTATGTATGGTGGTTTTTTATAGCCCGGGTTAACATATAGGATACTTTTTAACCCGGAAAATTTAAGAGTTCCCGTGGGAAAATTCATAACCTCCACGCGGACGAAGTCGCGGGCATAGCTCGTACAACAATAATAATAATTTTCGTCTACTGTACGGTATCACCTGATGTAATTTTTTTGTGAAAAACATGTCCACAAATTCAACAATACATATTATGTATCAGAAAATTAACATTTCAAATTCCTTTTGCAACCGATCCTCTTAAATAAATATAAAATCTAGAAGCAATAAAGCGAAATCTTAATTAATTGGCTCGTGGCTCGACTGTCTCCACGTAATCTACTGGGATTTATAGTCTTAAGTATATTATAGTACCTTTTCGGTCTTCCTTAAAATTCGTCCTTCAAAAAATCTAATTGTTCATCGATTTTGAACTTAACGTAAAATTACAAAAACATGTAATCTATTTATGCGAATTACCCAAAAGTAAGTGTTAAATATCATTGGTATTTAATCTCCTTTGTATAGATTTTGTAAGTGCTACTACTTTGACTTCAACATTCACGAAAACAATATCTAAAATATTAATTTTCAAATAGTTACGAAGACCCACTAATGAACAATAGTCCTACCTACCGTAACCGAACGCTCGCACGCACACATGCACGCACGCACGCACGCATGCACGCACTCAAACTCACACTCACGCTCACACTCACATTCCCACTCACACTCACACTCTCACGCACACACCGATAAATAATGCATTGGCGAGGAGGCAGCGGCGAAGGCAGCATGGTACAACACTCGGTCTTTAACCAGCTCAACCTATGCGGCATACACGGCGTTCGTCAATAATTTTCTCATATTTTACGTGTGAATAGTGATACACGTTCTTACTTAAAATATTCGAGGCACGAGCTCATAGAACTCATGGCCGTTTGGGCAACAAAGTTCTCGAATGGGGACCGCATATCGAAAGACGTAGAGTAGGAAGGCCTTCCACTCGATGGACTAACGACCTGGTGAACGTTACGGGAAGCCGCTGGATGTGGGCAGCGCAGGACCGGTCCTTATGCAAATCTTTGAGGGATGCCTTTGTCCAGCAGTGGACGTTTTTCGGCTGAATGATGATGATGAACTTTACTATCTAACTTTCTTCAATAAAACTTTTCAAAACGATCGTGTGTGTTGCCAACGTCATTTAAGGTTTCGACTGCGATTCTCATTAACTACTTAACTACCTACGTCTTGGATATTACGAATATAATTCTGTTTCTTTCAAGCCCGTACATTATTACATACTAACTAAACTTATAAAACTGCAAATAGGAATGAAGACAGCATCAGAAATAAATTATGAACTCTTGATCACTAAATTGCCTTGATCTTTAAATTGTTTATATCGTTTAAATTTACTTATATTTTTTTATTATTCATAATTGGTAAACCCTTGACAACATCTCACCTGGTGGTAAGTGACGATGTTGCCGAAGATGGAAGCTGGCTTACCAAGATTCCCCAACGCAATAGGGAACTGGCTATCTTATCTTCATGCCGGAACACACCAATGATATCAACATTGATATTTGGCGGCAAGACTTAGATAAGATGGTGGTAGCTAGCCAGGCGGGCTTAGAAAATTTACGTGTATTACGTGGTTTAAGAATGGAAATTTATTTTATTTTTTCTCTATGAATTTGTTTATTGCCCACTACTACCCTACAATAATGATTTCTCATGTTTCCTTCACCTAAAGGTTGTCTGGAAGAGATCGCTTGTTAGCGATAAGACCGCCTATATGTACAACTTCCTTAATCATTGTATCTTTTTTTTTCTCTTATGTTGTGCAAAAAAGTGTTTCAAATCAATCAATTAACCTAATTGCCCTTCTACTTAAACTTCGGAAAACCTTACTAGTGTTGTTTTTCATCAAGTCTTTGATTTTTAATTTACCAAAATCACAAAAAGAGTACATATATGACGTCACGCCTAGGTATTTCTAACATCTTAGAACAAAATGTCGTTTGTGACAGATGATAATAAGTAACTCAGATGACTAGCATTCGTCATTTCAAATGTAGCTAGGAAGCTACAATAAAAGGTAGTATTTTTATAAAGGAACATTAGAATAGTCGTGGCTATTAAAATTAATAAGGGTTTCACAAGGTACGGTGTAGCTACAGTCAGTAACCACATTCTTATTATATTACAATAAATTTCTATTCGTAAGTCTCGTTTTAATTCAAAAACGGCTTGACAGATTACGATTAAACTGGTGAATTGTTGTGCTAACCATAGGCAAGGTCTTTAACAAACAAAAAAGAAATTTTTAAAGCATTTTTCTAGATTGTTCTAATATTTTTCGAGTATTTTTTCATTTAACAGATTTTTTCCACTTTTTTTATTGTTTCTGAAAATTATTTTTTCTTTAAAACAGAATATTTTTCACCTTTCAATTTTTTTCTGTCGTCGGTGGCGTAATGGCTACGGCATCTACCACCCGTCCGGGAGGTCGTGGTTTGAATCCTGCCTCGTACCAATGTGTTTTCGCATTTCGATTTCGTACGTTTATCCCACGCTTCTACGGTGAAGGAAAATATCGTGAGGAAACCTGCACACCTGCGAAGAAACTCGAAGGTTGTGTGTGAAGTCGACCAAACCGCACTGGTCCCGCGTGGTCGACTAAGGCCCGATTACCCTAATTCAGGGTAGGTTCGAGCCTCTCGGTGGAGATGTATATGAGCTGATATGATGATGAGTACGCCAGCTTTTGAAAATACCGACATAGCGCGTCTCTCCTGCCTCCACGCGTTAAAGGATGCCGCCGTACTGTCATTGCACTGATAGATACCAAAAATCTCTGAATCGTACTTCCGCGTTCATCTTATCCTACTACTATCCTACTAATATTATAAACGCGTTACTCTTTCACGCAAAAACTACTGAACGGATTTGACTGAAATTTGGTGAGTAGACATATTAGGACCTGGATTAATACAAAGGCAACTTTTTTCCACGCTCGCGAGTCACTTGCGGCTCGCGCACTGCGCACCCTCGAAAAGTCATAGTAACGCTGTCCACGCGAGTGAAGCCGCGGGAAACAGCTAGTTTATGATATAAGTTCATTATGTTAATAAAACAAGGAGATCCGTAGGAGAACCGAAGTAACCGACATAGCTCTCAGAATTGCTAAACTCAAGTAGCAGTGGGCGGGGCACATAGCTTGTAAAACAGATGGCCGTTGGGGCAGTAAAGTTCCCTAGTGGCGACCGCGCACCGGAAAACGTAGCATAGGCAGGCCCCGTGGACCGATGACCTGGTGAAGGTCGCGGGAAGCCGCAGGTTGCGGGCAGAGCAGAACCGGCCGTCATGGAAATCCTTGGGGAGGCCTATGTCCAGCAGTGGACGTCCGTCGGCTAATATGATGATGATGATAAATTTAAATAAATTCCTGTATTCTGTTTTAATAAACGATACAAATTGCAAATCGGCTGAGTTTTTTTCCACTTTCCTGTAAATGTGGGTCACTGGTTGTACCAGGGGTACATTAGAGAAGTCGTCTTCAGAATTAAATCCAGTAGAACTAGTTCTACAGGAACGAGTAGACGTCAAGCCGATGCCTGCCGCTGTCAGGCTATCAGGCCTTCGGAGAACAATTGAAGCCAGTTTATAGTTTACATTATGTCAACGTAGAGCTTTTAAGGTCAAGTGTTGATTGAAAAGCTGAGGTAACTTTGATGATTTGGTTCGATCAAGATTTCTATATGCTAGAATTGCAAAAGTTAAAATAAAAAACAGGTACTTTTACAATATCTGTCTACTGTGAAGTCTTTTGTTGCAATAAAGTTTGTTGTTTTGCTTAATAATTTTAAAGTAATTTAATACAAAATTAAGCAATCTTTTATCAACAAAATTTTCAACTGTTACACAATTTTATTTCATAAAAAACTAGCCAAGTGCGTATTTTAATCAAGTTTTTTTATTTTTTCATTATTCACAATTGGTTAGCCCTTGGCATCATCTCACCTGATGGTAAGTGACGATGATGCCGAAGATGGAAGCGGGCTTACCAAGATTCCCCAACGCAATGGAGAACTGGCTATCTTATCCTCATGCCGGAACAATGTTTTTAACACACTTGATATTTGGCGACAAACCTTATATAAGATGGTGGTAACTAGCCAGGCGGGCTTAGAAAATTCCCTACCACCAACCAAACCGAGTCTTACAAGTTGACTCCACCGGGAATCGAACCCGCGACCTCCTGTTGTGAAGCGAATGGACTAACCATTACGCCACGTAGGCGGTTAAAAGTGGGTGTTTTACCATGCGCAAAGTCTGGGTCACCACTGTAGGAACGGTGTGTTCTTATATCTTACTCTCCTAGAGCAAAGGGGGATATCTCCGCCAGGCGATGTAGTGCCTGGGGACCGGCCGCTGGTCCAACCGTTGATAATTGAAATTTACTTAAGGCGGTATTATTACAGATATCCGTTATTTTTGACGTCAACTAATTCTTAACGATAGAAAACCCAAGGTTGCAAAATAAACCCTTATTGTTGATGACATTGCTTAAAGTCAAAAGCTATTAGAAATAAGGTTGAGCAGTTTCGGCTCGATAGAAAAAACAACTCTTGTTATGACTAATATTTTAAAGAATAAATTAAAAAAATATATACAACAATATTTGTTATGACAATAAATACAAAGTTATTATTTTTTATATTTTCATTGTAGATTTTTATCGAAACGAAAAACCATTGAAAAAGTGTGGTTATTTTCTTTATTATTTACAAGTAAAGAAAAAGACAGAGACAACTGTTGCAATCAATACCTCGCCTTAATAAGAGTATAATATACTCGGAGCGAATAAATGTTAATAGCGCGTTCTAGACGTATACCTATAATTTGTACTCTCTTCACTTGTGTTACGGTTCAGTGGCGGGTTACTGCAGTTGCCGCCACATATTCTAAATAAATTTATTGTATTTTTTAAAGAACCGGCTAAGTACGAGTCGGACTCGTACATCGAGGGACCTTACCTTACATGCCACACCTCTCCATAAAAGTAAAACAACAATACCTTTTCATTACAAATAAAAGACATCAACGCGAGGGACAAAAAAACTCTTTTCAATATGAAGTCTTTTAAATCACATTACAGGTGTACCAAGCTAAAAACTTGGACAGTAACGGAAGAAACGAAAGAGAAATACACCTGTTTCCGTTTCACAACGAGGCTAAGGCTCCTTAGCCATACCGCTTAATTCCATACAACCAAATAACAAAACGCGAGCCCGCAGCTGAGCTAGGACGTCAACATTAAATGTTTCACGTTAAAGCAACGGCAGTGTGCCCCGACACAGTCCCATCGTGTTTTTTTATTTAGTTTCGACTCCTTAGCGCCATCACGACTCGCACTTGGCCGGTTTTAATTACTTGTTAATTTTATTTCTGGATGAATACTATAATTGTGTAATATATATATTTTATTTCTTGATTAATACTATAATTGTGTAATATATGTATAATTATACTATTACGATCTTAATGACGTATACAACTTGCTAACCATATCAGCTCATATAGGCAGACATACTTTGCTGAAAATAAAAAGATACTGTATTTTAAACGTTAGACAGACAGACGGACGGCTGGACGGACGGACAGACGGACAGTGTAGGCTTAGTAATAGGGTGCCATTACCTGGTACGGAACCCTAAAAAATATATGGAAAATATTTAAACGTTTTAAAAATTCAACTCTGTGAAAAGTTAAAAAGGCAAGGTTATCTTTGGAAATCTGTAAAGTCTTTAGAATTTAGTCATACACTTCATCATCATCATCGTCATATCAGCCGAAGGACGTCCACTGTTGGACATAGGCCTCCCCCAAGGATTTCCACTACGACCGGTTCTGCTACCCGCATCCAGCGGCCTTCCGCAACTTACACCAGGTCATCGGTCCACCGCAGGGGAGGCCTGCCTACGCTACGTTTTCCTGTGAGCGGTCGCCATTCGAGAACTTTACTGCCCCAACGGCCATCCGTTATACGAGCTATGTGCCCCGTCCACTGCCACTTAAGTTTAGCGATTCTGTGAGATATGTTGGTTACTTTGGTTCTCCTACGGATCTCCTCGTTTCTGATTCGATCACGCAAAGAAACTCCGAGCATAGCACGCTCCATTGCCCTTTGGGTGACCTTGAGCCTTCTTATGAGGCCCATATAGTAAGCGACCATGTCTCAGTTCCGCATGTCATCACTGGCAACACAAACTGGTCGAAGAACTTGGTCTTAAGACACAGCTATATTTGAGACGTGAAGATATTGCGAAGCTTCTCGAACGCTGCCCAGCCGAGTTGGATTCTACTAGTTATACCTGTATTAGTTTATATTTGTTTAAAAAAAGCTGTTTAAGATGCCGTATGACTCCCAGCTTAGAATAGGGCCTTCCCAGCTCTTCCCGTGGGTGTCGTAAGAGACGACTGAAGGTTTAAACCGGAGTATGGGCAGCAGCAGCGTCCCTTACCGTGCTGTACCACCACATCGCACACTGATTACCAACCTGCCTGCCAAGGGTGGCGATTATATTAAAACAAAACCCCCCAAATCGGGAGAGGCCTACATCCAGCAGTGGACCTTTTTTGGCTAATGTGAAAATGGCCATCATCATATGACTTAGCAGGCTGATAGTAAGCTGTTTGAATTCCCAGATTGTATAAAAAAGAAGTAAAAAAGCTGTGTAAGTTTTGGACAGATAGACAGACAGACGTTCGGCGTAGGCTTGGTTCCGTTACCTTTGGAATACTTAAAATCTGTATTTTAAAAACAAATTTATTTTTGTAGGTATTTAATTTCTGTAAACTTTTTATGGATTGATAAGTTATAAGTTGATCGGAATAGATAATATATTTTAGGATATTCTATTTAGCTCTGCGTGTTTGCCTTAAAATTCCTTTTAACTGAAGTAAAAAGAACTTTTAAACGGTTCCGACTTTTTTGCGCGACCCGGATCCTTTATCTATTAAATAAAACATTTAGATTTAATTCAAAATTATCAAAGACAAATTTCTAGGACACGAGAAGCTCCGGAATTTCACCATATGCGAGTGGGGAAACGTACACATTTATGACTTATTTGGTGACTAAATCACACCCTGGACACTTCATACAACGGGCCAGAAATAACATTTTTAAAAACAAATGACAGAGCAAACAAAAACACCATTAACAACCATCTGTAACAATCTGGGTGACGAGGGGGTGAGGTCGCAATGTAGAGAGCGGCAGAGAGTGTCCATACTGTATGCTAGTACTTATATATACTTTGGCGTGACTGTAAAATTTATTTTATTTCGTTCTGTTTTTAAAAGGTGTAGAATATGTTTCGCGCCTTTACAGACTTAACCAGTAAATTCATCTTCGTATCTGTTTCTTTTTTCATACCTTCTGCCCTACTTACTAGCTGTGCCATTTTGGAACGCTTTATTCAAATTTTTGACATTCCAGCAGCTGGTACGAACGGGCCTTGGAGTTCACTCGCTGAAGCTGAGATATAATGAAACTTTCAAACCCATATCTCTATAGTTATTCTATGTAACTGTCGTAGTTACCTACATAGATTTAGGTGACTACTTCACCGCCGAATATAGTTTTGAGTTCATTGAACTACGTAGTAATAATTGTTCAATGTTTGAGTGTTACAATTTATCAAATTTTTTGTTTAGTGATAATATTTACTCAACAACAACAACACATTACAAATTACGTTGTATTTGAAATTTTTCAGCTATTAAAACATCTAACAACTTGTATGAAGAGATTTTAGGGTTCTGTACCAGGAAACGGGAACCTATTTCTAATTATAAGCTATCTGACTGTCCGTCTGTCCGACTTTTAAAAAGGTTTCTTTTGAACCGTAATAGTTTGCGGGCTGAAATTTTTACAGAATATAAAAAATAGAAAATTAAAAAAATTAAAAATAATTGAGAAAATAAAAAATAAAAAAATTAGAAAATTTAGTTACGAGTAATAAAAAATAAAAAAGTACAAAAATAAGGCCTAAACTAGAAATTTGGTTTTTAAAAATACTTTTTTAGTCTTTATTCTAAAAACTGTACTACATATAATCGTAAAAAATAATGTTATTGAAAGAATAATAATAACCGGCCAAGAGAGAGGGCGTGCTAAGGAGTCAAAACTGAATAAAAAAAATTCTGGTGTTCTCATTGATGTCTTTTAATTGAAAAGCAAATTATCATGATTTTAAGCGTGTGGAGAGGTAAGATAATTCATGCGCGAGTCTGACTAGCATTTAGACGGTTTTCCATAAAATACCCGAAAGTCATACTCGCATTGCATTTCATATTTTAATTTGTGAAGTCAGCATTCACCTTTAGGTTGGTAAGTTGGATTGTGTCTAATTTATCAAAACTCATGCACCCGAATCAGATATACTACAGTTAATTAAATAACATCAATGTAACAAAACATTTCTTTTTAATATAAATAGAATGTTTAATTTTATAGCAGAAATATTTTTGAGTTCCGCTCGACAAATGTCCAGTTTATTAAAGAAATGGAAAAAGCTGGAAAAAAATGGTTACTTAGAATAAATTTGAAGATCTAAGAAGCGCATTCCAGCGTTGTCTCGCTTAATGAGTTGTCAAACGTCGCAGCACCCTGGGTCTAGTAAAAGTTCTATATGAAGATTACGAAGCCGTGGTTTCAAGCACCACTTACACGTGTAAGATATTATGAGATGATGGTGGATTTGATTTTGTAACATTATTTATTTATATTAAGTATGCCAAAAACATCACACTATCACACTTATATTATAAAGGCGAATGTTTGTTACTTCTTTACGCAAAAACTACCAAACGGATCTGGCTGAAATTTGGTAGGTAGACAGATTAGGACCTGGATTAACACATAGGCCCCTTTTTTGACGCTCGCGAGACGCTTGTGGCTTGCGCACTGCGCTCCCTCGAAAAGTTGTCCACGCGGGTGAAGCCGCGGGAAACAGCTAGTTTAACATAAAAGATGACTTCCAGTGTTAAAAGTATTGTACAATAACTTTAGGAATTAATAAGAAAATAAAAAACCGACTGCTTAAAAAACTTAGCCCTTATTTTGTGGCCAGTCGGGTATAAATGTATCCTATGTTACTCGAGGGGTTAAGACGTAACTAACGACACCTCGCACTCCATAATCCATCAAGCCGTTAAGACTACAGAGCGTGCCAAAGAAATAAATAGCCCCTTTTTGTTAGTCGGAAGAAAATGTATCCTATGACAGTCACGGGATTAAGACTAAGACGAATCTAACGACACCTCGCACTCCAAAATCCATCAAGCCGTTTAGGCTACAAAGCGTGCCAAAGGAATATAAACCGCTTTTTTGTTAGTCGGGTTAAAATTTATCCTATTTCACTCATGGGATCAAGACAAATCTAACAACACCTCGAACTCCAAAATATATCAAGCCGTTTAGGCTACAGAGCGTGCCAAAGAAAATAATAACCCCTTTTTTGCTAGTCGGGTGAAATTTATCCTTTATCACTCACGGGATCAAGACAAATCTAACGACACCTCGAACTCTAAAATACATCAACCCGTTTAGGCTACAGAGAGCGTGCCAAAGGAATATACACTCCTTTTTGCTAGTCGGGTGAAAATGTATCCTCTATCACTCACGGGATCAAGACAAATCTAACGACACCTCGCACTTCCAAAATCCATTAACCCTTTTAGGCTACAGAGAGCGTTCCAAAGGAATATAAACTCCTTTTATGCTAGTCGGGTGAAAATGTATCCTCTATCACTCACGGGATCAAGACAAATCTAACGACACCTCGCACTTCCAAAATCCATTAACCCTTTTAGGCTACAGAGAGCGTTCCAAAGGAATATAAACTCCTTTTATGCTAGTCGGGTGAAAATGTATCCTCTATCACTCACGGGATCAAGACAAATCTAACGACACCTCGCACTTCCAAAATCCATTAACCCTTTTAGGCTACAGAGAGCGTGCCAAAGGAATATAAACTCCTTTTATGCTAGTCGGGTGAAAATGTATCCTCTATCACTCACAGGGATCAAGACAAATCTAACGACACCTCGCACTTCCAAAATCCATTAACCCTTTTAGGCTACAGAGAGCGTGCCAAAGGAATATAAACTCCTTTTATGCTAGTCGGGTGAAAATGTATCCTCTATCACTCACGGGATCAAGACAAATCTAACGACACCTCGCACTTCCAAAATACATCAAGCCGTTTAGACTACAGGGCGTGCCAAAGAAACATACATAGATACAATCGAAAAACATAACCCAAATGGCGCATTCGGATAAAAACATACTAAATAATTCCATAATACCTGAAAATTAAAAATTAAATAGTTTTTAGTGAACTTTCCAAGGAATGCAGCGACTTGCTTTGTGCTGTTGCGACCTTAAGAGGAAACGCGGTTCAAGGAATAGGTATTTGAATAAAATGTTGCTGTCTCCGTCCCCCAAACCACTCCATATATAGCAAAAAAAGGGAGAACTGCAGCGCAGACCGATAATAGGCACTAAAATTGACCAAAACAGCATTTTGTAGTCCCCTATTTCCTCCTCGAAAACTTTAGCAATAATAATATTTTTTTCAAAAATAATTTAAAATACGCTTTAACTATGTCTCTAAGTTTTCATTTTATTGTTAATAAGCGTATTATTTTTTTGTGGGTGTCTAAAAATGACGGAGTCAAGTGGGCAATTTTCTCAGTTTTTGTGGACTCCTACTTCCTATTATACTAATTAGAATATAGGAAAAAACAAAACGTAGGGGCATGGCCATGGTGGATATAGTTTTGATGGAAAAAACATTTTTACTCTATTGTCATTATGTTTGTACGTGGATTCTTTGGGGAAAGTTGTTCAGTATGATGAGTGGAACTCCCAGGTAACGGGTCCTACACCAATTTTTTTAACACCCTGTGTATGTATGTTCATATAACATTAGTTCTGATGTGTAAAAATACCTTTACTTTCATCCAATAAATTGTGAGTTACTAATGAGTTTTTTTTGTTCACAATTTATTAGCCCTTGGCATCACTCACCTGATGGTAAGTAACGATGATGCCGAAGATGGAAGCGGGCTTACAAAGATTCTCCAACGCAATGGGGATCTGACTATCTTAACTTCAAGTCGGAACACATCGATGCTGAGTTTTGGCGGCAAAATTTAGATAAGATAGTGGTAGCTAGCCAGGCGGGCTATGAAAACACTAACATATCCGAGTCTTACAAAGTTGACCTGGTGTGAAGCGAGTAGACTAACTATAACGCCACGGAGGCGGGTATAACCGGAACCGGAGTAATACCAGCAGTAACAATTTAGTAATTATTTCTTTTCATTTTCCGGCCCTGCCGCCTAGGCATCACTTTCACCATATCAGCATCACTTTCACTCTCATTATTAAATCTTCAAATCATCTTCGAATCTTGCGATCGATTTTGGAGTGACTTCCAATTTCGTATGAAGCGGCATTTTTGGTGACAATAGATGTTCTATTTAGTTACGCCAGATTCCGCTAGGTGGAATCGCGCGTATCAGATTGCAGTTCAATGCTTACGCGAGCCTTGTATGATCTGTGACCCGACTAATTGTAAGCTACATTCGATTTGTAAAAAACAGGGAATCTTGCTTGTCACTGAATCTCGCGTGGCTTTGGCATAACGTCATGGAAAATTGTTGCAATTTCTGAGTTTTTGTGAACATATAATATGTAATGATCGGCACGTAATACAGAGTAAATTAGTGTATTTCCTCCAAATACTATTCGGTTTGGAAAAAAGTCGCCATTGGAGTGAGATTTGTTAAAATATAGCTGTGATCGGCCAGCTACCAACTTGCCATACCATACCTCGTGGCACCTGTCTTTGCATTGTATGGAGTGTTCGGCACGGGCACGGGCCTACAAACTGAGCTGTTTGCTGCGCCGAAGGCAGTAGGAGATTATGTAACACGGACTAGCTTCAAACAAATACCTAAACACACTTCGAAATAGGTTAGGTACACCAAACTTATCCCAACAAATCCTCCAAGAAGTCGGAAGACTTGCTGCAGGCTGGACTGGGATAAGTGGTAGTATAAGGTTGCTTACCTAACGGGGCGATAAAGGCCCATAATCTTTATAATATTTGCATGGCAGGGCTGTAGCGTCCTGGACTCAAGCAAGCATTTAATAGCAAGTCGGTCGCTATCTGGCTTGAGACAGGGACGAAATAATATGGTCCTGGCTTGAGTTGTTTTGGACGAGCAATTCGAGTGGCAGCTAGGCGTTGATTGTCAGCCCATTCCGCACACACTCGGATTGCTCTTTTAATGGTAGCAGAGATTTTAGGGACTTCTAGATTAAACTTAATTTGCGCGGTGATACTGCATGCGCTTTAGTAAGACTCCCTCTGCCCCGGGGACGTAATTTTAAACGTATTTTAAAGTTGATATTAAGATGAAATACGAAGGTGGAATCAAGGCCCAGGATTTTCTATTATTTTCAATCAAATCATAGGACACACTGTACCTCTTAGCCCGGCTTCTTTAAATTTGGAATCAAGCACACTGAATTTAAAGAGCTTAGAGCTTATTTTTCTGTCTGATATACCTACAAAGGAGGAAATAATGATAGTGATAGACATGACTTGAGTTTTTTTTAAATTATTATATCAGCTCATATACGTCCCCACCGAGGGGCTCGAGCCTACCCTGAATCAGGGCGATTAGGCCTTAGTCGACCACGCGGGCCCAGTGCGGGTTGGTCGACTTCACATCACACACAACCTTCGAGTTTCTTCGCAGGCGTGTGCAGGTTTCCTCACGATGTTTTCCTTCACCGTTGAAGCAATCGGTAATTATATGTACGTAAGTTTTTGAAAAACTCATCGGTACATTGGCCGTCCAGATTTGAACCCGGTACCTCTGGTTAGATGGACCGAGTCGTTACCGGTTGAGCCACCGACGCTTTTTTTTTTGACTTGAGTAAAGAACTGAAATAATAAGATAACGTAAGATAGCCAGTTCCCCATTGCATTGGGGAATCTTGGTAAGCCCGCTTCCATCTTCGGCATTATCATCACTCACCATTAGGTGAGATGATGCTATGGCCTTACCAAAAGTAAAAAAATAGAAACGTTTGACTATATCTCTCCTGATGAAAAGTGACGATGTAGTCGAATATGGTAGACGCAAACTCAAATAATGCTTATTTAATCTTGCTTTGAAGATTCCCTAATTATATGAGTTGTAATAATATTATATTTATATGTGCATATGAATACAAGGATAACATTGCATTAGTAAGTACTTACTGAAATATAATGTTTGTAATAGAAAAAAAAAACTGAAGAAATATGTGCTGCACAGGGGCTTGCAACTTCTAATACGGCCACTGCCATAAAGTTTGGTTCATCATATTTGTTAAATATTGCTATTTTATCGAAAAAAACAACGGCCAGGTACGAAAGGTGCCGTACCAGCACACCTCTCCACACATACCAAATCTCGAGGACGTAGCTAGTACTAATATATATACTTTGACGTAATAATCGCTCGCGACCTGTGCACCCACTGACTTCACCCACTGGTGGGTGTAGGGGTAATTCCTGTTTACCCGTGTACCCACTGCGTTTAACGCTAGGGATGACGAATGCCTGCCTACAACAATGATGCATATTCATTTTAACAAAAGACATTATCGCGAGCGACAGAAAAATGATCTTTATTCATTCAGTAGTCAGAGTACGACTCACACGTGGCCTGTTTTTAAATTGTTCGCAGTCTTATTTTATTTTAGAATAATTGCTAAATTACAACAAGTTTCTCGTTTTTTGTTTGCCCTTTTCAGGGCAGGCTAAGGCTCATTGATCATACTGCTTTGTCTTCCGTACATGTTTTTTTTAGTAGTATTAGTTTAAGTCATTTATTTTAACAATTTTTTTCACAGTTTTTAGTATTTTTCAGCATCATTGTATTTTTTTTTCACTAGCACTATACAACTAACTTAACCTATACACTTCCAGCAAAATGATAGCACTTTTGCTGAAGCTTTCGAGGACCTCTTGTAGGAACTCGAAACACAGTATGCACACTTTTATTTCAGTATCCTACACAATAAACACATAAATGGTACTTTGCCGATATATACAATATCAATATTACACATCAAAAACCACGAAATGTAATTTTTCGGATAATAAAAGAAAAATGATAAACTGAACGCCACAAATTCCGGCCAAAAGTCTTTTACTTATTATTAGTATTAGTACAGGATGGCTCATTTCAAGATGTCTCGATGTCCGTATTTACAATTTTGAAATAGTTTCAAAAATAGTTTTAATTTTGCTTTTGAAATAACACGGAACAAAAACTCTGAGATACCAAAATGTTTTCATTTAGTATAGTCTTATAAATTAATTAAGTAATTTTTAATTTAGTTTCGGAAAATGAAAAAAAGTCTTATGGACTAATTGGATAACGAAAACTTGGACTTTCATAATCTGGGAGTTGACTCAGTTTTCCTGAGTGAAAACTAAGCAGTCTTCGTACTTAAAAAAATTCCGTAACATAATAATTTAGGATCATATTATTTATTTATAAACTAATAAAATGCCTTACAATTCATCCTCAATCCTTGTGTATACCTTTTGCATTTAGAGACTTCTTGAACTAATTCACGGGAACTAAGGGCATAAATAGGAACTGAATAAAAAGTATCCGAATACCCAGAACTATACACAATGAGCTGTTATTTTTTGTTGTAAATTTTTCTTGGCCATGGAAACTAGTCCTTCAGCCGGATTCGTAAATAATTTTCACTTTCTTCATTTGTTTTTGGATTTGTAATGCTAGTGCCGGTGCATTACAAATCTTCTCTGAAGTTCTTGACAGCATTTGCAGCAGCTGCATTCTGAGGAATGAGCTGTTATTTACGTTGGTGTTGCCAGTGCACAAAGTCCCTCAATGGACTTAAGGACATCTTGAAATTAGCCATTCTTCCCTATATAACACATAACATTTGGATAACTAGTACGTTTCAAACATTTCAAAAGTGCGACTGACAGACGGACGGACGAACAGCGTAAGCTTAGTACTTAATACGCTCCAGTTACCTGGTACGAAATCCTAAAAATAACGCTTGTTACTAATTGTATTAAAATTCTTCGAAATAAATCGTTCGCAGTCATAAGGGCTCGAATAGCGAATATTAATTTCTATTATATAGAAAATTACAGTTTCAAATTAAAATTTGCAACCGGACGCGCGCGTAATAAATTTCATGGTCTCGCAATTCAGCGACGTGATTTACAACACGACTCTCAACGACACAAACTGGTGTTTCCGAATTAAATAGATTTTTTTTGGAAATTGACAAAACGGGTGTTGTAAATTTTACAAAAGATCTTGATTCATTTCGATTGTGGAATAATGGCGAGAGCAGAAGTTCGCTTTCACGTTTTTAGGGTTACGTGGTACACCAAGGAACCCTTATAGTTTCGTCATGTCTGTCTGTCCGTCTGTCCGCGGCATAGCTCCTAGACTATTAGTAGTTAAGAGCTGAAATTTGGCAAAGATATGTATAATAATAACGTAGAGAGAACTGAAAATAAAATTTTGGAAAAAAAAAACTTTTAAAGGGTACCTGCCCTACAAGTAAAGTGGGGATGATTTTTTTTCTCGTCAAACCCAGTCATGTGGGGGGTATCCTTAGTTACAGCTTAAAGACTAGTTGTTAGTCTTCTAAGACCATTTTTAATTTAGGGTTCCGTTTTCGAAAAAATAGGTTTAAAAGTGCTAAATTTTGTTGGAGTCGAGTGTCCCCACCCCCTAACAACAGAACCGCTGTATTTGTTAAAATTCATAAACGTAGTCTACATAATGAATTTAAAAGGAAAACTATCACGGCTAAGTAGGCTTTCTTAGTTTAGGAGTAAGAGTCGACAATTTAAGATGTGCAGTTCGATTTGTAAAAAGTTCATAGATTTAACATACAACATGTTCAATTACCAACTGCAAATATAATTTTGTTTTGTAAAATAAATATTTATTTTTTGAAAAGACTACGGAACCCTACTTTACGCGAGTCCGACTCGCACTTGGCCGGTTTTAAATATGTTTTTGTTGTTCTGAATCGCAGCGAGAATAAAGATTTGCTTTTTTTATCGAGTGTTCATTATTTAACTTCTATTTATTTCCCAGTTCAGCCGTGAAAAGAATTGAAATAAGAGAACCGAAAGTTTTCAGAAATTATGCCAGCGCGGCTTTTAGTTTTCAATGGGAATTTTTCGCTTTGTCCCGCTCGCTATTTCCGATATTTTCTATCGTCCCGCTTAAAGTTTAATGTTGTGTGCACCAGATCGATTGCAGTCCTATCGCCAATATACTTTTATTTCTGCACAAAATTTTCAGTTCGTTTACTCGCAACCCAAAAGGAGGGTTTATCGGAATATAGGTTGTGTTTGAATCTGTAACTATTGCCGAGCATGAGGAAATTGTATTGTACAGTTTTTGATGTGTAACATCTTTGCTCTCGCTTTCCTGCAATTTGTGCGAGTGATTTCGTGAAATGGGACGGAAATGTGTAACATGGGACGGAAATGTGTAACAGGAAGTCGCGAAAGCACGGAATTCTACTTTACGAGAGTCCGACTCGCACTTGGTCGGTTTTTTTCGTTACTGTCAGATCCGCCACCCAGGTACAATATCGTCATCAAATCTAACTAACCTAAAGTATTTTGTCACATGTTACACATCATATGCGAGTACTGTAGGTCTCGCTCGAATTTTTTTAGCGTCATTGACGAAATCATTTTGTGAATTTGATCAATTAAAAATTGAAGACGTGATGGAAAAACATAACAAGTAAGGTTTTTTGAAACTTCAACAGGAGAGCAATTTAGGAAATCATATTTCAGATTTTATTTTTGATGCAGTCCGATCCCCTATTTTAAGATATAACAATTTTATATTGTAAAAATAATTTTGTAAAACTAAACAAATAAATCCATTTTCATAATCATCAATTTAAATTTTACACTTGGGCCCGTTTTTTCCATTAGGACTGTGGCGTCATCACTTTTTAACATTTGAAATTTTAAAAAATAGCTAGAGGTTCAAGAAAAATATTGTTACGTTCAAATCAGTTTAATAAAACAGTCAGTTATTTTTAAAAATACGTAAATTTTTTTGATCATGAGATAAGATAGCTAGTTCCCCATTGCGTTGGGGAATCTTGGTAAGCCCGCTTCCATCTTCGGCAACATCGTCACTTACCATCAGTTGAGATGTTGTCAAGGGTTTACCAACTGTGAATAAAAAAATAAAAACTATTTTAATTGTGTTGATTAATTACAACGTGATGTAAGTTTTTAAATATGTCGTTGCTTGTCTAGCTTGCCCTCTTGGGCTTGATACTTTCTCATTTTGGTATAAATTTACACTAATTCCACAGAAATTGAATAAAACTACATGTTATAATTTGTCAGCTACCGGTTTCGAACACCATCTTCAGGCAGACTATTATATTTACACAATGTGTGGGTATATACGAAATAAATTTTAGGGTTACCAGGTGATTAAAATATCTTCAGATTTGGTAAAAAAATACCAATATCAGGAAAATTAAGATACATATATATTTGAAATGCATAATAAACATTCAGTCCGCAAAATAACTACTTGAGCGGCAAGATTTCATGATTGAGCGGCAGAAAAACATGTCTATAAGCAGGATCCCAGGGGGATGTGGGAGTATCAGGGCGGGGAAAGCACGCGGGTCCGACTTCGTCGACAACTCAACACTGTAGGAAGAGTGTGGTACGGGGAGTTCTAAATGGAAGCGGGAGCGAGCGAAGCGAGCTCGGACTTGCGGAGCACCCCGACTCGGATCCGTTAGGTTCGGAGACTGTGCGGGGAGGCGAGCTAAGCTCGCCTCCCCGCACAGTCGTAGTGTTAGGTTTAACATGAGAACACAGAAGTAGGAGCCCCGAAGGGGCTCCGTCGACCACTCAACACTGTAGGAAGAGGATGTACGGGGATGTTTAAAATAATTACAGCCATCCAGAATGACATAAATTGCTGATTGATTTTGAAATGTTTGCTGACCATGAGTTGCTGACCAATTAGCTATTTCTGCTCACCGATTATATTTTTCTGCTCACAGAAATAACAATACTATGCTAACCATTTAATTGACATCCGAAAATTAATACGGTCACGTAAAAAATAAAAATAAAATATAAAAAAATAATTGTAAATTGTCAAGAGCATGAAATTTAATGTCAATTATTTAAAATAATTTGTCCTTTCTCATAAACAATTTCATCTTCTGACTTCTGGGCAGAGGTCGTGGGTTCAATCTCCACCCAGGGCAAAAAATCGTCTGGCGAACAGATTTGTTTGCATTGTGTCTGGGTGTTTATTATCTATAGTACCTTGGCGGCCAAGGTTGCTCTTTGTTTATCTGTATATACATAATTTTGAACAAAAAAAAACCGACTTCAAATAGGAAACTTAGGCTCTCCTCGATTTCTCTGAGATGCCATCATCAGATCCTGGTTTCCTTATCATGGTACCACCCTTGGGATCTACTTTCCAATAAAAAAAGAATAATGATCGGTCCATAAAAGACAAAGTTATTCACGAACACACTTAAATTTCTCAGTTATATATATATAACTGAGAAACTTCCTCCTTTTTTGGAGTCGTTTTAAAAGGAAACCGTGACTGACTGACTGACTGACTAATTTATCAACGCACAGCTTAAACCTCTGGACGGATCGGGCTGAAATTTGGTATACAGATAGCAATTACGACGTAGGCTTCCTCTAAGAAAGGAACGCCGCTGGGCATCTGCTAGTCGTCTACATAAAATTATTAGACCTTTTTCCAGCAGGTGATAGGTACGCAGAGTATCTATTTAGTTATTTGATAAATATGTCAGCAAATCAAACACAATGTACTACTTAAAGTTGCAGTGCCCTAGCCGGGTGTCGCATATACATACAATATGTAACTAAGTACGCATATACATACAATATGTAACTAAGTACACTTAAGACCTTCTGTACCCTATATACGACAGCAATAAATTATTGAATATTGAAATCAATCGGTGAATGATTAGAGGAATAAAACTATACCTAAAAAAAAATTAAATAAAGAGAGTCAATAAATACAAAAATAATCAACCCCAAACATCACGGGGAGAAAGTACAACGCTTTGACCACTGGACTATATCGCTTATTATCTGTTGCAGTGAAAATTATCTATTTATTATTGCGTGCTAAATAAGATGTGCATGAAAAACTCGGAAAACCACGTTTTCCCAGAAATGAGATCTAGTTAGATGGATTTTTTGCCCATTTTTATCGAACATATCTATACATATTGCTCGTTTCATCATCATCATCATATCAGCCGAAAGACGTCCACTGCTGGACAAAAACCTCCTTTTTTCACCAACATCATCATATCAGCCGAAAGACGACCACTGCTGGACAAAGGCTCCCCAAGGATTTCCACAATGACCAGTCCTGCGCTGCCAGCATCCAGCGGCTTCTTGCGGCCTTCACCAAGTCATCGGTCCACCAAGTGGGATGCCTGTCTACGCTACGTCTCCCAGTAAGCGGTTGCCACTTGAGAGCTTTACTACCCCAACGGCCATCTATTCTACGAGCTATGTGCCCTGCCCACTGCCACTTGAGTTTAGCAATTCTGAGAGCTATGTCGGTTACTTTGATTGTCCTCGTTTAATAGTATATAATATATTTATGGATAGGATAGGATAGGATAGGCATGCATTTTAATGTATTTAAAGCATAACGATATCTGGTTCCCATAGTACAGGAAATCCTAAGTTTGGGGTCAAATGACCGTGTGTGGTTTGTCTCTGTACAATTGTACATTTATTTATTTATTTTAATTGTTCATTTTTTTATACCTAATTTGGGCAGCGTAGAACCGGTCGTCGTGGAAATCCTTGATGGAGGCCTTTGTCCAGCAGTGGACGTCTTTCCGTTGTTATTATGATGAACTGATCTCATAAATGATTAAACACATTCATATTTTATTTACCCATTATTTTATTAATAAAAAAACATAATAAACAACAATGAGCTATCATTTACAACGATGGATGTCCATTCATCAATCAAGCAGCTTTTATTCATTCACAGAGCCTTTGTTAGTAAGTACGCCGCAATTCATCTACTGCCACTTCTATTTATATGAAAAAATGCTGGTATATTCCACATAATCCTTCTTATTGTTGAGCGTTTTCTTCAGCTTTTTCGTCATTAACTTTCACTTCATTTTCATCTTCGTTGTGCAGTAATATACGGCTTTCGCTATTGGACGGCGTGTCCAGTAGCGGTAAGTTCTCTACCTCGCCTGAAAACATAAGGTTATTTTTAACTACCTCAGCAGCGTGTTTACCTCTTTTAACTGTATTAATGAATTTTAATGTGTAGCCACACCCCGGACACTGCATACAACAACGGTCGTGAAATGACATTTCTAAATACAAATGACGGAGCAAACGAAATCACGGCGAAGTCCTTCCTATACGTTCGAGAACCAAACTAGCAAGAATCTGTATCAATCTGGGTGACGAGGGGGTGAGGTCAGAATCTAGAGAGCGGCAGGGAGTGGCCATACTGTATGTTAGTACTAATATATATACTTTGGTGTAGGTTACTACCAAAACGGCCAAATTGATTTTTGTGCTGTTTATTAATTTATTTATTTTAAATCTTAGGCTGATTTACACGCAATTTATAGAAGCAAGTTGAGCTGCATTTTTTAATATTAAAACTTTAAGTGTGTTTGAATACATCTCACCTTATGGAAAGTGACGATGTAGTCGAGGATGGTACACGCAAACTCAAATAATGCCTATTCACTCTCGCCTTGAAGATCTTCAAATTGTAAGAGTCAGGAAACACAGACGCAGGCAAGGAGTTCCACTCCATCGCTCTCCGCATAATAAAAATGAGGAATCGTAACATTTAAAAAAAGTGTATTTGACTACATCTCACTTGATTGATAGTAACTATGTAGTCGAGGATGGTACACGCAAACTCAAATAATGCCTATTCACTCTCGTCTTAAAGATCTCCAAATTGTAAAAGTCGGGAAACACAGAAGCAGTCAAGGAGTTCCACTCTATCGCTGTCCTCATATCAAAAAGGAAGAAAAGTGACGCTTCGTGCGGATAGGCAGAATATGAACAAAAAAGGGGTGGAACCTCTCTCTGCGTCTCGTTGACCGAAGGTGGAATAGAGCTGGAGTTAATGAGATCATGTAGTTCTTGCGGGCATTCTCCGAAATAAATTTGGTAGAATGACGAAAGACAGGAAACTTTGCTGCGATGCCCAAGGCTCATTTAATTCATTTAGATCGCTAAGTAACAAGTTGAGTCCACATATGCAGGCAAGTTTAGTTAGCTTAAAGCACACCCCGGACACTGCATACAACCGACGTAAATTGTCATTTGTAAAAACAAATGACGGAGAAAACAAAATCACGGCGAAATCCTATACGTTCGAGTACCGAACTACAATCAATCTGTTTCAATCTGGGTGACGAGTGGGTGAGGTCGCAATCTAAAGAGCGGCAGGGAGTCAAGTGTCCATACTGTATATTAGTACTAATACTTTAGTATATATACTTTGCTTCAAGCGTGACTGATCTTATAAACTGTACTAAATTCGCCCGTCGAGTTTACTTGTCGGGTTGCGGCAGAAGCTAGGCAGGTGGACTTGCACTTGACTGTCCGAAAAAATAAAACATAATTCTTTTATCTGTACTTAATCGTCAAGTTACTACTTAACTGGGAAATCCCCGTCCAAACTACGATAAACACTTAACTCGACGAAACCGCAAGTAAACCCGCTACTAAACTAAACTGCGTGTAAATCAGTCTTTAGGGAAATCAACAGCTGTTAGATATACCTTTACAGACTAGTATGTTAAGTATAGATAGACACTGTAAGATAGCTTTTAAAGATTTCCACGAATAAATTAATAAGTAACATTTTGAGAAAGCCTTTATAGATTTCCACGAATGTAATCATGCTAATGAGTATTGAGTAAGTTACTGTTCTTAAATTAAACTGTACAACAGATTTCTTACTTTGATTGAAATGAGAATAATTAATTATTTGGATTTTTCATCTTCATCATCATCATCGTCATCATCATCATATCAGCCACTGATGCTAAACAAAGGCCTCCTCCAAAGATTTCCGAAACGACCGGTCCTGCGCTGCCCGCACCCATAGCGGCTCCCCCAGGTCGTCGTCGTTCCGTCGGGGGAAGGCTACCTAGGTTACTTCTAACGGTGCACGGTTGCCACTCGATAACTTTTACGAGCTATATGCCCTGACCACTTCTACTTTGAACATACGTAGCTTAAAAATGCTGTACAAATCTATTTTAAATAGGTATAGAGATTGTTTAAAAAAGATAAGTATTGGACAAGCCCAACATTTACATTTTCAGCCCAAGCCACCACTACAGCTCCCAGCATAGCAAAATAGCAAAAAAGTATACCTATGATATTCAAGTAAATTTTTTTTGTCCTTACATACATACATTTGTTTTAATTTAATGGTTTTTATCGCGCTTTATTATAAGTTTTTTTTAACATATACAGTTAAACATATATAATATATTTTATTAAATGCGCCTTTATACCAAACGCGACCAGTTAAAGGCACGACCACCTGCGACCATTTCATGCAATTACGAGGATGGCATACATATAAATGCCCTCAGTGCGCGAGGAGTTTCGCTGCCGAGATTGGATACATAAACCATCTTCGAGCGCACGCGCGGCAAACCGATTATGAGTCGAAGTGGTCGCCATGACAGAAATCGGTCGGATAGATCATCATAATTTTTTAAAATCTAGTTGATGCTGGTGGCTTTGCTTGCGTGAAAATCTAGGGTGCGCGGTGTGCGAGCCACAAGCGGCTCGTCATCGATGTTGCACGTTGGACGAGCCGCGAGTGGCTTGCCATCGATGTTTTGCGGTGTGTGTAGGCGGCTCCCGGGTTTTTTCTCGTTACAACCTTCAATGGCGTGCGCACAACAATTCACCAAAGTTTTATGGTAATTTTCGAGTTTTGCGGTTAGCAACATATTAAGCGATTTATTTTTGTAATAAAGATTTAATTACATCTCACATTAATGCAAAGAAACGAATACAATTGCGATTACGAATAATTTACGACTTACGATTGCCCAGACCCATTAAATTACAGATCTTGTCCTTAAGGGAATTACGACTGCCCAATAAACTTGCTTTTCTTAGTAATTGCAACGTAGACGATCTTCTTTTAAGGACAGAAGCAGTCTGCCCTTCATTTTCGTATTGTTCACGAGCTGGTGAATCTGGTGCTGGTCTAACTGGTGGCAAGGGTCCTAAAGCTGCAGGTCCATCCACAACATGTTCTTAAAGAAAATGATACTTTGCTCAAGTAAATTTTTGAATGCTGACGCTTTCATTTGCCCTGGGATAAGATTTTATGAAAATTGGAATATTATTTGCTCAAGTTGATAGGTTTATTTTGACAAATTCTAAGCGAATATAGCCTACTTTTTGCCTGACTCTTCAAGAAGGAGAGTAATATTTTTCGGATGTAGGTATCTATGTCTCTTGCTTTAGCGAAGCCTATAGCCTTGTGGCCTCGACGCGCCCTCCAACCGCGCATAATAAAAAACAAAATGGTTCGTTTTAGTCAAATAAAAACATGTGAAATAAATGTGTTTTTACCAACAAAAAAGATATGTATTGATATCTTGAGTGTCATAATGCAGTCGGGTTTGTATTTTTTTTAATTACTCAATTGGTTTCATTATTAGTATGGAAGATTCGATTATATTCATTATTTATTCACTAGCTTTTGCCCGCGGCTTCGCCCGCGTGTACAAAGTTTTTATGACTATCTTTAAGGGTGAGTGAAACGTGGACATTACTTTTCTCCAGATCCCTATCCCAGATCAGGCTATACTGATTACCAGTCTATGTCATTTTCGACTCCCCACCACATCTGTGCCAAAAATCACATCAAGCTATTGTTCCGTTGCGATGTTAAAGAAATTAATTAAAAAATGGGGATTCTTTCAGTTCCCTCAGGATTTTTTCCATTAGGAACATTCATAATATTAGTAAGGAAAGTAAGGATGTTATCATTGTCAAATTACAAGTGCTTATAAGTCAAATGATTAAAGGTATAAAAAAATGAAAAATGTCAGACAAAAAGAAAAAGTCAATAAAATTATCAGTACCACCTACCTAATTTATTACCATAACTAATAATTATTAGTCAACTAATTAAAATCAAATAATTCTTCGTCTATTATTAATACCGATCAATTAGTTCTTCGCCTACTGTATACCGATCGTTTTCTAGGGTTCCGTACCCAAAGGGTAAAAACCCGGCCAAGTGCGAGTCGGACTCGCACAAAGTAGGGTTTCGTAGTCTTTTCAAAAATAAACGTTTATTTTAAAAAACAAAATTATACTTTCAGTTGGTAATAGAACATATTGTATGAAAAATCTATGAACTTTTTACAAATCGAATTGCAGATCTTAATTTTGTCAACTATATTTTATTCTAAACTGACTCCTTTTGACTGACTCGGTGGCTCAGTGGTTAGTGCCCTTGACTACTGATCCGAGGGTTGTGGGTTCGATCCCCACCAGGGCAAGCATTTGTGTGATGAGCAGATTTGTTTGCTCTGTGTCTGGGTGTTAAATATATCTATATATGTATGTATTTAAATGTATATAAGTATGTTTATCAGTCTCTGGTAACCGATAACACAGGGAACTCTACTTTGGGGCCAGATGACCATGTGTGATTTGTCCCAGAATATTTATTTATTTAAACTAAGAAAGCCTAATAGTGATAGTTTTCCTTTTAATTTCATTATATAGACTATTTTAATGATTTTTTTCAAATATCTAAATATAGCGGTATAGTTGTCAGGGGGTGGGGACACTCGACTCCAACAAAACTTAGCACTTTCAAACCTATTTTTTCGAAAACGAAACCATAAATTATAAAATGGTCTTAAAAGACTCACAACTATTTTTAAGCTCTAACCAACTATATCCCACACGACTGGGTTTGACAAGAAAAAAAAACATCCCCACTTTACTTGTAGGGGAGGTACCATTAAAAAGTTTTTTTTCCAAAAATTTTTTTACAGTTCTCTCCGCGTTATTATAAAATATATCTTTGCCAAATTTCAGCTCTTAACTACTAATAGACTAGGAGCTAGGTCGCGGACAGACAGACATGATGAAACTATAAGGGTTCCTTGTTGTCCAACGGAACCCTAAAAACGGGACCCTATTACTAAGACGTCCGTCTGTCTGTCCGTCTGTCACCAGGCTGTATTTCATGAACCGTGATAGCTAGACAGTTGAAATTTTCACAGATAATGTATTTCTGTTGCTGCTATAACAACAAATACTAAAAATTAGGAAAAGTGAAAGTCTCCATACAGAAAACGTGCTTTTTTTTAACGTGAAGAAATAAGCGCCATCTACTTTGATAGTACGTAACTGAAGAAACTACCGCCATCTAGTATGATGGTACGGAACCTCATGTGTGCGGTTCAGACTCGCACTTGGCCGGTTTTTTATGTAGATGATTTATTGAGATGAAAGCGATAAAAGCGTCGGTGGCGCAACGGCAAGAGCCGCTACCTTTTATCCTGGAGGTCGTGGTTCGAGTCCTGCCACGTACCCATGTGTTTTCGAATTTCGATTTCATATGTACGTTTATCCGACGCTCTTACGGTGAAGGAAAACATCATGAGGAAACCTGCACACACCTGCGAAGAAACACTAAGGTTATGTGTGAAGTTGACCAACCCGCACTGGGCCCGCGTGGTCGACTGAGGCCCGATTGCCCTAATTAAGGGTAGGCTCGAGCCCCTTGGTAGGGACGTATGCATGAGCTGATATGATTAAGATGTAAATTGCTTTGTCAATTGATTACTTACCAATCCTGACAGTGAAATTCACCGATTCGGATTCATCGAGCATGGAAAATACGTTTTCAACGGGAATGTAAACGTTCTGTGTATGTTCAAGGAAATCGGCATCCTTCTCACATTTGCAGGGACGCCTGAAAAATGAATTTTCTATATTTTTATTTCTTTTTTATTATTTGAGTTTGCGTGTACCATCCAAGACTACATCGTCACTTAACATCAGGTGAGATATGGTCAAACGCACTCAAATTTTTAAATATAAAAAATAGTTATTTTTAAATCAAAATATTTTTTTACAACTTTATTTTTTATTTTTATTTAAATTTGAGTGGGTTTGGCTGCACCTCACCTAATGGTAAGTGCCGCTGCAGCCGAGGATGTAACACGCAAGCTCAAATAGTGCCTATTCACTATCGTCTTGAAGATTCCTAAATTATACGAATCGGGGAATACAGACGGAGGTAGGGAATTCCACTCCTTGGCCGTTCTCACTATGAACAGAGAAGCAAAACGCTTCGTGCGTATATGGTGGAACCGCCCTCCGCGCCTGGTTGTCCGATGATAAAATTTTAATTTGAGTGCTTCTGCGGCTTCTTTGGATGTTTTAAAAATAACCTAATTTTTTATTAACCCCTAATAATTAACCATTTGACCGCGCGATGAAACTCTTCTACTTATACTATAGTAAATAAATATTGCATAGTTAAAGTTGTCTAAAGTTTTAATTATAAACCTACTAACTAATCATACCTCACTTATCATAACTAACCCTAAATGACTCCCCTTAAAACTAACTAAAAACATGTTTTTTTAGGGTTCCGTACCTAAAGGGTTAAAACGGAAACCCTATTACTAAGACTTCGCTGTCCCTCCGTCTGTCATCAGGCTGTATTCCTTGAACCGTGATAGTTAGACAGTTGAAATTTTCACAGATGATGTACTTGTGTTGCCGCTATAACAACAAATAATAAAAATAAAATAAACTACATATTTAAGAGCGGGCTCCCATACATACGTTTTTTTTTGCTTGTTTTTACTCGAATTTGATAACGACAACAGGTAGACGCTTGAAACAATCACGGAATATTTATTTATAGGGTGAGGGGATGGTGATGGAATGTGGTGGGGGATGATGAGGGATGGTGAGGGGGATGGTGAGGGAATAGTGAGGGAATTGGTGAGGGGGATGGTGAAGGGAAGGGTGAGGGGGGTGGTGGGGTGATGGTGAGGGGATGGTGGGGGGTGAGGTGGATGGTGGGGGTGAGGTGAGGGGGATGGTGAGGGGGATGGTGAAGACATGGTGAAGGGGATGATGATGATTAACTTTCTTAGTGTTAATTTATGACATGCCCGCTTCCACCTTCGTCATCATCGTTACTTAGCATCAGGTGAGATGATGCCAAGGGCTTACCAATCGTGAATATAAAAAAAGACGAGTGGCACTCGAGGACTGCCGCGGTAAAGCTATTGCGTAGCATTTTTTATCAACTTATGCAATTTTAATTATTTATTTAGTTATTATTTATGTATTTACAAGTACCATATAGTCCTTGGGGTGCTGGATGTTTATATAATAAATTAACACTAAAAAAAGTTCATAATCATCATCATCATTATCATCCGTCATCATCATCCTCCATCATTAATCGCCATCATCAACCGCCATCATCAATCGCCATCGCTATCGACATCGCCATCGCCATCATCATCATCATCATCATCATCATCATGATGGATAGATTGATGGCACTGTAAGTTTTTTAGAACTCAATATATTTTTTTTGGGTGTCAGGTTTTATTTTCGTTACAAAATTTCTTGATTCAGTCCCCTTAAAGCCCGCGATAAAAGCTATAAAATAACTTAAAAAAAAAATAGGTTGTGTTAAAAATATATTGTGTCTGTATATGATTCCAAATTAACTCTTTTACCTTGCTCTTTTATATGGCCTTACCTGTAAACAATTCTTTTGCTAGGAACACTTGGTAGGAACAAATCAACTTCAAAGTAATACTTTTCAGCGTTTTCATGGTTGACTAGGACGGTCCACATCATCCTTCCTGAAAAAAAATGGTACCTATTGAACATTCCCACGTATGGCCATGGAACACCTGCTGGAATGTCCCTGTGCCCGAACTTTTGCACACTGGAAGACTTCAACATAGCGTCACCGGAAGCTTTAAGGTTGGCCGCACATCTGAACACCAAAGCAAAGTATATTAGTACTAACATACAGTATAGACACTCCCTGCCGCTCTCTAGATTGCGAACTCACCCCGTCGTCAACCAGATTGATACACATTGGTAACAGTTTGGTTGTCGAACGTATAGGATTTCTGGCCCGTTGTATGAAGTATCCAGGATGTGACTAAAGTGTAGAACTATTGACTCGATAGTAGAAACTAGCATACCTTTCAAATTAAGTTTATAGTATATTAAGTTTCAAATTAAGTAAGTAGCGTCGGTGGCGTGATGTAAAGTCCGGGAGGTCGTGGTTCGAATGCTGCCACGTACCAATGTGTTTTATAATTTCGATTTTATATGTAGTCCTGGAAAATATAGTGTAGGCACGCCTTCCACGCGGTGGAAGATCGCGAGAAGCCGATGGATGCGGTCAGCCCTGGACCGGTCGTCGTGGAAATCCTTGGGGGAGGCCTTTGTCCAGCAGTGGACGTTTTTCAGCTGTTAAGATGATGATGATGGTGATGTACGTTTATCCGACGCTCTTACGGTGAAGGAAAACATCGTGAGGAAACCTGCACACGCCTGCGAAGAAACTCCAAGCTTGTGTGTGAAGTCAACCAACTCGCACTTGGCCCGCGTGGTGAACTAAGACCCTATCGCTTTAATTCAAGGTAGGCTCGAGCTCCTCGGTGGGGACGTATATGAGCTGATATTTTGATGATGTAAGTCGCTTAGAGTACTTTGAGTTAGCGAGTTGTTATAAAAAAAAAAAACATCTATCTGCTTCTGTATTTTTGAAATGCCTGTCCACTCACAGTTTTGAAGAGAAGATTGCTGACTATTTATATGCAAGTTCTATAACTTTTAAATACAGTTTAAACTCCGTAAAACGTCACTCGATAAAACGATTCACTCTTTGTAACGTCTAAATTTTCTGGCTCCAGTTGGTTTACTTTGACGCTTATTTCTCTCTGTATAACAAAAACTCTCAATAGCGTCACAAAATACACAGTCCCTTGAGTGTCGCTATATAGAGTTTACACAGTATTACAAACATTTTAGTTTTCCTCACCTCCCCTCTTATCGTAAATCTGGTACACGTTGAAAACTCTTTCGAAACACTTCAATAGAAAGTAGTTGAGCACAGGTTCAGTTCTTTTAGCATCCCACTTGTCCTTCACCGTGATGAAGGGTAGCTCAGTGACTCTCTGCTTGTGCTCCATGAAGCAATGGTCCATCCACTCACCAGCTCGACCCTCCCATTGACATTCACCTGGGGAAGATGACCTCATTACAAAAATAATTGGCGAGAAAAGATGAAGTAAAAATTTGATTGACAAAATGTTCTTTTTTTATTCTTATTTTATTTTAAAGGCCTGAAAATAATTTATTACGTCTTAAATAATCATAAATAATATCACAAATTTTACGAAGTTTTAAAAAGAAATGAAATTTTATTTTACACAAAGGTTTTAAAGAGGTCAAGAAAAGAGTTAAAAGTTTTAAAACATAAATCAGCAGACAGAAAACCGCTCTTTTCTGTACATTTAGTTATAGGACTAAAATATGCAAGCTTTAAGTAATGTGTTAGCTATAATGCAAGTATTAAGTAAGCTTTATAACATAAGAACTGTTTTATTATCTGCTGTTTTAACTTATCCGTATTTTGACTTTAAAACGCATTACCCGGGGTACCTATAAAATCTCCTTTGATGAGGTCAAAGTTTGGATTGAGAGTGAAAACTGTGTGGGGTTGGCAACTGTCAACATGATGCTAGCGTAGCTTATTGAGTTCACCCTTAATCAATGGCCTAACTTGATTCCAAAACACTAATTATAAATACTAATTATAAATACTAATTATAATTAATATTACATAGGTACTGTTATGAAGAAATTCCTTGACTAAAACGAAGCAACATAAATCCTCTTTGCTCTTTGGTCCTGTTTGTTTTTCTTTTTTTATTCTTCGTGACTTTTTGGCGGGAATTTGTAGCGTTCAGTTTGTCATTTTTCTTTTAATTATCCGAAAAATTACATTCTGTGGTTTTTGATGTATAAAATTGATAGTGTTTAATCAGCAAAGTATCATTCACGTGTTTATTGTGTAGGATAATGAAATAAAATTATGTATGCTGTGTTTCTAGTTCAGCATTAGTCTATCACAAGGGCCAAATGCGTCTCGGACCATGCACAGTGTAAAGTATTCCTTATTCCACAGTGATTAGGTATTTCATAATCCTCAAACTACCTTTTTGTCAATCTTTATTGAAAATTCTTAATATACTAAAACCGACTTACAATGAGATAAAGCGTAAATGCAAGTTTCTGACTAAAACCGTTTAGAAACGTTTGTTGACTTTGACAGCCAATATCTTGCGAGCTGATAAAATATGTATGATGTAAAAAATGGGGGTTGGGCCACAGATTACTAAATAGTTAGTTGGGCTGTATCGAAGCCAAGGCTGCTTAGCCTTGGAAATTCGTGAATTTGATGCCAAAATTAAATGTATATAAAAATCTGGCTCGGCTGTATTTTAGACAACAGCCACCAGGAGTTTGTTTCATGATTCTAAATAATCTATTCTAAATTTTAATTCATCGGAAATTGATATCTAAGTATTGCTGCCAAACATAAATGTTAACAGCATTGGTGGAGTTATGGTGCTTTTAATTTTGACAGCTGTCATCAGAAATAAAGATCTCGAGTAGATCTAAAATTTGTATTCAGAAACTAGAAGTCTAGGATCAGCATTTTCAAAGATTTGGCATTTACAACTTTGACAGATATCATTTAAAATTAATTTCTTGACGAGATTTGTCTTAGCTTTTAATAACTAGTAGTCTAGGATCAATAGTTTTCAAGCTATGGTCGTTTTAATTTTGACAGCTGTCATCCGGAATTAAGATCTCGTTGAGTATATTATTTGTTCCTGCATACGAATGGTGCAGGGTCAGTAGTTTCCGAGTTTAAAAAAAGTATAAAAGTTTGAAAGCTGTAAAAGATTTTGAGGAGACCTTAATAATGACTGACTCGGTGGCTTAGTGGTTAGTGCCCTTGACTACTGATCCGAGAGTCGTGGGTTCGATCCCCACCCAGGGCAAGCATTTGTGTGATGAGCAGATTTGTTTGCTCTGTGTCTGGGTGTTAAATATCTATATATGTATGTATTTAAACGTATATAAGTATGTATATCAGTCTCTGGTAACCCATAACACAGGGAATCCTACTTTGGGGCCAGATGATCATGTGTGATTTGTCTGAGAATATTATTATTATTATTATAAATATGATAATCTTTCTAAGAACTAGAAGTCTAGGATCAAGAGTTTTGAGACGGTTTTTCGACTCCTTTTCATAGGGCCATATTTTACGAAAGGCTCAATGTACACTCTGGTATCTTGTTTTAGCATTTCCGAAAAGCGAATTTTAGGGCAATTTACTAAAATTTTTGCTTTATTTCTTCCAGTTTTTTAAATCAAATTTACCCAAAATAGATAATTTTGATGACGCTACTTTTTCAAAACTCTACTTTATTTTTAAAACCTCACACGTGGGGCTGGACTCGAAAAAAGATTTTATATCCCCTATACACGTATAGAGGCAGCCATCAATCTATGTACTAATGTATTTAGAATCTATGTATGGACGCAGAATGGGTGAAGGTGAATTCAGGAAAACCCCGCAATTAGCCATAAAGCTGTAATTATAGCGATTAAATTATCTTTCTTTCGGCATATAAAAAACATAATGCCAAAAATTTGTAGTAAAAATAATCATCATCATCATATCAGCCGAAAATCGTCCAATGCCGGACAAAGACCTCCCCCAAGGATTTCCACGACGACCGGTCCTGCGCTGTCCGCATCCATCCGCTTCCCGCGATCTTCACCAGGTCCTCGGTCAACTGTCCTCGGTCGGTACAGGTGGGTAAAGTTGTGACCACTGCCGCTTTAGTGATTCTGTGAGCTATGTCGGTTACTTTGGTTCTCCTGCGGATCTCCTCGTTACTGATTCGATCACGCAGAGAAACTCCGAGCATAGCACGCTCCATTGCCCTTTGGGTGACATTGAGCCTTCTTATGAGGCCTATAGTAAGTACTAATAATAAAACAACCTTAACAAATGTGTATGCTTACAAAAATATTATTAAGTTAAGCAACATTATCTTGTTATAAACATGAGATTTCGGTATATCGTGAGAAATATGATAGCAATGTTAAATACAAATATATGTTTGTCCGTCGTTGTGAGCGCAGACGGCATCCCACAGGGTGATTTGTCTTTCTTGAAGATAATGGGTCTCCGACTGCCACTGTGCGTACGTTATCCAGGCATCGCACATAATTCGTAATGTACGCAGATATACAGAATAATTTTGTGAGGTACATTAAGAAAAGATACCTATCCAAAATTATGAAGGTCATTTTGAAATAAATTTTACTGGAGCTTCTTCTCAATAACTTATATCTATGCTGAATTTTCACCTAGGAGCTGACTCAGCACACAACTTTTTTATGTTTTTTTATAAGGCATGTCATTATAACATGGGTGATATACGTTTTATTGACAACTAGATTTTTCCCAAGGCTTCGTTTTTATGACTGTCTTTAAGGGTGATTAGTAAATTATGTCGTTTCCCAACTACTCAACCATCTCTGTGCAAAAAATCACAACAAGCCATTGCTCCGTTGCGATGTAAAAGAAATGAACTAAAAAAAAGGGTGTTTTTTTAGTTCCCTAAGGAACTGCATCAGATTATGCTATTTTCCCGGGATAAAAAGTAGCCTATATCCTTCCCCGTGATACAGGCTACCTGCATGCAAAATTTTGTCAAGAATGATTGAGGCTTAGAAGCGTGAAAAGGTAACAAACAAACACATTTTCACATTTATAATATTATAGTAAGGATGTACCAATTTAATTTAAAAACAAATCCCTTAAATTCTCAACAAAATAAATAAAAAAATAATAAAATAATTTAGGCATGCAAATAAAAAAAAAGTGTGCGTATCAGCTCCTACGCGCGACAGGAGTTTACTCATCCTGAATTTTTTTTTCTACGCGAAGCTCATTTTATGGCCTTGCAGGGAGCGCTTCGGGCTTCGCCCTACGTATAGATCGACCTCCGGCCTCGTAAGAAGCGCTCCGGGCTTTGCCTTCGGTAGCCTTACGTAAAATGTATCCTATATCACTCACGGGATCAAGACGAATCTAACGATACATCGTACTCTTAAATTCATCAAGCCGTTTATAAGTTATCGTGGAATAAAGAAACATCCTTACTTAATAATTATAAATGTGAAAATGTGTTTGTTTGTTACCTTTTCACGTTTCAACGCCTTGACCAATCTTATTAAAACTTGACAAGCAGGTAGCCTGTGTCACAAGGAAGGACATAGGCTACTTTTTATCCCGTGAAAATAGCATAGCCCGATGCAGTTCTTAAGGGAACCGGAAATGTACTCTTTTTTGGTTAATTTCTTAAACATCGCAACGGAACAATGGATTGTGTGATTTTTTGCACAGAGATGGTTGAGGAGGTGGGAAATGACATGATTGACTAAAAATCATATCCTGACATAGTTCCCGAGGGATCTGGAGAAAATTAATGTCCACGCTCGCGAGCGGCTTGCGACTCGCGCACCGCGCACCCTCTAAGACAGTCATAAAAAGCTAGTATATACATACATTAGACCTGTATACAATACAATCCTTTTTTTTGGATTTTCACGTAAAAAAGTCAATAAATGTAAATATTTCATCCTATATGTGTTCTTAATAACCCCTATTTACGACGAATGTGTTTGCTTTGCACCAATAATGTTTTATTTACGAATCGGACGTGAAAAGTTGTTTTTATCCGATTGTTTGTCAGAACTTTATCAATGCAGCAATGCTGAACTCTTCCCATTTGATCAACTGAGGTTAAGGCTGAAGATAAAAGTTGAAGTAAAAACAAAAACCCCGACAATGGAGAGCGGAGATTCATTAAAGTTCTTTTTAGAAGTCATTAAAGAGTTCTTTATCTTAGCTAAGGAGAGGTCATCAATCCTGAAAGTTTTCCGTTTTTAAAATTCAAAATTAATTAATTTATTAGACATTAATCTTTTTGAAGTAGTTTGAATAAATTGAGCTCTCAAACGGAGAAAAACACTTTCTCGTGGAAGTTCAATTGCCCGCTGAAATCGAACAATCGTATACATATTGTCAAAAAATTTGTGTAGGTCTCGTTAACTGAGGCTTCTACTCATCATTGTCATGGTCATCACTTACCATCAGATGAAAAGATGCCAAGGGCTTACTACTACAATAATTAAAAAAAAAATCCTCTGAACAACTCATCAATCGACGAATCCAACTCGGCTGGGCAGCGTTCGGGAAGCTTCGCAGTAATCTTCACGTCCCAAATACCGCAGTGTCTCAAGACTAAGGTCTTTGACCAGTATGCCAATGATGACTTACGGAACTGAGCCATGGTCACTTACTATGGGCCTCGTAAGAAGGTTCAAGGTCACCTAAAAGGCAATGGAGCGTGCTATGCTCGGATTTTCGAATCAGAAACGAGGAGATCCGCAGGAGAACCAAAGTAAAGCGACATAGCTCACTAAATCGCTAAACTAAAGTGGCAGTGGGCAGGGCACATTGCTCGTAGAACAGATGGCCGTTGGGGCAGTAAAGTTCCCGAGTGGCGACCGCGCACCGGAAAGCTTAATATAATGGGCAGGCGACCCACGTGGTGTACCGACGACCTGGTGAAGATCGCGGGAAACCGATGCATGCGGGCGGCGCAGGACCGGTCGTCGTGGAAATCTGTAGGGGAGGCCTTTGTCTAGCAGTGGACGTTTTTCGACTGATATGATGAACAACTTTTGTTCTACGATTTTTCTGAAATCGTCAAAAACAATTATTCGCCTTAATTCGAATTGGGGACGAATATAAGCTGATATAATATGATGACAAATTGATGAGCTGAATGACCAATTTTGTGTATTTTTGCATGGAGGGTCCAATTTTTTTTTGATAATCGAGTATGGGTTCCTTGGGGAAATTTGTTCAGTATAATGAGTAGAACCCGCAGTTAACGAACCCTACACAAATTTTTACACCCGGTATATTTTCTGCAGTGTTAATAGTGAAAATTTGACAGTATCTTTAGCGTTATTTTAGAGAAAAAATATTTCAATTTTTTTTGTATGACAGGTAACATTTTTAGAGTTTTCCACACAATCGGAGCCTACTTTTTTGTAGTTTATGCCTCACCCATTTGTCGCACCCGGAAGCCGGAAATTCGACAAATAGGTTTTTTTCCGGCAGCCGGAATTTGACAGACAGGGTTCTGGGTGCGTTTAATGGCTTTTCTGTGAATCTAAATAATATATTGTGTGTTTCCATTTAAAATATTATTCTAATTAGGGTGTTTTACTTATTTCTTTTCATTGTTTTTACTTTTATATTATGATAGTTGATATTATAGGCGCTAATTTGACCCACCGTAATTTTTCCGGCTCCCGGTAGGTCGACAGATAGGGAATTTGTTTTTTTTTCCGAGTCCCGGAAATCGACAGACAAGTGGTTTAAACCACATAGTTTTATCAAGTATGCAATTCCAAAGATTTAAAACGTGCCTCTATTGTTTCTAGAGTTCTACACTATTGGACCTTGGAAAACGATTTAGGTATCCTGAGACAAACAGTCTTCAAATAATGACTCCGGAACCGTGGTCCGACACACACTTGGCCGATTGTTTTTTATTCAGTTTGTACTCCTTAGCGTGAATACTACTCACACTTACTCGGTTTTTTTTTCTTGTTATTTTATATCAGGATTTAGTTTCACGCCTGTACCAACTGTAGCAAAATTAGTTGAAAATTGTTAAAATAGCCTAGGAAAAACCTTCTGCTACATCGTGCGTAGGTAATTTGTAGCAAAAACTTTTTATAAGAAGGTTGTCAAAATAATGCTCAAAATTCCGAGCATGTTGGGAAAAATAAATTAGCGATCAGTAATTTAAATTTAACATATTTCAATCGGTAAGTAAGCGTCGGTGGCTCAACCGGTAACGACTCGGTCCATCTAACCAGAGGTACCGGGTTCAAATCTGGACGGCCAATGTACCAATGAGTTTTTCAAAAACTTACGTACATACTTACCGATTGCTTTAACGGTGAAGTAAAACATCGTGAGGAAACCTGCACACGCCTGCGAAGAAACTCGAAGGTTGTGTGTGAAGTCGACCAACCCGCACTGGGCCCACGTGGTCGACTAAGGCCTAATCGCCCTGATTCAGGGTAGGCTTGAGCCCCTCGGTGGGGACGTATATGAGCTGTAATGATGATATTTCAATCTTATGATTTGCTTGGTGATGTGCAACCCTTCGCGTACCTGGTGGGGTCCAAAGGACCCTACTCGATACAAAATCTATCATAACCTAACAAATACAAACTTGAGTGACCTGTGACTCTCGATAGCTTCCGTTAATGAACCGTACGTGCTAATAATCCCCTCCCCAAAGTCTTAAACCGGCTTTCTTCCGAGACAGACGCGATCAAAGTGTGGTAATTGTCTTCAAAACGTCGGTCAGAAACGTGAGGAAGAATGCTTTCGAAATTATGAAGGTTTTTTTGTTAAGGTTAATAAAACTTTGCAAAAACAGTATAGTTTTATTTTTTTTAATTTATCATTTAAAAACAAGATTCAAAATAACTAAAAATTGGTTATTTGGCATTTTAACTATTAAATGACATTAAAAAAAACTTGTTTACGAGTCCGACAGACCCACCAGGCACGCCATGTGATTTTATCCACCAGCCACTCCAAGGGTAAAATAAATTAGCGATCCAGTAATTTAACATAATTACAAAGTACAAATGCTGTACGGTCGCAAGTGAATGCAGTTACTTGACGTTTTTGGTCGCACATTTTTGCTACTCGGTGCACCAGAATCCATTGCCTGGATCTTTACAGATGATTAAACTCCTTACCGTATACCCTGGACATGAAGCAGTTGATGATCCTGAACTGGCACTGGACAGCATGCTTCTCGAGGATCGGCAGCGTGGCGTGCTTCGGGCAGCCTTCATTGGTGCACGGGAATAGGACCTTGTTAGCCAGTGACTCCAGCACCGCCGGCCTGACCAGAGAGAACTCTTTCTACGAGAACAGAAACAATATGTCACATAATAGTTGTTTTTTTCTTGTGACGCCCTCAAATCGGGCTGCAAAATAATGGTGGCTTTGTCTCGACTGCTTTCTTAATTATTTGTTATTTATGTTTTACTGATAATAAACTGAATTTGAATTTAAGTTAAGAGCACTGCTCTTGTCTGTGGAGTAAATTGCCAATTCTTCCTATCCTCAGGCATTTTAACCGCCTCCGTGGCGTTAAGGCGACGCGTTAAAAATTTTGGTGGCAGGGATCTTGATTTTTGTCTACAATTACAAAACATATACTTATGTGATATATTTTGTAACAAAATTTTTCATTTTAAATGACTCCATTTTGTCAGTTGCATAAACACGATTCATTAACTTTTTTATAACCTAAAAATATGTATCAAAGAAAACTCTTTACAAAAAGAGATTTGCAATCTATAGGCAAAGCATACCGATACAAACCTCCAAATTTTCTTAGTTGATCATATACAAACTTTTCAATATACCAATTGGATTTTTTTAAATAACAACGAAATTGCTGTTGGTTCATTTGGAAGGTTATAGTTATTACTTTTTTAAACATACTTCAGTTTAGATATGACGACAAACATTACAATAACTATAGTGGTCCATGTAGGGTTCCATCTAATATATAAAAATGAATCGCAAAATGTGTTGGTAAGCGCATAACTCGAGAACGGCTGGACCGATTTCGCTAATTCTTTTTTTTGTCGAGTTCGTTATTGTCAGGAGAAGGTTCTTATGTAGGGTAGGGTAGGGTAGGGTAGGGTAGGGGAGGGTAGGGTAGGGTAGTGTAGTGTAGTGTAGGGTAGGGTAGTGTAGGGTAGGGTAGGGTAGTATAGGGTAGGGTAAGGTAGTGTAGGGTAGTGTAGGGTAGGGTAGTGTAGTGTAGGGTAGTGTAGTGTAGGGTAGTGTAGTGTAGGGTAGTGTAGGGTAGTGTAGTGTAGTGTATGTAGGGAAGGGTAGGGTAGTTTAGGGTAGGGTAGTGTAGGGTAGGGTAGGGTAGGGTAGGGTAGTGTAGTGTAGAGTAGTGTAGGGTAGGGTAGTGTAGTGTAGGGTAGAGTAGTGTAGGGTAGGGTAGTGTAGTGTAGGCTAGGGCAGTGTACTGTAATGTAAGGCGGTACGTAGTTCGCCGGGACAGCTAGTAAACTAATAAAAGTGTGCATTTAAAAAACAAACTTAAGTTTATAAATATTAGTGTAGAAAAATTTGCATGGAATGTTTATAAACTTTTTACAAATCCAACTGCACATCATAAATTGGTTGACTAATACCAAATAATTAATAATTTTCGAAAAACCTAAAAACTTTTAGGTACAAGCTTTTAATATTACATTGTCACGCGATATACATATGCATGCAATATTTCAGCTCAATACGAAACTGAGAAGTGGGTCAAATTAAACTTGCAAGATTCCACTCGAACAAACATACATACATACATTGCAAGTTAATTAAAAGCTTGTTATAAATAACCTCACCATATTACATTTTTTTTTTTATTAAAAATTTGAGTGCGTTTGACTGCAACTCACCTGATGGTAAGTGATGATGCAGTCGAGGATGGTACACGCAAACTCAAATAATGCCTATTCACTCTTTTTTTTTTATTCACAATTGGTAAGCCCTTGGCATCATCTCACCTGATGGTAAGTGACGATGTTGCCGAAGATGGAAGCGGGCTTACCAAGATTCCCCAACGCAATGGGGAACTGGCTATCTTATCTTCATGCCGGAACACACCAATGATATCAACATTGATATTTGGCGGCAAGACTTAGATAAGATGGTGGTAGCTAGCCAGGCGGGCTTAGAAAATGCCCTACCACCAACCAAACCGAGTCTTACAATTGACCCCGCCGGGAATCGAACCCGCGACCTCCTGTGTAAAGCCAGTGAACTTTGCCTCTGAGCTACGGAGGTGGTTGCCTTGAAGATCCCCAAATTATAGGAATCGGGAAACAACAATAACAACAATCGTATTAAAAACCTTATTCGGATTATTTCGAACATTTTAAAACAAAGATTAGCAATATCGACTTACCCATTCTAAAGTTATGCGCCTAACAACAAACATCATTTCAGTTTTATCTATGTAGATATTTATAGGCGTCACAGGCTTATAACCATACTAAATTTTAGCTTAATAGCTGTAATAGTTTTTGAGTAAACCGGCTGGGACAATGGACAGACGGACCCGGCGAAATTATAAGTTTGACTAAGGAACCCTAAAATAAATCTAACTAATGTTTTGACATCCAACTTTTTTTTTCTGTCATAACTTTTTTCTGTATTCCCTTCTCGCTGGATGTGGACAGCGCAGGACCGGTCGTTATGGAAATCCTTGGGAGGGGGAGGGGCTTTGTCCAGCAGTGGACGTCTTTCAGTTGATTTAATAACCAATTATAATTTTAAGATTTACCCTGAAGAATCATTCACTATTGTGCACACAAACAAAATGTTTGACATTTTGTACGAAATCATTCACGAGATTTCTGACGCACTTCTTGACCTGGGTTATTTTAGTGCAACTGAGTTTAAATGTTTGGGTACGTCACATTGACCTTTGTTCTGGGGTATATTTACTCATGAGCATATTACGAATGAGCTTGAAGAAGGTTTCAGGTAGAATATTAGTTTTCTATCATCAACATCATATCAGCCGACAGACGTCCATTGCTGGACATAGTTTCCTATCATCAAAACCGCTCATATACGTCCCCACCGAGGGGCTCGAGCCTACCCTAAATTAGGGCGATATGGCCTTAGTCGACCACGCGGGCCCAGTGCAGGTTGGTCGACTTCACACACAACCTTCGAATTTCTTCGCAGGCGTGTGCAGGTTTCCTCATGATGTTTTCCTTCACCGTAATCGGATAAACGTACATATGAAATCTAAATTTTAAATCACATTGTTACGTGGCAGGTTCGAACCACGACCTCCCGGACAGGAGGCGGCGGCCCTAGCCGTTATGCCACCGGCGCTTTCAGTTTCCTATTATTATATTATCTTCTAAACCAATATTGTGGACATCTTATAATAATATGTATACTGGGCGTAACAAAAGCGTTGTATGGCCGCTTACCAGGGGCTTCTACTTATCACATTGAACAACTTTTGTTCTACGACTTTGCTGAAATCGCAAAAAAAAATATTTTTACTCTACATACAAATCGATCAGCTGACATTGACCAATTTTGTGCATTTTAGTATGGAGGGTCCAATTATTTTTGAGTATTGACTAAGGGTTCTTTGGGGAAAGTTGTTCAATATGATGAGTCAAATCCCCAGATAACGGGACCTACACATTTTTTTTACACCTGTATATTGTATTAATTTAATTTTTGTATCGTATTTTGATGAAGCCTATTTTTTGTTTATTTTCGATCTGTGTTGTATTTATCTACTTTTAAATGTAACAAGTTTCAAGTGGGATCGCAGCGCGCACTTTGCGTGCGAGCTTTTAATAAAAATAACGATTCAGAGACGCTACGCGCAATTGTTGTGGCTGCCGTGGGTCGCTCATAACAGACTGGCGAACGCGGTCGACATTGACGCTCGCTCGTTCTAGAAGTCCTTTTGCGCCCATTAGATTTATCTGGCATTGTGTTCCCAGTTTCTTCGAACTTGTGCACCCAATGCTTGATTAAATTCGCAGTTGGTCCATTTCTCATACCCGTTAAATTAAAATGTGTCCTGTAAAGGCGCCGAACAATAGTGTATGAAAAAAGCTCACACGCAAAAAGCACGCTGCGATCCCGTGAAGCGATCAATTATTACTAAACTTAACAAGCCCGCCAAGCGTCTGAGACCACTCCCCTCCCCCTGCTATTTGCATTTGGCGCATAACGGTCAATCCAAAAACGAAAAACAATATGTTATTTTCATTATTATGTTTTCAAATTTTCAACTTTTCTGCTGTCTTCATCTTCCTGTAATTTTTTTCTCTCTGTTCATTTTTTTGTCTTTTCATAATTTTGGTGATTTAGTATATAAGTTTTGGTGGTAGAATTTTGTTCATTTACAATTTTAGACCCTGGTCCCTTTGCCCTTAAGTCATCGTAATTTTTACTGCGAGCTTAGACGCGATTGGAGGGCGCGTCGCGGCTGCAGTATCTAAACAATGTCTTATATTATAACATCATCATCTTATCAGCTCATATAATATGTCCCCACCGAGGAGGGGCTCGCGCCTACCCCAAATTAGATCGGGTCTTGATCGACCACGAAATATTTGTAAAACATTTTTTTTTGTTTTATGTTATGTTACTTCTTTTATACTTTACATTTTCTTCCACCCAGTACTAGTTTTCTTCTCTTTATATCACTTACTGAAGGTTACCTGGTAGAAATCAGACCGCCTTTGCATTTAAGTTAGTCCTGTATTGTTTTTGGCGTGCACTAATGTATATTCACTAACTCAATTACTTACATTATACTTTTCTCTTATTACCTATAACACATTAATACTTAAAGTCTTATCTTTAGTTTATATAACTAAAGACTTACAATAACAATGCTTGATCAATCACAGATATGAGGCGTGTTCAAGTTATCTGTATCGGTATTCCTTGAATTTTATCAAAACGTTCCAATTAGATACATACAAATAATATTCAAAGTGATTTTATCTAAAAATAGTAGTGACGATAAATAACAAAAGTACCTATCTAAAACTATGCGTACCTAAATACCTATATTTTTTTTTTATTCACAATTGGTAAACCCTTAACAACATCTCACATTTAATAAAAATATAACGCAAGGTGTGATTAACTTTAAAACGAGCTGTTCATAAATGCAAACTGCCAAAATTCATCATGGGCTTTTACGGGAGTGTTAAGGGAATCCCCGTTTTATACCGTATAGACTCGGCTTGATCCAGTAAAGAAAACCATTATGTCAACTCAATAATAGTTTCACTTCTGCCCGCTTCGGAATTAACTCTCGGCCCAAGTCGTTAACGTCTGTTTTGCTTAACGTTGGTTTTTTCTAGTGACTCAAGCCGATTCTGTACGGGGATTCCCTAAACACTCCCGTAGAAGCCCATACATTTAGTCGTTTGTGTGAATGGAGCCTTACCTTGCACTCGTGGCACTGGTAGCTCTTCTCGTAACATACGCCGCAGACGCTATGCCCATCCACGCACAGGTGGATGGGAGGGCGCATATACTTGTTGCATTTCGTGCAGGTCAGGTCCTTGATGAGGCTAGCGTAGTGGTCTGTCTCCAGCAACGTGTTCAGAACTACTGGGAACATAGATAATAATTTATTGTCAAAACACAGAAATTTAATGTCATCAGCAACCAAGAGTGACCTCAAGTCCAAGCCAAAAGTGTGTTTGCTCAAAAGGTACGAACTTATTTTTAAGCTATTGCATAGCTTTTATCACGGGCTTTGAGCGCGGCGACCGAATCAAGAAATTCCGTAACGAAAAAACACCCCCTTTTTTTCCCTCGGACTGCGGTGGAGGGGAGGAGGAGAATGCGTTTATGCATACCAATACAGCCGGCTGTGCTGGTTATGTGGGACTCACAGCCATGCGCCTATATGCATACATATCCATTATATACATAAGGTATTATATGAATAAATATGCACAAGCAAAAGACCACACTACCCACTAAACTCCCCCTAAGGCTTTGGCAGCATAGGCCACCTTAAAAGCCCATCTGAGCGACCCACACCCTTATGGGAGCGGCCGCTTAGAGAATCACATTAATGTGTTAGTGAGGGGGACTGTGTCATTCTAGAAGTGACACTATCGGATCCTCCCTGAGCTGCCAGGAGGCAGTTCAGGTCGGCTGAAATTTGATTGGGAGGATCAGACAGTACGTGTCTTGGTCTACGGACCATACAACTAGACAGTTCGCGAGGCGGGGAATAGTCCGCTGCCTCTCGAATTAAGGGATTAACTCGAATAAACGGATTGAAAACACCCCACACTCCACCTAACATGTAGCTCGGCCGAGCGTGACGTAACGTTAACGCGTTAAAAAAAACAAAACTAACAGTGCCATCTATTAGTGATTTGCGGTACTAAAAGGACTTAGTCAATTGTGTACTGGTGTAACTTTAGTAGTGTTAAAAGTTGATAAAAATGCTATGTAATAGCTTTACCGCGGCAGTCCCCGAGTGCCACACGTCTTTTTTTTTTATTCACACTTGGTAAGCCCTTGGCATCATCTCACCTGATGGTAAGTGACGATGATGCCGCAGATGGAAGCGGGCTTACCAAGATTCCCCAACGCTCTGGCATAGTAAATGCAGTTTTTTAGGAATCCCTCGGCGCACGATTGAACGTATATTTTTCAATAGAGAATGAAAGTACAAAACCGAAAATCATTTCGTTGCTGAGATACTGCAATATGCAAGAGTGAAATGAAACCCCAACATGCTAGTTATGAGTGAAATTCCCAAGAATACTTATTATCAAAAGAATTGCTATTGGATGGGTCACATTATATATTAAAAATACCGCCGTCGTTTAAAGATCTGCCTTTTAATATATTTATTGAAAAAAAAAATTAAGAAAACCCTACATGAAGAATGGCTTTTACAAAATATGTTCTATTCTCTTGATGAGTTTTTGGGTCACAAATTATGATGTATTGTCAAGGATTGAATTTGAAGTTTTTTTTTTGTTTCTATCTATTTATTACTATAATAACATTGGTATGATGTTGTTCTATATAGCTAAACAAGTGATTCCTATTTTATTACGGTTTTAATAATAACGAACATCAATTTACATACTATACCTTGTATAATAAATACTAAATTACTTACTTACTTACCATTTTGTGAGATAGAGAGGGAAAGCAGTGTTTTGACCACCTTTAGCTCCAAATGTGAATAAAAAAAAAAAAAAAAAAAAAAACAATCTCAGTAAAATGTCGTAGTATATTTTCGTTCGGTTTGTATTTGCAATCACTGTTGAAAAATGTAGGTTCAATAGTGCACCGTAAGATTTTAAAAAAAAATTTATATGTGTCTAGTAGTTATTTATGATACAAGGGTTGTCGCGACATCTGCCTAAGATGGCGCGAATGTAAATATTTCACTCTGACAACACTACACCAAAGAAGACGTTGTGAGCATGCGTGTCGTGGCAGACCTGCACGGAGCACATTAGACAAGCGGGAAGAGATCAGTTTTCAACTCCGTCCGAGCACGCTACTGTAAGTGAACCCAGATATTTATTTGTCGATTGTAAGTGAGCATTCCATCCACACATATTCCAATTCTATGCATCCTTAACGTTATGGCGTTGCCCGGGGACGTTACCTTGAGTTACACCTAGACCTTAGTCTATGTTCAATGTCTTATTTACCATCTACACACACACAATATTATGTTATCTAATTACCCTTAAGTGGCGTCGCCATAAGGGTTGTAAAAAGGTCAATAACAAACGAATGACATTTGTGAGCCCGAGCCGCAGGCGAGGTTTACCATCGTCAAGAGTTTGTAATTTCCTTTTACACCCATGTATCATACGTAGTTTTTCAATACAGTTGTGAGAAAATAGATAAAATAAAAAAAGGACCGTGACAGAAAAACAAAATACATGGGTAGGTACATAAGTTCATTTTACACGACTTGTGGCTTATTTTAAATGTCCTGGGAGTAATCTCATTTTGTTTTTTCTTATAATTACACATAAGTAAATTTTTTATTACATATATATTCACTATTCTTAATTTTATTAGTTTTCATAACTAAAACATCTCCATTTAGTTTTACGAAAATTGCGCCATATTTTAGCTAGCACACTTTTTATTATGTGTGCTAGCTAAAATAAATAATTATCATAAATATATATATAATTATTATCATAAATAGACTACAATACGGCTTGGGATACTTTACCTCTTTATTAAAGATGACCTATTCCTTGGTGAAACCGGTTCCACGTAATTCATATTTTTCCTCTTTTCTTCACAAAGAGAATCTAAACAGCTTGCGTTATGTTACTAACCTCGGAGGAACTACCTATCTCTTTTAAAATTCTCCTTTCAAATATATTAAAGAAGATTCTGTATCTTTGGTTATTTTTTTTTTGTTAAAAATGTTGTTCCTCCGAGCTAGAAATTTAAAAAAAAGTGGTAAAGTAAAAGCACGTGTGCGGTAAAATCTTTTTTGCGCACACTTTATTGGCATATAAAGCACCACTTTTCGAGCAACTGTATTGAAAAGTATGTTATCACTATGCCATTCCGGGAAAAAACTTTTCATCAAAGTAAAGTTCGTTGGCTCATTTAAATGCATCTTTGACGGCTCCCGTCAATCACTCTGTCAAAGTGCCGCTCTGAGCTTGATCGTGCCCCCAGCCGCGCTGTTTCCAGCCGCCCTTTGACAGTGTTTGTCGGGAGCCGTCAAAGATGCGGTTAAATGGGCGAACGGACTATAGATGTCAAAGGGGTTGTAACATTTTAGTATGGGAACATATATTTTCCAACCCCTCTGACATCTATTTGGATCAAAAGTATTTTTTTCTGGGAGTGAATTTTTTGAACACCCTATAATTAGCTTTACCTGTGTCTAAGTATTTAATAATCTATGTAACGGGATCTTTTAAAGTGATTGTCACCCACTTCATGACGTTGGATTACATGGAAAATTATGCACACGTATTGAGGACCGTGGTAACCTTGACCTGAACACTTGGAATTCACAGGATACCCCAACTCTTTACCAGTTTACAGTAGAGGTATAGTGTTTGGGCTTGGAATGGTCTCAATCAAAAGGTTATCTATCTAGATATATCTATCCATAGATAGATGATGAAAAAAAGGGCAATTGCGGCGCAATTTTTTTTCCTTAATGGTGCTGGGCTTTTAAATCTAAACAAAAGTAGATGGCTAAACGTATGCATGTAAGTTCCCTATAAACTCCAAAACGGCTCGAGCGATTTTGATGTAATTTTCAGGGAATCTTCAGATTAGCCCAGCGGCTGAATATAACGCAGATAGAGCTGCGGTGCCGATCTCTGTTAGTATATTGGTAAGGCTGCTTCCATCTTCGGCATCATCGTCACTTAACATCAGATAACATAATTCCAAAGGCTTACCAACTGTGAATAATAAAAATAAAAACGTGTGGCACTCGGGGACTGCCGCGGTAAAGCTATTGCATAGCATTTTTTATCAACTTGTGCAATTATAATTTTTTATTTATGCAGTATTTACCAGTACCATATAGTCCTTGGGGCGCGGGATGTTTATGTAATAAATTACACCAGTAAAATTCACTGAGTCCTTTTAGTACCGCAAATCGCTAATAGATGGCACTGTAAAATTTTTAGAACTCGGCCGAGCGTGGGGTGTTAGGTTTTATTTTCGTTACGGAATTTCTTGATTCGGTCGCCGCGCTCAAAGCCCGCGATAAAAGCTATGCAATAGCTTAAAAAAAGTATTTTTTCTTAGCAAAATCATCGACATTATAATAACATACACTTACACGCACAAAAGTATGTACTGAGGATGTGTAAGATTTTTTATCTATAATTGAAAAGCCCTTATAAGTTTAATACAGCTGTGTCATTTTATGACAAATTTCTCTAATTAATGATTATAATACAAAGTAAAGCACTCACTTAAGGGTTACGTACAACAGAGATAATATCGCCTATATCCGGTATCCAATAGCTAGTTTATGTAAACTAATTATCTTGCTCCAATACACATGTCAGTCGACATTGTTATTTGTAGTTCAGTGTGTACTGTGTACTGACTATGGAGCTAAGTGTGACGTGGAGCTACCCTGTTTGTTGAACTAACAGACTAATAGTTATTGACATCTTCCTTAAGACCTGCCCTTACGAATATTTTACTCGTTTTGCTCAAAATTTATTCAATAAATAATTGTGAATAATACAAAATGTTCTCATGCTATATCTTTCATCAAATCAGTTCATATACGTCCCCGCCGAGGGGCTCGAGCCTACTCCTGCGGGTTGTTGAATTCACATAAAATCTTCTTAAATTAACCTTCTTAACCTTTCCGCTGGCAGCCGCCATTTTGCAACATTTCCCTTAACTGGCAACATCCCGGTACGAGACAAAAAACAAAATGCGCATATGGCACAGTCCCGCTCCGGGACGATAATTAAGCGTTCTGTTTTGGTATAAATTGTAGCGGTACAGACTAGTTTCGCACTACTCTAACACATGAAGATTCAAGATCATACAACAAAGACAGCCTACAATTGCTCAATAAATGTCAACAATTTTTTTTTCTTAATCTCAATCTAGTAGGATCTTTTTTGTTATTAAGACTTTAGCATCGAGGTATTCAGTCTAAACATATTCAGATTTTTCACAATGACTTTATCGACATACAGTTTTCACAATGCAACAATAAAAAAAACCAGCCAAGTGCGAGTCGTACTCGCGCAAAGCAGGGTACCGTAGCTTTTTCAAAGAATAAATATATATATTTTTTTAAAAACTACTGGACTGACTAAGTTCAAATTTGGTATTCATACTTAAGTAAGTCGGTAACCCAAAGACATGTAGCGTAAATAAATTAACTTTAAACATGGGGGTCACTTTTGCGGGGTAAATAAAAAAATAAAAAAAAGTTTTGCAAACTGTATTGTGTAATATATTAAATAAAAGAACTTGTTGTGAGAATTTTTATTTTACCAATTGTGAATAGTAAAAAAGTGTGTGTGTCAGCTCCGACGCACGACTGGATTTTACTCCTTACTAACGATTAAATGTGCTGGGGGATGGCGGCCACTTTTTTCAATTCTGACAAGGGATTCGTGATTAAGGACTTGATATATATAGATATATCGATATTAGAAGCATTCGGTTCAGCAACTAAAAATTTCAAAATAGCGGCCACTTTTTTAAAATTCTTACAACGGATTCCTGATTAGGGAGTTCAGGGACCCTCAGATATCGACTTTGAAAGTAATCGGTCCAGTAACTAAAAAGTTCAAAATGGCGGCCACTTTTTTCAATTCTGACAACACAAATCTAACGACACCTCACACTCCAAAATCCATCAAGCCGTTTAGGCTACAGGACTTGACAAGGAAATAAACATACATACACCCAATTAAGTTGCGCACAAAATTAATAATTATACTATACAACTATCGCACAACGCATAACGTCTGATTTTACTCCCCATACATTTTTATACCCCGGGCTTTTATATGAAATTCGACTCTTAAGGAGTAAACTCCAATAATCTCAAATATTTTTTTTTTATAATTTTAAGATAAGTAAATAGTTTTCTAAGTAAATACTCTACACTGGAATTTGTTGACGAATATGTATACCTGGGATAAACAGTCCAGCTAGGCAGGTCCAACTTCAAGAAAGAGATCAATCGACGAATTCAACTCGGCTGGGCAGCGTTCGGGAAGCTTCGCAATATCTTCACGTCCCAAATACCGCAGTGTCTCAAGACTACGGTCTTTGACCAGTGTGTGTTGCCAGTGATGACTTACGGAACTGAGACATGGTCGCTTACTATGGGCCTCATAAGAAAGCTCAAGGTCACCCGAAGGGCAATGGAGCGTGCTATGCTCGGAGTTTCTCTGCGTGATCGCATCAAAAACGAGGAGATCCGCAGAAGAACTAAAGTAACCGACATAGCTCACAGAATCGCGAAACTGAAGTGGCAGTGGGCAGGGCACATAGCTCGTAGAACAGATGGCCGATGGGGCAGTAAAGTTCTCGAGTGGCGACCGCGCACCGGAAAACGTAGCGTAAGCAGGCCTTCCACGCGGTGGACCGACGAAGCCGATGGATGCGGGCAGCGCAGGACCGGTCGTCGTGGAAATCCTTAGGGGAAGCCTTTGTCCAGCAACGGACGATTTGTGGCTGATATGACGATGAAATAGTTTTGAAGTTATTTATTACGTTACATGTCCGTCTTTGGGTCACTTAATTACATATGTGTACCAAATTTAACTCGATCGGTCCAGTGGTTTCAGAGCAAATTAGCTGTGGCAGAATGAATGGTTCCGTTTTACCTTTAGAGATTTTTCGGACTTCAGCCGAATTTGCAGAATCCCCACACTAACTTAAACCTTACCCACTCGAGCAAAATGATAACACTTTTTCTAAAGCTTACTCGTACCTCTTAAGGGCACTCGAAACACAGCTTTCGCACTTTTACTTCGTTATCCTTTACAAAATAAACGTCGGACTAACCCACTGGTGGTTTTTCTCATCCACAATTGCTAAGCCCTAATTTACTTGAGAGTATCAAAATATGTGACATAAATGGTTGTATCTTTTTATAGCTTTGATTTTATTTTTTTAACAGCTTCATGACACCTTTGTAAGTGATGTTAATTTTAATTTGATATCTCCACGCTTTGCTGAGAAAGACAGACAGACATACAGACAAGACAGTAGGTTGCAGACTTAAAAACAAAGGGATCTTACAAGAATTATTTTTGTTTTTTAAGATACGGAACCGTAAAAACACTTGAATGACAATTTGCTAAAATAATACGCTATGAACATTGCACATAGATCGTAGAATAGATGACCGTTGGGGTAGTAAAGTTCTCGAGTGGCGTCCGCGCAGCGGAAAACATAGAGAAGGCAGGCCTCCCACGCAGTGGACGGACGACGCGGTGAAGATCACGGGAAGCCGATGGATGTGGGCAACGCAGGACCGGTCGTCGTGGAAATCCTTGGGGGAGGCCTTTGTCCAGCAGTGGACGTTTTTCGGCTGATATGATGATGATGTATCATGATGATGTATATAATAAGCGTCGGTGGCTCAACCGGTAACGACTCGGTCCATCTAACCAGAGGTACCGGGTTCAAATCTGGATGGCCAATGTACCAATGAGTTTTTCAAAAAACGTAAGTTACGTATGTACGTAAGTACATACTTACCGATTGCTTTAACGGTGAAGGAAAACATCGTGAGGAAACCTGCACACGCCTGCGAAGAAACTCGAAGGTTGTGTGTGAAGTCGACCAACCCGCACTGGGCCCGTGTGGTCGACTAAGGACTAATCGCCCTGATCCAGGGTAGGCTCGAGCCCCTCGGTGGGGACGTATATGAGCTGTAATGATGATGATGATGATGATTTTACACCAAAAACTACGAAAGATAATTTCACGGATAATGAAACAAAATAAATTGTACAGCCACTCTGTGCATACTTTCTCGCTAAGCTTTCACCGTCTGTCGTAGTAGGGAAATACACAAATAAACTACGAGTTTATACAATACACTAACTTAGTAGTAAAGAATAGTATATCAGACTTAATGAAAAAATCCAAAAGAATCGATTAATATGGGAGGTACTATACTCCGATTTTGCTTAGAATAGAATAAAATACAGTAGGCCTTACTAGGTCCTAGTTATTTACAAAGTTTCATTAAAATCGTAACAGCCATTTTGATTCAAAGTTGCAAAAACCTGGAATTGTACTTATAATCAGGTGAGATGATGCGAAGGGCTTATTACCAATTGTAAATAATAAAAAAATGTATGAAATATATCTAATTCTGATTTTAATTGGGATAACAAACTACTATGTTGACAACCCTAAAAAATCAAAATAGCGGAAATTAAAAAAAAAACGGCTGAAGACATATAATCAATATTTGCTTAACAAAAAAATTACCAAAATCCGTCCAGTAGTTTCAGAACTGGAGCATCGGATGGACATACAGACACACACTACAGAATCACACACACACACACACACACATACACAATCATACACACATGCATTCAATATTTTTTTAGTTTTTTAAGTCACTATTATTGAAATACAATGAATTACCATCAAAATCTCAACTTTGATTTATTATGCCATCACAATGCCTTCTTTTCTCTTTCGCCGCTCAAAAGTAAATGACAACCTGTTTTTCGGGTCATTCTAGACAGACACGGCCTACTAGATTGTCTGTCACTACTAAGTGACAACTATTGTCTCTATTTGGGCAAAGTATGTATATTAGTAGTTAGTACTAACATACATTATGGACACTCTCTGCCGCTCTCTAGATTGCGACCTCACACCCTCGTCACCCAGATTGAAACAGATTGGTTACAGTTTGGTTGTCGAACGTATAGGATTTCGCCGCCATTTTGTTTGTTCCGTCATTCCTTTTTTTTAAATGTCATTTTTGGCCCGTTGTATGAAGTGCCCAGGGTGATATTTGGGCTTAAAAAAATCGGCCACATTTTGAATGCCGATGGACTCGTCCTAACAAAGTAATGTTAGGTCTTTGCTAATACATGGTTTGAGTAGTGAAGAGCATCGATTTTTGAAGCCCAACTTTAGTTAAGAAGTTAAGAGGATTTGAATGAGAAAATGATTGATTTAATAAACATCATCATCATCATATCAGCCGAAAGATGTCCACTGTTGAAAGAAGGCTTTCCCAAGGATTTCCATGACGACCGGTCATGCGCTGCATTCACGTCTTGGTAAGCCCGCTTCCATCTTCGGCAACATCGTCACTTACCACCAGGTGAGATGTTGTCAAGGGTTTACCAATTGTGAATAATAATAATAAATAATATGGGGACGCATTGGAAGCTTTGGTCGCAGGGATCTCGATTTTCCTCAGCAATAAAAAAAAATATTAAAGTTTTTTTTGTAAAATAATTCTTCATTTCAATGACTTCGTTATGTCAGCTGCAGAAACACGATTCGTTAACTTTTTTAACAGAAAAAAATGCCAAGGAAACCTATTTTAAAACAGACATTTGCATTGTATACACGCAAACCAGACCGATTTAGTATCTCTAAATTTTCTTAGTCGATTAGTCTAAACACACTCTTCAATATAAATGCCAATATTGAAACGAAAAAACATTGAAAAAGTGCAAAAGTGTGGTTATTTTCATTACTCTTTACACGTAAAGAAAGAGACAGAAACAACTGTTCCAATCAATGCCTCGCATTAACTGTATCAACTGTAGCAACGTGTAGATTGCAGGCAACACACCGTACGTTCTTCATGTAAAATTCATATAATTTTTCAACAACGTTTACAAGCAATTTTTGAAGTGAAAACTTCTTTAGCGGCGTTGTGCACTTTTTTTGTAATGGGTAAAAATGTTAAACTCGCGTCAGGACTCGTGACCTGATCGAAAATTCGTAAGACGGATGGTGTAGTGAAAACTTCTTTAGCGGCGTTGTGCACTTGTGTGGGTAAAAAATGTTAAACTCGCGTCAGGACACCTGACCTGATCGAAAATTAGTAAGACGGATGGATTTGATTTTTTGTTGATTTTTCTGAGATATAAACTTTTTAATGTAATATAAATGCACAACGTTAATATTCAAGGTTTCACTTCTGCCGGCACTCCCGGAGTGCAACCCGTCGTTTTTTTCTTGTCGCTTAAACTCCGATCTATCAAATAAGTAGAAGAGAAAAATTCTAGATTGAGATGTCTGTATTTTTTTTTATTCACTATTGGTAAGCCCTTGGCATCATCTCACCAGATGGTAAGTGACGATGATGCCGAAGATGGAAGCGGGCTTGCCAATATTCCCCAACGTAATGGAGAACTGGCTATCTGATCTTCATGCCGGAACACATCAATGTATTTATTTGGAGTTGTTTATTAGTCGACCGATTTTTTTAAAGTTTCGGAATGTTACGCACAGAGGAAATATAAAAAATAGTTTCAGGTGTCTGAGTTCTATTTATTGAAAACAGAAAGTTTTAGTGTTTCTTTTGGTAACGTTATTTTTTTAATTTATGTTTGTATTTTCCTAGTTTTAGGGTTCAATACTTCCGGACCCTATACATCACTTCAAAAAACGATTACTTTTTGTCCTTCTGTCTGTCTGTCCGTCAAGACCCTTTTTCTCCAGGAACGCGTGGTGATTTTTTTACAATACTTTTATTTTTTGAAAAGATTACAGAACCCTTCTTTGCGCGAGTACGACTCACGCATGGCCGGTTTTTTTAGAACGACTCGCGAGTACCATCGTGCTGACTTGGACATTATATCTGCCCTGAATGATAGTGCCGAGAGTAGAGATGTTCAAGAATTTAGAGATCCAAATTTTGTATTCGATTAAGGAACTTTTTTAAGGATTCCGTAATAGAACTAGGAACCGTTATAGTTTTGCCATGTCCGCCTGTTTGTCTATCCGTCGGTAAGTCACATACATTTTTCTCCAAGAGTGTTAAATGTACAAAGCTGAAATTTGATATAATTTTACAATACTGTGACCCCTATGAAGTTATTGAATAAAATGTTTAAGGATGACGACAGCATCAGAAATAAATTATGAACTCTTGATCTCTAAATTGCCCTCCTACTTAAACTTCGGAAAACCTTACTCGTTTTGTTTTCATTCAAGTATTCGATTTTTAATTGACTAAAATCACAAAATGAGTACCTATATGACGCTGCTTAACTATGACGTCACGCCTAGGTATTTCAAACATTTTTATAACAAAATGTAGTTTTTAACAGATGATAAAAAGTAACTCAGATGACTAGCTTTTGTAATCCTTTTGTTGTTTACTTAGCCCAGGGTATGGAGTACCGGGGAATAAGACTTCCAAAATTACTGCGGGGTTGTAAATCTATTTTTTTCGCTACATGAATCCTTTACGAAATATATATTTTAAAGTGGTTATTTTTATAACAGTTTCATGTCCTCACTCCCTACCAGCTAGGTATACCACTATTTCAAGAAATCTGAAAACTACTGGTAGCAGTAGGACATACAATCAACATACAAAGAAATTGTTACGGCCAAGTGGCTTTCTTGTTTCAGGAGTGATGGTCGCCCGTCTTAAGATTTAAGTACAGTTGGATATGTAAAAAGTTCATAGATTTTCCATACAAAATGTTCTGTATAAAATGCAAAAATAAGTTTCTATATTAAAATATACTTTTATTAATAGAAATAACTACGGAACAGACACTTTATCAGAAATGTACTTAACCGCCTCCTTGGCATAATGATTCAGTCCATTGGCTTCATATAAGAAGGTCGTGGGTTCGATTCCCTTCGGAGTCTAATATTTAAGACTCGGTTTGGGTGGTGGACGGGCATTTTCCAAGCCCGCCTTACCAGCTGCCACCATCTTATCTAAGTCTTGCCGCCAAACATCAATGATAACAGCATGGGTGTGTTCTGGCCTCAAGGTAAGATAGCCAGTTCCCCATTGCGTTGGGGATTCTTGGTAAACTCGCTTCCATCTTCGGCATCATACTCACTTACGATCAGGTGAGATGATGTCAAGGGCTTACGAATTATGGTAAAAAAAACTTGGCTACATTTCATAGATGATTTAAACGATACATCACAATGTTCCCCACAGAAAAGACTCCCCATTTTGTGTTTTAATTTTAATACAAATGTTTAAAATCGATATTGTGAGAAAAACATACTTACCTTTTATTTTCCTGATGTCTAATAAAATAGTACACAAAAAAATCTGAGTCCAAGTATGACACAGGTTTAAATCTAGTAAATAGACAACTTTCAAAATAACATTAAAGAAATAGGAACTTGAAAAGAGATCTATTGGAATTAATAACAACTTAAATTACGGAATATTTTGTGTATTGAAATTCCAAAGAGATTAATTTCGACAAAACAATTTTCATTATTAAAGTTTACCGATCGGAACTGAGTTTCCTTGTGTAAATATCTGTAAAGAAAGGAACCTTATAAATGTTAGGCTTCAATCTCGTGTAAATTGAGATCACAATAAGGGAAGCAGAGTTAATTTAGACTCAGCCAAGGTTCAATCATTTTCTATTTTAAGTTACTTAAGGCGGTATTATTATAGATTTTCGTTATTTTTGAAGTCAATTACTTCTAGACATACAACGATTTAGCAGTTTTGGCTTGATAGAAATAAATCTCAAAGATAGCTCTACATCGTTACTTTCAACTCCAGTTATGACTAATATTTTGAAGTATAAATTAAAAAAAAAAACGACAATATTATTTATGATAATACAAAGTGAGTAATATTATTATTTTTAATACTTTCATTGTAGTTTTTAATTGAAACGAAAAACCATTGAAAAGTGTGGTTATTTTTTTAACTCTTTACACGTAAAGAAAAAGACAGAGACAACTGTTCCAATCAATACCTCGCGTTAAGGGTCTGCATCCCCCAAAATTTGTTGTTCCGTGAATGTACGATAGCAAACATTTATGTTTCTAAATAAAATTGGTTCCTATCGCTAGTCAAATAGAGGAATTGTAACGAAATTAAGAAACAATGCGATTCAAAGTTATGAGAACATAAAAAAATTCTATAAAAATGACCAGATAGCCATATCACGTCACATACATTTTAATTTATTTGCATACTGAACACAGTGGCCAGTTTTTTATTACGAGTATCTTGTTAACCTTTGACGGTTTTACTTTCTCGACCAATTATTATACAGTACCTACATAGTACGTAGGGTAGAGGAAGTATTGATATAGCAAAAAAAAGTTTATCCAATTTTTGTGAAAATGTCTTCTATATCATAAACAGATACCGAAAAACCGAATTCTTCAATTTCGTCCGTTAGTTTCGAGAGATTATCAGAAATTTTATCGTACCGTCAAACCAAAGAGTAGCTGTCATTTATGACTCAAAAAGATGACAAAAAGATGATACTCTATGATTCAAAAAGGGCTTTATCGTTGTTGTGACGTAACTTTGCACGTCGTCCACCCTGGACACTTCATACAACGGGCCAGAAATGACACAAAAAAAAGGAATGACGGAAAAAACAAAATGACGGCGACATATGTTAGACAAACTGTATCCAATCTGTATCAATCTGGGTGACGAGAGGGTGGGGTCGCAATCTAGAGAGTCAGTTTGAATATAAATACACGTTTCCAAATTCATGAAAGGCGAGCATAATATTTTCTACTATTCCATTGAAAACAAAAGACGATCCTGGGACCTTGATTCCACTTTCAAAGTTTATGATTAAATCAACTTCTAAATACCAAAAGGATCTATTGTCACCGGGAATAGGGCTTCACACCAAATTTCAGCCTAGTCGGACTTCTGGAAATCGCTTTAAAATCGTTTGCAAGATTTGATTTGAAGAACAAACATTGTAAGCTGAATAAAAGCTAGTTAAGGCTTTTTATTATTATTATTATATCAGCTCATATACGTCCCCACCGAGGGGCTCTAGCCTACCCTGAATCAGGGCGATCAGGCCTTAGTCGACCACGCGGGCCCAGTGCAGGTTGGTCGACTTCACACACAACCTTCGAGTTTCTTCGCAGTCGTGTGCAGGTTTCCTCACGATGTTTTCCTTCACCGTTAAAGCAATCGGTAAGTACATGTACGTAAGTTTTTGAAAAACTCATTGGTACATTAGCTGTCCAGATTTGAACCCGGTACCTCTGGTTAGAAGGACCGAGTCGTTACAGGTTGAGCCACCTTGGCTGAGGTTGAGGTTGGTTGTTAAGGCTTTAAGATGCCTCAATCCGAGCAGGTTGATACGTGTTCAAATGATATCGAACGTAAGTCTGTTCATTTTAAGCTGTTACGTTGAAACGGAACGCCCGACTCTCGATTTTTACATATTTTTATTTTTTTCTGTACTTTAAATAACTTAAAAAAAATGTTTTCCTTTAAAATGAAGGGTCTTAAAGTCACCGATTTTTGTGTATTGGTTTCATTCAACATTAACTTTTTGTTTTCGAGAAATTTTGCAATTAATGCCAAAAACAGGATCTACAGTATTATTTTTAACTTATAAGTGATATTTTTAAAATTATATTCAACTAGTGGATGCCCGCAGCTTCGCCCGCGCAGATCGATATTTTTGCGGTTCCTGTGGGATTTTCCCAAAATCTTTTCTTAGCGGATGCCTAAGTCATAACATCTACCTGCATGCCAAATCTCAGCCCGATCCGTCCAGTGGTTTGGGCTGTGCGTTGATAGATCACTATGTCAGTCAGTCAGTCAGTCACCTTTGAGTTATATATATTTAGATTAAATCGATTTTTCATTACTATAAGTATGTTATTTTTTCCATATTGATAGTTTACACAGTTTTTCAATAAATTGAATTAAATATTTCGATTTCATATGTACGTTTATCCGACGCTTTTACGGTGAAGGAAAACATCGTGTGGAAACCTGCACACATCTGCGAAGAAGATTGTGTGTGAAGTTGACCAACCCGCACTGGGCCCACGTGGTCGACTAAGGCCCGATCGCCCTAATTCAGGGTAGGCTCGATCCCTCGGTGGGGACGTATATATGAGCTGATATGATGATTGTCATTTGACCTATTTTTAGACCCTAAAAGAGGTGTGGTTAAATCAATAGACTAAGTTTTTTCAACACACACACACACACACATAGACACAATGGGCGCATTAGCGGAGTATTAGTGTAATAATACCCTTGGGAACTAGTAAGGAAATGTGTGAGCGACTATTGATCGAAGTTCCGATGCAGTTGTGTGCCGATGCGGACATGGTAGGTTAACGTACGGATAAGCGCTGAATTGTGGCATAAAACATACCTAAATTTACACACAATGAATCCTTACTGATTGTACGATTTACATTAAACTAGCTGTCCTGGCGAACTTCGTACCGCCTTATACTACACTGCAATACACTACACTGCACTACACTAAACTACACTACTCGCACTGCGCTGCACTGCACTACACTACACTACACTGCACTATTCTGCACTACATTTCAATACACTACACACTAACTACACCCTACACCCTTCTCCCTACCCTCCCTTCACACTACACACTACATTACTTTTTGTTGATAATGCAGGAATTTTTTTAGGTATTTTTTTACACCTCGGGTTACATTATTAGGTAGAGTTTTAGAAAATGATCCCTATTTTAAAATATAATAAAGCCTATAGCAACCATGGTAATTTTGCTAAGGGTTGGAAGCAGTCGCTCTTCTTCAACGTACTTTGCCCGCGACCCAGTTTAGAGTGCATTGACGCACGTCAACTTAGCATAATTTTATTATTTTTATAATCAGTGTTTAATTAGAGATCCATCTGACAAGGCCATTGCATTTAATTTAGGACCACCTCTAGGATATTCTGTACAAGATAAATCCTGTACACTAATATTATAAATGTGTTTGTTTCTTTATTTCTTTGTTTGTTACCTTTTCGCGCTTCAACACCCTCGGTGGGGACGTATATGAGCTGATATGATTGAATGAACATATATTAGTACTAACAAACAGTATGGACACTTCCTGCCGCTCTCTAGGTCGCGACCTCACCCCCTCGTCACCCAGATTGATACAGATTGGTTACAGTTTGGTTCTCGAACGTATAGGATTATGCCGCCATTTTGTTAGTTTCGTCATTCCTTTTTTGAAATGTCATTTCTGGACCGTAGTATGAAGTGTCCGGGGTGTGGTTAAGTGATGTCTGGATACGCCGCAGTATACTCTGAACCTTTGAGCTAAGTGTTTGTGTGTTCGTGTGTTTATATGCAAATTAGATAATATATTCTGTGTAGGAAAGTTTTATAAGACAAGTAAATATTTTTGTTGTTTTTTTTTGATAATCCTAATTTGTTTACCGAAAAAAAATAATTAAACATGATTTATCCGTGTACTTCAACCTCGTGAATAGGCACTGTAGAGATCGTATATAGCTCTGCGTTCGCGCACTTGTATCTCCTTTGCAATCTTGCTTTCCACGGGTCGTATTAAAAAAACGCTAAGTTGAAATAGTTACCAAATTCAAACTAGTGGGTAGGTCGAAAGCCTTTTTGAAACAGTTGAGTGGCATTCTATTCGTGACCGCGAGCCAGGACAAAGGTCCCTTTTTCCGTGGTCGAAGTGTACATTTTTATAGCAAGAGTGCAGCACAAGCTTAGTCTGGTAACCTCAGCCCAATAATCAGCCAGCGAATGATAGTATTTTAATGTTTATTTTTTTAAGAACATATGACCAATGGAGCAAACTATGCTCGGAATTTGTCTACGCGATCGAATCAGAAATGAGGAGATCCGCAGGTGAACCAAAGTAACCGACGTAGCTCACAGAATTGCTAAACCGAAGTGGCAGTGGGCAGGGTAGAACAGATGGCCGTTGGGGCAATAAAGTTCTCGAGTGGGGACCGCCCACCGGAAAACGTAGCGTAGGCAGGCCTCCCACGCGGTGGACCGACGACCTGTTGAAGATCGCGGGCAGCGCAGGACCAGCCGTCGTGTAAATCCTTGGGGAGGCCTTTGGACGTTTTTTGGCTGATATGATGATGATGATGACGGTACGACGAACTTTAACTTTCCCTAAAGAATCTCTTCAATTACCTACTTTATTAAATAGTTATCAACTCCCCATCCATCTAGAACACAAGCGAAGCAAACTAAACAATCCATTATTGCCTCAAGAAATCTTACGTTAGCACTAAACTAATAATAAACTAACTTTTCTTCCCCGTCGGCGAAGTCGTTGACGACATCACGATAATAAACTGTCGGCTTCACAAACGTACGTATTCGACACCACACCACGTAAACACCTGTGTATCACAACCGTTGCACTGTTTCCTGTCCGCACTTGTGTAGCGTTGTTGATAGCGTAATCGCTGATACATTTTGAGTGATAACGCAAGTAATTCTTGTATGAGCTGTTGTTGGTCTGTTTGTACGGGCAGCCGGCAGTGGTAGCGGAGTTGGCGACACTGCCCGCTGTCTAAATTTACTACAAGGTCGGCAGTAGGGCCGCTTTACGTCTGACCACGTGCGTGTAGTCAAACAACTAGCGCAGACTGTTCTAAATCTAAATATTGACTTATGACCTTTCGGTATTCGTAAACATTTTTTTAAGATATACTGCAGCAAATTTTTTTTTGAAATTAGGAAAACCAAGAGGTCATAAAAAATACAATATAGTAGGTTTTCATAAATAGTAATTAGATTAAACATATTCGTTTAAAGGTTGTGATATAATGGTATCTTTGTAAATAGCGCTAATTGATCATTGGTTTTGATAGACAGTACATCCACTGTTTATATTTTTACAGATATTTTACATTTTCACAGATAGTAATTTGACTAAATTTACAAGACTAGGGGATATCCGTTCGAAGGTATTGATCTTTAGGTGTTTCTGAAAATAGAGCTGATCAGTCATTGGTATTGATAGACAGTACAGTTTATATTTTCAAAGATATTTTATATTTTCACAGATAGTACTTGGACTAAATTTACAAGACTAGGAGATATCCGTTCGAAGGTTTTGATGTAATAGTGTCTCTGGAAATATCGCTAATTAATCATTGGTATTAATAGACAGTACATCTACCATTTATATTTTTAAAGATATTTTATATTTTCACAGATAGTACTTGGACTAAATTTACAAGACTAGGGGATATCCGTTCGAAGGTTTTGATGTAATGGTGTCTCTGGAAATATCGCTAATTAATCATTGGTATTGATAGACAGTACATCTACCATTTATATTTTTAAAGATATTTTATATTTTCACAGATAGTACTTGGACTAAATTTACAAGACTAGGGGATATCCGTTCGAAGGTTTTGATGTAATGGTGTCTCTGGAAATATCGCTAATTAATCATTGGTATTGATAGACAGTACATCTACCATTTATATTTTCAAAGATATTTTATATTTTACATTTTCACAGATAGTACTTGGACAAAATTCACAAGACTAGGGGATATCCGTTCGAAGGTTTTGATGTAATAGTGTCTCTGGAAATATCGCTAATTAATCATTGGTATTAATAGACAGTACATCTACCATTTATATTTTTAAAGATATTTTATATTTTCACAGATAGTACTTGGACTAAATTTACAAGACTAGGGGATATCCGTTCGAAGGTTTTGATGTAATGGTGTCTCTGGAAATATCGCTAATTAATCATTGGTATTGATAGACAGTACATCTACCATTTATATTTTTAAAGATATTTTATATTTTCACAGATAGTACTTGGACTAAATTTACAAGACTAGGGGATATCCGTTCGAAGGTTTTGATGTAATGGTGTCTCTGGAAATATCGCTAATTAATCATTGGTATTGATAGACAGTACATCTACCATTTATATTTTCAAAGATATTTTATATTTTACATTTTCACAGATAGTACTTGGACAAAATTCACAAGACTAGGGGATATCCGTTCAAAGGTTTTGAATTTATGGTGTCTCTGAAAATAGTTCTGATCAATCATTGATATTGATACACAATACATCTACCATTTATATTTTCACACATAGTCATCATCATGTCAGCTCATATATGTCCCCCACCGAGGGGCTCTATCCTACCCTAAATTAGGGCGATCGGGCCTTAGTCGACCACGCGGGCCCAGTGCGGGTTGGTCGACTTCACACACAACCTTCGTGTTTCTTCGCAGGTGTGTTGTGCAGGTTTCCTCATGATGTTTTCCTTCACCGTTAAAGCAATCGGAGAGTATATGTACGTAAGTTACGAAAAACTCATTAGTACATTGGCCGTCCGGATTTGAACCCGGCACCTCTGGTTAGGACGACCGAGTCGTTACCGGTTGAGCCACCGACGCTTTCACAGCTGTCACAGATAGTACTTGGACAAAATTTTACTAGACTAGGGGATATCTGTTCGAAGGTTTTGATGTTATAGTGTGTCCGAAAATAGTGCTGATCAATCAATGGTATTGATAGATAGAACATCTATCGTTTATATTTTCACATATATTTTATATTTTACATTTTCACAAATAGTACTTGGACTATATTTACAAGAATAGGGGATATCCGTTCGAAAGGTTTTGATGTAATGGTGTCTTTGAAAATAGCGCTGATCAATTCTTGGTATTAATAGATAGTATATAAATGGTTGAAGGTCACGGAAAGCCACTGGATGCAGCGCAGGACCGGCTGTCGTTCAAATCTTTGGGGTAGGCCTTTGTCCAGCAGTGGACGTCTTTCAGCTGATATGATGAAGATGATGAGTTAGATACAATTTTCAAGACTAGGGGGGATATCCATTCGAAGGTTATTATGTTATTGTGTCTCTCAAAATAGCGCTAATCAATCATTGGTATTAATAGACAGTAGATCTATCTATGGTATCCACCACAGTATTTCTAACTAAAACAATGAAAGCACACGTCCTCCCGAATAAGGCTAAAGGTCTATCCCGTCGTCGGTCAAACATTTTGCTAACTCAATTACGTATGGTAATTCGGGACTTGCTCCTGTTCCCTCCCGCTTCCAAACCAATATTTCTACACTAGTCCATTTCAAGTGAATTGCTCGGAAACTACATATTATTATTCATTCAAAAATATTCTATCCCAATACTCACCAAGTGGGTCTTAAAATGAACATGGACAAGAAGAAAATAGTGTTTAATGTCCGAATTGCTCGGAAACTACATTATTATTATTCATTCAAAAATATTCTATGCCGATACTTAACAAGTGAGTCTTAAAATGACCATGGAAAAGAAGACAGTAGTGTTAAATGTCCGTGTCATCCACTTCTTTGAAGGTTGGGGACTCTACACTCGACGTTTTTTACTAATATGTACGAGTATATCTGGGACAAACAATCTAATTAGGTAAGTCGAACTTCGAGAAAGATTAATCGACAAATCCAACTTAGCTGGGCAGCGCTAGGAAAGCTTTGCAATGTCTTCATTTCCCAAATACCGCAGTGTCACAAGACTAAGGTCTTTGACCAGTGTGTGTTACCAGTGATTTATGACATACAGAAACCAGAACTGAGACATGGTCGCTAACTATGGGCTTCATAAGAAGGCTCAAGGCCACCCAAAGGGCGATAGAGCGAGCTATGCTTAGAGTTTCGCTACGTGATCGAATGAGAAACGAGATCTGTGGAAGAACCGAAGTGACCGACTTAGCTCTCAGAATTGCTAAGCTTAGGTTGCAGTGGGCAGGGCACATATCTCGTGGAACAGTTGGCCGTTGGGGCACTAAAGTTCTCGAATGGCGACCACGCACCGGAAGACGTACCCTAAGCGAAGGTCGGGGAAAGCCGCTGTGTACCGGCAGCGCAGGACCGATCTTTGTGAAAATCCGTGGAGCCTCTGTCCAGCAGTGGACATCTTTCGGCTAATATGATGATTAATCTTTTTAGTTGTCGTTATTAAATTTGTTTGTTATGGAGTGAAATGTTAACTAGGTAATCATCATAGTAATCAGCTTTCCGCGATCTTCACCAGGTCAAAGTATATATATATTAGTACTAACATACAGTATGGACACTCCCTGCCGCTCTCTAGATTGCTACCTCACCCTCTCGTCACCCAGATTGGTTACAGTGTTTGGTTGTCGAACGTACAGGATTTCGCCGTGATTTTGTTTGTTCCGTCATTCGTATTTTGAAATGTCATTTCTGGCCCGTTGTATGAAGTGTCCAGTGTGTGACCAGGCCTGCCTACTAACTAGGTCAAACAATCATATTTCAGTAAAGTTGATAAAATAAGGATTGCGGCAATTCATTATATCCGCCCTTTTTATGATAACAATCAACAACGGGTGCGTAATCTTTGAAAATGTCGCATTGAATTTACGTCAATTAATTTGTCGGACTATCGTTAGTGGTGTTCGGTGCTCATGTCAAGTGCACCGATAGCGTATCTCTCGTTGATAAACAATGTTACCTCTACCTAATTAGTCTGTTTAAATCGGTTGCTAAAGCCGAAAATCCATTGCAGAACCGTGTGAATCCATTGCAGAACTAAATTGTTTTGGTTGATAAAACATTTTGACAACCTTGAAAACTTTTAAGGTACAAACTTTTAAATGTTGTCACACACGGGCGCTATACTATAAGATATATTTAACGTAACAGATATCTTACAATATCGCTCTTTATAGAAGTCAATGAGAGTACACACTCAGGGCAGACAATATATATTTCATCGCCGTCTATCTTAAGATACCGAGCGATAGCGCGCGAACTCTCGCTATATCACAAAGCTCAACAGATATTTATCCTAAGATAAATACAGCATGATTAAAAAGAGTTTTTAACCGCCTGCGTGGCGTAATAGTTAGTCTATTCGCTTCACACCAGGAGGTCTCGCGTTTGATTCCCGGCGAGGTAAACTTTATAAGACTCGGTTTGCTTGGTGGCAGGGCATGGTCATATTTAACATATTTTTTATATTTTTTATTCACAATTGGTAAGCCCTTGGCATCATTTCACCTGATGGTAAGTGACGATAATGCCGAAGATGGAAGCAGGCTTACCAAGATTCCCCAACGCAATGGAGAACTGGCTATATTATCTTTCAAGCTGGTTTGGCGGCAACACTTAGATAAGATGGTGGTAGCTAGCCAGGTGGGCTATGAAAATGCCCTACCACTAGCCAACCAAACCGAGTCTTACAAAGTTGACCCCGCCAGGAATCGAACCCGCGGCCTCCTGGTGTAAAGCAAATGAACTAACCATTACGGAGGTAGTCAAAAACTCTTTTTAATCATGCTGTATTAATCTTAAGATAAATATCTGTTGAGCTTTGCGATATAGAGCGAGCTCGCGCGGCAGCGCGCGGTATCGCTAGGTATCTGCAGATAGCCGGCGATGAAATATATTATCTGCCGTGTGTTTACTCTTATTGATTTCTATGAAGAGCGATATTGTAAGATATCTGTTACGTTAAAGATATGTTATAGTATAGCGTTCGTGTGTGACAACCTGTTACATTGATGTGTTCCGGCTTGAAGATAAGATAGCCAGATCCCCCATTGCGTCGGGGAATCTTGGTTAGCCCGCTTCCATCTTCGGCATCATCATCACTTTGTCCAGGTCGGCTTCTTCCTCTCACGAACTGTCTAGTAAGTCCAATAGCAACATACGCGAACTCATTTTCTTAATCAGCCTGTTTAAAACATTTTAGGTGTAGCTCATTCAAAGACTCGTAACAGAATGTGGGGTTTTCTTATATTATAGTACAGCTCCCGTGTGTGATACCTTGCTATGCTATAAGTTTTTATTTTATGATACTCGCGAGTATTTGCGAGTATCTTAAGATAAAATGGCACCCGTGTGTGACAGCTTTTAGGGTGAGTTGCACCATGTAACTATAACGATAACCAAACCATAAGCAGCCGTCAAATCGCCGATATTTGAACATAACAATAACAATAACCGGTCAAAATCGAGCGGTTAACGTTAGGGTTAAGTTAAGACTTCATTTTAACCGTTGTTGTAAATGACGCAATCCACATAATATTACCTGCGATTTGACGGCTGGTTACAGTTTGGTTATCGTTATAGTTACATGGTGCAACTCACCCTTAGTGTTGCATTGTCACGCAATTATTTAACAAATTATGTAAGATAACACTTCGAAATTTCAAATTATTCAAGTCCCTTTAAAAAACAAAAGTCAAATACCCTTTAACATTTTGTAAATTACCTACTTTATACTTTTGGCAAGATACGAGCATGTGTACCTAATATACTATTTAATAAATTATGCAAGATCACATCTCGAAACTCCAACTCATTCAAGTCCGTTTAAAAACAAAAGTCAAATACCCTTTAATATTTTGTAAATTACCTACTTTATACTTTTGGCAAGATACGAGCATGTGTACCTAATATACTAATTAACAAATTATGCAAGATCACATCTCGAAACTCCAACTCATTCAAGTCCGTTTAAAAACAAAAGTCAAATACCCTTTAATATTTTGTAAATTACCTACTTTATACTTTTGGCAAGATACGAGCATGTGTAACTAATATACTATTTAACAAATTATGCAAGATCACACCTCGAAACTCCAACTCATTCAAGTCCGTTTAAAAACAAAAGTTAAATACCCTTTTATATTTTGTAAATTACCTACTTTATACTTTTGGCAAGATATAAGTATGTGCACCTAATATATTATGTAACAAATTATGCAAGATCACACTTCAAAACTTCAACTTATTCATTATCATCATCATATCAGCCGAAGGACATCCACTGCTGGACATGGGCGTCCCCCAAGGATTTCCACGACAACCGGTTCTGAGCTACCCGCATCCAGCGGCTTCCCGCGACCTTCACCAGGTCATCGGTCCACCGAGTGGGAGGCCTTCCTACGCTACGTTTTTGTGCGCGATAGCCACTTGAGAACTTTATTACCCCAACAGCCTTCTGTTCAACTTATTCAAGTCCGTTTAAAAAACAAAAGTTAAATACCCTAAATATTTCGTAAATTACCTACTTTAAGAGAAACGAGCATGTACCTAATATATTGTTTACTAATTATGCAAGATCACACTTCGAAACTCCAACACGTATGACGTAACGTAACTTCCTCAAGTATAGGATATTGAATTTTAGACTTCCCTTTTAAAGGAGTTATCTATTCAGGTTGTCTAGTTCAGTAAGTAAGTCTTTATCCTTTTCAAGCTACTTCCAAAAAGGAGGAGGTTCTCAATTCGACTGTATGTTTTTTTTTATGTGTGTTACCTCAGAACTTTTGACTGGGTGAACCGATTTTGATTTTTTTTTATTTGAAAGCTAGTGCTTCCTGTGTGGTCTTATATAAATTTTATCAAAATTGGTCTGGTACTTTATTAGAAAATTAACAAAAACCAAAAACAATATTGCAAAATTGTACTAAGTTGTTGTGATGGAAGTCGGTTTTTTTAACGTGTTTTTTGTAGCACAATATCATTATTATTTTCTTTGATCCTTATACAAACGGGTAGGTACTTTATCACGTACAAGCACGACCAAAAGGCACTTGGGAAGATGATTACGAGTACATCAAAAACATTTGACTAACTCGGTGGCTCAGTGGTTAGAGCTCGTGACTACTGGTCCAAGGGTTGTGGGTTCGATCCCCACCCAGGGCAAACATTTGTGTGATGAGCAGATTTGTTTGCTCTGTGTCTGGGTGTCAAATATCTATTTAAGTATGTATTTAAACGTATATAAGTATGTATATCAGTCTCTGGTTCCCATAACACAGGAAATCCTACTTTGGGGCCAGATGACCATGTGTGATTTGTAAAAAAAAAAGTTTTATCACTAAATTTCCCTCCCAATGAAATTATTTCAATAAAGCTTACCCAATCTGTAGTGGCGTAATGTTTAGTCCATTCGCTTTACACCAGGAGGTCGCGGGTTCGATTCTCGGTGGGGGGGTCAACTTTTAAGACTCGGTTTGGTTGGTGGTAGGGCATTTTCTAAGCCCGTCTGGCTAGCTACCACCATCTTATCTAAGTCTTGCCGCCAAAAAATCAATGTTTAACAACATTGATGTTTTCCTGCTTGAGATAGCCAGTTCTCCATTGCGTTGGGGAATCTTGGTAAGCCCACTTCCATCCTCGGCGTCATCGTCACTTAACATTGGTGAGATGATGCCAAGGGCTTACCAATTGCAGATAAAAAAATAGTCTTAAAATTCAAATTGTTCAAAATCACAAAATGAGAATATAAGATGCCGAAAATCTATGACGTCACTTCTATCGAATAATTTATCGTTTTTGACAGATGACATAAAGTAACCCAAAAGACTTGCATTCATCAAAATTAATAACATATTCCATTTTCTAATTACAATAAACAAATGCACAATGCATTACACAATTCGTAATCTTTAAGGTGGTTCGATTATCATACAAAAAACAATTGCAATAATCTGGTTCAGGATACAGAATAAAGCGTAAATTATGTGTGAACTTTTTTCAAGTATTTGTTTGCGCAAAATTAATAAAAAAACATACTTTCATTTAAAATTATGGAATAAACCAACGCTCAATTTTCATTAAATTTACGAATGTGTGCGAGACAAATGTCTAGATGCGCGACGTTGCCGCTCTATGCAACCGACCGACGCGCCGCTCTTACGTTCTGTCACTGCATCAAGTCATTATGTCATTTTGAGTTGATTGGATATTACCTTACGTATTACATTTTTTTGTGTTTAATTAAGTTGTTGTCACGTCTTTTTTACCATCTCAGTCAAAACTTTCTTCTTTCCCAAGTCTGCTGAAAAAAAAAATTCTTAAGAAATAAGCTGTACTCTTTGTGTGACCACTTTAACTTTGAGCATCAACTGACTGGCCAAGCTTTGGCGCACATTTAAAACTAGCTGCATTCCTCTTACTTGAATTTCCAACTACTCACACCGTCCTAATCAAATAAAATTTATTTTAAATAAGTGTTTACACACACTTTTAAAAAGTAAAAAAAAAAACTTATTATCTGTTACAAAAAATGACATGATTTAGATTATAGTCTCAGGTAATGGTATTTGTCATAGAATTAAGACATAACCATATACCTATCTTTGTCATTTACATCATCATATCAGCCGAAGGAAGTCCACTGCTGGACATAGGCCTTTACATTTACATAACCTTTTATTTTATAATATCCTCTAGAGCACAAGCAGTTTTTGACATGAGTCTTGAATTTATTCTCTGACAAACATTTTCTGGAATTTTATTGTAGAATCTTAGACACTGCCCCTGCACATACAAATGACTTTTTGACCTCGAAAAGGCTATATATATTTTATTTACATTTCTTAAATTCAAATTATGCCTGTCAATGTTTTTAGGAAATAAATGCAAATTCTTACAAACGTACATGATGTTTTCATATATAAATAGACTAGCAACAATTAAAATATTGATTTCTTTGAACTTATTCTGTAACGACTTATGGTGATCGCATCTGATAGATTGAGCGGATATCGCATCTGATCTGAGTTCATATCCCATGGAAACGAACCGACTTATTGCACTTACTAGTTTTTTTTTCGCAATTGGTAAGCCCTTGGCATCATCTTTCCTGATGGTAAGTGACGATGATGCCGAAGATGGAAACCGGCTTACCAGCGCAGCTGGCCCTTGTCGGTGCGTATGTCAGCAGCGCGTACTTCGCCATCTGGACCCGGGAACATAGCCATCGTGGCCATAGGTTGCGAGGTAGAGTTCCATCTGCAATGAGGACCAGGTCGTCGACTCGAACAGGGCGTCTCGTCGATCTTGGCTCCCGCCGGTGTTGCAACTCGGGCAAATATTCTTTCATCCAGCGCGACCAGAACATGTCAGCTAGCTTCTTAGCTGTCACGCTGTTATTAGGCCACATCCCCTTGTCTGTCGCACCCGGGAGCTGGAAATTCAACAGACAGGATTTTTTCCGGCAGCCGGGATTTGACAGACAGGGTTCTGAGCGCGTTTAATGAATTTTCTGTTAATCTAAATAAAATATTGTGTGTTTCCATTTAAAATATTATTCTAATTAGGGAGTTTTACTTATTTATTTTCGTTGTTTTTACTTTTATATTATGATAATTGATATTGTTGGCGCTAATTTGATCCGCCGTAAATTTTCCAACTCCCGGTAGGACGACAGATAGGGAATTTGTTTTTTTTTCTGTTGGCTGGTTTTCCACGCCTTCCTCCCGACGATGTAATCTTCACTGAATAACAAATCAACAGATCCTAACTGCCCATTGTTGACAGCCCCTGAACTCGTCTTGTCCAGTTTATTGCGCCAACCCCCGCTAATTTCGCAGCTATAGCTGAGCCAACGGATTTATGGCATCAGGGATACCATTTGTCAACTGTTCCTTGCCGAGAATTAAGATCTTGGTCTTGTTTTACTGGACGTAAGATATATTGAGATCTTAGTTGATCTGATGAAATAGTTTATAGCCTTAAGGTGAGGTATTGATTGGAACAGTTGTCTCTGTCGTTTTCTTTACGTGTAAAGAGTAAAAATAATAACTACACTTTTTCAATTTTTCAATGGTTTTTCCTTTCAATCAAAAAATGCATTGAAAGAATAAAAATAATAACATTACTCACTTTGTATTATCATAAAAATTTATGTTGTGTATTTAAATAAAATTATATTTCAAAATATTGGTCATAACTAGAGTTGAAAGTAACGGTGTAGAGCTATATTTGGATTTTTTTTCTATGGAGCCAAAACTGCTCAATCGTGTTTCTAATAGCCTTTGACTTTAAGGATCATCATCAACAATTAGGGGATTTTTTTCCAACCTTGGGTTTTCAGTCGTTTAGGAGGAATTGACGTCAAAAATAACGAAAATCTGTAATATGAATGCTTTAAGTCTGTAAATATCGATGTTGAGATCTTGATGGGGATTGATTGTCTACATTGAGAGAGTCTAAAAAAATACATATATGTATGTGTCTGTGCCCAAACTACTGGACTGATAAGGGTAAAATTTGGGTTAATGCAATATTACTTTTTAATATGAAATTTCACTTTTTTATCTTGTTTATATAGGGTTGCCAAAATAGAAAAAAAACCTTTTTTTTATTCAAAAATGGATTTAACGATTTTGATGACAGTCTGTAAGTTATTATAACTTTATTTAATCTACTTAACACCGTAGTTAATTATTCCAGTAAAAATCGAAATAAGGTAACTCTCATACGAACCCAGGTTGTTCGTTACTTTTTCTCGAAAATGGCTCTTACGATTTTAATGAAGCTTTTTGAATTACTATGACTTTATAAAGACTAAAGATAGGGGTTTATTACACGTAAGAACTAATACATTAGGTAGTTAATTATTCCAGAAAAAAACTAAATGAAACCCCACATGAAAATCTAAATTATTTGTAAATATTCTTGACGAGTCTGGTACAACTTTATTGTTTGCTGAGTAAACATTATGTTTATTGTTGACTAATTTTTGCCCTCGGCTTCGTCCGCGTGGACATTGATTGTACGACTGTATTTGAGGGTGAGTGGTGGGCGAGCCTCAAGTGGCCCGCGAGCGTGGTCATGATTTTTCTCAGGATCCCTATCCCAGATCGGGCTATTTTAATTAGCAGTCTTTATCACTTCCCACCCCTTCAACCAATTTTATACAAAAAAAACCACTTCAATCCGTTTCTCCGTTGCGACGCGGACGTGCGCGGGCGTGGAGTAAAGTTTTCCCCAGATACCTCAGGAACTATGCTGATTTGTAAATAATGTCATTTTCCACCCCCTCAACCATCTCTGCGCAAAAAATCACAACAATCTATTGTTCCGTTGCGATGTTAAAGAAATTAACCAAAAAAAGAGTATTTTTCCAGTTCCCTCAGGAACTGCGTCGGACTATGCTAGTTTCACGAAATAACAAGTAGCCTTTGTCCTTCCCATTTAAACAGGTTACCTGCACGCCAAATTTCATCAAGATTGGTCGAGGTATTGAAGCGTGAAAAGGTAACACGCAAACACATTTTCACACTATAACATTAATAGCGTTTGCCCGCAGCTTCGCCCGCGTGGTCCTCGTTTTACGGCTGTCTTTGAGGCTAAGTGGTGCGCGAGCCGCAAGCGGACATTAGTTTTCTCTAGATCCCTATCCCAGATCGGGCTATTCTGATAAGCAGTCTATGTGATTTTCCACTCCCTCAACCATCTCTGTGCAAAAAATCACAATAATCCATTGTTCTGTTGCGATGTTATAGAAAATAACTAAATAAGGCATTTTTTTAAATTCGTTCAGGAACTGCATTAAACTATGCTATTTTCACAGGATAAAAAGTAGCTTATGTCCTTCCCCGTGACACAGGCTACCTGCATGCCAAATTTAATCAAGATTGGTCAAGTGTTGATGCTTGAAAAGGTAACAAACAAACAAACACATTTTCACATCTATAATATTAGTACGAATTAGCTTTTGCCCGCGGCTTCGCTCGCATGAGTATCGTTTTCTAGACGGTATTTGAGGGTGGGTGGTGCGCGAGCCACAAGCGGCTCGCGAGCGTAGGCAGGAGTTTGCTCCAGATCTTTCGGGAACTATATCGGGCTATTCTGATTATCAGCCTATGTAACTTCCCACCCCCTCAAATATTTCTATAAGAAAAATCATGTCAATCTGTTGCTACGCTGCGACGCTGAAGTGCGCGAGTCTGGAAATGAGTTTTCCCTAAATCCCTCGGGAAATATCTCTGGCTATGCTAATTAGAAGTCTATGTCATTTGCCACCCCCTTAACCAATTCTGTGCAAAAAAATAACAACAATCCATTGCTGCGTAGCGATGTTACAGAAATCAACCAAGAAGCGTCTTTTTTTGGTTCTCTCAAGGAATTGTATCGGACTTTGCTATTTTCATGGTATGAAAAGTCGATGTCCTTCCCCGTGACACAGGCTACCTACATACCAAATTTCGTCAAGATTGGTGTAGGTGTTGAAGCGTGAAAGGTAACAAACAAAAATGAAACACATTTTCACATTTTTAATCTTCATCTTATCAGCTCATATACGTCCCCACCGAGGGGCTCGAGCCTACCCGGAATTAAGGCGATCGGGTCTTAGTCGACCACGCGGACTCAGTGCGGGTTTCGAGTTTCTTCGCAGGCGTGTGCAGGTTTCCTCACGATGTTTTCCTTCACCGCAAGAGCGTCGTATAAACGTACATATGAAATCGAAATTCAAAAACACATTGGTACGTGGCAGGATTCGAACCTCAGCCTCCCGGACAGGACGTAGTGATAGTAACCTTTACGCCACTGACGCATTTACAATATTAGTAAGGATTTGTGTTTGCCTGACTTCGATAGATAATGAAGGATTTAAGAGAAAACTTGCACGCCGTGTATGTACAATTTATTTAAAAATCTAGTTGCGGTTAACCGGTTTGAAGATAATATAGCCAGTTTCCTATTTCGCTGGGGAATCTTGGTAATGCCGCTTCCATCTTCGGCATCATTGTCATTTTCCATCAGGTGATGTTTCCAAGAGCTTATTCATCACATCACATCAGCTCATATACGTCCCCATCGAGGGGCTCGAGCTTACCTGGAATTAAGGCGATCGGGCCTTAGTCGACCACGCGGGCCCAGTGCGGGTTGGTCGACTTCACACACAACCTTCGAGTTTCTTCACAGGCGTATGCAGGTTTCTTCACGATCTTTTCCTTCACCGTATAAGAGTACATAATTATAAAATCGAAATGCGAAAACACATTGGTACGTGGCAGGATCGAACCACGACCTCCCGGACAGGAGGTAGCGGCCCTTGCCATTTCGCCACCGACGCTTATTACCAAATGAAAAATTTGAAATAATGAACCAGTTATCTCAGTATTACTGAAGTCTATAATATAATAAAACTGTAACGGGGCCGTGTCTGTACATGAAATATTTTTGGAAAATAATAACTGTGGTGGACATAACTAACGATACAGAGGCCAAAACAACAACTTTTGGAATTTTTGTCTGTCTGTCTGTATGTTCGCGCATCACGCAAAAACTACCAGGCCAATTTTGATGAAATTTTGTATGGTGGTTCCTTATAGCCCGGGGTAACATATAGGATACTTTTTATCCCGGAAAATTTAAGAGTTCCCGTGGGAAAATCAAAAGTATTCGTTTATAGAATGTCTCACCACGCAAATGTGGCTTTACCTATTACAATCTAACTATACACTTTGATACCCTATATCGCGAACTAAAACTGGTACATTGTAAATCCCAAAAAAATAAGGGTTCCTGCAGGAATCCAAAAAAATGTATCTTTAGAGTGGCTCAACGTAACAATATGAAACCTTTACATTGGGATGGGGTGTTTTGACCATCATTGTATAGTCGGGTATTCTTTATCCCGGAAAACTAAAGAGGTCCCGTGGGAAGTTAGATCTATCGATTCTTACAATAATAACAATAGAGTATTTTTTCCCCATATTAGCTACACATACCACACATTATAATCATAGCAGCAGAATGTCAATAGATGGCACTGTAGGGATAATAAAACGCGCTGAAGTTGTATTAAAACATAAAATATTATTTCATACTTTTGATTGGATTTCTTTTATGTATTTTTCAGCATATGCTACTGGAACTATGGCACGTAGCGATGTGTTTCATAGACGAACCGATAGGTATTTTTTACAGATTCCAATCGTGTAAAAAAATTAAAAACACATAAATCGAGTTTAGCATCTTTTAACAGGAGGCACAGATGTGGGAACTCTTCTGACGGCGACTATTTGCGTGTGGCAGTTGCTCTCCGCCTGCAATATCAATATCTGTGATAGGTTCACTCAATCAATGTATTTGCGGGTCCACGGTGGAGGCAATTGGCCATCACGCACTGAGTTGCGGTCGTTGTTTGTGAAGATTCCCACGTCACCAATTCCTTAATGACCTCACTCGGAGGGTACTGGTCTCGGCCAGATGGAATATTCCACCTTTGATGCAGCCGCCGGGCTTAAGTCGATCTGATGGCAAAAGGCCGGAGGGTTTAAACAGGTGCCATGGCAGAGTGGAACGTGCCTGCTTTGGGACGCCACTTTTTCTGCCTCACAGCTCACCCGTACGGTACTGCTGCATTGAGCAGCGAGAAAGAAGCATAATAAGTACTCTGTCTTGGAGGCAAATTACTGCTTTGTGCCGCTGGTCTGTGAGACAACCGGCTGCTGAACCCTTAGAGGCCTTTGCCTTCATTAAGGAGATTGGCCGCCGCCTTCGAGATAGGAGACGTGACGCCCACTCCGGGTCCTACCTGCTGCTAAGGTTGTCTATTGCCATCCAGCGCGGCAACGAGAAGTGCGTTATAGGCTCCTTTGGAGCTGATACGACTCGAGGATTTGACCCATATTAATATTTTTAGGAAATTTTATTACTAGATTGATATAATGATTTGAATTAGTTTTTTGATAATATAGGTATATGTGTTATTTCATCATATTAGTTTATATACGTCCCCACCAAGGGGCTCGACCTGCCCTGAGTTAGGGCGATCAGGCCTTAGACGATCACGCGGGCCCATTGCGGGTTGATTGACTTCACACATAAGCTTCGTGTTTCTTCGCAGGCGTGTGCAGGTTTGTATGTTTGTTACCTTTCACACTTCAACACCTCTACCAATCTTGATGAAATTTGGCATGCAGGTAGCCTATATCACTAAAAATGAAATAGTCTACTTTTTATCTCTTGAAATTATCATAGCCCGATGCAGTTCCTGAGGAAACTAAAACAATACTCTTTGTTCGTTAAGTTATTAAAAATCGCAACGAAAAAATGGATTGGTGTGATTTTTAGCACAGAGATGAGGTGGAAAATGATATAATTTACTAATAAATATATCCTGACATAGTTCCCGAGGGATCTGGGGACAACTGTTTTCTACGCTCGCGTACGTCGGTGGCTTCGCAACGGAGCAACGGATTAAAATGATCTTTTGTATAGAATTTGTTGAGGGGGTAGGAAGTGACAAAGACTGCTAATCCGAATAGCCCAATATAGTTCCTGAGGTACCTGGAGAAAACTCATGTCCACGCTTGCGAGCTGATTGCGGCTCGCGCACCACTCACCCTCAAAAAGAGTCATAAAAGCTATGTCCACGCGGGCGAAGCCGCGGGCAAAAGCTAGTATATAATATATTAGTAGTAACATACAGTATGGACACTCTCTGCCGCTCTCCAGACTGCGACCTCACCCCCTCGTCACCTAGATTGATACAGATTGGTTACAGTTTGGTTGTCGAACGTAAAGGATGTCGCCGCCATTTTGTTAGTTCCGTCACGTCATTCCTTTTTTTAAATGTCATTTCTGGCTCGTTGTTTGAAGTGTCCAAGGTGTGGTTTTCACAACGTGGAATATCAAATAATTTTTGCGTAGGTCTAATACACAAAAACAACGATTTTGCAGCTGTAGCAGTTGTAGCAGCGTCAGACGAATCAATAGCCTAGAATTCCACGGGGATCCGCATTTTAAATTTTGCAACGAACTCGGTCGCATCGGAAACTTTTGTTCTTTTGCTGCTGTTTGGAATAAAAAAATTAACGAATAGATTTTGCCGTTTTCAAGCCTCGTTGCAAGATATGACGCCCGTCGGATGCGACGCTGCTGCTGTGCTGTGAATATTCAATTGTTTGAAATTTCCCTTTGAATTTTACTTGGGATTGATACGATTTTAAAAATAACATGAAAAGTTTAGAAACTTTAATCCGCCAGCGGAAAAGCGCTCTTAACTGCTGATTTAACCCTTACCATAATAATAATGTAATTTCAATACTCACACCGCACTACTCATCATCACCTATCATATTAGAAGCGTCGGTAGATTAACCGGTATTGACTCGGTCCTCCTAACCAGAGGTCCCGGGTTCAAATCCGCACAGCCAATGTACCAATGAGTTTTTTGAAACTATAATCTAATAATGCCTAATCTAATGCTAAATCACTTTTTTTTTTTACAAAACATTGACACTTTCTAAAATAATTAAAAATCAAAAATCCCGCCACGATTCGCACCAGATTCAAAAGTATCCATCACGCCCGCGGCGTTTTTTAAACTTACTTACATACACTTACCAATTGCTTTAAAGGTGAAGTAAAACATCGTGAGGAAACCTGCACATCTAATTCCAGATGTGTATGAAAGTCGCGTTGCACACGTCTATAGGTGTTAATCTAAATGCCCTACACGTGACCGCGGATGATGATAATGATGGCTGACTCTCGCGTTATACTCGTGACCGGGTGCTGTCCGTCTTGTCAAAGTTACCAATGACATTCAATTATTTTTATGTATAAATTTTCGTGTCATATTGTTTTCATATTCTAATGTCATAATCTGGTTTATTTGAAGAATTTAATTTAGACATTATTAACTAATTATTGTTTATTTCTTGATTTTTCACAAATTAAATTATGTTATTATTATTTTATGACTCAGTGTAATTTGCACCTATTTTAAATAAATACCTTGAATCTTGAATCCCCAACGAAATGGGGAACTGGCTATCTTATCTTCAAGCCGGAACACATCAATGTTTTTAATATTGATGCTTGGCAGCAAGACTTAGATAAGATTGCGGTAGTTACCCAGGCGGGCTTGGAAAGTGCCCTTCCACCAGCTATATTAAATCATACGAAGTTAGCCTCCGCTGGGAATCGAATCCGCGACCTCCTGATAAGGGTATTTTCTGTTAACCTATAATAGACCTATAAAATTTGGCAAGTAATACCGTCTTATACTACTCCTACAAGTATAGGGAAAAATCTGAAAACTATACATTTGTAATTAGATCATAAAAAATATAGTCTTTATTTAAAGTAGGTATGTACGTCATCAATTATACAAGGAACATGTGGGGTATCATATGAAAGGGCTTGATTGGCACAATCTTAAATAGATTTTTAATTATTTTTATGATGCATAGTTTTCGATTTATGACTAAGAATGAAAAAAAAAATCTTTTTTATGTACAGGTAGGTACCTAATAACTTTGGTGTATGTAAGCCGCTGGATGCGGGCAGCGGAGAACCGGTCGTCGTGGAAATCATTGGGGGAGGCCTATGTCCAACATTGGACGTCTTTCGCTTGATATGATGAATAGTTGCAAGTTATGTGATGAGGCCTGGTACAAACTGTTATCCGAACTGAGGCACCGGAAACATCAAGCTGTCTCCAATCCATCTATCGGGAACTTCCCCTGTTCTACCGGAAAGCATTGGATTTTACAGTACAGTCACCAAAAAACATTGTATCCGAGTCACTGACTAATTCGTCTGTTACAGACGCATAAGGCCACTGATGAAGACAGTTCGAAACCTATCCAGTTACAGCGAGGGGTGAGACAGGGAGACGTTATATCTCCAAAACTGTTCACCGCACCGCCCTGAATGATGTTTTCAAGCTTCGGGACTGGGGTGGACTCGGCATCAATATCAACGGCGAGTACATAACCCACCTCCGATTCGCTGACGATATCGTGGTCATGGCTGAGACTATGGAAGACCTAAGCACAATGCTCGATGGCCTCTTTAGCGTGGTCAATACGGATGATGAATTTTGTGATAAATTTTTATCATCTGTTAATAAAAACAATATTTTGTTTTAAAAATGTTTGAAATACATAGCCGTGACGTCATAGTTTTGCAGCGTCATTTGTGTACTCATTTTGTGATTTTTGTTAACGAACTCCGTGGCGTAATGATTAGTCCATTCCCTTCACACCAGGAGGTCGCGGGTTCGATTCCCAGTGGGGTCAACTTGTTAGACTCGGTTTGGTTGGTGGTAGGGCATTTTCTAAGCCCGCCTGGCTAGCTACACCATCTTATCTAACAATTGCCGCCAAACATCAGTGTTTACAAAATTTATGTGTTCCGGCTTGAAGATAAGATAGCAAGTTCTCCTTTGCGTTGGGGTATCTTGGTAAGCCCGCTTCCATCTTCGGTATCATCGTCGCTTACCATCAAGGGCTTTTATTATTTTATTATATCAGCTCATATACGTCCCCACCGAGGGGCTCGAGCCTACCCTGAATCAGGGCGATTAGGCCTTAGTCGACCACGCGGGCCCAGTGCGGGTTGGTCGACTTCACACACAACCTTCGAGTTTCTTCGCAGGCGTGTGCAGGTTTCCTCACGATGTTTTCCTTCACCGTTAAAGCAATCGGTAATTATAAGTACGTAAGTTTTTGAAAAACTCATTGGTACATTGGCCGTCCAGATTTGAACCCGGTACTTTTGGTTAGATGGACCGAGTCGTTACCGGTTGAGCCACCGACGACATCAAGGGCTTACCAAATATGAATTTAAAAAAATAAAATAAAAATTGTACAGCCACACTGTGCATATATACTTTCTCGCGAAGCTTTAACCGTCTGTTGTATTCGGGCAAACAAAAATCAACCATTAACAGTACACTTACTTAGTAGTAAAAATAAAACCGTCAAAGTGCGAGTCAGAACCTCACACATAGGGTACCGTACCATCATACAAGATGACGCTAGTTCTTTCATGTTTAAAAAAGACACAATTTTTTTTTGTATGGGAACGCCCTTATTTATTCACTTTTTCTAATTTTTAGTACCTATTTGTTGTTATAGCGCCGACAGAAATACATCATCTGTGAAATTTTTAACTCTTTATCTATTACGATTCATGAAATACAGCCTGTTGACAGACGGACAGCGAAGTCTTAGTAATAGGGTCCCGTTTTTACCCTTAGGTAGTTGCTGAAAAAATTATAAATAATTTGGCTTTGTATGGGAGGTACCTTGCTCAGATTTTTTCTGGAATAATAAAGTACTCAGTGCACTAGGCCTTATTAATACCCAATTTCAAGGTTCATCAAAATCGTTAGAGCCATTTTTGAGTAAAAAAATAATAATTGATTTTTTACTATGGTGGAAACACAAAAAAATCAAGATAGGGTAAATTAAAAATAAAACGGCTGGAGACATAAAAATAATATTGCCCTAACCCAAATTTCACCGAAATCCGTCCAGTAGTTTGGAAACTAGAGCACAGGTCAAACGTACAGACACACACACACACACATTTTTTTTGTTTTTAGGGTTCCGTACCCAAATCGTAAAAATGGGACCCTATTACTTAGACTTCTCTGTCCGTCCGTCTGTGCCTGTCACCAGGCTGTATTTCGACAGTTGAAATTTTCACAGATCATGTATTTCTGTTGCCGCTATAACAACAAATACTAAAAATTAGAAAAAGTGAAAGTCTCCATACAAAAAACGTGTTTTTTTTAAACCTGAAGAAACTAGCGCCATCTAGTATGATAGTAGGGAACTGAAGAGACTAGCGCCATCTAGTATGATGGTACGGAATGGTATGTTCGGTTCTGACTTGCACTTAGCCGGTTTTATTTAGGCTTTATAAGTGTAAGACAAACGATCTTAACTTCGATTTTTTTTACCATCACAATACCTTCTTCACTTCTTTGTCGCTCGAAAGTAAAAAAAATATATATTGGAAAACAAAACGAGTAAGGTTTTTGAACTTTCCACAAGAGGGCTATTTAGTGATCTATAGTTTATAGCTTTTTTTCCACAATTGGTAAGCCCTGGGCATCATCTCACCTGATGGTAAGTGACGATGATGCCGAAGATGGAAGCCGGCTCACCAAGATTCCCCAACGCAATGGGGATCTGGCTATCTTATCTTCTAGCCGGAACACATCAATGCTGTTAACACTGATGTTTGGCGGCAAGACTTAGATAAGATGGTGGTAGCTAGACAGGCGGGCTATGAAAATGCCCTACCACCAACTAAACCGAGTCTTACAAAGTTGACCTCGCCGGGAATCGAACCCGCGACCACCTGGTGTGAATCGAATGAACTAACCATTACGGCACAGAGGCGGTTACGATCAGCATTCCAATAATATCTAGTAGCTAGGTTTCGTGAGTAGTCTTCCAACGACATAAACTACCCCAAGGTATTTTTTTTAATAATTAAAAATTACATCGATAAAAAGGGGAACCGACATCGCAAAGTGTCTATATATCAAGGGTGCTTTAGGGAGGATAATAAATCATTGACGGGTTCATACTAAAACCCTCATTAAAATGCCAGGTCGATGAGGGGACATCATAAAGAAGCATTTTAGGAGATTAGCAACACCGAAAAGCTCCTTTGATAACTTTTAATTTATAGAGTTTTATGCTATCGATTCTTGTGACTGGTTGTTTTGGGTCGCTTTACTTGCGTGTGATAGGAATAATAATTTTACATGAGCCTTATAGAGCCTTAAAAGCATTAAGAGCGTCAGTAGCGTAATGGCTAGGGCCGTCTCCTCCTGTCCGGGAGGTCGTGGTTCGAACCTGCCACGTACCAATGTCATTTCGATTTTAGATATCATATGTACGTTTGTTATCATATGTAAATTTCAGGGTAGGCTCGAGCCCCTCGGTGGGGACGTATATGAGCTGTAATGATGATGTACGTTTATCCGACGCTCTTATTTTGAAGGAAAACATCGTGAGGAAACCTGCACACGCCTGCGAAGAAACTCGCAGGTTGTGTGTGAAATCGACCAACCCGCACTGGGCCCGCGTGGTCGACTAAGGCCCGATCGCCCTTATTCAGGGTAGGCTGGAGCCCCTCGGTGGGGACGTATATGAGCTCATATGAATGAGCCTTATAAGTCTTGAGATAGGTATGGACAATTTTGTGGTACTGTGTCAGTGAAAATATATTGATATCATACATAACACATGTCGTTTCTACATTTTGTTTATTTTCATTGGTTTATTTATTGGTGATTTTAGATAACCAAGTACAAAGGTTATATTAAATAGCGTAACAAAATAATATAAATATGGACGTATATGGTCGACAACGTAATCCACGTGTTGAAAACAGAAGTTGGTAGGTCATTTTTATAGCCAGCCTGGAGCTACCACCATAAGTGTTAACAACATTGATGTGTTCCGGCTTGAAGATGAGATATCCAGATCTTCATTGCGTTGGGGAATCTCCGTGGGCCGTGGACTGTGGTGGGGCACGCTAGAGTTGTACGTACATAATCGTGGGTTCAAAGGCGCAGCGTGCAGACCCATTGCGGCGCATGCTGCTCACGGACACGCGGCGCATTTTATCTGCGTGGATTCATTTGTTCTACAACGTGGGTTTCCACTACAGAACACACTATACATGAATATAGACGCGCACAGAGACTCATTGGTGACGACGAGCTAGCCAATTGCAAGCTCCATAGCCTTGAGCATCGCCGCAAAGTCGCCTGTCCATCGGTATTCTATCGAATTCATTTCGGAGAGTGCGCGCAAGAACTTCACGACCTCATTCCCCCGGCTCCATTCCACCGTCGGTCAACGGTACGCAGGGAGGGGTTGCACCCCTTTGTTGTTGATGTTCCACCTTTTCGCATGAATCGTTACGCTTCTTCATTTATTATGCGTACAGCACAGGAGTGGAACTCCTTGCCTGCGTCAGTGTTTCCCGATTCCTATAATTTGGGGATCTTCAAGGCAAGAGTGAATAGGCAATTTTTCAGTTTGCGTGTATCATCCTCGACTGTATCATCACTTACCATCAGGTGAGATGCAGTCAAACGCACTCAAATTTTTAATATAAAAATAATTATATAAAAATCGTGCATGGCGTTGACAGCGTTGAGCTATGTAGCGCCTATTCGAGCAAGCCACGAGTGTATCAGTGACGTCAAATGATGCGTAGCGTGTCCGTGGGTTGCAGTGGACACGATCACATACATTTTCTTGCAAAGCGAAGTTTTAACACACGTGCGTTGCCTCTCCGTGCGCCGCGGTGGGTCTGAGCCTTAATATTCGTGTATAGGTGTTCTGCAGTGGAAACGTAGACCCACATTGTAGAACAAATGAATCCCCGCATATAAAATGCGCCGCGGTGGGTCTAAGTCTTAATCATTGCACACACTAACAACGACTGAGCGAAAATCGAATACCAGCATTAGGCCTATAACGAGGTGGGATAAACAGTTTGACATGTTTGGCAATACGAGGTTTACTAAAAGGGACTACATAAGAATTATAGTAATGACATATGGAACGGAGACAGAGTCGCTTACTATGGGCCTCATAAGAAGGCTCAAGGTCACGCAAAGGGCAATGGAGCGAGCTATGCTTGGAATTTCCCTAATACGTAAGAAATGAGGAGATCCGCAGGAGAACCAAAGAAACTGACATAGCTCACAGAATCGCTAAACTGAAGTGGCAGTGGGCAGGGCACATAGCTCGTAGAACTGATGGTTAGTAAAGTTCTCGAGTGGCGACCGCGCACCGGAAAACGTAGCGTAAGCAAGCCTCCCACGCGGTGGACTGACGACCTGGTGAAGATCGCGGTAAGCCGCTGGATGCGGGCAGCGCAGGACCGGTCGTCGTGGAAATCCTTGGGGGAAGCCTTTGTCCAGCAGTAGACGTTTTTCGGTTGACAACGAGGAAAACATATCTAGTTAGCATTGTCAAATTTATTATTACAGATCTTTTATAAAGTTCTTGTGTTGACAAATTTTGATTAGTGTCAAGAGATACATAAAATATCTCTAGAGCCGTACAGCATACTCCTCCTTATATTATGTTGCTGTCGTGAGAGTGAGACAAATGTAGTTTAATTTTTATACAATTTCTGTTTCTCAGCAAGGAAAACTAGATTAAATAATATGATCAAATATCAATTGGAACTTTTTAAACTGTTACTTGAATTTACTTCCAAAGTACATACCTTCGCGAGCGTTAAAAGCGGGCACCTCGCTTTTCTTTGCAAAACTCCAAATTTTAATATAACTATTGCCTTTATTTAATTATTGCTCTTAACTCGTTAATGTGGAATTGAAGATTTGTTTTTCATTTATTGCCTCGTGAATAATTATTGAATTAATTATTTAATTTCTAATAGGTCTTTTAAACTAACCCTGTCGGGTTTTAACGCTTGCGAGTGTGTTATGAGGTTCTGTTGTGGCCCTAAGGGTCACAAATTCGGGGTACGTGGACAGGGTAGCTCGAACCCTAAAAAACTTGAAAACATTTACTTTCACCTTTTCTTTTTATTGTCTTTGTATCCCTGTGCAGGCTGGCTTATTTTTGTGTCGATTCATATTCTAAGCTTTTGGTGAGCTTTCTAGCTGATGCTGCATAGCATCTGAGGAGTTTCTTTATAGATCGTTTCTCAGCAATCTCTAAATGTGGAATATATCTAAAGAATTCTGCACAGAATTCCAAACAACATTCTTTTTTTAATTCAAACGTAGCTTTTTAAATAACGCGTGGCCAGACAGCTCCCCCAAGGGGATTCAATGGACGATTCTAAGGAGATTCTTACAATAGAGATGACGAATGCTAGTCATCTGATTTACTTTTTATCATCTATCAAAACCGTCATTTTGTTCTAAAAATGTTTGAAATACCTAGGCGTGACGTCATAGTTTTGCAGCGTCGTTTAAGTACTCATTTTGTGATTTTGGTAAATTAAAAATCGATGACTTGTGGAAAACAAAACGAGTAAGGTTTTCCGAAGTTTAAGTAGGAGGGCAATTTAGTGATCAAGAGTTCATAATTTATTTCTGATGTTGTCGTTATCCCTACGTACAGTCAAAGTATATAATTATACTTATTAGCACTAACATACAGTATTGACACTCCCTGCCGCTCTATAGAATGCGACCTCACCCCCTCGTCACCCAGTTGATACAGATTAGTTACAGTTTGGTTGTCGAACGTATGGGATTTCGCCGCCATTTGTTTTTTTCCGTCATTCCTTTTTTGAAATGTCATTTCTGGCCCGTTGCATGAAGTGTCCAGGGTGTGGTACAGTATAATTCACTCCCTGCTGCTCTCTAGAATCGATTCTCTAACTAAAGAATTTCACCGCGATTTCGTTTTTTCCGTCATTTGTTTTTTAGAAATGTCATTTCTCGCCCGTTGTATGAAGTGTCAGGGGTGTGCCACTTCTCCGCCAAGCCGTAAAATACATTTCTTCTCTGTTGTAAGACATAGAACCTCGTTGTCATAACATTTTCAAGACGATTTTTCCTTCTGATGGAAATTGTTTTACTATCAAGGACTTTCCCACGCTGTTCTACAAATATTTCCTCAAAGTTATTACACCTGAACAGCAAAGTTATGGCAAAGTTTTTCCCCCCCGAAATCGCGAATTTGTAAGGAAGTAAAGCCCAGTTATATTCCAGTGAAGTTGGCGCCTCTTTTATTCGTTTTACGCAATACCTTTAGCAAGTTTGTTTGAGTAAGTTATTCTGCTTTGTTATATTATAAATTTCTAATTTTCGTAAATTTGTTCTTATACAATACCGCTAACGAGATTCAAGATTTTGTCGTGCTCGAGTTTGTTTAGGAACATGAAATTGTAAAAGTACTTTTTATTTTACTTTTGCTATTGTATCTTGATCAGTAACTATAAAAATTTCTCTTGAAAACTTTTTAGCAGTAAACTTTGAGTTATAAAGGTACCCGTATATCGTGTTTACTTCTTTGTTGGTCACAATCAGGATGAACAATCAATCAGGATCCTTTTCAGAGAGTTTTCGATACATCTTTAATAATATTACAAATGTTCAGGAAAAAATCACACTCGATCATCTAACCCCAAACTAGGCTTCCTTGTACCACAGTATTACAATACAGTGGCTTACAGTAGTGCAACGAATGTACTTACGCAGAGCAACGGAATAGTACTTGCGGGGCAGGGGGCGGTGGGGCGGTAACTCGCGGAGTTTGCAAGGCTGACTACAGGCTAGTACCTACTGCTAGTACCTACGCCGTGGCGTCATCGTGCGACATCAAAGGCGTACTGTAAGCCATATCGTAATACTGTGCCTGTACTATAAGAACCAATGACTAATACATGCATACGTTTAAATACAGAATATACAAAAAATACAGACATTAAACAACCAGACACGAAGCAAACAAAGCTATTCATCACTTGAATATTTGCCGTGGCTGGGAATCGAACCCATGACCCTCGGTCCAGCAGGTAGGAGCGCTGCCACTGGTATGAACGGTACGAGTACCTATCTTAACTTAGCGAATGAATGAATTAATTAATGTTTATTTGCAGTAAATATGGTACCAGTAAGGTGATACTATTACTAATATACATATAGGTATGTATATACTTTGGTGATACATTGTAGAAAGAATCTCATGTTGAGCCATTACACAGTTAGCATGCAAATATTCAACGGGTTCAATATTATACCACAATACATACATCATATCATATCAGCTCATATACTTCCCCACCGAGGGGCTCGAGCCTACCCTGAATCAGAGCGATCAGGCCTTAGTCGACCACGGGGCCCAGTGCGGGTTGGTCGACTTCACACACAACCTTCGAGTTTCTTCAATACACACAAATGTCATAAATTAAGTTAAATGTCAGGAATAAACTCATTTAAATAAAATTTGTATACTTATTACATTAAAAAAACATTACTTGTGTATCAAATTTATAAATAAAAAAATAAATATCATAAAATAAAAGAGATTTACTTATTGAAATTTGAAAAATCACCAAACACTCTATCAAGCATTTAAACAGCTCGTTATAATTTTTTTCCTTTCAGTTCCTTTATATTCTTTGGCAGTTTGTTATGTATTTTGATACACATAATATGTTAGTAGAAAATAGATTTGCCTACGAACACGATTATTTATTTAAATTTATTTTTCAAGACCACAAGATACACGTATGTTAGTAAATAAATAAGCTTCACCTATGTTAGTAACTTATAATTAAAAGAGATTTAGTACGATTGATCAACGTCCACAAAAGTGGACTGTCGAGACTATCGGCTAATGCCCGCAAGATTGTGTTGGGGCTGTCGCGCAACCTGCGAAGTAGCGAGGCAGATTTTTTGCGCCAGACGGCATCGGACCCATCGGTGTGCGCTACAGTTGGATCCTCCCGATTAAATTTCAGCTGATCTGAACTGCCTTCTGGCAGCTCAGGGAGGAACCGATAGTGTCACTTCTTGAATGACATAACCCCTCTCACTAGCACATTAACGTGAATCACCAAGCGGCCGCTCCTATCAGGAGCTCTCCGCGCTGTCCCCTTAGCGTGTATTTTCACAGGGAGGGTGGGGGGTGGGGGGGCGTCGCTCCGATTAGCTTTTTAAGGCAGTAAGTGGGTAGTGCGGTCTTGGGCCTGTGCATATTTATTTATATACTAGCTGTCCCGGCGAACTACGTACCGCCTTACATTACATTACACTGCCCTACCCTACCCTATCCTACCCTACACTACTCTACCCTACACTACACTACCCTACCCTACCCTACACTACCCTAACCTACCCTACCCTACCCTACACTACCCTACCCTACCCTACACTACCCTACCCTACCCTACCCTACCCTACCCTACCCTATCCTACCCTACATAAAAACCTTTTCCTGACAATAACGAACTCGACAAAAAAAGAATTAGCGAAATCGGTCCAGCCGTTCTCGAGTTATGCGCTTACCAACACATTTTGCGATTCATTTTTATATATTAGATACCTTGTGTATGCAAGCATATGTATTCATATAGGCGCAGGGCTATTTAGTAATCTGTGGCAGGGCTGTGAGTCCCACTTAACCAGTACAGCCGGCTGTATTGGTATGCGTAAATGCATTTTCCCCCCTTCCCTCCTACGCAGTCCGAGGGAAAAAAAATCAAAGCCCTGAACGAATTATTAAACTGGATTTGCAGAGCATTGTAAGCCTTCTGGGTGTATCTCAACCACAGGGACCCTAAAATGTATTATATTAATTGATTAAGTACGATCTTACTAATTGTCAATCTAATCAGAAACTCGACACTGAAATCTCGGAATAGCGTTCCTATTGGTATCTATTCTGCACTATAGTTTGTCACTCTCAAGTGAAACATGGGCGTATGTGTATTTGTGCTCAAGGATTGATCCGTTTTCGAAGCGGAACACGGCTTGAATAGCTTGTGGGTATTGCTAAGTGGTTAGTGCTAGGATTTCAGGCGGTTTTCATACAATAATCCTTTGGCACCACAAATTTTAAGGCGAGGGATTGATTGGAACAGTTGTCTCTGTCTTTTTCTTTACGTGTAATTGTAAGACTCGGTTTGGTTGGTAGTAGGGCATTTTTCTAAGCCCGTCTGGCTAGCTACCACCATTTTATATTATTTTTTAAGTGTTGCCGCCAAATATCAATGTTGGTATCACTGGTGTGTTCCGGCATGAAGATAAGAAAGCCAGCTCCCCATTGCGTTGGGGAATCTTGGTAAGCCCGCTTCCATCTTGGGCAACATCTTCACTTACCACCGGTGAGATGTTGTCAAGGTCTTATTAAAAAAATTCTACGAAGTAGCGCGACACAGTGAGTTGTATGCGATTTTTCGAGTGACTTCAATACGACGACGAGGCACACATAAAGAGTGTTTTGGGCAAATTTTAGGGTTCCCTGCCAAGGGTTAAAGGAATTGGCACAGAACCCTTTAAATCGCCGCTCCACATACAAGAGATGAGTTCTTAAATTTGAAGAAGACCCGGTAACTGGACCCCATTACTAAGCCTTCGATGTCAGTCTGTCTCTCCGACTTAAGGCTGTATAATATTTTGAACCGTGATAAGTCACCGGATAAAATTTTCACAGAATATCTGTGGTTATATGGAATTTACTAAAAAAATATTAAATTTTGAAAAAGTTAAAATTAGGGATGTCCCATACAAGAAACCTGTTTTCCTAAAGGTTTTCGGTTTTTTTTCTATCGTTAAAACGATAACATATACAAGCATAAATCTTAGTGTGGTTGATTATAGAACTAATCTTTATGTTAATCAAGAAATAATACAATCTGGCCATGTGTGAATCGTACTAGCGCTAAAGAGTCCGAACTGAATGAAAAAAATGTTTTTTCCTGTCGCTCGCGTTGATGTTTTTTGTTCGAAACTATTAGGTATCATTGTTACACTAGTGTCTAGAACTGAGACATGGTCGCTTACTATGGGCCTCATCAGAAAGCTCAAGGTCACCCAAAGGGCAATGGAGCGTGCTATGCTCGGAGTTTCTCTGCGTGATCGAATCAGAAACGAGGAGATCCGAAGGAGAACTAAAGTAACCGACATAGCTCATAGAATCGCTAAACTGAAGTGGCAGTGGGCAGGGCACATAGCTCGTAGAACAGATGGCCGATGGGGCAGTAAAGTTCTCGAGTGGCGACCGCGCACCGGAAAACGTAGCATAGGCAGGCCTCCCACGCGGTGGACGGAAGACTTGGTGAAGATCGCGGGAAGCCGATGGATGCGGGCAGCGCAGGACCGGTCGTCGTGGAAATCCTTGGGGGAGGCCTTTGTCCAGCAGTGGACGATTTCCGGCTGATATGATGATAATGATGATGATGATGACTAGTGTCTAGAGGTGTGGTGGTGCACGTCTCCGATTCGAACTTAGCTGTTTTTTTTATTATTATCTCCAAAAATTTTGTAATAGATAAAAGTGTGTCACAGCTCGAGAACACTCAGCTTGTGGATTTTCGTCCTATGTAATAAATAAATATTCTGGGACAAATCAATCATGGCCCCAAAGTAGGATTCCCTGTGTTATGGGAACCAGAGACTGATATACATACTTATATACGTTTAAATATATACATACATATATAGAGATTGAACACCCAGACACAGAGCAAACTAATCTGCTCATCACACAAATGTTTGCCCTGGATGGAGATCGAACCCACAACCCTCGGCTCAGTAGTCAGGAGCACTAACCACTGAGCTACCGAGTCATCATCATCATCATATTAGCCGAAGGACGTCCACAGCTGGACATAGGCTTCCCCCAAGGATTTCCACGACGACCGGTTCTGCGCTACCCTCATCCAGCGGCTTCCCGCGACCTTAACCAGGTCACAGTATTTATATTAGTACTAACGACCAGGTCATCGGTCCAGTGAGTGGGAGGCCTGTCTACGCTACGTTTTCCGATGTGCGCCGGTCGCCACACGAGAACTTTTCTACCCCAATGGCCGCATTATGCCATACAATACAAATGACGTGGACGTCTTCTACCTTTACTGATGTCGTTTTTATGGTTCCGTACCGAAAGGGTAATAATTATAAACAAAAAAAAAACCGACTTCAAACAGGAAACTAAGGTTCCCCTCGATTTTCTGAGATGCCATCATCAGATCCTGGTTTCCTTATCATGGTACCTACAAAAAAATAATCATCAAAATCGGTTCATATACGACGAAGTTATCCGTGAACACACAAAAAAAATACACGTTCGAATTGAGAAACTTTCTCCGTTTTTGAAGTCGGTTTAAAACGGGACCCTATTACTAAGACGTCCGTCCGTCTGTACGTCTGTCACTAGGCTGTATTTCACGAACGTTGCCGCTATAACAACAATTACTAAAAATTAGAAAAAGTGAAAGTCTCCATACAAAAAACGTGTTCTTTTTTTAAACGTGAAGAAACTAGCGCCATCTAGTATGATAGTACGGAACTGAAGAAACGAACGCCATCTAGTATGATAGTACGGAATACTATGTGCGCGGTTCTGATTCGCACTTTTTTCCAAAGAATAATCAAACTTTTTAGGGCCTTGCATTCGTAATTTCTCGTATTGGAATCGGAACAATGCATACACACTCTACGAGCATAGTGGGTGGATAATGTATCCCTGAGTGGTGTCTATTGTCACAGTCCGTGTGCTTCAGAAGTGCGTAGCTATGTGGGTTAAGAGCAGAACGGGTGAAATATGGCCTTCAGCTAGGCCTGGTTAAGTATGTAATATGTACTAGTGGCACACCCCGGACACTTCATGCAACGGTCGCGAAATGACATTTCTAAAAACAAATGACGTAGCAAACGAAATTACGGCAAAATCCTATACGTTCGAAAACCAATCTAGAGAGCGGCAGGGAGTGTCCATACTGTATGTTATATGTATTTGGCTGTGGGATCTGTAGGCCCCGCGAGTTTTTCGAAATGGCTGAAATATAATATATTTTACGTTTTCAAGCCCCAAGACTCCGCCATTTTTAAAAATTAGTTAAAACTGAATTGACAACTTAAACAAACTTAACCACTTCGAAAGTGCTGACTGAAGTGAAAACTTTTTACAGTTTTATAAGTTTTGACCCTACGAGTGTTCCTGGTACGGTGTCGCTTGCATTACAGTGTCGCGAGTTCAATGGTTTTTTCCCATCTCGTTTTATAAGTTTTGACCCTGCGAGTGTTCCTGGTACGGTGTCGCTTGCATTACAGTGTCGCGAGTTCCATGGTTTTTTCCCATCTCGTTTTATAAGTTTTGAAGTTTTGACCCTGCGAGTGTTCCTGGTAAGGTGCCGCTTGCATTACAATGTCGCGAGTTCAATGGTTTTTTCCCATTTCATTTTACAAGTTTTGTAGTTTTGACCCTGCGAGTGTTCCTGGTACGGTGTCACTTGCATTACAGTGTCGCGAGTTGAATGGTTTTTCCCATCTCGTTTTATAAGTTTTGACCCTGCGAGTGTTCCTGGTACGGTGTCGCTTGCATTACAATGTAGCGAGTTCAATGGTTTTTTCCCATCTCATTTTATAAGATAGATAGATAGATAACACGTTTATTTGTTTTTAAGTTTTGACCCTGCGAGTGTTCCTGGTAAGGTGCCGCTTGCATTACAGTGTCGCGAGTTTAATCGTTTTTTCCTATCTTAAAAATGCGTATTGGTAACTCATATAACAGTTATTAATTGACTGAGCGAGTAAGAAAACGATTTCGTTTGTCTATTCGGCGGATGTCCTGCCGTTCACCTCTATTTTTAACCGTTTCTAGAGAAAGTTTGTGAGCAGGTTCGATAATTAATAAATAAATCTTTAAGCGCGTTGGGTTAAGTTAAGAAGTTTTAACTTCAAAAAAACATATTTATCAAACCTGCTCACAAACTTTCGCGAGAAACTTCCATAAGAAAAATGTCCATAATGTGAAAAAAAGTTTCACTTTTACCGTGGTTTCATAAAACTACACCATCCTTTTTTACAGTTACGACACCGCTATTTTCGGAAATCTGAAAAGTATGGGAAATAGTAGGTCACCTAAATTTACAAGAAAAAATATCACGGCTGAGTAGGCTTTCTTAGTTTACGAGTGATAGTCGACTAACTTAAGACAAGCATTTGTATTTGTAAAAGGAATAAATATAATGTAACTGCATAATAAACATTCAGTCCGCAAAATAACTACTTGAGCGGCAAGATTTCATGATTGAGCGGCAGAAAAACATGTCTATAAGCAGCAACTCAACACTGTAGGAAGAGTGTGGTACGGGGAGTTCTAAATGGAAGCGGGAGCGAGCGAAGCGAGCTCGGACTTGCGGAGCACCCCGACTCGGATCCGTTAGGTTCGGAGACTGTGCGGGGAGGCGAGCTTAGCTCGTAGTGTTAGGTTTAACATGAGAACACAGAAGTAGGAGCCCCGAAGGGGCTCCGTCGACCACTCAACACTGTAGGAAGAGTGTAGTACGGGGATGTTTAAAATAATTACAGCCATCCAGAATGACATAAATTGCTGATTGATTTTGAAATGTTTGCTGACCATGAGTTGCTGACCAATTAGCTATTTCTGCTCACCGATTATATTTTTCTGCTCACAGAAATAACAATACTATGCTAACCATTTAATTGACACCCTTTGTAAAAAGTTCAACTCCTTAATGGGTGGTATGTCTAAATCCAAACTGCAAAATTATTATTTTTTTTTTAAACTTTCATTTTTTATGACTACAGAAACCTTCTTTGTAAATTTTTCGACACGCACTTAGCCAGCTTTATTAGGTCTAATTTTTATTGAAACGCTTAGTTAGTGATAACCTACATACTATAAATGACCTTTTAATTACCTTTTTTGCGTGCAATATACAATCTCGTACCTAGCAAATTTTATGCCACGACGACGGGTCTCTCCTGGCGCGGCGGTGGCGCATAAAACTGGTAACGTTGTACGCGTTTCGCTTGAGCAGCCGGTGGCGGCCCGGCTTGCGAGAGCCTGCCCGAGCGGGCCGGTAAGTGTAGGTATATTTTGAGGGGCCTAGGTATAAGCGAGTGACGGGACACTGGACCTGGGTTGGGTTGCTGAGTCATATTATAGTTCGTTCACTCATATAACTGCATCTTCGATTAATTCCGCGAGCCAGCAGCGGCAACAGTCAAACACTCCGACAAAGTGGCCGCGTTGAGTTCAATCGCGACGCCGCGCCAACAAAGTCGGCTAAAGCGCGGCGGGCGGCGCGTTTAAACTCAAGGCGGCCTCTTTGACAGAGTGTTGTCGCGAGCCGTAAAAGCTGCAGTTAATTCAGCAAACGAACTTTAACTGCTGTTGAGCCATATTTACTGAAGCTTTTTTTCATAATGTATGGTCACAGATTACTAATTAGTTACTAGTATGGTCGACAAATCAGAATACTTTTAGATGCTCTTAAATGGTTGCTAACCAAGTAATTTTAAGAAAAAGTTAGCTTTTTTAGGAGACAAAAACTGCTATTTAAAAGAAGCTGATTTAAAGTTTGGATGCAGGGTTTATTATTTCTCAAATTATTCAAAATTTCAAAATTATTCAGTTCATAAATTATTCAAAATTATTCAGTTCATAATGATTGAGTATAGAAACCCTAGTTTACGAGTCCTGCATCAATTCTCTTCATCATATCATATTAGCTGATAGCTGATAAATGTCCCCACCGATGGGCTTGAGCCTACCCTGAATTAGGGCGATCGGACCTTGGTCGACCACGCGGAGCCAGTACAGGTTGGTCGACTTCACACACAACCTTTGAGTTTCTTCGCAGGCGAGCGAAGGTTTCCTCACGATGTTTTCCTTCGACGTAAGAGCTCGGTGGTGTAACGACTAGGGTTGCTACTTCGATCCGGGAGGTCGTGGTTCGAATCCTGCCACGTACCTACCAATGTGTTTTCGAATTACGATTTCATTCGTACGCTTAAATCCAATTTGTTTACATCGTAATAATACTTATTGTGAAGAGGAAAATGATAAAATTTATATTGCTACAAAACATAAACATGTTTTGGTAAGTGTTCTTTTTGTTTATCATGCCCTCCAAAAATACACGATACAGAAGACGATCAAACAAACGATAGCAAACAGTTTTTAGGGTTCCGTGTCAAAAGGGACCCAACGGGACCGAGGGTGTATTATTTCTATTGCCGCTATAACAACAAAAAATAAACTGGCCAAGTGCTAGTCGGAACTGCAAACATAGGGTTCCGTACCAGCATACTAGATGGCGCTAGTTTTTTCACGTTTAAAAAAAATACGTTTTTTGTATGGAGACTTTCACTTTTTCTTATTTTTAGTACTTGTTGTTATAGCGGCAACAGAAATACATCATCTGTGAAAATTTCAACTGTCTAGCTATCAATGTTCATGAAATACAGCCTGGTGACAGACGGACAGACGGATCAACAGCGCAGTCTTAGTGATAGGGTCCCGTTTTTACCCTTTGGGGACGAAACCCTAAAAATAAAGTTTTATTTGTAGTTATAGCAGCAACATAGATACATTATCTGTGAAAATTTCAACTGTCTAGCTATCAATGTTCATGAAATACAGCCTGGTGACAGACGGACAGACGGATCAACAGCGCAGTCTTAGTGATAGGGTCCCGTTTTTACCCTTTGGGGACGAAACCCTAAAAATAAAGTTTTATTTGTAGTTATAGCAGCAACATAGATACATTATCTGTGAAAATTTCAACTGTCTAGCTATCACGGTTCATGAAATACAGCCTGGTGACAGACTGACAGACGGATGGACAGCGCAATCTTAGTAATAGGGTCCCGTTTTTACCCTTTGGGTAAGAAATCCTAAAAATAAAGTTTAAAATAAAGGGAGCTCCCATACAATAAGTATTTTTTGTACGATGGTACGGAACCATTCGTGTGCAAATCCGCCTCACACTTGAACGGTTTTTATTTATCAGGACGTACGTCATGACTATTGAGCGAACTTTATATATTTATTTATTTATATACACTTATAGTATACTAAATTATACTTATAGTAATTCATATGGGATATTATATATAATGTACAGTAGGCGGTCTTATTATATACATAGTACCAATTCCCTATATTAATTACATAATATACATGACATACTTACGTTAACATATCTTCCCTACTAATCCCTTCCCTACTAATAATATTATAAATGTGAAAGTAACTCTGTCTGTCTGTTACGCTTTCCCGCAAAAACTACTGAACGGATTTGGCTGAAATTTGGTAAGTAGACAGATTAGGACCTGGATTCAGACATAGGCTACTTTTTACCACGCACTGCGCACCCTCGAAAAGTCATAGAAACGTTGTCCATGCGGGTGAAACCGCGGGAAACAGCTAGTAATATATAAAAATGAATCGCAAAATGTGTTGGTAAGCGCATAACTCGAGAACGGCTGGACCGATTGGGCTAATTCTTTTTTTGTCCAGTTTGTTATTGTCAGGAGAAGGTTCTTATGTAGGGTACGGTAGGGTAGGGTAGGGTAGGGTAGGGTAGGGTAGGGTAGTGTAGTGTAGGGTAGTGTAGGGTAGGGTAGTGTAGGGTACGGTGGAAAGAAACTTTAAGCGCGTTGGGTTAAGTTAAGAAGTTTTAACTTTAAAAAAAACATAATTATCGAACCTGCTCACAAACTTTCTGGTTGGTACGTGTTTCAATAATATCAAACGTAAGTCTATTCATTTTAAGTTCAAATCAATGCGAGCTTCAACGCGGCTGTTACGTTGAAACCGAACGGATTCTCGATTTTTACATGTTTATTTATATTACTTTGCATCGCTTTCAAATAAGTTTAAAAAAAATGTGTTTAACCAAATTAAAGTTCCTAAAGTCACCGATTTTTGTGTGTAACTTTTCATTCAATACAATTTTTTTTCTAGAAATTTTGCAATTAATGCCAAAAAGTATTTTTTTTACATCAAAAGTGGTAAGGTTTAAAAAATTGTAATCAAATTAATCGATTTTTTATTACTCTAAGTATATTATATATATTTTTCCATGGTGAAAGCTTTACACAGTCTCTCAATAATTTGAATTGAATATTGTCATTTGACCCATCTTAAGGCCTTAAACCAATCTGATTACACTCTTTATAATCGTTTCGTACTTAGTTTTCCAGCTATGTTTCTGTTTTGCAGCAATTTCTGTTTTCCTCTTAAATGTATGATTAAACCGCCACGAGATTGGCATATTTTGGCGGTTATGATAGGGATATTCATTCATAGGCAGGCTGAATATTGCTTTTGCATAATATATGCGTAGTCAGTTAATCTCAATGATTAAGTAGACGGACGTAATCGGATCAATCGAACAAAGAGAATGGAATTAGGATACTCAAGTGACCTAGATACGGTATTTTTGTACCATTTTCGCAGTAAAGTTCTTTTTATCCCTAATTGGTAAGCCATTGACATCATCTCATCTGATGTTAAGTGACGACCATGCCGAATACGGAAGTGGGCTTGTCAAGATTCCTCAATGGAATGGTGAACTTGCTAACTTATCATCAAGCCGGAACATTGATGCTTGGCGGCAAGATTTAGATAAGATGATGGTAGCTAGCCAGGAGTATTCCCTTTCATCAACCAAACCGAGTAATACAAAGTTAGACTCCGCGGGGTTGCCTGGAAGAAATTTCTTTAAGCAATAAGGCCGCCTACATTGAAAAATTTAAAACTTTACTGTTTATTCTGTAGTATTATCTATTTATATTTTTGATATTGTACAGTTAAGCATATTTGATTTGATTGATTTGATTTTAATCGAACCCGCGACCTCCTGATGTCAAGCTAATGTACTTAACCATTACGCCACGTAAGTGGTTGTTCCTGTAAAGCAAAAACGCATATACGTCTCTGTTCCGTTCTGTCCGTCGTGGGTAAAACATGTCTTGCTATATCTACGTGTTAAAATTCATTATTAAGTATTAAATAAATATAGTTAAACTCGTGCTAAATTTAAATTTAGACAGAATTCGATAGCTAAACAAACTAACAGGCAAATTAAGCTAAATATTGGTTCAACCTAAACAAACGACGATCGAGTCTCTTTATATATGTAAGAAGACGAATTTAAGTAAGAAAATGAATTAAGTAATAGTTATTTACTAGCTTTTGCAAGCGGCTTCGCTCGCTTTAACATAGTTTCTATGACTGTCTTCGAGGGTGCGCAGTGCGCTAACCGCAAGTGGCTCGCGAGCATGGAAAAAATAGCCTATAATATGTTAATCCAGGTCCTAATCTGTCTATACCTACCAAATTTCATCCAGATCCGTTTATCTGTTGTGGCTTGAAAGAGTAACAAATATCCATGATACACCCATACATACGAACTTTTGCGTTTAAAATATTAGTAAGGATGGTACCAGTGACATTTGTAAGCCCGAGCTACAGGCGAGGGTTTACCATTGTGACGAGTTTGCCATTTACCTTTTACACCCATGTACCATACGATGTTTTCAATACAGTTGTGAGAAAACAGGTACCTAAAATTTTAAAAAAAAGACCAAAACAGAAAAACATAAATTATGGCCAAGAACCACCTCTATCACTTCAGCTTTCAAACAAAAAAAAACGCATCAAAATCGATCCATTCGTTCAAGAGCTACGATGCCACGAAATGACAGACAGATACACACGTTAAACTTAATTATAACACCCATATTTTTGCGTCGGGGGTTAAACATACATGAGTACATAACTATCAAGGTTTCGGCAACCAAGCTTCATTTTACGCGACATATACAGGGTGTAACATAAAGGTGTGGTGATACTTTAAGGTGGGCTTGTACTCATCAAACTGAACCACTTTTGTTCTGCAACTTTGCTGAAATCGCAATTTTTTTTTTATTTTTCGTACAAATCGTTCAGCTGATTAAACGGTTTTGTATGAAAAATCCAATAAAAAATTTGCGATTTGCAGTACAAAAGTTGCTCAGTTTGATGAGTGCAAGCCCACCTTAAAGTATCACCACACCTTTATGTTACACCCTGTATAATAATAACTATTCATTATTTATTCGTATTCACAGCTAAAACAACCCATCTCAGTTTTACGAACATTGCGCCATATTTCAGCTAAGCACACAAACGCATGCGTAAGCTTTTTTCAAATATTACCATAAATAGATTACAATAAAGTTTGTCACACACGGGAAAAATACTATAATATTTTATCTGCGAGAATCTGTGAGTATCTTAAGATATAAACTTATAGTACGTATCGTAAGGTATCACACATGGGACAGATACGATAATACATTATGAAAACCGAACATACTGTTAAGAGTCTTTGAATGAGCTACACTTAAAATTTAATGCTTTATACAGGGTGATTAAGAAAATGAGTTCGCGTATGTTGCTATTGGACTTACTAGACAGTTCGTCAGAGGACGAAGCTGATTTTGAATTTGACTTACATGTTGCTTTTGCGAAAGTAGCGTGATACTTACACCCTCCTCACTCCTCACCGCAGACCACCCCCGAACACATCCGCGCCGCCTGAAGTTTTTTTTGTCACAATGATAAGCCCTTGGCATCATCTCATCTGATGGTAAGTGACGATAATGCCGAAGATGGAAGAGGGCTTACCAAGATTCCCTAACGCAATGGGGGATCTGGCTATCTTATCTTTAAGCCGGAACACATCAATGCTGTCAACACTGACGTTTGGCGGCAATACTTAGATGAGATGGTGGTAGCTAGCCAGGCGAGCTATGAAAATGCCCTACCACCAACCAAACCGAGTGTTATAAAGCGACTTCCTGGTGTAAAGCAAATGGACTAACCATTACGCCACGGAGGCGGTTAAAACTCTTTGAATAATGCTGTATTTATCTTAAGATAACTATCTGTGCGTATATTTTATCTTACAGTTATCTGTCATTATCGCTCGTTATCGTTCGGTATATGCAGATAGACGACGATCAAATATATACGAGTATATATTATCAGCACCGTGTGTGTACATTCATTGATATGTATGAAGAGCTATATTGTAAGATATCTGGTTCGATAAAGATAGGTATAATATTATAAGCACTTTAATGCTTAGGAGGTTAACCTCCTTGGATAACATACCCTATTCTTTGGTGTACCTAACCTTTGCAATTTACGTATCTATCTCCTTCTGACACAAGCCACCGTGGTATTTACTCTCCTTTCTTTACAAAGATATAATATAAAGAGAATCTAACCTTATGTAACCTCTCGGAGGAAAAACCTTTCTTTCTTAAGTATCAAAAGTATCAAAGAAGATTCTGTATCTTAGGTTATTATGTTTTTTTATTTGCTAGAAATTTAATGTTCCTCGGAGCTAGAAATTAGAAAAAAGTGGCAATGTAACAAAAAAAACCATATGCAGTAAAATAAATTTTGTGCACAGTAAACTGACTTAGAAAGTACCAATTTTCAAGCAACTTTATTGAAAATAAAATTGCGGACATTTACAATGAAGAGTCTAGGCTTACGCAAGTAAAGATGCCTCATATGAAATTCAGAGCACTTCCAAGCTATATACCAAAAGAAACGACCGTCTTTTGTACAAGGGTGCATTTAATTTTCCGTAATAATCTCGGTTGAAAAAGCGGCAAGCCACTATAAAAGTTCCCTCTTGTTCGATAGCATAGCCATGTGGCAGGCAAATTGTATGATTAGTGATTTTACATACGGTCAGGCAAATTATATTATTCGTCCTTATGTAAATGGTCAGGAAAAATGTAAAATGCTGTACGCCAATTCTGGCAATTTGTAATAAATGTAAAATTTTGTACGCAGATTGAAAAATGCCGAGTCAGGCAAATTGTCAAAATTCCGTAGGGCAGATTGTGAATGTTAGGTTCGGTCAGGTTTGATTAAGAACCCCGCCCACTCCATTATATAATTGGCCTGACATTTGCCCGACCGTATGTATAATGACGAATCATACAGTATGCCTGCGACATCCATAACGTAAAGAAAATGGCACATCTAAATTTTTGACTGACATTTTCTCTGCAAAAGTTTTATTACACTTGCAGGTGTTGCAAGGAAACGATTTATTTTTCCCCCGCTACTGAGTTACTATGTAGTTAAGTTTCTACCTACTCTCTATTGCAGCACTAAGGAATATTTCAAACCGTTCTGATGGGTTTCTTTTGGCTCTGTGCACGAGTTCAGCGCCACCTAGCGTCCGCAACTTTGTTGGCTCTGACGTTTTGACATTTAATCACGACATTGTGACAATTATTATTATAATCCAAAATTATCTATTAATTTATTTCCAAAATACCTGTGATACTTTGATTTGGGTGGAGAAAGGGTTGTAAAATCATTTTTGGACATTCAAATCATATGAGGTATGTAAAATAAGTTCAAAAAGTGTGTTTTATTTTGAACATGTCAGGGTTTGTTAACTTCATTTTTAGTTGTGGTTTTAATGTAAAACAAGAAGATAAAGCTACTTCATAGTTTCATTCATTAATAATAAACATATTTAATTGTTCCTGTATCCCTAGAGATAAATTAAATATTATCGTCTTCAGATCGAAATGAATATTATTTTAAGGACCGGGTTTTATTAAAATTAGGTACAAAGTCTGAACAGTTTACTGAGCCAACATTATTTTTACTTTTGGCCACTATGAGCGCTGCGTTCGATTATATTACCCCCACCTAGTACTTCGCACCCAGCGAATATGCGTTAGGAATTATGATATAAACGGTTACCTATTTTTAAGTCCATTGGCTTCACTTAAGGAGGTCGCAGGTTCGCTTCCCGGCGGAGTCTAACTTAAGATTCTTTTTGGTTGATAGACCATCATCATAAACAGGATGTAAAAAAATTGGTGTAAGACCCGTTAACTGGAGGTTCTACTCATCATACTGAACAACTTTCCCCACGGAACCAATAGTCAATTCTTAAAAAAAATAATTGAACCATGCATACTAAATTGCACAAAATTGGTCGATCAGCTAATCGATTTGTATGAAGAGTAATTTTTTTTTGCGATTTCAACAAAGTCGTAGAACTAAAGTTGTTCAGTATGATGAGTAGAAGCCCCAGTTAACGGGACCTACACCAATTTTGTTACACCCTGTATAAGTCTTGCTGCCATACCTCAATATTAACAGCATTGATGTGTTTGAAGATAAAATAGCCAGTTCCCCATTACGTTGGGGAATCTTGGGAAGCCCGCTTCCATCTTTTGCATCATCGTCACTTACCATTACTTAATACATAATCTCACTTGAGATGATGCCAAGTACGTACCAATTGTGGATAAAAAAATGCCCCGAAACCTGAGATGAATTCAATTTTTTTCTGGAATCGGTCTCAGGTGCCTAGTTGTTCAGTAACTGATAAAAAAAGGAAAAAACAAAAAATAGGGTGCCAGATTTTTTTCTTTATAAGACCCCTCTATAAAATATCAGTACGAATATGCAACTTCTAATTATTTTACGTTTGGTTAAATTTACCATTTTCAGCCAGCTTTTAAAATATTTTTTTGAAAAACCTACAAACTTTTAGGTACAAGATTTTATTTAAAAGCCGAATGCTCAAATGATTATAAAAAATTCACGGTTCTAAATTTTAAAAAAAAGGTGAGCATGCTGTATATCATGCGATTCTATTGAAAAATAAAAGACGATTCTGGGACCTTGATTCCACCGCCAAAGTTCATCTTCAAAACAACAAAAGATTCTATTGTCATCGGGAATACGGCGTCATTCCAAAATTCAGCTTAATCGGACCCATTTAAGTAGCTCTAAAATCGATCGCGAGATTTGAACTAAACAAAAATACATACATACAAACATTACTAGTTATATAAAGGCTTTTAATTAATAAAAAGGGAAGAGGTTCTCAATTCGACTGTATGTTTTTCAGTGTGTTTTTTTAATAACTAAAAAAAAAAGAAAAATTGTACCTGTTTGTTTTGTTCAATAGCTTACTATATCACCAAAGAGACCTATTTCATCTGTATCAACACAATTTTATTAAACTATAATAAATTACAAATACAAATTTGCTTTGTTTGCAGCCCAAAAGTCATAGTACAGATTTCTAATATTATAAATGTGAAAATGTGTTTGTTTGTTTGTAACCTTTTCACACTTTAACGCCTTGACCAATCTTAATGAAATTTGGCATGCAGGTAGCCTGTGTCACGAGGAAGGACATAGGCTACTTTCTATCCCTTGAAAATTGCATAGCCCGATGCAGTTCCTGAGGGAACTGAAAAAATACTCTTTTTTTTGGGCAACGGAACAATGGATTGTTGTGATTTTTTGCACAGAGATGGTTGAGTGGGTAGAAAATGACATGATTTACTTAAAAGCATATCCTGACATAGTTCCCGAGGGATCTGGAAAAAAAATCAAGTCCAGGCTCGCGAGCCGCTTGCGGCACGGGCACCGCGCACCCTCTAAGACAGTCATTACAATGATGTCCACGCGGGCGAAGCCGCGGGCAAAAGCTGGTATAAAATAAAAGTAAAAGTAAAAAATTATATAAAATATTTTTTTTTTTTTTTTTATTCACAATTGGTAAACCCTTGACAACATCTCACCTGGTGGTAAGTGACGATGTTGCCGAAGATGGAAGCGGGCTTACCAATATTAAAACAGCTTATCCAAGCTTACCTTGATAAATACACCGTGCAAGCTACAACTCCACGTTATCGTGTTCAGAGCAGTAAAGAAGCTTCCTCTTTCTCTTCCTGCAGTTAGTTACAGATTAAGTTTCTCTTCGCCTCACTTCAAATTCTATTTATTTTGTAGTATCTCCAACCGTCCGTCGTCACCCGCAATAACTGTCCGCTATTTCTCATTCCACCTGTGACATTTATAATATAGCGCGGTTATCTGCCGCCTGCATGCGGGTACGTCGCCGCAGATATATTGCCCCCTACATCATAAGTTGACGACCCACGCCACACGTGCGACTTAGTTCGTTGCTAGTTTAGTTTTGTTTATACAGGATGTAAAAAAAAATGGTGTAGGACTCGTTAACTGGGGGTTCTACTCATCCTACTGAACAAGTTTCCCCAAGGAACCCATAGTCAATTCTTAAAATGTAGTTGGAGCCAAACTTCTTTATCGGTATTGAAACGTATTCTTTCTTCAACGTGTCTTTAGTCATGTTGGTCGTATTTGATCGATTGTATTGGATTGGTCAGATTTGGTCGATTTTATGCGAGGCACCCACCCCCTTGGGTAGCAGAATGCTTCGCTGAAGAAGAAATCATCATCGGTTTTATTCAGAGTTTTTTGCTTAGTACCTAGTTTACAAAGCGGCGCAAAATCCGCCACTTTACAAATCGTCGCCGTTTTATAATCCGGCGCCATTCAGCGCGCCGTTTTGGAAACCGGCATTTTTTACTTCGTAGGTACCTAGTTTACAAAGCGGTGCAAAATCCGCCGCTATACAAATCGTCACCGTTTTATGATCCGGCGCCATTTAGCGCGCCGTTTTCAAAATCGGCGGATTTTACGTAACGGCTGCGACGTACAATTATAACGTACCTATACTAACGTTACATATGAGTACATATTGTAAAAGAAAATGGTCTAGGACCCAATAACTGGGGGTTCTCATCGCACTGAACACCTTTCCCCAAGCAATCCATAATCAATTCTACACAGACAGCGTTGGAGTGGAACTTCTTGCCCGAATGTGTTTCACGACTCTCAAAATTTGGGGATCTTCAAGGCAAGAGTGAATAGGCATTATTTGACAGAGAAACACCGCACCGACATTTTGCCCTCGCTGACGAGGGCGGCGTCCCCCAGCTTCTGGCGCTTACCAGCGCTACCGGCACGTACCGGGCCGCTTCTCTCCGATCCTAAGCCGAGGTCCGTGCCCACCTGGGCGCCCTTAGGCAGTTGCATCCTTTTGCTTTGCACTAGGTTGAGTGCCTTCCGCACTAGCCTCCCCCTACCCGGTGAAGTTGTAAAGGCCCCCACGGCCAACAACAAGCTTGTCCTTTAGAAAAAATAAAAAAGCGTGTGGCACTCGGGGACTGCCGCGGTAATCTATTGCATAGCATTTTTTATCAACTTATGCAATTATAATTATTTATTTATTTTTTATTTATGCAGTATTTATTCACTATTTTTTTGATGTTTTACTGTTTTCGTGTGCTTCTTTTGATTAAAGGACCATATAGTTTTGAAGTTTTTAGTTACTGGAATGATTGATTCCAAAATCGATATCTGAGGGTCCCTGAAGTCCCTTATCATTATCAAGAATCCGTTGCCATAATTTAAAAAAGTGGCCGACAATTTTGGAAGCAAACGGTCCAGTAACTAAAAAGTTCAAAATGGCAGCCGCTTTTTTCAATTCGGGCAACGGATTCGTGATAAGGGACCTTAGGGACCCCCAGATATTGATTTTGGAAGCAATAAGTCCAGTAACTAAAAAGTTCAAAATGGCGGCCACTATTTTCAATTCGGGCAACGGATTCGTGATAAAGAACCTCGCAGGGACCTTCAGATATCGATTTTGGAAGCAATCGGTTCAGTAACTAAAAAGTTCAAAATGGCGGCCACTATTTCACTTCCGACAACGGATTCGTGACAAGGGACCTCAGGGACTCCCAGATATCGATTTAGGAAGCAATCGGTCCAGTAATTAAAAAGTTCAAAATGGCGGCCACTATTTTCAATTCGGGCAACGGATTCGTGATAAGGGACCTCAGGGACATCCGTCATATTCCGACATCATTCATTCGTCATTTTCCATCCGTCTTTCGTCATCAGTCATCCGTCATCCGTCATTTTTAATCGCCATCGTCAGTCATCCGTCATCCGTATCATTATCATCATCATCCGTCATCCGTCAGCCGTCATTCTTCATTCGTCATCCGTCATCCGTTATTCGTCATTCGTCATCGTCATACATCCGTCATCCGTCATCGTCATTGTCATCGTCAACGTCATCGTCATCGTCATCATCATCATTATCATCATCGTCATCGTCATCATGATGGATAGATATGGCACTGTAAGTTTTTTAGAACTCAAATTTTTTTTTTTTGGGGTGTCTGGTTTTATTTTGTTACGAAATTTCTTGATTCGGTCCCCTCAAAGCCCGCGATAAAAGCTATACAATAGCTTAAAATGCATTGATTGAATTCGCGTGGACTATACTCGACTAAATCGTCACTTTTGAATCAGGTGAAATGTAGTCAAACGCACTAAAATTTTTAGTATTATCATTATCATTTATTTCATAAACAGACAATCTGTGTGCGAAACAATTTTAAAAACTTAAATCTAATAACATAATATTCAATTTCATGTTAACATTTTATAAAAACAAATTTAATGTCAAATATATAACAAATTTAATGTCAAATATAAAACAAATTTAATGTCAAATATAAAGTAAATTAATGTAAAATTTCAATGTCACAATTTTAAAAGTCATCAAATGAATAACAATTTTTATCCAACAAAACCAATTTTAATTTTTTCTTGAAAATGTCAACCCTAGTTTCTACCTTTAATTCTGTCGGAAGTCTATTAAAGAATGCCACGGATTGATACAGTGGACAATGGTTCACAACATTTAAACATGGCTCGATAACGTGGTGTAAGTCCTTTCTCCTAGTAACCATACGCAAATTCATCATCTCATCGGATTCAAAAACTAATCTATGTTTTACCAAATCCACTAAAAGAACAAGAATATAGAGACCAGGAACCGTTAATATTTTGTATTTTTTAAAATAGTCCCTACAGGATTCCCACGGAGGAATTCTAGCTATTCTATTTAAAAAGAGATAGCCACTGATGACTCATGTCATGTACTTGAATTATTGGTAGGTCACTGAAATAAAAGCTTGTAAGGAATGAACACAAAAAAATTCAAAAAAGAAATTTGGCCTCTTAATACAAAATTGGTCACCCAGCTGCTCGTGTAAAAGTGTTTTTTGTGCGATTTTAACAACATCGTAAAGCAAAAGTTGTTCAGTCTAATGAGTATATACCTTAAACGATTAGTGCTCAGTTTTTTTACACGCTGTAAAGTCACTAGGGTAAGGTGCTTAGTTTCACGAACTGAATTTAAGTGGTTTGCATAGGTATGTACCAGCCACCCCTATACAGGTGTAACAAAATTGGTGTCAGAGCCGTTAACTGGGGCTTCTTCTACTCATCATACCGAATATAACTTTCGCCAAGGAATACATGATAATTTTTCCATAAAATGAACTCTATTTTAATCCACAATTAATAAGCCCTTGGTGTCATCTCACCTGATGGTACATTTCGATTATGCCAAAAATGGAAGCGGGCTTACCAATATTTCCCAACGCAATGGGGATCTGGCTATCTTATCTTCAAGCCGGAACACATCAATACTGTTAACACTGATGTTTGGCGGCGATACTTAGATAAGATGGTAGTAGCTAGCCAGGCGGGCCATGAAAATTCCCTACCACCAACCAAACCGAATCTTACAAAGTTGACTCCGCCGGGAATCGCTGGAAATCTATTGAGAAGCGAATGGACTTACCATTACGCCACGGAAGCGGTAAGTCTTTCCGTGCAAAAATTCACAAAATTGGTCAGTCAGCTGATCGTTTTGTGTAAAGAATTTAAAACTTTTTTTTCGCGATTTAAGCAAACTTATGTAGAATAATGAGTAAGACGCCTCGTTTTCTGCACCTGTACATTTATCTCAATCTCCTTAAATTTTCAACTAAGTACGTACACTCGCCACTCGAGAACTTTACTGCCCCAAAGGTCATCTGTTCTACGAGCTATGTGCCCTGCCTACTGACACTTCAGTTTAGCGACAGTGCACAGGAAAACGTAGCGTAGACAGGTGTGGGACACAGTGGACCGACTACCTGGTGAAGATTGCGGGTAGCCGATGGATGCGGGCAGCGCAGGACTGGTCGTCGTGGAAATCCTTGGGGGAGGCCTATGTCCAGCAGTGGACATCCTTCGGCTGATACGATAACGTACACTCACCGCGGTACAAGTAATTCTCTAACACAGAGGTGGACTAGCAGTCTTGACGATAATACTCGTACCAGCCGACCCCTTCTTAGCTCATCAATCATATTTTTTTTTTAAATTTGATATGATTTTACAGAAAGTAAATACCAGTAGCAAGTTTAGTTGATTTTTTTAACGTATATGGAGACGTAGTACTGTATGCTTAAGTCTACTGTGATTTTGTGTCGTTTCATGTTCGCATTAGTATATTTTTTGCAAATATTAGCCGCCCTTAATATCAGGCCCCTAAGTCCGGGCCTACCTTATAGGAAATCCGACCTAGGACATAAGATGGACGCATTGGAAAAAAAATTGTCTCTGTTTGTTTCTTTACGTGTAAAGAGTAAAGAAAATAACCACACATTTGCAATTTGTCAATGTTTTACGTATTATTTTACTAATTCAATTAATTTTAAAATATCCAACTGGTATATTGAAGTGTGTGTTTACTGTTAAGACAAATCATCTAATAAAATTTTGAGGATTAAATCGGGCTGGTTGGCCTGTAGAATGCAAAGACTCTTGTTTTAATAGAGGTTTCTTTGATAAAAAGAATCTGTTATAAAAGTTAACAAATCGTATTTCTGCAACTGACAAAATGAAGTCATTAAAATAAAGAATTAGGTAATCTGACTCTATCACTTCCATATTTTTTGTAATTGTACAGAAAAATCGGGATACCTTCCATCAAAATTTCCAATGCTTCGCCTTAAAGTGCAATTTGTAAATCATAACTATTTTTATGTAAACGCCTCCATGGCGTAATGGATAGTCAATTGGCTTAACACCAGGAGATCGCTGGTTCGATTTCCGGTGGGGTCAACTTGTAAGACTCAGTCTGGTTGCTTGTAGGGCAATTTCTAAGCCCACCTGGCTAACTACCACCATCTTATCTAAGTCTTGCCGCCAAACAACAGTGTTAACAAAATTGATGTGTTCCGGCTTGAAGATAAGATAGTCAGTTCTCCATTGCTTTGGGGAATCTTGTTAAGCCCGCTTCCATCTTCGGCATCATCGTCACGTACCATGTGACGCGGCACGCTGTTGTGCGTTCTTTTTTCATATGACCCTTCTTCATTCCATCTTTTTCTTTTTCACGCATGCGTTGTCATCCATTTGACAAAATCACTCAAAAACCAAAATTCGATCATCCAGCAATATTTTCACAATTAAACTAAACTAATTAATTTAAACTGATACTCTTTTAAAAGACCTATCTCGGCTAGAATATAATTATATTTCCGTGATTTATTTTAATAATTTAACTGTGAAACCCTTTTCTAATTCCTGTGTACTTTTTTCTAGGTCTTATATTTCTCTTATATTTACTACATCACCATTAAACTAAATTGTACGCACCCATTTATTTTTTAAAACCCACGCCCACTACCTAACTCCGTGCTACAACCATCAGGTGAGATGATGCCAAGGGCTTACCAATCTATAATATAAAAATTTATCGCAAAATGTGTTGGTAAGCGCATAACTCGAGAACGGCTGGACCGATTTGGCTAATTCTTTTTTTGTCGAGTTCGTTATTGTCAGGAGAAGGTTCTTATGTAGGGTAGGGTAGTGTAGTGTAGTGTAGTGTAGTGTAGGGTAGGGTAGTGTAGGGTAGGGTAGGGTAGTGTAGGGTAGGGTAGGGTAGGATAGTGTAGGGTAGGGTAGGGTAGTGTAGTGTAGGGTAGTGTAGTGTAGTGTAGGGTAGTGTAGTGTAGGGTAGTGTAGTGTATGTAGGGTAGGGTAGGGTAGTGTAGGGTAGGGTAGGGTAGTGTAGTTTAGGGTAGTGTAGAGTAGTGTAGGGTAGGGTAGTGTAGTGTAGGGTAGAGTAGTGTAGGGTAGGGTAGTGTAGGGTAGGGTAGTGTAGTGTAGGGTAGGGTAGTGTAGTGTAGGGTAGGGTAGGGTTGGGTAGTGTAATGTAAGGCGGTACGTAGTTCGCCAGGACAGCTAGTTGTAAATAAAAAACTAGTTGTTTTTCAATATATTCCTCCCGCTGGCCTCACTCTAAATATCTCGACAACAATCAGTGCGTAAATAAAAATATTCTTATCTGCATAGAAACCGACTTCGCACTTGTTTACGACTAAACGGTTGAGTAATTAGAATGAGTAAACAACAATTTTAGTTCAAAATATTTGTTTTCGTCCTCAATTAGGACGCTAATCATTAATTTTGTCACATTTGTCCACATTTTAGTAAACATGAACAATTTCTAATGGGATAAGGGATCATTTAGCGACTGATAAGTAATAGGTTTAACCGCCTTCGCGGCGTAATGGTTAGTCTATTCTCTTCACACCAGGACGTCGCGGGTTCGATTCCCAGCGGGGTCAACTTTTCAAAGGAATTCCAAAAAGGAGGAGGTTCTCAATTTGACTATGTATGATTTTTTTATGTGTGTTACCTCAGAACTTTTGACTGGGTGAACCGAATTTAATGATTCTTTTTTATTTGAAAGCTAGTGTTTCCCGTGTGGTCCCATATAAATTTTATTAAAATCGGTGTAGTGCTTTTGTAGAAAATTAACAAAATCATCATCATCTTGGTATCATCGTCACTTACCATCAGGTGAGATGATGCCAAGGGCTTACCAATTTGTGAATAATAATAGTAATAATAATAAAAAGTCATTTTTTTAACGTGTTTAGCGTTTCCAATTTAACAAGAAGAAGCTCCCCTTAAGAAATTACCACAACATTTCATTGCGTCATCATGTATTTTGTCAAGAGAAGATAAGTTTTAAATTCGAAAGCGTGCGTTTCATCATCATATCAGCTCATATACGTACCCACCGAGGGGCTCGAGCCTACCCTGAATTAGGGCGATCGGGCTTTTGTCGACCACGCGGGCCCGATAAGGATTGGCCGACTTCACACACAACCTGCGAGTTTCTCCGTAGGCTTGTGCAGGTTTCCTCACGATGTTTTCCTTCACCGTAACAGCGTCGGATAAACGTACATATGAAATCTAAATTCAAAATCACATTGGTACGTGGCAGGATTTGAACTATGACCTCCTTCCCTGACAGGAGGCGGCGGCCCTAGCCGTTACGCCACCGACGCTCTTCAGATTTCCACTATCTGCGACGATTCCGTTGACTCCTGTGTACGAGAGGTCCTCCACCTTTCTAAGCAAGTTGTTGAACTTTCTATCGTGAGAGTGGACCACAACGTACGCGGCCGCGGGCTACCCCCAACACTAAAAACAAAGTCCTTATCACAATTCTATAAATATCGTAAGCGCAGTCTCGTCTTGACTGTGTAAACCTTGTGGCATGTTGTTTTGAACTTAACAATCACAATTGACACAGGCTATCATTTCTATTTATTAGCTACGACAGTAGACGGAAGCGCCAGTCTTCTTCACGCACTCGTCCAAAGATACCACTTCAGATGAATCAGGCTTAACAATGTGCGGAAAAATCAACGCAATCTATTTCTTAATTTTTACGACGGTCTTAATGGCCAGTTTAGTGGAAAGTGAATCTGTTTCGTTAGATACAACATTCATCAAATGTAGCAGATCTCTTTCCAAGTTCATCTACAACATTTGTGTGGGGAACCTGCCAGTCAGTGAAGAGGAGTTAGCTCCCGTCAGAGGGAAGAGAGCAGCGTTGCTATTCAGCAAGGAGAGAATAAAGCGGCAAATAGCCGATGAGTGCTGCAGCAGGCCGTGTTCAGTTGCACAAATGCTGGACTACTGCTCCGGAAGTTTCAACCTGCCTTGAAAGTTGTGGAGCTGCTTGTGGCATTGACTCATATTGTAGAATGGTCCCGTGAAAACGGTGTAAATTCATGTGACTGAGTGCGGTTTAGAACACGGATGTCCTGAAAAAATATCGTTGTTCGAGGAAAGATGGAGGAACTAATTGATCTCAAATGTCTGATGTACGAATATCTCCTTGTTAAATTATTACGTGGATGATTATAGGACGTACACGTGTTTTTAAATGTATCTCGCGCAAAGCAAGAGTTAAGTGTTTATTGATGTGACCTGTTCTTCACCTGTTTATCTTTTTCATATCTATTGTATAATCTTGTTATTTTGCCCTTTCATTAATTCGATCTTGGAAAGTTACACTAGATTTAATAAACAATGTAAACAAATTATCAGATTTAATTATGTTGTCTAAAAATTTTCGTATCCAATAATTGGTTGTGTTGGAAATTTCCTTCCTCTTGGGTATGTAATCTCAATTCGTTTAATGTTTATACTACGTAATAATTTTTAAATATAATCACTTGCTTTTTATGTATATTTAGACCGTTTTTCAACAAGGTAATTGTTTCGAACAATGTTTGTTTGTTTGTATATAGCGAATTATATTTTTTTTTACAAAACTATGACCTTGTGTTTTTATGTTCAGCACACTATTCCTACTGTGGTACACATTTATTTTCTTTAAAAACTTGTATTTAACTTTTAATGTTTGTATGTATGTAGGTATGTTTGTTTAGATCAAAACTCGCAATCGATTATAGAGCGATTTCCAGGGCTCCAATCCGGTATTTCACTGCTAGTCAATTGAGTTACTTTTTATCAACTGTCAAAAACGACATTTTGTTCTGAAATTGTTCGTGTTACAAACTTGTTACGTTATTGTCTTTGACGAACTGATTTAGTGAAGATAAATATAAAATTGAAATTAGAATAAAATGTTTAATGAATAAGTTTTTATGATTTTTTAGGAGAAATGCTATTTAGTGAATAATATTTTTTAATTTATTTTAATATTAATAATAAATTAATACCCTATTGAGCTGAAATTAGGTATGAAGTTGACAATAGATCCTTTGGTATATTCAAGTTTATCTGATGCTGAACTTTGGAGGTGGAATTAATTAATTATTTTTTTGAATTTGAAAACTTGTAAAATTTCTAACCGCTTCCGTGGCGTGATGGTTAGTCCATCCGCTTCACACCAGGAGGTCGCGGGTTCGATTCCCGGTGGGTTCAACTTAAAAGACTCGGTTTGGTTGGTGGTAGGGTATTTGCTAGGCCCGACTGGCTAGCTATCTTATATAAGTTTTGCCGCCAAAATTCAGTATTAAAAATATTGATGTGTTCCGGCTTGATGATAAGATAGCCAGTTCTCCATTGCGTTGGTAAATCTTGGTAAGTCTGCTCCCATCTTTGACATTATCGTCACTTACCGGAAGGTGAGATGATGCCAAGGGCTTACCAATTTTAAATAAAAAAAGTGTATTTATATATTCATATTTGGCACACCGAGCATTTGGAATTTTTGAGCATAAATAATCTTTTCCAAAAAAGATTGTACTTATAGGTTTTTCAGAAATATGTATGATATAGCATAAATCATACCCGAAAACTGCATACAACGGTCGATTTCTAAAAACAAATGACGGAGCTACCAAAACGCAAAATCACGGCGAAGTGCTATACGTTCGAGAACCAAGCTGGCACCAATCTGTATCAATCGGAGTGACGAGGGGGTGAGGTCGGAATCAAGAGAGTGGGAGGGAGTATCCATACTGTATGTTAGTACTAATATATATATTTTGCTTAGACTCTGGCCCTTCCCTTGTTATCAGCATTCAATGTTGTTCGATCGTAAGTGCATGACTTGAAAACGTCTGAACCGATTTCGCACGTTTTTGTTTTAAAGTGTTTGTAATAATCTGTACTAAAGGTTTTAGAAGAACCGCGCACCCTAGATTTCTACGGCGTGAAGCCGCGGGAAACAGCGAGTCAATAACAAGACAAAAAATTGAGAACGTTAAAAACAACCGATTTAAATCACAAAATTGTTGTTTTAAACCGACGACGTGTTTTTCCAGTGATTATTAACACTTAACAGTCCATATCTTGGAAACTACTAAACCGATTTTAATGAAACTTGTACTGTTCCCTAAGTTCAAAGATACTTAATCCAAAAAAAGAATTATTGCATTTTGATTTTCTACTATCTGAGAAATACGCGGACAAAACATACATACATAGAAGTACACAGATAAAATTTTGCACGCATTTTTAGAAGCCCACCTTTTACTAACATAATAAGGCAATTGTGCAATGCCAACTATTATCTATAATATAATAAAACTGAAACGGGGCCGTGTCTGTACATGAAATATTTTTGGAAAATAATAACTGTGGTGGACATTACTAACGATGCAGAGGTCAAAACAACAACTTTTGGAGTTTTTGTCTGTCTGTCTGTCTGTCTGTCTGTCTGTATGTTCGCGCATCACGCAAAAACTACCGGGCCGATTTTGATGAAATTTTGTATGGTGGTTCCTTATAGCCCGGGTTAACATATAGGATACTTTTTATCCCGGAAAATTTAAGAGTTCCCGTGGGATAATCAAAAATATTCATTTATAGAATGGCTCACCACGCAAATGTGGATTGACCTATTAAAATCAAATTTTACACGTTGATACCTTTATCGCGAACTAAAACTGGGACATTGTGAATCCCAAAAAAATTAGGGTTCCTACAGGAATGCAAAAAATTGTATCTTTAGAATGAATCAACGTAACAATATGAAACCTTTACATTGGGATGGGGTGTTTTGACCATCATTGTATAGTCGGTTATTCTTTATCCCGGAAAACTAAAGAGGTCCCGTGGGAAATTATCTATCGATACTTACAATAATAACAATAGAGTATTTTTTTCTATATATTAGCTACACATACCAAACATTATAATCATAGTAGCAGAATGTCAATAGATGGCACTGCAGGGATAATAAAACGCGCTTAAGTTGTATTAAAACATTAAAATATTATTTCATACTTTTGAGTGGATTTCTTTTATGAATTTTTCAGCATACGCTACTTTAAACTCTGGAACTATGGTACATAGCGATGTGTTTCATAGACGAACAGAGAGGTATATTTTAACAGATTCCAATCGTGTAAAAAAATAAAAACACATAAATCGAGTTTAGCATCTTTTAACAGGAGGCACAGATATGGGAACTCTTCTGACGGCGACTATTTGCGTGTGGCAGTTGCTCTCCGCCTGCAATATCAATATCTGTGAACCTCATCAATGTATTTGCGGGTCCAAGGTGGAGGCAATTGGCCATCACTCACTGAGTTGCAGTCGTGTTTGTGAAGATTCCCACATCACCAATTCCTTAATGACCTCACTCGGAGGGCACTGGTCTCGGCCAGATGGAATATTCCATCTTTGATGCAGCTGCCGGCCGGGCTTTAGTCGATCTGATGGCAAAAGGCTGGAGGGTTTAAACAGGTGCTATGGCAGAGAGGAACGTGTCTGCTTTGAGAAGCCAATTCTTCTGCCTCACTGTACGGTACTGCTGCTCAATTTTCGGCGAGAAAGAAGCATAATAAGTACTCGGTCTTGAAGGCAAATTACTTGTTTGTGCCGCTGGTCTGTGAGACAACCGGCTGCTGAACCCTCAGAGGCCTTTGCCTTCACAAAGGAGATTGGCCTTCGCCTTCGAGAGAGGAGATGTGACGTGAGGTCGTACCTGCTGCTAAGGTTGTCTATTGCCATCCAGCGCGGCAACGAGAAGTGCGTCTTGGGCTCCTTTGGAGCTGATACGACTCGAGTATTTGACCCATATTAATATTGTTAGGAAATTTTATTACTAGATTGATACCTATAATGATTTAAATTTAATTTTTTGATAATATAGGTATATATGTTATTTCATCATATCAGTTTATATACGTCCCAACCAAGGGGCTCAACCTGCCCTGAGTTAGGGCGATCTGGCCTTAGACGATCACGCGGGCCCATTGCGGGTTGATTGACTTCACACATAAGCTTCGAATTTCTTCGAAGGCGTGTGCAGGTTTCCTCACGATGTTTTTCTCACCGTAAGAGCGTCGGATAAACGTACATACCAGTATGAAATCGATATTCGTATAGGTATTGATAAGTGGCAGGATTCGAACCACGGCCTTCCGGACAGGAGGTAGTAGCTCTAACCGTTTTGCCACTGACGCTCTATATTTTATTTAAGATTTAGAAATCCTTACTTATAATATTATAAATGTGAAAATGTGTTTGTTTGTTTGTTACCTATCCACACTTCAACACCTCTAACAATCTTGATGAAATTTGGCATGCAGGTAGCCTGTATCACTGGGAATGAAATAGTCAACCTTTTATCTGTGGAAATTATCATAGCCTGATGCAGTTCCTGAGGAAAGTAAAACAATACTCTTTGTTCGTTTTATATAAAATCGTAACGAAAAATTAGTTTGGTGTGATTTTTAGCACAGAGATGAGGTGGAAAATGATATAATTTACTAATAAGTATATCCTAACATAGTTCCCGAGGGATCTGAGGACAAATGTTTTCTACGCTCGCGCACGTCGGTGGCGTCGCAACGGAGCAACGGATTAAAGTGATTTTTTGTATAGAATTTGTTGAGGGGGTGAGAAGTACAAAGACTGCTAATCTGAATAGCCCGATACAGTTCCTGAGGTACCTGGAGAAAACTCATGTCCACGTTTGCGAGCTGATTGCGGCTCGCACACCACTCACCCTCAAAAAGAGTCATAAAAGCTATGTCCACGTGGGCGAAGCCGCGGGCAAAAGCTAGTTTCATACATAAGTGTGGATTTGAATGCCTCCTTTTTTAGGGTTCTGTACCCAATGGGTAAAAACGGGACCCTATTATAAGGATTCCTCTCTCCGTCTGTCACCAGGCTGTATTTCATGAACAGTTGAAATTTTCACAGATAATGTATTTCCGTTGTCGCTATGACGACAAATACCAAAAATTAGAAAAAGTGAAAAAATATGGGGGGCCTCCATACAAAAAACGTGTTTATTTGTAAACATGAAGAATCTAGCGCCCTCTTGTATGATGGTACGGAACTCTTTGTACTAGCGCCATCTAGTATGATGATACGGAACCCTTTGTGTGCGGTTCTGACTCGCACTTGGCTGATAAATGCGGTAGTTGATGATATCAGCTCAAATACTTTCCCACCGAAGTGCTCGAACCGACCCTATATTAGGGCGATCGGGCCTTTGTCGATCACGCGGGCCCATTGCGAGTTGGGCGACTTCACACACAACCATCGAGTTTCCTCGCATCGTGTTCAGGTTTCCTTACGATGTTTTCCTACACCGTAAGAGCGTCGGATAAACGTTTAAATACGAAATCGAATTTCTAAAACACATCGGTACGTGGCAGGACTTAAAACCACGACCTCCCGGACAGGAGGTAGCAGCCCTAGCCGTTACGCCACTAACGCTTTTCAATTCGGTAATTATGAAAAGTAAATTTCTTCATTGTACCCAATACTCAATACTCAATTATTTATTGCATCCATGAGTTTTTACAGGTGTTAGATAGAATAAAAGTGCTTCATGGACCCAGGTTGGGCACAACAATATTTGAAGAGAGGAGCACTTAAGTATAGAACAATATAAGAATACCTAACAATAAATAATTTTGTAAAGCAAAATTGATATTCATATGAATTTTGAGTCTTATTGTTTTTTTTTATTTTTATATATATAAATAAATAAATAAATCATTATCATTTCATAATATCGTAAAAGCTACTTACATAAAGTAAAATATATCAAACATCTTCGGCCTCAGTCCTGATGCATACACATGGCTGTATGGCTGAACATTGACATTTGAAAATTACCTGTTCGACAAATCGCCATCATCATCATCATATCAGCTCATATACGTCCCCACCGAGGGGCTCGAGCCTACCCTGAATTAGGGTGATCGGGCCTTAGTCGACCACGAGAGCCCAGTGCGGGTTGGTCGACTTCACACACACACCCTTCGAGTTTCTTCGCAGGTGTGTGCAGGTTTCCTCACGATGTTTTCCTTCACCGTTAAAGCAATCGGTGAGTATAATGTACGTAAGTTTCGAAAAACTCATTGGTACATTGACCGTCCGGATTTGAACCCGGCACCTCTTGTTAGGGGGACCGAGTCGTTAGCGGTTGAGCCATCGACGCTTTTTGTTTAAAGTTTGCGATTTGTGACCTGTTCGACAAATCGCCATACGATTAAATAAATAAATATATCAAATGGGTGCTCGGGGCTCGAATAATTCTATATCTAGCCTATACGTCGTGAGCGCCGTCATCTAATCGGACCATAATTTGATTTGCGTGCAGAATGGCTCACCGATAAAGCGCTTAGTACGGGAAATCGGATTTATGGTCTCATGGATAAATGCCACAAAAAGGCCTCGAATAAATCTTCGCTCTAACTTAATAAAGTTGCCGCTGATGGCTTTATCTGGAACAGTGGCCGAGCGGAGCTTTTTAACGAAACCGGCCTTTTTTCTGAGCGTACCCTTTCCCTTTTTAGTTTTAATTTCTCTTGCATAATTTATTAAACTTTTCACTTAACAGCGTAAGGGCAAAGTATATATAAATATTAGTACTAACATACAGTATAGACACTCCCTGCCGCTCTCTAGATTGCGACCTCACTCCCTCGTCACCCAGATTGATACAAAAATTGGTTACAGTTTGGTTGTTGAACTTATAGGATTTCGCCGCCATTTTGTTTGTTCCGTCATTTGTTTTTTGAAATGTCATTTCTGACCCGTTGTATAAAGTGTCCATCAGGGTGTGGTCAAAGTATATATTAGTACTAACATACAGTATAGACACTACTTGCAGCTCTCTAGATTGCCACCTCACCCCCTCGTCACCCAGAGTGATACAGATTGGTTACAGTTTGTTTGTCGAAAGTATAGGATTTTGCCGCCATTTTGTTTGTTCAGTCATTCGTTTTTTGAAATGTCATTTCTGGCCCGTTGTAAGAAGTGTCCAAGGTGTGGTACAGGTACTAGGGTGGCATGAAAAGTATAAAGTGAAAAGTTGTGTGTGACTTCAATAAAAGGGCGCATAATATTATTGACATTACTTCACATACCTGTGCGTTATTACATCTCCGTTCCAGACCTGAATCATTCAAGCTGAATGCTATTGAAGTTTCCAATATATCGTATGCAAAGCAAGAATTCTCAATATTTTCTCTAAATAAAATAGTACTTATTGTTATTAAATGTCAAGCTGTATTTACTTATATTTTAGGGTTCCTAACCTCAAAAGGTAAAATCGGAATCATTATGCTGTCTGTCCGTTCGTCTGTCACAGACAATTTGCTCAGAAACTACTGTACCGATTGAATTGAAATTTAGTACAAATTTGTATGACGGTGACCCAAAGACGAACATGTAACGTAAATAAATAATTTTTTAATATGCGGGCTTTTAAATTTGAATTTGGGGGTTTAATTAGAAATAAAAAAAGAAAACATATCATGTGACATAATACCAATTTTTGTAAGAATCTCAAATGTACATATTTTTTATAATTTCATGATAAGTAGTTTTGAAGTTATTTAAGAAATTAGGCAAAAATCTACCATTAACTACCATTACTTCTCAAGGATGTTCCTTAACTAACTGATGTTTGATCATACAATGTAACCTAGTTTTCCTTAGAAAATAAAATAAAATAAAATAAAATTATCTATACAATTTTCTCCAAAACTATTGGGCCTTAAAATCTTGAAAAAATGACATTATAATGAGGTTGATTACATAGATTACAGGAAAATCTGTCACCCTGTCCTTGGTTTAACCTAATCTATTCATTCATATTTATTCTCCTTTCTTTACAAAGATATAACCCAAAGAGAATCTAATCATTTAGCGTTATGTACTAACCTCACGGAGGAACAACCTATCTCTTTTAAAATTCTCCTTTCAAGAAGATTCTGTATTTTTGTCATTATATTTTTTATTTGCTAGAAATGTCTGGCTTCTCAGATCTACAAATAAAAAAAATGGTAAAGTAAAAAGCACGGGTGCGGTAAAATCTTTTTTGCGCACAGAAAACTAGCATATAAAGTACCACTTTTCGAGCATGTGTATTGAAAAAATATACTAACTTTTAACGTAAAGTAAAAATTCAAACTCTCTTTCTCTTTTATCGTTTGGCACAATTAACCGTGTTATCCAAAGGATAGACGGTGATTGCCTGGTGTGGCACTTAACATCACCCGCGGTCACGTGTAGGGCATTTTAGATTTACACCTACGGACGTGTGCAACGCGACCATCATACACATCTGGAATTAGATGTGCAGGTTTCCTCACGATGTTTTCTTTCACCGTTAAAGCGATCGGTAAATAAATCGTTAAATATGTAAATTTTAAAAATTCATTGGAACATTGGCCGTCCGGATTTGAACTTGGGACCTCTGGTTAGGAGGACCGAGTCGTTACCAGTTGAGCCACCGACGCTTCAAACGTAAGAAGATTTACAACTACTTTTAAATAGCTCGCCTCGAGCTTTATTTAAAAGCTGGTAGTTATAAAGCTGACTTATTTTTAATGGAAGATACACTAATACAAAGGAATGAAATAAAATAATTTAAGATCATCATCATCATAATCATATCAGCCGAAAACGTCCACTGAGGCCCCAAGGATTTCCACGACGACCAATCCTGCACTGCCCGCATCCATCGGCTTCACGCGATCTTCACCAGGTCGTCGGTCCATCGCGTGGGAGGCCTTCCTACGCTAAGTTTTCCGGTGCGCGGTCGCCACTCGAGAACTTTACTACCCCAACAGCCATCGGTTCTACGAGCTATGTGCCCTGCCCACTGCCACTTCTGTTTAGCGATTCTGTGAGCCGTGTCGGTTACTTTGGTTCTCCTGCGGATCTCCTCGTTTCTGATTCGTTCACGCAGATAAACTCCGAGCATAGCACGCTCCATTGCACTTTGGGTGACATTGCCTTTTTATGAGACCCATAGTAAGCGACCATGTCTTAGTTCCGTAAGTCATCACTGGCAACACAAGCTGGTCAAAGACCTTAGGCTTGAGACACTGCGGTATTTAGGACGTGAAGATATGATCAATTATACCTGAAAATGCCATTTTCACTGAGGAAAATATAGTGCTTTCCTCAAAAATATCATCATATCAGCTCATATACGTCCCCACCGAAGGGCTCGACCTTACTCTAAATTGGGGCGATCGGGCCTTAGTCAACCACGCGGGCCCAGTGCGGTTTGGTCGACTTCACAAATAACCTTCGAGTTTCTTCGCAGGTTTGTGCAGGTTTCCTCACGATGTTTTCCTTCACCGTAAGAGCATCAGATAAAACGTATGAAATCGAAATTTGAAAACACATTGGTGCGTACTCGAACCACGACCTCCCGGATAGGAGGTAGCGACCCTCGCCTTTTCGCCACCGACGCCCTATGAAATATACAAGGAAATAAAATCGAAAAACAAGGAATCAAGATGACCTCTTGTAAGCTCCTGGAAGCCTAGTAGCTACTTTTATAATTTTTTTGACGCTGTGATGTAAGGTAAAATACCTCTTAGTCTGTACTTCTGTTCAAGGGCCTCTCCCTCCTATCCTCGAGATCGTGGTTCGAGTCCTGCCACGTACCAATGTGTTTTGGAATTTCGATCTCATATGTACGTTTATCCGACGCTCTTACTGGTGAAGGAAAACATCGTGAGGAAACCGACACACATCTGCGAAGAAACTCAAAGGTTAAGTGTGAAGTTGACCAACCCGCACTGGGCCCGCGTGGTCGACTAAGGACCGATCGCCCTCATTCAGGGTAGACTTGAGCCCCTCGGTGGGGACGTATATATAAGATGATGTGATGAGTCCGCACTTCTGTTCATCCGTTCATCTGTGGGTCCGTCCGTCGGTTCGTTTGTCTTCCGTCTGTCCGTCTGTCGGTCCGTCCATCCGTCGGTTGGTCTTTTTGTCTGTTGATTGGTCTGTCGGTCCTTCTGCACACCATTTCATACAAAATTCTTGGATACTGTTCAAGAAATTAAAAGGAGACACCATTACATACAACTTTCATAAAGCGGTTTTGCTCCAAAATTAAATGTGATAATTTGTGTTTTGCTTTTTTTTTAAGAACCTAATAATAATATTTCCCCGTATGTTTTAGAAAAAAATATAAAAAAGAAACTTTTATTTATTTATTTAACAGTTTATTGTGTACAAAAAAGATAACAGGCAAGAAATAAAATTACACAAAAGGTATTACTTATTTCTAATTAGAAATTTCTTCCAGCATACCCGGGAATGAGTAAGTTTTAGATGAGATAGCAGACATGTACACAAAAAATAACAAAAACGCTAAACACGTTAAAAAAACCGACTTCCATCGCAACGTGATAGCAACAACTTAGTACATTTTTGTATTATTATTTTTGGTTTTTGTTAATTTTCTAATAATGTACTACACCGATTTTGATAAAAATTATATGGGACCACACGGCAAGCACTAGATTTCAAATAATAAAGGAATCATAAAAATCAATTCACGCAGTCAAAAGTTATGAGATAACACACACAAAAAAAAACATACAGACGATTTGAGAACCTCCTCCTTTTTGGAAGTCGCTTGATAAAGAAGCTATTAAAATACATATTTATAATACTTTGTACTTCAAAAGAATTTGCAGAAAGTGTTCGTGGAGCTACTTAGAGTTTATAAAACAGCTTATAATTCTGAAAAGATCAAAGGTGACTCAGAAGGAAAATCCTTAAAGTTTTCTAGGGAAAATTATTTACCAATCAGGTTTTATCAGACTTCAATTGATCAAATTTTACATTTTTTTTATTACTATCAACGGAAACTTCTAATTCCCTTTGAGTCAGTCAATCACGGAGATTTTAAAACTCAATTATTAATCACAATAATATTATAAAGACGAAAGTTTGTGAGTGTGTGAATGTTTGTTACTTCTTCACGCAAAAACTACTCAACGGATCTGACTGAAATTTGGTAGGTAGACAGATTCTTTTTCTTATCGTGTGGCACAATTAACCGGTGCTATCCAAGGGATAGACGGTGGTTGCCTGATGTTGCACTTAGCATCACCCGCGGTCACGTGTAGGGTATTTAGATTAACACCTACGGACGTGTTAGGCATACGTCCGTAGGTAGACAGATTAGGACCTGGATTAACACATAGGATACTTTTTTTACGCTCGCGAGCCACTTGGTGCTCGCGCACTGCGCACCCTCGGAAAGTCATAGAAACGTTGTCCACGCGGACGAAGCTGCGGGAAAGAGCTAGTAGTATTTAAACGCAAAAAAATTAATCAAGAATATTTCATTCACTAGTATCCCATCAAAAATACGTATCATTATCACGCATTAAAATAATGAACACCAGAAGATATCAAACAATCGATCTTCGGCAACATCGTCACTTACCACGAGGTGAGATGTTGTCAAGGGCTTACCAATTGTGAATAAAAAAAAATTAAAATAAACTCAGCATACCAACATTTAACCATCATTATCTAATAGCTCATATACGTCCCCACCGACGCGCTCGAGCCTACCCCGAATTAGGGCGATCGGGCCTTAGTCAACCACGCGGGCCCAGAGCGGGTTGGTCGACCTCAGACACAACCTTCGAGTTTCTTTACAGGTGTATGTGCATGTTTCCTCACGATGTTTTTCCTTCACCGTAAGAGCGCCATTTAATGCGTGAAGCAAAAAGCTACCATACTTTATACGCGAGCAGTCGACGGAGCCCCTTTGGGGTTCTTTTTATGGTTCCGTACAACCAACAGGTAACCAACGGGACCCTATTACTAAGCCTCCGCTGTCTGTCCGTCTATCCCTCTGTCCGTCTGTCAGCGGGCTGCTTTTCATGAACCGTAATAGGTAGACAGTTGAAACTTTCATCATCATCATCATCGTCGTCATATCAGCCGAAAATCGTCCACTGCTGGACAAAGGCCAAGACGACCGGTACTACGCTACCCGCGTCCATCGGCTTCTAGCGATCTTCACCAGGTCGTCGGTCCACCGCTCGGGAGGCCTCCCTACGCTACGTTTTCCAGTGGTCGATCGCCACTCGAGAACTGTACTGCCCCATCGGCCACCTGTTCTAAACAAATCGAACTTTCACAATTTTTTTTATTAATGTTGCCGGTTTACCATTAAATACTAAAAATTATAAAAAGTGAAAATATAAGGAGGGGTGTCCCCATACAAAAGTCGTGTTTTATAGGTCTTTAGAAGTATTTTTGATTTAGCTTTATCGTAAAAACAGTAAAACATACAAGCATGAAACTTGGTGTGATTATAGTACTAATACTGAGGTAAAACAAAAAATACAAAAAATCGGCCAAGTCTGAGTCGCACTTGCGCTAAGGACTCCGAAATGAATGACAAAAAAAGCATATTTTTGTAGCTCGCATTAATGTCTTTTATTCGTATTTATTTTAGGTGTCATTGTCATTATTATTATGCAGTTGTGGGGAGAGGTGTGGTGGTACGGAACCCTCGGAGTGTTAGTTTGTCTCGCACTTGGCCGGTGTTTGTTATTCATGTCAAAACAGAGCGTAGAGACGAGCATAAATGCAACAAATGACGGAGCAAACAAAATCACGGCGGATTCCTATACGTTTGAGAACTAAACTGTAACCAATCTGAATCAATCTGGGTAACGAGAGGGTGAAGTCGCAATCTGGAAAGCGGCAGGGAGTGTCCATACTGTATGTTAGTACTAATATATATACTTTGGCCTTAATCCAGGTGCTTTACCACAGCCTTAGTCCAGGTACCTTACCACAGCCTTAGTCCAGGTGCTTTACCGCAGCCTTAGTCCAGGTGCTTTAACACAGCCTTACGAACCGAGTCCAGGTGTTCCAAATTCCCGAACTTGTTTCGCTCGCTCCCGCATTTTTTTAGGATTTCCGGATACCTTGTCTGCCATCCGATACGGGTGCTCCGAATGTGCGAGCTCGTTTCGCTTGATCCCGCATTTTTTTTGGATTTCCGGATGCCTTGTCTGCCATCCGATACGGGTGCTCCGAATGAGCGAGCTCGTTTCGCTCGATCCCAACTTTTTTACGATTTCCGGATACCTTCTCTACCATCCGATACGGGTGCTCCCAATGTGCGGGCTCGTTTCGCTCGCTCCCGCGTTTTTTTAGGATTTCCGGATACCTTTTCTACCATCCGATACGGGTGCTCCGAATGTGCGAGCTCGTTTCGCTCTATCCCGCATAGCAACAGTCGACAGAACTGAGCAGAATTAGATGTGAAATCCACTCCCTGGCCGTTCGCATGATGAACTATGAAGCAAAACGCTTCGTGCGCATATGTGGAACATTAACGATAAAGGGGTAGAATCACCCCCCGCGCCTGGTCGTCCGATGATGGAATGGAGAATTGGATATGCGGTCTTGAAGCTCCAGGGCATTTAAGAACACAGATAAGCAGGCGACTTTGTGGTGATGCTCACTTGAATAATTATCATGCATTTTATTTTATTTTTCTACCTAAATGTTACCGTATCATCTCAACATCAATCGTAATTTACAAGTAATAAAGATTATAGAGGCCTGTGGCATGGCCCTAAAATAGCACCACCCCATCTATTGTGTCTTAAGTCTTTTCTTCATGGTGAGTTACTTTTGGTGGGTCCCAATTTTTATAGTTCATCTAATCTCAAAGACTAAAATATAGAATAAATATATAAATATAAATAAAGAATAAAATATAAATAAAAAATATGTATATTTTTTGTTTGTTTTTTTAAATGGATTGATTGATTTAAAACACTTTAGGTATTGCACAACATAAGAGAAAAAAAAAAGATAAAATGATTAAGGAAGTTGTACCTACATATATGTTTTTTGTTTTATTTTTCCATCGACTTATTTTTAATAAAAAATATATTTTAAAAATTGGTGGTTAGCTAGTAACCACCATGAAGAAAAGAGTTAGGAGGCGACTAAGGGATAAAAAAACCGAGAATGGACAGCAGTATCCTTTCGGTGTACTGCGTCATCACATTGCACTGTTGCACTATGCGGCCAACGTTGCACTTGATGATTAAGCTATGTTTATCAGGGCTTAAACTCAGTAGACCATAAAGTTGTTACCCAGATTGGTGGTCCAGACCCTTCCTCTGCGGTTACCCCTGTTCTCCATCCAAAATGGCTCACGCTGTTTTTTTTTTGAAGTTGGGAAATTTTTCAGATGAGAAAAAACCATTGAACGCGCGATACTGTAACCTGTGATGTAAATGACACCGCCAGGAACACTAGGAGGGTCAAAACTTATAAAACTGTATTTGAGATGGGAAAAACCATTGAACTCGCGACACTGTAACCTGTGATGTAACTGACACCGCCAGGAAAACTCGTGGGGTCAAAACTTATAAAACTGTATTTGAGATGGGAAAAACCATTGAACTCGCGACACTGTAACCTGTGATGTAACCGACACAAGACTTATGTAAACCTGTAAAAAGTTTTCACTTCTGTCGGCATTCCCGAAACGGTTGGTTTTTTCATTTTACATAGAAATGGTAAAATTTAAGAGCAAACAGCAACATTAGGGCCCGTAACAAATAAGAACTAGTGAGTCCGTGGTGTGCGAGCCGCAAGCGATTCATGAGGAATTATACACCTTCACCTTTGTAATAAATCACTCCGTCCCTTGGTGAAAATCATGAAAATCCGTTTGATAGTTTTTGAGTTTATCGGGTTCAGACAGACATGCAGATAGACGCGTCGGGAGACGTTTTTTGACCGAGCGAGCACGAGCGCGATCGAAGATTTTCTTTTCAACTAGAGTCCGGCTTGAAGATAAGATAGTCAGTTCTCCATTGCGTTGGGGAATCTTGGTAAGCCCGCTTCCATCTTCGGCATCATCGTCACATACCATCAGGTGAGATGATACCAAGGGCTTACCAATTGTGAAATGAAATGGGTTTTTTAATGGCAGAGTCATGGGGGCTGAAAACCTTAAAGATATATGTATTTTGCCATTTCGAAAAGCTCGCGTGGTCTACAGCTCACGTAGCCACTAGTATGTATAGATACAGGGTGTAAAAAAAGTGTAAGACCCGTTAACTGGGGTTCTACTCATCATACTGAATTTGTGGAAATGCCATGTGTTTTATAATTTACTATGAAAAATTTCATTAATGTTTTTTCTTTTTTTTTAAACTTAACTTAGCTTATTTTTTGTAATGTAGACCTTCTTCTTAGCGTACCGATGGCAGACACTACACTGAGTTGTGTAGACTTTGACTTGTAACAAAGAAGTTATCAATAAAAAATTGTATTGTATTGTACTGAACAACTTTCCCCAAGGAAAACAGTCAAATCTCAAAAAAAAAAATTGGACCCTCCATACTAAAATGCATAAAATTGGTCGATCAGCTGATCGATTTGGACGAAGAGTCCAATTTTTTTTTCTTTTTCAGCAAAGTCGTAGAACAAAAGTTGTTGAGTATGATAAGTAGAAGCCCCAGTTAACTGGACCTACGCCAATTTTGTTACATCCTGTATAAAAATATTTCACACTATTTAAGTTGCAAGAATTAGAGCGGCTTCCTGTATAAAAATTTACACTATTTAAGTTGCAAGAATTAGGGCAGCTGGGTGTTAAAATACCAAAGTCCAATCCCAAAGTAATCCAACTTTTCTAATTTCTAACCTGCCAACCTCCTAGCAATGAACAATAATGTTTTTTTTTCTTTTTTTATACAAAATTTGAGAGCGTTTGGCTGCACCTTACCTAATGGTAAGTGCCAATGCAGCCGAGGATGTAACACGCAACCTCAAATAGTGCCTATTCACTCTCGACTTGAAGATTCCTAAATTATACGAATCGGGGAATACAGACGCCGGCAGGGAATTCCACTCCTTGGCCGTTCGCAAAATCCAAATTAAATTTAGAACTATACAGACTGCCATCAACCCCTGTCGGATGACATGAGGGGAGTTATAAAAGAAACTTTGTTAACTCCATTCATGTTGGGAAGTTCCCTAGTAAATATGGGCCTAAATGTAGAGTTATGGGGTCTTTAGGGACTTACAAACATGTGGCCACACTGGCAACAGAATAAATGATAATAAGAGAGAAGTTTATATTATAGATAAATATAAATATTCTGGAACAAATCACACATGGTCATCTGGCCCCAAAGTAGGATTCCCTGTGTTATGGGTTACCAGAGACTAATATACATACTTATATACGTTTAAATACATACATATATAGATATATTTAACACCCAGACACAGAGCAAACAAATCTGCTCATCACACAAATGCTTGCCCTGGGTGGGGATCGAACCCACAACCCTCGGATCATTAGTCACGGGCACTAACCACTGAGCCACCGAGTCAGTCCTTGCATGTAACATTTAATAATGAGGTAAAGGTAACGGAATAGGTAACGTTACATTGAATTAAAAGTACATTACATTACAATACTATGCAATGCAATACAACGCAATACACTGCAATACAATACAACATAATTGAAAACGCTAAACACGTTAATATAACGACTTCAATCGCAACAATTTAGTACATTTTTGCATTTTTTTTTTGTTTTTTTTTATAAAGTACTTCACCGATTTTGATAAAATTTATACGGGACCAACACGGGAGTATACCCATCGAAAAAAATTAGACTCGTGAAAATCGGTGAACAATCTGCGAAGATATCGCGTAACAAACATACAAAAAAAATACAGTCCTCCCTTTTGAAAGTCGCTAGAAAATACAATTCATATTACATCATAATAACATATTATAGAAAAACTTTGGGTAGGCAAAACGGCGATAGAATAAGATAGGGGGCGGTGCAATAATGAAAAACTATAAAAAAAAACTGGTTAAGTGCACACAAACAGGGTAACGCACCAAACGTTTGGATGGCAGCGCAGGACTGGTCGTTGTGGCTTATATTATATGCTGATTTTATTTCACCACTTTGTCGGCGTGATTAATATGTATCATCATATCAGCCGAAGGACTTCCACTGCTGGACAAAGGTCTTCCCCAAAGATTTCCACGACGATCGGTTCTGCGCTAACTGCATCCAGCGGCTTCCCGCGACCTTCACCAGGTCATGGATCCACCGAGAGGGAGGCCTGCCCATGCTACGCTTTCCGGTGCGCGGTCGCCACTCGATAACTTTACTGCCCCAACGGCTATCTGTTCCACGAGCTATGTGCCCCGCCCACTACCACTTACGTTTAGCAATTCTAAGAACTATATTGGTTACTTATGGTTCCCCTTCGGATCTCCTCGTTTCTAATTTGATCACGCAGAAAAACTCCGAGCATAGCACGCTCCATTGCCCTTTGGGTAACCTTGAGCCTTCTTATGAGGCCCATAGTGAGCGACCATGTCTCAGTTCCGTATGTCATCACTGGCAACACACGCTGGTCGAAGATCTTGGTCTTGAAACACTGCGGTATTTGGGACATGAAGATATTGAGAAGCTGCCCGAATATGTATTTTTATTTATTATTATAACAGCTCATATACGTCCCCACCGATGGGCTCGAGCCTACCCTGAATCAGGGCGATTAGGCCTTAGTCGACCACGCTGGCCCAGTGCGGGTTGGTCGACATTACACACAACCTTCGAGTTTCTTCGCAGGCGTGTGCAGGTTTCCTCACGATGTTTTCATTCACCGTTAAAGCAATCGGTAAGTATATGTACGTAAGTTTTTGAAAAACTCATTGGTACATTGGCCGTCCAGATTTGAACCCGGTACCTCTGGTTAGATGGACCGAGTCGTTACCGGTTGAGCCACCGACGCTTTTTGAGCCGAATATGTACCTATATCCATATCAAATTAGAGCTTTCTAGTACCAATAGTCTCTAAGCTATGCCGCGGCCCGACGGACAGACAGACGAAGCTATTAAGGGTTCCTTGTTGACTACGGAACCATAAAAAAAAAACGATACCTACAGTACTCGCATATGATGTATAACATGTGACAAAATACTTATGAAATTAATTAATTATCGGGTCGTATATTCACGGGCCGACCCTTCGAATAGTAATATGTCATCTTTGCCTTTGCCATCACAATAGGCGGCATGGCTATGACAACCTTAGTTTTCGAGAATTAAAAAACGTTCGCATTTCCTGTTACACATTTCAGTCCCATTTCACGAAATCACTCCCACAAATTGCTGTGCGCGAGTCCGACCCGCACTTGGTCAGATCGAATAGCGCGCGCTTTCGCGACTTCCTGTTACACATTTCCGTCCCATTTCACGAAATCACTCCCACAAATTGCAGGAAAGCGAGAGCAAAGATGTTACACAAATTACAAAAACATGTTACAAAAACATACAAACAGAGTGTACAAAAATAGTGAAATGGTGCCGTGTCATAGTGGTAATCATAGAACGGTCCGTTAATAAATATTAAAAACATGTTTTGGCTAGACTGTGATTTGGAGGTCGATAAAGCGCAAACAACATGAGGTACGTACAGGTACAGAGGTACGAGAATCTTTATTTTCTCAGAAATTCTCGCAAACTACATATTATAATGTAAAGTTGTAACAGGTACAAATATTAGTTACTGTATTTTACGTAACAGTTATATTTATATATCAGCCACTAGTGCTGTGAGTTGCAAAGAGGATATAGAATCTTTATTTTCTCAGAAATTGTCGCAAACTACATATAATGTAAAGTTGTAACAGGTACAAATATTAGTTACTGTATTTTACGTAACAGTTATATTTATATATCAGCCACTATTGCTGTGAGTTGCAAAGAGGATATAAACTACTACGTTGTTCAACCTGTCCGGAGCGTGGAGTCTTCGTCTGAGTTTAGTTTTTGATTTAATATTTAAGATCGATGGAATAAAACAATGTGAATGAATAGGTGTCTTTGTAATGATTTTGTGGAGAGGTGTGGTGATACGGAAGCCTCGGTTTGCGAGTCCGACTCACACTTGACTGGTTTTTAGGGTTCCTTAGTCAACAAGGAACCGTTATAGTTTCGCCATGTCCGTCTGTCCGTGTCTTAGCTCAGAGACTAATATTAGCACTCAAAATCAACAATTTCGCATATTACCGCGAGGAAAACTGCACACGCCTGCGAAGAAACTCAGAGGTTGTGTGTGAAGTCCACCAACCCGTACTGGGCCCGCGTGGTCAAACAAGGCCCAATCGTCCGAATTCAGTGTAGGCTCGAGCCCCTCGGTGGGGACGTATATGAGCTGATAGAAAAAACATATTATTTACGCCGACAAAATGTTACAATAAAATCATGAATTTTTTTTCTTATACTTACCTTATGTAAAAAGGAGGTGAAGATTTTTGCCGTTGACGTACCCTATCGTGCGGGGTATCATTGAATAAGTCTTTGAAAACTGCAGAGGGTTTTATAATACCATTTTTAGATTTAGGGATCGATTTGCAAAATATTAAGGCTTGAGTTAAGTGTCCCGACCCCCTCCCCCTCCCCTCTCCCCCTAACCCTCCCCCAACTAATAGCTAAACCACTATTTCAGGACATCTGAAAAAAATTGTAAATTGTAGAACATGTAATGTTGAAAGAAAAACTGTCACGGCTAACCTTCTTAGTTGTGACAGTTCTTAATTTAGGAGTAATAGTCGACCAACTTAACATATGCAGTTGGATTTGTAAAAAATGTTCAAAGATTTTCCATACAAAATTTTCTATTAACAACTGCAAATAAAATCTTGCTTTTTGAAATATACATTTAGTTTTGTGTTTTCGCACATTTTATTATTAATCCCGGAAAAAACTGGATTATAAGCGGTTTAAATTTCCTTTTGAACTGAGAAACCAAAAACATCGTTCACTCAGATCAGTTTCCAACTTAAATGTGACACGAAGCAGCCCTCACATTGGCTGCCTCAAGGCGCAAGAAATTGCATCTACAATACGCTACCACATTTCTTTGACCTCCCTCAGTTCAGTATTTTCAAATTTATTTACTGTCCCTCTTGGTCTTACGGTTCATAGTCAAGTGTCTTGATAGGGTGGTCGTGTCGTGTGTTATTCGTGCGGCTAGGATTCCCCCTGCGGGCCATATTGGACGCAATCTGTGTTACCTGACGGGCTGGGAATTTCATTATCGCCTATTGAGTGCTCATGACGAGAACCGAGATTGAGCCGCCTGTCAAATTGTTTGCCCGGGGCTAGTGTCTGATATCTACTGTTATTTTCTGAATGAAAATGGAGTTTATTTTATGGATGGTTCGTCGCATTCACGGATCAGATAAATAAGGTTGGATTGGAAATGTGCGCTGGGCAGGCGCGCCTCAAGTATGATTAGACAAGTGTTCCAAGTGTGTTTTGTTTATTAGTGCGCGTATCCACTACAATGTCCGCCATATTGGATTTAGAATGACGTTTTTTATTTTATTTTATTTATTTATTTACGTTACAAAATTACATGTTAACAAAACTTTATGCAGTATTGTTAAACCTTAATAAGGTTTGTCTCAATACTGTTCTCCAGTCATGCATGCATTATCAAATTATCATTATACAATAAAACACAGAGATATGCTATATATAAGATAAACACAAAAGTTACCTACAATAACTTATAAATAAAGGTAAATAAAAGACAAACAAAATGTTATGACGGTAGGCAAGGAAATTTGCACAGAGTTACATCTATACACACATAGCAGTGATGTCGGCCGGTTACGATCTCATCATCCACCATATACAGGCTGTTGCAAGAAGTTTGACTATTTAAACTATAACTAAAATTAGTTGTAACTTTGATTTGCATAGCTTTTATTAGGTTGTTTTTCTAAAAAGTGTGTTGTTAATAGACGCGATTTGTTATTCTTTGTAATGTTATATTTTAAAGTATTTGGGAGGTTATTGATTAATTTGGGTATTATGTAGGCAGACATCCTTTTCCCGTAGAAATTAGAATATCGTGGAACAGTTAAGGTTTTATTAATAACCTGTCTGGTTATTTTCGAATGCTTTACTGGTTTTTGAATATTAGTGTTAAAAAATTGTTCCTTAAGAATAGTGAATTTAAATTTTGTGTGAACTGGCATTACTTTACAATAATTAAATATGTCTATTTCATTTGTGGCTTTGTTTTTAATTTTGTAGGGAACTATCATTTTTAGTATTCTATACTGTAATTTGTAAATGTGATCCAAATTAGTTTTAAAGGTTCTACCATAACTACTTAGTCCATAGGATATAATACTTTCCGCGAGTGCTTTGTACATGGATAGCAACACAGGGTATGGAATTCTATTTTTAATTATGTAAAACTTTGCCATTACTGCACGTAAGTTATCACAAACTTTATCAATATGACTAGTCCAGTTAAATCTCGAGTCGATAATCAAACCAATGTAAGTATGTTGTTGTACAGTTTCAATAGGTTGGCACTGGCATACTATTGCTCCACCATTGTCAGCGCGCGCATGCAGACAATCATGGCTGTGAGCTATAATCTGAACAACTTTCTTACAATGATTATGGCTAGAGTGTACGTGTACTAGTTTCGTTTTTTTAGCGTTGAGCACGAGACCAGCATCATGAGACCACCTACATAAGGACTCGAAGTCTTTTTGTAGTTTACTTTCGGCGGCATCTATGTGACGATCAGCTGAAATAAGGCAAGTGTCATCTGCAAATTGATAAATGCTGCAGTGTTTTATTACATTGTTCATATCATTAACATAGGCCAAGTAGTGCAAGGGTCCTAACACAGAACCTTGTGCAGTCCCCTCCGTAACATTAATTCTGTCACTGTAGGCAGAATCGATCCTAACCTTGTAAGATCTATTTTCAAGGTAAGTCCTGCACCAGTTTAGAAGATACCCATGAATCCCACTATCACTTAACTTGTCTATTAGAATGTCATGTTTTAAAGTATCAAACGCTTTGCTGTAATCAATAAACACTAAAAGCACATGGTTTTTGACATTGAGCAGGGCGTTGATCTCATCAGTAAACTGCGAAAGAAGTGATGTCGTACTTTTTTTGGGCTGAAACCCATATTGGTTAGGTGCTAGTACATTGTGTGATTTATAGAACTTGTGTATTTGATTACTGTAGAATTTTTCAACCAATTTGTCTATTACTGGTAATATTGTGATTGGACGATAGTTACAATAGCTTTTGTGGTCACCTCCTTTATAAATAGGTCGCACTACACCCTCTTTCAGCTCATCCGGATAGCAACCAGTCATAAGGCTTGTATTAATTAATCGTGTAATTGAATTAGTTATTTTATCGGCTAGTAGTTTGATATCTATGGCTCTTATTCCATCAAGACCCGGAGCTTTATTTGTATTCAGTTCCCTTATTAATTTGTAGACTACTTCATTTTTTGCTTTTTTACAAAACATAGATTTATCAATTGGTTTCCTGTAGCTAACTTCATCCAAAAGTTTAGCATTACAGCTTGGGATTATCTCTTTTACATTATCTTGAAATTGTTTTGCAAACTGATTCGCTACTAGTTTAATATTTCCCGATCCCTGGAAATGTTTTATTATTATTTCATCAATAGAACTACATAATCTGCCAGATAATTTATTTATTATTTGCCACAATTGTTTAGGGTTTTTTCTATATCTAAAAATTTCATTTTTATAGTAAATATTTTTATATCTTTCAATTATCTTATTGGTTTTATTTCTTTGTATTTTATATTCTGTTTTAAGTATCATATTATTAATATCCTTTTTCGATTTTAAATATAATTCGTCAGTTTGCTCACACATTATTTTTATTTTGTTATTTATCCATGGTTTTATATTTCGTTTTGAGGTGGTTACCTTATGATTATACTCAGATTTTTTATAGGATGCTGAAATATTATTTTTTATGTAACAATAAATTTCATGTGGGCTTTGCATGTCGTCAGTTACCTTCCAGTCGATGCTTTCCAATTCTCGCCGCAAAATTTCTTTATTAAAGCGTTTGATAAAGCACGGAGCAGCCTGTATAAAGCGCCGACTGAGGAATGAAACGGCTACCACTCTGTGGTCAGCCAGTACAGTACCGAGTGCCGCTGTGCGCACGTCTTGTATGCGGGATCGCACGAATATATGGTCAATACATGATTTTGAAATTTTGTTATTTCTAGACTCAATTCTAGTATAATCTGAAATTCCGCATACAAGACCCAGTTCACACAATGTATTAATGTATGTTCTCTTGAGTATATCGTTGCTTTTTAGGTCAATATTTATGTCACCTGTAAACAAGATATCGTTATCGTGATCTATCGTTGACAGAGTGCGTTTAATTTCGTGAATAAAAGAAGTTTTATTTTTGCAAGGTGGTCGGTAAACTGCACACAAGGTGATTACGTGGTTGGAGGGTGTCGTTATTTTGCCAACAATAGATTCACAATGGATAGTTGTCGAGTTTAACAAGTGAAACTTATGTTTATTTAATACGTAAACAATGATACCTCTACCTTTTTGTTTTTTCTAAGATTTGAGTACATACTGTATCCGTCAATACTATACAGTGAGCAAATGCGATCGCAAATGTTAACCTCCGTTAATACTATAAGATCTATAGGGTGATTTGACGTACATATTATAGTCTCTAGTTTTGAAAAGTTTTTAATAGTGGACCTTATATTAACGTGTATTGCAGTGAATTTTTTTGAGTCTTTAGGTAGACATTTTTGAAAGCCATTCAAATGCGGACACTCAAGTAATTCAGTTATATTATCTAGTGTAATATCCATATTAATTAACTAATTGAGTTTTAAATTAGGGAGGAGGTTTAATAAACAGTTATAATACTAAAAAAAAATAATCTGAAATTCTTATATTAGCCAAGCAGAGATTCTATATCACGCTCGCTTCTTATACAGATCACTTTATCTTTTTCGGCCTTTCGCACTAATACCTTACCATCCTTACACCAGACATATTTGTAGGTTGCCTTCAGGTCTTGTTTGGCTTTTCCTAGGAGGTATCTATTGGATGGGGTTAGCGCTTCACGAATATATATCCTGTCTGCTGCTATACTTGCTTCCGCTTGCAGGATGACGTCTGACACAACGATTTTTGAAGTTTTACCGTAGTTCAACCATCTTAGCTTTGCCTCTTCATTGATCATCTCAACGTTAACCAAGGTCGGTTTACCTTTTTTGGTAGGTACACGCTTGATACTTTTAATATCGTTTGGTTCGGCCTTGACGATCTTTCCAACATCTTCGATGATTTTTTTCACATCATTTTCAGTATTTGGAATACCAGCTATTTCTATAAAGCTTAATAGTTTGCTTTGTTGCAACTCCTGAACCTGTTGTTCAAGAGCTGCAATTTTGGTCGTGAAGTGGGTATTTTGATTTTTCAGAAATGTTTGTTTCTTCTCCAGCTCATTAACTTTTTGCAAAACAGCATCCAGGCTTGTATTAAACTCATCGATTTTGTCACTTGCAAACTGTATGGATTTGACGATGTTTTCTAACTCTTTCATGACTATTTTATGAACTTGTTTATTCAGATCTTGGAGTTTTTTAATATCTATAACAGCTTCAGTTTTCCGGGTGGGTAGCTCATCATCACCATCATCACTGTCAACTGGAGTGATGAAGGAATGTTTCCTGAAGGAAGATGATTGGTGGCAGTCCATACATACCCATTCTAGGGTGTCTGCTGCTCTCAAGGCTGTGAGTTGCTTGTTCGTTAAAGCTGTACAGGTGGTACTAGCATGAACAATAACTTCACATTTACTGCACTCCAATCCAGGTGATTTTTTGGTGATGTTTTTGTTACAAGTATTGCACTTTTGCATTTTGAGGGTAATCACACAATTTTGTCTTACGATATCAACGAGCGTACACACAGACCGAGTAACGACCGGAGACTGACCTTCGTCACTTACCTAACCATCCATTGTTCTCCTAATTTAACGTGTATACAAAATTTCAGCTCAATGTAAAACCGGGAAGTGGTTCTAATTTAACTTCCAAAATTTGTCCCAAACTTCAGACTAGCTAACACGGCAAGTGAATGTAAACCTTGTAATTTTACAGTTTTAAATTAGTATCATTATGCTAGACGGCGCTAGTTTCTGTACGTTTCAAAATAACAACGTTTTTGTATGCAGACTTTCATTTTTTTTCTAATTTTTGGTATTTTACAGGAGGCCGCGGGTTCAATTCCCGGCGGGGTCAATTGTAAGACTCGGTTTGGTTGGTGGTAGGGCATTTTCTAAGCCCGCCTGGCAAGCTATTACCATCTTATCTAAGTCTTGCCACAAAATATCAATGTTAATATCATTGGTGTGTTCCGGCATAAAGATAAGATAGCCAGTTCCCCATTGCGTTGGGGATTCCTGGTAAGCCCGCTTTCATCTTCGGCAACATCGTCACTTACCACCAGGTGAGATGTTGTCAAGGGTTTACCAATAGTAATTAAAAAAAAATAAAAATAAAATGTTATAGCTGCAACAGAAATTACATCTGTAAAAATTACAACTGTCTATCTATCACAGTTCATGAAATACAGCCTGGTGACAGACGGACGGACAGTGGAGTCTTAGTAATAGGGTTCCGATTTTATCCTTTGGGTACGGAATCCTAATAAATTACAAGTATCCAGTAGTTTGGTATGTATATTCACAAAAGTATCCTCATGCATTTCTACTTGATACTTGTCGACGTACCCAAATACATTTGCATGTTAGAATTTGGTAACAATGCCGTCCATTAGGATCCCCCGGAGGCGACACGGCATCGTGTTCCAATGGTACTATCAGCACGACAAGGACATTGCTCCATCATTTATAAATCCACACTGAAAGAGGAAACATTGTGTCTGTCTGTACTCGTTTTGCATTTTTTGATACCAATAGGTTTGCGAATTAATTTCGGAGAGTGTGCTCAAGAACTTCATTCCATCTTCGGTCAACGAAACGCAGGGGAAGGTTCCAACCCTTTGTTGTTGATATTCAGCCTATACGCACGAAGCGTTACGCTTCCTCATTTATTATGCGGATAGCGATGGAGTGGAACTCCTTGCCTGCGTCGGTGTTTCCCGACTCCTATAATTTAGGGATGTTTAAGGCGAGAGTGAATAGGCATTATTTAAGTTTTCGTGTACCATCCTCGACTAAATCGTCACTTACCATCATGTGAGATATAGTCAAATGCACATTTTTTTTTTAAAAAGAGAAGTGATCAAATTGGCGAATACGAGCTGGAAGACGTAAATTTCAACGACCCATAAACCCCCCCTCTCCACCACTAACTTAGTCAACATATTAATGATTTACTGAAGATTACAAGGAAAAATCTGGTGGAGCTGTGTCGGGGCACAATGCTTGGGCCTGAAAATAAATGATTAATAATAATGCCGTTCGTTTAACGTGTTTTTTTTTTCCCTCCAGCTTCGCAGCGAGCGCTCCGGGCTTCGCCCTACCACAGTATTACAATATAGCGGCTTACAGTAGCGCAACGAATGTACTTACGCAGAGCCACGGAAGGGTACTTGCGGGGCAGCGGGCGGCGGGGCACAGAATGGCAAACTCCGCGAGGACAACAGTTGACTTAATTTAATCCGTGCAGTTGACCACCCTAACAAGTTAAAAAAGTAAGTTGAATCGCAACAACCAATTATGCAATTTTTGCAATGTTTTAGTTCATTTTCTAAAATAGCACACAACCGATTTAAATAAAATTTATATGGGACCACCCTAGAGGCGCAAAATCGTTAAAAATGGTTCACAGTCGGCAATAAATTGCGTAATGTACAGTTGATCAGAAAAACTCCTTCTTTTATGAAGTCGGTTAATAAACTAGCAGTAAAATATGAATATCATTATTAAACAGGCTGCAAAGCCTCGAGCATCGCCGCAAAGTCACCTGTCTATCGGTGTTCTACAGGATTCATTTCGGAGAGTGTGTCCTGAAGCTTCACAACCTCATTCCCCCCTCTCCATTTCATCATCGGACGACCAGGCGCGGAGGGCGGTTCCATCCCTTTGTCGTCAATGTTCCACCTTTACGCACGAAGCGTTTTGCGTCTTCGTTCATCATGCGAACGGCCAAGGAGTGGAATTCCCTTCCGTCGTTTGTATTCCCCGATTCGTACAATTTAGGAATCTTAAAGACGAGAGTGAATAGGCACTATTTGAGCTTGCGTGTCACATCCTCGGCTGCATCGGCACTTACCATCAGGTGAGGTGCAGCCAAACGCACTCAAATTTTTAATAAAAATAAAAAAAAAGATAAGAAAATCACAACTGACGTCTAAAGAAGGTTTCAGTGCAGGGATAACGATGACAACGGCACCCTAAAGATGATTGCAGACCGAACGGATTGTCCCATCCATAAATCCTGGGTGGAACGATCCATTAAATAAATAAATAAATTAAAATAATTAATCCATTTAAATAAATTATTTATGTTCTTATGTGCTTTACTAACCTAGTTATAAGTCTACTACTAATTTTTAATCTAATAATTATGTTAAAGTTATTTATTTTATTTGTCAGAAAGAAATTATGAACTCTTGATCACAAAATTGTCCTCCTGCTTAAACTTTGAAAAACCTTACTCGTTTTTTTTTTCATCAAGTCTTCGATTTTTAATTCACCAAAACCACAAAATGAGTACGTATATGACGCTGCTAAACTATGACGTCACGCCTAGGTATTACAAAATTTTTTGAACAAAATGTCGCTTTTTATACAGATGATAAAACGTAACTCAGACGACTAGCATTAGTCATCCCTATTGTTTGGTAAAAGAGCGTCGGTGGCGTAACGGTTACTGCCGCTACCTCCTGTCCGGAAGGCCTTGGTTCGAATCCTGCCACGTACCAATGTGTTTTCGAATTTAGATTTCATATGTACATTGTGTGTGAAGTCGACTAACCCGCACTGGGACTAAGGCGCGATCGCCCTAATTTAGGGTGGGCTCGAGCCCCGCGGTGGGGACGTATATGAGCTGATATCATCATCATCATCATGTGCGTTTATCCGACGCTCTTACGGTGAAGGAAAACATCGTGAGGAAACCTGCAAACACCTGCAAAAGAAACTCGAAGGTTGTGTGTGAAATTGATCAACCCGCACTGGGCCCGCGTGGTCGACTAAGGCCCGACCGCCCTAATTCAGGCTAGGTTCGAGCCCCGCGGTGGGGACGTATATGAGCTAATAAGAAGATGATTGGTTTTAGGGGAAAAAATTGTGCCTGATATCTAAAAACTGGTCATAATGCCTTCTTCAATAACTCACGCGCGAACACCCTTTCAAATGAGACTAAAAGACAAAGATTCTAAAAAACACGAACAAAGATACGGGAATTAGCTAGTATCTCATTCTGTATTTCTTATTTATAGGTAAAGTATGTAGTAGTTAAATGCACGGTGCATTCAGCAGAATTTTCCATTTCATTGTTCTCCTCTGTTATTATTTAAATTATTTAGCTGCTTTGTACTATTCCTGAAGTAATTTAAGTCGACTGAATGAAGGGAACTCGATGTGAATATTAAGTTGTTCAGGTAAAGGACCTATATGAGTGCCTGATCGAATCAGAAACGAGGAGATTCGCAGGAGAACCAAAGTAACCAATATAACTCACAGAATCGCTAAACTGAAGTGGCAGTGGGCAGGGCACATAGCTCTTAGAACAGATGGCCGTTAGGGGCAGTAAAGTCCTCGAGTGGCGACCGCGCACCGGAAAACGTAGCGTAGGTAGGCCTACCGCGCGGTGGACCGACGACCTGGTGAAGATCGCGGGAAGCCACTGGATGCGGGCAGCGCAGGACCAGTCGTCGTAGAAATCCTTGGAGGAGGCCTTTGTCCAGCAGTGGACGTTTTTCGGCTGATATGATGACGATGATGATGATGATGATTAAGAGAACTATAATATAGAATAAGTTCAAAAATATCAATATTCTAACTGTTGCTAGTCAATTCATACATAAAAACATCATGTACGTTCGTTAGAATTTGCATTTATTTCCTAAAAACAGAGATAAGCAAAATCATATTTTCTAGAAAAATATAAAATAGCAAATATCAATCATTATGATCCCTAAGATACAAAGATGATAAACTTATTAGAAATGTAATAAAAGTAGTTACAATGCGGGGTGAGTATTGCAATATCTTAAATAAAAAAGACTAACGTAAAATAACCTACGTTTAAGATCCCTAAAATCTAAATACGAAATATTTTTATATACCTTAATAACTAACACCTACCTACGAAATACCAAAGTCTAAAATACCGATTGGACTAAATATCTAATGTCTCAAATATCATATATCAATATCATTTGAAATACCAAATGGTCAAAATACCTAAAATGATGCGGGTGAAATAGGTTATTTTACTTATTTTTTATTTATTTTAGTCATTGCAGTACGTACCCTACAAGCGATCGCAAACTATCGTAAAATATGTGTCCACCGGGCGCGAAAACACCTTATGACCTGCTGTCAAATACACAATGGCGCGACTGGTGCGGCTACACGTTCAAACACTGCGCTTACTGTAAGGCTACACACACATGCAAAGATGTGTCCGTACTTTGATTATTTATAGTTTATCAGTGCTACTGTATGAATGTGCCTCTTTTACGAATTCGACGATATACTTTATTATAGTATAATAGACGGACTGACACTGTTCTCATTTTACAAAGGAAAAAATCTTATTTTAATGCCTTAAGATGGGTAAAATGACAATATTAAATTCAAATTATTGAAAGACTGTGTAAAGCTATCACCATGGAAAAAAATACATAATATACTTAAAGTAATAAAAATCGATTTAATTGAATACTATTATAAAAATATTACAACTTTTGATGTAAAAAAATATAATGAAGACCCTGTTTTTGGCATTCATTGCAAAATTTCTCGAAAAAAAATAGTTAATTTTGAATGAAACCAACACATAAAAATCGGTGACTTTAAGACCTTTCATTTTTTAAAACTTTTTTTAAAATATAGAAAAGTAATAAAAACATGTAAATTTCGAGAATTGGGCGTTCGTTTTCAACGTAACAGCCGCGTTGAAGGCCGCATTGATTTTAACTTAAAATGAATAGACTTTCGTTCGATATTATTGTTGTCAATTGTTTGCCAATTATTTTGTAAATAAAAAATAATAAAAAAAACACTGCTCGGATTGAGTGATCTTAGCGCCTTAAAATGCAATGTTTAAATAGAAAAGCTGTTTGGATTGAGAAATACGCGTGTGTATACGTGTTTACTTGCCAACAAAACTTACAGTAGGTGTTAAGTAGCGGAGAGTTAGTTCTTAACTTCCTTAACTTCAAGGAGTCGTAACTTTTCTCTTCTGAGCTCAGCCAGTTCTCAATATTTCGCACAAACTTTCTTTACACTGATTCTACTGATTATTGAATTCTGAAACAAAATTCTAACATAATCAAACATGTGTAGAAATGTCCTAGTAAAAAACATCGGAAGATTTAAAAGAAGAGTTAATATCTCCTTGGATTAATTTTGACGTTTATGTAATGTAGGTAAATTAATTAATGATTTAAATGTCTGTTTCATTTCTAGCATTAAATTATTTTATTCCGTTTAATTTAACTTAAAGATTTATAACAGGATATTAAACGGCATAAAAAATAAATTAAAAAAATACTATTCATTAAATAGCATTTCTTCTAGAATGGCAAAAACACTCGCTCATTTGAAATAACAATTTTTAATTTTATATGTATTAAAAACAGAAAATTAATTCGTTGAAGACTATGACACTTATGACGTCACTATGTCAGAAACGCAAATAATTGCAGAACAAACTTTCGTTTTTGACAGTTGACAAAAAGTTACTCAAATGACTAATAGTAAAGTACCGTATTCTTAAGGCCCAGTACGCCTTGGCACAGTTGTTTCTGTCTTTTTCTTTACGTGTAAAGAGTATATAAAATAACCCCACTTTTGCACTTTTTCAATGTTTTTTCGTTTGAACTTAGATATAGGCAGTTTTGCAAAAAAAAGTGTTGTCATACAATATGTAAGGATTTATTGAGGAATAAGAGAGAAGAAAAAGGTGTTGTGTCTTACTGTAGTGAAGTAAAACTGGTTTTTGTGGTCTAAAACATAGCGAAATTTGATAAATTTAAGCTAACTTTGCAGTTTTTTTCTATAGAGAATATTTTATCAAATCGTATTTTGGCCTCGTACACTTGGTAGCAGACATATTGTTATAAATTTATTAAAAAAAATTATAAATGTGTTGCAGTTTCAACCGCAGAAAAATGACTTTTTCCAACCCCCGATTTCGGGGTTTGCATTATTTTCTGAAAGGGTTTTTCGCACAGCTACTTATTAATAACGTCAACACTATTATGTGTCCATACTTGTACATTCGCTACTCACAATTATTGACAGACAGAATAAGTAGCGGACACATCAGTTTGTTCTTTGGCAGTTAAAAAAAACCCCAACAAAAAAAACTTCTAAAAAGTAAACAATAGTATGTATCGACCGTTTTAGTTGGCTGCGACATATCTAAAAGTGTAAAAAAAATGCTTAACACCAAATACTACATACACTGACTACAATTATAGCAAAGACTATCTTGCAGTAAGATAACTCTCAACATTATATTAGTTAGATGTAGAGAAAAGTAGTGAAAAGTAACATTAACACTTTCGGTTGAGTTAGCGGAAGAGTACACAATCCACTGGTAACGCCAGTCCTGAGGAAATAGTCTTTGGTACCTAAGGACCTTTCGTCCCACGATTTTGTGTAAAAAAATTCTGTTGACTTTTTATTAACACCCTAAATCCTGATGTTAAAATTTATTTTATAGGAGAAGGACGTTCTTTCTATCTATACTTTCAGTTTTGGCTTCTCTTTGCCAATGTTATGTCAGTCATGGAAGTGACACAAAAAGGACGCTAACATCGATAACACTACAACAAAATTACAAAGTAAAGAAAAAGAAGATAGAAACACGCACACACTTTTAACTACCCAATGCGTGGGTAACTAGTATCTCCCATTGAATTATTATGAATGGTATCTCCTCTGTGCACTTGGACACGCCTCGTCATAGTTGCGATGACTACGCGCAATACTTACTGGTTTTCCAAATCCTAAATTTCCAACCTACACCAGGTCGTCGGTTCACCAATTGGGAGGCCTTCTACGTCTTCCGGTACGCGGTCGATACTTGAGAACTTTACTGCCCTAACGGTTGTCCGTTTTACTAATTATGTGTTGTGTATTTAGCGATTCTGTGAGCTATTTCGATTACTTTAGCTCTCCTACAGATATCTTTCTTTTTGATTTGATTACCCTATGAGTCGCAAAGTATCTATAAAAATAACTAAGCGAATAAATTAAAAATTAAAAACTCGGCATAAAAACTTTACCCCTCTTTGTTGGCCAGTCGAGTAAAAATGTATCCTATGTCACTCACATGATCAACATGAATCTACCGAAACCTCGCACTCTTAAATCAGTTTAGGCTACAGAGCGTGCCAAAGAAATATACATACATACAACACTCGAAAAACAGAACCCTCTTACTGGTGCACTCGGGATTAAAACATGTTTATTTGATGACAGTAATGAGATTGATATTAATAACTATTACATGTATCCACAGAATAGGGATGACGACAGCATCAGAAATAAATTATGAACTCTTGGTCACTAAAATACCCTCCTACTTAAACTTCGAAAAACCTTACTCGTGCCTTACTATCAGATGAGATATAGTCAAACGCACTCAAATTTTTAATTAATTAAAAAAAATCGTCTGGTTTTCCATCATGTATTCGATTTTTAATTTAACAAAATCACAAAATCACACTAATATTATAAAGGCGAAAGTTTGTGAGTGTGTATGTTTATTACTTCTTCACGCAAAAATTACTAAACGGATCTAGCTGAAATTTGGTAGGTAGACAGATTAGGATCTGGATTAATACATATGCTTCTTTTTATCACGCTTGCGCACTGCGCACCCTCGAAAAAACATAGAAACGTTGTCCACGCGGGTGATGCCGCGGGAAACAGCTAGTGAGTACATATATGACGCTGCTAAACGATGAAGGCACGCCTAGGTATTTATAATATTTCGAGAACAAAATGTCGTTTTTGACAGATGATAAAAAGTAACTCAGATGACTAGATTCGTCATCCCTATTCTGATTAGCGACCAAAGTCCACCAGATACCAAAAGTAGTTTAACCCCTGCCCAGATGAAGGGAACTTTGCACTTCGCCCCCACCGCCCGCGCCCCCGCCGTAATGACCGAAGTTTCGTTTTTCTCCAAGTCGCTTTCTTTACTTTTCGTCGCGACTGTCCATTGTTTAGAAGACGTTGTTTAAGGTGCAAAAGTAGGTTGTACGTAATGTTTAAGGATATAAAGTTTTGTAGAAACATTTAGTTCAACGAAGAATGAACAAGTCAAGTCAGAGTAAGTAAGTCTCTTCATTAACAGACTTCAAAAAAGGAGGTTGTAATTCGATCCGTATATTCAGCACATTGCTCGCAGAACAGATGGCCGTTGGGGTAGTAAAGTTCTCGTGTGGCGACCACGCACTGGAAAACGTAGTGTAGGCAGGCCTCCCACTCGGTGGACCGATGACCTGGTGAAGGTCGCGGGAAGCGCAGAACCGGTCGTCGTGGAAATCCTTGGGGGAGGCCTATGTCCAGCAGTGGACGGACGTCCTTCGGCTGATATGATGATTAAGTAGGTAATATTGTTGAAATTGCACAATGTTCGTGCATGTTAGTCGAGGTGGGCTTCTAAACAGGTGGTCAGATTTCATAAGTGTATGTACGTTTGTATATTCGTCCACGTATGACTCAGAAACTAGAAATCGAAACACGTCTTTAAACTCACATACGGGGTATCAACTCGATAACCTGGACCGCAACGAAAGTGAAGATCGACAGTAACTAACCGCGAGGCCGGAGGGAAAAATAATAATATTAAAGAGTAGTCATAGCCTGTGCTAAAGGACTAACCCCTTTATCTATGTCCCAAGAGAACTGGCAGGCGCCAGCTGTACATAGCACTGCTGAGCGAGAGGCCACCTGGAAGGACAAAGAGCTGCATGGTAGGTTCTTCAATGCCCTTTATGTGGATCCTTCGTAGATCAGAAGGCTTCCGTGCACTGGTTGCGCCTCGGAGACCTTCATGCGGAGACTTAGGGTTTTGTCTGTGCAATACAGGATCAGGTGGTCAAGACGAACAACTATAGGAGGTTCATAATAAAAGACGGCACATTCGATGTTTGTCGGTTGGTTGTGTCATCAATCAGGGGAAACCCTGCGTCATATAGCCTCCGGCTGTTCCATGCTTGCCAACACTGAGTATTTTCACAGGCACAACACCAAGAGATCGCTCTAAAGAATGTCCTCATATCTCGGCAGTTGCCGTATTACAAGTACACGCCAGAGCCGGTTCTCGAGTACGACCGACAGCGCCAAGCTCTACTGGGACCGACCCATCATCACGGACAGGACCTTCCTTCGGATAAGCCTGATATCGTGTTGAAGGATCGGGCGTAATCAAGGGTGGTTTTGGTGGATCTCACTATCCCATTCGATGAAAACCTCTTGCAGGCTGATGCCTCAAAATGGACCAAATACCTGGACCTGGCGCACAAGGTTACTGATATGTGGCAAGTGGAATCCACCGAAATCATCCCCGTAGTCCTATCCGTGAACGGACTAATTTCAGCCGACCTTGAACGTCTCCTAAGGCGGCTGGAACTCCGAGGTAGGCCAATAATTACCTACAGCAATGCAGAAAGCAGTCCTCCTCGACAATGCCCGGATAATCCGACGCTTTCTCTCCCCGTCGCACTGAACTCCAGCCGACTTTGCTTCGGCTAGAGGTGCTCCTGCCACTTCGTCTCGCGTCAAGTGAGCAGAGAGGCTTTAATTTTATATTTGAAAATAATAATTTAAAAAGTCAGGGACGACAAAACTACACGTTTCACGTTAAACTAACGGCAGTGTGCCCCGGATTAGCCCCATCCGATTTTTTGATTGGATACGTGTCTTTTAACTTAGGGAACAGTGCAAGTTTCATCAAAATCGGTTCAGTAGTTTTCAAGATATGAACTGTTAAATGCTCAGATCACACCATTGCTTTAAAATCACTGAAAAAACTCGTTGTCGGTTCAACGCCGCAATTTTGTAATTGAAGTCGGTTATTAATTCTGAATGTTTAAGCGTTGTCATATTCATATCATCTAGATTGATTAAACTTGGCACTACAAAATTCGTCGTCGGTTCAACGTGGCATTTTTGTGATTGAAGTCGGTTATTAATTCTTAATGTTTAAGCGTTATCATATTCATATCTAGATTGACTAAACTTGGCACTACAAAATTCTTCGTCGGTTCAACGTGGCAATTTTGTGATTGAAGTCGGTTATTAATTCTTAATGTTTTAGCGTTGTCATATTCTAGATTGACTAAACTTGGTACTACAAAATTCGTCGTCGGTTCAACGCCGCAATTTTGTGATTGAAGTTGGTTATTAATTCTTAATGTTTTAGCGTTGTCATATTAATCTCATCTAGATTGACTAAACTTGGCACTACAAAATTAATTCTAAACTACGATACAACAGATTGATTAGAAAGCGAACACAATCTAACTGGGAGCCAGAGAGGTAATTTACTTTAGTGAACCACTTAATTAACGTTCCGTTTCAAGTAATTTATTTAAGTGTTTAGATACCAGTACACTTTGAGTAGCTTCTATGACATAATCATTTATTGTAGTCGGACAAGCTGATACCTAAAATGTTCACAGTAGGCACCTGCCTTCCCAATGTGCGTTTTTCACTAGCCGGCACCGGGAACCAAAATTGTATGAAAATATATGTAGCGTCTTTCCACTGACCGGCAACGGCAACGGCCCGGCTGCCGGCGAAGCAAAAATGTATGAAAATATATTTAGCGTATTTCCACTGACCGGCAACGGCGACGGCACCGGCCCGGCTGCCTTTGAAGTAAAATTGTATGAAAATAAATGGAGCGTCTTTCCACTGACCTGCAACGGCGACAGCACCGGCCCAGCTGCCGGAGAAGCAAAAGTGTATGAAAATATATATGGAGCGTGTTTCCACTGACCGGCTACGAGGACGGCACCGTCCCGGCTGACGGAGAAGCAAAAGTGTATAAATATATATGGAGCGAGTTTCCACTGACCGGCTACGAGGACGGCACGGGCCTGGCTGCCGGGAAGCAAATATGTATGAAAATATATGGAGCGTCTTTCCACTGACTGGCACGGCAGTGGCACCGGCCCGACTGCCGGGGAAGCAATAGTGTATGAAAATATATGGAGCGTGTTTCCACTGACCGGCAACGAGGACGGCACCGACTCGGCTGCCGGAGAAGCAAAAGTATATGAAAATATATGGAGCGTGTTTCCACTGACCGGCAACGAGGACGGCACCGACTCGGCTGCCGGAGAAGCAAAAATCTATGAAAATATATTTATAATCCACAATTAATAAGCCCTTGGTATCATCTCACCTGATAGTAAATGACGATGATGCCGAAGATGGAAGCGGGCTTACCCAGATTCCCAAACGCAATGGAGATCAGGCTATCTTATCTACAAGCCGGAACACATCAATATGGAGCGTCTTTCCACTGACCGGCAGCGAGGACGGCACCGGCTCAATGGAAAAACGAAGTACCGGTGCCGTGCCGGTTCCGTGATGCCGGCTAGTGGAAAAACAGCCAATAGGAGAGCGTAGCAAAAAAAACTTAACAAGAAAATCAACCTAACCAATTTAACCAAAAATTAAAAACCAACTGCATGAAAACTGAACCTTTCTTTTTGGGAAGTCGGGCTAAAAATATATCCTATGTCACTTTCTGGATCAAGACGAATCTACCGGCACTTTGCAATCCAAAATCCATTAAGCCGTTTAGGTTACAGAGCGTGCCAAAGAAACAGACATACCTGCATACATACAAAACCGGAAAAATACCCTCCTTTTTTGGGCAGTCGGGTAAATGTAGGTCACATCAGCTCATATATACGTCCCCACTAAGGGGCTCGAGCCGACCCTGAATTAGGGCGAAAATATCTAGATATATAACTAAAATTTAAACAGGTTTTCCTCGTAAGTATAGGACAAACTTCAGAAGTCCCACTTGTCCCCTAATAGGGATAAATCAAACCCCCATCTAGTGGGTCACACTCGAGTGGCTCCCGAGGGTTCGAGTTTAGAACTACATACATGTGTTGAGTTTCAAGTTTTTTGACAACGGCCTTGGTTAAGGGGCTAAACCACCACCTAAAAACAATCTTGGTAATAATGGTAATACGTAAGTAATACGTACATATAAACTGTTCTAAACAATCTACCTAAAGATTTAGTAGAAACAAAAGAAGATAGAATAACAATCAAACAAAAAAAAATTGCCGCGGTAAAGCTATTGCATAGCATTTTTTTATCAATTTATGCAATTATAATTTATTTTTTATTTATGCAGTATTTACCAGTACCATACAGTCCTTAGGGCGCGGGATGTTTATTTAATAAATTATCACTAAGAAAGTTACACCAGTTAAATTGACTAATTCCTTCCTTACCGCAAATCGCTAATAGATGGCACTATACGTTTTTTAGACCTCGGCCGAGCGTGGGGTGTTAGGTTTTATTTTCGTTACGGAATTTCTTGATTCGGTCGCCGCGCTCAAAGCCCGTGGACATCCAGACGCTCAAGTTGCGAGCTGTGCAACTAACTAAGCGCACATTTTTTTTTTATATTAATATTTGCTCTTTTGTGTGGCATCATGTCATTGTGTTTTCTTTTTAAAGAAATAAACTGTAATTTTTTTTTTGGTGTAGGTCCCGTCAACTTTTGATCTAAGACTTTGCTGAAATTGCAGAAAAAAACAATTTTTACTCTTCATTGTCCAATATTGAGCATTTTTGTATGGAGTGTCCATTTATTTTTTCAGAATTGACTATAGATTCATTTGGGTAAGTTAATAAATAAGTAAATTAAAAATATTTATTTGCCAGGAAAACATACAATACAAGTTAATTAGAAAATGCCCTAACACCAATCGAATCGAACCAACGACCTCCAAGTGTGAAGCGAATGGACTAACTATCATACCACGGAGGCGGTTAGAGGAAGCGAGGTGTGAACATTTAACGCGCACGTTAACGCACACCGCTTACCATTTATGGCGAGCCGCTCGCGACCGCGCACCCTCGATGTCCATGCGGCGGAACCGCAGGCAAAAGTTAGTTTATTTTAAGATAATCAACAGCGAAAATAAATTAACATTAAGCTAATTGACAGAGACAAAGTGGAAGGCAATTAATAAATTACCCTAGATAAGCTAAATACTGAGTACAAAAACAGACACTTAGATAATACGAGTACACAGATTTCGTGATAGAATCCTTACTAAATAAATGTGAAAATGTGTTTGTTTGTTTGTTAACTTTCCACGCTTCAACGCCTTGACCAATCTCTATGAAATTTGGCATGTAGGTAGCCTGTGTCACGGGGAGGGACATAAGCTACTTTTTATCCCGGCAAAATAGCATAATCTGATGCAGTTCCTGAGGGAACTAAAAAAATACTCGATTGTTGTGATTTTTTGCACAGAGATGGTTGAGTAGGTGGGAAACGACATAATTTACTAATTAAAGACAGTCATTAAAACGATGTCCACGTGGGCGGAGCTGCGGGAAAAAGCTAGTAATTAATAATAATTAATAGCTCATAGCGTCGGTGGCTCAACCGGTAACGACTCGGTCCATCTAACCAGAGGTACCGGTTTCAAATCTGGACGGCCAATGTACCAATGAGTTTTTCAAAAACTTACGTACATTTCATTACCGATTGCTTTAACGGTGAAGGAAAACATCGTGAGGAAACCTGCACAGGCCTGCGAAGAAACTTGAAGGTTGTGTGTGAAGTCGACCAACCCGCACTGGGCCCGCGTGGTCGACTAAGGCCTAATCGCCCTGATTCAGGGTAGGCTCGAGCCCCTCGGTGGGGACGTATATGAGCTGATATATATATAATAGCTCAGATAGTGTGAACTGAAATCTGCATTGGTTGCCATATACTCGTATTTATGTGATTATTAAAGGTGTGTTGTGAGTGTGCGTCGTGGTGCAGTACCGTTTAAAAGAGTACAGTTTCACTCCTATTCGTTTGTGCACTTTATGACTGGACACCCTGTATAGTTTAGTTTAGTTTATTCATTTCACGTCACAAATTCATAAATAAACATGTCATCATATCAGCCGAAGAACGTCCACTGCTGGACATAGGCCAATAAACATGTCAGGTCATAAAAATGACAATAGTGATGTGATCGTCTAAAAATCAATACAAAAATTAAACTAATTAAATTAACAAAATGTCAAAATAAAGTAGAAAACTATATTAACACTGTAGTAAAATAATAAAGTACATATTGGTAACTCATGTTTTAAAATGTCACAATTAATATTAAATTCTTATATACATTTATATAAGAACCTAACCAATTTGGTGAAAAATTAAAAACCTCAATAAGTCTGTTATGTCACTTAAGCGATCAAGGCGAATCTTACGATACTTCGCACATCAAAATGCATCTAGCCGTTTAGTGTAGACACACACACACACACACACACACACACGTACGCACACATATATACACACACACGCACGCGCGCACTTTCTACATACACCTGAAAAACTTTAACGTTACCCACCTTCGTGGGCCTTTAGGTAAAAAAATGACATTAAAGCAATCACTTTTTAATTTTTTGCCGTGAAACGTCTTTAAAATTACGTACCATTATACATACCAGTTCAGAAAACTGAAATGCAACAGATAAAACGAAAGAGACTTAGATTTTGTTCCCGGTAGAACCGGACATTTGTGCGACAACCCCATTTCTTGGAACAAGCAAACCTCATTAGTTATCTACTCACAGAGGAGAACTGAAATAGGCTATTTGACTACTACTGGAAAATAGTTTTGTATTATTTGTTATTGCATAAAATGCAAACCATTTCAATATTTCCTGAAGATCTGTCGTATATACGGAGAAAATCAATGTTAAAGTTTGAATTTAAAAAATACGCGCCAAAACGCAATGTTCGCTATGGCGCCTGGTTGCTCTGACAGATGACGTCACACATAAGTAAACAACCAACTGCTGTAATAGTGAAAGCACGCACTGAACCTAATGTTTACTTCTGTGTGACGTCATCAGAGTTGCAACCAATAACAGAGCGTTTTCAAAGACGTGATCAAACCACAAAAAAAAATTCATTTATGTTTATTATACAGAAAATGACCTTATTTTTTTCAGGACATTAATAAAATATGCTTTTTACATTACATTTTATTAGGATGACAACAAATTGTTACATATTTTAAACATAGTCAAAATGCCTATTGGTTCGCTCTAAACGAACGTTGAATCGACACAGCCCTACTCGATTTTTTTTTGTCTGAAATTTATGTAAAACTGCTTGAATTTGTTTTCAATTTAATTCAACATACACGAAATATGATAGTTGACTGTCGGCAGGAGTTTTTAAAAAGAAGACGTGAAAGTTTCTTTAACTAATTTTAATATAGGGTTCACAAAATAAAGCTTAATGGATTATAGCTAGATATAATGACTTATTCAGTCATTTATTAAGTCCTTTCGTTACGGCGGTTCGTGGACAAAAGGCGCCGCTGTAGTTAAAAACTGTTTCACATCACTTCCTTACACAACACTGCGTCGTCAGCTCTTTCACGTTTAAAATTATATTTATTTGTATCGAAACTTAAAAGGTTTTTGAAAACAACTTGTACGTTTAAAAATTGAAATAAGATTCAATATCAAATAACAACCTAAAAAATTCGATAAAAAAAAAGTTGCACTCCGGGAGTGCCGGCAGAAGTGAAAACTTGAACATTAACGTTGTGCATTTTTGATATTTTGGAACGGTTAGGGAATAATTTTGCACGAATTGCTTTGATTATCAGTATAAAAATACAATATTTCTTTATTGCGCTATCGTACACAAACATGACAATTTATATTACATTAAAAAGTTTATATCTCAGAAAAATCAACAATAAATCAACTCCATCCGTCTTACGAATTTTCGATCAGGTCACGTGTCCTGACGCGAGTTTAACATTTTTTACCCATTACAAAAAAAGTGCACAACGCCGCTAAAGAAGTTTTCACTTCAAAAATATAAAAACAAAGCTGCCTATAAATATTACTCTTCTTTTTTAGGCAGTTCGACAAAAAAAAACATCCGTTATTTATCACTCACAGGATAGTAATTTTGAACAAAAAAAAACCGACTTCAGACAGGAAACTAAGGTTCCCCTCGATTTCTCTGGGATGCCGTCATCAGATCCTGGTTTTCTTACCATGGTACCACCCTTAGGATATCTCCTTTCCAACAAAAAATATGATTCTTTTTTTGTTGGAAAGGAGATATCCTAAGGGTGGTACCATGGTAAGAAAACCAGGATCTGATGACGGCATCCCAGAGAAATCGAGGGGAACCTTAGTTTCCTGTCTGAAGTCGGTTTTTTTTTGTTCAAAATTACTATCCTGTGAGTGATAAATAACGGATGTTTTTTTTTGCCTTTGTATATATATATAAATCTCGTGTCACAATGTTTGTCCTCAATGGACTCCTAAACCACTTAACCGATTATAATAAAATTCGCACACCATGTGCAGTTCGATCCAACTTGAGAGATAGGATAGGGTAAGGTTGGGTAGTGTAGGGTAGGGTAGTGTAGGGTAGGGTAGGGTAGTGTAGTGTAGGGTAGTGTAGAGTAGTGTAGGGTAGGGTAGTGTAGTGTAGTGTATGTAGGGTAGGGTAGGGTAGTGTAGTGTAGTGTATGTAGGGTAGGGTAGGGTAGTGTAGGGTAGGGTAGTGTAGAGTAGTGTATGTAGGGTAGGGTAGGGTAGTGTAGGGTAGGGTAGTGTAGTGTAGTGTAGTGTAGGGTAGTGTAGGGTAGGGCAGGGCAGTGTAATGTAATGTAAGGCGGTACGAAGTTTGCCGGGACAGCTAGTCTTCATCTTTCTTAATATATATAAATCTCGTGTCACAATGTTTGTCCTCAATGGACTCCTAAACCACTTAACCGATTATAATAAAATTCGCACACCATGTGCAGTTCGATCCAACTTGAGAGATAGGATAGGGTAGGGTAGGGTAGTGTAGGGTAGGGTAGTGTAGGGTAGGGTAGGGTAGGGTAGTGTAGTGTAGGGTAGTGTAGAGTAGTGTAGGGTAGGGTAGTGTAGTGTAGTGTATGTAGGGTAGGGTAGGGTAGTGTAGGGTAGGGTAGTGTAGTGTAGTGTAGGGTAGTGTAGGGTAGGGCAGGGCAGTGTAATGTAATGTAAGGCGGTACGAAGTTCGCCGGGACAGCTAGTATATCTATATATATATATATATATATTTAATGTGTGTTCGCGGATAACTTCGTCGTTTATATACATACGGTCCAATTGAGAAACCTTTTTTGAAGTCGATTAAAAACTAATCTGATTTAATCCATCAAGCCTTATAGGCTACAAGCTCAGCTAAAGAATTAGACATGCATACAAGTACTTACATACCTAAAACATACATAAATAAAACCGAAATACATTACCTTCCTTCTTTGGGCAGTCGGATAAAATGTATCCGATATCACTCGTGGGATCAAGAAGAATCTGACGTCACCTGGCATTTCAAAATCTATCAAAGACGCATAGGCTGCATACTCAGCTAAAGAACAAGACATGCATACGAGTACATACTTAAATACATACCAACTTTTGCTAGCGGCTTCGCTCGCGTGAACATAATTTCTATACCTCCCATCGAGGGTGCGCAGTGCGCGAGCCGCCAAGCGGCTTGCGAGCGTGGAAAAAAGTAGCCTTCATGTTAATCCAGGTCCTAATCTGTCTACCTACCGAATTTCAGCTAGATACGTTCAGTAGTTTTTGCGTGAAAGAGTACCTAACAAATGTCCATTCATACATACAAACTTTCACATTTATAATATTAGTAGGATACATGCAACTGAAAAACATACCCTCCTTTTTGAGCAGTTGTGTAAAAGCCCCTTAACTTATTCTATCGCTGTTTACCTAACCAAAGGTTGCCTGGAAGAAATTGCTACTGTGTAGCCGTCTATTGTATAGGCTTTCTTATTTTTATGCAATAATGAATATTGTATTGTATTGTATTGTATAAACAGTTAATCCCAACTAGGGTGGAGATGGACCAGATACAATGTTTTTCCCTTCACTTTTCACAACAACGAGTCCAGCTAAAAGCACATATACACCGATCACGCTAATGGACTTAACCGACAACTATAAATTTCACCGCCCCTCTAAAAGGATAATCGTACGGACGGTAGGAAATGGGAATTTAGGATCCATGTGGGGCCCTAATTGAAAATCCACTCGAACATTAAACGGACAGTGCCTAAAGAAAACGCAAAATATTCCTTGTCCATCTGAATGGGGTTGGCAGAAAGAAGAATAGTTTTAAACAAAAAAAAACGACTTCAAACAGGAAACTAAGGTTCCCCTCGATTTCTTTAGGATGCCATCATCAGATCCTGGTTTCCTTATCATGGTACCACCCTTGGGATATTTCCATTCCAACAAAAAAATAATCATCAAAATCGGTTCATAAACGACGAAGTTATCCGCGAACACACATAAATATTAATTGAGAAACCTCCTCATTTTTTTGAAGGCGGTTAAAAAGCGTGGGTGCCACTGTGGAGCCAAAGCACACCCTGCACACTTCATACAACAGGAGAGAAATGACATTTTAAATAAGGAACGACGAAACAAACAAAATGGCGGCGAAATCCTATACGTTCGACAACCAAACTGTAACCAATTTGTATCAATCTGGGTGACGAGGGGGTGAGGTCGGAATCTAAACGCGGCTGGGAGTGTCCATACTGTATGTTAGTACTAATATGTATACTTTGTCCATTCTCCACACCCAAGGCCAAGTCCGGGTTGGTGAAGGTAATAGGCCTAGTGGAGAACCCCAATGTCTGAAGTTCTTCAATTCCTATAAGACATCTGAGACGGCTTAGCGACTGCCATCTTGTGATATAGTAATCGGCACCACGTGCCTTGAGAATCACGGAAACCTTCGGCGAAAAGGTTTTGATGTTACTTTTATACTGGTAGATACTTGATATTTTAAATAAAAACTGGTCAAAAGCGAGTCGAATTTGCACACACAGGGTTCCGTACCAAAATTTATACTTCTAACATTACAAAGACCTTTTAGTACATAAATTCTATCATACAATTAGAGGTCTACTTATGGACTAGGGTTTAAGGTATTAAAAAAAAATATTACATTAATAGGCATTAGTTGGCTTAAGAGCAAAGAGGTCGACTTCGGTCGAGAGGGAGCCAGTGCGAGTTGGTCGACTTTACACACAACCTTCGAGTTTCTTCGCAGGCGTGTGCAGGTTTCCTCACGATATTTTCCTTCACCGTAAGAGCGTCGGATAAACGTACATATGAAATCGAAATTCGAAATCACATTGGTACGTGGCAGGATTCGAACCACGACCTCCCGGACAGGAGGCAGCGGCCGAAGCCTTTACGCCACCGACGCTCATGTGTGGGTTAATTAGGTGAATACATATATATGCGTTAATCAGTCTCGGACAAACAGACAGACGAACGGACGCGTAAGTTATCTTATAAGGGTTCCGTTTTGTCCTTGTTACGTAGGAACGAAACCCTAAAATCTAAGTTTTCTTATTATTATTTTTAATCACAATTGGTAAGCCTTTGGCATCATCTCACCTGATGTTAAGTGATGATGATGCCGAAGATGGAAGCGGGCTTACCAAGATTCCCCAATGCAATGGAGAACTGGCTATCTTATCTTTAAGCCGGAACACATCAATGTTGTTACCACTGATGTTCGGTGGCAAGACTTAGATAAGATGGTGGTAGCTAGCCAGGCGGGCTAAGAAAATGCCCTACCACCAACCAAACCGAGTCTTACAAGTTGAACCCACCGGGAATTGAACCCGCGACCTCCTGTCGCGAAGCGAATGGACTAACCATTACATCATGGAGGCGGTTAAATTTTAAAAGTAAACAGAACCTCATGTGATATTTTTCTCTTGTTAAATTTTATTACTCTAGGTAAATAGCATATTAAACCTTCTTCCTACTTAATATTATAAACGCTAAAGTTTTTAAGAATGTATGGATGTATGTTTGTTACTCTTTCACGCTAAAACTACTCAACGAATCTGGCTGAAATTTGGTAGCTAGACAGATTAGAACCTGGATTAACACATAGGCTACTTGCGGCTCGCGCACTGCGCACCCTCGAAAAGTCATAGAAACGTGGTCTAAGTCGCGGGAAACAGCTAGTTTAGCATATGTACGAAAATATGAAGAGGTTTTGTAATAAAACAAAATTAGGTAATAAATAAAGTCTCGTTCCTGTAATACAGACGACACGTGTATGGATAATCGAATTGCTGAAGGAGAAATATTGGAGATATTGGATGTAAAGCGACGTCCCTTTATGTTATCGACCGTCATAATAAGGTAGGTACCTACTGTAGCATAAATGAATTTAAATCGATTTTATAACAATGCTACATGATACGTAGAATTTTGAAAGATTACCTAATAGTTGAAACCTATGAAAGAAAAAGAAAATTGCATGGTAAATATAGAAATGTAATCAAAGAAATAGATTAGAGGATTAAAAGAAGATTATAAAATAGGAATGTCAAAAAGAAGATTATAAAACAGGAATGTCATCGCTGATTGGAAAAAGAAGAAGGAACTTAAAAGTAAGATTTGGAATTTACAAGTTTTCAAACAATTAAAATAATGAAATATTTAAATATACGGTAGCAACCACGCACGTGCAGAGTTGCTATGACAGATGGTTTTCTTTTAAAAAAAATATTAAGTTAGCACACAAAATCTAAAAATAAATGGCACTTGTAATCTTCACTTAAATTTAAAGTTCATTTAATTTCTACGTTTGGGTATCTTCCATTTCGTGGGAGAGAATAAATAAAAGGTATTACTTGAATTGCAATCAACCACGCTGTCCACGCTGAGTGTACCCAAATGAGGGCGCTCAAACAAAAACCGGTGGGCCGGACGAAGAAACGCACACCCTAGTCCTTTGGTGCTCATAATGACGAGCACGAGCTGGCTCTCAGCATTGTTGGGGCGTCGTAGACTAAGACCCTAAAACGTAAAAGGACCATGATTCTCATCACCTCTTGACACAAGTTAAAACGATGAAATAAATATGGAAATACTTACCTCTTAAAAAAAATATCGGAGAGGGACCGAGTACAATAATTAGAACATCTTGCTGAGCGAAACTGGCACTAATGGATAAATTTATAAAATATTTTCGGAAAAATACGAATAATAGTCCGATGACGATTCCTTTCTCTCATAAATATGTGACAAAAATAAAGGTAACTTGGGAATTTGCCACATATGACACGTAAAATTTAGAGGTTCAGGCCTAAACGGAGTTTTGAAGGAAAAAAATATCATGGGGTAAATTAGAATATATTTTTAACAAAATAAAAAATAGCAATAAAATTTAAGTAAATCTAACTGAAGTTTCTTAGGTAAAACATAAAATTTAAATGTTAAAGAATTTAGTTAAATGGTGGTCAAATAACGATCGTCGCTTTCCCAGTATCCAAATAAATTATCAACTATAATTTATAATTTATAAATTATCCTTATAACTTCGGGGTACACAGAACAGTTGCTAATTAAAAAAAACTAAAACATCCAAAGAACACAGGTAAGACATTTTAGAGGAGAACTCCGTTTAGGCCTGAACCTCTAAATTTTACGTGTCATATGTGGCAAATTCCCAAGTTACCTTTATTTTTGTCACATATTTATGGCGCCCGAACTAATGTTTTTTACCGCTTTTCTGCCTTTAATCTTTCCCTAACGAACCCGTTTTTTTGTCGTTCGTGGGTGTATCCGTTTTCCGGATAATATGGTTCAAGTTTTAATACCTCAAGACCCTTACTTAATTTAATCGTGCAGTTTTCTTTGAAACGTAATGTTTTTTTGTTTGTATGCACGGTATTTTTTTGCTTCTCTTCACACGGGTCGTTTTTTTCCCCGGCTTAATGGCATTATACCTCTTTCGGATAATTGCTTACGTGTTGTTGAGTTGTTTTTGCCTGTATATTCCCTTACGATTCCAAGAGAATTTCAATTTAAGTAGTCAATGGCCAGACTCTAGATTTCTTTCAATCGAAAGTCGGGACAGACTTACTTTTAGTTCACAATTATTTAATGTTGGTTTAAGGGAAAAATCTTTAAGGGTTAACTGTTTGGAATATTTTTACGCGTTGCTTTGCGAGGTACTCCTTAAATTTTTGGCGTACCCTGTTCACTTTTATGTGATAACGTTTCTGTAATCCGCAGTATTGTTTAGATTTCTTGAGGTCTTATAACAATTTTCCATTTTTCAAATTTCTTTCAATAATCTTGCCCTTGTCTTACCTCAAATGGCCTATTTTTCGGTAGAGTTGTCCCTTTGGACTCTTGCGTATTGCGTTTCAGACTTCCGGTGTTAATTTTATCCGTGAGTCGGATTTTCACGCATCCGCCTTTACCGCTTTTGTCCACATTTTCGCTGGGGTAACCGACAATGTTTTGCAAGTTTTTTTCAGTTTTTGACAACCCTATTGGTCTTTAATGTTTTAGTAGTTGTTTGATTTCTCCTGTTTTCTTAAGTGACTAGTTTTAGGCTCAATATACAGCGATCCTTTAACACTAGTGTGTTTTTGGGGTTATTAAGTTTGTTCACTTTTAGATGGAGTTTTTGCCGTTTGTATGTGTACGCGAATCATGTATAAATGTATTTTTCTTTCAACTTCAAATGAACGTTAGTAGTTAGCTAGTTGCTTAGGGAGTTTTTATTTTTCTTCTTCAGGGCTGTCCAACCACTTTAGGGTTGTCCAAACTTAAAAAATTTTTTTTGGACTTCTCGCCTTTTTTTTTGTGAGTTTGTGGGTATTTTGAAACGCAAACTATCGTTTCGAGCCGATCTCCTTCTTGCTGTTTCATATTAATTTATTTTTGGTTTCCGCTGTTGGCTCCTTCAGTTTTGGATTATATTGACTTTTCCGAATTGTTTTGAAAATTGTGATTGATTGTCAAACTGCCGTTGGTTGTTTTTTAGAGAAAGGAATCGTCATCGGACTATTATTTGTATTTTTCCGAAAATATTTTATAAATTTATCCATTAGTGCCAGTTTCGCTCAGCAAGATGTTCTAATTATTGTACTCGGTCCCTCTCCGATATTTTTTTAAGAGCCTACGACGCCCCAACAATGCTGAGAGCCAGCTCGTGCTCGTCATTGTGAGCACCAAAGGACAAGGGTGTGTGTTTCTTCGTCCGGCCCACCGGTTTTTGTTTGAGCGCCCTCATTTGGGTACACCTCAGCGTGGACAGCGTGGTTGATTGCAATTCAAGTAATACCTTTTATTTATTCTCTCCCGCGAAACGGAAGATACCCAAACGTAGGAATTAAATTAACTTTAAATTTAAGTGAAGATTACAAGTGCCATTTATTTTTTAGATTTTGTGTGCTAATTTAATATTTTTTTAAAAGAAAACCATCTGTCATAGCAACTCTGCACGTGCGTGGTTGCTACCGTATATTTAAATATTTCATTATTTTAATTGTTTGAAAACTTGTAAATTCCAAATCTTATTGTTAAGTTCCTTCTTTTTCCAATCAGCGATGACATTCCTGTTTTATAATCTTCTTTTGACATTCCTGTTTTATAATCTTCTTTTTGACATTCCTATTTTATAATCTTCTTTAAATCCTCTAATCTATTTCTTTATGTATATCTATATTTACCATGCAATTTTATTTTTCTTTCATAGGTTTCAACTATTAGGTAATCTTTCAAAATTCTACGTATCATGTAGCATTGTTATTTAATTGATTTTAATTCATTTATGCTACACTACCTACTCCTGTGTTTGACGGATAATTAAATTTTACGTGTTTGAAATATACAGCGTGTAAAAAAACTGAGCTTCTAATACTTAAAGGTGAGTATCTATTCATCAAACTGAACAACTTTTGTTCTACAGTTTCGCTGAAATCACAGAAAAAATGGACTTTTCATACAAATCTAGTAGGTGATTGATCAATTTTGTATGGAGAGGCAATTTTTTTTATGAGAATTGATAATGTGGTTCTTGGGGAAAGTTGTTCAGTTTCATGAGTAGATATCCATATATATTTTTTTAGTGCGGGTTGGTCGACTTCACACACAACCTTCGAGTTTCTTCGCAGGTGTGTGCAGGTTTCCTTACGATGTTTTCCTTCACCGTTAAAGCAATCGGTGAGTATATGTACGTAAGTTTCGAAATACTCATTGGTACAGTGAACAGCACATGCAGTTGGACATAATGGCCTTGAAAATGTTAGAAGTTGAACAGAGCGAATGCGAAAAAGAGATAGTAATTGTTCTCTTCGCATTGTTTTAAGTCTGCGCTGCCGCTTACCGCTGGCCGGTGCGGGTAGGCGGGGTCGGGGGAGATCGCGTTCGTCCGAAGATTTTACATACATACTTATTGATGGAAATTCCGATTTATTTGTGAAAAAGACCAGACTTTTAAGAATAAAATATTATAGGTAGTGGTAAGGTTTGTTTATTTGTTTGGTTGTAGAGGGTTAAACTTTAGAATTATTGAACCGAATCTAAAATTCTTTAACCGCCTCCGTGGCGTAATGGGTAGGTAGTCCATTCGCTTCACACCAGGAGGTCGCGGGTTCGATTCCCGGTGGGGTCAACTTGTAAGACTCTGTTTGGTTGGTGGTAGGGCATTTTCTAAGCCCGCCTGGCTAGCTACCACCATCTTATCTAAGTCTTACCGATAAACATCAGTGTTAACAACATTGATGTGTTCCGGCTTGAAGATAAGATAGCCCGTTCTCCATTGTATTGGGGAATCTAGGTAAGCTCGCTTCTTTCTCGGCATCATCGTCACTCACCATCAGATGAGATGATGCGAAGGGGTTACCAATTGTGAATAAAAAAAAGCAGTAAAGAATGAGACGGTGTACGCTCACAAATTCACAATAAATGCTATCTAATATCTATGCGACTGGACTTGGACTGACAAACGTAGTAAGTATTGGTGACTTATATTCCCTTTGGACGGGACGGGACGGAGACAGATGAGTGAGTGGCTTTAATATACTGGCAGTGTTGCCGTTAGGACAATCTTGTTTGTGGTTATTAAAATGAAAAAGTGGCCAATTTTGTAATAAGGATGTGGGTTTAATTAAAACAGTATCTAATACATGTAGAAAAAAAAATTGTAGGTCTACAATGGCATCTGGTAATTCTGAAATCTCTACGTCAACGTCAATCGATCTTTGATGATGATGTAGATGGGGTTTCAATTTTTTTGATTGCTTTGTCCGCTTCTGTAAATTTGTTTAAAACTTCAGGTGGCAAAACATAGTCGTGGCATTTTTATTATTTATTTTAATTGACTTTTAATCATAATTATGGAATTAAGTGTTAATGCACACATTTTGTTTCATAATTTATTTTTCAGTGTGTTCATGACAGTTATCTACTTACTTACGCATTAGAGTGAGGAAGACAAGACCGCAGTAACTAGGTCAAATATTTGGTCAACCGTAAACAGTTATTATATCAGCTCATATACGTCCCCACCGAGGGGCTCGAGCCTACCCTGAATCAGGGCGATTAGGCCTTAGTCGACCACGCGGGCCCAGTGCGGGTTGGTCGACTTCACACACAACCTTCGAGTTTCTTCGCAGGCGTGTGCAGGTTTCCTCACGATGTTTTCCTTCACCGTTATATTACACTAAACACCGTAAACAGTAATTATCAAAAACATAATTACCAAAAGTAGCTATAATCGTTTTGTTAGCTAACATTATTTTTGGCTAAACCGTTAAAAATATGCTAGATCTAGCCACAAAGTGGCTAAAACGGCAACACTGCTTGCTAGCTCGTGTCACTGCGCGGATGCTTGGTTTATTAGATCTGTGGCGGATGCTTTGTAAGGGGCGTGGCTTATGATTTGTCAAAAGCACAGATCTGTAGCCATAAGTTTGTGTGAATTCGTTATTGGTCTTAAATAGACGCTTATTTAGAAAAGAATGTCGATTGGTATATTTTCGTAAAGATGACAAATTCAACCAATCACCGATGTGTGCGAGTGTTCAACTGTTAAAAATCGGTCGTAGTTATATGTGTGTATACTGTCCATCGCCACGTGCTGGCCACTGTACATTGGCCGTCCGGATTTGAACCCGGCACCTCTGGTTAGGAGGACCGAGTCGTTACCGGTTGAGCCACCGACGCATATAAGTTAATGTAAGGACGTTAATGATAGTTAACGATGTAAAAATACCGATATGTTAGCGTAAGTAATTTATATAAATAGTTAGATATTTTTAAATTTCTGTCTGTACTGTACCTATTTATTCAAAATTGAAATGGATTTGAAAATTGTTGAATGAAGACTGGCATAGTATCACGTCCGCAATTTCCAAAACATTGTCGCACAACTAAACCTGTATATTTGAGTAAAAGATTGAGTAAAAACATTTAAGACAGAAAAAAAATCATTTAACAATAAGTAGCTACTAACATGTCATGTTACACCAATAATTGGACTTAGAGAAATAAATAAAAATACTTATTTTGAGTCACTCTGCAATAGGGAAGACGACAGCATCAGAAATAAATTATGAACTCTTGATCACTAAATTACCGTCCTACTTAAACTTAGGAAAAACTTTCTCGTTTTGTTTTCCATCAAGTTCTCGATTTTTAATTCACCGAAATCACAAAATGAGTACTTAAATGACGCTGCTAAACTATGACGTCACGGCTTGGTATTTCTAACATTTTAAGAACAAAGTGTCGTTTTTGACAGATGGTAAAAAGTAACTCGGATTACTGGCATTCGTCATCCCTATTTCATGTCCAATTATCTCAATAATGTGACGTTTTAGGATCTTGTGCTATATTTTTTTTTTGTTTTTCTACATGTGCTCTATTCAAATATACAGATTTAGTTGCGGTTTTTAGAAATGGCGTACCTAGATTGTGCCAGCCGCCATCCAAAAGATTCAAATCCCTTTAAATTTTTGATTAAATAGACAGACAGCAATTTTAAAATATCTAGCTAGCTATCTGTTACTTGCGCTAACATATCGGTTATTTTTACATCATTTACTATCATTAACGTTCAGAATTGATGCTCTAAGTCAGCGTTAATACATAATCTATTACATAATTTCATCAGGTTTTATCGTGCGACACAAGTTTGACAAAATAATAAAATGACCCTTCATTTTATTATTTTGTCAATACATTTGGTTAGGGGCATAACAAGAAATGTCACAATAACGAGATTGTCTGTAATTAATGTTTGAAAGCAATTTTTCTTAGAAATTATTAATAGAGACTTATTAATTTTACATAACAGAGATCAGTTTTAGGTATAAATCAACCTTTTGGAATGTGTTTGGACATTCCTTGTTACGTTCATTTACGCTAAGAACATTCATTGTTACGTTTCTTTACACTAAGGCCATTCCTTGTTACGTTCCTTTACACTAAGGACATTCCTTGTTACGTTCCTTTACGCTAAGAACATTCCTTGTTACGTTTCTTTACACTAAGGCCATTCCTTGTTACGTTCCTTTACACTAAGGACATTCCTTGTTACGTTCCTTTACGCTAAGGGCATTCCTAGTTTTGAACCTGTACCGTGTATAGTACTAATATATTATATACTTTGTATATTAGTATATTATATACTATGAACAATCGATGCTACGAAGGACTGTGATTTTATTTGCGCTTTTTAGTTTATGCCATTTAAAAATACGCGCGTAAACCCAAGTGTTGCCATACTCAGTTTAAAAACGACTCTTGTGGGACATTTCTTGTTATGCCCCTGTACCCTTCAAATGGACTATGCCAATAATTTTCACACCCCATTCAATTATTGTACGATTTACCTGTGGTAAAAAATGTATGTAGGTATTTACTATTTATGATTTAACAATTATAGTAAAATAATAATCATCATCATCATCATTATTAAGAGGGCCCAGCCCTCTGTCGTTTCAGCATTCTCCACTTCAGCCTAAGAAAGTAATAATAATAAAAAATATTAAATTTAAATATAAACCTAAATTGTATATATAAATTTAGGTTTATAATTAAATTTAATAAAAAATAAATAACTCATTAAATTTTATTATAATTATTATTATTTTTTTAATATTTTTTTATTATTATTATTTAATCATAATTATTTAATTATTATTTTATTCTATTATTTTCGTGTGTTTTGTTGCTTACGTTTTTGTCAGTGACATGGTATCAATCTGTATTATTTTGAATTTTATTTAGATTTTTATAATGTACTAGTGCGTGTTTGCAATGACAAATAAACGTGCTATCTATCTATCTAGCAACATATTTTATTTTTATGTTTGTAATTCTTGTTTTACTAGCTGTGCCCGCGACTTCTTCCGCGTGGAGGTTTAGAATTTTCCCACGGGAACTCTTGAATTTTCCGGTATAAAAGTATGCTATATGTTAACCCGGGCTATAAAAAACCACCATACAAAATTTCATCATATTTTTTGCGTGATGCGCGAACATACAGACAGACAAAGATTCCAAAAGTTGTTGTTTCGGCCTCAATATCGTTAGTAATGTCCACCACAGTTTTTTTTTATTAACAATTGGTAAACCCTTGACAACATCTCACCTGGTGGTAAGTGACGATGTTGCCGAAGATGGAAGCGGGCTTATCAAGATTCCCCAACGCAATGGGGAACTGGCTATCTTATCTTCATGCCGGAACACATCAATGTTGTTAACACTGATGTTTCGCGGCAAGACTTAGCTAAGATGGTGGTAGCTAGCCAGGCGGGCTTAGAAAATGCCCTACCACCAACCAAACCGAGTCTTACAATTGACCCCGCCGGGAATCGAACCCGCGACCTCCTGTGTAAGGCCAGTGAACTTTGCCTCTGAGCTACGGAGGTGATTATTATTTTTCAAAAATATTTCATGTACAGACACGGCCCCGTTACAGTTTTATTATATGTAATATATACAGAGATATGCTATATATAAGGGGAGTCTCTGAATATATATAAGGTCTAACAAAATTAGCTGAAACTACTTTAACTGGTAATTCTACCCATGAAACTGAACAACTTTCCCCATGAAACCCATAGTCAAATCTCAAAAAAAAATTTGAACTTCCCATTACTAAGTTGGCTGATCAGCTGATCGAGTTAGTATGGGAGAGCCATTTTTTTTTTTTTGCGATTTGACTATAAGTTCCATGGGGAAAGTTGTTCAGTTTCTTGGGTAGAAGCACCAGTTAAAATAGTTTCAGCTAATTTTGTTACACCTTATATATAGATTATTTTGACGATCATATCATCCTTTGACATTATTTAATGAGCACTATTGAAATTAATGAACCTAGTCTAATCTAATGACAATCCTGTGTGTATACAGGGTGTAACATAAAGGTGTGGTGATACTTTAAGGTGGGCTTATACCCATCAAACTGAACAACTTTCTCCATGGAACCCATAGTCAAATCGCAAAAAAAAAATTAGGCTCTCCCATACTAACTCGATCAGCTGATCAGCCAACTTAGTATGGGAAGTTCAAATTTTTTTTTGCGATTTGACTATGGGTTCCATGGAGAAAGTTGTTCAGTTTGATGGGTACAAGCCCACCTTAAAGTATCACCACACCTTTATGTTACACCTGTATATGCCTGACGCTGAAGGCAGAAAGTATGCACACACAAGAATAGGTACTTAACAATAAATAACTATTTACTAGACAAACGTATACCAAAACAAAATTTGAAACTGCAAATAAAGGGTGTGGTTTAAACAGCCCGTCAGCGGCAACTGAGGCCGCGAAATCGATACTCAATTTATCGACGCTTCAGTAAACGTCTTTTATAGAGGCTGCTGTTAAATATTTTATGGACTCACTATGTCCGCCAAAAATCAATTTGAGGCAAGGAACTCACAAGAAGGGGTCGCTTATCTCCTCGCGACAGAGGCGCGGAGACAACAGCCATCAATGAGGCGAGGCAATGTAATGATTTTGTTTATATTTGTCGCAGCTGAGATTGTCTTTTGTTTGCCTTATCAATCCCTTTCAGTTTTAATCAAAAAAGTTGAATATCGCACGCAACCCTGTTTGATCGAGTAAATAGGAATAGGAAAAGGATGTTTCATATTGTGCGGAATAATCCGCTCCTGTTGATTTTGATACGTTTGTGGCCGCTGTAGTAACTGTAGTAACCCGCCACTGAACCTTAACACAAGCGACGAGAGTACAAAATATATACATAATCTAGAACGCACTATTGACATTTCATCGCTACTGAGTATATATATAAATTCTAATCATCAATGATTGGACTAACGGCCGGTCCCTAGACATACCAGCTTGCTTAGTGGGTAGATATCTCTCTTTGCTCTCTAAGAGTAGGAACATATCGTTCGAAACAAAACAAGGTTGAATAAGACATTTCGTTGGTGTAGTAAAAATCTCGACTACTTTAAATTAAACTTAAACAAATTGAACAATCCAATAATTTGGTTCTGAAATTTTGAAATCAAATTTTATAACTAGCAACCTATTTCAATCAATTAATTTCATAATCCGCTTTCATCAGAAATGATTATTACAAGTTCTACTGAGAAGTTTTATGACGCAGGGTTTGGAATTATGTGAGAATTCCAACAATAAGTAACTCAGAGTGATTCATACGAAACGAGCTCGAAGGCAGAACACAATAAAGGTAGGTATCTAAAATAAGATAATACCATATTTCTCTCATAATAACGCAATATCACGTTTCTGTGAAAACGTTCACATTTTCATGAGAACTCCATCACAATGTTAAACAATATTAGGGGAAATTGTTTCGTTGAGGGACAGAAATCAAGTGACAGTGAGTTAGTGAGTCGGAACAACATTGCGTTAGGCAGGGAGAGCCCAGAGTGCTTGCGCCCTCGACACTCACTCACCTAGGTACTGCACTACACGCCGATGTAAGAAAAAACATCAACCTGTAGCGGCAATTTTAATGCAGGAACCTCTTTTTAGAAGTTTTTTTTAATAAAGGTTTTGTTTTATAGTTTATTTGCCATTATAATATAAGTAAATAGCTTTAGCACAGATTACTAATTAGGCTTTAGCCCGTGGCTTTGCCGGCTTGGAATGACTGTGCAGACGGTTCGCGAGCGTGGAATGATTTTTTCTATCCCTCGGGAACTATGACGTGCCAATCTCACACCCACAAATATCTCTTACCCAAAAATTATTTTAATCCGCTGGTTGCTCCGTTGCGAGTTGCAACGTGAAGGAATGACAAAAATACTCGATAGGAACTGTGTCGTTCTATGCTTATTAATAGATCGAAATCAAGTGACAGTGAGTTAGTGAGTCGGAACAACATTGCGTTAGGCAGGGAGAGCCCAGAGTGCTTGCGCCCTCGACACTCACTCACCTAGGTACTGCACTACACGCCGATGTAAGAAAAAACATCAACCTTTAGCGGCAATTTTAATGTACGAACTATTTTTTAGAAGTTTATTTTGGAGTCATAAAGGAATATTTTAAAGTTTATTTGCCATTATAATATATGTAACTAGCTTTTGCCTGTGGCTTCGCCCGCTTGGAACGACTAGACTAAGCAGACGTTTTGCGAGCGCGGAATATTTTTTATAAATCCCTCGGGAACTATGGCGTGCTATGCTATGCTATGATATGATAGATAGTAGTCAATGTCACACCCACAAAACTATCTCTATGAAAAAAAACATGTTAATTCGCTGGTTGCTCCGTTGCAAGTTGCAACGTAAAGGAATGACAAAAAAAAAAGAATATTTTCGATAGGATCTGTGTCATGTTATGCTTGTTAGTAGTCTATGTCACACCTACAACTTCATCATTCAAAATTCATACAAATTCGTTGGTTGCTCCGTTGAAAGTTGCAACGTGAAGGAATGACAAAAAAAAGAATATTTTCGATAGGATCTGTGTCATGTTATGCTTGTTAGTAGTATATGTTGCACCCAGAACTTCATCACTCAAAATTCATACAAATTCGTTGGTAGCTCCGTTGCAAGTTGCAACGTGAAGGAATGACAAAAAAAAAGAATATTTTCGATAGGATCTGTGTCATGTTATGCTTGTTAGTAGTCTATGTTACACCCAGAACTTCATCACTCAAAATTCATACAAATTCGTTGGTAGCTCCGTTGCAAGTTGCAACGTGAAGGAATGACCATAAAAAGAATATTTTCGATAGCAACTGTGTCGTGTTTTGCTTATTAGTAGTCTATGTCACATCCACAACTTCATCACTCAAAATTCATACAAATTCGTTGGTTGCTCCGTTGAAAGTTGCAACGTGAAGGAATGACAAAAAAAAATATTTTCGATAGCAACTGTGTCGTGTTATGCTTGTTAGTAGTCTGTGTCACACCCACAACTTCATCACTCAAAATTCATACAAATTTGTTGGTTGCTCCGTTGCAACGTAAAGGAATGACAATAAAAAATATTTTTGAAACGAACTCATATCGGTTTATTTTGTTTTTACGGGATGAAAAGTAACCGACGTATGTCACTTCCCTCCTCGTCAAATATCTTTATGCAAATCACGTTAATCCGTTACTACGTTGTGGCGTAAAGGAGGAACAAAAAAACAATAAAATCAAGTAAACGATCTCACTTTCGCATCCTACTATCCTACTTCCTACTATAATATTATAAACGCGAAATAACACTTTAAACTTTCAAGATTATTCATAATGACAAAATTGAAAAAACAACATCAATAAAATCACGTCAAGCCCCGTTTTCAATTTTGTCATTATAAACGCGAAAGTTTGTAAGAATGTATGGATGTATGTTTGTTACTCTTTCACGCAAAAACTACTGAACGGATCTGGCTGAAATTTGGTAGGTAGACAGACTAGGACCTGGATTAACAAATGGGCTACTTTTTTCCACGCTCGCGAGCCACTTGTGGCTCGCGCACCGCGCACCCTCGAAACGTCATAGAAACGTTGTCCATACAACACGTGAAGCCGCGGGAAACAGCTAGTTTATAAAATGTTTGTTTGAACAGTTAGGATGAATTTAGGTATTTACGTAACTATTAGATAAATTGAAATGAAATGTTTACAAGAAAAAACGTCGAAAATGTCTACTGCGTGTCTACTGCGTAAGTCCATGTTTTCAATCCTGAGTCATATTATGAGATAAATGCGGCAATTTTCCAATATTTGCACATTAGTAGTAAACAAACGTTTATCTGAGTAGTGGAAAGGTACGACACCTCGTAAAAAGTTCATTGTTATACTGTAATCTGCTTGTGGTGCAGTTCAATGACCATATATCAATGTGGATTTGGCCCCCGTGTATGGACTTTCCCAAGTTTGGGAAGAGACCCTGTATCCCACCAGTGGGGTTGTTGACGAAATTGAATGGAATAAATTATGTCATAAATCTTGCTCTTTTTATCATGTAATCCTTTTTATTTATTATTCACAAATTGGTAAGTCCTTGGCATCATCTCTCCTGATGATGGTAGGTGTCGATGATGCCGAAGATGGAAGCGGGCTTACCAAGATTCTCCAACGCAATGGAGAACTGGCTATCTTATCTTCAAGCCGGAACACATCAAATTTGTTAACACTGATGTTTGGCGGCGAGACTTAGATAATCTCTATAAATTTACGTATATATCTATACATATAAAAGAAAGTCGTGTTAGTTACACCATTTATAACTCAAGAACGGCTGGACCAATTTTTATGTTTTTTGTGTTTTTGCATTTGTCTTCGTCCGAATAAGTATTAAAATATGATATTCATCAATTTTAAAAAAATATCTGTCAAAAAATAATTGGTTTTAGGGTGGTGTAGTATAGTGTAGGTGTAGTGTAGTTAGGGTAGGGTAGTGTAATGTAGGGTAGGGTAGGGTAGTGTAGTGTAAGGTGAAACGAAGTTCGCCGGGACAGCTAGTGTTAGATATAAGAAGGTAATATTCCATGCGAATGGTGTAAACAAACTTTTTTTGCGCAGTCACATCCACGGAATTCTCGCATCCCTGTGGAAAATTCAGCGGGGAAATTCGTGGGGCGCGCCGCAACGCGTTTTCCAGGAGCCCAGTGTCGCTTTCGCTCACGCCGTGAGAGGGCGCCGCCGTGCGACTCCGCGCGCCCGACTTGTTGCTCAACGCTTCACTAAACTACAACATGCTGTTGAAACCCTAACATTTTCACCTCCTATACCGTCTTTGCCATGACCGCACCGACCGCACCACTTTGACATGAATTTTACCGCGAGCCCGCTCCACAATCATGCCAAACTTTTCATACTGCTGCTGTTCTTAACCCTTCTACTTCTAGCCGGCGTTTTACTAGGATACAAAAGTAAACATTCTCACATTAAAACAAAAGATGGAAACAACACTGAATACATGTACAATATGACAAATGAGACAACCACGGAGCCAAGCAAACCGAGAAGAAAAGAATACCTGTACCGTCTGTTGACAAATACGACCCGCTCGCTCATACAAATGGAAATAAAAGCTAGGAGACTCGAGGAAAATATGCGTAGGATTAAGGAGCGGACTGCAGATTTATTGTGGAAGAATAAGGATAAAGCGCTGTGGCACATTCTGTTCAAGAATATAAGCAGACATATTTCAATCCGGCACGAGTTCCACCAGCACGCAAGCCTCAGACGTATCATGGAGGACGGCCACTTGCACACACACAATAGGAAAGTTGGCCGGAGAAAACTTGCACACAGAAGATAGACGTTGCGGTTCAGTGTTTAGGAAACATTGTGTACATATGTGAATAAGTTGGTGCACTGAACGGACACTAATATTAGGCAAAAGAAATAAGAAAGAAAGAAAAAACTTTAAGTCAGATACTGTGACAAGTTAATTAAAGTTACAATTAAAACAAAATAGGTAAAAAAAGCTAAAATTTATAACTTTATGTGCCGAAAATCAGTAAGTTATAATGTAACTAAACTAACTTATTAACTTTATGTGCCGCGATAATGAAAAAAAACATGACAGCATATGCTTCACTCAAGAAGAGTAAAGCGATGGTATCGTATCCTTTTTCTGGCGGATCTATTTCAGTGTAGTACTATGATAATTATTAAACAGAGAGTTCTCCATTGCGTTGGGGAATCTTGGTAAGCCCGCTTCCATCTTCGGCATCATCGTCACTTACCATCAGGTGAGAAGATGTCGAGGACTTACCAATTGTGAATTTAAAAAAAAGTAAATAAAAATAAAAAGTTTACGTGCAATTCTTAATAGTATTTTTTCTCCTCAAAGTTTCTTTAGTTGATTTCTGAGAGCCTTTTGTATCGCCGAGCACGTATGTGGGTGCCATGTGTGTGTCTGTCTTTACTTCGTAGCTACAATTTATCGTGCAGTATATTCTCAACGCGCCTTCCGCGGGCCTTAACGACGCAACGCTCACTGAATGACATTATTGCTCACGTATTTTACTAAGGAAACACCAATTTATCTTGCCACTGTATCGCTTTGAACATTGAATCCCTGGCTCAGTGAACTTATGTTTTGGCTTGCAGTAATGTTAAATATTTAGTTTTTAGGGTTCCGTACTCAAAGGATAAAAACGGAACCCTATTACTAAGACTTCGCTGTCCGTGTGTCACCAGGCTGTATTTCATGAACCGTAATAGCTGGACAGTTGTAATTTTCACAGATGATGTATTTCTGTTGCCGCTATAACAACTACTAAAAATTTGAAAAAGTGATAAAATAATGTGGGTCTCTATAAAAAAAACGTGTTTATTAAACGTGAAGAAACTAGCGCCATCTAGTATAATGGTACGGAACCCTTTGTACTAGTGCCATCTAGTTTGATGGTACGGAACCCTTTATACTGGCGCCATCTAGTGAGACGGAACCCTATGTATGCGGTTCTGACTCGCACTTGGCTGGTTTTCTTAATATTTATCATCATCAAAGGCATCCCCCAAGGATTTCCACAACGACCGGTCCTGCGTGTTTTAAGCGACCTTTACCAAGCATAATATTATACATTAATTCCAAAATATTTGCTTAGCTTCCGCGAGGATATTTTTTTCGGTTTCATACCCAAAGGAAGCCAATTGGATCTTATAACTAAGCCACCGCTGTAAGTCCGTTCGTCTGTCAGTCAGCGGGCTCTATTTCATGAACTGTAATGAGTAGACAAATGAAATTTTCACAGAGTATTTCTTGTCGCTATGATGATATCAGCTCATATATGTCCCCACCGAGGGGCTAGCCTACCCTGAATTAGGGCGATCGGGCCTTAGTCGACCACGCGGGCCCAGTGCGGGTTGGTCGACTTCACACACTACCTGCGAGTTTCTCCGCAGGCGTGTGTATGTTTTCTCACGATGTTTTCCTTCACCGTAAGAGCGTAGGATAAACGTACAATATAAAATCGAAATTCGAAATCACATTGGTACATGGCAGGATTCGAACCACGACCTCCCGGACAGGAGGCGGCGGCACTATCCGTTACATCACCGACGATTGCCGATATACTAACAAATAATAAATATTAAAAAAATAATAACAATAAACATGACATGTTTTTTTTGTACAATAGTATGAACCCTTAGTGTGCGAGAATCGCTCTTGGCCGGTTTTTCAATAATTACAAGAACCTAACTTATTAACGAACTAACCCTCTGTAAAATATCGGGTTCCAATAAATTAACACCTAATAGTGCACCTTTAATGTGTATTGTTTATGACAATTACATTCTATAATGAATTTTTAAAATATCAATAATAAATTATTCAGGTAAGCAACACAGTTGAAAGTTGTTGTCCAATCAAACAAATCAACTTTTTCTCTCATTATTGGCTATAACTTATTTCTCTTTCACTCTAGTATCATGAATAAGTGGGAACGAGATAGTAGAATGTGGATTTTATCATGCATGTTCATGAGTTGTCTATGTTTACAATCGTACGGTATTACTTGGAGCAGTTATCAAAGAGGATATAAGCAGTTATCGGAGCGGAGTCTGTTGTTAGTAGTGTGTGTGATCGGGTCTGTAGCAACCAAGTTTAGTGATATTTAGTTTAAAATGTCGTGTTGTAAGTATTTTTAATTTATCTGTTACTGTTCTTTGATTCGTGAACGTTCTTAGTTGAAATAAATGTTTTGTACTTTAGTGATTTTACTAAGTAGCTACTTACCTACCAGTCTCAGAACGTACAGAAGCGTACTGGATTCCTATTTACATAATATGTATAGAAATTTTTATTTGTCAGCTGAATGTGATGGAGTTACTCGTCCGTGTGAAGAGATAAGCGAAATAAAAGATCAGACCAAAGGTCACATTCACGTTGCAAAAACATAACCTTTGCTTTAGTGCAAAGTGTCAGAAGCGGCTCGCAATTTATCATTCGTCTTTTTCCCCGGGAACTTCAAAGCGTTCTGACTCAAAAGCAACTCGAACACTGTCTTATCGACTTCAATCTCGCTGTTTATATAAAATTTATCTTTAAAAATGTATACCTTGGCCAACTTTCACGATTCTAGAATTAATTAATTTCATTTTACAACGGTAGAAAGAAAAGCCATTAAAGGAAATGGTTGTGGCGTAATTTTATAAAGATCTATAGTCTGATTTTATTAAAACTATTTGTATTTGAATTTTTTTTTAGATTAATCTCAAACTCAAACTGAGTCTGATTTTAGTACTTACAGTAGAACGCCGATTATCCGAATTAATTAGGACTGGGGTCGATTCTGATAATCGGACGTGGACTTAGCGTTGCCATCTCTAAAAATCTAAAAGCCGGACTTTTAGAACCCAAGGCCGGACGCAAAAAAATATAAATATCAATTTCATATTTTTCTTTGCCAGATCTCTGCTTTGGAAGCTCCGTTTTTTATATTTCTTTGTAGATATTGATATGTTATTTAATATTGTAAAATATTTTTTTGATTTATCATCAATAATTTCCGCAGTGCTTACGATGAAAGACATTTTATGGATATTTTTTTACTCCTTGGGTTACATTATTGAAGTTTTAGCGGGGATCCTTAATTTTTTATAGTAATAAAAATATTCTACGTTGCTCAAGAATAAAGTAGTATTCTAATGGTGAAAGAATTTTTGAAATTGGTCCAGTAGTTTTTTAATTTATTCGTTACAAACATATAATTAAATACAAGTGTAGATTAAATTCAACAATCAAAGTCTTAGCAATCGTTTCGGAGTTCGATCTGTTTATTTTTTTCGTCCACGCTGCCCATTCAACATTGGCATTATGGCCCAGTATTGCAAATCTTGATTCTCTTCCAAAACTTACTGTCACGTCGCGCCGCTCGCGTTTACGTGCACGCTCGGAAGATAGAAAAGAACAATACAGGGAAATACAAAAGCCTAACTAAACCCGGACGGGTCGGACGCAGTCAAATTTGGCCGGACAAGAGGTCAAAAAGCCTAACACTGTCCGGCTTTATCCGGACGGATGGCAACGCTGCGTGGACTGGTACCTAATAAAGAAAAACGAACTGTCACACATAGAGTATACTTTATTAAGTTTAACGGATAGGGTAAAAGAAATACTAAACATAAGTATGTATGTTACATATATCTGGACTCCAACGAGTTCCAACTTGTTACAACAAAACAAAACAAAAATTACTTGGTTTTAATTTTTTATATTACGCTTAGGACCCATTCGGATAATTGGCGATTCGGTTAATCGGCGTTCGGATAATAGTGTATCTTGGTAAAAAAAAATAGATTAAACTCAAACTCAAATGACTCTTTATTGTACATCAAAATAAATAAATACATATGCAAAATTTAAATTAAAAACCAAGAGACGTACAATTTAGGCGGCCTTATCGCTGAGATTACTGAATTCAATTCAGCTTATTCATTCATATTTTGGTTAGAATGTTTTTAATTTGACATAATATTTTGATACAAGTTTTTTGGGGTTTCGTACCTCAAAAGGTAAAAAAACTAAACCCTCATAGGATCACTCGAGTGTCAGTCCGTCCGTCTGTCATAGCCAATTTGCTCGGAAACTACTGGACCGATCGAGTTAAAATTTGGTTTACATATGTAAGTAGGTGACCCAAAAACGGACTTGTAACGTAAATTAATGATTTCTTAACGATGGGGGCTACTTTTAGAGGTTAATTATAAAAAAAAGACGTGTGGCACTCGGGGACTGCCGCGGTAAAGCTATTGCATAGCATTTTGTATCAACTTATGCAATTATAATTATTTATTTATTTTATTCATGCAGTATTTCTTTTTCTTTGATATTAATTCAAGTTACACTTTTTGAGCGTGGTGACCGATAAGAAAACAATTTTTTCTTTTATTAAATAAATAACAATATTTAGAAGTGATTATCGAATTTCGCGCGATGTACATTTATATAGATATAATATCATATATACTTTCTCTGCGCGGCATTCATGTGCATTATCTATACACCAAAAACAAAGGTACTGAATAGTACACGTGCTTGGTTTGATGGTTTCTGTTATATACATAACTAGCTTTTGCCCGCGGCTTCGCCCGCGTGGACATAGCTTTTATGACTCTTTTTGAGGGTGAGTGGTGCGCGAGCCGCAATCAGCTCGCAAGCGTGGACATGGGTTTTCTCCCGGTACCTCAGGAACTGCATCGGGCTATTCGGATTAGCAGTCTATGTCACTTCCCACCCCTTCAACAAATTCTATACAAAAAATTACTTTAATCCGTTGCTCCGTTGCGACGCCACCGACGTGCGCGAGCGTAGAAAACAGTTGTCCCTAGATCCCTCGGGAACTATGTCAGGATATACTTATTTGTAAATTATATCATTTTCCACCTCATCTCTGTGCTAAAAATCACACCAACCCATTTTTTCGTTACGATTTTTAAATAACTTAACGAACAAAGAGTATTGTTTTAGTTTCCTCAGGAACTGCATCGGGCCATGATATTTCCACAGATAAAAAAGTACACTATTTTATTCCCAGTGATACAGGCTACCTACATGCCAAATTTCATCAAGATTGGTAGAGGTGTTGAAGTGTGAATAGGTAACAAACAAAAAAACACATTTTCACATTCATAATAATATTATTAAGTAAGGATTTCTAAATCTTAAATAACATATAGAGCGTCGGTGGCAGAACGGTTAGGGCCACTACCTCCTGTCCGGAAGGCCGTGGTTCGAATCCTGCCACTTACCAATATCTATATGAATATCGATTTCGTACTGGTATGTACGTTTATCCGACGCTCTTATGGTGAGAAAAACATCGTGAGGAAACCTGCACACGCCTGCGAAGAAGCTTATGTGTGAAGTCAATCAACCCGCAATGGGCCCGCGTGATCGTCTAAGGCCTGATCGCCCTAACTCAGGGCAGGTCGAGCCTCTTGGTGGGGACGTATATAAATTGATATGATGAAATAAAAAATATACCTATACAATCAAAAAACTAATTCAAATCATTATATCAATCAAGTAAAAAAAATCCTAAAAATATTAATATGGGTCAAATCCGCGAGTCTTATCAACTCCAAAGGATCCAATAACGCACTTCTCGTTGCCGCGCTGGATGGCAATAGACAACCTCTGCAGCAGGTAGGACCCGGAGCGGGCGTCAAATCTCCTCTCTCGAAGGCGACGGCCAATCTCCTTTGTGAAGGCAAAGGCCTCTGAGGGTTCAGCAGCCGGTTGTCTCACAGACCAACGGCACAAAGCAGTAATTTGCTTCTAAGACCGAGTACTTATTATGCTTCCTTCTCGCCGCAAATTGAGCAGCAGTACCGTATGGGTGAGGAGTGAGGCAGAAAAAGTGGCGTCTCAAAGCAAGCACGTTCCTCTCTGCCATAGCACCAGTTTAAACCCTCCGGCCTTTTGCCATCAGATCGACTAAAGCCCGGCGGCTGCAACAAAGATGGAGTATTCCATCTGGCCGAGACCAGTGCCCTCCGAGTGAGGTCATTATGGAATTGGTGACGTGGGAATCTTCACAAACAACGACCGCAACTCAGTGAGTGGCCAATTGCCTCCACAGTGGACCCGCAAATACATTGATGAGGTTCACAGATATTGATATTGCAGGCGGAGAGCAACTGCCACACGCAAATAGTCGTCGTCAGAAGAGTTCCCGTATCTGTGCCTCCTGATAAAAGATGCTAAACTCGATTTATGTGTTTTTAATTTTTTTACACGATTGGAATCTGTAAAAAAATACCTATCCGATCGTCTCTGAAACACATCGCTACGTGCCATAGTTCCAGAGAGTTGTGTAAAAAGCGTATGCTGAAAAATACATAAAAGTAATCCACTCAAAAGTATGAAATAATATTTTAATGTTTTAACACAACTTAAGCGCGTTTTAGTATTCCTGCAGTGTCATCTATTGACATTTTGCTGCAATGATTATAATGTGTGGTATGTGTAGCTTATATGTTGAAAAAGTACTCTATATTTATTATTGTAAGTATCGATGGATAATTTCCCACGGGACCTCTTTAGTTTTCCGGGATAAATAATACCCGACTGATGATGTTGAAAACACCCCATCCCAATGTAATGGTTTCATATTGTTACGTTGAGCCATTCTAAAGATACATTTTTTGCATTCCTGCAGGAACCCTTATTTTTTTTGGATTCACAATGTCCCAGTTTTAGTTCGCGATAAGGGTATCAACGTGTAAAATTTGATTGTAATAGGTCAAGCCACATTTGCGTGGTGAGCCATTCTATAAATGAATACTTTTGATTTTCCCACGGGAACACTTGAATTTTCCGGGATAAAAAGTATCCTATATGTTAACCCGGGATATAAGGAACCACCATAAAAAATTTCATCAAAATCGGCCTGGTAGTTTTTGCGTGATGCGCGAACATACAGACAGACAGACAGACAGACAAAAATTCTAAAAGTTGTTGTTTTGAACTCTGTATCGTTAGTAATGTCCACCACAGTTATTATTTTCCAAAAATATTTCATGTACAGACACGGCCCCGTTACAGTTTTATTATATTATAGATGAAGAATGAATTTATATATATATATATTGAGAATCTAAATTGAGAATTTAAACTATACGCGTGTGTGTGTTTGTGTGTATAAAAGAGGGCTACTTTTAATATCGCTCATTTTAATATCAAAAATTTAGGTCACCTTTATAGCAGTATTATATTTTCAATTCAAAATTAATACTGCATTTGTGATAATAATAAAATGTATGTATATAGAGTACTCACTCATTTTCTTTCACTATTTTTTCGTGACTTTCTTCATTAATAATAAATGCACTTTGTTCATTCATATTTATTATTTATTTTCGCTTAACCGCGCTTTTATTACTTTCTTCATTAATAATAAATGCACTTTGTTCATTCATATTTATTATTTATTTTCGCTTATCTGCGCTTTTTTACATCTTTGTTTTTTTAAGCAATGGTAGTTGGAACTATACAGCCAAATATGGAATAAAATCTTTTTGTACTTTTTTTTTAAGCAATGGTAGTTGGAACTATACAGCCAAATATGGAATAAAATCTTTTTGTACCTATCTCTATAAATACAAACAGCTGTGTCTTAAATAAAATCTTTTTGCATTTGATAAATAAAAAATAATCAAATCTTTTTTGTCATATGGAGGTATATACAGTTTATGAAAAGAGTTTTATTATTCTCCGAAAATGATCAAATCTTCTTATATGTTTGTTTTGACAACCGATATTGTTGCCATGGCAACCGAGCGTCAGGTTTTTCTTCGTTACGGAATTTCTGGATTCGGTCCCCGCGCTCAAAGCCTGCGATAAACTCTATGCAATAGCTTAAAAATATTGTGTGAAATGTCTAATAAAAGGGTTTATTGTGAGAATCTAATATATTTTTTATAATTTTAAGATAAACAGTTTTCATGATAATTAAGAAAATAGACGAAAATTAACCATTCCCCTTACCTTCGAAACTACTGGGCCCTCTGGGCTCTCTTACCCAAAAAATGTATTCAAACACCAAATCTAGTATATGAGCACCAAACATTAGCGAGAAAATTATTGCGCTATTTCTGCCAAAACAAACCATACAACGAAAAAGGAGTTGACAAAAATAAGTTTTTTCTAAAAAAACTGTAAATGAGCGAGCGACGCGAGCGATATTAGGTTCGTTCAGGTTTTTTTTATTTTTTTTTTATTTACAATTGTTAAGCTCTTGGCATCATCTCACCTGATGGTCGATGATGCCGAAGATGTAAGCGGACTTACCAAGATTCCCCAATGCGATGGAGAACTGGCTATCTTATCTTTAAGCCGGAACACATCAATGTTGTTAACACTGATGTTTGGTGGCAATACTTAAATAAGATGGTGGTAGCTAGCCAGGCGGATATTTAATTATACAGTCAAAGAGCCCCTCGACCCATGAGAATAAAAATGCTGTGCAGAAAAACAAACTCTACACACTTCACGCTACGCGCTACAAATTAAAATGTGGTTATAATTTTGGTGGTCTTAACTATTTTTGGGTAAGCAATTATTAGTTTAGAGTCAGGATAGCAAGATGTAAAAATTTTGGTTATAATTTCACAATAAAATACAGTTTTAATTTTGGTGCACATTTACTATTTTTGGCAGTAAAAAGTGTTTTTTTATGTTATTTTACTATAACTGGTGTTCAATTAAACATAAGCCTTAATGGCTAATGCATTTTCATTTCACTCGAGTGAAATTGGTTATTGAGCTTACGAGTGGCTTTAAAGCTTTTGTCCTTCTCGCTCTCGCACGATTTTTAACTTGCTATCTCGCTAAGCAAAAACAGGGGGCGCCGCTAAAATGAAGTTTTTATTGAATAAATGGCAATCAAAACAAATAAATCGGCAAAGTCATGTAGGGTTCTGGAGTCACTTGAAAACTGTTTGTCTCGGGATACCCTAAATCGTTTTTCTAATTCCAAATACTTTAGCAAACCCAGGCACAGATGAGATACTAGTTACTTCGTAACAGATATTGCACTTCCTTATAAAACGAAAATACCTACGCATTTATTCACCTACTCCTTCCCATACACGGAAACATGGGTATTAAGGCGCTCGACTTAGGGGTTATATCTGGGTACATGGGCAGCGCGCGATTTGTGGCGGCGATAGTACGGCGTTCTAGCGCTGACGAGCGGAGCGCGGCCTGTAGGCCGCGTCAATGTGTAGGTACTTATCTCGCCTGTTCGACCGAGTGACGGGACCCAGGGCCAGGTTCTTAACGACTTTAACAAGCTATTATATCGGGAAGGCACATCATATCAGCTGAAGGACGTCCACTGCTGGACATAGGCACACCTGACAAAAATATGTGTTAAGATAGCACTACTTCTTCAAAAATGACCAATTCAATGATACATTCAAGGAATTTAATTTCCACGCAACCTAAGGTTCAACATCGTATAGCAAACTGTCACCATAAGAGCTATTTTCGATTGACACTGACACATAGAAAAGCCAATGATAACTTTTCGAAAAGAGGTTATCTGTAATTTAAAGTGACAAATAATACGTATTGACATTTCAATACTATTACTGAAATGGAATTTTTGCGACCTTAATGCATTGCGAATGTCTAAAGACATTATTTCAACGAAATGGGTAGCGTCACGTGAAGGAAAAAAATGTTTAATGAGACCCCTAATTCATTTTATGACACCTTTTTACGATTCCTATCAAACACGATAAGCGTCACGTTAAAGAAAAAAAATAATTAATGAGACCTTTTTTAACGATATCCCACTTACGGAGGTTAAAGGAGAGCCAACCAATTATCTTTGACGTATTGACTTTATGTGTCATTTTGTATCATAATTTTACATCTGTGTACAAAATTTCATCACTGTAGCACAGATGAGTTACTAGTTACTCACTGCAGGTCTAATAGTAGACAAAAAAATACTGTAATATATGGACAGACAGACGAACGGACGTAACGAAATAATAATCCGTTTTAGTCAGTTTAGCTCCGAAACCCCAAAAATTATAGTATTAGCCCTCGGCCATCTTCAAAGTCTGTATATATATATATATATATATATATACATATATATCCAGTTTCGTGGATTCGGAAGCGTCGGTGGCTCAGAAGCGTCGGTGGCTCAACCGGTAACGACTCGGTCCATCTAACCAGAGGTACCGGGTTCAAATCTGGACGGCCAATGTACTAATGAGTTTTTCATAAACTTACGTACATATACTTACCGATTGCTTTATCGGTGAAGGAAAACATCGTGAGGAAACCTGCACACGCCTGCGAAGAAACTCGAAGGTTGTATGTGAAGTCGACCAACCCGCACTGGGCCCGCGTGGTCGACTAAGGCCTAATCGCCCTGATTAAGGGTAGGCTCGAGCCCCTCGGTAGGGACGTATATGAGCTGATATAATAAATAATAATAATAATAAATATCCAGTTTAGATAATTTAGTTCTCCTGCGGATTTCCTCGTTTCTGATTCGATCACGCAGAGAAACTCCGAGCATAGCACGCTCCATTGCCCTTTGGGTGACCTTGAGCCATCTTATGAGGCCCTTAGTAAGCGACCATGTCTCAGTTCCGTAAGTCATCACTGGCAACACACACTGGTCAAAGACCTTAGTCTTGAGACACTTCGGTATTTGGGACGTGAAGATATTGCGAAGCTTCCCGAACGCTGCCCAGCCGAGTTGGATTCGTCGATTGATCTCTTTCTTGAAGTTGGACCTGCCTAGCTGGACTGTTTGTCCCAGGTATACATATTCGTCAACAACTTCCAGTGTAGAGTCTCCAACCTTTATAGGAGTGGGTGGGACACGGACATTTAACATTATTTTCGTCTTGTCCATGTTCATTTTAAGACCCACTTGTTGAGAGACTTTACTGAGGCCATCGAGCATTGTGCTTAGGTCTTCCATAGTCTCAGCCATGACCACGATATCGTCAGCGAATCGGAGGTGGGATATGTACTCGCCGTTGATATTAATGCCGAGTCCACCCCAGTCCAGAAGCTTAAAAACATCTTCCAGGGCGGCGGTGAACAGTTTCGGAGATATAACGTCTCCCTGTCTCACCCTTCGCTGCAACTGGATAGATTTCGAGTTCTGGTCCTGGAGGCGAACCGACATGGTGGCGTTTTCATACAGACACTTCAACACCTCAATGTATCGATGGTCAATTTGGCACCGCTGGAGAGACTGTAGCACAGCCCAGGTTTCGACTGAATCAAAGGCCTTCTCATAGTCCACAAACGCCAAGCATAATGGCTGATTGTACTCTTCGGTCTTCTGTATAATCTGCCGCAGCGTATGTATGTGGTCTATGGTACTAAAGCCTTTTCGGAAACCGGCTTGTTCGGGAGGCTGGAAGTCGTCAAACCTGCGTGCGAGACGATTCGTAATGACTCTCGAAAACAGCTTGTAGACATGGCTCAGAAGTGAGATGGGTCTGTAGTAGTTGTCACCCTTTTTGAAGAAAAGCACGACCACACTTCTGTGCCATGCCTTAGGCGTTTGTCCCTCGAGTATAACGGAATTAAATAACTTCTGAAGAGCTTTTAGTACCGGTGATCAACCTGCTTTCAAAAGTTCAGCCGTAATTCCATCATCACCCGGTGCCTTGTTGTTCTTGAGCTGTTTGAGAGCCATTCTAATCTCGTGCAGGCTGACGTCCGTGATATCTTCGGGATAGTGTCGGGTTAGTCTGGCTCTTGGGTCTTCAGCCAGATCGCTGACAGGCAAACGTGTGGTCTTGTACAATTGTCCATAGAACTTCTAAACTTCTTCCAGCAACTCAGTCTTAGACGATATGGTCCTGCTATCCTCAGTCTTCAGCTTGGTCAGTTGGCTTTGTCCAACAGACAGATCTCTCGCGAACACTTTTGAGCCTTTATGGTGCTCAATCGCCTCTTTAATGCAATTTGTATTATATTGGCGTAAATCGCGAGTTAGGGACTTAGAGATCTGCCTGTTTAGTTGCCGATACTGAGTAGCGTCTTCAGAGGACTGCAAAACCAATCTACGTCTTTCTTCCATGAGGTTGCTGGTGAAGTCGGAGATTTTTTTAGTTCTGTTTGAACGGCGAGTTTTAAAAATCTTAGACCCGACCGTTTGAACAATTTCCACGAACCTGTCATTATAATCGTCCACATTCTCGCAGTCTCCTAGGCATTCGAAACGATTGTGCAACTCGAGCTGAAAGCTCTCAGGGTTTTGGAGCTGGATGGACGCCGGTCGGAGCGTAGGCTTCATCAGTCGACATCTTTCTAGCTTGGTCTTTAGATTCAATGTGCCTCTGACCATCCGGTGATCGCTTCCTGTTTTAACTGAATTGATCACGGAGACATCATTGAATATTTGCCTCCTTGTCGACAAGATAAAGTCTATCTCGTTTTTTGCTACGCCATTGGGATGCAACCATGTCCACTTACGCTGTTTTGACTTTTTGAAGAAGGAGTTCATCATAAAGAGGCTCTCCTTCTCCATAAAGTCGGCTAGCATCTGGCCACGTGCATTTCTTACTCCATGTCCAAATTGCCCCACTCTCAGCTCACCATCGCTTCGTTTGCCCAGTTTCGCGTTAAAGTCCCCCATAACAACGGTATAATGGGTCCTGGTGCTATGTAAGGCTGTAGAGATGTCCTCATACATAGTCTCTACCTCGTCGTCGGAGTGTTCCGTAGTCGGCGCATATACCTGTATGACCTTCATCGAATACCGTTTGGTGATTCTGAGTATAAGGTATGCTACCCTTGTCGAAACGCTCACGATTTGGACCACATTGTTAATCAGGGACTTGTGGACGAGAAACCCGACACCACCCTGGGACTGTTGGTCGCCCTCCCGGAAATAGAGCAGGTTTCCGGATTTAAGGATCATGTTGTCCTCTCCCTCTCTTCGGACTTTACATAAACCTACGATATTCCACCGTAACCTGCTCAATACTACTTCGAGTTCTGTATGTTTCTCGTCAGTCCGCAGTGTACGCGTGTTGTAAGTTGCCAGTGCCAAAGGTCGTTGGGTTTGGTAGCCTGGCATCTGCCGGGGATTCTTCGCACCCCCCACCCCGCCGTTACCATGACTGCTACCGGAGCCAGGAATAGCGGGGCCGCCGGGGACTAGGGGCCGTTTTCTGGGTGTGAATTTCATAGGGGGGTTTTGCCGTAATCGCCACGCTTGGCAGGCGGGTTGGCGATCGCAGTTTGATTGCAGGTGTGTTGCAATGCACGGAAAGACGCTGCTGCCCATCCTCCGGATTTACGACCCTTAGTCGCCTCTTACAACACCCATTGGATGAGATGGGATGGTCCTATTCTTAGCCGGGAACCATACGGACAATTTTATTGAAGTATCTTCTAGGTATTCATTAATCAATTTTTTTATCAATTTAGCGAGCAACATTTTTTTATAAGGCAAACTTTAAAAATCTGAGAATTATTAGTTACTGTGATTCGAAATTGGGCAGCCGAAATTTACTTGTATCGATGAATTTAACCAACACAATGCCATCATTTATATACATATAAGCACTACCTGACTCGCGCTTATTAAATTGCGAGGGGCATCATCCCCGAATATCGCCCTCTCTCCCTCGGTAAAGTTGTGCAAGCGAATACCTTTTTGATGCTTATCGACTATTTATTGAAAGTGACAGCTCTGTTTTTCTATAGGAAATTTGTTTTACAGCAATAATTGAGTGTCTAAACCAAATATTGGATGAAGCTGGAATTTGTATTAAAAAATCTTTATTGGAAATACCTTTTCTGTTTTGGGAAAGGAAATGAGAGAAAAATATTACAATTCAATTACACGATGCTAATGGGATTTGTACTGATAATAAGTTATCAAGAGAAATTACATACGCTCCATTTTAAACGTTTGGTTTTTAGAGTTTGGCCAGCGAAACATGATAATGAAAAACCGCGGCAAATTTAAAAAAAAATCTAGGGTTCGTTATCTTGAAAAATACTCAGGTAAACGATTTTGATACTTGTAATATTTAAATTGGAGCATTAACAAAACTGTATATTCCCGCTCGAAAATATCACGTTAACGCAAATCAAATAATTTTCTAAAGGCCTAATAACTTTTAATTCTAGGAGTGCATTAAAAATAACTAGTCCGTCATCTTGGGTGTGCCGCCATGTTGGATTTAGAATCACGTTACACAATAAACCATGCATTGTCATCCAAACTGAACGTGTATACAAAATTTCAGCTCAATCGGTTGAAGATATCTGCTTCAAAATTGAGTTGCAAGATTCCACTTGAACAAACATTGCAAGTCAAATAAAAGCTTATAATGAAAAACATATCATCATAACAACTCTCAAATCCAACGAAAATCTAAAAATAAAAAAATGGACTTTCAAACTGCAACTTTAAATATCAACATAAGACAGACAGTTTTTGTCACTGATTTCGTACAAGACACGTACGTGAATTACTTTGTGACAACCATAACAATATTATATCGATGGTTATGTGTGACAGAAAGAAATCGGGATAAAAATTAAAAACTGGCCATGTGCGCGCACAGAGGGTTCCGTACAATCATAACAGAAGGCGCTAGTTTCTTCATGTTTAAAAAAAACACGTTTTTAGTACAGAGAAACCCCTCATTTTTTCACTTTTTAAAATTTTTAGTATTTTATGTTGTAGCGGCAACAGAAATACATCATCTCTAAAAATTGTAACTGTCTAGCTATCACGGTTAATGAAATACAGCCTGGTGACAAACGGACAGACAGACGGACGGACAACGAAGTCTTAGTAATAGGGTCCCGTTTTTACCCCAAGAGTACGGGACCCTAAAAACTGAAAAAAAATACAGCGACATTTTTATATTTTTATTGAAGAACTAATAAGCTTTTGCTTAATGTTTTGTCCGCGTGCATATTGTTTTCAACCGACTTCCAAAAAGGGAGTTCCCATATGAATTTTATCAAAAGCAGTGAAGTAATTTTTGAGAAAACTAACAAAAACCAAAAAATAAGAATGCAAAATCGTACTAAATTATTGCGACGGAAGTCGTTTTTAGGGATCCGTACACAAAGGCGGATGACCAACGGGACCCTATTACTAAGCCTCTTGTCTTTCCGTCTGTCCGCCTGTCAGCGGGCAGTATTTCATGAACCATAAGATAACAACTAATACTATGTATTTAGATATTATGTATTTCTGTTGCCGCTATAACAACTAATACTACAAAATTAGAAAAAGAGGAATAATGGAGGGGGTTTCATATAAAAAGCGTGTCTTTTTGTAGGTCTTTATAAGTATTTTAGATTAAGATAGAAGCAAGAAACTTGGTGTGATTGTAGTACTAATACTGAAGTAAAACAACAAATATTAAAAAAATAGTCAAGTACGAGTATGAGTCGTATCTACTCGCGCTAAGGAGTTGCGCTAAGGGCTGAATGACTAAAAAAACATACTTTGGTCGCACGCGTTCATGTCTTTTGTTTGTAATGTGAATAGATATCATTAGTCATTATACTACGTGAAAAGATGTGGTGGTACGGAATGCTCGAAGTGCTAGTCCGACTCGCACTTGGCCATTTTTTACGTGTTCAGCGTTTTCAATTATTATAACTGTAATAGAGGGTACATCCGTGAGTTGTGATCTTGAGTTCATACAAAATCCCACAGAAAAAGCACTTTAAGTTTTTTCCGAATTTTACATCTTTCCACGCAAAATTTTCGTTCCATTTATCTTTCCTTAAAAAAATATTCGGACTCTTACAAATATTAAAAATAAACAATTTGGTCCCGCCGTTTTCAAGTGAAGCGCTTACCAACGAACAAAATTTAGTTTTCATTTATACAGTGGGATAGGTCTTCTAAGCCGTTAAAGGGATAAAGTACATCTAATTTGCAACAAAAAAAGTCTTATAACTCGAAGTCGGAAATCAACGGTTTTCGAGTTAAAGACCATTTAATTTTCAATTTTGTATGAAAAATGCATTAAGTTTTGCAACATTCATAGAAAAATCGGGCCTCGATATAAGTAGCGTGCGAATAAACTTTATTCAAATGATGTTAAAGGATCACTGAATGCCTAGTTATGTGGAAAACATGGTAAAATTTAAAATAAATGATTTTTCTATGAAAATTGCTGAAAAAATCAATGCATTCTTCATACATAATTTGAAAATTTAATAAACCTTAACTCGAAAACCATTGATTTCCGACCCCCTGTTAATATGACTTTTTTGTTGCATATTAGATGTACTTTATTACTTTAACGGCTTAGAAGACTCCCCTATATCACACTGTAAAAATGAAATTATGGTTTTGTTCGTTGGTAAGCGCATCACTTGAGAACGGCGGGATCAATTTGTTTATTTTTAATATTTGTAAGATTCCATATACTTTTTAAACAAAGATAAATTTGCCAGGATAGATGGAAAATTCGGAAAAAACTAAAAGTGGTTTTCTATGGGATTTTGTATGAACTCAAGATCACAACTCACGGATGTACCCTCGATTACAGTTAAAATAATTAAAAAAGCTAAAAAAAAACGGCCAAGTGCAAGTCGGACTAGCACTCCGAAGGTTCCGTACCACTACATCTCTCCACACATTTTTAAACAATGATAAATTAAATGAAAACTTTGCCAGGAAAGATGGACAATTCGGAAAAAACTAAAAGTGGTTTTCTATGGGATTTTGTATGAACTCGATCACAACTCACATTACAGTTATAATAATTGAAAAAGCTAAAAAAAACCGGCCAAGTGAGAGTCGGACTAGCACTCCGAAGGTTCCGTACCACCACATCTCTCCACACAACCCCTATCACACTATATATCTAATTTCTATTCATGTTGGTCCTAATTAAAAGACGGTCTACAGAAATATACGGCACATACATACTTTCTCTTCCTTTCTTTTAAATAAGCCTTATTCTTAACAGGCAAGGGCCCAGGATATGCGTCCCCGCTGGATGCGTTCAAGAACGGACCCAGAGAGGAGCTGCTTTACGTGGTGTGTGTACAACCTGACCAGAGCAAGCAGGACTACCTAGCCACCGTTGACGTGGACCCTAAATCGCCGACTTACAGTCAGGTTTGTCATCATATCAGCTCTTGTACGTCCCCACCGAGGGGCTCGAGCCTACCCTGAATAAGGGCGATCAGGCCTTAGTTGACCGTGCGGGCCCAGTGCAGGTTTAGTTGACTTCACACACCTCCTTCGAGTTTCTTCGCAGGCGTGTCCAGGTTTCCTCACGATGTTTCCTTCACCGTAAGAGCGTCGGCTAAACGTACATCTGAAATAGAAATTCGAAAACACATTGGTACGTGGCAGGATTAGATTTTTTTTTCCTGTTTTATATACTAGATTACTCTGTGTAAGTAATTTTTTACCTCTCGCGATTTTTTGTGTTCCGCATCAGGTAACGGGACGCTATCATTAAGCCTACGCTGTCCGTCTGTTAGTCTGACCGTCCTTTAGAAGGCTATATCTTTACAACCTTAATAGGAAGCTTGCTGAAGTTTTCCCAGAAAATAAATAATTTTAAAAGATAAGGGGATCCTCGTACAAAAAACGTGTTTTTTTAAGAGTTTTTTTTCTGTATTTGTTCTATCGTAAAAACGGTACACGGTTTGTGGGTATGTGTATGTGTGTGTTTTAGGGGGGGGGGGGGGGGTCGGTGTGGTATGGTGATGTTTTTTCTTACATTCACTTCCGGCTCCGGCTCTTGGTCGAGTTTTATAATTTGTAGTTTTACTTTTGAATTATTACTATAATCACACCAAGTTTCACGCTTGTATGTATTACAGTTTTTACGCCTAATGTCTATTTTTTCTTTACTAGTGCTGTGAGACCTTGCTTCTTAACAAATTTCATCATTCTAGGTCAACGGGAAGTACCCTATAAAGTTAATATTTACTTGCGATTTTCAAAATATGCGGCATCAATGCCCGTATTTTTTACCCGGCTGCCTCAGAAGTAGGGTTATGTTTTTCCAGTATATGTATGTATGTAGATTTTTATGTTTCCTGCTACAGCCTGAACTGCTTGAAGGATTTTAACGTATGAGGTATCGTTTGATTCGTTTTGATCCCGTGAGTGACACAGAATACATTTTTTACCAGCCTGGCCAAAAGGGGTTAAGTTTTCACGCTGTCGGGTTTTTAATTTTAAATCAACTCCTAAACTTATTGATTGCATTGTCTTAGAAACTAGATTTTTTTACAGCTACAAAGGAGTTATTTGATATTCATTTCAATTTGATTTTATTTTTTCAATTTGATATTATCTAATTTCTACGTGTTCCTGAGAAAGGAAATCTTGATAGACATACAGACAGACAGACGGACAGCAAAGTGACTTTCCTTTTGATGTATGAAACCCTAAAATCCTTTTAAATTAAAAAAAAAAACATTTAAAGGATCTCACAAATAATAAAAATTTAATTATTGAAAGGTAAGCCTCTCACTAATTTGACCGATGACTTGGTAAAGGTCGTAGAAAGCTGATAGATGCGTCTTTGTGAAAATCCTTGAGGGAGGACTTGATCAAAGTTTATATATTAGTACTGACGTACAGTATGGATACTCCCTGCCGCTCTCTAGATTTGACCTCACCCCCCGTTACTCAGATTGGTTCTAGATTGGTTATCGAACGTAAAGGACACCGCGCACTCCTCCCAAGTGATTATACTCTCTTTGCGGTGTGATAATTTCGTCCGAAATAAAAACCAAGAAAGCCGCCGGTGTGATTCAACCCTACCTGCATTTTTGCCTATAATAGATACGGCAGTTGTATATATGTATATCATTTCTCGCCCGTTTGTCCAGCAGTGAACGTCTTACGGCTGATATGACATGATTCGCTACTTAATATAAAATGAAAAAAATATGACTTAATAAACTAGTGCCTTACATTCATAAATTCCTAAGATCATGTTGCTACGATCGAAAACACACCATATTTTTCAATTAAATTGTACTAAACAGGAGGAGATGAACCTCTTCCGTGGTGTAATGGTTAAGTCCATTTGCTTCACATCAGGAGGTCGCAGGTTCGACTCGGTTTGGTTGGTGGAAGGGCATTTTCCAAGCCCGCCTGGCTAGTTACCTCCAGTTTGTCCAAGTCTTGCCGCCAAACATCAATGTTAACAGCATTGATGTGTTCCGGCTTGAAGATAATCTTTTCTCGTTATCTAAACAGCTTTCCATTAGATTGGGGAATCTTGGTAAGCCTGCTTTCATTTTTGGCATCATCATCACTTTCAATATGATGAGATTATGCCAAGGGCTTACCAATTGTGAATAATAATAAAAAAAGATCATCAATTCGACCCGTTTGTATGTAATATTTTTGGGGAAATACACAACATTCGTACAGTCCTCCAGTCTATTTGGGCCTAAAACCGTGTGCCAAATTTCGTTAGTGTATTTTGTATGTATGTTAGTCAACTCACTTCTCTAGAAGTATTAATTGGATTTCAACAATAAATTTTTGTTTTTTTTAAATCTTTGAACTTAGGAAACAGAAGTTTCATCAAAATCAGTTCAGTAGTTTTTAAGAATGGAAAAACACGTCAATTGGTTCAATTTTGTGATTGAAGTCGTTTTTTTTTAGATTTAAAGCATTGTCAATTATTTCTACTCCTACTTCATATCATCATAATTATCAGCTCATATAGGTACGTCCCCACCGAAGGGCTCGACCTACCCTGAATACGGGCAATCACGCCATAGTCGACCATATATGTACTTCATATTTTCATCATCATATCAGCCGAAGGATGACCACTGCTGGACATAGGCCTTCCCCAAGGATTTCCACGACCACCGGTTCCGCGCTACCCGCATCCAGCGGCTTTCCGCGACCTTCACCAGATCATCGGTCCACCGAGGCCTGCCTACACAGTCTCCACTCGAGAACTTTACTACCTCCAACGGCTATTTTTTTCTAAGAGCTATGTGCCCCGCCCACTGCCACTTAAGTTTAGCAGTTCTGAGAGTTATGTTGGTTACTTTGGTTCTCCTACGGACCTCCTTTACGATACTTCATATACCTAACTATTAAAACTTCAAGTTTAGTTTCTTTCACTAAGGTATTGGAACTCTCGCCAAGTGGTATTAGCGAACTTGTTCGGTACCTGACCCACTTTAATATTAGATTTCGCTTTTTGTATTTAGCAAGAGCGAAGTCGCTCTGGCAATATCGCTCAGTAATCCAGTGGGATTTTAGGGTTCCGTCGGAAAGTATTATTGTGGGTACTTTGCCATTGGATGGCCAAGGCGCAGAATTAACAAGCGGAAAGTAATAAGGTTCCGCAGGATTTGTTACGATGCAGGATTAGCCTGGATTTGTTACTTTGGATATATCGGAACTTTATACATACTACAAACTACGATGTTTCAATTTGTTTTGCAAGAGGCTGAAGGCAAAGAGTTCAGTTTTATTGATTTAATACGGACTTAAAAAAGGTTATTTCTAGTGTATGTGTTTATGGATTCCGTCTTCAAACTCGGAATCCTTATGAATTCTGTATTCTTCTATTGTAAACCGATTTTAAGGCGTTAAGATGCCCTGAATCCGAGCGGGTTGATACGCGTTAAAATAATATGGAAAGGAAGTATATTCATTTTAGTTGAAATCAATGCGGGCTTCTGCGCGGCTGTTACGTTGAAACCGAACGCCCAATTCTCGATTTTTACATGTTTTTATTACTTTTCTTCACTTTCAAATAAGTTTGAAAAAAACGTGTTCAACTAAAATGAAAGGTCATAAAGTTACCGATTTTGTGTGTTGGTTTCATTCAACATTAACTATTTGTTTTCGAGAAATTTTGCAATTAATGCCAAAAACAGGGTCTACAGTATTTTTTTTTACATCAAAAATTGATAATTTTTAAAATTGTATTCAATTAAATCGATTTTTTATTACTTTAAGTATATCATATTTTCCATAGCGATAGCTTTTTGCACAGTCTATAAATAATTTAGATTGACATAATTTAAGGCCTTAATGGTTCTTCTTTTATTGGATAGATTATGCCTTCAGGTGGTTTCTAATAAATTTAATAGTATCAAAATCGGTTAAGTATTTCTAAGGAAATTCACAAAAATGAAGAAAATAATTGAAAACGCTAAACACGTTAAAAAACCGACTTCCATCGCAACAAATTAGTACATTTTTGCATTATTATTTTTGGTTTTAGTTAATTTTCTACTAAAGTACTACACCGATTTTGATAAAATTTATATGGGACCACACGGGAAGCACTAGCTTTCAAATAAAAAAAGAATCATAAAAATCTGTTCACCCAGTCAAAAGTTCTGAGGTAACAAACATAAAAAAAAACATACAGACGAATTGATAACCTCCTCCTTTTTGGAAGTCGCTTGAGATTATTTTGCGATTAAATGCGATTAATTTGGTCACGCAGATTAACCGACAATAAATAATCACGGCCATTTCCTGGATGCCTTTGACTGTTAGTGTGTTGGTGGTATTTATCTCAATTAGTGGCACAACCCCCACTAATCCGTATTGGTCCGTGTGTGTGGAGTATTATGGTCTTACCTTCTCGAATTTGGGAACGCTCCGTGTCTAGAGCGGTGTGGAGACGTTTTTAGTTAATTGATATAAATACAATTGAATAGCTATTATTTCAACACGCGCGAGCTTTGGATTTCATTAGTTTTTATGCGCGCACCATAAAAATTTTGTGTTCTCGTGCTAATTCTAGTTTGTGTACTCGTGTTATTTCTAGTGATAGACCAATTTATCAAAACCGGCAAAGTGCTATTTGGACTCGCGCGCCGAGGGTTTCCGTAGCGGCACATCTCTTCGAGCGACAGAAACATGCCTTTTTAGGGTTCCGTACTCGAAAGGAAAAAACGGAACGCTTATAGGATTACTTTGTTGTCCGTCCGTCTGTGTGTCTGTTAGTCTGTCTGCTGTCTGTCAAGACCCTTTTTCTTAGGAACGCGTGGAGGTATCAAGCTGGAATTTATATCAAATACTTAAGTCTACTGTCCCTTGGAGCTGTGAAAAAAACCAAACTTCTAAGCCAACGCAATCAAAAGATACAGCCGTTTATGCCGCAAATTTTCGACACTCGCAAGGGAATCAAAACCTACAGGGTACTTCCCGTGAACTCAGAATCTTGAAATTTGGTACGAAGCAACGTCTTATAGCACAGATAAAGGGAAAATTACGAAAACCGTAAATTTTTAGTTACAGCATATAATAAAAACATTTTTAATAATTTAAAAATACCATGACTATGACTCGATTGTCGTGATGGGTGAACTTTTACTTATACAGGGTGGGAAGGAGTATACCGACAGATTTTAACCATGGATTCCTGGTGGTATTATGAGTAAATAATGTTATATCAACATGGGTCTAAAACTGCCTTATTAACTTACTTAATTTCTGGAACAAAAAAATCAATTAACGATAGTAATCCCTTCTGAACGAAACCTTAGTCTAAAGAGTGAAAAAGAAAACTTCACACTTCACGAACGACTCCGACAACATACGATAAACGACGAGTGAAGTCAACGTCAGTAAGATACATTGAGGCAACAAACGTCAGATAAGATTAAGAATATTATTAGGGCGTGTTACCCTTGAGATTTTTTGAACTTGTGAATTATTTAAAAAATTAATATCTCGAAAATTAGTCTTTACTGGCACATGTTTATATTACTTTTTTTTTTCTAAATAGGCATTAGATTTTTTTTTAATCTGTCGGTATAATCCTTCCCACCCTGTATACCTACAGGTTTGTACGGAACCCTCGGTGCGCGAGTCCGACTCGCATTTCGTCGGTTTTTTTCATTCTGTTCGGACTCTTTAGCGCAAGTCGAGTAATAGACATACATAACGGGAGACGCAATAATGTTTATTGTCTAAATATTACAATGGTAAGAATGTGCAATAGATAATACTAATATGATACTTACTAAAAAAATCACAAACATAATCATTACAAAAATTACAGAAGCTCTAGAAAGGAGCTTCAGTGAATATCCCCGTCCCTACGTGTCTCCGGTCCAAAAGTTCCCATAACACTCGCCGCATTGCCACGCTGGATGGCAATGGACAGCTGTTGGACCAAACCATTATTATATCAGCTCATATACGTCCCCACCGAGGGGCTCGAGCCTACCCTGAATCAGGGCGATTAGGCCTTAGTCGACCACGCGGGCCCAGTGCGGGTTGGTCGACTTTACACACAACCTTCGAGTTTCTCCGCAGGCGTGTGCAGGTTTCCTCACGATGTTTTCCTTCACCGTTAAAGCAATCGGTAATGATATGTACGTAAGTTTTTGATAAACTCATTGGTACATTGGCCGTCCAGTGGTGGCACGGAACCCTCAGTGCGCTACTCTGACTCGCACTTGGCCGGGTTATCGATTTATTTCTTATAGGGCCAATGACCTATTTTGATACCAAATTTCAAGTGTGTAAGTTACCTGGAAGTGGTTTATACAGGGTGTAATAAAATTGGTGTAGGTCCCGTTAACTGGGGCTACTTCTTATCATACTGAACAACTTTTGTTCTACGACTTTGATGAAACCTAAAAAAAAAAAATTACTTCTCATACAGATCGGTCAGCTAGCTGATCAACCAATTTTGTGCATTTTAGTATGAAGGGTCCAATTTTTCTTTGAGAATTGACTATTGGTTGCTTGGGGAAAGTTGTTCAGTATGACGAGTGGAAACTCCAGTAAACGGGTCCTACACCAATTTTGTAAGACCCTGTATAAGTATTTTTATGAGAAGTGGTTTTACGGAACCCTATTTTTTTTAGTTAAACTCGCACTTGGCCGTTTTTCTTTTTCTTTTTTTATAGGCTCAATAATCTACTGAAATGCAAAAAAAGTTTCTAAGTCAGTTGGAAATGGTCTATAACTTTCATAGATGTGGTAGTAAAGAACCCAATTTCGCAAGTTCAACACGCACTTTGCCGGTTTTTCGATTTTTTTCTTTGTACACGCCTGATAACTTATCTCGATGCCAAATTTCAAGTTTACCAGTTGCCTGGAAGTGGTCTATATGTTTTGATGAGTAGTGGTGATACGGAACCCTTGGCGCGCGAGTACGATGCACACTTGGCCATTTTTTGAATTTTTCCTCTCTACACATCCAATAATCTTGATAAGTGATTCAGCCAGTGAGTCAATCAGTGAGTGATCGTAAAAATAGTGATTTTAAGACGTCAATATCTCAGCAATGGTAAAAGACATATTTATGTAAACTGAGTTTCTATATGATTAAGAGGGTCTTACTAGACACACAAAATCGCAAATATATTTTAAGTTACGGGTAGGTCGAAAGTGGTCTGAAATGGTTCGTGTAATGTAACCCACGACCGGGGTCGCCCTTTTCTTTTCAAACTTGGCTGACACACTGCCGTGTGTCTATCTACGCTTTGCTAATGTACCTATCTACGCTTTGAAACCTAGAAGTTGAAGTTAGGGTCGGGCTGATTTCCGCAACCAGGTGACCACTGCGCCCATTTTGCGTGATTGACCGGCATCACTGCCAGCCCAGCTCCTCCAAGAAGCCAAGTGGCCCCCGTAGGTTGCCGACGACTTCCTGGAGTGACCTCGGGTCACCGAGGTGCACGACCCTGTACTGTGCCAGCCCCCTGCAATCCAGCGGGATGTGGGCAGCAGTCTCCTCAGCCTCCATACACGCTCTGCATAGGGAGCTGTCAGTGATACCTAGAACAAATAGGAGTTTATTAAAATGGCCATGTCCAGTAATAGCGGCTGTTACCTTGAGTACCTGAGCTCTCCCAAGTCTCAGAAGCCTATTGGATAGACAAGGGTTAGCTGCCGGAAGGGCCGACACCGCTTTCCTACAGGTTTCCATACCGGACCATTACAAAATGAGTTAATTGCTTTGACACATAAGTAATCAATATGATTCTAATGACGCCTCGCACTCCAAAATCCAACAAACTATTTAGGCAACATACTCGGGCAAATCCTATTCCTAGCTCCGGTAGCGGTCAAGGTAACGGTGGGGCATGGGGTGCGAAGAATCCCCGGCAGATGCCAGGCTACCAACACAAAAGACGAAACTGAGACATGGTCGCTTACTATGGGCCTCATAAGAAGGCTCAAGGTCACCCAAAGGACAATGGAGCGTGCTATATGCTCGGAGTTTCTCTGCGTGATCGAATCAGAAACGAGGAGATCCGTAGGAGAACCAAAGTGACCGACATAGCTCTCAGAATTTCTAAAGTTAAGTGGCAGTGAGCGGGGCACATTGCTCGTAGAACAAATGGCCGTTGGGGTAGTAAAGTTCTCGAGTGGCGACCACGCACCGGAAAGCGTAGCGTAGGTAGGCCTCCCACTCGGTGGCCCGATGACCTGGTGAAGGTTGCGGGAAGCCGCTGGATGCGGGCAGCGCAGAACCGGTCGTCGTGGAGATCCTTGGGGGAGGCCTATGTCCAGCAGTGGACGTCCTTCGGCTGATATGATGATGATGACTCGGGCAAAGAAACATACACCCGAAACATACAACTTTTGTTCTCAATCTCAATAGATCCTCTGAGTAGATCCAGGATGCATCTATTGAGTTACTTATTTCTCGTTGGATTTGTTTTTGAACGACACGGATCTAAAGAGAACCTTCCTGGACAGTCGAGTTAGGTTAAAGATAAGGACCAGAGAAAGCTCTTCAAAAATCCGCAAGACAGATCAGCTTTAGCAGAATTGATAAGACTAAGAAGTAATAATACACATACATAAGGCTCAATTCCCTGTGGGGCAGAGTCGAAGCGACGCAGCGACGTCAGATCATCAACTATTAAAGAGCTGATGATCTTCAAACGGCTGATCAGGTCATGGTTACCTTACCATATACTTTCAATACCATTGAAGTAAAACAGTACTAAATTTCGAATCGATCGGACATAAGGAAGTTAGTCAGATCCCCTCATCAACTAGAAAGGAGCTGATGATCATCAAACGGCTGATCAGGTCATGGTTACCTTACCATATACTTTCAATATCATTGAAGTAACACGATACTAAATTTCGAATCGATCGGACATAAGGAAGTTAGTCAGATCCCCTCATCAACTAGAAAGGAGCTGATGATGTTCAAACGGCTGAACAGATTTTCATGAAACATGGCTAAGAACACTCGGGATAAAATTATCTATGACACAAAAAAAACTAAACGGAAATCGGTTCATCCGTTTGGGAGCTACGATACCACAGACAGATACACAGACAGACAGACACGTCAAACTTATAACACCCCTCTCTTTTGCGTCGGGGGTTAAAAAGGTGCTACGTCTAACTGTTATGTAGTGAAGTATAACTGGTTTTTGTGGCCTAAAATAGCAAAAAATGACAAAATTTAAGCGAACTTTGCATTTTATTTCTATCTAGAAAATTTACCAAATCGTGTTTTGGCCTTCTATACTTTGAAGCAGACATATTGTAATCAATTTATAAAAAAAAAATATAAATGTATTGCAGTTTCAACCACAGAAAAATGACTTTTTCAACCCCCGATTTCGGGGTATGCATTATTTTCTGAAAGGGTTTTCGCTACGACGCGCCACCTAGTCGAGTCGTGACCAAGTCATTGACCTGTGAACTGTGATTCGGCGTGGTTAAACTATTTTAAGAGCGGTCTGCCAAAATTTGTGCATTTCTGCAAATTCTTCACGTGGAAACTACACAGATGATTCTTTGAACCTTATTATTTTGTATGGCTAAAACAAAAACTTGATTTATTGGTTTCTTCTCGATACTTTTCATTTTTTAACCGACTTTAATAAAAGGAGAAGTTTTCTCAATTCGACCGTATATTTTTTTTTATGTGTGTTCGCGGATAACTTCGTCGTTTATAAACCGATTTTGATGATTCTTTGTTTGAAAGGAGATATCCCAAGGGTGGTACCATGATAAGTACACCAGGATCTGATGATGGCATCCCCAAGAAATCGAGAGGAACCTTCAAAAATCGTAGTGGTGACTAGTGAGTTTGAAGTCGGTTTTTTTTTGTTTAAAATTATTAAAACTATGTTGTTTTGAAAGATTAGGTATTTGATTTTTCTCCAACATTACATGAGTTAGGCGCATGAAATAAATACTAGCAATAATACTTAATAAAGGTATTAATAAAACGGCGGAAAATTTCCTAAAATGTTTACTAAGCTCGCAATAAAAGAAAATGTGCATTTACGCCAGACGTAAAGGACGTAGGTCGCATTAAGACACTCACGCAAAATACAACTGTAAAGCTGATTCCATAAGATTGAATATCAGGGTTTTGTCAGTGCCGCTCTTAATCCACGGCGAAACACAGTTCACAGGCAGCGCAAGGGTATTTACACTTTTTTTTTTCTTTATTTCCCCAGGTGATCCACCGGACCTTTACAGGTAGTGCTGGCGACGAGCTTCACCACAGTGGGTGGAATGTCTGCTCCAGTTGCCATAGCAACGCTGAACTGAAGCGAGACCTCCTTATCTTGCCTGGTCTTCAGTCTTGCAAGGTCTACACCGTTGATGTTGGCACTGACCCCAGAAAACCAAAAATGCACAAGGTGAGTAATTTTAGATTGGCAACTAATAATAATAATTGTTTAACAGAATATATTAAAATTACCATTGTAATATAAAGTACCTTAACTTTATCGTAAGATTGAGCTCTGTAGAACCCCCGCTAGGATTCCCTGCGTGTTGGGGGTACTAGTCTCCTCATCAGGCTTAAAAAAATAACATACAAAACAATCTTAAATTGTAAAAAATATATATAAATAAACAAGAAAAAAAAAGTAAACAAAATCAAACAAAACACTAAACAACTGTGTTCACGTGTGCGTGTGTGTGTGTGTGTTTGTGTGTGTGTGTGTGTGTGTGTGTGTGTGTGTGTGTAAAAGAGAGAGAAACACAGACAGAGAGAATGTATGTGTGTGTATCTGCTCTGTGTATATTGTACAGAGGTCAGCACATCAAGCTAGACACTTTGGACTTTGTACCGTTCTTATGCCGTACACGTAAGGACCCGAATCGCACTACGAGTGTCTAGCTTAATGTGCTGGCCTCTGTACATGAAACTGTCTAATCCCTACTATCCCTACTAATAATATTATAAATGTGAAAGTAACTCTGTCTGTCTGTTACGCTTTCCCGCAAAAACTACTGAACGGATTTGGCTGAAATTTAGTAGGTAGACAGATTAGGACCTGGATTCAGACATAGGCTACTTTTTACCACGCTCGCGAGCCGCTTGCGGCTCGCGCACTGCGCACCCTCGAAAAGTCATAGAAACGTTGTCCACGCGGGTGAAACCGCGGGAAACAGCTATAATATTATAAATGTGAAAGTAACTCTGTCTGTCTGTTACGCTTTCCCGCAAAAACTACTGAACGGATTTGGCTGAAATTTGGTAGGTAGACAGATTAGGACCTGGGTTAAGACATAGGCTACTTTTTACCACGCACTGTGCACCCTCGAAAAGTCATAGAAATGTGGTCCACGCGGGTGAAGCCGCGGGAATCAGCTAGTTTATATATATATAATGAACGTTTCAGTTGAGAAGTAGTCTAAGTTAAGTAGCCAGTCGTTATTTTTTTCTTGTAGGAATACCTTGAGCACGCCAAAATTTTTAGAGCTTCGTCTATCTTTGTGTATATAAGGTGTAACAAAATTTGCTGAAACTATTTTAACTGGTGTTTCTACCCATGAAACGAACAACTTTCCCCATGAAAAAAAAAATTAAACTTCCCATACTAAGTTGGCTGATGAGCTGATCGAGTTAGTATCGGAGAGCAAATTTTTTTTTGTGATTTGACTATGGGTTCCATGGGGATACTTGTTCAGTTTCATGGGTAGAAGCACCAGTTAAAATAGTTTCAGCTAATTTTGTTATACCTTATGATGATGATGATGATGGTCCTAGCCGTTTTCGGCTACAGCGACCGCAGAGTTGTCCGGCTCAGTTGCAAGCGTCCCGCTTTATATAAGGTCCCTTTATATAATACACCTTATATAAGGTCCACGAAAAGCAAAAGAACGCATAGCGAAAGCGGCTCCAGTATGGGGGACTTACCATAGATTTTGTCGCGACCTACTAGCTAGTTAATGGTATCAAGGGCATTTTTGTGATAACTTAGGAGAACTGCAATAATGTAAAGCTTCCTAACGACAAGTTGATGGTTATCCTTGTAGAGCTGGGTTGTTGGGTATCTATACGGTTTTTTATGTGCTACTTTAAGAAGTGCTGTTTGGGCACGCTCAGCTTTCAAAAGGTCGGTTACACCCGCGCTTCCCCAAACAACTACACAATATGACAGTACAGACTGACATAGACTATCAATAACTATTTTTACTATGAGATACTAAGGTTCTCCTCGATTTCTCTGGGATGCCATCATCAGATCCTAGTTTCCTTATCATGGTAAAACCCTTTGGATATCTCCTTCTCAACGAAAAAAGAATCATCAAAAACGGGTCATAAATGACGAAGTTATCCGCGAACACACATAAAAAAAAATATGCGGTCGTATTGAGAAACCTCCTCCTTTTTTGAAGTCGGGTAAAAATACATACATAGAACAAAGTGAATTGATATTTAACAATTAATCCTTTTGAATAATCTCATTTCACTGATCTGCCTGTCCAAAACCAAATTTTGCTGATTCGATGAAATTTCGTTTTACAAAGTTCCCTCAGTGGAACTACTTGCCCTCACTGAATCTTGTTTGTAAAGGAACTCATAAAACTGAATTTTTATGTCAATAGATCGGGAAAAGTTTTTTAATTTCCCGCTTTTTATGCTTCGGATTTTCCGACACAAGGTTCGGGCTAGTTTATTATTGCGAGGGTGGAGCTTGCCGTAAAAATATTTTATTTTCCCATATTGAATAAAGCTTCAAATTTTTGATCGATACGGCTAATACACTTACATTCTAGGATAACACAACCCTTATAAATGTGAAAGTTGTATTCCTCCGTCTGCCCGTCCGTCCATCACAGACAGTCACAGAGTCAAACTTTAATTTTTTTACACAAATTGCGTGAAATTTGGCACATGAATCAATTATACAGCATGTCCCAGTAGTATCACGTCATAGTGTATTGAAAGATAGATTAGCTTTAGATGTGTCAGTTACAGTAAAGATGACCTCAGCAAATGATTTTTGGTTTTCGATATACAGGGTGGAAAAAAATTGTGAAGGACCCTTTACGGGGTTTCTACTCATCATACTCAAAAACGTTTCCCAAAAAACCCATACCAAATTCTCAAAAAAATAATAATTGGAAACTTCATACAAAAATGCAAAATATTGGTCGATGTATGATGAGTTATTTTTTTGGCGATTTTCGCAAAATTATAGAACAAAAATTGTTTAATATGCTAAGAAGAAGCACTAACTAACGGGAGCTACACTAATTTTGTTACAATTAGTTTTTTTTTAGTTTTGTATTATATACGAATTTATTTGTGATTGTTTAAAAGCTATCTACAGTTAGCTTACAAAATACATGAAAAACTTCCTCATTTGACCAGCTTTCAAACAAAAAACAATGCTCTCAAAAGGGTGCCTCCAAGTGCCATAAAAATATTTAGGAACATTATTTTTATGTTTATATTAAATCCAAGATTTATCATGTTTTTTTTTATTCACGATTGGTAAGCCCTTCTTTTGCAATATCAGACATCTGTGACCCTTTATCATCATTGACTTACTTACTTTGATTCACAAGCTTATCAAAAAAAATCTAACTAGATTTTTCCTAAAGAAAATTGTTGGAAAAATTATATGGGACGACTTGATCACCCCTTTTGACAGCAATAACCAATTGTGAATAAAATAAAAACAAAAACAGACCCCTGAGGAACCCCAGCATTGATAACCAATAGTTCAAAGGAGGAACCATTAATGACTACTCGAATAGATTTGGACTCGGAATGGAATAGGACAGAGACCTTTAATTATTTCTGGCTGATCTGAGTATCCATCTAAGTATAAACCTGGGTTAATCACTGCCTATAGTAACGGAAGAAAAGCTATAGTATCCCGAAAATATAAATCATTTTCCGAGACGAAAGATAAAATTGTACCTACTAAAGCCCACCTAGTAGATGAAAAGGCCAAACAAGGTCTTCAAAGTCAAAGGTGGGGCAAAGAAAATGTAAATCCAGTGCAAATAGAAGTGCTAACTTCTGAAAATATCCATCTAATCTCTTTAAAGACGCCTTCGGTAGCAGTTTTTATGGTAGATACAAGTACCTGCGAATATTTAGTGCCTTTTTAATGTAATCTTCGGTAAATACTATGTTCATAGAAGAGATAACTTCCAAAAATACCCATGTATGTAACCTCTTTGAAGACGCCTTCTTCTGTAGCAGTTTTTATGATAGATACAAGTACCTGCGAATATTTAGTGCCTTTTTAATATAATCTTGCACTGAAAAAAATATCTTGTTCTACGTAGCTAAACTTTCGTTTACTTGTAACATAAAATGGATGACCACAAAACTAGCGTTATATGTAACCAAAAGTAGTTTGGTTATAATGTAGAACCGAACTGTTTAGTTATTTATGTTAAAACAGTAATGTCTAGTTCTAACTAACATGTTTGTTTATAGCTAAGCCTATTTTTAACCCCCGACGCAAAAAAGAGGGGTGTTATAAGTTTGACCGCTATGTGTGTGTGTGTGTCTGTGTGTGTGTCTGTGTGTCTGTCTGTGTGTCTGTCTGTGGCACCGTAGCTCTCAAACGGGTTAACCGATTTGGATGCGGTTTTTTTTATTTACAAGCAGGTTTTTTGGCGATGGTTCTTAGATACGTTTTATCAAAATCGGTTCAGCCGTTTCAAGGTCATCAGCTCTTTTGTTAGCTGCGGTAGGGTTCTTAGACTCTTAATGTGTATTTACTTTACTTTCAAACATACATGTGACCAAAAACTTGAAACACTCATGTATGCTTAATAACTATGCAGGATTATGGAACTCTTGGTCTGATGCTGCAGCCAGGATATCCAGAACACTAGCACACTCTTAAAAAAATAATAGCAGATATGTCGTGTTTGGACTCGTTTTGATCAGTATTTGATTCTGCATACAATGCAATGGTGGCAACACGGTGAGCTGATGCTGCGGCCAGGATATCCAGCACACTAGTACACTCTTAAAAAAATAATAGAAGATATGTCGTGTTTGGATTCGTTTTGATCAGTATTTGATTCTGCATACAATGCAATGGTGGCAACACGGTGAGCTGATGTTGTTAAAATCCGTTAAATTTTTGACATACCTACGTACCTGAAACTATGACTAACTGTGAACTAAATATTATTGAGATAAACCTTCGCTTTGATTTCTTATATAAACCCCCGACGCAAAAAGAGGGGTGTTATAAGTTGTACGCCAATTTCTGTGTGTTTGTGTCTGTTTGTCTGTGGCATCGCAACTCTCGAACGGATGGACCGATTTTGATGCGGTTTTTTTTACGTGAAACAAGTTTCCTTGCGGTATAATCGATAAAGATCTGTTCAGCCGTTTGAGGGTTATCAGCTCTTATCTAGGTGACTAAGGGATCTGGGCAACTTATACAGGTCTGATCGATTCAAAATTTGGTGCCCTGTTAATGTAAAAATATTGCAAAACCATGATACACATTTAATTGCAGCTTCAAACAAGGGAGGTCAGCAACTTCCACAGGCTTGATCGATTCAAAATAGGCTAGATTTTGTGTCGCAGTATCGTGTTTCGTCCCGGAAACTATTTGTATGAATGTGGGGGTAGAGTTTCGATTGTATGTAATAGTTATGTAAAGTTTAAAAAGCACGAAATAAAAATTAAATTAAAAATTTAAAAAACCCCTGACAAAAACCTCTAAAAAGTAAACAATAATATGTATTGACCCTTTGAGTTTAATTTAAGTAGTAATATTTTGATCCAAGAGTCGTCGCGTAGGGGGACCGCTAAGTAAATAAAATAAAAACAGAATACAACTGATTTACTTTACTACAACTAATTAGTAATAACTTCACAACTTAGCGGTCCCCCTACGCGACGACTCTTGGATCAAAATATTACTACTTAAATTAAACTCAAAGGGTCAATACATATTATTGTTTACTTTTTAGAGGTTTTTGTCGGGGGTTTTTTAAATTTTTAATTTAATTGGTTAACTACTGGACTTCAGTAATGCAGCTAGTAAGCTAACGTTTCGCATACTTACAACTGAAATTTTCGCTTAGTTTGGCTAAAGTGTTTTGTTGATTATAACTGAACTACTAGACTATGCACAACCAAATTCTCATTTTACATATAACCATAACTAATGGTGCTGTAAATAATCGGTTATGTTAATGTTAGCTAAAGTGTTTTGTTGATTTTATCGAAACTACTGGACTATGCACAACCAAACTGTTTGATTATAGTAAATAATCGGTTATGCTAATGTTAGCTAAAGTGTTTTGTTGAATTTTATCGAAACTACTGGACTATGCACAACCAAACTGTTTGATTATAGTAAATAATCGGTTATGCTAATGTTAGCTAAAGTGTTTTGTTGATTTTATCGAAACTACTGGACTATGCACAACCAAACTGTTTGATTATAAATAACAGTTTTTTTTTTTTTTTTTTTTTTTTTAAATTTGAGTACGTTTGGCTGCACCTCACCTGATGGTAAGTGCCGATGCAGCCGAGGATGTGACACGCAAGCTCAAATAGTGCCTATTTACTCTCGACTTGAAGATTCCTAAATTGTACGAATCGGGGAATACAGACGCCGGAAGGGAATTCCACTCCTTGGCCGTTCGCATGATGAACGAAGACGCAAAACGCTTCGTGCGTAAAGGTGGAACATTGACGACAAAGGGATGGAACCGCCCTCCGCGCCTGGTCGTCCGATGATGAAATGGAGAGGGGGGAATGAGGTTGTGAAGCTCCAGGGCACACTCTCCGAAATGAATCCTGTTTTGTTAAATGATACCTATTACTTTTGTTACAGGCAGCAGTTTATTTTTGTTACTTGTATCCTATTAAAGTACAACATATTAATGGTAAAGAAATAAAATACTGTGTATTAAAAAAAAAAAATTATTTATTGATCTTTATCTTGGAGTAAGTAATAAGTAAAAATTTGACACATTGGCCTGGTAGAGTCAATTTAATTCGACTTAGTATATCATCATCACCTGGGCAAGTGCCCATAGTGCATTAAGCATGGCATTCGATAAATATGGTAGTCTTTTGATAACGTTTATGTTATGTCTAATAAATGGTTTTATTACAGATTACTAAATTTGTGGTTTGTTCTATGTAACAAACAAAATGGTTATTTGTTTCAAAACATCAGACTTTAAATAGTCAATCTTTAATGACTGTCAGTAGCCAAGATGGCTGTTCAAATATGACAAAAATAAGTGTTTGCTAATACAGCGTGGTTTTAGTAACATGTAATCAATGAATTCAGCAAATGTTAATCAAAGTGCTTTGGTCATACACAACTACTTTAGTTTGATTATTATTTTATGGTTAATAATTGATAAAGCTTTGGTTTTATGTAACACATCTGAAAATAACACAATCAGTTTTGTGTTTTATAGACGACCCACATTAGTTAATTTAATGAAACTTTGATCACGACTAACTTATTTTTGGTTAAAAGCCAAATAACTGAACTAGTTTTGTTATTTCTTTTTTTCAGTGTGGGTAAAAACCATGTTCATAGAAGAGCTAACAACCGAAAATACCTATCTAACCTCTTTGAAGACGCCTTCGGTAGCAGTTTTTATGGTAGATACAAGTACCTGCAAATATTTAGTGCCTTTTTAATATTACCTTGGGTAAAACCCATGTTCTCTTGTATAAAACTTCAGTACTGCCATTCTTACAAAATAATATTATGCTCCTTAAGGGTAAAACGGTTCTATGATAATTCAAAAACATTTAATGCTCGCATTTTTGCACTTTACATTGCAACTAAAAAGGTTTTTTGAAACAAGCATATCCTTATTATTATTATTTTTATAAACGCAACGGGATCCTATTAATAAGCCTAAGCTGTCTGTCCGTCCGTCTGTTTTATCCTTTGAGCGTATGGATAACCGACTGAAATTTTCATAGAACGTGTGATTATGAGGGATCTAATAGTAAATAAAAAATAATAAAGTGAGAAATTAAATATGACTCTATAAACAGAAAACGTATTTTTTAAAAGTTTTTTTTTGTTTTGGCTCTGTCCAAAATCGGTAATACATACTAGCGTAATGGTAGGTGCGTTTATAAATTAATAATAGTGAAGTAAAACAACAAATTAAAAAAAATGTCCATGTGTGAGTCTTGCTGCCAAGTGCGTAGCTTTTTCATAAAATAAATCTAGATTTAAAATAATCGAAAACGACACGATAAAAAACCGACTTCCATCGCAACAACTTAGCATTCTGCATTATTTTTTTTGGTTTTTATTAATTTTCTTATAAAGTTCTACACCTATTTTGATAAAATTTATACGGGACCAATTCGGGAGCATACTTTATCGAAAAAAAAAGAATCATGAAAATCGGTTCAAAATCTGCGAAGATATCGCGTAACAAACGCACAAAAAACATATACAAACAAATTGAGAACCTCCTCCTTTTTGGAAGTCGGTTGAAAACTACTGGAAAGATTGAGCTAAAATTTTATACACTTAATATGTAAGTCGGTGACCCCAAGATGAACATGTAACGTAAACAAATTATTTTAAAATATTTTGGGGAGTAAATTATAAAATATAAAAAAAGTTTTGCAAACTATATTGCGTGATATACCATGAAAGGGCTTGCTGTGAGAATCTCATATGTATTTTGAAGTTATTTAAGAAAATAGGCAGAAATTGATCATTCCACTTATCTTCGAAATTACGGGGCCTTCGGAAAATTAATGAGAAAATCTAATGTCCTTCCGTTTTTATAGGAAAAATGAAATTTCCAAAGTTTGTGCGGACTTTGGAAATTTCATTTTCCCCCCCAAACCCCCCCAATGGCCACCCCCATGTTTGAAATTAATTAATTTACGTTACATATCCTTCTATGGGTCAACAACCCACATATGTGTACCATAATTCAACACAATCGGTCCAGTTGTTTCTGAGCAAATGGCTATGACAGACGGACGAACGGACGGGCAGACAGTCAAACAAGTGATCCAAAAATGGTACGGTTTAACCTTTTGAGGTACGGAACCCTAAAAATCATGTTTTTGTCACTCGCGTTGATGACTTTTGTTTGAAATGAATAGGTATGTTGTACTTGTGTTAAGAGGTGTGGTGGTACGGAACCCTTGATGCGCGACTTCGACTCGCACTTGGCAGGCTATTTTTTGTTGTTGTTGCGAAAGCACAACGCAACAGAGCAACGGATTGAGGTAATTCGTTGCTCAGAGATACTTGAGGAGGTGAGAAGTGACATAGACTACTAATAAATTAGCATATTCCGGGATCTGGAGAAAACTTCTCTCCAAGCTAATGCGCGTCGTAACAGAGCAACGGATTGAGGTAATTCGTTGCTCAGAGATACTTGAGGAGGTGAGAAGTGACATAGACTACTAATAAATTAGCATAGTCCGGGATCTGGAGAAAACTTCTCTCCAAGCTAATGCGCGTCATAACAGAGCAACGGATTGAGGTAGTTCGTTGCTCTAAGATACTTGAGGAGGTGAGAAGTGACATAGACTACTAATTAATCAGCATAGTCCGGGATCTGGAGAAAACTTCTTTCCATGCTAATGCGCATCGTGACAGAGCAACGGATTGAGGTAATTCGTTCTCCGGAGATACATGAGGAGGTGAGAAGTGACATAGACTACTAATTAATCAGCATAGTCCGGGATCTGGAGAAAACTTCTTTCCATGCTAATGCGCATCGTGACAGAGCAACGGATTGAGGTAATTCGTTTCTCAGAGATACTTGAGGAGGTGAGAAGTGACATAGACTATTAATTAATTAGCATAGTTTGGATCTGGAGAAAACTTTTTCCATGCTAATGCGCGTCATAACAGAGCAACGGATTAAGGTAGTTCGTTGCTCTAAGATACTTGAGGAGGTGAGAAGTGACATAGACTACTAATTAATCAGCATAGTCCGGGATCTGGAGAAAACTTCTTTCCATGCTAATGCGCATCGTGACAGAGCAATGAATTACCTCAATCCGAATTACCTCAATCAGTGATACTTGAGGAGGTGAGAAGTGACATAGACTACTAATTAATTAGCACAGTCCGGGATCAGGAGAAAACTTCTTTCCATGCCAATGCGCGTCATAACAAAGCAACGGGTTGACATAATTTTTTGGACAATGATATTTTAAGTGCTGTAAAATGATATAGACTACTAATTTCCATATCCCAACACAGTTTCCGACAGATCTAGAGAAAACTCATTTTCACGTTTTCGGCTCGCGCACCGTACATCCTCAAAGACAGTCATAGGATGTGTGTCCACTCGGATGAAGCCACGGGCAAAAACTAATTAATCGACGTGAGCGCAAGTTCGTGATTATCAAATACTAGCAGTTGCCCGCGGCTTCTCAACCGTTATATCGAGAGTGAGCGGGTTTTTTTAGCGTATGTTCCATAGTTAGAAAACTGTTAGTGAAAGAATTTTTTAAATCGGATCGAATGAAGATTACCTCTACATACAAATATATAAACTTTACCCCTCTATAATATTAGTATAGATATGAGTAGCATAGACGAACAGTTGCCTGCTGCTTTTTTTCCTCTGTTAATCCTGATGGCCTATTCTAAATATTGGTGAAACAGTTTTTGAAATCGGATGAGTCGTTTGGAGATAACATCCAAACTTACTTACGAACTTTACCTCTTTATGACATTATCACATGAATTAAAAGGACAACCTTTTATAATATAAACTAATCTGCAAAGCAATCAAACTTATTCAACTGTTCAAATTTATAGATTCCTCGTATATCATGCTCGAGCCTACCCCGAATTAGGGCGATCGGGCCTTAGTCGACAACGCGGGCCCAGTGCGGGTTGGTTGACTTCACACACAACCTTCGAGTTTCTTCGCAGGCGTGTGCAGGTTTCCTCACGATGTTTTTCTTCACTGTAAGAGCGTCGGATAAACGTACATATTAGATCGAATTTTATTTTTTTATTAAAAATTTTAGTGCATTTGACTGCACCTCACCTGATGGTAAGTGCCGATGCAGCCGAGGATGTAACACGCAAGCTCAAATAGTGCCTATTCACCCTCGTCTTGAAGATTCCTAAATTATACGAATCGGGGAATACAGATGCCTGCAGGGAATTTTACTCCTTGGCCGTTTGCATGATGAAGGAAGAGGCAAAACGCTTAGTGCGTAAAGGTGGAATATTAGCGACAAAGGGGTGGAACCGCCCTCTGCGCCTGGTCGTCCGATAATGAAATGGAGAGGGCGGAATGAGGTCGTGAAGCTCCACGGCACACTCTCCGAAATTAATCCTGTAGAACACTGACAGACAGGCGACTTTGCGGCGATGTTCTAGGCTTTGGAGCCTGTTTTATACAAGTTCCTTGTCGCCAATTCGAATACACGTGGCAGGATTCAAACCACCACCTCGCAGACAGGAGGTAGCGGCCTTCACCATTACGCCACTGACGCTCCTATTCCATCCAAATATTAATTAATTAAACGTTAGCTTTAGTTGCAAAGGGTAATCGGAAACATTTGCTATCAAGAACTTTATCGATCATTGCCTAACTTTCAGTCTAGATATAATTATTGCCGCCCGCCGCGCCGCGCCCGCGCCACATAGTTTGCGAATCCAGTAGAAGTGGAACTACCTCCCTCGAACTAGTCCCAAACCTGTCGTCAAACTTCAAACATTCGAACTATAACGAACTAACTGCTATCTGCTCGTTATACTGCCCGTTTAACCTTCGGTAGTCCTCTTCACATATTAATTTTTACAATAAAGAGTAAACACAGGTACAGTGAGAATATTATGACGCGTACTGAAGACAACCTACCCTTTTTACCTTGACTGTAATAATCCAGAACCACAGTACAATAAAGAGTACTCCAGAACACAGGTTCAGTGAGAATAGTATGACGCGTACTGAACCCAAAAACTCTGCGCCTACCCTCTTTCCCTTGACTGTAATAAACCAGAACACAGGTACAGTGAGAATAGTATGACGCGTACTGACCCCAAAAACTCTGCGCCTACCCTTTTTCCCTTGATTGTAATAAACCAGAACACAGGTACAGTGAGAATAGTATGACGCGTACTGAACCCAAAAACTCTGCGCCTACCCTCTTTCCCTTGACTGTAATAAACCAGAACACAGGTACAGTGAGAATAGTATGACGCGTACTGAACCCAAAAACTCTGCGCCTACCCTCTTTCCCTTGATTGTAATAAACCAGAACACAGGTACAGTGAGAATAGTATGACGCGTACTAAACCCAAAAACTCTGCGCCTACCCTCTTTCCCTTGACTGTAATAAACCAGCACACAGGTACAGTGAGAATAGTATGACGCGTACTGAACCCAAAAACTCTGCGCCTACTCTCTTTCCCTTGATTGTAATAAACCAGAACACAGGTACAGTGAGAATAGTATGACGCGTACTGAAGTCAAAAACTCTGCGCGTACCCTCTTTCCCTTGACTGTAATAAACCAGAACACAGGTACAGTGAGAATAGTATGACGCGTAGTGAACCCAAAAACTCTGCGCCTACCCTCTTTCCCTTGATTGAATAAACCAGAACACAGGTACAGTGAGAATAGTATGACGCGTACTGAACCCAAAAACTCTGCGCCTACCCTCTTTCCCTTGATTGTAATAAACCAGAACACAGGTACAGTGAGAATAGTATGACGCGTACTGAACCCAAAAACTCTGCGCCTACCCTCTTTCCCTTGATTGTAATAAACCAGAACACAGGTACAGTGAGAATAGTATGACGCGTACTGAAGTCAAAAACTCTGCGCGTACCCTCTTTCCCTTGATTGTAATAAACCAGAACTCGGGTACAGTGGGAGTGGTATGACGCGTACTGAAGCCAAAAACATAATAAATATACATAATTGTTAATGTACAAAAAGTCGCTTTGTATCGTTTTGTATGAAAAGACGCAGCTGCACAATCCTCTTAAAATTCTCAAGTCAGGTAGGTGAAAAGACCAGTGCTTTTTACTTACTAAAATATATCACCTGCATGCAGGACTTGGAAGGGAAAAAACGTCAAAGTACACCAATGTATAGTAGTTTCATACAAGCACAAGTTGCCTCATTTTTATCGCCGTACACGTGTTCTCGTTTTTCTGTTTAATATTTCTCTTCTTTAGCATTCATTTTGTTCTCCTTCATCATCATCATCATATTATCAGCCGAAGGACGTCCACTGCTGGACATATGCCTCCCCCAAGGATTTCCGCGACCTTCATCAGGTTATCGGTCCACCGAGTGGGAGGCCTGCCTGCGCTTCGTTTTCCGGTGCGCGGTCGCCACTCGAGAACTTTACTGCCCAAACGGCCATATGTTTCTGTCTCCTTCATACAAATTTAATTAGGAATGTTTAAGTTCACTTTACTAAAAACATTTTCGTTTTTTTAGACCACATATAATTTTCAATCGACTTTAAAAAAGAAGGGGCTATCAACTCGACTGTATGTTTTTGCATGTTTGTTATACGTGATATCTTCACAGATTGTGAACCGATTTAATTATTTTTTTTTACTGCCAGGTTGGTCCCATGTAAGAGCGTATTCACAAAATCGTTTTCCATACAAACTTAGAATTACTAATTCTTGAAAATGGATGAGCCGATTTTCATGAAACTTTATACGCATAAGCAAGTAACGAAATTCTAGTATGTGGATAGACTAATCAAATTTTCGAAATACTTTATTTTAAAAGAGATTAGCGAATTTTAAGATTACTATGAAAACTATAAATTCACTATTATTGATAACACTATTTTTTTAAATGTAATCTATCCACAAACTTGAATTTCGTGACTTGCATATGTGTAAAAAGTATCGTTATAATAGTAATTTTAAGTTTGTATGGGTTGTCTATGAAATAACAAAAACCAAAAAATTTACTAAAAGTGAAGCTGAATAGCTAAATATCAGTAGTCCGCATGAAAAAACTTTCAGGAACTTTTCGTTATTTTATAATTCTGAAAAATAAATAGTAGAAATCCTAATATAATACGTGCAAAAATTGCTATATATAAGACTTTGCTATTAACTTTTAGCTAGGCGTTTCAATTAACTGGGTAAAAAAAAAGATATTGTCAAAGAGAATATAACTTTGACCGTACTAAGCTCTAGACAAAGATGACCTATTATTACTACATACACTTTTTTTGGGTCCTATGAATGAATTTTGGAATAGAAAATAGGAAGGGTATGGATAGTGCCATCTATGATTTTTTCAAGGAACAAACAAAATAAACAAAAAAAACATTTATTTTGTTAATTATTTCCTGAAAGAAAATAATTAACGAAAAAAATTAATAAGTACATAGTAATTAATCAATGAATATTTGAAAACTATGTGTTAGTGAGAAGTTTCTATACATGCTTGGGGAAGTAGCCAAGCCAACTCCTTTGTAGTAGATTTTTATGTAACTGTTATGTAATGACAGGTCTTAAAACATAAGTGTGTTTTAACGAAATGAGGCGATGCCGAATTTCGTTATAGAATCACACGAGGGTTTTAAGACCGATTACAACAGTTGCATACATTATTTTATCTACAGACATATAATAAGTACTCTAATATGGGTTCAGAAGCCGTAAGAAAATGACCTGCATCGCTACTAGTTCTACCTGTAAAATATATATAAATAAACTAACTTGAAATTTGATCAAATACAGACACAAATTATTTATTGTAATGGTTGTACTAGACATTAACATTGGAACAATTTTATATATTTAATGGTTCTGGTTGTATTGTAGTGAGAGGGTTTTGGTTGAGACCCACTTGAGTTTTGACAGCTGTTCCAAAAAAAATCATATCGTTACAAAAATCGATACTGTAATAAGCTATTACGTAATGACATTAAAGTACAGATTTTACCTACTACAACAGACAAGAAAGTTCTTATAGTAAAATTGGTGGTAATAATGCTGGTTATTGCCTACGGATATTTAACGCATTTTAGAGGACTGCCGCGGTTAAGCTATTGCTTAGCATTTTTTATCAACTTTTAACACTAGGAAAGTTACACCAGTAAAATTTACTAAGTCCTTTTAGTACCGCTAATAGATGGCACTATAAGTTTTTTTAGAACGCGGTAACTTTACGTCACGCTCGGCTGAGCCAGTAAAATTGACTGTCCTTTTAGTACCGCAAATCGCTAATAGATGGCACTGTAAGTTTTTTTAGAACGCGGTAGTGTTGTGTTTTTTCGTTACGGAATTTCTTGATTCGGTTGCCGCGCTCAAAGCCCGCGATAAAAGCTATGCAATAGCTTAAAAAATTTCGACATCAACACTAGCTAAAATCTCTACAAGTACCGCTTGCAAAGCACGCTATTAGCGGAAAAATATCCGTTATTATGTTCCAAGCTGGCGGTCGGTCGTTTCCACCCCTATCAAGTGTTCACGACTACGAAAATCTCATTGCCAGGTAATAGACGGTGCCGAGATGAGGTCATTGAACTGCAGTTTCCCGCACACGACGCATTGCCTGGCAACCGGGGAAATCATGATCTCCACTATGGGTGATAAAGACGAAAATGGAAAAGGGGATTTTGTGCTCATCGATGCGAAGACTTTGGAAATGACAGGTGAGTGTGGACATGCCTTCACTAGGAGGGTGTAGGGGATTACTTAATCTTTTGAAAGAGGCTTGCACAAAGGAGTTTGGATAATAATGTGGGTATCTACATGATGAACTAGGTACTTGAACTTCATAGCGAAAAAATATTTATCAACACACCGCAAGAGGGGTGGATTTCTTTCATATTTTCCTTGATAATAATGAAGTCCTGACACGTTTTAGGGACATGGACGAAGGGGAAGAAGTTGGCTAACTTTGGATATGATTTTTGGTATCAACCTTACCACGATGTCATGGTGTCTACTGAGTGGGGTACACCGAAGTTCTTTAAAACGTAAGTCCGTATAGCCGAACAGTTTAAAGCATTACAAAACCGATATTTGAGTTGACGATTAATTAATTAGGAATTAAAAACGTGATTACATAAAAACTTAACCCCCCGTTTTGGACCAGTCGTGTAAAAATGTATCCTATGCCACTCACGGGATCAAGGCGAATCTAACGACACCTTGCTCTCGCACACTAAAATCGTAGGCACAGAGAGCATATCAAATACATAAATAGATATACATACTCGTCCTTCTGGCGCAGTGGGATAAAAATATACCAAGTTCACACTAAGAATACATTGTTCTAAATTAGATTATCTGCACTATTTTTTTTATTTTGTTATTTTGAAAACAAACTGTTTTTTACATAGGATTAGAATTTTAAATAAAGTTAATTTTAGCCAATAGTACTATACCATTTGTTCAATCTGTTTTTACCCGACTGCGCCAGAAGGAGGGATATGTTTTTCGTGTGTATGTATATATGTATATTTCTTTGGCACGCTCTATAGCCCAAACGACTTAATGGATTTTGAAGTTGAGATTTCGTTAGATTTGCCTTGTTCCCTGAGTGACATAGGATTCATTTTTACCTCACTAGCAAAAAAGAGGTTATTTATGTGTAGCCTAAACGGCTTGATGGATTTTGTAGTGCGAGGTGTCGATAGATTTGTCTTAATCCAGTGAGTGACATAGGATTCATTTTTACCTCACTAGCAAAAAAGAGGTTATTTATGTGTAGCCTAAACGGCTTGATGGATTTTGTAGTGCGAGGTGTCGTTAGATTTGTCTTAATCCAGTGAGTCACATAGGATTAATTTTTACCTCACTAGCAAAAAAGAGGTTATTTATGTGTAGCCTAAACGGCTTGATGGATTTTGTAGTGCGAGGTGTCGTTAGATTTGTCTTAATCCAGTGAGTGACATAGGATTAATTTTTACCTCACTAGCAAAAAAGAGGTTATTTATGTGTAGCCTAAACGGCTTGATGGATTTTGTAGTGCGAGGTGTCGTTAGATTTGTCTTAATCCAGTGAGTGACATAGGATTAATTTTTACCTCACTAGCAAAAAAGAGGTTATTTATGTGTAGCCTAAACGGCTTCATGGATTTTGTAGTGCGAGGTGTCGTTAGATTTGTCTTAATCCAGTGAGTGACATAGGATTAATTTTTACCTCACTAGTAAAAAAGAGGTTATTTATGTGTAGCCTAAACGGCTTGATGGATTTTGTAGTGCGAGGTGTCGTTAGATTTGTCTTAATCCAGTGAGTGACATAGGATTCATTTTTACCTCACTAGCAATAAAGAGGTTATTTATGTGTAGCCTAAACGGCTTGATGGATTTTGTAGTGCGAGGTGTCGTTAGATTTGTCTTAATCCAGTGAGTGACATAGGATTCATTTTTACTTCACTAGCAAAAAAGAGGTTATTATCTGCACTATTTTTATTATTTTGTTATTTTGAAAACAAACTGTTTTTTACATAGGATTAGAATTTTAAATAAAGTTAATTTTAGACAATAGTACTATACCATTTGTTCAATCTGTTTTTACCCGACTGCGCCAGAAGGAGGGTTATGTTTTTCGTGTGTATGTATATATATATATATATATATATATATATATATATATTTATTTGGCACGCTCTATAGCCCAAACGACTTAATGGATTTTGGAGTTGAGATTTCGTTAGATTTGTATGGTCCCGTGAGTGTCATAGGATTCATTTTTACCTTACTAGCAAAAAGAGGTTATTTATGTGTAGCCTAAACGGCTTCATGGATTTTGTAGTGCGAGGTGTCGTTAGATTTGTCTTAATCCAGTGAGTGAAATAGGATTAATTTTTACCTCACTAGCAAAAAAGAGGTTATTTATGTGTAGCCTAAACGGCTTGATGGATTTTGTAGTGCGAGGTGTCGTTAGATTTGTCTTAATCCAGTGAGTGACATAGGATTCATTTTTACCTCACTAGCAATAAAGAGGTTATTTATGTGTAGCCTAAACGGCTTGAAGGATTTTGTAGTGCGAGGTGTCGTTAGATTTGTCTTAATCCAGTGAGTGACATAGGATTCATTTTTACCTCACTAGCAAAAAAGAGGTTATTTATGTGTAGCCTAAACAGCTTCATGGATTTTGTAGTGCGAGGTGTCGTTAGATTTGTCTTAATCCAGTGAGTGACATAGGATTCATTTTTACTTCACTAGCAAAAAAGAGGTTATTTATGTGTAGCCTAAACAGCTTGATGGATTTTGTAGTGCGAGGTGTCGTTAGATATTTCTTAATCCAGTGAGTGACATAGGATTCATTTTTACTTCACTAGCAAAAAAGAGGTTATTTATGTGTAGCCTAAACGGCTTGATGGATTTTGTAGTGCGAGGTGTCGTTAGATTTGTCTTAATACAGTGAGTGACATAGGATACATTTTTACCTCACTAGCAAAAAAGAGGTTATTTATGTGTAGCCTAAACGGCTTCATGGATTTTGTAGTGCGAGGTGTCGTTAGATTTGTCTTAATCCAGTGAGTGACATAGGATTCATTTTTACCTCACTAGCAAAAAAGAGGTTTTTTATGTGTAGCCTAAACGGTTTCATGGATTTTGTAGTGCTAGGTATCGTTAGATTTGTCTTAATACAGTGAGTGACATAGGATACATTTTAATCGACTGGCAAAAAAGTAGCGGTTAAGTTTTAATACAGTCGGGGTTTTAATATTAAATTAATTCCTAAAGTTATTAAACTATTCATTTAAGAAACATAAACCGTGTCTTGGTGCAACGTGTATATGCGAACCTATTGTGTAGTGCAATAGGAACTTGTGACAGTTTTTGTTTTCTACACCAGAGGTTTTCATCCTGAAGACATATCTAACCCAGAGCGTTACGGCACGTCACTGAACGTGTACAAGTGGTCGACGAGAGAGCTGCAACAAGTCATAGATCTCGGGGCGGAGGGGTGCGCTCCCCTGGAGATCAGGTTCCTGCATGATCCCAAAGCCGCACAGGGATTTGTCGGATGCGCCGTCGAGGCCAACGTGTACAGGTGAGATTTGTGGGAATACAGCGAGTTGACGTTTTATTTGACTTTGTTTGAAATAGGTACTAAATTATGTGTCATGACAAAGAATCTTCATCTTATCAGCTCATATACGTCCCTACCGAGGGGCTCGAGCCTACCCTGAATTAGGGCGATCGAGCCTTAGTTGACCACGCGGGCCCAGTGCTGGTTGGTCGACTTCACACACAACCTTCGAGTTTCTCCGCAGGCGTGTGCATGTTTCCTCACGATGTTTTCCTGCACCGTAAGAGCGTCGATGTCATTACTGTGTTTTATTAAGAGCGTCGGTGGCGAATCGGTTAGGGCCACTACTTCCTGTCCGGGAGGTCGTGGTTCGAATCCTGCCACGTACCAATGTGTTTTTAATTTTGATTTCATGTGTACACGTTTATCCGACGCTCACGGTGAAGGAAAACATCGTGAGGAAACCTGCACACGCCTCCGAAGAAACTCGAAGGTTTTGTGTGAATTCGACCAACCCGCACTGGGCCCGCGTGGTCGACTAAGGCCCAATCACCCTAATTAGGGTAGGCGCGAGGCCCTCGGTGGGTAGATAAATGAGCTGATATGATGACTGTTTTAGAAATTATAAAGCACAAGCTTTTGCCCGCGGCTTCGCCCGCGTGGATATCGTTTTTGTGACTGACTTAGAGGGTGCGCGGTGCGCGAGCCGCAAGCGGCTCGCGAGCGTGGACATAAATTTTCTCCACGTCCCTCGGGAACTATGTCAGGATATGCTTATTAGTAAACGTGTGATTTCCCACCCCCTCAACCATCTTGGTGCAACAAATCACACAATCCATTGTTCCGTTGCCATATATTTAAAAAGAGTATATTTTCAGTTCCCTCGGGAATTGCATCGGGCTATGCTATTTTCACGGGATAAAAAGTAGCCTACATCCTTCCTTGTGACACAGGCTACCTGCATGCCAAATTTCATTAAGATTGGTCAAGGCGTTAAAGCGTGAAAAGGTAACAAACAAAGAAACAAACTAACAAACAAACAAACAAACACATTTTCACATTTATAATATTAGTAAGGATTTAAGGGCATCGGATAATAAATTAAGAATCATATATAGGTGAAAAAAATTGGTGTAGATCCCGTTAACTGGAACTTCTACTTATCATACTGAACAACTTTCGTTCTACAAGTTTGCTGAAATCGCAAAGAAAATTGATCTCTTCACACAAAACGATCAGCTGATTGACCAATTTCGTGCGTTTTTGTATGGAGCGTCGATTTTTTTTGCGAATTGACAATGGGTTCCTTGGGGAAAGTTGTTCAGTATGATGATTAGAACCCCCAGTTAACGGGTCGTACACCAATTTTTTTACAGCCTGTATAGGAAATGAGAACCAGCTCTCTTAATATCCGTTCAAATCCAGGTTCTACAAAACGGCGGAAGGTACATGGAAAACAGATAAAGTCATCGATATAGCGCCGCAAATAGTAAGCAAGGACGGCGTCCAGTCCGAGATTAACGGTATACTTTTGTTTGTTTCCTGTTTGCCTGGTAGTATTTTCCTCTTTTAAGCAGAGATATGTTATATAAGGGGAGGTAGATAGGTTACATGCATCCGAAAAGTGAAGCAAATAAAAAGATGCCGATTGTCATCTCTTTTCTTAGTAGCATCGGTGCGAACGAAAGCGAACTGCCTGTAATGTTGTGTATGTAAATGGGTTCGACTTTCAAATGTTCTTCGTTAGTGCATATGCATAACCCATCTATGGTAACAAATCTCTGCTTTCAAGTGTAGATACTTTTTACAAGATTTTATTTAACTTGCAATGCAATTGCAATTGCAATTGCAATTTATGTATGTTTGTTCGGTTAGAAACTCAATTTTGAAGCAGATATCTTAAACCGATTCAGTTGAAATTTTGTATACACGTTCAGTTTTTTTTATTAAAAATTTGACTGCGTTTGACTATATCTCACGTAATGGTAAGTGACGATGTTTGGATGACAATACATGGTTAACTGTGTAACGTCATTCAAAATCCAACATGGCGGCACACCCAAGATGGCGGACTATAGGTAGTTATTTTTAATGCACTATGGGTATCAAATAAAAGGGTTTTCTAAAAAGAATACGAAATAATTAAAAATTTTCAAATAAAAGCTTGTACCTAAAAGTATTTAGATCTTTAGAAAATTATTAAAGTACTATCTCTAAAATGTAAAACCTTATATCGTAACATCTATCAAAAATCTGTATTCAAAGTTTAATATTTTAACCGCCTCCGTGGCGTAATGGTTACAGTTAATAGGTAACCTGATGGTAAGTGACGATGATGGCGAAGCGAAGATGTAAGTGGGCTTACCAATATTCCCCAACGCAATTGGGATTTGGCTATCTTATCTTCAAGCCGGAACACATCAATGCTGTTAACACTGATATTTAACGGCAAGACTTAGATAAGATGGTGGTAGCTAGCCAGGCGGGCAATGAAAATGCCCTACCACCAACCAAACCGAGTTTTTCAAAGTTGACCCCGCCGGGAATCGAACCCGCAACCTCCTGGTATGAAGCGAATGGACTAACCATTCCGCCACGAAGGCGGTTAAAACACTATAGAAGAAGAAAAATGTGTCGTGTCGTGTACCGCCAGAGAGTTCTATTGATATTTCCTTTTAGGTCTCATATCGGATATTCTGCTGTCTCTGGACGATAAGTATTTGTATTTTTCATGCTGGATGCATGGAGATATTTGGCAGTTTGACGTAAGCGACCCAGCGAAGCAAAAAGCCGTTTCTCGGATCAGGCTTGGAGGCAAAGCACTATACGACGGCCTCACAGTTCTAGGTGAAAAGGATTCCAAGGCAAGTATTCCCCATTACCAATACATCCATTAAATTAATGCTTCATGACTTCACACAATTAGCTTTTCGCTGTGTCACTCTTTTCATTTGCGTTCTTTGCATTGTGGTACGGTAAATTGCTTTCAACCTTTTCCGCTATATAATGTTTTTTCCGTTTCATTTCATGAATTGCTTTTACGTTAGGTATAAATTATTGTTGCGTATTGTTCTTTTTTAATATTTACGTATTTTTAAAACAACATCTGGTGTGATGTGGGTTCTTTCAACATCTAAATTAATGGGAGTAGCACAAAACGACAAAAATGATTAACTTTTGATGTGATATGACACGGGCTGCATACACGAAAAAGTGTGACGTCATTGTCACGTTACGCCAGTGTGACGTCATTGTCATGTTACGCCTGAGCCGAGCGTGTACTCGTACTCGTTCGAGTACTTGTACTTGGACTTGGACGGACGGATGGACGGACAAACCGTCAAACAAGTGTGTCAATGGGTTAAAAGCACTAGGCTTCCAGGAGATTACAGAGGTGTTCCAATGCGGTCGATTCTAAACACAAAAGGGGACTTTGGCGGAGACTTGGATGGGCACTTGGACGGGGACTTCGGCGGGTACTTATCACGTAAAATTATCGTCCGTAAACCGAATTTATACAGACAACCGGTTTTTTTAATGTATTTTAGGCTAGGAGTTAAGTAAATCCCATTTATTGGAACAAAATATTCAAAAGTAGCACCAAAAATGTTGGGTTGCACACTAAATATAGAACCTAATTAATCAAATTTATTATAACGTTTAATGGATTAACTGTTTTACCGAGTGATTATCCTTTACTAAAATACTAAGTGAGCGACTGACTCAACCATTTTTTTTGTAACTGTCGTATCCGCCACCTAAAAGGGGAGAGCCTCACTTGGCGAGGCTCCTCGACAATCATCATATTAGCTCATATACGTCCCCACTGAGGGGTACAAGCCTACACTGAATCAGGGCGATTGGGCCTTAGTCGACCACGCTTGCCCATTGCGGGTTGGTCGACCTCACACGCAACCTTCGAGTTTCTTCGCAGGCGTGTGCAGGTTTCCTCACGATGTTTTCTTCACCGTAAAAGCGTCGAATAAACGTAAATATGAAATCGAAATTCGAAAACATAGTGATATGTGGCAGGAGTTGAACCACGACAGGAGGTAGCGGGCCTAACCGTTATACCACCGACGCCCTCGACAGTATCATCGTCAAACGTAACGATCCCTATACCACTCGCTTCGCTCGCTTAACTCTAGTCCAGTTGACAATCTGTCCATGTCAATTTATGGAAGGTGATTTTGGCAATGTTAAGCATTGGGTCAATATCAATCACATCAGCTCATATATACGTCCCCACCGAGGGGCTCGAGCCTACCCTGAATTAGGGCGATCGGGCCTTAGTCGACCACGCGGGCCCACTGCGGGTTGGTCAACTTTACACACAACCTTCGAGTTTCTTCGCAGATGTGTGCAGGTTTCCTCACGATGTTTTCCTTCACCGTTAGAGCGTCGGATAAACTATGAGATCGAAATTTGAAAACACATTGGTACGTGGCAGGATGGTACGAACCACGACCTCCCGGATAGGAGGTAGGGTCCTTGCCGATGCGCCACCGACGCCGACATCCTGGGTCAATATACTAATATTTTTATTTCTCTCTATGTGATTTGTATTTTATTTTATTTATTAATTACTAACATAGTTTATTAGTTTTTTTTCTGTACTAACAAAAACGGACTAAACTTGTCAGAAAAATTAAGATTTATCATTGTTATTATTGTAAAGTCAAATCAATTTCAAAAATTCCACAAAAAGATTGGACAATTTATTGTGCAAGCCAGTATCTTATGAGTATTTTTGCTTTAAAAACTTCGTGTGCTTAAATTGTAAATACAATTGCAGTTAAAAAAAAAACCCTTTTTTTATTCAGCTGTCAACGAAGCCGGTGGTTGTTAAAGGGAAAACTTTATACGGAGGACCTCAAATGTTGCAACTGTCCTTAGATGGAACAAGACTGTACGTGTCGTCATCACTGTTCTCCCCATGGGACAAGCAATTCTACCCAAAGATGGCTGAACAGGTAACCAGAACCAAAGTACCTATATATATAGTATGGACACTCCCTGCCGCTCTCTAGATTCACCCCCTCGTTACCCAGATTGATACAGTTTGGTTATCGAACGTACAGGATTTCGTCGCCATTTTGTTTGTCCCGACATTCGTTTTTTGAAATGTCATTTCTGGCCCGTTGTATAAGTGCCCAGGGTGTGCCTGAACTATAGTATTTTAATATAATTATTACTATGTCTATAAATCACTTTCATATTTATCCGAATACCCAAAAATAAGGGTAATCTTTTTCAGGTGTATGTATGTATGTCTGTTTCATCGACTGAGCATGTACCCTAAACGGCTTAATGGATTATGGGCTGCGAGTTTTTGTTAGATTCTCGCTTAAATGTTCGTGCGAATGGTGGCATCAGGAGCCGGGTCGTTCCTTTCCCTCTATTATGGTTGATGGGAGCGACGGCTGACTCTCGCGTTATACTCGTGCTGTCCGTGTGAACTGGCCTACTATTGTTAAATGCATTCAATGATTTATAAGTATAACTTTTCGTTTCATATTGTTTTCATGTTCTAATGACATAATCTGGTTTATATAAAGGATTTAATTTTGACGTTATTAACTAATTATTGTTTATTTCTTGATTCTTCACAAATGACATTGCTATTATTATTTTATGACTATCAGAAAGAGTGTAATTTTCACCTATTTTGAATAAATGTATTGAATTGAATTGAATTCGTCTCGATCTTGAAAGAGGCATATGATATTTATGGCGACGCATTAGAAACTTTGGTCGCAGGGATGTCGATTTTTCTCAGCAATTACAAAACATATGAAAGTGATATTTTGTAACCCGATTCTTCATTTTAGTGACTTCATTTTTTCAATTGCAGAACACGATTCGTTTAGTTTTATAACAGAAAAAAAATATATCAAAAGAAACTCTTTTCAAATAGAGATTTGCGTTCTACAGGCAAACCAGACCGAATTAGTAACTCTAAATTTTCTTAGTCGATTACTCTAAACACACACTTCAATATGCCAGTTGATTTTTTTTTTATTTATTGTAGTTATTAATTGAAACAAAAAAAACATTGAAAAGGTGCAAAAGTGTGGTTGTTTTCTTCACTCTTTACACGTAAAGAAAAAGACAGAGACAAGTGTTCCAGTCAATTCGTCGCCTTAACCCGAATACCCAAAAAAGGGTGGTTATGTTTTTATGCGTTTATAATTAGGTAAAATAGGTGGGTTGTTATTATTGTATTGTCTGTGGATCTGTGATCTAGATTAGTTTGTGAATAAGACTTTCATAAGCCTCGCACATTATAAACATGGTACATTTAACTGCCTCCGTGGCGTAATGTTTAAGTCCATTAGTTTCACATCAGGAGGTCGCGGGTTCGATTCCCAGCGGAGTCTAACTTTGTATGACTCTGTTTGGTTATTGGAAGCGCATATTCTAAGCCTGCCTGGCTAGCTACCACCATATTATCTATGATAGGATAGCTAATTCCCCATTGCGCTGGGGAATCTTGGTAAGCCCGCTTCAATCTTCGGTATCATCGACACTGACCATCAGGTGAGATGAAGTCAAGAGCTTACCAATTGTTGATAAAAAAAAATTGCAGCCGATTTAAGCAGTGTCTGTTTTACTGTCCTGGTATACTTTATAAACACTTTGTTATGCAGATGTTTTAAGAGGAGTGTATCCCTAGCGCGCTTCATTGTAACGATAGTTATAATCAGTCAAAGTAATTGTTTGTAAACATCTTCTAGAAATTATTATCTGTGTTTGTGATTCGTCAGTTTGATGAAAGAAATTCAGGTAGCTTGTGTCACTGGGAAGGACATGGGCTACTTTTAATCCCCTGAAAATATCACAGTGCGATGCAGTTCCTTAGTAAAAAAAATACGGAATTCCGTAAAAAAATCCGTAAAGATCAAATCTTTACAGAATAAAAAATATAACAATTTTTACTGAAATCTGACAATCCACAAATACAAATAGTTGTTTTAAGAACGCACCCTTAATTTATTTGATTCAAACAAGAAATAACAAAATTTGTTACCGTAAAGCGCCCTATACAGGTTGTAACAAAATTGGTGTAGGTCCCGTTAACTGAGGGTTACACTCGTCATACTGAACAAATTTCCTCAAGGAACCCATTCAATTCTCTAAAAATTAATTGGACTCTCTATACTAAAATGCACAAAATCTGTCGATCAGCTGATCGATTTATATGAAGAGTAAAAAAAAATTCTACGTTTTCAGCAAAGTCGTAAGTTGTTCAGTATGATGAGTAGAAGCCTATGATGAGTAGTGTTTCACCCTGTATAGGGATACGTTCCTCTTAAGCAGTGTATGCTATACTAAGGCATTGTAAGAATCACAATATCATTTAATCTTTTCGTTTTTTTAACATCTTCTCCTGCTTGCGGCTCCCTTTGGTTCCTAAGCACAGTATTTTATCCCAGATCCCCTCGGTTCCCCCAGTAGACCGCAATAAACACCACTTATCCCCCAACATCAAGGCTTCGACCCCGTCTTATTTATGCATTCTCTTTGTTTAAGCCGGGCAAGGTTATTTTCCGAACGCACTTTCGTGTTTTATCCGATTGTACGTCACCTGAAATCTCTGAATTATTCATAAAGGCACACCGGATTCGTCTGACTCAAATACTATTGTAGTGTCTGAAGAGTTAAACACGGGCCGGCATATTTCAAAACAGTGTTTTGTTTTTTGCCCCACTTACTTGAATCATGACTTGCAAAAAGGACACTGGTAACATTTTTTTAATTTCTACTTTTTTTTAGTTTTTGCTTCATTTCAACTTATCACACAAGATGCTTTGCAAAAAGGACACGTCATATTCAATGGATAGTATAGTGATCTCGATTCACCGATTTTGACGTGCTTTGCAAAAAGGCCTCATCGTTTAAACTTGAGCCCTTATTGCAGATAATGGCAACACTCCCCCTATGTCAGTGTCAGTCAGTTTATTTTTTCAGTTTACTTATTATTAAAAGGAAAACGATGCTCTGTGTGCAAAAATGCATTTCTATATGCATACAATATTGCTGCCAAAAGAATAAAACGTATTGCTATTTTATTACAAAATAATTCTGTACCTGTTGATTTAAGAGGGAAGGAATATAGTGCAAATTGAAACGCAAACTATCGTTTCGAGCCGATCTCCTTCTTGCTGTTTCATATTAAATTCTTTTTGGTTTCCGCTGTTGGCTCCTTCAGTTTTGGATTATATTCACTTTTCCGAATTGTTTTGAAAAATAGGATTGATTGTCAAACTGCCGTCTATTGTTTTTTAGAGAAAGGAATCGTCATCGGACTATTATTTGTATTTTCCCGAAAATATTTTATAAATTTATCCATTAGTGCCAGTTTCGCTCAGCAAGATGTTCTAATTATTGTACTCGGTCCCTCTAAGATATTTTTAAGAGGGTCTTAGTCTACGACGCCCCAACAATGCTGAGAGCCAGATCGTGCTCGTCATTATGAGCACCAAAGGACTAGGGTGTGCGTTTCTTCGTCCGGCCCACCGGTTTTTGTTTGAGCGCCCTCATTTGGGTACACCTCAGAGTGGACAGCGTGGTTGATTGCAATTCAAGTAATACCTTTTATTTATTCTCTCCCGCGAAATGGATACCCAAACGTAGGAATTAAATGAACTTTAAATTTAAGTGAAGATTACAAGTGCCATTTATTTTTAGATTTTGTGTGCTAACTTAATATTTTTTTAAAAGAAAACCATCTGTCATAGCAACTCTGCACGTGCGTGGTTGCTACCGTATATTTAAATATTTCATTATTTTAATTGTTTGAAAGCTTGTAAATTCCAAATCTTACTGTTAAGTTCCTTTTTTTACCAATCAGCGATGACATTCCTGTTTTATAATCTTCTTTTTGACATTCCTATTTTATGATCTTCTTTTAATCCTCTAATCTATTTCTTTGATTACATATCTATATTTACCATGCAATTTTCTTTTTCTTTCATAGGTTTCAACTATTAGGTAATCTTTCAAAATTCTACGTATCATGTAGCATTGTTATAAAATTGATTTAAATTCATTTATGCTACAAAATGCTATATATCCTAGTATTTGCAGAAATGTATAGGATATAGAGCTACCAAAGACTAAACTTTCAGAAAGGAAAATATAGGAAATATTGTCAAGTAAAATGAAGGACTTGAAGAATCTCTCTATGTATGTACATACCAGAAGAGCATAAGAATTTCTTGAATGGCATTTATGTGTGGCCTACACGTGAACGATAATTATAATTGTTTCAAAAACACTAAATAAAAACTTTCAGTGTATTTTGCTGTAGCAAATCATAGGCTTGCTGTGCATAAAGGACCTAGACCACATTTTTTTTTTGCAAAAAGGACACATGTAGAAAAAAAAATTGTCTATAAAATGTTAAATCATTACAAAATTTTGAAAAATACTTTAAAATAAAATGCTACGTATTGATACAAAATCAGAAAAGTTAGTAGTTAAATAATATTTTAAATACTTCGCTAATTATATTGTTTTTTGTCTCTACTGTAAAACTAAATAATTTTCATATGAGTCCTAATTGCAAGTCATGATTCACTTGACCTGCTACGATATTTTGCGAAAATAAACATTAGATTTTCGCCTGTACTTAGTGCTTAAATTGAGACCTTAAGCAAAGTATATACATATATTAGTACTAACATACAGTACGGACACTCTCTGCCGCTCTCTAGATTCCGACCTCACCCCCTCGTCTCCTAGATTGATTCAGATTGGTAAAAGTTTGGTTGTCGAACGTATAGGATTATATTTTTAATTTAATAACTATTTTATTCATAACGTGCTAGAGCACAGCGTTACAGTAGCCTATGTCCTTCCCAGTGACACAGGCTACCTGCATGCCAAAGTTTATTAAGATTGGTCAGGGTGTTGAAGCGTGAAAAGGTAACAAACAAACAAATACATTTTCACATTTATAATTTTAGTAGGTTTTGCCAGTGACTTAAGAGGCTCGCGAGCGTGGAAAAAATTTGCCTATGTGTTAACCCAGGTCCTAATCTGTCTACCTACCAAATTTCATACATCCGTTCAGTAGTTTTTGCGTGATAGAGTTACATACAAACTGTGACATTTATTATATTAGTAGGATTAGTAAGGATTCCTTTTATTTTCAGGGAGGTTGGATGGTGAAGATAAATATAGACACTGTGAATGGAGGCATGAAATTGGATGAAAACTTTTTGGTGGACTTCGGGGAAGAACCCAATGGACCAGTGTTACCCCACGAGATGAGGTAATATTAAAACTTATTTTGACTTAAGATGTCTAGTTGGATTTATAAAAAAATCATAGATATTCCATACCCAATTTTCTATATTACCCACTGCAGAAACATTGAAGAATTTTGTTTTCTAAAATATTATACACCAGCTGTTTCCCGCGGCTTCACTTGCGTCGACAACGTTTCTATGACCTTTTGAGGATGAGCGTGGGAAGAAGCAGCCTATGTGTTAATCCAGGTCCTAATCTATCTACCTACCAAATTTCAGCCAGATCCGTACAGTAGATTTTGCGTGAAAGAGTAACAAACATTCATCCTTCTTTCTTACAAACTTTCGCGTTTACAATATTAGTAGGGTTTCGTAAACCCTACTTTCTGCGAGTTAGATTCGCACTTGGCGGTTTTTTTGGACTTCTTAGCGCGTGTACGACTCACAGCGGTATTTTTTTATTATTTGATGTTATTATACTTCAGATTATGTACTCTACTATCACACTTAGTTTTACGCTTGTATGTATTATAGTTTTAACGATAGAGCAAAATAAAAAATACCCGTAAAATATCTATAAAAAACACGTTATTTTGTGTGGGGGAAATATATATATATATATATATATATTTCACTTTATCTAATTTTTATTATTGTTTGTTATAGCGGCAACAAAAAACACACACTCTGTGAAAATTTCAACAGTCTGCCTTAAATTATTATTATTGATTATTGAATTAATGTGATCTTTTTCTTATTTAAATGTGATGTTTGAATTTTGTACTTTATGGATTTTTAGTCTGACATAATAATAATAATCCATTTATGAATATTATTATTATTAAATAGGTACCTGAGTAATTAATTGGTATGTGAACCGTCATCTGTACATGAAATACAGCCCGCTGACAGACGGACGGACGGACGGACAGTGGAGGCTCATTAATAGGGTCCCTTTGGTCACTAGTTTTTTTTGTTGGTGTTCAGAACCCTAAAAAGTATACAATTGACATCAGATATACTTTTTAATGGTCGTAATTGCGTGGTAATGCTCTCAGAATTGCTAAACTTAAGTGGCAGTGAGCGGGGCACATAGCTCGTAGAACGTATGGCCGTTGGGGTAGTAAAGTTCTCGAATGCCGACCGCGCACCGGGATACGTAGCGTAGGAATGCCTCCCACTTGGTGGATTGATGACCTGGTGAAGGTCGCTGGAAGTCGCTGGATGCGGGTAGCGTAGAACCGGTCGTCGTGGAAATCCTTGGGGGAGGCCAATGTCCAGCAGTGGACGTCCTTCGGCTGATATGATGATGATGAATTGCGTGGTATTTTTGTAATTCAGTATGTACCTATTTACTTCACTGGCTCAGCGACACAATATGTTAATGTGATTAAAAAAAACTGTGTTATCGTTTCCCAATGTAGTTTTTCTTATTCACTACCCCTCATGTTTCAGGTATCCTGGAGGAGACTGCACTTCCGATATTTGGTTGGCTGAGAATTAATCAAAAATCACAAAATATGTGCCAAATATTTTTTATCGTCCTAATAATATAAGTGCATATTAAAATAAATACTAAAGAAAGTTTTCGTTTTGGCTGTTGTATTTAAACAATATTTTAATAATTCATTAACTATGTGTATTATGCTGACCAAAATATATTTTTTTGTACAAAACAATAAATGAATAGGTCAAAAAAATTTTTTTTCTTCTCAAATCTTGATTACATTAAATTTTCCCGCATCCAGCAGCTTCCCGCGACCTTCACCAGGTCGTTACTCTACGCCTTCTGGTGTATGGTTGCCACTCGACAACTTTACTGCTTCAACGGCCATCTGTTCTACGAGCTATGTGCCCAACCCACTCTGTGAATAAGCATTATAAATTAAATAAGTTATCAGTAACAGGTGTAATAAAATTATTTGTAGGGCCCATTAACTGGGACTGAAAAATTTTCCCCAAGGAACCCATAGTCAATTCTCAAAAAAAATTGGGCCCCTGCCCTCCATACTAAACTGCACAAAATTGTTCGATCGGCTTATCGATCATTACATTTTATTGTCATAACATCAACTCATATACCTACTTCCTCACCGAGGGGCTACCCTGAATTAGGGCGATCGAGTTGTGTTTAGTCGACCACGCGGGCCCATTGCGGGTTGGTCGACTTCACACACAACCTGCGAGTTTCTCTGTAGGCATTTGCAGGTTTTCTCACGATGTTTTCCTTCACCGTAAGAGCGTCGGATAAACGTACATATGAAACCTAAATTCAAAATCACGTTAGTACGTGGCAGGATTCGAAACACGACCTCCTGGACAGGAGGCGGCGGCCCTAGCCGTTACCCCACCGACGCTGATCGATTTGTATGAAGAGTTAATTTTTTTTGCGATTTCAGCAGTCCTAGAACAAAAGTTGTTCAGTACGATGAGTAGAAGCCCCAGTTAACAGGACCTACACCAATTTTGTAACACCCTATTTACAAATTAAAAGGACACCTATACAATTTTAAGTTTGTATTCAATTAAGTAGGCTCATAAGAAGGCTCAAGGTCACCAAAAGGGCTATGGAGCGTGCTATGCTCGGAGTTTCTCTGCGTGATCGAATCAGAAACGAGGAGATCCGCAGGAGAACTAAAGTAACCGACATAGCTCACAGAATCGCTAAACTGAAGTGGCAGTGGGCAGGGCACATAGCTCGTAGAACAGATGGCCGATGGGACAGTAAAGTTTTTCGAGTGGCAACCGCACACCGGAAAACGTAGCGTAGGCAGGCCTCCCACGCGGTGGACCGATGACCTGGTGAAGATCGCGGGAAGGCGATGGATGCAGGCAGCGCAGGACCGGTCGTCGTGGAGATCCTTGGGGGAGGCCTTTGTCCAGCAGTGGACGATTTGTGGCTGATATGATGATTTAATTAAGTGGTCCACAACACAAACTAACAAGTAGCAAGGGACTGGCGCTCTGTTCCGGAAGTGGTGGTCAATTTTGGAACTTAAATTTAATTTTATGTTACAATTTACTTTTGTCCACTCAACTTCGCTATAAAGTAGATTAATTGTATGACAGTGATGAGGTACGAAGAATTTTATTGGAACTAGCTTTTGCCCGTGGCTTCGCCCGCGTGGACATCGTTTTTATGACTGTCTTTTAGGGTGAGTGGAGCGCGGACATGAGTTTTTCTCAGATCCCTCAGGAACGATATCGGGCTATTCTGATTAAAAGTCTATGTCACTTCCTACCAATTCTATACAAAGAAACCACTTCAGTCCGTAGCTCCGTTGCGACGCTGACGTGCGCGACCGCAGAAATGAGCTTTCTCCAGATCCCTCGGGAAGCATGTTAGGATATGCTAATTAGTAAATTATGTCATTTCCCACCCCCTCAGCCATCTCTGTGCAAAAAATCACAGCAATCCATTGTTCCGTTGCCGCGGGAGGTGAGCGCGCCTACAGCTCTGGGACCTACCTGGACAGTAGGTAGTGGTTCTCTTCCACGAGGCACTCGCCTTGCAGAGTACCAGGACAAGCGTTTTGGCGGCAAGACCTACCGTAACTGGTACTTGTCTTCACCTTATGGTGTTGGCAGGAATAGCGGCCCTCACTATATGACCTTGCTGTTGGTGAGTGAGGACGCTATATCATAAACCTGGCAGTTTAGCGTATCTGGTAGATATACGAGAGGGGAATGTTCCGTTGCAATCTTAAGGAAACTAACCAAAAAAAGAGTATAATTTCAGTTCCCTCAGAAACTGCATCGGACTATGCTATTTTCACGGGATAAAAAGTAGTCTATGTCCTTCCCAGTGACACAGGCTACTTGCATGCTAAATTTCATCAAGATCGGGTAATGTGTTGAAGCGTGAAAAGGTAACAAACAAACAAACACATTTTCACATTTATGATATTATAAGTAAGGATTTGCTTGTGCTGAACCAAACTGACACATCAACAACAGTAAATAATAAGCTCAAGTAGTAACCTATACATATTCATCATATACGTCCCCACCGAGGGGTCGAGCCTACCCTGACTTGAGGCGAACGGGCCTTAGTTCACCACGCGGACCCAGTGCGGGTTGGTCGACTTCACACATACATAACTTTGAGTATATTTGCAGGCGTGTGCAGGTTTCCTCACGATGTTTTCCTTCACCTTAAAAGCGTCGAATAAACGTACATATAAAAAAAAGTAAGTGTGTGGTTTTATGAAACCACGGTAAAAGTAAAACTTTACAGAGGACGCAACGATCATGGCTGCTCTCGCTACGGTACGAGGACGAAACGATCATACCGTCAGACGAAAGCGACCGTCACGCTACATGCAACACACAGACGAAAAAAATTGAGACGATGTAATAAAAGTTTCACTTTAAAATCGAAATTCAAAATCACATAACGTGGCAGGGCTCTAACCAATTTAATTTAAAGAAACTAAAAATCGACTGCATTAAAGCATTAACTCCTCTTATCGAGCAGTCGGGTGAAATGATATATTCGTGAAAGACACACACAAGGAATGTATACTTAGGGCACACCCTGGACACTTCATACAACGGGCCAGAAATGACATTTAAAAAAAGGAATGACGGAAAAACAAAATGGCGGCGAAATCCTATACGTTCGAAAACCAAGGGAGTGTCCGTCAAAATCGAGCGGTTAAGTTAGCGTTAAGTTATGACGTCATTTTAACCGGCGATTTGACGGCTGCTTACAGTTTGGTTATTGTTATAGTTTCATGGTGCAACTCACCCTTAGTGTTCAGAGATCACCATCATTTCAGGCGGCAAGTATCTATGTCGCAGACATACTGTATAATTCATCATTATACATAAGTCAGTCAGGCAAATTATATAATGGCGAGGGCAGTTAAATCAATCAAACCTCATTTACAATCTGCCGTACGGCATTTTGACAACTTGCCTGTCTCGGCATTGACCGTTTATATACGGACGCATTTTAACAATTTAACAAATCAGCGTACAGAATTTCACATTTTGCCTGACCGTTCACATACGGACGAATTATTACAAACTGCCTGAATCTGCGCATAGCATTTTATATTTTGTCTGACCGTTTACATACGGACGAATTATACAATTTTCCTGGCCGTATGTAAAATGACATCATACAATTTTTCTGCCACATCTATACGTGCGTATACAAGAGAACCTATTACAACACATCACTAGTGAAAAGATGGTTCCAGCATTATTATATCAGCTCATATACGTCCCCACCGAGGGGCTCGAGCCTACCCTGAATCAGAGCGCGGCAGGTTGTGTCCATACTGTATGTTAGTACTAATATATATACTTTGGTGTAGGTCCCATCCTATAGCGATTTTGGCACCCGCATGAACGTTTCCTATTCAAAAACATTTAGAGGAGCTCAAGATCCGCAAATACTGAGAAGATCGGCAACGTCGCTTACACAGCTTCAAAACTATAAGGAGACTTAAACACGGTGGATCATTATGACCCAACCCTCAGGGCGCTGGGTTAAAGGTAGGTTTACGTAAGTAATACCATTTCTGCCATTAATTTTTATTTACAAATAACCGAAATAAAGACATAAAAACTCCACGAAAAAGTTCACAAAGGTTTCCTTCGAACAGTTCTCTTGGGATGACCAGATAAAACCCGTTATTTATTCTACACAACCGCCATAAAAGAGATGTGTGGGGTCAAAGTTTACGTATAGGTACAGTCACGAGCTTTAATTTGGACCCACCTAAGGTTGAATGTCGTGTAGCAAACTGACGCTATTTAGAGTTAATACTTTAAAACAGTGTCATCATAAGTTATGTATGTTTACCATCGACAACTTAAGTTTACGTTTCTAGGGGCAACCGCTCAATTAACCGAGCGGAGCGAGGGAAAACGACCATTTCCGATTTTTACCGATAATCGGGTATTTGACAGTGTTTAAAATAAATTAAAAAATATTATTCACTAAATAGCATTTCTCCTACAAAAGATGAAAAATTTATTCATTTAACATTTTATTATAATTTTAATTTAATATTTATCAAAATCACTAAATTAGTTCGTCAAAGACAATGAGTCACAAGCCAGGAACACGAAAAATTTCAGAACAAAATGTCGTTTTTGACAGTTGATAAAAAGTAACTCAAATGAATAGCAGTCAAATACCGGATTGTCACTTAAGAAGATAGAATAGTTATTTGTTATACATGAGTGCAAAGTTGCTTTTTAACTGCGTGCTCAATTTTGATGACCGAGCAGGCTAAGGAGTCTAAATTTGAATCACGAGCGCAGCGAGTGGTTCAAAAACTAGAATCCTGAGCGTTAGCGAGGGAATCAAAAGAGCACGAGGTGAAAAATCTTTGCACTCGAATGCAACACGTAACTTTTCATTCCACCTCAGCGAGGAAATTACTAAATGAAAAAAAAAAACATTTGCGGATTACAAACAGTTTCAGTCAATCCTGTTGGCGTCAAATAAACTTCCTCGTCACTATAATCACTCATTTTAGGTTTTTAACTTGTTTTCATGTTTCTTGTTTTTGACCTAAGGTTTTAACAATATGACGTGAAAAGAAAATGGCGCGCGCAAAGCAAATTAAAAAAAAAGTACACCAAGAAAGTTCCGAGTCTGAGTTTTTAACAAATTAAAAAAAGTTGTATGATAAATTCGGCACTATGGAGGTAGAAGTAAATAGATATAATAATGTTTTGAATTCACGATGTTCTAAATTCAATTTACTTTTCTCCTCTAGCGAAGGAAAACGGCTTTTGCACTCGGATATTTACTTAATCCTCTAGCGAATAAAAACGACTTTTGCACTCAGATATCGAAGAGTAAAAATACAATTTCCGAGATGGGGGGATGAAAAAGTATTTTCATCGATGAAAGCCGTAGTCGTCCAATCAAAATTTAGATATGTCACTTCAATCAGATCAAAATAATTTTCTTAACTGACTCTAAAACATGTTCGTAATTAGAAAACCGTAGTGATAGCTTTTTGCAAAGAGGTTGTCATTTCAAGGGTCGATTCGATAAGGCATTTAAATTTCCTAACTTGACATTTCAACACTACCGAACTGAACTGTTTTGACCTTATTGCATTATAAATGTTCTAACTACATGGGAATGGGTCTCAAATTAAAGCTCGTGACTGTACCGTACAGACTACCGAAAAAGGAGGATTTGTGCATTCCATTCGCTTGTTTAAATCAATTACAAGGTGGATCTGAATTATGACATACTAGCTTTTTCCTGCGGCTCAGCCCGCCCGTTTTTATGACTGTCTTTAAGGGTGATTAGTAAATTATGTCGTTTCCCTCCTACTCAGCCATCTCTGTGCAAAAAACCACAACAATCTAGTATTTCTTAGTTCCCTCAGGAACTGCATCAGATTATGCAATTTACCCGGGATAAAAAGTAGCCTATGTCCTTTCCCGTGACACAGGATACCCGCATGCCAAATTTCATAAAGATTGGTCAAGGCGTTGAAGCGTGAAAAGGTAACAAACAAACAAGCAAACAAACAAACACATTTTCACAGTTATAATATTAGTAAGGATTTTAACGAATTTAAGCTACCTATTTTCCCGTTTAATTTATTACTAGCTTTTGCCTGCAGCTTCGACCGTTTGGACATCGTTTTTATGACTATCTCAGAGGGTGCGCGATGCGCGAGCCGCAAGCGGGCTACGTGGACATAAATATTTTCCATATCGATCGGGAATTATGTCAGGATATGCTTATTAGTAAATCATGTCATCTCAACCATCTCTGTGCAAAAAATCACAACAATCCTTCTTCCGTTGCGATGTTATAGAAATTAACCAAAAAAAGAGCATATTTTCAGTTCCCTCAGAAACTGCATTGGGCTACGCTTGTTTCACGGGATAAAAATTAGCCTATGTCCTTCCTCGTGTCACAGGCTACCTGCATGTCAAATTTCATTAAGATTAGTCAAGGCGTTGAAGCGTGAAAAGGTAACAAACAAACACATTTTCACATTCATAATATTAAAGTAAGGATGATCTATACATACAATAAAACTGTAACGGGGCCGTGTATGTACATGAAACATTTTTGGAAAATAATAACTGTGGTGGACATTACTAACTATATAAACAACAACTTTTAGAATTATTGTCTGTCTGTATGTCTTCTTGTATGTTCGCGCAGCACGCAATAACTACCCGGCCTATTTTGATGAAATTTTGTATTTTTTTTTTATTCACAATTGGTAAATCCTTGACAACATCTTACCTGGTGGTAAGTGACGATGTTGCCGAAGATGGAAGCGGGCTTACCAAGATTCCCCAACGCAATAGGGAACTGGCTATCTTATCTTCATGCAGGAACACACCAATGATATCAACATTGATATTTGGCGGCAAGACTTAGATAAGATGGTGGTAGATAGCCAGGCGGGCTTAGAAAATGCCCTACCACCAACCAAACCGAGTCTTACAATTGACCCCGCCGGGAATCGAACCCGCGACCTCCTGTGTAAAGCCAGTGAACTTTGCCTCTGAGCTACGGAGGCGGTCAAAAATGGTGGTTCCTTATAGCCCCGGTTAACATATAGGATACTTTTTATCCTGGAAAATTTAAGAGTTCCCGTGTGAAAATTCAAAACCTCCACGTGGACAAAGTCGCGGGCACAGCTAGTTAGGACTAAATGCATGTTATAATAATTTTCGAAAAATCCAAAAACTTTTAGGTACAAGCTTTTAATATTGTATCGTCACGCGACATACATATGCATGCAAAATTTTAGCTCAATCGAAAACCGGGAAGTGGGTCAAATTTAACTTGCAAGATTCCACCCGAACAAACACATACATACATACATACTCACATCAGCTCATATACGTCCTCACCGAGGGGCTCGAGCCTACCCTGAATTAGGGCGATCGGGCCTTAATCGACCACGCGGGCCCATTACGGGTTGGTCAACTTCACACACAACCTTCGAGTTTCTTCGCAGATGTGTGCAGGTTTCCTCACGATGTTTTCCTTCACCGTAAGAGCGTCCGATAAACGTACATATAAGATCGAAATTCGAAAACACATTAGTACGTGGCAGGACTCGAATCACGACCTCCCGGATAGGAGGTAGCGGCCCTTGCCGTTGCGCTACCGACGACGCTACATACGTAAATTGCAGGTCAAACAATATAATAATAATAATAATAATAATAAAAGCTTGTAAAAAGTTACAGCCCATTGTTTGGATAAAAAGTGTTACATCTGTCACCTTTCTAAGTGACACAGATTGTAGAAAATTAATTTTGTAATTAGAATTAACGCTACATTTAAGACTTCTGAAAAATAAGACAATTGAACATTTCAAATAGTCGTTATCTTAATTCTAGTTTTTTGTCAAAGTATATATACGAGTATTAGTACTAACATACAGTATGGACACTCCCTGCCGCTCTCTAGATTCTGACCTCACCTTCTCGTCACCCAGATTGATATAGATTGGAACCAGTTTGCTTTCGTTTGCTCTGTCGTTTGTTTTTAGAAATGACATTTCTCGCTCGTTGTATGAAATATCCGTGGTGTGCTTTTGTTCAATACTCAGTTACCGTTAGTCGAAGTGAAGCGTCAATTTACCATTACAATAATACTACTTAATGTGAGTATACATGAGAAGCAGCCTCGGGTTGAGGCAGACTGCCTCTGTCCATTAGCTCCTATGCCGATGCGCCTCAGGCTGTGGCATGTCTCTCACGCACTTGCTTCGACGCAAACGCTCGAGCGGTGCTCGGCGTGAGGCACGTTTAGGGTTGTCAAATGTACTATATAACTTACGAGTAGTATTCTAAAATAAGTTATATAATTCCGTTATACTCGAGGGACAAACGCCAAAGGCATGGCACAGAAGTGTGGTCGTGCTTTTCTTCAAAAAGGGTGACAACACCCTGATGAAGAACTACAGACCCATCTCACTTCTGAGCCATGTCTACAAGCTGTTTTCGAGACTCATTACGAATCGTCTCGCATGCAGATTTGACGACTTCCAGCCTCCCGAACAAGCCGGTTTCCGAAAAGGCTTTAGTACCATAGACCACATACATACACGCTGCGGCAGATTATACAGAAGACCGAAGAGTACAATCAGCCACTATGCTTGGCGTTTGTGGACTATGAGTAGGCCTTTGATTCAGTTGAAACCTGGGCTGTGCTACAGTCTCTCCAGCGGTGCCAAATTGACCATCGATACATCGAGGTGTTGAAGTGTCTGTATGAAAACGCCACCATGTCGGTTCGCCTCCAAGACCAGAACTCAGAACCTATCCAGTTGCAGCGAGGGTTGAGACAAGGAGACGTTATATCTCCGAAACTGTTCACCGCCGCCCTGGAAGATGTTTTTAAGCTTCTGGACTGGGGTAGATTCGGCATCTATATCAACGGCGAGTACATATCCCACCTCCGATACGCTGACAATATCGTGGTCATGGCTGAGACTATGGAAGACCTAAGCACAATGCTCGATGGCCTCAAAAAAGTCTCTCAACAAGTGGGTCTTAAAATGAACATGGACAAGACGAAAACAATGTTAAATGTCCGTGTCGCACCCATCCCTCTAAAGGTTGTAAACTCTACACTGGAAGTTGTAACCGAATATGTATCTGGGACAAACAGTCCAGCTAGGAAGGTCCAACTTCAAGAAAGAGATCAATCGACGAATCTAACTCGGCTGGGCAGCGTTCGGGAAGCTTCGCAATATCTTCACGTCCCAAATACCGCAGTGTCTCAAGACTAAGGTCTTTGACCAGTGTGTGTTGCCAGTGATGACTTACGGAACTGAGACATGGTCGCTTACTATGGGCCTCATAAGAAGGCTCTAGGTCACCCAAAGGGCAATGGATCGTGCTATGCTCGGAGTTTCTCTGAGTGATCGGATCAGAAACGAGGAGATCCGCAGGAGAACTAAAGTAACCGACATAGCTCACAGAATCGCTAAACTGAAGTGGCAGTGGGCAGGGCACATAGCTCGTAGAACAGATGGCCGATGGGGCAGTAGAGTTCTCGAGTGGCAACCGCGCACCGGAAAACGTAGCGTAGGCAGGCCTCCGACGCGGTGGACCGACGACCTGGTGAAGATCGCGGGAAGCCGATGGATGCGGACAGCGCAGGACCGATCGTCGTGGAAAACTTTGGAGGAGGCCGTTGTCCAGCAGTGGACGATTTCCGGCTGATATGATGATCCTATAATATTTTGAGCGAAGATACTGTTTACTGTTGGAAATCTACTATATTTTATCCGGTGGCAACACTCAACAAATTCCCGTTTGTCAATTGTGCTTATCACCTTTTGGACCATTGAGTTTTTAACCCCTCCGTTTTGGACCGCGCGGGTTTCGGCACGTTTCTCAAGTATTTTATACAAACTTCATACGTGTGAACGAGACAGACTACAACTATTGTCAAATTAAATTAACTAGGGTTTATGAACTAAGCCAAAAAACATTGTAAAATATTGCTTCGTCTGTGTTAATTCATCATCATCATCATATCAGCCGAAAAACGTCCACTGCTGGACAAAGGCCTCCCCCAAGGATTTCCACTATGACCGGTCCTGCACAGCCCTGGTCCTGGATGCTGTCTTAATTAAAAAGCTTTTATTTAACTCGCAATGTTTGCATGTAAGCATGACTATATTTGTTTAGTTCAAATCGTGCAATCGATTTTAGAGCGACTTCCAGGGGTCTGATTGAGCTGAAATTTGGAATGAATCCGTATTCCCCGTGAGTCGTAAGAAACACAGTCTTTTTTTTAAAATTTGGAACCGTGAATTTTTTATGTTCATTTGAGCATTTTTTAAGACAAAAAGTCTTTTAAAATAAAAGTTTGTAACTACCAAAAAGCTTTTAGGTTTTTAGAAATTTATTTTAAATGTCAGTCAGTTCAAAGTCTAATTCTACACGACGAGATTAGCAGAGTTGTGTGCTTCTTTTGTTTTAGGGTTTGCTTCGAGAGAAATCCTGTCGCTATGGATTTAAGTTCCAGCAGCGAGATACAGAGTTACAGAAAAGCTAACCGGGCCATGCCAGCCAGAAAAGCGAAAAGGGATACAAAAAAAAACAATACATCTTAAAATATGATTTAATGAAGCTTTTTTATGTAACAATAAAATCATAAAAAGGGCCATTAGGTCAAATCAGGAAAAAAGTACACTTTTTTTTACAATAAATTAGGTCACTACATTTTTTTAATGTCTACTGTGTTTTTTGGCACGTTAAAATCACCCATATTCATCTTAATATTTTTGCCAACCCTAGGCACATTGGCTCGGCGCGTTGCCTTTTTATACGTCCGAAACACACTTGGTGCGCGTGGCGAGACCGCTCGCTCAATCAGAAGCTTCCTTTAATGCGTACCTACCTTTAGATGAGTATTAAGTATTCTGTGCCTGCCTCTTCGGAAATTCGCTTCGTTTCGATTCCATACCACTCTGAGCTGGGTTTCCCTTTTAAAAATTCAAACTTTTTAATAAAAGTGGTCTCTGGATTAAGTAGGTTTATAACTCTAAAAAGGAAAAGGGTCACAATTTTATTGCTGAAGTAGTCGAAAGCTTTGTCAATTACCTCCTAAAATTTGCATTAGAAACTTTGGAAAGACCGTTTGTAAAGGTTCAAGAGGTATATTATTCGAAACTGGCCGAATCTAATCTGTACGGTGAATACGCCGATCGATGAAAACGAGCAAAATAGAGATTGCTTTCACGGTAATGAAAGAGGCTTAGAAGGGTCCAAAAATGTCCAGGAGGCATTAGACGGTAGTCGTTACCATTACTGGTCCTAGCGAGGAGAAAAATTTAAATATTCATTTTGATGCTTTCTTTGATTGCCACTTAAGAGATTGCTTCGATTTTTTCCTTGAAAAGATGTTTGGCCCTGAATGGACAAGAATATATATTTCTTACAGTTGGATCTTTAATATTTAGATTGAGTAAGATAAGCATACCTGGTGAAGGTCGCGGGAAGCCGCTGGATGCGGGCAGCGCAGAACCGGTCGTCGTGAAAATCCTTGTTGGAGGTCTATATTTAGCAATGGAGGTCCTTCGGCTGCTATGAATGAAGATAAGTATATTAAATCTAGAAAAAGAAATGAAAGTTATGAAGGAAATGGAAGGCGATTTCCATAATTAGTTTGAAACAGATTTAACACGTGCGCAATTATGCTTAAAAATTTTCATTTTTGGAGTTTACTCCTTAAGAATCGATTTTCATATATAAGACCGGTGTATGAAAATTTATGGGGAGTAAAATCAGATGTTACACGTAATGCGTAAGTTGTATGGTATACTCGTAGTTATTAATATTGTGCGCAACTTATTTGTATGTATATAAGGTCTAGCAAAATTAGCTGAAATATTTTAAATGGTGCTTCTACCCATGAAACTGAACAACTTTCCCCATAAAACTCATAGACAAATCTCAAAAAAAAAATTTAACTTCCCATACTAAGTTGGCTGATCAGCTGATCGAGTTAGTATGTGGGAGAGCCAAATTTTTTTTTGTCATTTGACTATTAGTTCCATGGAGAAAGTTGTTCAGTTTCATGGGTAGAAGCACCAGTTAAAATAGTTTCAGCTAATTTTGTTACACCTTATATAATATGTATGTTTATCTCTTTGGCACGTCCTGTAGCCTAAACGGCTTGATAGATTTTGGAGTGTGAGGTGTCGTTTGATTTGGCTTGCCAGAGTTGAAAAAAATGGCCGCCATTTTAATTTTTTTAGGTACTGGACCGATTGCTTCCAAAATCGATATTTGAGGGTAAGTCCCTGAGGTCCCTAATCACGAATCCGTTGTTAGAATTAAAAAAAGGTGCCGCCATTTTTTTTTTAGGGTTCCGTGCAAACAAAACGGAACCCTTATAGGATCACTCGTGCGTCTGTCTGTCTGTCCGTCCGTCTGTCACAGCCAATTTGCTCCGAATCTACTGGCCCAAATCAGATGAAATTTGGTAGGATAGTGTAATCCCATGACCCAAACACAGACGTGCAAAGTAAATGTATATATATATATATATATATATATATATATATATATATATATATATATATATATATATTTTAAATAAGGGTCATTTTCGGGGGACAGATTAGGAAATTAAAAAAAAAGTTTTGGAAACCTTTCTGTGTCAAATATCAAATGAAAGGGCTCATTATCAGAACCTTAAATATATTTTTGTTTATATTGTAAAACAAACAGGATTTTATTCATCAAAGAAGACGAAAATGGGACGTTTCTAAAGAGGTGGTGGAGTTGGTTTCTATGTGAAGCGAGGCATTAATGCTCGTGTTCTAGCACATCCGCCTTCGGCGACTAATACCTAGCAAATGTGACTGTCACTCAAAATTAACTTTAAGAAAATTATTATAGGCACCGCTTAAAGGTCCCCTTGGTTAAGTGTTGATGATTTCCACGATGCGCTAGCAGAGTCCATCTGTTCTTTCGCTCAGTTTGACCATGTAATTTTGGTAGGTGACTTTAATATTAATGTTCTAGCTCAACATGACAGTAAAACAAAGCGGTTAAGTATTTTTTACACGTTACAGGACTTCATAATGTAATCGATAAACCGACACATTTTATCTCTACAACTGAAACACTAATTGGCCTTTTCTGCACAGATACGTCAGTCCATAATATTTCTGTAAATCATATTGATGCTCTTGGTAGACATGCTGTTTTAATGGGGGAGTTTAAACTTAAAAAGAACAAAATACCGCCAAGATCTATCTTATTTAGGCCAATTAAAGACATTAATGCCCTGATTCAGGGTAGGCTCGAGCCCCTCGGTGGGGACGTATATGAGTTGTAATGAAAAAAAAGACATTAATCTCTCAGATTTCAATAAAGACTTGGAAGCTGTAAACTGGGATCACATATTGACACTGCACACAGTTGACCAGATGGTAGATGATTTTAATGGTAATATTTATACAATGTTTGACAGACACGCTCCATATAAGAAACTTCTTATACAAAAACCTAACTCCCCGTGGTTGACTAGTAATGTTCGTCGCATAATGAAATTGCGTAATGACGCGCATAACACATACCGAAAATCTAAACAGAATTTACACAAAGAACACTACAAGACGCTTAAGCACCTTGTAAATTCTACAATTCATTATGAAAAGAGATTATTATTATTATTATTTATTTTTTGATTTCTGCATTAACAACAATTAGAACAAACCACCTCAACTGTGGAAAAATTTAAAAAGAAACATTTTACCTGATTTCAAAGGTTCTACCGAACTGCCTGCATTTTTTAACGACCCTGATGCTAAAAATTTCCATTAATTGGATGTACCAGGAACTGACTTAATACCATTATCTCAGCTTACCTATTTATAATTTTTAAAATCCAATTCTATCAGTTTTAAACTTAATGAAGTAAGTGAAAATTATTATGACCATTAAATCTAACGCGATGGGAGTTGATCGTATAAATATAGACATATTATTACTTACTCTTCCAAACAATTTAAAAACTCTGACAGCAATAATTAATAAATCAATTTTTACATCGTCTGTCCCTACACTATCACTATGGAAAACAGCCTTAATCACTCCAATCCCTAAAAATAATAATCCCACTGATTACAAAGATCTGCGCCCTATCTGCATTCTTTCCTGTTTGTCTAAGATACTAAAAAAAGTTGTGTACAACCAAGTATTATTGTTCTGTGAAAAACATGGCATCTTACCGCATTATCAATCTGGATTTAGAAAGCGACGTGGAACTGCGACAGCGTTGCTTGATGTAGTGGATAATATTCTTAGTTCTCAAGATGAAGGTAAGGGATCTATACTGACCTTACTCGATTAATCCAGAGCATTTGATGCTATTAACACAAATTTGTTACTGTCCAAATTGTCCTATTACGGATTTGATACTTCTACGGTTCTTTGGTTTGATGGTAATCTCAAAAATAGGTATCAGAAGGTAAATATTACTAAATTAGATGGTTCTACTATAGAATCTAAGCTGGTGGTACTTAATCGTGGGGTACCACAGGGTTCAGTGCTTGGGCCTCTGCTTTTTATTATATACACTGCTGATGTTATTAACCACATTAACCATTCGAAATACCATCTTTATGCATCTTTATGATATTCAAATTTATTTGTCTGTTGATGTAAAAGATCCTACAACAGCTATACATAATTTAAATGCTGACCTTGATCGCATTCACCAGTGGTCTCTCAGAAATTGTCTTCTTCTTAATCCCCTAAAATCAAAGTTTATGATTATGGGCACCAAAAACCAGATTCAGCGAATAGAAAACTTTAATCCCAATATTAATATTCAGGGCGTCAAAGTAGAAAGAGTTCGTGAAGCTCGTAATCTTGGAATACTGATGGATGAGCGGCTGCTTTTCGAAAATCATGCGTTGGAAATTGTTATGAATTGTTTCTACAGGTTGAAGGTGCTTTATAAAATTAGAATATTTCTAGAAACCAAGACACGTATTAATCTCTGTAATTCACTCATCTTATCTAAACTAAATTATTGCATCACGGTGTATGGTTCTTGCATCTATAAGAAAACTCAGCGTCTAATACAGGGTTCACAACGCCTGTGCACGTTTTTCTTTTCATATTCCCCTAGAACTCACGTTACTCCCTTTATAAATAAATCAGGTCTATTGAGGATGGAAAGCCGCTTTAAACTGCATTTTGCTACTTTGCTATTTGGTGTAATCAAACATAAAATGCCTGAATACCTGCACAATAAACTCACTTGGTCTGCTGCTGGCCATCGCTATAACACTAAGGCCTCTGCCTATCTCCTGTGTGTGCATTTCGTGGAAGCTTTAGATATCTAGCCACGAAATGCTAGAACAATTTACCTCCTCCTGTCCGCGATGTACAAAGTTTGCACTCTTTTAAGGAAATTATCGCGAGTATCTCCTCGATTTGTAAAGATCAGAGTAATTACTTACTACATAAAAAATATTTCCTTTTTTTAATACCTTACCTTATAAAAATATACTCCAGTATGATATACTTTATACCTACTAAAACTAGTTTTTACCAGCGGCTTCGCTCGCATGGGTATCGTTTCTATGACTGTTTTTGAGGGTAAGTGGTGCGCGAGCCGCAAGCGGTTCGTGAGCGTAGATATAGCCTGTGTCACTCAGAAAAGTGTAGCTTTCTACTGGTGAAAATATTTTCAAGTCGATTCAGTAGTTCCAGAGATTGCTTGCTACAAACGAACTTACAAACTTTGCCTCTTTGTAATATTAGTGTAGATTAAATACCTACCATATCTTTATTACACATATGCTCAGCTACTTACAGCTTACTCCTTACTAAATATATTTGTAAAACATAAGCACCTTGACCTATTTAACTCTTATCAGTTATCTATCATGCACCTTGACCTATTTAACTCTTATCAGTTGTCTATCATATTGGTTACACCTGATTCAAGCACAATGAACATACTAGGCATACATACATACAATCGCACACAGTTGTGTTTAGTTTTACAACGATGTAATTTGTTCGTTCTTGCACCTCCACTTTTAAATCTAATGTTCTTATTGTTTTAATTTTAATTTATGTTTAAACATGTTGTGAAGAGCGTGCGTTCGTTCGCCGAACCGGTTTCTGGCAGAATAACAGCGCTGCAGAGTATACTGCAGCATATGCTGAGTCAGTACCGTTTTGGTGCACAGTACAGCCATTTTTTATAGTTTATTTCTATCGTTTGTAAATTGTACCTGGAAATCGTTGTACATGTGCTCTAAATAAAAAAAAAATCTATTCCATTCTATTCTATTCTATAAAATTGACCCCCTGTTCTCCAAAACTACTGAGCCTAAAATTTTGAAAAAAATACAATATATAGTTCATTGCTTGTAGATTACAGGAAAACCTATGAAAAAATCTATTAATTGAAAATAAAGTGGTAAACTCAATTTAATACGTTCACTTACGGGAAATAGTTCAAGTCATAATAGAAAATAGTCTATCGGTGTTCTACAGGATTCATTTCGGAGAGTGTGCCCTGGAGCTTCACGACCTCATTCCCCTCTCTCCATTTCATTATCGAACTACCAGGCGCGGAGGGCGGTTCCACCCCTTTGTCGTCAATGTTCCACCTTTACTCACGAAGCGTTTGCTTCTTCATTCATCATGCGAACGGCCAAGGAGTGGAATTCCCTTCCAGCGTCTGTATTCCCCGATTCGTGTAATTTAGGAATCTTCAAGACGAGAGTGAATAGGCACTATTTGAGCTTTCGTGTTACATCCTGGGCTGCATCGACACTAACCATTAGATGAGGTGCAGCTAAACACACTCAAATTTTTAGTAAAAAAAGAAACAAATAAAAAATAACTCGTGTCTTAATGTGAGGATTTCAAATGTGATATTTTATATTTGACTTTGGCGTTGTACGGAACCCTATTCACGCGAGTTCAAGTCGCACTTGACCGGTTTTTTAGTTACTGGAGCGATTGCTTCCAAAATCGATATGTGAAGTTCCCGAAGGTCCCTAAATCCGTTGTCAGAACTGAAAAAAGTGGCCGCCATTTTGATTTTTTTAGTTACTGGACCGATTGCTTCCAAAATCGATATTTGAGGGTTCCTGTAGTGCCTATAATCACGAATCCGTTGTCAGAATTGAAAAAAGTGGCCGCCATCCCTAGCACATTTATAATCGTTAGTAAGGAGTACTCGTAAACTCTAGTCGTTCGTCGGAGCTGACACACACACTTTTTTTTAGGTAAAAATATAACCACCTCTGTGGCGTAATGGATTATCCATTAGCTTCACATCAAGAGGTCTCGGGTTCGATTCCCGGTGAAGTCTAACTTTGTATGACTCGGTTTGGTTGGTGGAAGGGCATTTTCTAAGCCCGCCTGGCTAGCTACCACCATCTTATCTAAGTCTTGCCGCCAAACATCAATGTTAACAGCATTGAAGTGGTCCGGCTTAAGGATAAGATAGCTAGTTTTCTAAAGCGTTGGGGAATCTTGGTAAGCCCGCTTCCATCTTCGGCATCATCGTCACTTACTATCAGGTGAGATGATGTCAAGGGCTTACCAATTAAAAAATACACACGGTCATTTGACCCCCCACTACGATTCCTTGTTCTAAAAGAACTAGAGATTGACATACATACTAAATTATGTTTAAATACATACTAAAATACACAGAGTAAACAAATATGCTCGTCACAGGAATGTTTGAGGGGGTAGGGGTGAGTGAGTACGAAGGTTGTAGTTGTGTATGAAGTCGACCAACCCCCATTAAGCCCGCGTGGTCGACTGAGGCCTGAACGGTAGGCTCGAGCCCCAAGGTGGGGACGTATATCAGCTGATATGATGAGTGGGGATCATATTAGCCACTGGCTAGACCAACGGTGATTAACGAAGTTGTATGATGTCAATTTAAGTCATCAGAACGCAACAGAAAGTATACACAAGCAGATATTAAAGTAGCAACGTTTTTATTTAATAATTTTCTAAAAACCTTTAAAATTTTAGGTGCAAGCTTTAATTATAGCATTAAATAAATAAATATTCTGGGACAAATCACACATGGCCATCTGGCCCCAAAGTAGGATTCCCTGTGTTATGGGTTACCAGAGACTCATAAACATACTTATATTCGTTTAAATACATACATATATAGATTTAACACCCAGACACAGAGCAAACAAATCTGCTCATCACACAAATGCTTGCCCTGGGTGGGGATCAAACCCACAACCCTCGGATCAGTAGTCAAGGGCACTAACCACTGAGCCACCGAGTCAGTCAAGTCACGCGATATACATATGCATGCAAAATTTCAGCTTAATCGGAAACCAGGAAGTGGGTCAAATTTAACTTTCAAGATTCCACCCGAGCAAAGATACATACATTGCAAGTTAATTAAAAACTTTTAAAAATATTTCTTACTGCAACTACACAAAATAAAACAAAAAAAATATTACTCCTTCAGCATTGAAGAAAGCATCTCTGTTTTACGATCCGACTTTTCATAAAACTTGGTCGAATTTTATTCGTTCGAATAACATACAATTTTAAGTAGTACAGAGTAAGCAAGCGTGGTATAATTTGGGTTTTACGGCCTCATACGTTATACGGGGTGTAATGTAGAATTATTTGCTCCGTGCAGACAAGGCGGGGCGCCGTAACGTATTCATAGAGCAATTACTGCAGACGGTGCTATGAGTGGCAGGTGTGATTTCGTGGAATTTAATTCCAGGTTTCTACCTACTGTACAAAGGAAGTAAGGTGGTGTTTCGTCTACCTGGGTCATTGGTAACGTAACGTATGCATAGAGCAATTACTGCAGACGGTGCTATGAGTGGCAGGTGTGATTTCGTGGAATTAATTTCATTACTGCAGACGGTGCTATGAGTGGCAGGTGTGATTTCGTGGAATTTAATTTCAGGTTTATACCTACTGCATAAAGGAAGTAAGGTGGTGTTTCATCTACCTGGGTCATTGGTAACGTAACGTATGCATAGAGCAATTACTGCAGACGGTGCTATGAGTGGCAGGTGTGATTTCGTGGAATTTAATTCCAGGTTTCTACCTACTGCACAAAGGAAGTAAGGTGGTGTTTCGTCTACTTGGGTCATTGGTAATGTAACGTATGCATAAAGCAATTACTGCAGACGGTGCTATGAGTGGCAGGTGTGATTTCGTGGAATTTAATTCCAGGTTTCTACCTACTGCACAAAGGAAGTAAGGTGGTGTTTTGTCTACCTCGGTCCTTGGTAATAGGTTGGGGCTGGCTGTTTTCCGCAGCCAGGGACCTACTGCGATAATATTGTATATTTTGTTTATCTATTATAAATTATAATTAACTAAATTCTATGTTATGTTGGCATACCAGTCAGATGTTATAGTGCATGCATAGACAATATCCGCATACATACTTTTTTAAATCCACAATTGTTAAGGCCTTATGTTAGGTCAAATGACAATATTCAATTCAAAGTATTGAAATACTGTGTAAAGCTATCACTATGGAAAAAATCTATAATATAATAAAACTGTAACGGGGCCGTGTCTGTACATTAAATATTTTTGGAAAATAATAACTGTGGTGGACATTACTAAAGATACAGAGGCCAAAACAACAACTTTTGGAATTTTTGTCTGTCTGTCTGTCTGTCTGTCTGTATGTTCGCGCATCACGCAAAAACTACCAGGCCGATTTTGATGAAATTTTGTATGGTGGTTCCTTATAGCCCGGGTTAACATATAGGATACTTTTTATCCCGGAAAATTCAAGAGTTCCCGTGGGAAAATCAATAGTATTCATTTATAGAATGGCTCACCACGCAAATGTGGCTTGACCTATTACAATCAAATTTTACACGTTGATACCGTTATCGCGAACTAAAACTGGGACATTGTGAATCCCAAAAAAATTAAGGGTTCCTGCAGGAATGCAAAAAATTGTATCTTTAGAATGGCTCAACGTAACAATATGAAACCTTTACATTGGGATGGGGTGTTTTGACCATCATTGTATAGCCGGATATTCTTTATCCCGGAAAACTAAAGAGGTCCCGTGGGAAATTATCTATCGATACTTACAATAATAAATATAGAGTACTTTTTCCACATATAAGCTACACATACCACACATTATAATCATAGTAGCAAAATGTCAATAGATGGCACTGCAGGAATAATAAAACGCGCTTAAGTTGTGTTTAAACATTAAAATATTATTCAATACTTTTGAGTGGATTTCTTTTATGTATTTTTCAGAACACGCTACTTTACACAACTCTAACTCTGGAACTATGGCACGTAGCGATGTGTTTCATAGACGAACAGATAGGATTTTTTTTACAGATTCCAATCGTGTAAAAAAATTAAAAACACATAAATCGAGTTTAGCATCTTTTAACAGGAGGCACAGATATGGGAACTCTTCTGACGGCGACTATATTTGCGTGTGGCAGTTGCTCTCCGCCCGCAATATCAATATCTGTGAACCTCATCAATGTATTTGCGGGTCCACGGTGGCCATCACGCACTGAGTTGCGGTCGTTGTTTGTGAAGATTCCTACGTCACCAATTCCTTAATGACCTCACTCGGAGGGCATTGCTCTCGGCCAGATGGAATATTCCATTTTTGATGCCGGTGGCTGCAGCTTTATTCGATCTGATGGCAAAAGGCCGGAGGATTTAAACAGGTGCTATGGCAGAGAGGAACGTGCCTGCTTTGGGACACCACTTTTTCTGCCTCATACCTCACCAGTACGGTACTGCTGCTCAATTTGCGGCGAGAAAGAAGCATAAGAAGTACTCAGCCTTGGAGGCAAATTACTGCTTTGTGCCGCTGGTCTGTGAGACAACCGGCTGCTGAACCCTCAAAGGCCTTTGCCTTTATTAAGGAGATTGGCCGTCACCTTCGAGAGAGGAGATGTCGCTCCGGGTCCTATCTGCTGCTAAGGTTGTCTATTGCCATCCAGCGTGGCAACGAGAAGTGCGTCTTGGGCTTCTTTGAAGCTGATACGACTCGAGGATTTGACCCATATTAATATTTTTAGGAAATTTTATTACTAGATTTGATACCTATAATGATTTGAATTAGTTTTTTGATAATATTTCATCATATCAGTTTATATACGTCCCCACGAAGGGGCTCGACCTGCCCTGAGTTAGGGCGATCTGGCCTTAGACGATCACGCGGGCCAATGGCAATGGCGGGTTGATTGACTTCACAATTAAGCTTCGAATTTCTTCGCAGGCGTGTGCAGGTTTCCTCACGATGTTTTTCTCACCGTAATAGCGTCGGATAAACGTACATACCAGTATGAAATCGATATTCGTATAGATATTGGTAAGTGGCAGGATTCGAACCACGGCCTTCCGGACAGGAGGTAGTGGCCCTAACCGTTTTGCCACTGACGCTCTATATTTTATTTAAGATTAAGAAATCCTTACTTTATATTATAAATGTAAAAATGTGTTTGTTTATTTGTTACCTATTCACACTTCAACACCTCTACCAATCTTGATGAAATTTGGCATGCAGGTAGCCTGTATTACTGGGAATGAAATAGTCAACCTTTTATCTGTGGAAATTATCATAGCCCGATGCAGTTCCTGAGGAAACTAAAACAATACTCTTTGTTCGTTTTATTTAAAATCGTAACGAAAAAATGGATTGGTGTGATTTTTAGCACAGAGATGAGGTGGAAAATGATAAAATTTACTAATAAGTATATCCTGACATAGTTCCCGAGGGATCTGGGGACAACTGTTTTCTACGCTCGCGCACGTCGGTGGCGTCGCTACGGAGCAACGGATTAAAGTGATTTTTTGTATAGAATTTGTTGAGGGGGTGGGAAGTGACAAAGACTGCTAATCCGAATAGCCCGATACAGTTCCTGAGGTACCTGGAGAAAACTCATGTCCACGTTTGCGAGCTGATTGCGGCTCGCGCACCACTCACCCTCAAAAAGAGTCATAAAAGCTATGTCCACGTGGGCGAAGCCGCGGGCAAAAGCTAGTATACAATATAGCTAAAGTAATAGAAAATCGATTTAATTGAATTCAATTCTTAAAATATTACCACTTTTGATGTAAAAAAATATACATTGGCATTAATTGCAAAATTTCTCGAAAACCAATAATTAATGTTGAATGAAACCACACACAAAAATCGGTGACTTTAAGAACTTTAATTTTAATTAAACACATTTTTTTAAACTTATTTGTAAGTAAAGAAAAGTGATTAAAACATGTAATAATCGAGAATCGGGCGTTCGATTACAACGTATAAGCCGCGCTGAAGAGTAACTATTTAGTAATCTGTGGCTGAAGCCCGCATTGATTTGAACTTAAAATGAAACGTACGTACTTACTTACGTTGGATATTATTTTAACACGTATGAACCTGCTCGGATTGAGGCATCTTAAAGCCTTAAGCCCTTGGCATCATCTCATCTAATGGTAAGTGATGATAATGCCGAAGATGCAAGCGGGCTTACCAAGATTCTCCAACGCAATGGGGAACTGGCTATCATATCCTCATGCTGAAACACATCAATGCTGTTAACATTGATGTAGAGCGGCAAGACTTAGATAAGATGATGGCAGCTAGCCAGATGGGATTAGGAAAGCCACTACGCCACGGAGGTGGTTACTTGTATAAGTGTTGGATCAGAATTACTAATAAGTACTGAATCTGTACAAAAGTAGTAGAAATTTAAATTTTGTAGCTAAACGGTACGTTTCTCTGTTAACAAAAATATATCCTAGTAAATTGGAGGGAATCGCGGGGTGCATAGTTAATTTTTTTCAAGCCCCGTTTAATAGTAGGTAGTTAACACACAACAATTATACGTTAACTGAGTTTTTTTATAAATCTACAGTATTTTTCTTCATATATTGGTAATATTTGTTAACCACACAGTAAAATTTAAAAAACGAGGTAGTTTTTACCTGCCAAAACAAGATCTTGAAAACTCAATTTTTCCGAGGGTTAAAACAGACCTTACAATTGGTACAGCAATTTCTATATTGACTCCGAGTGGGATGAATATTTTTTTACGTAGGTTTTAATGAATTTCGCGAAATCGGGTAAGATTGTGTGAATCACTATGGTTTAATTGGCAAAACGGCTTACCGGACGTGTTTTTTTTTCCGACTTAGTCGACCTTAACACAAAGCAAACTAGGTTAAAATTCATGTCAAAAGTTGAAATCGTTAAAGAGTAGATATTTAAAAAAAAAAGGCCAAGTGCGACTCGGGCTAACACAAACAGGGTTCCGCACCGAAACTTTAACTACCAATAGAACAAGACCTCTCAGTACATACTATGCTTTAGGTAAATAGGGGTCTACTTATTCTGGCCCTGAAATATTTTTTCTGTGAGAAAGAATGGACTGAAGATTTTCTCGTAGATTTTCCTGAAATCTATGCATTTAACCTCGCAAACTGTTGTTGTTTTTTTTCAACATTTTTGGCCCAGTAGATTAGGAAATAAGGGAGATAACCATTCCCTCCGATGGTAAATTTACGCCTATATCTTAAATAACTTCAATAACTATTTATCTTAAAATTATTAAAAAATATATTTTTAAAATTCTCACACTAAGCCCTTTCATTTGGTATGTCACACGATATAGTTTGCATTTTCTAATTTACGACACAAAATGTTTGAAATTTACTTTATATTGTCCATCTTTGGGTCAGTGACTGACATATTATGTGTACCGAATTTCAACTCAATTGATCCAGCAGTTTCCGACTAAATTGACTGTGTGACAGACGGACGGACAGACACACAAGTGATCCTATAATAGTTGTTTTTTTTAGGGTTCCGTACCCAAAGGGTAAAAACGGGACCCTATTACTCAGACTTCGCTGTCCGTCTTCTGTCACCAGGCTGTATTTCATAAACCGTGATGGCTAGACAGTTAAAATTTTCACAGATGATGTATTTCTTATGTCGCTAAAACAAAAAATACCAAAAATTAGAAAAGGTTAAAAAATAAGGGGGGGTCTCCATACAAAAAAGGTGTATTTTATAACATGAAAAACTAGTATGATTGTACGGAACCTTATGTGTGCGGTTCTGACTCGCACTTGGCCAGTTTTTTATCTTTTAAGGTACGCAACACTAAAAATTAACGCAGAGGTACAAAACTTGTGGAATTGTTATTTGCAACACATTGTTGTGTGTTCCGCTAGTTCAGTGAAAATAAGTGGGAAAACAACTAAATTGCAAAACTTAAATTAAAGTTCCATCATAAATTATTTTTATTGTTTTATCATGATGAAGTTGAAAGAAAACGAGTTATGAAACTGTGGAAAGATTTATGGACAAGCCTTATGGCGCATTGGATGATTTAAATTATTATTTAAATTAAATAAAAATCCGGTCAAGTACGAGTCAGAATCGCACACATAGGGTTCCGTACCATCATACTAGAAGGCGCTAGTTTCTTCATTTTCGTACTATCATACTAGATGGCACTAGTTTCATCACGATAAAAAAACACGTTTTTTGTATGCAGACTCACTTTTTCTAATTTTAAGTAGTATTTGTTATCATAGCGGCAACAGAAATACACCATCTATGAAAAGTTCAACTGTCTAGCTATCAGGGTTTATGAAATACAGCCTGGTGACAAATGGACAGACAGACAGACAGATGGACGGACAGGGGAGTCTTAGTAATAGGGTCCCGTTTATACAATTGGGTACGGAACCCTAAAAACTACCAAGAGGGCCTGAGTTAAATAGGTACTATTAAAACACAGATAAAAACGCCTTTACAAAAAGGAGCTCCAGAACTCACGAAAATCTTAATTTGTTCGCAGACTTTAAGCGCTGGACTTATTTTCTTTTAATGACCCAGAAACGACTGCGAATAAATAGAGTTAGAGATAAATCCGAGATAAATTATAAAAGGAAAGGAGAGCAATTCCTCTCATTTTCTTTATCTAGTTGTTAGAGATTGAATCGAATGATTACCTAACGTTTGCAAATTTAAAATTATTCGGCAGACGATATTGTATTTTGTTAGGAAAATAAGTAGGTATTATTAAAAGCTTAGATAACTTTGCAGTAATTTGACAACTGTAAATAAAAATAAAAATATTCTGGGACAAATCACACATGGTCATCTGGCCCCAAAGTAGGATTCCCTGTGTTATGGGAACCAGAGACTGATATACATACTTATATACGTTTAAATATATTATATAGATATTTAACACCCAAACACAGAGCAAACAAAGCACATCACACAAATGTGTGCCCTGGGTGGGGATCGAACCCACAACCCTCGGATCAGTAGTCAAGAGCACTAACCACTGAGCCACCGAGTCAGTAAACACGTTAAAACCCAACATTTTTGTACAGTTTTGCTACATTTTTTTTGTTGATTAAAAAAAAAAAATTTACCGATTTTGATGAAATTTTCATGACACCAATCTGGAGGCTTAAACTATCAAATAAAAAAATCTGTTGGAGCTATGTTGGTTAAACGTGAAACGTCTTGTCAAAGTATATATTATATTAGTACTAACATACAGTATGGACACTCCCTGCCGCTCTCTAGATTGAGACCTCACCCCCTCGTCACCCAGATTGTTACAGATTGATTGTCGAACGTATAGGATTTCGCCGCCATTTTGTTTATTCCGTCAATCGTGTCCAGGGTGTGGTCTAGTTTTCGACATTCGGCCTCGCACGGAGCAGTCCGGCCTTCGTAATGTATACGCGAAGCCCGGCCTCCGGCTTGCGATTTATGCTGTAAGCCCATGGAGCAGCGATTGATAACCTTTTTCAGTCACGGACCCCTATATGGAATCTAGCACAATTTTCAAGAAACCCTTAATAAAAAAACGGCAATAAAAGGACAATTTATTTCAATACTACAAATACAAAAAAAAAACATTATTATTAATAATACGCTAATGTTAAGATAGGTGTTGCTATTTTCACCGACTTTCGAAAAAGAAGGAGGTTCTCAATTCGACTATATTTTTTTATGTTTGTTACCTCAGAACTTTTGACTGGGTAATTTTCTTGATAATTTTCTTTTATTTGAAAGCTAGTGCTTCCGGTGTGGTCCCATATAAATTTTATCAAAATCGGTGTAGTACTTTATTAGAAAATTAACAAAAACCAATAATAATAATGCAAAGTTGTACTAAGTTGTTATCACAACACACAAAGTAGCTTTTTTAACGTATATAGCGTTTTTAATACGCTTATATTAGCTTAACTTGTATGTATGTATGTTTGTTTGTTTGTAACTGTCTCCTTTGCACTCGATTTTGACCCACTTTAAATGGAGAGATTTAATTCAAACTTTGTACATTTATCAAGGTTCAGTGACAATACAATAATTTCATAAGTTATCCTGAACTAAAAATTTAAAAACAAATAAAAGTAAAAAAAAACTAAAAAACACGCTTTTAAAGCACATCAAACTAAAAAGTGAAAAATAATTCTTAGTATAAGCTAAAAACAATAATGAACGAAAAATACTAGTAATATTGTGAAAAAAGCGTGGGGGGCGCTTTGTGCCATATGTTTCGTATATCGAGCAACCCACGCGTTTTTCACAATAATACTAGCATATACATATACTCAAAGATTGGGAAACACTGCCATGGAGCCTTAGCCTTCCCGATGAACAAGGTGACTGACTTGGTTGCTATGGAGGAAACAGATACTTTCGCCATCTTTCGTCAATTCCGTTACAGTCCAGGTTATTGACTTGGCACCCCGTTATGTGATTTTAAAGATGTTTCACATCAAAAAGAATCATGAAAATCAGTTCACGATATAGGTCTGTAGTTCATATCCGGCTCGAAGGACCACTAACTCATGTTCGAGACAAAACAATGAGCTTAGATATATGAAAATAGTTTATTTATGGAATAAACTGAATTTCTATAAAATATGCGCACTGACCGCCATGAAGACGAAACAGAAGAGATTCTTAGGGTTGTCATAACAAAATATTACAATTTAGTCAATGCAACATAATACAATGTTGCTATTTTAATACTTAAGATTATTACTAAATAAACCATAAAAATTATGTTTGAATTGATTTAAACAATCGCACACACACAAAACATACAGTCGGATCGAGAACCTCCTACCTTGTGGGCGTCGGTTAAAAAGCTGCAAAAGCAAAGTCATTAGAAGCAGAAAAAGTCCAAGGAATTCGTATTTCACATAGTAGGCCGTTCTGGCATATTTCTTTCGCGTGTTTCGCATCGCTGTGCCTGCCATCCGTCTACCAATATGTTCCGAGGCAGCCTTACGAGTTTCGTAATTTGATTCCGCTGAAATATTAACTGAGAAAAGCCGTGTAAAGGCATAAGACAAATGGTGGTAAGGGTGGCGCACACAAGCGTGTTGTCTTGCTTACGTAATTACTGCTAAAGCCTACTTGTTGAATGGTTTTGTTGTTTACATTGTAAAAAGAAATAGGGATGACGAAAGTCGTCTGATTCACATTTTATCATCTGTCAAAAAAACCATTTTGTTCTAAAAATTTTCACAATAAATAGGCGTGACGTCATAGTTTTGCAACGTCATTTATATACTCATTTTGTGATTTTGGTGATTAAAAATCGAAGACTGGATGGAAAACAAAACGAGTAATGTTTTCCGAAGTTTAATTAGGAGGCTGATTTAGTGTCCAAGAGTTTATAATTTATTGCTGATGCTGTCGTCATCCCTATTGTAGGTATATGCGGCATTTTAAGTCTATACAAACAAGTTTTGTTTGATTTTACTCAAAGGAGAATAAGCAAGACATGCTGTACCTATTTCTCGTGATACATTTCTGAAGCAAAAGTTGAATTCTATTGGAAATATGTCATTTTTCAGCACCATACATTTTTCTCAGACATACCAAATTCTATTATCATTAGGCCCGTAACCCACCGAAGTGGAGATTGGCGGAGATGAGAGAAGAGCGGTGTAGCAGCTAGGATGTTTTTACCTAAGCTGAGCAGAGACGGGTGTTGGCTAGAGAGGTGAATCCGCCCGGATGTACTCGCTAGAATGGAGATCAGGTGAGATGATGCCAAAAGCTCACATTTCTCTTGTCTCCGCTGCGCTCCACCGCCTGCTTGTGAGACACTGTTCACATTTTTGCTTTGATTACTACATACAATTAAAAGACATCTCTTACCGCTTGAACAGTGCCCACTGAAGCCAAGCGGAGAGTAGGTTTGTAAATAACTAATTCTATTGGTTATTTACGAGACGTCTCCTCTCAGCTGCTCTCCGCTTTGATGGATTACGGGCCTTATGTTGGATAAAAGGTCACAAAGGTTCCTTGCCTCTGCATTATCTTTTTGAAAGATACAAATCAAAGGAACTCTGGCAATGTGAAGAGCAATCACGTACAACTGAATTCTAACACATCAAAGGGCCGTACAAACACGTTAAATATACATGTACGCTTTGTAACTACACAAGTAGATTTTGCATACCAAATGACGGTCCAAATCCGGTGTAGCCAAATAATAGAAGGGATTAAAACGGACGCACACAGAACACAAAATGCGTTCGGACCGGACGGGTAAGGGGGGGCTTCAAAAGTAAGTAGAGCGTAGTGTGGAGGTATGAGAGATTTTAACATCATTTTTCACAAATTTCCAGAACAGAAGACATGGACATAACCCAGTAGTTAAATAATAGAAGGGATTGGAATTGACGCACACAGAACACAAAATGAGTTCGGACCGGACGGGGGACGGGTAGAGGGGGGGGGGTGACAAGTGCGTAGGTAGAGTGTGAAGGTACAAGTATGAGAGATTTTAACATCATTTTTCACGAATTTCCAGAACAGAAGACATGGACATAACCCAGTAGTTAAATAATAGAAGGGATTGGAATTGACGCACACAGAACACAAAATGAGTTCGGACTGGACGGGTAGAGGGGGGGGAAGGGGGGGGGGGTGACTAGTGCGTAGGTAGAGTGTGAAGGTACAAGTATGAGAGATTTTAACATCATTTTTCACAAATTTCCAAAACAGAAGGCATGGACATAACCCGATTTTCACTTTGAGGTGAATTTTTGGTCTCCAATTAAACGAGGGTAATGTTATAACCATTTTTTTTTTACTTTCGAGCGACTGAGGACTTGAGGGGCGAGCAACAGCGAGCCAAGAAGGAGTACCCAATGGTAAAAATATTATAAAGCTGAGATTTTGACGGTGTTCTTACACCAAAAGTGTGTATGTATGTGTGTGTATCTCCAGCCGTTTTTTTGAATTCCTTACCTCAAAAGGGAAAAACGGAACCCTTATAGGATCACTTTCTTGTTCTTCCGTCCGTCAGTCTGTCAAGACCCTTTATCTCGGGAACGAGTGGAGGTATCGAGTTTAAATTTAAACCAAATATTTCGGTTTACAGTCCCTTGAAGCTGTAAAAAAATCAAATTTTTAAGTTAACGTAAAAAAATAGATGCGGTTGTTTACGCCACAAAAATCGCATATTTCGGCACTCTCGAGAAGGGAGTCAAAATTCATAGGGTGATTGCTGTTGACCGAGAACTGTGAAATTTGGCAAGTAATACCTTCTTATACTACAAGTGTAGAAAAAAATCTGAAAACTTTACATTTGTGATTAAATCATAAAAAATATAGTCTTTATTTTAAAAAAAATTCAGAGGCCCTGAAATAGTGGTTTAGCTGGCAGGCTGACTCTATCGTAAAATTAGCACTTTACGTAACCCTAAATTAAAAAAAGCGTCGGCTGCTCTACCGGTAACGACTCGGTCCATCTAACCAGAGGTACCGGGTTCAAATCTGGACGGCCAATGTACCAATGAGTTTTTCAAAAACTTACGTACATATCATTACCGATTGCTTTAACGGTGAAGGAAAACATCGCGAGGAAACCTGCACACGCCTGCGAAGAAACTCGAAGGTTGTGTATGACGTCGACCAACCCGCACTGGGCCCGCGTGGTCGACTAAGGCCTAATCGCCCTGATTCAGGGTAGGCTCGAGCCCCTCGGTGGGGACGTATATGAGCTGATATAATAATAAAAATAATAAATTAAAAAAAGGTTAATAGTAAACTGTCAGTAGTTTTGAAACACCTATTTAACGATACCCCAAACGATAGCGTACGACAAAAAATCACCCCCTGTTTACATGGAGGGGAGGTAGGTACCCTGAATTATATTTTTAAACATTTTATTTAAGCACTCTATCGATTTTATATGCCCATGCTAAACCACAGCTTTCTTGTATTAACTAATAGTCTCTAAAGCTAAGCCGCGGACAGACGTATGGACAGACAGGTCACGTGCCTCCGGATGCGGACAGCGCAAGACCGTTGTGGAAATCCTTGAGAGGAGAGGGGGGGTTCCAGTAGTAGACGACTTTTGGCTGATATGATGATGATGATGAATCCCTCAATAGTTTTAAAATACCTATGAAACATCCTTCCAAGATGGAATACGTAACTAAAAAAAAACCACCATTTCATATGTATAGAGGATACCCAGTTCTTTTAAAGATTTTATTTCATTTTACTATATATGCGTCATAGATCTGTATAACTGTAATAGTCGTCATATCAGCTCATATACGTCCCCACTGAGGGGCTTGAGCCTTCCCTGAATAAGAGCGATCGGGCCTTAGTCGACCACGCGAGCCCACACTGGTCACACTTGGTCGACTTCACACACAACCTTCGAGTTACTTCGCAGGTGTGTGCAGGTTTCCTTACGATGTTTTCCTTCGTAACTGTAATAGTATTTGAGTAAAACGGCTGTAATATGATATACCGACAGACAGACATGGCTAAAAACCACCTCCGTAGCTAAGAGGCAAAGTTAACTGGCTTTACACAGAAGGTCGCGGGTTCGATTCCCGGCGGGGTCAATTGTAAGACTCGGTTTAGTTGGTGGTAGGGCATTTTCTAAGCCCACCTGGCTAGCTACCACCATCTTATTTAAGTCTTGCCGCCAAATATCAATGTTGATATCATTGGTGTGTTCCGGCATGAAGATAAGATAGCCAGTTCCCCATTGCGTTGGGAAATCTTGGTAAGCCCGCTTCCATCTTCGGCAACATCGTCACTTACCACCAGGTGAGATGTTGTCAAGGGTTTTCCATTGTGAATAAAAAAAAATAAAAAAAATAAACTATAAGGGCTCATAGTTTGACTAAGGAACCATAAAAATCAATCAGTCTCAAAATGTGACAGCAAAAGGCACTCGTACATTCATGTATTGGTATACTGACGTCGACAGAGCGTCGACATGACAACGCAATTTGCGTGCGTGTGCACATATACTTGACTGTGTTAGTTTCGTCACAGTATCATTAGGTTACACCCATAAAAGGGGATCAAATTTAACTTACAAATTTTGAAGCATCAGTCAACATGTACGTGTACGTACGTATATTGCAAGTTGAAGCTGGATGCGGGTAGCGCAGAACCGGTCGTCGTGGAAATCCTTGGAGTAGGCCTATGTCCAGCAGTGGACGTCCTTCGGCTGATATGATAATGATGATGGTGATAATGATGATGATTGCAAGTTAAATAAAAGCTTGTAAAATGTGACAGCAAAAGGCACTCGTACATTCATGTATTGATATACTGACGTCGACAGAGCGTCGACATCACAACGCAATTTGCGTGCGTGTGCACATATACTTGACTGTGTTAGTTTCGTCACAGTATCATTAGGTTACACCCTTAAAAGAGGATAAAATTTAACTTACAAATTTTGAAGCATTAGACAACATGTACGTGTACTTACATAGTAGGTACATTGCAAGTTGAAGCTGGATGCGGGTAACGCAGAACCGGTCGTCGTGGAAATCCTTGGGGGAAGCCTATGTCCAGCAGTGGACGTTCTTCGGCTGATATGATAATGATGATGATGATGATTGCAAGTTAAATAAAAGCTTGTAAAATGTGACAGCAAAAGGCACTCGTACATTCATGTATTGATATACTGACGTCGACAGAGCGTCGACATGACAACGCAATTTGCGTGCGTGTGCACATATACTTGAATGTGTTAGTTTCGTCACAGTATCATTAGGTTACACCCTTAAAAGGGGATCAAATTTAACTTACAAATTTTGAAGCATTAGACAACATGTACGTGTACTTACATAGTAGGTACATTGCAAGTTGACGCTGGATGCGGGTAGCGCAGAACCGGTCGTCGTGGAAATCCTTGGAGTAGGCCTATGTCCAGCAGTGGACGTCCTTCGGCTGATATGATAATGATGATGGTGATAATGATGATGATTGCAAGTTAAATAAAAGCTTGTAAAATGTGACAGCAAAAGGCACTCGTACATTCATGTATTGATATACTGTCGTCGACAGAGCGTCGACATGACAACGCAATTTGCGTGCGTGTGCACGTATACTTCACTGTGTTAGTTTCGTCACAGTATCATTAGGTTACACCTTTACTAATATTATAAACTAGTTTTTGCCCGCGATTTCGCCCGCGTGGACATGGTTTTTATGACTGTCTTTGAGGGAAAGTGGGGGGACATAAGTTTTCTCCAGATCCCTCAGGAATAGTTCCAGATCCCTCAGGAATAGTTCCAGAACTTACATAGTAGGTATATTGCAAGTTGACGCTGGATGCGGGTAGCGCAGAACCGGTTGTCGTGGAAATCCTTGGGGGAGGCCTATGTCCAGCAGTGGACGTCCTTCGGCTGATATGATAATGATGATGGTGAATTGGTGATGATGATGATGATGATTGCAAGTTAAACAAAAGCTTGTAAAATGTGACAGCAAAAAGCACTCGTACATTCATGTATTGGTATACTGACGTCGACAGAGCGTCGACATGACAACGCAATTTGCGTGCGTGTGCACATATACTTGACTGTGTTAGTTTCGTCACAGTATCATTAGGTTACACCCTTAAAAGGGGATCAAATTTAACTTAAAAATTTTGAAGCATCAGTCAACATGTACGTGTACGTACGTACATTGCAAGTTGAAGCTGGATGCGGGTAGCGCAGAACCGGTCGTCGTGGAAAGCCTTGGAGTAGGCCAATGTCCAGCAGTGGACGTCCTTCGGCTGATATGATAATGATGATGATTGCAAGTTAAATTAAAGCTTGTAAAATGTGACAGGAAAAGGCACTCGTACATTCATGTATTGATATACTGACGTCGACAGAGCGTCGACATGACAACGCAATTTGCGTGCGTGTGCACATATACTTGACTGTGTTAGTTTCGTCACAGTATCATTAGGTTACACCCTTACTAATATCCTTACTCATATTATAAACTATCTGTGCCCGCGACTTCGTCCGTGTGGAGGTTTTGAATTTTCCCACGGGAACTCTTTAATTTTCTGGGACTAAATGTATCCTATATGTTAACACGGGCTTTTAAGGAAACACCATACAAAATTTCATCAAAATCAGCCTGATAGTTTTTGCGTAATGCGCGAACATACAGACAGACAGACAGACGAAAATTCCAAAAGTTGTTGTTTTGGCCTCTATACTGTTAGTAATGTCCACCACAGTCATTATTTTCCAAAAATATTTCATGTACAGACACGGCCCTCCGTTACAGTTTTATTATATGTATAGATAGAATACGTGAAAATGTATTTGTTTGTTATCGTTTCACGCTTCAACACCTCGACCAATCTTCATGAAATTTTGCATGCAAGTAGCCTGTGTTAATGGGAAGGACAAAGGCTACTTTTAATCTGTGAAATATGAATAGTCCGATGCAATTCCTGAGGGTTACGCTTGCAGCTCGCGCACCAATCGCCCTCAAGCTAGTTATAAATATAAGTGTTTGTTTGTTACCTTTTCACGCTTCAACGCCTCAACCAAATTTGACGAAATTTGGCATGCAAGTAGCCTGTGTTAATGGGAAGGACCCGTAAAAATAGCATAGTCCGATGCAGTCATAAAAACAATGTTCAGGTTAGTTAAAAATATTAGCGTTAGTTTGTTTGTTACCTTTTCACGCTTCAACACCTCAACCAAACTTGACGAAATTTGGTAAGGAGGTAGCTTTAGTTATGGGGAAGGGCATAGGTTACTTTTATCCCGTTGTTGTACGAAATCATCATCATTATCATATCAGCTCATATACGTTCCCACCGAGGAAATAGGAAAAACTAATTTCATAACAAGGCAAAATTAAAGGGACTTAAATCTGCTAAAAAATTAACCCGAGCATTGGCGGTATGTATGATAGTGATGCTGTATCAATATTAATGTGTATTGACCTCGAATAAGGTTCAGTTTCCCTTGTTCACCGTAGTTGCGTGGCTCGTGAAAGGGTTAATTCCGTGAAAGTAAAAAAGAAAATTGATACAGATTGGTTTCAATTTGGTTTTCGAACGTATAGGATTTCCCCGCCATTTTTTTTGTTCCGTCATTTCTTTTTTGAAATGTCATTACTGGCCCGTTGTATGGAGTGTCCAGAGTGTGCCCAAACTCCACCCACTTGTTATATACTCCACCATGTTGGATTGGTGGAGATTGTAGGACTAGTACCCCTGTCCGAAGGCGTCCTTTCAAGCTGGGCGGCTTTGCCCTGAGGCATCTGAGACGGCTTAACGACTGCCATCTGGTGCTAGCGACCGGCACCAACGGCAAAAGGTGCCTTGCGGAGCACGAAACAGTCGAGAAAAGCCCACCTGGGCGCCCTTAGGCAGTTGCATCTTTTTGCTTTACATTTAGGTTGAATGCCCTCCGCACTCGACTCCCCTGCCCGGTGAAGTTGTAAAGGCCCCCACGGCCAACAACAAGCTTGTCCCTTCGAAAAAAACAAAAGTCGAAAAAAATGAAACCCATCCAGGTAATGACCGTGCTTCAGGTCAGTTAACCTGCATGATCAAGCCAACGACACAAATCACACTAAGTTGCGACCTCTTCAGGGAACCAATATGCTGTTAAAGTTTGTTCTGGTGAATAAATAAACATACGATTTTGTATTTTAAGTACGGGGTTATAAGAATCACAAGAGATAAGGGAGAAAGGGTTAAGGTTAAGCATTCACGTAGTACCAAAAACCGGTCAAGTGCGAGTCATACTCACACGCCAAGGGTTCCATAACACCACATCTCTCCACACAAGTAGCAAAAATGTATCTTAAGACGAATTTAACGACACCTCGTACTCCAAATCCATAAAGCAGTTTAGGCTACAGGATCTGCCGAAGATACAGACATTTATATAGACATAGACATCATATTATATACATGCATACTTATGTACATACAAACTTAAATACATACATACAGACATACATACATATACATACACCCAAAAAATTCAAACCTCTTTTTTGGGCAATTGGGGTACAAATAAAAATCAATTTTACATAAAATGCGTCGGTGGCGCAACGGCAAGGGCCGCTACCTCCTATCTGGGAAGTCGTGGATCGAGTCCTGCCACGTACCAATGTGTTTTCAAATTTCTATCTCAGATTATGTACGTTTATCCGACGCTCTTACAGTGAAGGAAAACATCGTGAGGAAACCTACACACGCCTTCGAAGAAATTCGAAGGTTGTGTGTGAAGCTGACCAACCCGCACTGGGCCCGCGTGGTCGACTAAGACCGGATCGCCCTAATTCAGGGTAGGCTCAAGACCCTCGGTGGGGACAAATATGAGCTGATATGATGACATAACCTACTTAGGACCGAATTGCATCATGGCCAAAAAATACACTACAGCCTCATTCCATCGCTCAAACCAAACCGACGCGTAACACAACGTGTTATCTCTAATTCAATTCTCACCTCGATCCGCCTATAATCCCGCCTGCTTAATAATCCAACCGTTTCGACCCTAAATGCTAATGAGGTACGCAGCCCGTTTTAGCCAAATGAAGATACTGTTTATACCGTCGTAACATTGGGGTTATCCCCATAGTCTTCCTGCTGAGGCAATCGAAAACACATTAATGCCCTTAGGCGAAACGTTTACGGGCACTTCGAATTTATAGGTGGAAAGTACCTAATAATTAATTGAAGGTAGTACGGCTAAGAAAAACATCGGCGTGCAAAAGTTTTTCCGATAAAACTTTTATTTGCCCAATCAAATTTTAATTTATTTCAAAACAGTCAAAGTTATTAATGAACGTTTTTATGAGCGTCGGTGGCGTAATGGCTAGGGCCGCCGCCTCCTGTCCGGGAGGTCGTGGTTCGATACTGCCACGTACCAATGTGATTTCGAATTTAGATTTCATATGTACGTTTATCCGACGCTCTTACGGTGAAGGAAAGCATCGTGAGGAAACCTGCACACGCCTGCGAAGAAACTCGCATGTAGTGTGTGAAGTCGACCAACCCGCACTGGGCCCGCGTGGTCGACTAAAGCCCGATCGCCCTAATTCAGGGTAGGCTCGAGCCCCTCAGTGGGGACGTATATGAGCTGATATTAATAAAAAGATAAATTGTTGCTCACCTTGTTTAAACAACAAAGAGATGTTTTTCTGAAACGACAGTAAATAATTAATCAAGTTTTTATTTGAGTGCAAAAAATTCTAATTTGTGTACAACACGTGAATTCGATCGCTCTGTGCAGTGCTTGGCAAAATAAATTAGCTGTTGACAACCCTCGCCTGTAAAAGGGTTTAATGAATTTTTAAAGCGGCTTCGCGACCTTTTTCACTGCCGGAAAGTTTAATTAAAACCCAGTAGAGTAGAATGGCGACGAATCCGAAATAGCTTTAAGAAAAAATTGAAAATTATTTCATTAAAGTTTTTTTTTCACCTCCCGTTCGCTGAGATTTGCTTGAGGCCAAGAAATGATGGTTTGGGTGTGTAAGGGTTAAAATAGCTAAATATTTTTTCTTTATGCCAAAGAGTAGGGAATATTACTAAAGTATGCACTTGGTCTTTTTATGGTTCCGTACCAAAAGGGTTAAAACGGGACCCTATTACTAAGACTTCACTGTCCGTCCGTCTGTCTGTCACCCAGGCTGTATTTCATGAACCGTGATAACTAGATGATGTATTCCTGTTGCCGTTATAACAACAAATACTAAAAATTAGAAAAGTGAAGAAATAAGGGTACTTCCATAAAAAAACGTGTTTTTTAAACATGGAGAAACTGGCGCTATCTATTATGATGTTACGGAACCCTTTGTGTGCGGTTCTGACTTGCACTTAGCTGGTTTTTTTCTGAAATTACAACACTTTTGACATAACCACCTCTCACTAGACTAGTTAAGTGGACTAAACGATGTCCCTAAACTAGCTTTTGCTCTTGGATACGCCCGCGTGGTTATCGTTTTTATGACTGTATCCCGTAGTGGGAGCTTCGAAAAATCCAGGCTAATTCCTTGCTTCCTACATCAAGGGAACTTCTGTAAAATATTAAAATATCGCGTTCGTGAAAGTTAAAGAAAAAAAACGAAAATAACACAAACTAACATTAAATTCATTAAGGTGATAAACTCACTTTTGTGATTGGTTAGCAAGGAGTTTGTATTAAAATACTAACTCTTTGTTGGTTAGTATGTGAAGTTCACCTTAGAGGTCGAACTCTTAATGTATGAAGAAGTTACGAGTCGGTTAGGTTTTAACGGCAATGTGCGCTGAAAAAAAAAGAACGGTCATGTGCATTCTTTTTTTCTTTTCAGTTTTTTTTTGTTATAGGTTGTGAAGAAAAATTGTGTGTGTCACTCGGGTCCAAAATATTTTATTCTTGGGTGACGTAGGGTAAAACCAGGATAGTTGCCCCAGGGGTATAGTTGCCCCGATTGTAATTACTCTAGTTTCGCGGATGAATTGTATGCTGTATTATTAATATATTAAAATATTCTCCAACTACCACTAAGTTGATCGTGTCTCATGTCTCTGTGCGATTGCATGGAAAGGCAAAATGCGATCAAAGTTTTTGCGGGGTAGATGTCCTGTTTCTCGACGGGGCATATAGGATAGCCTAAACGTATAATTTACATGGATTAGGCAACTATACCCTATGTGGGATAGATACCCTAAAATATTAGAGGTCCGCATAAATTGTTAATACTCGAAAACATTTTTTTTTTCATAAATCTGTAAAAAAAAAACTAATGTACCGGCCAGTTTTACAAATAAAGTATTTTGCCTATGTACTGTGAGATATAGAATGATTTCAAAAAGTGTGACTTTAAAGTGTACTTTTTTTGAATTCCTTACTAAGCTCAGGATTCCAACTAACGCCCTTTGAACAAAACATTACTTTGTCTTCTTGTAACACAAATAACTATTGCATATCGCTGCAAGTTTCTGGTCATATATCTGGGTAATAATGAATTTATGACAGATAGCGCTGGTAATAATCATTAGTCCGTAACGTATGATAATTGATCATCATCATGAAATGGCAACACTGCATCTACGTTACTAATATTCCTAATGAGTATAAAGTAATGTGTGTCTATCAAGTATTCCCTTTGCCACCGCGCTAATGCAGCCGAGTCAAGCAGATCTGTGTAGGCTTAGCCCGACATATGACTTCACTTCGTTTTAATTTGGACGGTTTACCAAGAGGATTAACCTACCCTCCTATAGGCCTGGTGGTTCCACGTGTTTTTAGGGTTCCGTCTGTCCATCTGTCACCAGGCTGTATTTCATGAACCGTGATAGCTAAACAGTTGAAATTTTCACAGATAATGTATTTCTGTTGCCGCTATAACAAAAAATACTAATAATTAGAAAAAGTGAATGTCTCCATACAATAGTTTTTTTTTTTTAAACGTGAAGAAACTAGAGCCAGCACCAAGTATGATGGTACAGAACCCTATGTGTGCGGTTTCGACTCGCACTTGGCCGGTTTTTTAATGGTATTCCGTAACTGGAACATATTTTTACTAATTTTGTTTTTATGCGGTGAGCTCGTCAAAAGAGCCTTGTATTAGAGATACGTAAATGGTATACCTGCCCTGAATTTAAATAACTAAGTCATCACCACAATAAGCCGAAGAACTTCCACTGCTGGACAAAGTCCTTCCCCAAGCATTTCCACGACGACCGGTTTTGCGCTGCCCACATCCAGCGGCCTCCTGCGACCTTCACCAGGTCATCGGTCCACAGAATGGGAGGGATTTAAATAACTAAGAAATAAAAATATAAAATAGTTTGGACCTAGAATGAAACGTAGTCCCAACAACAAAGTAACAATTTGCTATAAATAATATTGTATAACATACTCGGAGAATACAAAATAGGAATTCTTGTTCGGATTGCCCCTGAAAAAGGATGGTAGATTTTTCCAGAGCTGAATATTCTCCTTATAAAGGGGTAAATAATACACGAATATGGACTACTACCACAGATGAGATATTACTACTTTGAAACAATTTAAAATTTATTTATTCCAGAAACAATATCATTTGCGTAGGGTATACAATAAGTACATTGAAAAAGGATGGAAGATTTTTTCCAAAGCTAAATATTCTTCTTATAAAGAGGTAAATAATACACAAATATTGACTACTACCACAGACGAGATACTAGCTACTTTGTAACTACTACTTTGATACAATTTCAAATGTATTTAATCCAGAAACATTAACAGTTGTGTAGGATATACAAAAACTACATTGAAAAAGGATGGTAGATTTTTACAGAGCTGAATATTCTCCTTATACCTACACAGGGGTAAATTATACACGAATATGGACTACTACTTCGATACAATTTCAAATTTATTTAATCCAGAAACAATATCAGTTGTGTAGGATATACAAAAAGTACATAAAACAAATTTTAATGAGTGATAAGAATAAAAAAAATACTATTACTTAAGAATTAATTAATTATAAGTAAATTAACAATGTAAAGTATTAAAATTTTAAGTAGTTGTTTAGCGACATATTATAGCAATTTTCAATCGAAAACCGGGAAGTGGTTCCTATTTAGTTTCCAAGATTTGTTCCAAAATAACAGACTAACTAACACGGAAAGTTAAGGTCTTAAGATGGGTCAAATGACAATATTCAATTCAAATTACTGAAAGACTGTGTAAAGTTATCACTTTGGAAAAATCGATTTAATGGAATTTTTGATGTAAAAAAATATACTGTAGACCCTTTTTTGGCATTAGTTGCAAAATTTCCCAAAAAAAATTGTGAATGTTTAATAAAACCAACACACAAAAATCGGTGGCTTTAACACCTTTCATTTTATTTGAATTTTTTTTTAAACTTTCTTGAAAGTGAAGAAAAGAAAAAAAAAAACATGTTTAAAATGGAGAATTAGGCGTTTGGTTTCAACGTAACAGCCGCGTTGAACCCCGCATTGATTTTAACTCAAAATAAATAGACTTATGTTCGATCTTAACACGTATCAACCTGCTCGGATTGAGTCATCTTAAAGCCTTAATATAAAGCTTGTAAAAAGATCAAACATCAGCTATAAAGGGAAACAATTACAACCTTTTAAGTATTAACGGGTTGATGTAGATGTAGAGTATAACATATTATGTAGAAGGGGTTAAACCATTTCTCAGTCCTATCCTACTGTTCTGTTAATCCGTAAGAGAGGGATGTCTATGTACTTGCGTAATGATTCAATTTGTATGATAATTGTATTTTATTTCGCATGAGGTGAATTGAGACCCATTTCCGCTAGCAACTTCCTAGAATTTAATTATTTTAGTTATACGATTGTTAGACCCTTCCAATCTTGTTCATACTTTTTTCAGTTAGGTTGTAGCATGTCGTAATAGGTACGCCACACCCCGGACACTGCATACAAACGGTCATGAAATGACATTTCTAAAAACAAATGACGGAGCAAACATAATCACGGCGAAATCCTATACGTTCGAGAACCAAACTATAACCAATGTGTATCAATCTGGGTGACGAGGGGTAAGGTCGCAATTTAGAGAGCGGCAGGGAGTGTCCATACTGTACTAATATAATATACATACTTTGCCCTTACCGTACCCGAAGTATATATATTAGTACTAACATACCTGGTGAAGATCGCGGGAAGCCGATGGATGCGGGCAGCGCAGGACCAGTTGTCGTGAAAATTCTTGGGGAAGGCCTTTGTCCAGCAGTGGACGTTTTTCGGCTGATATGATGACGATGATGGGGAATGATACATAGAATTTTGAATCACATGTGTCGCACTTTGATTTCCAAAATGTGACACATGGATTGTTTTGTGCCAGCGCATGCGAAATAGATCGAATGAAAGAATAAAGAATATCAGCAACGCGTTGCCGCGTTACAAGGTAACTCACATAAAAAGTTTTAAAACTTAAAGTCGCCAACGGAAAATCGCTCTTAGCTGAAGATTTAACTATAACGATGAATAAAAGGTGAGATTCTAAAACAATCATAACTCCTCCTTTTGGCTTTGTCGTAGTCGGGTTTCGATATTTTACAATAGTATTTTCATTTTTGTTTTCAGAATTTTCTCCTCTTTCATTCGACATCCCACTCGATATGATACCCACGGGATATAAAAATGCTTGAATTTCTAAGAAAAAAGTTATCAAAATCTATTTCTACTTGTTAAAGCTGTCAAGTAATAGGTACATAGGTAAAATTGTTTTTTTTTGGATGTGATACATCTATAACCGCACGTATAACCGATTCCTGGCGTGGCAACGCATGCCGTGGCGACGCGTCGCCACGTTATATGAGGGTATATACAGTCTATGTGTAGTAGTATGTGTTTCACATCTGCCAGGCGTCCCGTGACGGCTCATTTTTTTATTACTTTTGAAGCTATTGCATAGCTTTTATCGCGGGCTTTGAGCGCGGCGACCTAATCAAGAAATTCCGTAACGAAAAAACCTAACTCTACCGCGTTCTAAAAAAACTTACAGTTCCATCTATTAGCGATTTGCGGTACTAAAAGGACTTAGTCAATTTTACTGGTGTAACTTTCTTAATGTTAAAAGTTGATAAAAATGCTATGCAATAGCTTTACCTCGGTAGTCCCCGAGTGCCACACGTCTTTTTTATTACTTACATGAAATTAGAAGACAAGTGCAGTGACAATAGAACTTAGCATAGACTATACAGGGCGTAAAAAAAAGTTTAGGAACCGTTTAGGAAACTGGGGCTTCTACTCATAATACCGAACAACTTTCCCCAAGGAACCCATAGTCAATTCCCAAAAAAAAAAATTACGCTCCATACAAAAATGCACAGAATAGGTCAATCAGTTAATCTATTTATTCAAGAATTCATTTTTTTTGCGATTTCAGCAAACTTGTAGAACAAAAGTTGCTCAGTATGATGCGTAGTAGCCCCAATTAACGGGTCCTCCACTATCCCTTTGTTAGTCTCTGAATAAAGACTTAATTTCTTATAACTAACTCATTAAAAATAAGGTCATCTTTGACAGTTTTTTAAATCATTATAAACATTAAGTTTTGCAATATTTATTTGATTAATCCCAACAGCTAGGGAAATAGATAAAATCCCGGAAACACTAACTTGTTACTCTTTGACTACAAACTTATTGAAAATGAGGTCATCTTTGATCGTTTTTAATTTATTTAGATCAAGTAGTTAGTATTTATTTAATTACATATCAACAGCTAGAGAAATAGAAAAAAAACCCGGATATACTAGTTATTTGTAAACAAAAACCGGCCAAGTGCGAGTTGGACTCGTGGTAAGAGGGTTCCGTACCGCCACACCCCTCCACACAACTATGACAATGATACCTATTCATTCACATGACAAACAAAAGACACAAACGCGAGCAACAGAAAAATACTACTAGCGCTATCTAGTGGTATTTTAGTGAACTATTTTCCGTAAGTGAACGGATTACATTGAGTTTACCACTTTTTTTTCAATTGATAGAATTATAATAGGTTTTCCTGTAATCTACAAGCAATTAACTATATTGTGTACTTTTTCAAAATTTTAGGCTCAGTAGTTTCGGAGATATGGTGGGGAAATGGTAAATTTTTGTCTGCTTTCATGAATAAAATCAAAACTATTTATTTTACAATAATACAAAATATATAATTGAGATTCCTATAATGAGCTCTTTCATTGGATAAACCACAAAGTAAGGTTTGCAAAATTTTTTTTTAAAAAATCTTAATTTTTCCCCCGAAATGACCTTTATTTTAAAATAATATTTATTTACTTTGCACATCTGTGTTTAGGTCATAGGATTACACCGTCCTAACAAATTTCACCTGATTTGGTCCAGTAGATTTGGAGCAAATTGGCTGTGACAGACGGACGGACAGACAGACAGACGCACGGGTGATCCTATAAGGGTTCCGTTTTTTTTATTTTTGTACGTAACCCTAAAAACTGGTATAAGTCTGCCAACCATGGAAGTATAATAAGGTGGGCACCCAGTTTACCCTTCTTATTTCAGAGACTCCCACTTTTTGGTTATTACATCTTTCATATTGATTTTGTATGTATATAAAATGTAGCATATTATGTTACCTGGACCATAACAATATCGAATTGATTGATACCTCATTCATCAAAATCTGTTTGGTAATGTGTTACAGTAGTACCAACATACATAAATGCATATACATATATAAGGTCTAACAAAATTAGCTGAAACTATTTTAACTGGTGCTTCTCTACCCATGAAACTGAACAACTTTCCCCATGGAACCCATAGTCAAATCGCATAAATAAATTTGGCCCTCCCGTACTAACTCGATCAGCTGATCAGCCAACTTAGTATGGGAAGTTCAAAAATTTTTTTGAGATTTGACTATGGGTTCCATAGGGAAAGTTGTTCAGTTTCATGGGCAGAAGCACCAGTTAAAATAGTTTCAGCTAATTTTGTTAGACCTTATATACATACATAGACTGCTAAATACATAATCCTTCATTTTGGCTTTGCCGTAGTCGGGTAATAAGTATTTACAGCAATCAGAGTGGAAACATATTATTTACTAGCTTTTGCCAGCGGCTTCACTCGCATGAACATAGTTTCAATGACTGTCTTCGAGGGTGCGTAGTGGAAAAAAGTGGAAAAAAGTAGCATATAATTATGTTAATCCAGGTCCTAATCTGTCTACCTACCTATTTTCAGTGAGATAGGTTCAGTAGTTTTTGCATCATCATCATCACAAAGGACGTCCACTGCTGGACATAGGCCTCCCCCAAGGATTTCCACGACGATGGCATCCCGGCTGGGCAGCGTTCGGGAAGCTTGGCAATATCTTTACGTCCCAAATACCGCAGTGTCATAAGACCAAAGTCTTCGACCAGTGTGTGTTGCCAGTGATGACATACGGAACTAAGACATGGTCGCTTACTATGGGCCTCATAAGTAGGCTCAAGGTCACCCACACGGCAATGGAGCGTGCTATGCTCGGAGTTTCTCTGCGTGATCGAATCAGAAACGAGGAGATCCGTAGTAGAACCAAAGTAACCGACATAGCTCTCAGAATTGCTAAACTTAAGTGGCAGTGGGCGGGGCACATACAAACTCTCATTAATAATATTAGTAGGATTCACCAAAGAGATCTTACTTGGTTTTTTAACGAATACCTTCATGATAATTAAAATTTCAATTATTTCTTGAGTCACAAGATATATAGAAAAAATCATCATATCAGCTCATATACGTCCCCACCGAAGGGCTCGAGCCTACCCTGAATTAGGGCGATCGGGCCTTAGTCGACCACGCGGGCCCAGTGCCGATTGGTCGACTTCACACACAACCTTCGAGTTTCTTCGCGGGCGTGTGCAGGTTTCCTCACGATGTTTTCCTTCACCGTAAGAGCGTAGAATAAAAGTACATGTGAAATCGAAATTCTAAAACACATTGGTACGTGGCAGGATTCGAATCACGATCTCCCAAACAGGAGGTAGCCCCCCTAGCCATTAAGCCACCGACGCTCAACGAAAGAATCTGTGATTAAAATTCCCCCGTTTTCGAACGAAGTCAATAGATTGAAATGGAGGTTCGAAATCAAAGGATTCAAGCTTATTTACTCAACTCAAGAATTCGGTGAAGATTTTTCGCAAAAAAAATTGTGAAATTACCTTATTTTTTCGTTTATATATGTCACCGTAAGATTGTAAATTCTGTTAGATTATAATCTAACTGGATTTATTTCGCGAAATTGTGAACTGTCGAAAGATTGTGAACTGTTAAATTATTGTTAACAATTTCACTAGTGACATTGTAAACTCACTAGTGACTTTACAATAACACTACGCAAACTGAAAACAACGCTAAATACGTTAAAAAACCGACTTCTATCCCAACAACTTACTACATTTTTGCATTATTATTTTTGGTTTTAGTTTATTTTCTAATAAAATATGTACCTACTAGGCAGACCTCCCACTCGGTGGACCGATGACCTGGTGAAGGTCGCGGGAAGCCGCTGGATGCGGGCAGCGCAGAACCGGTCGTCGTGGAGATCCTCGCGGGAGGCCTATGTCCAGCAGTTGACTTCCTTCGGCTGACATGATGATGATGATGTTCCTACTACACCGATTTTGATTAATTTTATATGGGACCACACGGAAAGCACTACCTTTCAATTAAAAAAGAATCATCAAAATCGGATCACCCAATCAAAAATTTTGCGGTAACACACATAAAAAAATACATACAGTCGAATTGAGAACCTCCTCCTTTTTGGAAGTCGGTTGAAAACTCGCGAACCAAACGATGTTAGGTTCAGTCAGGTTTGATTGATTTAACAGTCAACCCACCTGGGTATCAAAATGCTTCGCAGCAGAAGAAATCATCGGTTTTATTCGGAGGTACAAGAATAGGCCGTGATATTGTGATCCGATTCACAATTTACCGTTATAACATAATCTAACTAGTGAGATTGTAATATCGCGGTTTTCACAATTTCACGGTGACATATATACGTTTCAGATGGTGCGGTACGTGCAATTTCCTCTTCCAAAAGTAAGCTAAGAGGTTTTTGATTAAATAACGCGGTTTCCGAGTGGGGCGGATAAAATCAGTCGATGCCGGAGTCTGCAGCTAAAAAATGTACTGGAAACACATTTTAAAAAAACCTTAAAGCTTTTTCGTAGGTACGAGTACAAGCTTTAATTTGAAAGAGCTTTTGTGCTCTAAAAGCCATATGCTCAAATGAATATAAAACATACGCGGTTCCAATTTTTAAAGAAGTGAGCACATTTAATTTATACTAGGATTCTATTGAAAAATGAAAGACGATTCTGAAAACTTAATTCCACCTCCAAAGTTCATGAACAGATCAAATTCAAAATAACAAAAGGATCTATTGTCACCGGGAATACGGCTTCATTCCAAGTTTCAGCATAATGGGACCTCTGGAAGTCGCTCTTAAATCGATGAACTAAACAAACATACATATATACATACATTTATAAGGTCTAACAAAATTAGCTGAATCTAATTTAACTGGTGCTTCTACCCACGAAACTGAACAACTTTCCCCATGAAACCCATAGTCAAATCTCAAAAAAAAAATAACTTCCCATACTAAGTTGGCTGATCAGCTGATCACGTTAGTATGGGAGAGCCATTTTTTTTTGCGATTTGACTATGGGTTGTATGGGGAAAGTTGTTCAGTTTCATGGGTAGAAGCACCATTTAAAGGCGAATCATTTTTAGGATCCCGTTGTAGGTAGCTGTGGAACCTTATTACGAATCAAAAAGCGTCAGTGGCTCAACCGATAATGACTCCGTCTTCCTAACCAGAGGTGCCGCGTTCAAATCCGGACGGCCAATTTACCAATGAGTTTTTCGAAACCTACGTAAGTACTTATACTTACCGATTGCTTTATCGGTGAAGGAAAAAAATCGTGAAAATTGCAAATCTGAATCCAGATTCATATGAAGGTCGCGCTGCAGACGTTCTTAGGTATAAATCTAAATGTGACCGCAGGTGATGCAAGGTGCAACACCAGGCAACCACCGTCTATCCCCTGGATAGATAATTTTTTTTTATCCACAATTGGTAAGCCCTTGGCATCATCTCACCTGATGGTAAGTGATGATGATGCTGAAGATGGTAGCAGGCTTACCAAGATTCCCCAACGCAATGGAGAACTGGCTATCTTATCTTTAAGCCGGAACACATCAATGTTGTTAACACTGATGTTTGGAAAAGACTAATCCTTCGCCATCTATCTGAAAGTCAATCCGTTTGTCTGTCTGTCTGTCCGATCTTTAAAAGCCACGTGTTTTCGAATTTCAATTTCATATGTACGTTTATTCGACACTCTTACGGTGAAGGAAAACACCGTGAGGAAAACTGCATACGCCTGCAAAGAAAAACTCGAAGGTTGTGTTGTGTATAAAGTCAACCAACCCTCACTGGGCCCGCATGTTCAACTAAGGCCCGATCACCCTAATTCACGGAAGGATGTTTGTCACTAGCCCTAATATAACGTCCACCAATCCAAAATTGCGCCCGGTGTATAAAGTACGGCCTTACTTTCCTAAGTGGAAAAAGTCCATATGGTCCCGATTTTATCTAGTCCGTGGTTGGGACGTTGTGATTTCGCCATGTTTCGATAAGTTAACCAGTTATGCGAAATCGCTGATGTTCGTTCCCGCATATTAAGGTATTTTCAAGCGACTTCCAAAAAGGAGGAGGTTCTCAATTCGTCTGTATGTTTTTTTTTTTTATGTTTGTTACCTCAGATCTTTTGACTGGATGAACCGATTTTTATGATTCTTTTTTTATTTAAAAGCTAGTGCTTCCCGTGTAGTCCCATATAAATTTTATCAAAATCGGTGTATTACTTTAGTAGAAAATTAACAAAAACCAAAAATAATAATGCAAAAATGTACTAATTTGTTGCGATGGAAGTCGGTTTTTTAACGTGTTTAGCGTTTTCAATTATACTGCACCGGCTTGAAGATATAAGAGAGCCAGTTTCCCATTTCGTTGGGGAATCTTGGTAAACCCGCTTCCATCTTCCGCATCATTGTCACTTACAATCAGGTGAGATGATGCCAAGGGCTTACCAATTGGGAAAAAAAAATAAAAAAAATACGTGTTTTCGATAGGTGGTTTTGTTTAACTCTATCGAAAAAACGAAAATACATTTAAACGTTAAACTTGTTGTAGTTGTAGTTACTAATCTTGAAGTAAAACAACAAATAACAAAAACCCTGTGAGTCGTACTCGCGTTAAAGAGAACTGAAAAAAAATATCTTGTCACTCGCGTTGTTGTCTTTAGGTACCATAGTTATACTGATTACGGTAGTTATACTTATTACGGTAGTTATACTTATTACGGTAGTTATACTTATGGTACGGAACCTTAGTGCGCGAGTGTAACCTTTACTTGACCGGTTTTTTTTTTATAAATCACTTTAACTCTTACAGGATGTTTCAGTTTTGTTAGACAAATAGTGGATGCCCGCAGCTTCGCCCGCGCAGATCTCGATTTTTGCGGTTCCCGTGCGAATTTTCCAAAATCCTTTCTTAGCGGATGCCTACGTCATAACATCAACCTGCATGCCAAATTTTAGCCCGATCCATCCAGTGGTTTGGGCTGTGCGTTGATAGATCACTATGTCAGTCAGTCAGTCACCTTTGAGTTATATGTATTTGGATAAATCTTTATTATCATTATTTTGTTATTCACAAATGATTAGCTCTTGGCATCATGTCATATGATGGTAAGTGACGATGATGCCGAAGATGTAAGCGGGCTTACCAAGATTCTCCAAAGCAGTTACATTTTCACGTATTTAAAAAAAATATCCTTGTACTATTTCCTATTAAAATATAAAGTAATCACTTCATGTATAGGAAAATATGGCTCGTAGCGCTTGGATACCCTGTATACAAACAAGAATATTTGTAATTAGGCTTTTTTATTAACGATCTAGCCCGTTTGTAAATAACTTCGAATAAAACGAGTCGGACTGTACGGATAGCACGTCGGTGCTACCATAAAAAGGTGCTGCTAACTCTGTTTTTTTTTCGGAGCCTTTTTTTCACATTAGTTTACGGTTTAGGCCGTTTGCCAACCGCTATATTTACGATTTGGCTGAACAGGTTTTCAGGTAATTGAGAACACATTTAGGGTTCTGTTTACCTTTTGTTTTCATTCGGGAATCTATTCAACTACAACATTTATGTTCAAATTGCGAATTAAAATAAAAATAAAATTTTGGACTACTCATACAAAACTATCAGCTAATTTACCAACTGTGCAAGGGAAGTCCCACTTTGCAATTTTAGCAAAGTTGTAAACCGCCTCCATGGCGTAATGGTTAAGTCCATTAACTTCACATCAGGAAGTCGCGGGTTTGATTCCCGGCGCAGTATAACTTTGTAAGACTAGGTTTGGTTGGTCGAAGAGCATTATCTCAGCCTACATGTCTAGGTACCACCATCTTATCTAAGTCTTGCCACCAAAAATCAATATAAATAGCATTGATATGTCGCGGATTGTAGAAAGAAGATATCCAGTTCCTCATTGCATTGGGGAATCTTGGTAAGCCCGCTTTCATCTTCAGCATCATTGTCACTTACCATCAGGTGAGATGATGCCAAGGGCTTACCAATTCTGGCATAAAAAACAATAGTTGTTCAGTTTTATCAGTAGGTCTATTTTTTCTTTCATCCTGTATTTACACACAGTGAACTTAAACGTGAATAATTCAAACCACTCTCGCTGAAGGGTTGATCATCCCCACGGAGTATCAGGAAGTGAGAGGCTTATGGGGGACGAAGGGTTGGCTAAAACTCGAATGCTGTAATAGGCCCTCAGAGCATTCCAAAGTGAATGGGTTTAATGTTATATTTTTGCTAATCCAAGCGTGTGGCTCTGTATTTTTCGTTTTTCATGAGATAGGTTTCTAGGAATTAATATTTGGTGTAGTGAGATTTTTTTTCGTATTTCGACTCTTTTTCGGACCTTTATACGTGGAGGTGTAGTTGGCTTGTCCAACCAACCAAGCTGCTTCTAACAGTCTACAGAAGTCACCTGGGACATTAAAAACGCAAATATTTTAAAAACTGTGGACTTTTGCGGAACATACATGGGGATGAATCGGATACCAGATAGATCTTTTTCCGACACGTGGAGGTGTGGTTGGCTTGTCCAGCCTACCCAGCTGCTTCTAATAGTCTACAGAAGTCACCTGGGACATTAAAAACGCAAATATCTTGAAAACTGTGGACTTTCGCGGAACATACATGGGGATGAATCGGATACCAGTTTTAAAAAAAAATTGGACGTGTCTTCCCTGACCAGTGACCACCCTGTATACTTATAAAATCGTTGTCCTAACAGATTATCAATACACAACTCAAACCAATGGAGGGATCGGGCTAAAATTTGGTGTACAGATAGCAAAACGGCAAAAACTGGGATCTGCGCGGGCAGCGCCGCTGTGTATTAACTGATCATTTGAGTTTTTTGGCGGGATTTGTGGTGGACGCATTCGTAGTTTTATTTTGTTGTTTTTTCATTGTTTTCTGCTGGGATTTTGTTCAAGAAGTGGTGCATTTTGGAGAAAATCGTCTAGTGTACGTGAGCAATGTGGAGAACAAGAACATAAAACGAAAGAGGACGTGAGAACCCAACTTGCTCTGGGTGCAGTTTTATAGACGCCCAGCAGCAACTGGGTGTTCCACCTCAGAATGCAGCTGCTGCAAATGCTGTCAAGAACTTCAGAGAAGATTTTTAATGCACCGGAACTAGCATTACAAATCCAAAAACAAATGAAGAAAGTGAAAATTATTTACGAATCCGGCTGAAGGACTAGTTTCCATGGCCAAGAAAAAATCACAACAAACAAATTAACTGATCATTCAGTTTTGTGGGTCTAATGTTACCTATGTACTCATTTTTTTCGATTAATAAATAAATAATCTGCTAGTTGAGTCAAAAATTTATTATTTCAAACAATAAAATACATATTTAAAGAAGTGTTTTGCAACGGTATTTTTTATAATTCTTTTTTATTTACGTTCACGTTTCGTTTTATACAGTATTTTGAAGATATTTATTAGGTTCAAATCTTGCCACGATTTTCAGATGTAAAAAAGGTGGTGTAGGACCCGTTAACTGGTGTTTCTACTCATCATATTAAACAACTTTCCCTAAGGAGCCCAATCGAAAAAAAAATTTGGACCATCCATACTAAAATGCAGAAAATTGGTCGATCAGCTGATCGATTTGTACTCGTATAAAGAATAAAATTTCATTTTGCGATTTCAGCAAAGTCGTAGAACAAAAGTTCTTAACGGGACCTACATTAATTTTGTTACCATGTACCATACCATACACTGTTCCTAATCTTTCATTTTATGGAACCCCATAAAATGATTACAAATCAAAGACACCATAATTTAAATAAAAACTAAAACTTTTATTAGATTTTTTTTGAATTTTTTTAATGTGAAACACTTTATTTTTTAATTTCACTTTCAATGTAAATTGTTTCACTGTTTTATCAATAATAATTGCTTTATACATATTATGTCGCGGTTCTCTATTGCGTCGGTGGCTTAATGGCTAGGGCCGCCGCCTCCTGTCCGGGAGGTCGTGGTTCGAACCTGCCACGTACCAATGTGATTTCGAACTAAGATTTCATATGTACGTTTATCCGACGCTCTTACGGTGAAGGAAAACATTGTGAGGAAACCTGCACACACGCCTGCGAAGAAACTCGCAGGTTGTGTGTGATGTCGACCAACCCGCACTGGGCCTGCGTGGTCGACTAATGCCCGATCGCCCTAATTCAGGGTAGGCTCGAGCCCCTCGGTGGGGACGTATATAAGCTGATATGAATGAATTATGTCGCGGAACCCTGGTGACTTTTCTACGGAACCCCCAGGTTCCGCGGAACCCACTTTGGGAATCACAGGCATACAGGATATATTGTATACCATTACCAGTCACTCTGTATAAAGAAAATTTTCGAAAAACCTAAAGACTTTTAGGTGAAAGCTTTTAATTAACAGTTTTAATTATTGCGTATTCTTCTCAGCCAACCCTATAGTTTGATACCCTTATAATTGGGGTGCATAAAAATAACTGATCCACCATCTTTGGGACTCCGCCATATTGAATTTAGAATAACGTCACACATTTAACAATGCATTGTCGTCCAAACTGAACGTCTGTACAAAATTAAGCTCAATCGGTTGAACATATCTGATTCAAAATTAAGTTGCAAGATTCCACCCAAACAAACATACATATATACATTGCAAGCTTGTAAAAATCATCAAATCCGTTAAAGCACAATATTTTGATCACACCGATCCATCAATCTGTAAAAATGGTTGTACTCACTGTAAACATTTTCGTTTAAATACAGGTGATGATGATGGATGATCTATCATCGATTCTGTTGTCCATTTATTTTCGTTATATGTATTAGAAGTAAACAAATCGATGGAAATGAATTTGGTTTCTGCTGAAACAGATATATTTCACTGTAAACATGGCATATATATTTTTTTTAAATTTTACTATACATTTTTTTACTTCTGTACGCCTCCGTGGCGTAATGGTTAGTCCATTCGCTTCACACTTCGCGGGTTCGATTCCCGGTGGAGTCAACTTTGAAAGACTAGGGCATTTTCATAGCCCGCCTGGCTAGCTACCAACATCTTATCCAAGTGTTGCCGCCAAACATCAGTGTTAACAATACCAGCATTGATATGTCCCAGCTTGAAGATAAGATAGCCAGGTCCCCCATTGCGTTGGGGAATCTTAGTAAGCCCGCTTCCATCTTGGGCATCGTCGTCTTAGTGACCATCAGGTGAGATGATGCCAAGGGTTTACCAATTGTTAATAAATTAAAAAAAACATAATATTAATATCAAATTCCAAAATTGTACCATTTCTCTTTTTAACTATGTATCCTTACTAATATTATTTTGTTTGTTTGTTTTTCCCTTTCTTTGCTTGTTTGTTACCACTTCACGCTTCAACACTTCAATCAATCGTGACGAAATTTGGCATGCAGATAGCCTGTGTCATGAGGAAGGATATAGGCTACTTTTTATCACGTGAAAATAGCACAGTCCTACAAGTTCCTATAAGGGAACTGAAAAAAATGCTTTTGGTTGATTTCTTTAACATCGTAACGGAACAACGGATTGTTGTGATATTTTGCACAGAGATGGTCGAGGGGGTTGGAAATGACAAAGACTTCTTATTATCACAGCCCGAGATAGTTCCCGAAAGATCTTTTTTTTTTTTATTAATTCACAATTGGTAAGCCCTTGACAACATCTCACCTGGTGGTAAGTGACGATGCTGCCGAAGATGGAAGCGGGCTTACCAAGATTCCCCAACGCAATGGGGAACTGGCTATCTTATCTTCATGCCGGAACACACCAATGACATCAACATTGATGTTTGGCGGCAAGACTTAGATAAGATGGTGGTAGCTAGCCAGGCGGGCTTAGCAATTGCCCTACCACCAACCAAACCGAGTCTTACAATTGACCCCGCCGGGAATCGAACCCGCGACCTCCTGTGTAAAGTGAACTTTGCCTCTGAGCTATGGAGGCGGTAAAAAATACATTTCTGGGGAATACATTTCCAGGATCGCGTACGTCGGCGTCGCAAGATGGAAGTAATATTTGCATAGAAATAGTTAATAGGGTGGGAAGTAACATATACTGTTAAGGCCTTAAAATGGGTCAAATGACAATTATCAATTCATATTATTAAAAGACTGTGTAAAGCTATCACCATGGAAAAAATATATAGAGTGATTTTTAAATAGTTCTTGATAACAAAAGATATGCATGTACTCGTCATAACAAACAACTTTCCCAAAGAAACTAATGTCAAATCAGAAAAAAAATTGTTGGTCTTCTATACATAACAAGTTATCAAATCGGCAAAAATATATGAAGGACCAAAAATTTTTTTTTATATTTGACATATTGTTTCTTTGGGAAAGTTGTTTGTAATCACGAGTACATGCATATCCTTTGCTTTCAAGAACTAATTAAAAGTCACCCAATATAAGGTCTAACAAAATTAGCTGAAACTATTTTAACTGGTGCTTCTACCCATGAAACTGAACAACTTTCCCCATGGAACCCATAGTCAAATCGCAAAAAAAAATGTCTCCCATACTAACTCGATCAGCTGATCAGCCAACTTAGTATGGGAAGTACAATTTTTTTTGAGATTTGACTATGGGGTTCATGGGGAAAGTTGTTCAGGTAGAAGCACCAGTGAAAATAGTTTCAGCTAATTTTTTTAGACCTTATATAATATACTTAAAGTAATAAAAAAACTATTCGAGCGAGACCTACAGTACTCGCATATGATGTGTAACATGTGACAAAATACTTTATAAAAGGACGGCAAAGATACGACCAGACTAGGCTGTATGGTCATAGATACCTTTGCCTTTTCCGCGCTTTTAAAGCCTGAAAAACGCGACTTCCTGTTACAATGGGACACATTTCCGTCCCATTTCACGAAATCACTCCCACAAATTGCAGGAAAGCGAGAGCAAAGATATTACACATCAAAAATATGTGTAATTGCATACAATTTTAAAAATATTACCATATTTGATGTAAAAAATATGCTGTCCCTGTTTTTGGCATTAATTGCAATATTTTTCTAAAACAAATAGTTAATGTTGAATAAAACCAATACACAAAAATCGGTGACTTTAAGACCTTACATTTTAATTGAACACATTTTTTAACCTATTTGAAAGTGAAGAAAAGTAATAAAAAACATGTAAAATCTTTAATTGGGCGTTCGGTTTCAACGAAACAGCCGCGTTGAAGCCCGCATCGATTTGAACTTAGAATGAATAGACTTACGTTCGACATTATTTTAATTATTAAGTTACGAATTTACCATTAATTTAGCTACGCATCTAAATGCGTACGTACCTAACAGTAAAAGTAATATTTTTAATTAAAAGCTTATATTTAACTTGCAATCTATGTATGTTTGTTCGGGTGGAATCTTGAGAGTTAAATTTTACCCACTTCCTGGTTTCCGATTAAGCTGAAATTTTGTATGCATATGTATATCACATGACAATGCAACATTAAAAGCTACTGGCAAAGATTAAATAATTTTCGAAAAACCTTTTTTGAAAATTATTTAATCTTTGCCAGTAGCTACGTATAGTAAGTACAACAGTATGCGTCAGACTCAGATCAGAGAACAGGTTGATTGAAATAGCAAAATTGCAGCTATTACTGGAGCTACAGGGTGCTCGCTTTGATGTGCCAGCCAGCGACAGCTCCCAGGTTTCAGGTTCCAGACGTATCTTGATTAGGGCTATTGTTCATTGTGAGAGATTTACGGCAGAGGATTTCAGTAGACAGTTTGTACGATGTATTATTTTAATACACCTACCTACTGAAAGTAAAACCCAATTATTTTTTTTATTTTTTTAAATATACAGGTTGTATAAAATTGGTATAGGATCCTTTAAGGCCTTCAGTTGGGTAAAATAACAATATTCAATTCAAATTATTGAAAGACTGTAAAGAGCTATCACAATGGAAAAAATATATAATATACTTAAGTAATAAAAAATCGATTTAATTGAATACAATTTTAAAAATATTACCATTTTAGAACTAAAAAAATGTACAGCCTGTTTTTAGCATTAATTGCAAAATTTCTCGAAAACAAATAGTTAATATTGAATGAAACCAACAAACTAAGATCGGTGACTTTAAGACCTTTCATTTTAATTGGACACATTTTTTTAAACTTATTTGAAAGTGATGAAAAGTAATAAAAACATGTAAAAATCGAGAATTGGGCGGTCGGTTTCAACGTATTGAAGCCCGCATTGATCTTACGTTTGATATTATTGAAACACGTATCAACCTGCTCGGATTGAGTGATCTTAGCGCCTTAACTGGGGGTTCTACTCCTTATACTGAACAACTTTCCCCAAGGAACCCATAGTATATTCGCAAAAAAAAATTGGACCTTCCGTGCCTATATTATTCCGATTTCTGTGGACACTTCATACTAAAATGCACTAAATTGGTCGATCAGCTGATCGATTTGTATGAAGAGTAAAAATGTTTTTTTGCGATTTCATCAAAGTCGTAGAACAGATGTTGTTCAGTATGATGAGAAGAAGCCCCAGTTAACGAAACCTACACCAATTTTGTTACATTCTGTATATTTTTAGGTAATTGTTTTGTCGTATTCTTTAAACTTTTTTTTGACTTCGTTTATTATGTATGGTATAGCATCGTAGCGCTAACACCTTTTCCCGATTTTTAGGGTTCCGCAAACTAGGAACCCTTATAGTTTTGCTATATGTCCGTTTGTCTCTCCGTCTGTCTGACAGTATATCATAGCCGTTTTTCTCGAAGAATATTATAGCTGTGAGGCTGAAATTTGGTATGGTTGTATAAATTGGTGACCTCTATAAAGTTACGGAATGAAACCAGTAAAAAATATTACCTCATCTACATGTAAAGTGGGAATGATTTTTTTTTATACAAAATTTGAGTGCGTTTGTCTGCTGGTAAACCTGATGGTTCACCTGATGGTAAATATTTAATTAAAATACCGTATTATGTGGGGTACGTTCTTCTTCTATGAAGTCAATGGTTCTTCACTTTGACGACCAGATGTGCGGCCAATCTAAAGGCTGGGTTGAGGTCGTCCAGTGTGCAGAAGTTCGGACACAGTGGACATTCCAGCAGGTGTTCCATGGTCAAGACGGACACAACGGGATATTATTGAAAAGGTATTTCAAAAATATTGAGAACTAGATTTTGCCAGCGGCTTTGCTCGCGTGAACATAATTTCTATGATATTTTTCGAGGTTGCGCAGTCCTAATCTGTTTACCTACCACACTTCGTTAATGACGTTTTTTTTTTAAATATTTTTATTTCAAAATATAAAATTTAAGCTACTCTCCTCACTTGGCACGAGGCGAAGTGGCAGGAGTACTTCCAGCGGAAGAACAGTCGGCTGGAGTTCAGTGCGACGGGTAGAGAAAGCGTCGGACTATCCGGGAATTATCGAGGAGAACTGCTTTTTGCATTGCTGCAATTATTGGTCTGCCTCGGAGATCCAGCCGCCTTAGGTTACGTTCAATCAAGGTCGGCTGAAATTAGTCCGTTCACGGATTGGATGATTTCGATGGATTCCACTCGCCACATATCAGTAACCTCATGCGCCAGGTCCAGGTACTTGGTCCTTTTTTCGGCATCAGCTTGCACGAGGTTTTTATCCTATGGCATAGTGATATCATAACAGCATATCATGATGATATCATGACAGCATAACGAAAAACACCCTTGACTGTGCCCGATCCATCAGCACGATATCAGGCTTATTCGAAGGAATAGTCCTGTCCGTGATGATGGGTCGGTCCCAGCAGATGGCGCGGTCATTTACGAGAACCGGCTCCCGCGTGTACTTGTAATACGGCAACCGTCGAGATATGAGGCCATACTTTAGAGCGATCTGTTGGTGTAGGATCCTGGCTGCTTGGTTGTGCCTGTGCAAATACTCAGTGTTGGCAAGCATGAAACAACCGAAGGGTTATATGACGCAGGGTCTCCCCTAGTTAAAGGCACAAGCGGATTACGTCCAAGGTTCCGTCTTTTATTATAAACCTCCTATAGTTGTTCGCCTTGACCACCTGATCCTGTATTGCACAGACAAAACCCTCGGTCTCCGCAAAAAGGTCTCCGAAGCGCAGCCAGTGCAAGGAGGCCTTCTGATCTACGAAGGATCTACTAAGGGCCTTGAAAAACTTACCGTGCGGCTCTTTGTCTTTCCAGATGGCCTCTCGATCAGTAGTTTTAAGTACAACCGGCGCCTGCCAGTTCTCTTGGGCCATAGATAGAGGGGTTAGTACTTTATCACAAGCTATGACAACTCTATGCAAGACACTATCGACTTTCGTCAGGAAGTAACTTCGGAGGCTGCTTATCTCGTGGTTGTGCATTTGTTTGGCACTTAGAATGCCACGACCGCCACTCTTCCGTGGGATATAATCATCACCGACGAACTCGGGTGATGCATCCTATGGAGTGTCATAGTAGTGCGGACTTTTCGATCCAGGGCATCCGGTTTGGTCTGTAACCATCTGCGTATGCCGAAGGTGTACAAAAGAACAGGCATGACCCAGGCCTTGAATGTTCGTATCTTGTTAACGCCCGATAAATAGCTCCCAAGAACTTTTGTCAGGTGCTCCCAAAACACGTCACAAACCGCCCGTTTCACCCCTGCCTCGTGAACAACAATAGTCTGGGACATACCTAGGTACAGTTATTTATCAGTTTCAGAGAGAGTGCGGATGTCATCAGAATGTACCACCCTACCAGTGCTCCAGTGCACTCGCTTATACCTACCCCAAAATGTACCTACACAATGCGGCCCGCTCGGACTGACTGGCAAGAAGGACGCCCCGCCGCATACTAGCGAAACGTTGCCAGTTTTATGTGCCGACGCCGCCGGCTCAGACGAGATACTCGTACTATTAGTTCTTACTGCCGGGTAGAGAGAGAGAGACCCCGTTGCATAAAATTGACACGTTGCAGTAATGTGGTGGGCGTTGGCAGAAGAGTTGCCAACTACACCGGAATTACGGTAAATGTACCGTATTTTCCTTTTGTTCAGTCTCACCTACCGTAATGTGTATTGAGAATTTTCACACAAAAGTTGTAAGTTTTCATGTGGGTGTATTTCTGCGTGACTAAAATGGGTCGCGTAAAAACATATTGTTCATTTTATGGATGTATGTCAAAAAAGACAAGCATGGACGTGTCATTTTTTAAATTACCGGCAAACAAGGAAAGGTAGGTAGGTGACCTTTCAGATATTAAACATCTAGTTTTCGTGTGTTTGATGTCACATTTAAGTACTTACCTAATAATCTGAGATTGAGATACGTATAGAAAATCAATATTATTGTGTATCAGAACCGTGCGTAACTATTTAGTAATCTGTGACCGTGCTAACTATGTGGAAGTCTATGTACTTATGTGCTATGTGGTTAATTGTACGCAAAAAAAATAATAGGTAGGTACTTACCTAAATAAAATCTTAGGACATTTTAGGTAGGTAGGTAATCAAATCACCATTTATTTCAATAAAAGTAGATGTAATAAATTGGTAAGCCCTTGGCATCATCTCACTTGATGGTAAGTAACGATGATGCCGAAGTTGGAAGCGTGCTTACCAAGATTCTTCAACGCTATGGGGAACTGGCTATCTTATATTCAAGCCGGAACACATCATCACAGGCAAAGTGCGTGTCGGATCGTGAGCAAAGAAGAGTTCCTTAAAAAAAAGGTATTTTTTTAAAAAACACTGTTAGATTTTCTGTTCGGATTTAGGCATTTTGTAAAGAGTTTCTAAGCGCGACTTCTAAGTACGGTCGACTAGTATGACTACTAGGTAATATCAATCAAATTCGTAAAGTAAATAAAAAAAAAATAACTTGTTTATTTTCATTTTCATGAGTCAACCCTAGCGCAAGAACGATGAACTGTCGCCGCCGCAATTCGCGCGTTGCCTGTTTACGCAGTTATAACTGCTAAGTCGAGCGCCTTAATACCCATGTTTCCGTGTATTGACCGACAGTCGGAATGAGTAGGTTAATAAACGCATAGGTATTTACAGTATCTGTTACAAAGTAACTAGTATTTATCTCATCTGTGACCCTACCCCTGTCCACATAAAGGATCGCGCACTTATCTACTCCTAGCTCCATGTTGATGGAACTGATGAAATTACAAGTGATTTTTAACAGTTCCTCCAACCGTGTTGCATTTGGAGCGAAAAGTTTGAGATCATCCATGTAGAAAAGGTGGGTTGAAATTATTATTATTATAAATCATTTATTTCAGACGTGGTCGCTTACTATGGGCCTAATAAGAAGGCTCAAGGTCACCCAAAGGGCAATGGAGCGTGCTATGATCGAATCAGAAACGAGGAGATCCGTAGGAGAACCAAAATAACCGACATAGCTCTCAGAATTGCTAAACTTAAGTGGCAATGGGTGGGGCACATAGCTCGTAGAATAGAGGGCCGCTTGGGCAGTAAAGTTCAATACTCAATAATTTATTATTTATTTATTTGTTCTCAAGAGGTGACCGCGCACCGGAAAACGTAGCGTAGGAAGGCTTCCCACTTGCTGGACCGATGACCTGGTGAAGGTCGCGGGTAGCCGCTGGATGCGGGCAGCGTAGAACCGGACATAGGCCTCCCCCAAGGATTTCCACGACGACCGGTTCGGCTGATATGATGATTTCAGACGTAATCCATATTAAGGTTAGTATTACAAAAATCCTAAAAATCGTAATGAAAACATATTTCAAGTGTCCATACAAAGCTCAATTAAAACAGATTTTTTATGTCACATTTAATGTGATGATTTTTAAATGTAACTACTAAAGCTGTAACTTACGCTGGAGCGCTGCAGGAAAGCAACAAATAAAATGTCAGCTTTTCGCTCACGCGCACGGTGGTCGCCTACTCATAGCTTTCAAACTAATTTTATTTTAACTGTTTTAATTAATTGGCAATTTTTGTGGATTTTTTACGGATTCTCAGTTGGATTTCAACAATACGCTTTAATTGCCTGCCGCCCGCGCATTGTTGCCACAGCAATGCCCCTGCCGCCCGCTCCTCCTCGATCTCCTTTGTCGCCTTACCCCCGCGCCCCTGTACCGCGCGGGCGAAGACTCCTTTAAGCGTTCTACCTATATCTTGGTTGGGCTTGGACCCATCAATTTATTTTATTTTACATAGCACTCGCATCAGCCACAAGATGTGTTGTTTGCTCCAAGCAACAAAAAAGCAACTCGAAATTTTTTTTAATTGCCTTTTTAATGGCTGAAGAAAACAGATTTTAATAAATAATAAAATTACCTACATCAAAGTCGATTAAACAAGAACAAGAACCTATTTATTTTTAGGGTTCTGTAACAAAAGGGTGCCAACGTGATCCTACTATTAGGTATAAGCCTACGCCAAAGTATATATATTAGTACTAACGTACCTACGCTGCTGTTCATCCGTCTGTTTTTTTAAAGTAAGTAAATGAATATACTTTATTGCACGCCATAAAAACTGTAAAGGACTTACGATTACTTATAAAATTAAGTGCAAAGGCGGCCTTATCGATTTAAGCGATAATAATATAATTTGAAATGTTAATTACCTAAAAAAACTACTTCTATCGCAAAAACTTGACACAATTTTTTTTTTTTTTTGTAAGAGTGGTAACCGATTTTGATAAAATCTATATGTGACCAACCTAGCAGCATACACTGTCGAGTAAAAAAGAATCACAAATATTAGTCCATAATCATATCAGTCGAAGGACGTCCACTGCTGGACATAGGACTGGATACAAGACATAGCGCAAACAAATTACAGTACTCTTACTTGGCTGACGTTTTAAGTAATTACTCCCACAAAAATAATCCATAGAAGTCATATACATTAAGAGTATACCTACCGTTTTTTAACCATTGAAAGTATAAAAGAATCCGTGAAAATTCATAGCGCTGGACGTTTGTTATTTCCAAATCTCGCTGAATTACGGAATACGAATGTTTTTGCAGGTCAGCGTCTGCAAAACGCTGACTTGGAATGTAAATAAGGTACCCTTGTCACGCTGGGACGGACATGTTCTCCGACCTTTTATATTATTATGAAATCGCTGATTTCTTAGCGCAAATCAATACTGGAAGGTTACATCATCGCACCGTAGTAAACTTCTTTCCTTTTACTGAAGTAATCGTTCTTATTATTGTAGTGTGTATTATTGTAATATTAAATACACTACAATAATACTAACCGCGGGATGTACCATTGTATGAAGATAACCTACTAATTCTTTCTTTTTACTATGATCGCACTCTAGAATTTTCGATGGAATTGTATTTTCTTCTTTTCTTTTTTTTTCTTCCTTGTTATATTTTCAACCGTCTTACAAACAGGAGGAGGATTACAATTCGACTGAATGTTTTTTGTGTGTTACGCGATATCTTTGTAGAATGTGAACCGATTTTCATTTTTCTTTTTTATTTATTACATTAGCGTGGACATTATTTTTCACCAGATCCCTATCCCAGATCGGGCTGTTTTGATTAGTAGTCTATACCATTTCCCACTTCCTCAACTATCTCTGTGCAAAAAATCACAACAATCCATTGTTCCGTTGCAATGTTAATGAAATGAACCAAAAGAAGACTATTTTTTCAGTGTTCTCAGGAACTGCATCGGACTATGCTATTTTCACGGGATAAAAAGTATTCTACGTCCTTTCCCGTGATACAGGCTACCTGCATGCCACATTTCATCAAGATTGGTCAAGGTATTGAAGCGTGAAAATGTAATAAACAAATAAAGAAACAAACTCATTTTCACATTTATAATATTTTAGTATAAATAAAGTATCAGTGCGGGTTGGCCGACTTCACACACAACCTTCGCGTGGTCGACTGAGGCCTAATCGCCCTGATTCAGGGTAGGCTCGAGCCCCTCGGTGGGGACATATATGAGCTGTAATGAACATGATGAAAGTATCAGTATAGTTCGTTGTTGCGATGGAAGTCAGATTTTTTTTAACGTATTTTGCGTTTTCAATTAATACAAGCTTTCATTTTTCCTCTTATCCAAAGTATATAGGTATACAGGTTGACTGGTAAGTAGTGCAAATCCTTTTAAGGGGATAAACTACATCTAATTTGCAACAGAAAAAGTCATAGGTACTAACTGGGGGTCGGAAATCAATGGTTGTAGAGTTAAAGCCCATTTCATTTTTAAATTTTGTATAAAAAACGCATTTGTTCAAATATTTTGTGATTTTACAAAAAAAAGTTATAATACGGTTGGCGTGAAAAATACGGTTAAAACTTTCTCATTTTATCAGAATTCCAAAAAAGTAAAATAGTTAAAAAATACAAATTGAATGCAACAAAAAGAACGATTGTTGTCAAAAGGGTGCATCAAATCCCATACAATTTTTCAATAAACATTATTTTCATGTTTTTTTAAATTTCATAATTTATCATGTTTTTCGCATAAACAAATTTGAACTTTGTTGGATCATTAGCATGGGATTTAAGGCCCCCTTTTGACAACAATCATTGTTTTTTGTTGCAATTAATTTTATACAGTCATTTTCAACTTTCTTACTTTGTTCGAAAGCGTGATAAAATGAGGTAGTTTTTACCGTATTTTGCATGCCAACTGTATTATAACTTTTTGTTAAAAAATCACAAAACATTTGAACAAAACAATTTTTCATACAAAATTAAAAAGTTATATAGGCTTTAACTCGAAAACCGTTGATTTCCGACCCCTAGTTAGTATGACTTTTTCTGTTGCAAATTAGATATAGTTTATCCCCTTAAACGGATTTGCACTACTTACCAGTCACCCTGTATATTACTACTAACATACAGTATGGACACTCCCTGCCGCTTTCTAGGGTGCGACCTTACACCCTCGTCACCCAGAGTGATACATACAGATTGGTTATAGTTTGGTTCCCAAACGTACAGGATTTCGCCGAGATTTTGTTTGCTCTGCCATTTGTTTTTTGAAAAGTAATTTCACGACCATTGTATGTAGTGTCCGGGGTGTGTCATAACTGTCCCGGTGTCTAATCAGATAATTTCAAGTTAATTTTTAACCCCTTCGTAGTTTTCGTTTAAAATCAAATTTTACATAGATTTGTAAATCGGATGACAATGCAATATTATTATGACATGGAGCTGATCTGATGATGGAGCCACAAGGTGGCCAAGGGAAATCTGTAATAAAACAACACAACGCAACCCCATGGAATTTAGGCTCATTTGATTCGAATTGACAAGGACTCTGGTCCTAGATAATATCCAGGGTCTGATGATAAGGCATAAGGTAGCATTCTGGACAGTAGCTAAAACCTTGATTTTACCTTTTTTTTGGCTAGTTAGTTATTTTTTTAAGGAAATCTGACACGGCTTAACGACTGCCAATCTAGTAATAGCACCGGGAAACAAAGTCTTACGAAGCACGGAAATGGTCGAGAAAAATGCCACTACTAGTCACACCCATCCAGGTAATGACAGTGCTAAAGGTTAGTTACCTTGCGTTAACGACCCAACCATGCAAGTCGCACTGAGCTATGACCGCTTCCGATCATCATCATCAAATCAACCGGAGGATGTCCACTGCAAAAGGCCTCCTCTAGGGATTTTAACGACAACCGGTTCTGCGCTGCGGCCTCCCGCGACCTTATAACAATAAAGTTGCTTTAATTCATTTTCAAATACAAATTTCACAATGTAGTGTAACCTTCAGTATCAGTAATTGCCATTAAGTGAAAAACGATCACGACTAAATATGAATCGGAAAAATGTTACATAAATAACTAAACGAATTACTTAATTAATAATTAAAAATTCTACTGCATAAAAACTTTACCTCTTTTTTTCCAGTTGGGTAAAATGTGTTTTACGTCGCTCACGGAATCAAGACGAGTCTAGCGACACTTCTCACTCCAAGATCCATGAAGCCGTTTAGGCTACAAATCGTGCCAAGATATATACATACGTACATATACTCTAAAAACGTAACCCTCTTTCTGGTGCAGTCGGGTAAAAAATCGCTTCTTAAAAACCCTCCTAACAAACCGTTAAGCAAATTAAGCTGATTTAGTACAAAAACAGTGAAAATAGTGAGTATATAAATCGATACTTTTTTTTCTAAAATATTTTATGGTTAGATTAGATAGTAATATAATAGTCACTGGCACGATGAAAAGAAAGTAATTGCGTTAAAAAATTACGGTAAACCCACTTACATTTTTAACATCATCGTCACTTACGAGTGAGATGATGCCGAAGGTTGCACCAATAGGGGATCGGACTGCTAGTCATTTGAGTTAGTTTTTATTATCTGTCAAAAACGAAATTTTGTTCGAAAAATGTTTGAAATACCCACAAGTGACGTCATAGATTTTAAGCGTCATTTACGAACTCATTTCGTGAATTTGATCAATTAAAATTGAAGACGTGATGGAAAAACAAAACAAGTAAGGTTTTTTGAAACTTCAATAGGAGAGCAATTTAGGAAATCATATTTCAGATTTTATTTTTGATGCAGGCCGATCCCCTATTGTGGATAATGAAGATCCATTTACAAAAGTTATGTTTTTTCTGCACATAATTTTAAATCCCTACTATAATAATAATAATAATAATAATAATCCCTACTAATATTATAAATGCGAAAGTAACTCTGTCTGTCTGTTACGCTTTCCCGTAAAAACTACTGAACGGATTTGGCTGAAATTTGGTAGGTAGACAGATTAGGACCTGGATTAAGACATAGGCTACTTTTTATCACGCTCGCGAGCCGCTTGCGGCTCGCGCAATGCGCACCATCGAAAAGTCATAGAAACGTAGTCCACGCGGGTGAAGCCGCGGGAAACAGCTAGTATAAAATAAAGAGGTAAGTACGTAAAAATGGAAAAGAGTTAGATGACGATATGGATTTTATAGATTGAACACTTTTTAGCCGATGAATATTAAGGCGGTAATATTACAGATTTTCGTAATTTTTGAGGTCAAATAATCCTAAACGATAGAAAACCCAAGGTTAAAAAAAACCCTTATTGTTGATGATGTTCTTTAAAGTCAAAAGCTATTAGAAACATGATTTAGCAGTTTTAGGTCGATAGAAAAAAAACACAAAGATAGGTCTATACCGTTACTTTCAACTCTAGGTATGACTAATATTTTGAAGAATAAATTTTAAAAAAATATACAATATTTGTTATGATATTACAAAGTCAGTAATGTTATTATTTATTTTTTATAATTTCATTGTAGTTTTAATTGAAACTAAAAACCATTGAAAAGGTGGAAAGGTGTGAATATTGTCTTAACTCTTTACACGTAAAGAAAAAGACAAAGACAACCTGTTCCAATCAATACCTCGTCTAAAGGCGACGCATTGGAAACTTTGGACGCAGGGATCTCGTTTTTCCTCAGCAATTACAAAACATGTGAAATTAATATTTTATAACCTAATTTTTCAATTAAATAACTTAATAATAACTTGTCAGTGGCACAAACACGATTCGTTAACTTTTATAACAGAAAAATATATATCAAAGAAACCTCTTTTAAATCAGAGATTTGCATTCTATAGACAAATCAGACCGATTTAGTACCTCTAAATTTCCTTCGTCGATTAGTCTAAACACAAACTTCAATATGCCAGTTGAGATTTTTTATAATTAATTGTAGTTTTGAATTGCAGCGAATAAACATTGAAAAAGTGCAAAAGTTTGGTTATTTTCTTTACTCTTTACACGTAAAGAAAAAGACAGAGACAACTGCTCCAATCAATACCTCGCTACGAACTCATGGAGGAAAATATCGATATAGGTAGTTGAATGAAATGTGCATTTAGTTACATAACGAGACATGATCTGACGGGCCGCCTGCGCGCCTCTCTAAATCTTGAATAAACCTTACCTTGAATTCCCTTTGGTAGGTATATAAACACATTTCTTACTTTATTTTCTGGAGTGGGCAGTCCGTAAGGATTTACGGATGTTTGTCTACTTTAGCTGGGTTGCAAGGAAAAATAGACAGTGGAGGATCAATTCGATGGAACCAGAATTAGGGAAGGATTAATTATTTTCTTTATTATGGTGGTTAAATATGAAAAAACCGGCCAAGTGCGAGTCAGAACCGCACACAAAGGGTTCCGTACCATCATACTAGATGGCGCTAGTTTCTTAATTTTTCAACAAAAAAAACACGTTCTTTGTATGGGACCCGTTATTTTTTCACTTTTTCTAATTTTCGGTATTTCTTGTTATAGCGGCAACAGAAATACATCATATGTTAAAAATTCAACTTTCTAGCTATCACGGTTCATGAAATACAGCCTTGTAATAGACGGACAGACAGACGGACAGTGAAGTCTTAGTACTAGGGTCCCGTTTTTACGGAGCCCTTAAAACGGTAACCACCAAAATTAACCACCAGAAAAAGAGTTTAAACCATAACCAAAATACTGAACATGTGGTTTTTCGATTTGTCCCTGAATTCTAATAAACTCTTTTCAAATTCACAAGAGGGCGAAGCGGTCTAACGGCAGTGTTGCAACATCAAAGTTTTTTTTTTACTTAAAAAAAATATGTGTAAAAAAGCTTTCACCGCCTCCGTGATGTAATAGATAAATCCATTAGCTTCACATCAGTAGGTTGTGGGTTTGGTTCCCAGCGGAGACTAAGTAAGTAATAATCGGTTTGGTTGTTGAAAGCTATTTTCTAAGCCCACCTGGCTAGCTACCACCATCGCCGGAGCATCGGTAGATCTTATAGTGGTATAGAAAATGGATTGTGACAAAAGGACGGACAGACGGACGGACACACCAATATTATAAGGGTTCCGTTTTTTGCCATTTCGGCTCCGGAACCCTAACAAGAAACATGTGAAACACCTCCCAAGCACCTTGTATTCCTACCTTTAGTAAATGTAAAATAAATAAAAAAAACGGTCAAGTGCGAGTCGGACTCGCACAAAGTAGGTTTCCATACTCTTTTCGAAAAATAAATATATAGTATTTTAAGAAACAAAATTATATTTGCAGTTGGTAACAGAACATTTTGTATGGAAAATGTATTAACTTTTTACAAATACAACTGCACATTTTAAGTTGGTCTACTTTACTCCTAAACTAAGTAAGTAGGCCTGTCTAGCCGTGATAGTTTTCCTTTTAAATTGATTATATGTCCTAACTACTAAGAAAAAAAATCAGATATCCTGAAATAACGACTCTCTCAAAAATTAGCATTTCAAAGCTTAATATTTCGCAAACGGATCCCTGTTTCGAAAAAAGGTTTTTTCAAACCCTCAGTAGTTTTAAAAGACCTATATAACGATACCCTACACGATAGCGTACGTCACCGAAAAAAAAAAACACCCCCACTTTACGTGTAGGGGAGGTACCTTAATTATTTTTTTAATTTTATTGTACCACTTTGTCGTAGTAATTACTAATATGTGTTGTATATACATATTTCAAGATAGAGTCAAACTGAAGTGGCAGTGGGCAGGGCACATAGCACGTAGAAAAAATGGCCGTTGGGGTAGTAAAGATCTCGAAGGGCGACCGCGCACCGGAAAACGTAGCGTAGGCAGGCCTCCCACGCGGAGGACTGACGACCTGGTGAAGATCGCGGGAAGCCGATGGATGCAGGCAGCGCAGAACCGGTCGTCGTGGAAATCCTTGGGGGAGGCCTTTGTCCAGCAACGAACGTTTTTCGTCTGATACGATGTATACCCATGCCATATTACAGCTTTCTAGTTCTAATTGTCTTTGAGCTAAGCCGCGGACAGACAGATAGACAGACATGGCGAAATTATAAGGTTGTTGACTACGGTTTGACTCAGTTTGGTTGGTGGTAGGGCATTTTCTAAGCCCGCCTGGCTAGCTACTACCATCTTATCTAAGGCTTGCCGCCAAATATCAATGTTGATATCATTGGTGTGTTCCTGCATGAAGATAAGATAGCCAGTTCCCCATTGCGTTGGGGAATCTTGGTACGCCCGCTTCCATCTTCGGCAACATCATCACTTACTACCAGGTGAGTTGTTGTCAAGGGTTTACCAATTGTGAATTAAAAAAAAAACCTTTAAAACAAGGAAGAAACATTTTGCACCCTTGTATAAAACGAACATCGCTTAGCTACCCGGGCCATGCAAGTTTATTTTTATTTTCAGAGTGTTGGGTGTCGGTCAGTGAAATTTAGCGTTTTATTATGCAGTATCGAAACCGCACCAGATTGCTCCCTCGACAATATGTCGAAGGGGTTCCGTTAAAGTAAAATTATACTCTGTTCGCGTGAGAATTCCTATTCCTAAACCGGCTCGAAAAGTGGTACTTTATATGCCAGGTTACTGTGCGCAAAATTGATTTTACTGCACACGTGCGTTTTACTTTGACACTTTTTTGTCTCTACAAATAAAAATGATAATAAACAAAGATTATGATGCTTAGAATCTTCTTCGTTCAGATTTTTGAAAGGAGAATTTTAAAAGAGATATATAGATATATTTTTGAAGAAACATGATATAATTACCTACGGTGGCTTGTGCCAGAAGGCATACAGGTAATCTTTGCGAAGGGGAATGCATGCTTACTATATAATAAATCTATGTAAGTTACATATAAAAAACTTATGTATAATGCATATGTGTGTATAATTATTTAGTAGTGCCTAATTAAAATAAGACGCCATTTTAGTAAAACTGCATTGAAATACAAGAATACAAGTTTCAAATAATGAAGTTTTTAATGTATAGGAAAAGTAAAGTGGGATTACTTCGCCGGACCTGTACAATGAGCTGCACATGTGAAAATTAACTTAGATAAACTTTTTTTTATTAATAGACTTTTTGTTTTACTTGTTTTCTCACAATTACATTGAAAAACAGTGATGAACAAAAATATGAACGTAAAAGGTGATTGGCAAACTGGAGACGATATGATAAACCCTCGCTTGTGTTTCGGACCCGGGCAAGGCTCGGGCTTACAAATGCCACTCGCAAACCTTAGCCATTTACATTTTTGCTACCCTGGTATCATCATCATCATCATATCAGCCACAAATCGTCCACTGCTGAACAAAGGCCTCCCCCAAGGATTTCCACGACGACCGGTCCTGCGCTGCCCGCATCCATCGGCTTCCCGCGACCTTCACCAGGTCATCGGTCCACCGCGTGGGAGGCCTGCCTACGCTACGTTTTCCGGTGCGGTCGGTTTTGAGGTGCGGGCAGTAAAGTTCTCGAGTGGCGACCGCGTACCCTGGTATACTAAATAACAATTTTGTTCTGGCAGGAGGTGTACCAATAATACCATAAGCATGTAACCTTTTTGGACAGTTCCTAATAGGAATTCTCCCCCCCCCCCCCCACTTCCCCCCAGTTTTCTCGATAGAGTGAATAAACTTTCTGAACCTATAAGTAGCTGTCCCGTCGAACTTCGTACCGCCTCACAAACTCTACTCTATACTACACCACAATCAACCACACTATACAGCACTACACTACACTATACTACACATGTATCGGAAATGCATGAGAAAATAAATTTTCCTGACTTATTTTTTTTCTTTTCGTGATTTTTTCGATGTTTTAATAGTAACTCTGCTATTCGAGGTCGAGACAAATCCAACAAACCAAAAATCATTAAAATCGGTCCAGCCGGTCTTTAGTTATAAATGGTGTAACTAATCCATTTGTTTTTATTGTAGGTATAAAGATTTTAGCTCATGCATGACTGAAACACTGTCACTGACTGACTGATTCTGTAATCCTGTAAGTTGTAATTCTGTAATTTAATTTCTCAACGGGCACCATAGCAAAGTATTTAATATATTAGTGCTAACTACAGTATGGACACTCCCTGCCGCTCTCTAGATTGCGGCCTCACCCCCTCGTCACCCAGATTGATACACATTGGTTACAGTTTGGTTGTCGAACGATTGGGTTTCGCCGCCATTTTGTTTGTTTCGTCATTCTTTTTTTTTAAATATCATTACTGGCCCGTTGTATGAAGTGTCCAGGGTTAATTTAATTCATCGCGCACAATTTAATTCTATGATTAAATTATTTGCTACATACTGTTATTTATCCACTTAGCCTAGCGTTTTGTAGGAAAACACAAAAGTTGTTTACACAAAGGCTAAACATGAAACCTCTTTACCATTTTCCCTATCATCCAGGCTGAATGGGGAAAAAATGGCGTTCGATACCGCCAGAGAATGGTTACACGTATATTCCCCGATGCGATGATGCCAATAGCCGACAACAATTGCTTTGTGTTGGTTCAAAAGAGAAATAGTATGCCCCTAGATTGCTTTCAAACCCTTGAAACCCTTAAGTTTGTCAGATGGGGGTTATTTACATCCGATAGCAGAGGTCTGTTTATTTCTTTTGTATTTCAACTCGAAGTGACTATGGCTCTCTATTTTTGTTTCACTTTAAATGTGTAAATGTTTATTGGTAAGCATGAAAAAAAATATGGTAAAAATTACTTGAGAAGTGGACCGACGACCTGGTGAAGATCGCGGGAAGCCGATGGATGCAGGCACCGCACGACCGGTCGTCGTGGAAATCCTTGGCGGAGGCCTTTCTCAAACAGTAAACGTTTTCCGGCTGATATGATGATGATGAATTAATTGCAATAATAGAAATGTATAATTATGGTATATACATAAAGGTTTAGGTAGTAGTAAATCCAGCGGCTTCCCGTGACCCTCACCAGGTTGTCGGATCGCCGAGTGGGAGGCCTGCCTACACTACGTTTTCCAGTGAGCGGTTAGCATTCGAGAACTGTACTGTCCCAACTGCCCTACTTGTAACAATTCATAACATTGTGTTACTTAGAAAATATTGTTTAATAGACATCTTTTGTTTATATCCACTCGTCTGTCGCATTCCGCCTGGCGGCAAAATAAAAAAAACCCCTGTCTGTCGCTGGTCGCCAGGCGGAACGATTTAAGGCGGTTTTAATTAGCGCCTAAACTAAACCAAAGGTTGCTTATGAACCAATAGAAAGCTAGGAAATGAATAGGAATGAAGTTGGCTACCTCTGTGGACAATCATTAACCACACTTACAGTACAAAAATATTCAGGGAAACTTCACTCAAAATTCATGTCTCGTACTTCAAATCGCGAGTGAATGTACGCATAATTTACGTTGTTGTTTCTGTGTTTCTGAAAAAGATTTGTAATGAAAACGATGCCAGAGTACGTAATCATTTATTTTAATTACTTATAATTAACTTATACTTCTGATTTTCTGTGAAAACTTTTCCTTCAAACTATGGCCTTTTTTGTGACTGTTTTTTTGGCATTTTTTTTGTTACTTAAATGGTCTAAATATTTAGTAAAGGTATATTGTTCTTTTATTTTTATGTTATTAACACTCTAATTTAGATTAATATTTTATATGGTGAAGATCGCGGGAAGCCGATGGATGCGGGCAGCACACGACTGGTCGTCGTGGAAATCCTTGGCGGAGGCCTTTGTCAATTTTATATGGAAATACACAATATTCCATTTATATTCACAGAAAATCCAATAAAAGTAAACAATAGCGCGCCCAGAACCCCTGTCTGTCACTGTCCATCTGGCGGTTGCGACACACAGGGAGGGTGGGAGTTATTATAGCTTGACAGTTGAGAGGATAAGATTATTTTTAAAGTAAAGCTTTACTGATTTCGATCGACTGTTATTACTTCTATTGGAGACCGCCATAACCCGCAAAATGCGTGAAAGGTTTTCAAAATGTATAAAAAACATGTACTTACAATGGAACATAGAACCTCCTTATTTTTGAAGTCGGTTGAAAATATGATAAACTTCATAAGCTCGGTTACTTTTATTGTAACATAGCAGACATCGCGACATCGAGCGTCGGTGGCGTAATGGCAAGGGTCGCTACCTCCTTCCGTGGTTCGAATCCTGCTACGTAGCAATATAAAAAATAAAACAAGTTGTGAGCGATTAATTGCTGCAACTTTGTCTTCATTTGATACTTTGAGAATAGAAAATTGCAAGATTCTAATCATTTATTTTTATGAGGAGGGGAACTCGAGGTTGCAATTAATGTCCTTCTATCTGTGGATGAAGAGGAAATATATTTTATTACTCGTCGAACTGCTTTATAGATATTAGGTATATCCCATACCACACCCCGGACACTGCATACAAATGGTCGTGAAAATACATGTCTAAAAACAAATGACGGAGCAAAAAAAATCACGGTGAAACCCCATACATTCGAGAATCAAACTGTAACCAATCTGTATCAAATGGGTGACGAGAGGGTGAGGTCGCAATCTAGAGAGCGACAGGGAGTGTCCATACTGTACTAATATACATACAGCATGTAACAAAATTGATGTAGGTCCCGTTAACTGGGGCTTCTACTCATCATACTGAACAACTTTTGTTCTACGACTTTGCTGAAATCACAAAAAAAATATTTTACACTTCATACAAATTGATCAGCTGATCGACCTATTTTGTGCATATTAGTATGGAGGGTTAATTTTTTTTGAGAATTGACTATGGGTTGCTTGGAGAAAGTTGTTCAGTATGACGAGTAGAACCCCCAGTTTGTTTGTTTGTTTGTTTGTAAACTCTTTATTGATCTTTTATCTTTCTCTTATCTTCTTCTTTTGATCCAGTTAACGGGACCTACACCAATTTCGTTACACCCTGTATATAAGGTCTAACAAAATTAGCTGAAACTGTTTTATTTGACAATGGGTTCCATTGAGAAAGTTGTTCAGTTTCATGGGTAGAAGCACCAGTTAAAATAGTTTTAGCTAATGTTTGTAAAAGCGTCGGTGGCTCAACCGGTAACGACTCGGTCCATCTAACCAGAGGTACCGGGTTGAAATCTGGACGGCCAATGTACCAATGAGTTTTTCAAAAACTTACGTACATATCATTACCGATTGCTTTAACGGTGGAGGAAAACATCGTGAGGAAACCTGCACAGGCCTGCGAAGAAACTCGAAGGTTGTGTGTGAAGTCGACCAACCCGCACTGGGCCCGCGTGATCGACTAAGGCCTAATCGCCCTGATTCAGGGTAAGCTCGAGCCCCTCGGTGGGGACGTATATTAGCAGATATAATAATAAAAAAAAATTGTTACACCTTATACAAGGGTGACTTTTAATTAGTTCTTGATAACAAAGATATGCATATACTCGTGATTACAAACAACTTTCCCAAAGAAACTTTATGTCAAATATATAAAAAAAATTCGGTCCTCGATACGTTTTTGCTGATTTGATAACTTATTATGTATCGAGGAACATATTTCTTTTTTCTGATTTTAAATATAGTTTCTTTGGGAAAGTCGTTTGTAATCACGAGTACATTCATATCCTTTGCTATCAAGAACTAATTAAAAGTCACCCCATATACTTTGGCCATACCTACTATTAGAAATCACGAGAGAGACAATTTAGCCATAGGTATCTTACATAAACAGTAGATAGCCCTATAAAGTGGTTCAACGAAGACATCGGTCTTTGTCCTCACCGATATTCACTTTATGAGACGGCCGTAAAGGGCAAATTACTTCGCGTTTTCGGTATCCTCAGCCAGTTTTATAGTGGTCATGAAAACTGACCGGGCATTGTCTTGTTTAGTCGTTGTGAAATGATTCGTTTGGTTCGATATCAAATATTTGACAGTTTTTAGGGTACCGTACAACAACAACAAAAAAACGGAACCCTTATAGGATCACTCGTGCGTCTGTCTATCTGACCGTCCGTATGTGACAGCTAATGTGCTCCGAATCTACGGGACGAAATTAGGTGAAATTTGGTAGGATGGTGTAATCCTATGACCCAAACACAGATGTGCAATAAACATTTTTTTTTTAAAATAAGGGTAATTTTCGGGGGGAGAATTAGGAAATTTAAAAAAAGGTTATGCAATCCTTACTGTGTCATATAATAAATAAAAGGGCTCGTTATGATGATCTCAAACATATTTTGGTTATTATTGTAAAATAAATAGTTTTGATTTTATTCATGAACGAAGACGAAAATTTACCATCCCCCTCCCCCCCCGGCCCCTGATCTCCGAAACTACTGAGCCTAAAATTTTGAAAAAAATGCAAAATATAGTTCATGAATTCTATCATTTGAAAATAAAGTGGTAAACTCAATATAATACGTTCACTTACGGAACACCATTAGATACCGCTAGTAATATATTTCTGTTGCTCGCGTTTGTGTCTTTTGTTTGTCATGTGAATAGGTATCATTGTAATAGTTGTGTGGAGGGGTGTGGCGGTACGGAACCCTCATACCGCGAGTCCAACTCGCACTTGGCCGGTTTTTAAACTAACAATACGCTTTAATCACTTTTATTATTTACAATTGTTTAGCCCTTGGCATCATCTCACCTGATGGTAAGTGACGATGATATATAAATATTTATAAATATTTCTTTTTTAATTAATTTATTTTTTTTGTATGGTTTTTTATTGTCATAGGTTCTTAGTACATGTGCATATTTTCATTGTAACCCGACGACGTCTTTAAATATTTAAACATACTTTACATTACATTTTAAACACCTCCGCGGCGTAATGGTTAAGGCCTTAGGTTCACATCAGGAGGTCGTATTTCGATTCTAGGATTATTGCGTGGACGTTTCTATGACCTCTCGTGGGTACGAAGTGCGCGAGCCGCAAGCGGCTCGCAAGCGTGGAAAAGAGTAGCCTACGTGTTAATCCAAGTCCTAATCTATCTATCTACCAAATGTCAGCCAGATCCGTTCATTAGTTTTTGCGTAAAGGAGTAAGAAACATACATTCTTACAAACTTTCGCGTTTATAATATTATAGTAGGATAGGACTAGCTGGGGTACCTGGTTTCGCTCAGGAAGTTGATATGAGATTGTGTAGCAGTTGGAATAAAAAGATAAGCTTTAAATTATAAGACATTTTTACAGCATTTTCTAACATTATATGGCAGCCCCACCCATAAAAAAGGTCCAAAATGTTTCAGAACATTCCACAACATTCGAGTGTTCTGGAATATTCCACAGTGATCTGGGTTGTTGTTGGGAATGCTCTCGAATACTCTCTAATGTTCGGGGCTGTTCTAGAAAATTCTAGAGGGCGAAACTTCCAGTCATTATATCTTCAAAAGCACGCCCTTCATGTAAATACGGGAGCCTTGTTCATGGATGGGGGATAGAGGGCTACCACACCATATAACTTCCTCGATCGTACCGGGACTCTTTTCTGAGTTTCAGCGGCACGCACATTGATTGTACACTTTCTTTTATGATATACTAGCTGTTTCCCGCGGTTTCACCCGCGTGGACAACGTTTCTATGACTTTTCGAGGGTGCGCAGTGCGCGAGCCGCAAGCGGCTCGCGAGCGTGGTAAACAGTAGCCTATGTCTGAAGTCTGAATCCAAGTCCTAATCTGTCTACCTACCAAATTTCAGCCAAATCCGTTCAGTAGTTTTTGCGGGAAAGCGTAACAGACAGACAGAGTTACTTTCACATTTATAATATTAATATATTAGTAGGGATTTATTGATTACGTTTGACTTGAACACATCATATCAGCCGAAGGACTGCACTGCTGGACATAGGCCTCTCCCAAAGATTTCCATGACGACCGGTTCTGCGCTGCCCGCATCCAGCGGCTTATCGCGACCTTTACCAGGTCATCGGTCCACCTAGTGGGAGGCCTACGCTACGTTTTCCGGTGCGCGGTCGCCACTCGAGAACTTTACTATCCCAACGGTCGTCTGTTCTAAGAGCTATGTGCCCCGCCCACTGCCACTTAAGTTTAGCAATTCTGAGAGCTATGTCAGTTACATTGGTTCTCCTACGGATCTCCTCGTTTCTGATTCGATCACGCGGAGAAACTCCGTGCATTTAATTATATTGTAGAATACTAGGTTTTTCCCGCGGCTACACCCGTGTAGACATTTCTATGACTGTCTTCAAGGGTACGCAGTGCGTGAGCCGTGGAAGAAAGTAGCCTATGTGTTAATCCAGGTCCTAATCTGTCTACCTACCAAATTTCATCCAGATCCGTTAAGCGGTTCAGGCACAGATTACTAAATAGTTACTTGTTCAGGCGTGAAAGAGAAACAAACATCTATTCATACATACAAACTTTCACATTTATAATATTAGTAGGATTATAATAATATAGTTAAAATGTCATAAGCAAATATACAAGTTTCTTAGCCAGTTGGCAGCGCCGGCGTCAGTGGTCAGAAACAGGTACAAGAATAGGCCGTGATATTGTGATCCGATTCACAATTTACCGTTATCATCATAATCATATCAGCCACAAATCGTCCACTGCTGGACAAAGGCCTCCCCCAAGGATTTCCACGACGACCGGTCCTGCGCTGCCCGCATCCATCGGCTTCCCGCGACCTTCACCAGAATATATATTACCGTTATATCATAATCTAACTAGTGAGATTGTAATATCGCGGTTTTCACAATATCCCGGTGACATATATAAAGGAAACCGAGACTGATTGACTGACTGACTGATCTTTCCACGCATAGCTCAAACTACTACATGGATCGGGTTGACATTTGGCACACTGATGACCTAGGAAAGGAAGAATTTCCCAAGGGAACGGAAAAAAACGGGATCTGCGTGGGCAAAGCCGCTGGCAACAGCTAGTCTAAAAATATGTATAGTAAAATACCTACGTTTGAATATTGGGTAGACAATCTCATCCCTTATACTTTCTTTCAGATAAGAAGTATTATTTGCTTCAAATAAATTTCTCGTCTATCTACTCCATCACACAGACAATCCAATAACATTTTTCCTTATAGACAGAAAACAAATGAGTATTTAAATTGACATATTTCCAATAATAAATGGGATTTCAGGATTCATTGCCATCAAACGAATTTTATCATCATCATCATCATATCAGCAAAAAACGTCCACTGCTGGACAAAGGCCTCCTCCAAGGATTTCTACAACTACCAGTCCTGCGCTGCCCTCATCCAGCGGCTTCCCGCGACCCCCAACAGGTCATAGGTACACCTAGTGGGAGGCTTGCCTACGCTACATCTTCCGGTGCACGGTCGCCACTCGACTACTTTACTGCCTCAACGGCTATATGTTCTACGAATTTGTGTACCTAAGTAAATTTTTCATGATTGATGAAGGAGCAAATACTAGGTTATGACTACGAGATTTTAACGAAAATGCCCTCTATTATCAATCACTTAGACACCAAAATAGAATAATTTAAAACGCTAAACACGTTAAAAAAACGACTTCCATCGCAACAACATAGTACATTTTTGCCTTATTATTTTTGGTTTTCATTAATTTTCTAATAAAGTACTATACACTGATTTTGATAAAATTTATAAAGGACCAACACAGGAGCTTATCCTATCGAATAAAAAAAGAATCATGAAAATCGGTTTACAATATACAAAGATATCGTGTAACAAACATACAAAAAAACATACAGTCGAGTTAAGAACCTCCTGCTTTTTGGAATTCGGTGGTGTGGCTATAGCGGTACGTTTTTAAGGCCTTTAGATGGGTCAAATGACAATATTCAATTTAAATTATTGAAAGACTGTGTGAAGCTATCACCATGGAAAATATATGATATACTTAAAGTTATAAAAAATCGATTTAATTGAATACAATTTTAAATATATTACCACTTTTGATGTAAAAAAATACTGTAGATCCTGTTTTAGCATTGATTGCAAAATTTCTCGAAAACGAATAGTTAATACAACCAACACACAAAAATTGGTGACTTTAAGAAATTTATTTTTATTGAACACATTTTTTTAAAACTTATTTGAAAGTGATGAAAAGTAATAAAAACATGTAAAAATCGAGAATTGGGCGTTCGGTTTCAACGTAACAGCCGCGTTAAAGCCCGCATTGATTTGAACTTAAAATGAATACACTTACTTTCGATATTATTGAAACACGTATCAACCTGCTCGGATTAAGTGATATTAGCGCTTTAACGTGAATCTGGGGGCACGGTAGTAGTGCGTCCTTTAAGACGAGCCATAAAAACGAGGCACTACCTACCTACCTTTTCTGGAAGCGTTTCGTCGTTTTTTTTTTGGAACCATCATAGCTTGGGTCTGGATAATACCAGAAAGTTGATTTTAGCAAGATAAGATGTACTTGGCAGACATACTAGTACTAAACATACTAAGTATCAATGATCTACCTTTAATGTTTTCAGATTTATTGACATACGAAATAAGTCGATTTCGTGACTCACTCACTTATACACCCACTCACAGATGATCATCTAAACCTCTAGGGTACTTCCTGAAGTCCTAGAATACAAACATTTGGAATGTAGTAAGAATTGTACATACACAACGGAAAAATAAAGAAATTGTAAACTTTCCCCTCCAACTATATATAAGAAATATGTTTCATCGTATTTTCGAACCGATAAACCTTCGATCTTAATATCCGTTGGATTCTACTTGAGACGTCTTTTCCAACTTTGAACAACTCATGTATCTAGACTTAGCTTTTTGACGATGTTTAGGGTTCCGTAGTACAACAAGGAACCCTTATAGTTTCGTCATGTCTGTCTGTTCGTCTGTCCGCGGCCTAGCTCCTAGACTATTAGTAGTTTAGAGCTGAGATTTGGCGAAGATATATTTAATAGGTAATAATGCGGAGCGAACTGTAAAAATAAAAAAATTAAAAACACTTTTTAAGGGTATATCCTCTACAAATAAAGTGGGGATGTTTTTTTTTTCTCAAACCCACTTGTGGGGTATCGTTGGTTAGAGCTTAAAAAATAGTTGTTAGTCTTCTAAGACCATTTTATAATTAAGGGTTCCGTTTTCGAAAAAATAGGGTTGAAAGTGCTAAATTTTGTTGAAGTCGAGTGGCCCCTTCCCCTAACAAATAAACCGCTGTACCTATTTGGAAAGTTGAAAAAAAATCATGAAAATAGTATTTACGAGTACAATGAATTTAAAAGAAAAACTATCACGGCTAAGTAGGCTTTCTTAGTTTAGGAGTAATAGTCGACCAACTTAAGATGTGCAGTTCGATTTGTAAAAAGTTCATAGATTTTTCATACAATATGTTCTATACCCAACCCGCACTGGGCCCGCGTGGTCGACTAAGGCCTAATCGCCCTGATTCAGGGTAGGCTCGAGCCCCTCGGTGGGGACGTATATGAGCTGTAATGATGATGATGATGTTCTATTATCAACTGAAAATATAATTTTGTTTTTTAAAATAAACATATATTTTTTGAAAAGGCTACGGAACCCCTACTTTGCGCGAGTCCGACTCGCACTTGGCCGGTTTTTTTTTCCTACAATTTTCACAGTTGCTGTTTAATTGCAAAGTTTTTATACACACTTTAATAGAACTCAACAAAAGCTAACGACTAATACTTAAAAAAGGGATAGTATTACGAGTTGAAAGTAAGCGTCTCATTTTAAATCGCGCACGCAGCGTAATTTTCTCGAAACATCGACGGAGCAGCGGTTTATTGTGATTTTTTGCACAGAGATTTTTGAGAGTGTGGTTAATGTTATAGACTACTAGTTAGTTAGCACAGCCTGGCAGTTACCGAGGGGTCTGAGGAAGACTCATTTATACGCTCACGCACGTCGCAACAGAGCAAGCCATCGTCGAACATCTCAACCGGAGCAAGCCATTGTCGAACATCTTAACCGATCTTGAACAGAGTAAGCCATTGTCGAACATCTCAACCGATCTTGACGAAATTTGGCATGCACGTAGTTTGTGTCATTGAAAAGAACATAGACTACTTTTTATCCCGTGACAATAGCAAAATCTGATCCAGTACCTGGGGGAACTGAAATATGTACTCTTTTTATGATCTTGACCTTGCAAAGGAGCAAAAAAATAGCCTCCCTGACGTAGTTCCTGAGGGATCTGGGGAAAACTCATTTCCTCGGTCGTGCACGTCGGCGTCGCAACGGAACAATGAATTGACGTGTTTTTAAACGACTTCAATAAAAGGAGTAGGTTTCTCAATTCGACCGTATATATTTTCATTTTTTTATGTGTGTTCGCGGATAACTTCGTCGTTTATGAACCGATTTTGATAATTCTTTTTTTAATGGAAAGGAGATATCCCAAGGGTGGTACCATGATAAAGAAACCAGGATCTGATTATGGAATCCATGAGAAATCGAAGGGAACCTTCGAAAATTGTAGTGGCGACTAGTGCGTTTGAAGTAGGTTTTTTTTTGTTTAAAATTATTGCATAGAAATAGTTGAGTGGGTGAGAAGTGACATAGACCACTAATCAGAATGACCCGATATAGTTCCCGAGAAATCTAGTAAAAACTAACTTCAAAGATTTGTGATTTTTTCAAAAGAAATAATGGAGGCGGTGGGAATTGACGTATGCACCACGATATTGATCCGGTGACATCTAAATAGAATAGAATAGAAAATCTTTTATTTAGAGCACAGTACAACGATTTCCAGGTACAATTTACAAACGACAGAAATAAACTATTGAAAAAATGGCTGTACTGTGCACCAAAACGGTACTGACTCAGCATAATATGCTGCAGTATACTCTGCAGCGCTGTTATTCTGCCAGAAACCGGTTCGGCGAACGAACGCACGCTCTTCACAACATGTTTAAAAATAAATAAAATAAATTAAAATTGAAACAATAAAAACATTAGATTTAAAAGTGGAGGTGAAAACTAATTTCCAAGCTTTGTGATATTTTGCACAGAGATTATTGAGGAGGTGGGAAATGATATAGACTACTATCAGCATAGCCCGGCATAGTTCCCGAAGGATCTGGAGAAAATTTGAAAACTCGCAAACCGCTTCCGGCTCACGACTTATCATCAAAACGATGTCAAACAGCTCCAAACCGCGGGCAAAAGCAAAAGCCCAGTCAATTTTATATTTTCTGTTGTTGTCAACCCCTCAAAAATTATTAATAATATCCTATTAAATATACATAAATTGATCAGCCCAATCGGTTAACATTGTGATAAGTAGTTTTTTTTAATGTTTTTTACAAATTTTTTTTTTTCATAAGCTTCGTCGTGTGTTTTAAGAGGGAAGAATAGTATGCACTCTCCATACAAAAATATAAAATATTTTTCCACCTCTTAATATATTCGATCATAATAATTTTAAGTACCTATGTCATTGACTAATTAAAAAAACAAGGTTTACCGGTTTTTAATTTTTCATTACAATTAATAAGTTCAATTTTATTTATCGGTTAGTGTTTTCATACAAAACATTTTTTTGAAATTACTTATTTATTTTTAATCAATAATTTAAAAAACGAAACCTATAAACATAGCTTTTACGTCAATAACATATTTAAAAATCATTAAGATCGAATAATATTCTGAGGTGGAAAAACGTTTTCCCTTTTTTGTATGGGGGGTGCTATTATTCCCTATCGGGTGTTCACTCTGTAGGCACATATAGGTACGTACGATAGGCTTTTAAGAGTAGTAAGGTACTTTAACTTATCGATGGTTTAAGGGGTTTTCAAAGGGTGATAGTGTAACAGCGCCCTAACGACAAGAGTGGGGCGGGTAGAATGGAACAATGGAACCAAATGTTACGTGGATTACTGCAGTATAAAACATTTTAGAGCTGTTTCCGGCTTAAACGGATACCTACGTTGGCTTTATCGGATAATAGATACATTTGGTTATCTTATAATTCAATTAAAATAATTTAGAATTATTAAATTTGGTTGGATATGAAAATACTTTACTTTGTGAAACAATATCAATATATATATACACTCACTACACTACCCTAGTACCCTACCCTACATAAAGAACCTTCTCCTGATAATGAAGAACTCAACAAAAAAAGAATTAGCGAAATTGGTCCAGCAGTTCACGCCTGATATATATTTTATTGTACATAAATATTTTACTGAAAACACTTAGAAAGGACGTATACAAAAGTGGACTTATATCTATAAGAGATCTCTTTCAGCCTACCTTACCGATCAATTATATAAAAATATTATACAAGCAAATACATTACTATTCATAGACTCAAAACTTCACAATGGCTTCATGCAATAATCATACAAATGAACTGAATAACTTTTTCAATGGAAACTGTGGTTAATTGGCAAAAAAAAATATTTTTCCATACAAATTTGGTCCCCATACAAAGCTAATAAAATTAGTCGGAAAAGATTTTTTTTTTTTCAACAAATTGCTCAAACATTTCTTTGGAAAGATATGAAGTTTAATTAATAGCCCTTGAAGAGTTTTGGATGGGGGTAGGGGAAGGGAGGATTAGGGGACAAAAAATACTGTATTTATTTTTCTTCATTGTATTTTTTCTATCCACAAATCACCTAATGGTAAGTCACGATGATGCCGAAAATGAAAGCGGGTATAACAAAGTTTCCCAACGCCCCATGGGGAAATAGCTATTTTATCTTCAAGCCGAAACACGTCAGTGCTGTTAACATTGATGTTAGGCGGCAAGATTCATATAAGATAGTGATAGCTCCACAAATTTCTTTCCATCAACCATTTCGGGTTTTGCAAAGTAAGACTCCACTGGAAATCGAACCCATGACCTTCTAATTTGAACTAATAGACTAAACATTTTGCTACGGGAGGCGGTAATAATTATTAAAATTGTTAGCTGCAGAGTCCAACTTCCTAGTGGAAATTGGTTAACAATTTTCTGCACGACCCATAAAAGACAAAGAACGAGACTATTCTCGTAATACTTCGAGACCGTTCGTGCCGTCATAATGCTCGAACTACGGCTCGAATTTCGAGAGATTTTTACTGAATACGATGTGTTTGTACCTACGCTTATTTGTACGATAGCTTTGGTTATTACCTACACTTAATTGCACGATAGCTTTGGTTATTACCTACGCTTCATTGTACGATAGCTTTGGTTATTACCTACGCATTATTGTACTATAGATTTGGTTATTACCTACGCTTACTTGTACGATAGCTTTGGTTATTACCTATGCTTACTTTTACGATAGATTTGGTTATTACCTACGCCTAATTGTATGATAGCCTTGGTTATTACCTACGCTTAATTGTACGATAGCCTTGGTTATTGGCGTTGACCATCGATATTCATATTATCCTAAAAGTGAGAATTCGCCACTAGCCTTCGACTAAAACCTCCACCGACCTTAAGATTTTTTTTTATAAGAACGGTAATGGTTAGTCCATTCACTTCACACCAGGAGGTCGCGGGTTCGATTCCTGGTGGGGTCAACTTGTAAGACTTGGTTTGGTTGGTGGTAAGGCTTTTTATAAGCCTGCCTGTCTATATACCATCATAATATTATCTAAGTCTTGCCGCCAAACATCAGTGTTAACAACATTGATGTGTTCCGGTTTAAAGATAAGATAGCCAGATCCCCATAGGGGAATCTTAGTAAGCCCGCTTCCATCTTCGGCAGTAAGAATTTGCATTTATTTCCTAAAACAGTGACAGGCATAATTTGAATTTAAGAAATGTAAATAAAATAGATATAGCCTATTTGAGACCGAGTAAGGTTAAAAAGTCAAATGAGGCAGTATATAAGATTCTACAACAAAATTCCAGAAAATGTAACTAGATGTCAGAGAATAAATTCATCACTCATGTCAAAAAATACTTGTGCTCTAGAGGATATTATAAAATAATAGATTATGAAAATGACAAAGATTATGTGTTGATTTCTTAACAAACACCATATCGTAAAAGTGTAATCTGAATCATGACATTATAATATTTTCAAGCGAGTTCCAAAAAGGAGGAGGTTCTCAATTCGTCTGTATCTTTTTTTTATGTTTGTTACCTCAGAACTTTTAACTGGGTGAACCGATTTTTATTTTATTTTTTTATTTAAAATCTAGTGCTTCCCGTGTGGTCCCATATAAATTTTATCAAAATCGGTGTAGTACTTTAGTAGAAAATTAACAAAAACCAAAAGTAATAATGCAAAAATGTACTAATTTGTTGCGATGGAAGTCGGTTTTTTAACGTGTTTAGCGTTTTCAATTATGTAATAGACAATTACTTATTACCTGTTTTCAATAAACGTCTTATAATAATATTATCTAGCGACAAACGGCCATCTTGGGCTGTTCAACGAACATCGCTTAACTGACAAACAACCCATTTGGGTTGTTTTTTACGTACTTTAAGGCGCCCCGATCGCATGGTTGAAAATGGTATACAAAGGTTGGTAAACTTTGGCGAAATGTACGCGAACTATAGGTCCGGCCATTAGTGCACTATTATCAGGCCTTAAACCCAGAGCTAGTAAAATAATTGTGGTATATAAAAAAAAAATAAGCCGGCCATATTTATTGATTATTTACGCGATTGTTGTGTAATTGTGTCTCAATTTTGATGAAATTAGCACGGAATTCTCAGTAAATTGAATTTATTCATATAGTAAGGTGTTATTGCGTTACTGTGAAGTGATTTTTACATAGTTTCCTTTTCGAAAAAACTCTTGTGAAAAAGTTCTGTGTTTTATCAACAAATTAGGGTTCCGTGACCAGTTCGAATCAATTCTGTGGGATTATAAGATGGAATGGTAAGTAAATTGCATGTATTTCTATTCTAAGGTATTACTGCTTTACTGTGTAGTGATTTTATCACCGTATCTTGTTCGAAAAAACTCTTGGAAAAATTATAAAAAACATTGTTTGCATCGGCAAGGAAAACAAATGAAAATCACATTGTAGCAATTTTTTTTTTAATTGTTTTTCCACTAGGCTATCTCTTTTTTGTTTTGTATCATGTAGATACACTACCGAGCCATTATAAAAACATCATTTTTAACTGTATTTATGTAGAATAGAAAAAGAAATAGTAAAACAAAACAAAAAAAAACAAAAAAAATCAAAACTTTCAAATTTATCATGTTGTATTTAATTTTTCTGTGATAGAAGAAATCTAAAAAAAATATGATCGAAAAGGAAATTTAATCAGCTTACTAGATCAGTAACTAGTTTTTATAGGTTTTATACAAAAATACTGAGAAAACCTCGGAAATCCGCAGCGCGGCCGACCCCCGCTAGGCTAGACCGGATGTACCTATCATATAGCAATATTTTTTTTATTTTTCTTTTGCACTAGGCTATCTCTTTTTTGTTTTGTATCATGTAGTTACATTACCTAGCCATTAGAAAACAATCATTTTGAACTGTATTTATGTAGAATATAAATACAAATAAAAAAACAAAACAAAAAAAACAAAGAAAAATCAAAACTCTTAAATTAATCATGTTGTATTTAAATTTTTTGTGATAGAAGAAATCTAAAAAAAATATAATCAAAAAGGAAATTTAATCAGCTTCCTAGATCAGTAATTAGTTTTTATAAGTTTTATACAAAAATACTGAGAAAACCTCGGAAAGCCGCAGCGCGGCCGACCCCCGCAAAACCAGACCGGAAGTACTTGTCGCGTGGGCGGCGTCGGGGCGTTTGATATGCTCGCGGGAAGGGTTATTTAAAAAATATATTTTTTAATTTTGAATTGAATATTGAACCCGGGCTTAGCCCCCATGTGTGGAATACAGCTTAACCGTCCCGAGTGGCGTAATGGTTAGCCCATTCGCTTTACACCAGGAGGTCGCGGGTTCGATTCTTGGTGGGGTCAACTTGTGAGAGTCGGTTTGGCTGGTGGTAGGGCGTTTTCTAAGCTCGCCTGGCTAGCTTCCACTATCTTATCTAAGTCTTAACACCAAAAATTTGTGTTATCAACATTGATGTGTTCCGGCTTGAAGATAAGATATCCAGTTCTCCGTTGCGTTGGGGAATCTTGGTAATCTCGCTTCCATCTTCAGCTTCATCGGTACTTACCATCAGGTGAAATGAAGCCAAGGGCTTACTAATTGTAAATAAAAGAAAAATATCCAGAAACTGTTTCAATAAACCTAAAAATTTTAAGTACAAGCTTTAATTTGAAAATGAATTTTAATTATTTCGTATTCTTCTCAAAAAACCCTTTTAATTGATACCCATTTCATGGGGATGCATAAAAATAACAGTTCCGCCATCTTTTGAAGTCCACCATAATGGATTTACACTGACGTCACTTAACTAACCATGCATTGTTCTCTAAACTTAACGTGTAAGCAAAATTTTAGCTCTATCATAAACCGGGAAATTGTTCATCTTCTAAGATTTGTCCCAAACTAAGACAGAGTAACTAACACGGCAAGCTAATTTATGTAATGCTTGTAAAAAAACAAATTTTCGTGGAAAAATAATAATTGAAAGATATTTTTTTATTAAAAAGTAGCTGTCCCGGCGAACTTCGTTACCCTACCCAACCCTAATCTCCCCTACCCTACACTACATTAATTACCCTTTCCTACCTTATCCTACCCTAGCCTACCCTTCCCTACCCTACACTACACTACCCTACCCTACCCTAAAACATTCTCCTGACAATAATGAACTTAACAAAAAAGAATTAGCGAAATCGGTCCAGCCGTTCTTGAGTTATAAATGGTGTAACTAACACGGTTTTCTTTTATATAAGTAAATATAAGGTTTGAGTGCTTAAGTTGGCCACTTTCAGGTGGCCACATACTGTGCAAGGGAGATGTGACTTCTCATCGACACCACAGATAAGAAAAAAATTTTGCCGCTCGTCGACACGACAGATAAAGAATAAATTCATTATTTTTGTAATACATAGGTGATTCCAAAAACAAAAATATTAGGGGAACCATAACTTAACCAAGCAGCAAACGTGGAAAATGCGAGACCTGAGAATTGCGCACCCAACAAATCGGGAGTCGGGAAATCGAAAAGAGCGTTCTTCTGTTTTAGTTAAGGCTTTAAGATTACCCAATCCGAGCAGGTTTATACGTGTAAAAATAATATCGAACGTAGGTCTATTCAATTTAAGTTCAAATCGATGCGGGCTTCAACGCGGCTATTACGTTGAAACCGAACGCCCAATTCTCGATTTTTACATGTTTTTATTACTTTTTTATACTTTTAAATAAGTTGAAATAAATGTGTTCAAATGTGTGAAGGAAAACATCGTGAGGTAACCTGCACACGCCTGCGAAGAAACTTGCAGGTTGTGTGTGAAGTCGACCAACCCGCACTGGGCCCGCGTGGTTGATTAAGGCCCGATCGCCCTAATTCAGGGTAGGCTTGAACCCCTCGGTGGGGACGTATACATGAGCTGATATTAATGAAAATGTGTTAAATTAAAATGAAAGGTCTTAAATTGACTGATTCCTGTGCGTTGGTTTCATTCAACATTAACTTTTTGTTTTCGAAAAATTTTGTAATCAATGCTAAAAAACAGGGTCCACTGTATATTTTTTTACATAAAAAGTGGTAATTTTTTCAAAATTGTATTCAATTGAATCGATTTTTTATTACTTTAAGTATATAAAATATTAATTCCACTGCGATAGCTTTATGAAGTCTTTTAATAATTTAAATTGAATGTTGTCATTTGACCTATCTCAAGGCCTTAAAAACACGTATTTTATTGCTATACGACTTTTATCGCCCCAATTTATAACACGTGAAAAAGACATGAAAATTGTTTCGGAGAAGACACTCATAGGTTGCCATGGTAACCGTCTGAGTGCTCGCTAGGGGAGGCCGATATGAACTGCACCATTTGAATTCCAAGTGCTATGCAAAGTGAATCTGAACGGATACTCATCTGAGGTGGTAACTGGGCTCGATTCGTGATACTATAGGTGTACGCTTATATACTTCAGTACGATAAATACTGGTGGTTACATTAGGGTTGCCATCCCCAAATTGGAAATACTAGGACATTTCTGTATAAAAACAGGACGAAATATAAGAACAATAGTTAGTAGCAATTATGCAAAGAATATAGGATCAATTAATCTCAACTAATAGCAAAAATTAAGCTGCAGTCCCTTCATAAGCTGGGTATTGTATTCTCATTTATTGAAAATTTCTTAGAGAAAGTCTCTAAGGTTTAAGAAGTCCCTGCCTAAGACTGTAATCTTGTGTTTGGCTTTTTTTTGATGCTCTTCAATGTCTACCGCACCTCTACTGGGTATAGATATACTCGATTCTCAAATAAGATAATTCACCCAAAACCCAGGACACTACTTAAAAACTATCCAGGACACCCCAAAAACAGGACACGTCCTGGGAAAACAGGATGCTTGGCAACCCTGGGTTACAAGATCAGAAAAGGGATTCGAACCCCTGCAAAATGGATTTAGATTTATTTTGCATTAATATGTTCAGCAAATAAAGCTTATTGTAATGGACACTTTGAAAAGTTTTTTGTAAAACTCTGAGTATTATTAATCTTTCATAAAACTTACTTTCAAGTACTTATAGTTCGACTTATTTTTGGTTTTTTATTATTCTTTTCCCACATTAATACAACTGTATTTATAACTTATCAGATACCGGTTTCGGCCATCATAAGTAATATATAATTCCAAAAACCGGTCAAGTGAGAGTTGGACTCGCGCACTGAGGGTTAGGTCTCAACTGTACAGAAGATATTACCAGATCTTAATTGATGTGTTACATTATGTTAAAACGAAAGTTTATACACATTTGTTTAGCTTAGTCCGTGAACGCAAAGAATCCTAGGGTCGCGGGGGAATAAGTAGTGTAAATATGCCGGTTCTGGACCAGAGGGATGAGGTATACCAATCATAGCGTAGTATTTCATATGACGTCACAGCGTCGGTAGCCAGGTTCTTTGGAATTCAGTCGCTATGGAGCGTTATAAGGGAGACAACGTACGATACATCGATATATATATATATATATATATATATACTAAATGTCTTGGGTACGATATATGTGGGCGCGTTTTACAAAAACAATGATTTTGCCAATTTTTCTATAATTGCCTGGCAAATTTTGCAATCATTACCAAATTCATCACCTTAAAGAAGGAATAGAATTAGAACATGGGTCCAGAAGTTTGAGGAAGGTCTCCTCAAACTTCTGGACCTTAACACATTAACAGTCCCCATGCAAGCATTCCAAAACACGCCGTATGTCCATATATTGTGTGAGCCCGTAGAGTAACACAGGGCTTGTGTACCTCATAGGGTAATGGTAATGGTAATGGTAATGGTAATGGTAAGGACGGGCTGGTTTCCGCAACCAGGCGCCCGAGCGCCCATTTTGCGTGGTTAGCTGGCATCACTGCCAGCTCAGCTCCTCCAGGAAGTCCAGTAGCCCCCGCAGGTTGCCGACGACTTCCGGGAGTGTCCTCAGGTCACCGAGATACTCGGCCCTGTATGCTGCCACCTCTTTGCAATCCAGAAGGATATGGGCAGCTGTCTCTTCGGCCTCCATGCACGCGCGGCACAGTGGGCTGTCCGTAATTCCTAGGGTGAAAAGATGTTTGTTAAAGTAACCGTGTCCAGTGATGACTGCTGTTACCTGTCGGAGCTGGAGTCTACCCAACCTCAGGACCTTCCTGGCCAGGCCATGGTTAGTCTGTGGTAGGGCCAGTCTCGCCTGACGGCAGGTATCAAGTCCTGTCCAATACCGGTTATGTTCTGACCTAGTGCGCTGCCGCAGAGTTGATCTGAACCAGCCTGTGGGGAGGGGTAAGATGGGTTCCGGTCCCACAGCTACGAGTTCTGACCCTCTCCTGGCTAGTTCGTCGGCTGCGTCGTTTCCTCGTGAACAGCTGTGTCCCTTAATCCACTGCAGAGTTACGTTGCTGTGGTGACATACCTCCGTCAGTCTTTGGTGACACTCGTATATTAGCCCTGAAGTAATGACATTACTTTGCAGGGCCAGTAGAACTGCTCGACTATCTGAGAGGATACGGATAGAGTAGTTCCGTACCCTTCTAGCGGTGACTGCATTGGCAGCCAGAATGATGCCCATACATTCTGCCTGAAAGACTGTGTTGTACGCACCGAGTGGTCTGGCTATCCTTATGTTTAAATCTTCTGAGAAGACCCCGCAGCCGGTTCCTTCTCCAGTTTTAGATCCATCTGTGAAGATTCGTAGGTCAGTTAGGTTCTGACCTTCCCATGAGTCTTCGAAGAGCTGTATCTTGTATTTCTTATCGAATACGTACTTTTTCGGGATTCTGTCGTTAACGGCCGCGAAAAGCGGTTGTTCCGAAACGATGGTGTCCAGAAGTTCGACGTGAGGGACCCTCTCCTTGCTCCATAGGTTCAAAAGCTTTAGTCGTACCGCAGCGCTCGCTGCCTCCTGCTGGATAAACAGCTGCAGCGGCGGCACGTCCAGCAAAGTCTCCAGCGCTGCTGTTGGTGTTGTCCTCATGCAGCCGGAGACAGCCATGCACGCTGTCCTCTGGAAACTTTGGAGTTTATTTACGACAGTCGAAAGTTTGGTTCGTGGCCACCAGACCACCGCGCCGTAGCTTACCATGGGGCGAATTACCGCTGTATAGAGCCACACAATGATCCTTGGGGTAAGACCCCATTTCTTACCTACCATTCTACGGCACTGCCACAGAGTTACTGTGGCTTTGTTTAACTTACTATTTAAGTGACTACTCCAATTCAGCTTACTGTCAAGTATTACCCCTAAGTACTTGACCTCCGGTGAAAGTTGTAGAGCTGTGTTAAATAACTTGGGTAAATTATAGTTACCCAGGTTCCGCTTTTTAGTGAACATAACCAGTTCCGTTTTCTTGGGGTTCACGGACAGTTCAAACTCAGTGCACCACCGTTCCACGATTCGTAGCGCAGACCGAGTGACATCGCAGACTATGTTTGCAAACTTACCTGATATAAGGATGGCCAGATCATCTGCATAGCCTACAGTGAAGTAGTGATGTCTGTTTAGAGTGGTAATCAGGTCATTTACCACCAGATTCCATAGTAGCGGGGATAGTACGCCTCCTTGGGGGCATCCTTTCGCGACTATGGCTGTACATGCCTCACCTTTGTCCAGCTTGACAACCCGCTGGCTAAGCATATTCCTAATCCATTTGGTCATGGTCGGGTTTACGCCGTGCTTGCGTAGCGCCGTCTCTATACTGGAGAAGTTTGTCTTGTCAAACGCATCTTCTATGTCGATGAAGGTGCCTAGGCACATGGCCTGATTATGAATCGCTGCTTCGATTTTGCTGACAACAGCGTGAAGGGCTGACTCTGTAGATTTACCTTGACTGTACGCATGTTGGTTGCGGTGCAGTGGTATGTTTTTCAACGCATTTTCCCTCAGGTCTCTGTCGCAGAGTCTTTCTAACGTTTTCATAAGAAACGATGTGAGACTAATGGGTCTGAAGGATTTGGCGTCAGTATAATCGCTTTTGCCTGGTTTAGGCAGGAATATCACCTTTACCTCTCTCCAATTGTATGGTACGTACCTGTGGGCAAGGCACGCTCTGAGGATGATCGTCAGGATTTTAGTGAGTGGATCTTCCCCCCATTGCAGAAGAGCGGGGAAGATTCCATCACAACCGGCTGCTTTGAAAGGTTGGAAGCTGTTTAACGCCCACTTTACTTTGTCTGCGGAAACCACCTTGTCGGCAACGGCCCAGTCCCCCACAGTTGCATATGTTTCTTCTACATTCCAACTTACCTCTTGCACTATTTGGCAGTCGGGGAAGTGTGTCTGTAATAGTACACATTCCGCCTCCTCAGGCGAGTTGGTGAGAGTGTTGTCGGGTTTCTTTAGCGATCCCAGATCTTGATTTGGGCCGCTGGAGAGGACTTTTCTTACCCTGTTTGCTTGGGAATACGATTCCACTCCATCGCAGAAGCTGCGCCACGATGCAGTGCTATAGTGTCGTATCCTTTTCTTGTATGTAGACTTGGCAGTTTTGTAGTTATCCCAGTCCTGTTCGTTACACGTGTTCATTGCTCTGTTAAATAGCCTCCTGACCTTTTTCCTGAGCCTCTCCAGTTCAGGTCCCCACCAGTTTACCTTTTGACTACCGTTCGCTGGTGGAATGATCAGGGGACAAGTTTCTTGGTATGCGTCCTTTAGGCAGTCTGTTAGGGCGTCTACTTGAAATTCAATTTGATGGGTGCCTTCCAATCTTGGCGGGACCCCCAGCCCTTGCAATTTCTGTTCCACTTTAAGGCGGTATGCAACCCTGTCGGTCTTACGAGGGTTCCTGCGAGGAGGAATTACCGCAGTGTTTACCTTGAGGTCGAACCGGATCCACCTGTGCTCCGAGCATGAAGCTTCCTCGGACGCGACATGCCAGTTGGATACTAGTTGCGTTACCCGGTTGGTTGCTAAGGTGATGTCTATTATAGTCCTACTTCTTCTTGTGACGAAGGTAGGTACCGAACCTCTGTTCAAGATATTGAGGTTGGTAGTGAAGAGATAGTCCACTAAGATCTTACCTCTCTCGTTACAGCTTGTCATGCCCCAGAGGGTATGGTGCGCGTTGCAGTCAGTTGCAACAAGCAGCTCCAGTCCATTGTTCTCGCAGTGTAGGATCAGCCTCTCCAGGTCTTGTGGTGGTGGGTCGTCGCTATCAGGCATGTAAGCCGAAGCAATGACCATTTCTGGTAGGCTGTTTTCTTGAGCGCTCTTGAGCAGCTTAATGCCGCTCAGGTCCCTAGAACAGAATTCCGTTAACGGTTGTGCTGCCACATTTTTAGTGGTGAATATAGCTGATCTGGGGCTCTCAGGCCCGCCGAAAGAATATAACTTACCTCCGGCGTTGGAGAGCCCACATATTTTTCCGGCCCTAACCCACGGCTCCTGGATTAGGGCTATTGCAGTTTTATTGACCTCCAACCATTTCCGGAGCTGAGCCGTTGCGGTTAAACTGTGTTGGAGGTTGATCTGGAGGACCCTAGAGAGTGAGGAATGAGTCGCCATCTTGTGACAGCAGACTCTCCTCCTCCTCAGGTCCTATTGTGAGGTTGTCCATTCCCTCGGCGCACTCGTCCCCCCCACCGGAGAGAGCTATCTCCGGAGAGCTGGAGCGTGTGCCCGTAGGGAGCGAGCCAGGAGGTTCCTGGGTCTCGACAGCCTCTGTGCTTTCTTCTTGACCGGCCGATGCCGGAGTTTGTGAGTCGGTTACGTTAAACCTCCATTTTGGCCCTTGGAATTTGACATAGACCTTCCCCAGCATGAAGGAAAGCCTACGCCCACGTTCCACGAGGACCTTTACGACGTCGTCCGGAATGCTGACCACGACGAATGTACCATTAGGTTGCAGGTCAACCTTGTGTATGCGCCACCGGTGAATCTCAGCCCATAGGTTCTGGTGTTTCAGCGCGAGTCCAATGTCCCGCACCTCGGTCCAAGTTCCCGGAATTAGGATGCCCCCTAACTTTTTGCGGGGTACCTCAGATTGGCGTTTCACCGCCAGCTTTTCACCCGATGGTAGGGTGATGTCTTCAATGGCTGTTCTGAGCCAATTAAGTGTGGCCTGGTTGGCGCACCAGAGCTTCAGAACGCCGCCCGTGTGTACGGGCCGACCTTCGAAATCCGGTCCATCTCCCGCCCTGCTCGACGCAGCCTCTGTGAGGAGTCGGGTGTGCAAGGTGGTTTGGACACTTTCTGCCTCTACCTGCGTCAGATGACCCGTCGTCACCGTGGTAACGACAACGGCCAGGTCATCAGACGCAGCGCCCGCGTAGCTGGCGCGTTGGGAGTCATTCGGATAGCCCATCCGTAGCTGCTTGCGCTCGCCCCGTGGAGACGTAGTGTCATCGAGGCGAGCCCTTTTGTGCCCGGCAGTGGCTCCCCCCCCCCAGCTTGCGAGGTTTTAGCACGATTCTCCGATCCACTAGTGCTGGTTGCGGTCACGGGTGGTCGCGCAGTGGTAGGAGCTTGGCTCCCCGTTGCGGGCCTTCCGTAACCGGCGGCACTAGTGGCTGGAGATGTGCTGCTTTGTACAGCTGCAGCAGCAGCTGCCTCTGCCTTCTTCCTATACATGGTTCTGCGCCTCCTTGCGCTAAGCCTTTTGGCTCCCTTAGTCTGGTCCGGATAGGCCCGAGCGGGTTGTTCCCTATTTTTCCTGCTCTTTCCGGAGACCAGAGTCCAGCCGTCACCGATGCGGCTTAACCTATCGGCCGTCTGTGGGTCCTCAACACCCTCCATAGGGCCTCCCTTGCCAGTCACAGATTGCTCCGTAACCATGCTTGGGGGGACCAGGGAGGGTCGAGGCTCCTGCTGCGGCAGTACATCCTGCACTTCCATGGGCGTTTCCAGGGTAGTCACGGGTTTCCCCGTGCCCAAAATCCGAGAATCCCTGGAGGTGGAGGATAGTGGTAGTTGATTGGGGAGGGAAGGGGGATGGGCCTAAAGAAACTCGGGTTTCTCCTTGGCCTTCTTCTTCCTATTTTTCTTCCCTTTAACGGGATTGGTCCCAGATGCCTGAACCCGAAGCCCTGTTTGCGGAGTCCCGGACTCGCCTGTCACTCCTGAGAAAGTCACTGATTTCTCTGTAACCTTTCTCTGAGAGGCAGGGGGGTCTAGAACCTCCGTTGTAGAGGGGTTGAGAGAGGTCGCTGGTTGGCCATCGGCTTTCGCCGTTGACTTTCCTGCGCCCTGCGTCGCCCCTAAAGGGTTGCCAGAGCCTTCGGGTTTCCCCTCAGGCGCCGACGGTTTTGGTGTTTTGGATCCTAATGAAGCCATGGTCCAAATTATTTATCACTTCATCCTCCCGACTTCCCACCCTCCATGGAGCCCGCACCTTTGGGGATGCCTCATTGTGACACCAGGATTACCGGGAGGATATAGGCGTGTTGAGTTGGAGCTCAATGCGCGACATCGGAAGCTCGAGATGTGCAGGCTGGGCGGGCGTAAGGATCCACCGACCAGATGTATCCCGCACACTCTTGCCTCGTCAGCATGGCCGAGTCCATCCCACCTAGGTGGGACCCCCCCACGCCTCGCCAAGTGACCCCTGAGGGGGGTCACAAGCCCATTCCCCACGTGCTGGCTAGACACGGGGATACCGTTTTGCCTGAATCTTGGGCCAAAGAGGGCATGTTGCCTCCCAGTGGTAACACCCTGACCTCCGTTTGGCTCAACCCTCCAGGATCCCATTCTCCAGGCGTACGGCGATCTACTGCGCAGGGCTTAGCGCAGGTAGGTCCAATTTAGTCTGTTAGGCCTCACCTACTAGTCCCAACAGATCCGAGCAGAGTTTGCCGTCCCTGGTGAGAGATCCACTCTGAAGGAGCGAATCTGTCGCCAGACACGTTACCGGTGGGCGCCGGGCAGAGGAGTAGTGTCATGAGCCGATCAAGCCCGACCAATAAATAATTTTATGGGCCAGTCGAGATCGCCCCATGCCCCCACTCCCCCACCACACTTGGAGGCCTCTGCTTTGCCCACCATACCTCATAGGGTACACGAACTCGGAGGACCGCTCCCCGTGTACCACTTACGGTACACCGGACTGTTAATGTGTTAAAGAAGCATCCAGTGTACTCAACTCAGTGACGAGTTTGGTAATGTTTTTAAAGTTTCCGCCGCGCAATAGGGGATCGGACTGTTAGTCATTTGGTCACTTTTTATGATCTGTCAAAAACGAAATTTTGTTCTAAAAATGTTTGAAATACCCACAAGTGACTTCATAGATTTTAAGCGTCATTAACGAACTTATTCCTGTGAAACTTTTATTACATCGTCTCAACCTTTTTCGTCTGTGTGTTGCGTGACGGCAAAGATATTATTACATCGTCTCAAACTTTTTCGTCAGAGCAGACGTGATCGTTTCGTCCTCTGTACCGTAGCTCCAAGACGAGAGCAGCCATGATCGTTTTGTTTTCTGTACCGTAGCTCCAAGAGGAGTTAAACTTTTATTACATGATCGTTTTGTCCTTTGTACCGTAGCTCCAAGACGAGAGCAGCCATGAACGTTTCGTGCTCTGTAAATGTCTATAATGTGAAAAAAAAATCCTTTTACCATGGTTTATTAAAAAAACTATTATTTTTTTTGTGAATTTGATCAGTTAAAAATTTAAGACTTGATGGAAAAACAAAACAAGCAAAGTTTCTGAAACTTCAAGCGGAGAGCAATTTAGGAAATCATATTTCAGATTTTATTTTTGATGCAATCCGATCCCCTATTATGGCAAAATTGGGAGACTCAATGTTTTGTAAAACGCGTGCACACAAAATGTACGCTGCCTCCCGTAAAACGCTCCATGGTGACTGAATTCCCAAGAGCCAGCAGACTACGAATTGATATACCCCCCGCGCCCCTCGGATTCTTCGCGTTCACGCAGTCAGCTAAACAAATATAAACTTTCTTTTGGGACACCTTATATGTACCTGTGTATTCTTTCTCGCTAGCCTTCTACTCAAACTGTAACGCGGCACGCTGTAATGCGTTCATCTTTCATTCGATCTTTTTTCATTCCATCTATTTCTACTTTTACGCATGCGCTTTTATACGCATGCGCTTTCTACCATCCAACAGTTCTAATCTATCATTAAACTTTCATTATATAATAATTATTTCTCTGCTTTCTTAAAAGAACCTTTTTCGGGTAAGATAAAATTATATTTTTATGAAAAGTGTTTAATGTATCATTGTAATTTTTATTTTCTTTTTAGGTCTATAATTTAACATTAAATACTTTATGTAAGCACGCATATTTAAACCACGCCCTTATAGTACTTACAAACCATACCTACAAGTCGTGCTACAAAACTAAAAACAGTAATAACGCTTCTAGCAAAGAGGATATAAGACTTCTAGAAGGAAACATTTATATGAAGCGGATTGATTCATAAAGAAAATTACAAATCAAAATTGCCGTTGTATGGGGACCTTTAAATTTTGCCAGAGTAACCAGGTACTTCCACCTGGTAGTATCCTTATCAGTTCATATACGTCCCCACCGAGGGGCTCGAGCCTACACTGAATTGAATCATACCTGTAATAGTATTACCTGGTAGTATATTAGTAATGATTCATAATCATCATATCAGCCGAAGGACGTCCACTGCTGGACATAGGCCTCCCAAGGATTTCCACGACGACCGGTTCTGCGCTGCCCGCATCCACCAGCTTCTCACGACCTTCACCAGGTCATCGGTCCACTTAGTGGGAGGCCTGTCTACGCTACGTTTTCCAATGCGCGGTCGCCACTCGAGAACGTTACCGCCTCATCTGTTCTGCCCCGCCCACTAGTAATGATTATTATCTAGCAAAGTTTCATAAAAATTGTAAGAGCTTTTTTTGAGATTTTTTCTATGGCAACCTAGGAAAAATTTGAACAAAATTGTTCAAAAAATTTTCAGAAAAAACTTAGTTACAAATGTAATTTCAATCTCGCCACAAGTTTAGCCGCTAGGGAAAGCGTGACCGATGGACCGGCTGGCAGATGGACGGACGGACGTTTTTGGCACACATGTTTTTGTTCCTCATTTGTTATGCGGACAGCGATGGAGTGGAACTACTTGCCTGCGACTCCTACAATTTGGGGTTCTTGAAGGTGAGAGTGAATAGACATTATTTAAGTTTGCGTGTACCATCCTCGACTACATCGTTACTTACAATCAGGTGAGATATAGTCAAACGCACTCAAATTTTAAATAAAAAAAATAATAAAAAAAAATATCCATAAACATACCGTCTATTATATTATGTACAACTTCCTCAATCAATGTATCTTTTTTTTTCCTCTTATGTTGTGCAATAAAGTGTTTTCAATCAATCAATAAGGAAAACGAATGCTAGTCATCTGAGTTACTTTTTATCATGTGTCAAAAACTACATATTGATCTAAAAATATTATAATTATCTAGGCGTGACGTCATAGTTTAGCAGCGTCATATAATATGTACTCATTTTGTGATTTTGGTGAATTAAAAATCGAAGACTTGATGGAAAACAAAACGAGTAAAGTTTTCCGAAGTTTAAGTAGGAGGGCAATTTAGTGATCAACAGTTCATAATTTATTTCTGATGCTGTCGTCATCCCTATTATAGATAGAACATATTATTTGATATAATTTTAAACAAAAAAAAACGACTTCAAACAGGAAGCTAAGGTTCCCCTCGATTTCTCTGGGATGCCATCATCAGATCTTGGTTTCCTTATCATGATACCACCCTTGGAATATCTCCTTTCCAACAAAAAAATAATCTTCGAAATCGGTTCATAAACAACGAAGTTATCCGCGAACACACATAAAAAATATATATATTATTATTATTGTTATTATTATTTATTTTACTTCAGATAACATAATCCATATTGTGTTAGTAACAGTCTTAAAATTAATGTTAGTATAATTTAAATCTATGTATATCTTGAGGTATGTGATATATGCGGTCGAATATATGAAACCTCCTCCTTTTTTTTTTGATATATTTTTTACTCGATGACAGCGACATACCGTTTCTTAGTGATGTTAGCAATTGCTCGTATTTACTATAGTAGACACAAAGCTATTAAAGCTATTTCCTTCAAAGTTAGCCCCGTTTGATGTAGAACTACTTAGTACTTAATTGATAACTGGTAATCGAATTCCATTGGCTTTGAGCGGTTTGCTGTGGCGCGCGGTTAATTTAAACTTAACTAGCCTTTCTACCGCAGTTTCGCATCTAGTTTAAACCTATATATATCTTGTTTATTTTACCGCTACAAATATGGTAGGTACATTTCACCATACCTATATTTTTGCGAATTTTTTACGCAATATTTTACAACTCATACATTATTGATATCGCATTTAAATAAAAGAATAGCTATTCAGCTTTAAGAATATTATGTAACTTAATAACAATATCTTTTTATTTTGAGGTCTGGATATCGTGTTACAAAAACAAGAAGCCACCCCCGTAGAGCCCCACCGGCACAGTACACTACAAAGAGGCCATTTTGGGTGAATCATTAAATTTAAAAAAAAACAACGTGAGACACGAGTTTCACAAACAATCTAGTCGATAGACGAGTAAGTACATATACAGGTTGACTTTTAATTAGTTCTTGATAGCAACGGATATGCATGTACTCGTGATTACAAACAACTTTCCCAAAGAAACATTATTAAAATCAGAAAAAAAAAATTGGTCCACTATACATAATAACTAGCTGTCCCGGCGAACTTCGTACCGCCTTACATTACATTACACTGCCCTGCCCTACCCTACACTACCCTACACTACACTACACTACCCTACCCTACACTACCCTACCCTACCCTACATACACTACACTACACTACCCTACCCTACACTACACTACACTTCACTACCCTACCCTACACTACCCTACCCTACATACACTACACTACACTACCCTACCCTACACTACTCTACACTACCCTACACTACACTACCCTACACTACACTACCCTACCCTACCCTACACTACCCTACCCTACACTACCCTACCCTATTCTATCTCTCAAGTTGGATCGAACTGCACATGGTGTGCGAATTTTATTATAATCGGTTAAGTGGTTTAGGAGTCCATTGAGGACAAACATTGTGACACGAGATTTATATATATTAAAAATATATCAAATCGGCAAAAATTTCATATTTTCATATTTGACATATTGTTTTTTTGGGAAAGTTGTTTGTAATTACGAGTACATTTATATCCTTTGCTATCAAGAACTAATTAAAAGTCATCCTATATAAAAGATAGTCGTGTTAATTACACTATTTGTAACTCAAAAACGGCTGGACCAATTTTTATGATTTTTGTGTTTTTGCATTTGTCTTCGTAGGGAATAGGATAATAAGTATTATAATATGAAAAAAAATATCAGTCAAAAAATAATTGGCTTCAGGGCAGGGTAAGGGTATTGTAGTGTAGGGTAGGGTATTGTAGTGTCGGGTAGGGTAGGGTAGTGTAGTGTAGGGTAGGGTAGTGTAGTGTAGTGTATGTAGGGTAGTGTAGGGTAGGGTAGGATAGGGTCAGATCCTGGTTTCCTTATCATGGTACCACCCTTGGGATATCTTCTTTCCAACAAAAAAATAATCATCAAAATCGGTTCATAAACGAAGAAGTTATCCGCGAACACACATAAAAAAATAAATGATATACCTATACGGTCGAATTGAGAAACCTCCTCTTTTTTTTGAAGTCGGTTAAAAATGGTCTTTGAAAAAAAAGGGACAAAGGTGTAGATGGATTTAAGGGATTTTCAATAAATCCTTATTGAATCATGTTATAACTTTATTGCTCAAAGGCTACGTTCGAAAACCATTATAAATTATTTATGTCTACTACATAGGTAGGCTTTAATTTCAGTTTGAATAATAAAATATTAGTAGAAAATTACAAATCACAAATCAGCCATCGCCCCCCTAAACCGCTTCTACACCTTTCTTTGGGTGCTTTAGCTTTATCGACCACTTTGAGATAGACTGCCTTAGACGGATAAGCTTCAAGAGACTAAATCCGAGCATTTCGATCTGTGATAAAATAACATCGAACGTTACTCTGTTAGTTTAAGTTCAAATCAATGCGGGCTTTAAAGCGTCGGCGGCTCAACCGGTAACGACTCGGTCCCTCTAACCAGAGGTACCGGATTCAAATCTGGACGGCCAATGTACCAATGAGTTTGACAAAAAAACTTACGTACATATACTTACCGATTGTTTAAACGGTGAATGAAAAACATCGTGAGGAAACCTGCACACACCTGCAAGGAAACTCGCACGTTGTGTGTGAAGTCGACCAACCCGCACTGGGCCCGCGTGGTCGACTAAGGCCTGATCGCCCCAATTCAGGTTAGGCTCGAGGTCCTCGGTGGGGACTTACATGAGCTGATATGATGAATGCGGGCTTTAACGCGTCGGTTACGTTGAGACCGAACGCCCGATTCTAGATTTTTAGAGTTCCGTACCCAAAGGACTAAGACTATTACTAAGACTTCACTGACCGTCCTTCCGTCCGTCTATCTGTCTGTCACCATGCTATATCATGAACCGTAATAGGTAGATTAGTTGAAATTTTTGCAGATGATGTATTTCTGTTGCCGCTATAACAACAAATAATGAAAAAAAAAACTAATTTGAAAAAGTTTAAAAATAAGGGGGTCGAATCCATTCTAACTTTTTTTTTGCGATTTCAGCAAAGTCGTAGAATAAATGTTCAGTATGTTGAGTGGAAGCCCCAGTTAGCGGGACCTACACCAATTTTGTTACAGCCTGTATATTGTATAACTTACATACAATGATAAAAGTTAATAACTACTTAGTATTGTGTATTTTAACCACCTCCGTGGCGTACTTAACATCCATTAGCATCACATCAGGAGGTCACGGGTTCGATTCCCGGCGGAAGTTTGTATTACTCGATTTGGTTGGTGGAAAGGCATTTCCTAAGCCCGCCAGGAGCTACCATCATCTTATCAAAGACTTGCCGCCAAAGTTCAATGTTAAAAGCGTTGTTGATAAGATAGCCGTTCCCTATTGCGTTAGGGATTCTCGCTAAGCCCGCTTCCATCAGAATATGCTGAGTCAGTACCGTTTTGGTGCACAGTACAGCCATTTTTTTATAGTTTATTTCTAACGTTTGTAAATAGTACCTGGAAATCGTTGTACTGTGCTCTAATTAAAAGATTTTCTATTCTATTATATCTTTGACATCATCGTCACTTACCAGCAGGTGATATGATGCCAAGAGCTTACCAAGTTTGAATTGAGTATTAAGAGAATTTTCTGCATGTTTTTTTTTAACTTAATTAGAGTCCAACAATTAGAAATTGAATTTAAATCGATTCTGTTGCACTGCAAATAGTTGCCAGCTCTCGATTGTAATGATCAATTAGTGAGCACTATAGCTCTGAACAAAGGAGGCTATTTATATAACTATACAAAAGGAATAAGAATATCTTTTTAAAACTGTTTCGTCTCAATGGGTACCTATATTACGTTTTGCTAGTTCTTAATTAATTTATGACCTTTTAAACATAGAGCCTCGGTGGCGTAACGGCTAGGGCCGCCGCCTCCTGTCCGGTAGGTCGTGGTTCGAATCCTGCCACGTACCAATGTGATTTCGAATTTAGATTTCATATGTACGTTTATCCGACGCTCTTACGGTGAAGGAAAACAAAGTGAGGAAACCTGCACACGCCTGCGGAGAAACTCGCAGTTTGTGTGTGAAGTCGACCAACCCGCACTGGGCCCGCGTGGTCGACTAAGGCCCAATCGCCCTAATTCAGAGTAGGCTCGAGCCCCTCGTTGGGGACGTATATGAGCTATTATGACGAAACAAAGAATACACAGGAGAATGGTCTGATTTTATTACCTTTAAATTATATTTCACAGAGATGTTTTCTCTAATTTTCTGGATCATTGAAGTGTGAAATAAGCTTTCTTCTCTATGTACTTTGTAAGTTAGTCTTATACAAAATTGAGTTCATAATATTGTGAAGCTATAAACACTTAACTAACTTTTAACTTGACTTATTCTGTTTGACCTAATTGTTTATTGAATGAATGTGATCTTTATCTTATTTTTTATATTCTTTTATATAAATGTGATGTCTGAATTTTTTACTTTATGGATTTTTAGTCTGACAATAAACGAATTATTGTTATTATTAGTATACAGAAGCACAGTATTACAATATGGCTTACAGTAGCGCAACGCCTTTGATGTCACACGATGCCGCCACGGCGTAGATACTAGCAGTACTAGCCTGTAGCCAGCCTTCCATTGCACTACTATTAGCCGCTATATTGTAATACTATAACTTAGATTTAAAATGCAACAGGCCGTTAATTAGGATTTTTTTTAAAGTTTCTATGGCGAGGTATTGATAGGCTCGAGCCTACCCTGAATCAGGGCGATGAGGCCTTAGTCGACCACGCGGGCCTAGTGCGGGTTGGTCGACTTCACACACAACCTTCGAGTTTCATCGCAGGCGTGTGCAGGTTTCCTCACGATGTTTTCCTTCACCGTTAAAGCAATCGGTAAGTATATGTACGTAAGTTTTTGAAAAACTCATTGGTACATTGGCCGTCCAGTTTTATAAACCATACATAATTATATTTTTATAACACATTATTTATAACGCAACGGTGTAGTATGGAAACCTCAGTGTGCTACTCCGACTCGCACTTGGCCGGGTTATCGATTTATTTCTTAAAGCTAAAGCAATCGGTAATGATATGTACGTAAGTTTTTGAAAAACTTATTGGTACATTGGCCGTCCAGATTTGAACCCGATACCTCTGGTTAGTTAGATGGATCGAGTCGTTACCGGTTGAGCCACCGACGCTTTTTTCGTTAGTCGAAAACTAATGTCTTTTTCTTTATGAGTAGAGAAAACTACCACACTTTTGCACTTTTTCAATGTTTTTTTCGTTTCGATTAAAAACTACAATTTATTTTAAAAAATCCAACGGGCTTAGTGAAGTGTTTGTTTAATTAGACTAATCGAATAAGAAAATTTAGAGTTACTAAATCGGTCTGGTTTGCCTATAGAATGCAAATCTCTGTTTTAAAAGAGGTTTCTTTGATATATTTTTTTCTGTTATAAAAGTTAACAAATCGTGTTTCTGCAACTGACAAAATAAAGTCATTAAAGTGAAGAAACAGATTATAAAATATCACTTTCACATGTTTTGTAATTGCTTTGAAAAATCGAGATACCAACGACCAAAGTTTCCAATGCGTCGTCTTGGTGCTTAATAGACTCTTTCTAATGATCATAAAATAGTAATTACATCACATAACGTCAATGTTTGTGAAAAACAAACATCATCATTGTTTAATAATGTCAAAATAAAATCATTGATACAAATACTGAATGTCATTAGAATATGAAAACTATGGGACACGAGAAGATATATACATTAAAATATGTAATTATACAATAAATATAGGGATTAGTATTAGTCCTCCAACAAATAATATAACCTGAGACTGTAATTAGGATTATGACATTACTAGCTGTTTCCCGCGGCTTCACCCGCGTGGACAACGTTTCCATGACTTTTCGAGGGTGCGCAGTGCGCGAGCCGCAAGCGGCTCGTGAGCATGGAAAAAAGTAGGCCTACTTAATTTCAGCCAGATACGTTCAGTAGTTTTTGCGTGAAAGTAACAAACATACATCCATACATTTTTACAAACTTTCGCCTTTAAAATATTAGAAGGATAGAATTTGTAACAGACATTAATTATTTTATTGACAATTTGAAAAGTGTGTAGGTACCCTATTTAAAATAAATATTTTGGAATTGGATTTATTGAATTTGTCATTAATGCCTTTGACAAGACAGTTCACATGGACAACACCTGGTTACGAGTAAAGTACGTTTGGGGAATTAGCTGCAGTACACCTAAACGTAGTTCTGGAAATATGTTGAAGTATAAAACAATTTTACAAAAAAAATATAATTAAATATGTATATTTTTATTTAGAATTTATAATTAATTTTAATCACTTTCACTCCTAGACTAAGTATCTTCAGATTCGTCGCCTACATTATTAATTAAAGACTGTAAAAGATTCGCGCATACCCATGCTAGTGTAACGTCGGCGACGTCGCGATTGAACTCAGGGAGGCCCCTTTGTCGCAACCGTTTGTCACGAGCCGGCAGCGGCGAGCGGCATTTATCAAAAGTGCAGCTAACTCAGCGAACTAACTTTATAACGCGAGAGTCAGCCATTGCATCGCTCCCCTCGACCAAAGTATATAATATATTAGTACTGACATACAGTATGGACACTCCCTGCCGCTCTCTAGATGGCGACCTCATCCCCTCGTCACCCAGATTGATACAGATTGGTTACAGTTTGGTTGTCGTACGTATAGGATTTCGCCGCCATTTTTTTATTGTTTTATCATGCGTTTTTTGAAATGACATTTCTGCCCTTTGTATGAAGTGTCCAGGGTGTGCCTCGACCATAACAGAGGGAAAGGAAAGAATGAGGTAATCCTGTAACATGCGAAATGTTCTTTCATCTTATTTATGTTCTCTGCCTTTGTTGCATAAGTGGCCCCAGGTGACTTTCCTCTTAAAGAACACTCGCACTTTGATCTTTCACGATAAATATATTGCATTACCTACCTACGTGTTATTCAGAACTCTTTATATAATGTACCCCCTGTAAAAGTCGTGGGTCGAATCCTGCCACGTACCAATGTGTTTTCGAATTTTGATTTCGTATGTTAGTTTATCCGACGCTCTTACGATGAAGGAAAACATCGTGAGGAAACCTGCACACGCCTGCGAAGAAACTCGGAGATTGTGTGAGAAGTCGATCAACCCGCACTGGGCCCGCGTGGTCAACTAATTCAGAGTAGGCTCATGCCCCTCGGTGGGGACGTATATGATCTGATATGATGACGTACACGAATCCAGGTCCATTCAACCGTTTTAACGAGATTGTTCTAAAAACACATATAATTGTTTTCTCGGAAACGATTTTAACGATTTAGATAAAATTTTGTATTCAAATATTGTTGTACTTTATAAGTCTGTATAAATAGGTGTCATCCTTGAGAAAACTGTTTTCACAAAAAAAACTAGTTTAGTTTAGCTTCTTAACAGTAATAGGGTAAAACCATGATAGTTGATCCAGGGGTATAGTTGCCCCGATTGTAATTGTACTCTAGTTTCGTGGATGAATCGCCTACTATTTTATTAATCTATCGAAAGACTCTCCAACTACCACTAAGTTGACCGTGTCTCATGTCTCTGTGCGATTGCATGGGAAGGCAAAATGCTATCAAAAATGTCCTGTTTCTCGGCGGGGCATCTATTCTAAACGTAGTTTACATGGATAAGGCAACTATCCCCTATGTGGGCTAGATATCCCAAAATATAAAGGTCGCAAAAATCGCTTGTGTACCTACTAAAAATGTTAAAGAAATTGATTTTTAAATTTCATAAATTTGTAGACAAAATACAAAGTACTGGTCAGTTTTAAAAATAAAGTATTTTTCTTTTTTTACTGAGAGATATAGAGAGATTTCAAAAACTGTGGCAATTATCCGGCTTTTACCCTATATATCAATCCGAGCAATGTTCGGTCTACCAGGTTCTATTATTTGTCGGATATCGTAAGTGGAATTGTATTGGAAGACTATTTTCCACGTATACACCGTTATTACGATACCTCTATTTCTCTGGAATAGGTTTAGACATCAGATTGGCAATTACTTTTGTCCTAATAAACATATCTCGAACAATAACTACCTTCACATATACAACATTCAATACCATAATCCAATATACGTCGCGGGTTCGATTCCCGACGGAGTCCAACTTTGTATGACTCGGTTTGGTTGGAGTAAAGGCATTTGCTAAGTCCGCCCGGCAAGCTGGTGAACATCTTTTCCCAAGTCTTGCCGCCAAACATCAATGCTAACAACATTGATGTGTTCCTGCTTGAAGGTAAGATATTGCCAGTTTCCCATTGCGTTGGAGAATCTTGGTAAGCCCACTTCTATCTTCGACATCATCTCACTTACCATCAGGTGAGATTGTGCCAAGGGTTCCCCAAGGATAAAAAAATTGCTTGTATGGCATAAGTGCTTTAGTACTACAGAGGTTCTATCATCATCACATCACATCAGCTCATGTATACGTCCCCACCGATGCGCTCGAGCCTACCCTGAATTAGGGCGATTCGACCAAGGTTCTATAATACCCTCTATGTATAAACCTGTGAAAATGTCTACATCTGCGTTCAGGGCAAGTGACGAAATTTTAACAGAAAATTTCACTGTGTGAACGCATTTAAAGTAGGTAATTAAAATACATCTTCATAAAAATGTGAATATTATTAAACTCGATAAAAGTGGTCAGACAGACCTAGAGAGATAAATAGACTTGATGGTGTTACTGACCGTCGCCTTAACATGAATTCTAACAGAGCCATCATCATCATCATCATATCAGCCGAAAAACGTCCACTGCTGGACATAGGCCGCCACCAAGGATTTCCACGACGACCGGTCCTGCGCTGCCCGCATCCATCGGCTTAGTATTATAACTTAACACCTGAACCAAAGTTTTAGGACGATAAATAACATCTTATTTGCAACAAAAAAAGTCATATTAACTGGGGATCGGAAATCAGCGGTTTTCAAGTTAAAGCCCATTTAAATTTAAAATTTTGTATGAAAAACGCATTTGTTTTTAAATGTTTAATTATTTTACAAAAAAGTTATACTACAGTTGGCGTGCAAAATACGGTAAAAACTTCCTCATTTTATCAGCTTTCCAACAAAGTAAAAAAGTAAAAAAAATACAAATTAGTTAAACAAAAAAAAAAGGTTTCTGTCAAAAGGGTGGCTCAAGTCCTATACAAATTTTTTTGAAATGTCATTTCTGGCCCGTTGTATGAAGTGTCCAGGGTGTACCTGTACTATGGGTCCCAAAAGGCAACTGGCCAAAATAGATCAGAGAAACCGAACATAAGAAATTCTGTTTGAAGTGTAAAGTCCAAGCTGTTAGAACAATGTTGGCAGGTCAATTAGGTACCGGCCCAAATTAATTAACAAGCCGAACCAATTCGCTCCTGCGAAATTGAAACGGTTCTGTTAGAACAGTGTTTTTCAATCTTTTTGAATACGCGACCCCTTTACAAGTTAAAAAATTCTAGCGACCCCTTGTAAACAAACAAAATTTTTGTGATTTGAAAAAGTGCGTTTATTTCTTTTTTTGGCATTTACATCAATATATTATTATTATTATTATTTCCGAATATAAAATTAGAGCCTCTCTGCTCACTTAGCACGAGGCGAAGTGGCACAAACACCTCCAGCGGAAGCACAGTCGACCGGAGTTCAGTGCGACGGGGAGAGAAAGCGTCGAACTATCGATATAGATATCAACCAAAAACACCCTTGACTGCGCCCGATCCATCAACACGATATCAGGCTTATTCGAAGGAATAGTCCTTTCTGTGATGACGGGTCGGTCCCATAGTAGAGCTTGGCGCGGTCGTTTTCGAGAACCGGCTCCGGCGTGTACTTGTAATATGGCAACCGTCGAGATCTGAGGCCATACGTAAGCGAGCGATCTCTTGGTGTAGGATCCTGGCTGCTTGTTTGTGCCTGTGCAAATACTCAGTGTTGGTAAGCATGGAACAACCGGAGGTTATATGACGCAGGGTCTCCCCTGGTTGACGGCACAACCGACAAACGTCCAAGGTGCCATCTTTAATTATGAACCTCCTATAGTTGTTCGTCTTGACCATCTGATCCTGTATTGCACAGACAAAACCCTCGGTCTCCGCAAAAAGATCTCCGAAGCGCAGCCAGTGCACGGGAGGCCTTTTGATCTACGAAGGATCCACAAAGGGCCTTGAAGAACCTACCGTGCAGCTCTCTGTCTTTCCATATGGCCTCTCGCTCAGTAGTGCTGAGTACAGCCGGCGCCTGCCAGTCCTCTTGGGCCATGGATAGAGGGGTAAGGCCTTTATCACACGCTATGACAACTCTATGCAAGTCACTATCGACTATTATTATTATTATGTAATAGGCAAGCAACTTATAGCTGATGTGCCTATATCTGTGTGATTGTCTTTGCACAACTATTCACGGAGGGGCATCAACCACATCCTGAGGCAGCTTGCTCTAGATTTTTATCACTCTGTTATTTGGTCCCATATTCAGTTTATATACGTCCTATTTTATCTTTTACTACTTTAACACTATTTTTTCTTTTTTCCACGACCCTCCGAGTAAGGCTTCTCGACTGCCTTAAGGTTCGCGACCCACAGTTTGAAAAACACTGTGTTAGAACAATCTGTTTGAGTTATCAGGATAAAATCAATATTTAGAATTTTCCTTCATAATCACAATGACGATAATGATGTGTTGGAATAAACAAGATGTAACAAAATTGGTGTAGGTCCCGTTAACTGGGGCTTCTATTAATCATACTGAACAACTTTTGTTCTACGACATTGCTGAAATCGCAAAAAAAAAATTACTCTTTATACAAATCGATCAGCTGATCGACCAAATTTGTACATATTAGTATGGAGGGTCGAATTTTGTTTTTGAGATTTGACTAAGGGTTCCTTGGGGAAAGTTGTCCAGGATGATGAGTAGAACCCCCAGTTAACGGGTCCGACACCAACCAATTTTTTTACAAACTGTATATCTAGCTGAATAGCGTCGGCCGCGTAACGGCTAGGGCCGCCGCCTCCTGTCCGGGATGTCGTGGTTCGAATCCCGCTACTTACCAATGTGATTTCGAATTTAGATTTCATATGTACGTTTATCCGACGCTCTTTCGGTGAAGGAAAACATCGTGAGGAAACCTTCACACGTCTGCGAAGAAACTCGCAGGTGGTGTGTGAAGTCGACAAACCCGCATTGGGCCCGCGTGGTCGACTAAGGCCCGATCGCCCTAATTCAGGGTAGGCTCGAGCCCCTCGGTGGGGACGTCTATGAGCTGATATGATGATCTATCTGAATACGCAGCGTCAAAATTTAACTTAAAATCTTTGTAAGAATTATGATAATAACAGATGAGATGATAGTCGATATAATAGTCATTTTTTTTTATTATCAGCCGATCACGGATGATAAAATTAGTACAGTCAATCACTTAAGCGATCAAATGGGCCGCCAACCCTCGAGCGTGTTATCTACATATGTTGAGGCACATATACAACATATACAACCCTCGAGCGTGTTATCCACATATGTTGAGGCACATATACAACACATACAAGCCTCGAGCGTGTTATCTACATATGTTGAGGCACATATACAACATATACAACCCTCGAGCGTGTTATCCACATATGTTGAGGCACATATACAACATATACAACCCTCGAGCGTGTTATCTACATATGTTGAGGCACATATACAACATATACAACCCTCGAGCGTGTTATCCACATATGTTGTGGCACATATACAACACATACAACCCTCGAGCGTGTTATCTACATATGTGCGGGGGTGGCCCGCCTGCACTGCATATTTTCGATGATTTCTCGGTATTTTTGTATCAATATTACAAAAACTGATTGCTGATCTAGTTAGCCAGTGAAATTTCCTTTCTTACTGTAGTTTATTTTTACTTTTATTTAAATACAAATTAATTACATTTTTTGATAGCGCCTCAAATAACTGTTGGGGCCGTGGGGGGGTGGCTAACCTGCGCTACATATTTCTGATGATTTTTCGTTATTTTTGTATAAAACCTATAAAAACTAATTACTGATCCAGATATCTAGTAAAATTTACTTTCTAACCATTTTTTTACATTACTTTGAGTAGTATTAAAAAAAAATAATGCGTTAAAAATAAATTTTTGACAACGCACTAAATAACTTCTCAACTTTCTATCCGCTATGGACAGACGCACGCTTGACGGAGTTTCATGTCTCTATCCGTAACGGATAGCAGCATGCATGAGGGGTCAAGTAAGACACTCATCGTGCGATTCTGACCCATAAGCGCATAGCATAAGAACAATACAAAATCCAAGCAGTCTAGCTGGATCTGCTCTTGACAGTACAATGCAACACAATATTTTCATTTAATTTTAATCCAATTTTTTGAATTTTTTTTACCAAATTATGATTAGTAAACTTAATATAAATGCAATTAGTACTTAACAAAAATATTTATTTTATGCTATTTAGCAGAACATACAGGCACTTATATTATTTGTTTTGTGTTTAACACTTTTATACCGTATGTTTCACAAATACATAATTTTGTATTTGTATTTATCTACTCTCATATCGTAAAATTCGAATTATAAATTTCAAAACGAGTTTATATTGACATACTTTATTGAACACCATACCGAAATTTAAAAAAATGGAATCATATTATAACACTTTTTCTCTAACAAAATAATGCTATAAATATAAAGTATTTTTTTTCCATTACCATACAAGTCAATCCAAAAACTTAATATCACCAACGAAGTTCCATATCATTTTTTTTTTATTGGAACGCACATGCGTTTCGCGCCATTTTTACAGCATTACAAAAAGTTTTGATTCCAATTTTTATTATTTATTTATTTATATATTTATTGTACACACACAGTTGAGTTAAACAGTTGCTTGTACTGGTACTGAATTTCGTGGGATTTTTTTTTCTTACTCTTTAAACTTTGCTCTTTGTTGTTTAGATGATTCAATCCCAATGCATGAGATAAGATAAGGTAGTGTATAAAACTGCACATAACTAGGTATTAAGCAACAGTTTCATAAACTACTCTTGTAATACACCCATATCGATCTATCAGTACAAATGGTATTATTTAAAGACTTAAAATATGTATAAAATATGTTTGTATGTGACTGTTTGAATCCTGAATATGAATTAAATAAATTAAATAAATAAATAGAATTATGTTTAATCTAAAGCAATAGCGGCTACTTCACAAAATGGCATCGTTCCACCTAGTCGCTCCGCATAAGTTTTACCATTATAAACGAATTCTGACATAGAAACCTTTAAATGAACTGTGAATTTAAGGTATCTTCCAATCTTTTGAGTAGGTTCTGCCGTCCAGATCGCTTGACAGATCTTCGGTACTTTGTCCACAGGAGCACGAGGTGGCATATTCGAATACCTGTCACCCAAGTCCTTGACAGATAATTTGGCGACGGGTCCATTTCGGAGTTTCTTTGCCAGGTCTACTGAACACTTGCATAGTAATTCTCCTAGTTTTTTCTTTCTATGTTCACGAAGAGTGGCTAGAAACATTATTTCTAGGCTGCAATCTACACCATACCTGCAAAACATATTTGATCATCATTATTTTAGGGCCGTTCTATACTGACCGCTAAAACATGACACCATTTCATTACCACAGAATAGAAGATTGTTTTTCTTATCTGTGCGCCATTTTTCATTCTAATCTGAGTTCATTACCTAGTAGGGATGACGAATGCTAGTCATCTGATTTACTTTTTATCATCAGTCAGAAAATACATTTTGTTCTAAAAATGATTGACATACCTAGGCTTGACGTCATAGATTTGCAGCGTCACTTATGTACTCATTTTGTGATTTTGGTGAATTAAAAATCGAAGACTTGATGGAAAACAAAACGAGTATAAGGTTTTCCGAAGTTACAGTAGGAGGGCAATTTAATGATAAGAGTTCATAATTTATTTCTAATGCTGTCGTCATCCCTATGTAGTAAATTCACTTAGTCTTTTTGTTGTTGTCTCAATGTCCCAGATAAAATATGCGGACGTTTGCTTACATTATTTTAACAAAAGAAAAACTGAGTGTGAAAAAAAGTAAAAATAGTGTAAAGCCAATAGAATAAGCGTACTATAATAATTTTGTAAAGTAGTTTCAAATAAAACTATGACCTTCAAAATCAGATTCACATAATCGCCTTTTGGCATGGAGATGGACCGACTCGTACAGCCTAATTTTTATCCAAATGAACCAGGAGAAGCTTGTATCTCACTAAGCGAGACCATTGATTAAATAGTCTTAAATGTAAGTATATTTACTGAAGTCACAGGTTCCATCTTCTAGATATCTGGCCGTGGATCTAACGTCTTCTCGTTTGTTAATCTGCTGGTGTCTGGGGCAGTTTAAGATGTGACAAACCATGTTTTAGCATTTAATTGCAACGCAGGTACCTATTACAGCTGGAATAATGAAAGCTATCTTCTTAATTCATGTCGTATGTCAATGGCCAGAAATGTCAAGCAATAAACAATACACGGTGAGTTTTTTGGACGTATAGGGAAATTTTAAATTATAAGAGATAGAGAAAAACCGTGATCTCAATTTTAGAGTAAATAAAAATGGCGTTATAAAAAAAATCTTGATCTGTAGGTTCGGAGACGTTCTATTTTTTTTTTGTTATTTCGATTGTATATCACTATACAAACCAAAAATTGTATGGAGACCATAGGTCTAAAGTTGCTAGAAGTTGTTGAAACTACTTGAAATTAACGTTTTATTAAAGATAAGTTTTATTATCCAATTAATAGGATGAATAATTGAAAGGAAACAAAACCAAAAATCTGCCACTTGCCTCAGTACCATAAAAATAAATTTATCTTAAAAATTGTTCCAAATGTCCTCCACTTTCGCCTAAGCACAGTCGACTTCGGCGAAGCAGTCCCCGGGTTGCATTTCTCAAAGAAATGTATGGTATTGTGTTTAGCATTTGACCGACTGAATATTTTAAATCATCAACAGTGGCATAGCGATTTTTGTACACTTCAATTTTTAAGTAACCCCATAGAAAAAAATCCATGGGCGTTAGATCAGGTCACAGCGCTGGCCACTGGACTTCGCCATAGCTACCTATCTAAACTTTTCGTTGAGGTAATTTTGTGTAAGGCGACTATTGTGAACAGGGGCTCCATCTTGCTGGAACCTTATGTTCCGTATTGCTGCCAAAGGCAAATCATCTAAATCATCATTAAGATTTCTGAGAATATCCAGGTATGTTGGAGCTCGAAAGGTCCCACCGTAAAACTGAATGGACACGACTTTATTGTCTAAAATCCCGCACCAACAATTAAATGAAAATCTAATTTGGTTGTTGCTTTCAGTGGTTCGCAAAGGATTTTCTGTGGACCAGAAATGGATGTTGCGCCAGTTATACATCCCTAAAATGATACGTAGCATTATAAGTTTACGTCATAAAAACGCTTAGAAAAGAAATGAATTACCATTATTTGAAAAGTTCGTATCATCCGTCCAAAGAATGCGGCTCAAAAAATTTGTTTCCCGTGTTACACGGTCGATAACCCAATTACAGAATTCTGATCTTCTCGCATGATCGCTTTCGAGAAGTTTCTGAACAATACATCCTTGTCGATACGGTTTGTATTTATACTTTTAAGTATCCTCATTACAGTACGCTGTGAAATAGCCATTTCCGTAGCGATATATCTCGACAAAATATCCGGAGAACTCTCGACAAAACACAAAACAATTATTTCGACATCTCGACTGATATAAGAATGCTTTTTGTGAGGCTTCGTGAAGCTTCCGTACCTCAGTAAATTATTCAACATCGTGGTCATAGTATGGCGACTTAGCGTTTCTCTCAAGGGGAAATCAGTCAATTGCCAATGTTTGGTTCCTGTTACTTTAATTATACCCTCTCAATAAATACATTTATTCGGAATTTTAAAAGGGTTGAGGCATTTTACCTATTTAGTTCACCATTGAATTCACAACACAACTAATTAATTGACTAAATTATGCATTTAATTTATGACACAAACACACAACTTATTTTTTTTTAGTCTGAATTTCTTTTCTTTTTTTTTTCTTTTCTTTGCAAATAGGCCCGTAAGTTTAGTTTCCACATAGCTATCAAAGAAAATGTTTTCCTAACTGCTTTTTGTATTTTTATAAAATAATACTATTATACTTATTTATAACATTTTAAAATTCAAATAAAATTCTATCATAATAATCTATAAATAACTATCGGTCAATAAATAACCCGCCCCTTACCAAACCCGGCGCAAAAGCGCCAAAATTAAAACGTAATTTCAACAACTTCTAGCAACTTTAGACCTATGGTCTCCAAACAATTTTTGGTTTGTATAGTGATATACAATCGAAATAACAATAAATTTTTTTTTTCAAAAAAGCCATATCTCCAACATATTAAGATTTTTTTATTCTTTAAAAACACATTTTTTTTCTCTAAAATTGAGATCACGCACGGTTCCTATGAGCGTTTTTTCTCTATCTCTTATAGTTCAAAATTTCCCCTTACTGACCCTTAAAAAAACTCACCCTGTATAGTAAGTTCAATGTAATGAAGACTGAACACTTACGATAGACTAAATTGTATGTTACTCATTCAGCAATTCAAACCCTAATTGCAGGTTTATTGCTAGCAAGAGCTAATTGAAATATTCTGATGCGTTAGTTTGAGATAATATTAATTATATTTTAATTGACAAGCTAGAAAATATGGAACTGAATGTAAATAAATATTTCTATTGTTATAAAGCCTCGGTGGCGCAACGGTTCAGGCCGTTACCTCCTGTCCGGGAGGTCGTGGTTCGAACCCTGCAACGTACCAATGTGTTTTCGAATTTCTATTCATATTACCATTATCCGACACTCTTACGGTGAAGCAAAAACATCGTGAGGAAATCTGCACACGCCTGCGAGGAAATTCGATGGTTGTGTGTGAAGTCGACGTACTCGCACTGGGCCCGCGTGGTCGACTAAGGCCCGATCGCCCTAATTCTGGGTAGACTCAAGCCCTCGGTGGGGACGTATATGAGCTGATGTGAATTGACAAGCTAGAAAATATGGGACTGAATGTAAATAAATATTTATTATTAAAGGTTGTCTGGAAGAGATCGCTTGTTAGCGATAAGACCGCCTATATGTACAATTTCTTTAATCATTGTATCTTTTTTTTCTCTTATGTTGTGCAATAAAGTGTTTTCAATCAATCAATTTATATTGTTAAAAAGCCTCGGTGGCGTTACGGTTAGGGCCACTGCCTCTTGTCTATTTGCCTCAGGTCGTAGTTCGAATCCTGCCACGTAACAATGTGTTAATTTTAATTCATATATACCATTATCCGACGCTCTTACGGTGAAGGAAAAACATCGTGAGGAAATCTGCACACACCTGCGAGGAAACTCGATGGTTGTGTGTGAACACAAAAGATACAATGATTAAGGAAACTCGCAAAAACACAGTCGACCACGAGGGCCCAGTGCGGGTTGGTCGACTTCACAGTCGACCAACCCGCACTGGTCCCGCGTGGTTGACTGGGGCCCGATCGCCCTGATTCAGGGTAGGCTCGAGCCCCTCGGTGTACAGAATTACAAAATAACATTACATTACAAGGACAGAATTATACAAAATCTTACTTTTCAAACAAGTTGCACCTCTCATCCACATTGGCCATAAAGTTGATAAGAGACCGAGAAGACTCCTGCGTGCATCTCTCTTCGGCAAAGGTGACAAAGAACGGTTTCTCTGAAGGGTCAGAGGAAGCCACCTGGAATATTATATCGGTAACATTATTTTTTAATTAAATACTAGCTTCTGCCTACTGCTTCGTTCGCATGGATATCGACGGTGCGGCTCGTCCTGTCCTGTAAACTGACGCTTCTACTCAACATACTGGACATATCCATAATAATTGGATTTTTTTTATTTAATTTTTTTTTGAGAATTGATTATTGGAATAGGACCCGTTAACTGGGGGTTCTACTCATCATACTGAACAACTTTTCGCAAGGAACCCTTAAGTCAATTCTCAAAAAAAAATTGGACCCTCCATACAAATATGTACAAAAATGGTCATTTAGCTGATCGATTTGTATGAAGAGTTTTTTTGTGATTTTAGAAAAGTCATGTAACAAAAAAAAAATTTTAAGTATGATGAGTAGAGACCCCAGTAAACGGGACCTATATAAATTTTGCTACAGCCTGTATAAGAAAATTAGGTCTACAGCAATACATGAAAGCCTTACTAAATTATTTGGATAAATTTAAATTAAGTAATAACTGTTCTGACGACCTCGTGAGGGTCGCGGGAAGCCGCTGGATAAGGGCAGCGCAGGACCGGTCGTTGTGGAAATTCTTAGGGGAGGCCTTTGTCCAGCAGTGGCCGTCTTTCGGCTGATAATTATGATGAGGTAATAATTATTTACGTCCAAATCATACAGCTGGTAAAATCACCTTGCAATTAAACCTTTGTTATAGACTCATTTAAAACAAGGCGACAGGAAATTGATCAGCTGACTAGCCAACTTTGTGTAGACACACACATTGTTTTTGTGAATTTATGATGAGATCGTTAAATGTTAAATGAGTTCAGTTTTGTCTCCCGAATTACGTTTGTTGTTAAATCTATCACCCTGTCTATAATTAATACATAACTTTACCAAATTAAATTAAAAAAAATAACAGTTTAAAAACAGTCGGGTATTTAAAAATTAAAATGAATCCTATTCCACTCAGGGGATCAGGAAAAAAATAAATACGCCTCGCACTCAAATATTACTAAAAAACCAACAAGCCATTTAGGCTACGCAGAGGTGGACTTCCTAGCACAGATTACCTAATAGTTACTAGCTCCGTGTAGTACGCCACCCTCCTATTTTTTGATACGATTATCCGCCCCTAACATCTGACCGGCCTAGGCCCGGGCACAGATTAGATAATAGTTACTAGCCCTAGGCCGTGTAGTACGCCGCCCTCCTATTTTTTGCTACAATTATCCGCCCCTGATATCTGACCGGCCTAGGCCCAAATGCAAGAAAAGCTCACGGAGTCACGTCTGCGTTGGTACGGCCACGTCATGAGAAGACCTGATGAACACATGACAAAATAAGTGCTACAGCTTGACGTGGACCGAGAAGTCGCGATAGGTTTAAAGATACTTTATTCTCATTCAAGACATATGCCACTTACATGAGAAAACAAGAACAAGATAATAACGCAAATAGGTAAAAAATCGTCGTTCCGTGATTTGATTTAGTCTTAAGACGTGAGTTAACTGTCTTTTTGAAGAATATGTAGTTCTAAATTTCTTTTAAATTGACCAAATGATTAACTTTTTTTTACAATTGTGGGTAACTTATTATAAAGTTGTGCAGCCTCGTAAGTAAGCATTTGTTTACCGAAGTTAGTTCTCGGCTTTGGTAGCACTAGGTAGCTTGCTCGTCTCGTGCTGCGTTTGGTCACGTGTTTTACTTGAGTAAGTGTGATCGATGTATGAATGGTTTTAGTTAATATTTTGCGAATTAGTATACAGGAGTGATACGTGTAAAGCTGTTTTATGTTTATGAGGTTTGTTTCTTTGTATATTTTGAATGTGGGTGTTAGGTAGGGGTAATGAAAGAGGACCTTGACTATCTTGTTTTGTAGTGTTTGTAGTTCCGATAGTTTAGTTTTGTATCCACTGCCCCATATTTCGATAAGGTAGATGAGATGGGATTTTATCAATGAGTTATAGATTAACAATTGTGCTTTTCGTGGTATGCAGCGCGTTTTGCCACGCAAAGAGCCCAAAAGGGAAGACAACTTTTAGATCCCTGATAGACCCCGACTAACATGGATGTCAGTTATTAAAAAAGACCTCGCCACAGATAGCATAGACCCACTGACGACCCAGAAACGATATCTCTGGTGAAGAACGATTAGGAGAGCCGACCCCAATTAGAAATGGGACAAGGCCTGAAGAAGAAAAAAAAGTTTAAGACAATCGATCCCCATCAAAATCTCAACTTAGATTTTTTTTCCATCACGATCACCGACTTCAATAATTGACACACTCAATTGTCGAGGTCGGTTTTTTCCTGGGAAGTGAAGTTAAAAGCAAATCACCTGTAGCTTGTTGAATGTAACAGCCACGATTTGGCCACTTGCGATTTCTGTAGCAACCAATGAGACTCCATCCAAGGCTGCGTCGGCGCATAGCTCCAGCAACTCCTCGGCAGCTGTAGGGTTCTTGTTCACCTCGGACCCTATGCAGACTGCTTCGTCCTTGCAGAAAGACTCCTTTATTACTCTTATGGCACCATCAAATGTCGCTGCTGACAGTGTCACGATTTTGTATCGTCCTGGAATGTCAAGAGATGACGAATGTTGATTTTGTATCGTCCTGGAATGTCAAGAGATGACGAATGTTGATTTTATATCGTGCTAGAATGTCAAGAGGTGAAGAATGTTGATTTTCGTTGCTATTCATTGGTATGCGTATGCAAAGTATATATATTAGTACTAACATACAGTATGGACACTCCCTGCCGCCTGTATGTAGATTCCGACCTCATCCCCTCGTTACCCAGATTGATACAGATTGGTTATAGTTTGGTTCTCGAACGGATTTCGCCGTGGTTTTGATTGCTCCGTCATTTATTTTTTGAAATGTCATTTCACGACCGTTGTATGCAGTGTCCGGGGTGTGGCGTATGTAAGGTGTTTGATAAAATAATTAAACCTTAAAAAACTATTGGGTACAATTTTATTTCAGTTCAAGTCTATGACACGAGTAATCGGCCGGCCATTATCAGCTGTCCATTCATGTATGAGTCGTGCATATGGGTCGCGCATTATTAGGACTCATTAATACATGTTTCTAAATTGAATAAGCTTAACAAAAACCAAAAATAATAAAGCAAAATTGTACCAAGTGGTTGTGATAAAAGTCGGTTTTTAGGGTTCCGTACTCAAAGGGTAAAAACGGGACCCTATTTCTAAGACTCCGCTATCCGTCCGTCTTTCTGTCTGTCCGTCTGTTACCAGGCTGTATTTCATGAACTGTGATAGCTAGACAGCTGAAATTTTCAAACATGATGTATTTCTGTTGCCGCTATAATAACAAATTCTAAAAATTAGAAAAAGTGAAAAAATAACGGGGGGGGGGGTCTCCATACAAAAAACGAGGTTTTTTAACATGAAGAAACTAGCGCAATTTAGTATGATGGTTTTTGAAACACGAAACTAGCGCCATCTAGTATGATGGTACGGGACCCTATGTGTGCGGTTCAGTCTCGCACGGTTTTTTAACGTGTTTAGCGTTTCCAATTTTACAAGTCTCATGAGGATAGTGTAATAATTAGAAACTTACAAAACAAGTTTAATAAACAGTCATTGTTTTTTAGTTTCTTTTACAGTAGGCACGTTTATTTGGATTTCTAATATTTTTGCATTGTAAATTAACTCAGAAGCCAGCACGTAGACTGTCCTGTTTTTTTTAAACACGCCGAATATAAAATAACGACTATACTTTAAAACACTTCAAATACTGTATTTAACTACAAACACAAAGTAAATGATCTTACCACATTCTGATTTGCACCATTCCATTTTTAAAACACAAAATTAACTTGTTTTCTTGACTCTTCAAGAGCATGCGCAGTCGCAATCACCGGCCTCATGGAACTGACTGATCGATATACACACACATATACACAGACATCTGACTCAATACACGACCTCAGAGCAATAACTAAAGCATAGAGGGAGCGTCTAAATTACAATATACATATCTGTACTCTTCTTTCTTATTATCGAACATTATTCGGTAAAAAAATATAAATATATGATCAGTTTATGCTTATAGCTACATGGACGGACTCTCTAAAATTGTCAAATGGCCACACTTGGTCTCTTTTCAAGCGACTTCCAAAAAGGAGGAGGTTCTCAATTCGTCTGTATGTTTTTTTTTATGTTTGTTACCTCAGAACTTTTGACTGGGTGAACCGATTTTTATGATTCTTTTTTTATTTGAAAGCTAGTGCTTCCCGTGTGGTCCCATATAAATTTTATCAAAATCGGTGTAGTACTTTAGTAGAAAATTAACAAAAACCAAAAATAATAATGCAAAAATGTACTAATTTGTTGCGATGGAAGTCGGTTTTTTAACGTGTTTAGCGTTTTTTATACAACCAATTTGAAAATCTACCCAGATATTTAGTAATTCTGTCAACCTTTAGGTGGTATTTTAATGTAGTCGTATATTCCATTGTGAGTGATGTAGATGTTTATTATAGATATTTCGACTCTTAATTTCAAGAAGGTATCGTGTTCTGTTTTAGCATGCCTTAAATCGTTGCTGTTTGCACCCGTGCCTTGTATGACAATGTTTTGGATTTGAATTATTTTTAATTTGTTATTATAATTATTTAAAATATTAAGCTTACTTTCAACTTTACATTACTACTACATAACATTACTTTCAGATTAACAAAATTGTTGTAGGACCGTTAACCGAAGCTTCTACTCATCATACTTAAAACTTTCCACAAAGAAAGTTGTTCAGTAAGGTGAGTAGAAGCCCCAGTTAACGGAACCTGCACCAATTTTACAAGTATAGTACAAGCGTAATGTAGAAAGATAGTGTCTATCTGAACTTTGTTGATTTGCAAATAATCAAAGTGTCTGAATAAAACCGCGGACGGACAGACAGACTAGGCAAAACTATACGGGTTTCTTGTTTTACTAAGGTACAGTAACAAAAGGTAGATAAACAAACCTAATTGTAACCTACAATTCTTACAAATACCTTAGCCGATTAGCTAATATGATAACTAGAACAAAAATACAGCAACCGGCTAGGCAATGTAATTGTATTGAGTTCTATTGAATATGCCCCAGATAAAGAGAAATAAGTAACTACCATCAGATAAAGCTGTGACTAAGATAACTATAATATTACTGAGTATGTCTGAGCTTTGTTTATTTGAAAGTAATCAAAGTATCTAAATTAAACCGCGGACGGAAAGACCAACTTGGCGAATCTATAAGGTTTCCTTGTTTTACTAAGGAACACAAAAAAGCAGATAAACAAACAAACTTAAAATTCTTTAAAATACTACTTTAAAATTTGCTTTTAATTTTATCAATCCTTTCATTCGATCTCATCCATGGAAAATAATACACAGCAAAAAAAATATCGATATCTCTGGTAATTAAGGCACTTCACTAGCATTGCTAAAAAAAGTGGACAGCCTTGCAAAAAATCAATATAATTATTATATATCTATCCCGCTTTATCACACTAACTGGGTAATAAGTGTGAATAGTGTAAGTAGAATGAATTTTGACGTTCTCTTTATGCTTTAGTTATTGCTCTGAGTACACGACCGACTGTTTGTGTGACATAATGTCAACAATAAACGCTGAACCGGTTATCAATGTAATATTATGATACAGCTTATCTGGAAAATTATCATTTATTCTTAAAGACATATATTTTATATCTTTACTTTCTTATTTTTCAATGGCACATTGAATTATCTGACTAAATCCATCGCACCAATTAAGTCGAAATCACATACACATACATACATACCTACATTATACTAGTGGATGCCCCGCAACCCCGCCCACGTTTTTAATTTTGTCGGAAATTAAAATTTCGGTGTGCGTGTGTTTCAACAACATCGCCACCTACCGAGCCCAATTATAGCTAAGAACCATATAGGTGACTCCCATAAGTTTTCAACGAAATCGATCAAGCCGTTTAGGAAGAGAAAATTTGCGAACACACGCACAACGGAATTTTGTATATAAAGATAACAGAAAACAATTGCTTGTGTAACAATTGTACGCAGGTTGTAGCAGACGGTGTACATCCATCCTTATTTAATAAAGTGTGTTTATTTTTCTGTCCTTCCTTGACGTCGCAACGGAGCAACCTCAAAATTCTAAATATTTATTTATTTTTATATAATTATTAATTTATAAAGAGCGTCGGAGGCGTAACGGCTAGGGCCGCCGCCTCCTGTCCGGGAGGTCGTGGTTCGAATCCTGCTACGTACCACAATGTGATTTCCAATTTAGATTTCATATTATGTACGTTTATACGACGCTCTTACGGTGAAGAGAAAACATCGTGAGGAAACCTGCACACGCTCTAATTCGACCAACCCGCACTGGGCCCGCGTGGTCGACTAAGGTCCGATCGCCCGATATGGGCTGATATCATCATCATTTATTTATATTTTATCTATAAATAATTCATAAAAAAATATTAACTATTTTCCGGAAGCAACAGATCAAAGTGTTTGTTGCACAAAGATAGTTGACAAAATGGGAAGTGTTAATAGGATTATTTATATACCGGGAGAATATAGTCCGACTGTACTCGTAGAATTGGGGACCAAGATAGAAAATCGGCCAAGTACGAGTCGCACTAGCACTCCAAGGGTTCTGTACCTCCACACATCTCTGCATAACTACATAGGATAAGGACAATGATACCTATTCACATTACAAATAAAAGACATCAACGCAAGCGACAAAATATGCATTTTTTGACATTCAGTTCGGACTCCTTAGCGCGAGTACGACTCACACTTGACCGATTTTTATTATTTGTTATTTTACTTCAGTACTAGAAATGTAATCACACTAAGTTTCACGCTTGTATGTATTACCGTTTTTAAGATAGAGTTAAATCAAAAATACTTCCAAAGAACGTTATTTTCCGAGATTTTCGTACTGGAGTCGGGCGCGAAACGAAATATTCCGCGCAATAGGTCGGTAGCGTATTTTTAAATGTTTTAAACGGCTCTGAGTACCATGCCCGAGCAAAGCTCGGTCGTCCAGGTACCACTGTATATCGATAGTAGGGGTTACGAAGTAACTAATATTTCATCTGTGTTGGGGAATAAGAATAGCGACGGTGGCGCAAAGACAAGGGCCACACTCCTATCCGGGAGGTCGTGGTTCGAGTCCTGCCATGTACAAATGTGTTTTCGAATTGCGATCTCACATGTAAGTTTATCCGACGCTCTTACGGTGAAGGAAAACGTCGTGAGGAAACCTGCACACGCCTGCGAAGAAATTCGAAGGTTGTGTGTGAAGTTGACCAACCCGCACTGGGCACGCGTGGTCGACTAAGGCCCGTTCGCCCTAATTCAGGGTAGGCTCGAGCCCCTCGGTGGGGACGTATATATGAGCTGATGTGATGAGGGAGATAGGTGGGCGTAACAAGATGAACATAGGAAGTTAGAGGTTAGATGGCGCTGTAACACCGACACAATTCCTACGGGAACTGAAAAAACAACTTCTGTACCAGTTAACGGGACCCCATTACTAAGCCTACGCTGTCTGTCTGTCTGTCCGATTTTTAAAGGGCTTTATATTTTAAACAGTAACTTTTACATCTTCGGCAACATCGTCACTTACCACCAGGTGAGATGTTGTCAAGGGTTTACCAATTGTGAATTAAAAAAAAAAATTGGTGGCCGGCTGAAATTTTCACAGAATATGTGTGGTTATAGTGGATTTACAAAGAAATAATGAAAAATATAAAAAAAGTAATAAATAATCGGGGTCACCATACAAGTTCATCATACAAGAAACGTGTTCTTTAAGTTTTTTTTTATTTTTACTCTATTGTAGAAACGGTAATACGTTAAAATAAGTACCTCACTGTGTTTATTAGAGTTCCGTAGTACAACAAGGAACCCTTATAGTTTCGTCATGCCTGTCTGTCCATCTGTCTGTCCGCGGCCTAGCTCCTAGTTTATTAGTAGTTAAGAGCTGAAATTAGGCAAAGATATATACAATAATAACGCGGAGAGAACCGTAAAAAAATTTTGGAAAAAAACTTTTTAAGGGTTTCTCCCCTACAAGTAAAGTGGGGATGATTTTTTTTCTCGTCAAACTCAGTCGTGTGGGGTATCATTGGTTAGAGATTAAAAAATAGTTGTGTCTTTTAAGACCTTTTTATAATTTAGGGTTCCGTTTTCGCAAAAATAGGCTTGAAGGTGCTAAATTTTGTTGAAGTCGAGTGTCCCCACCTCCTAACAACTAAACCGCTGTATTCTTTACTAGTTGACGAGAAATAGTCGATCAAAAAATTTGTATAAACACAACCTGCTCAAAAATATTGCTATCGCGTTTTAGAATATATAGAAATGTAAGTTAATCACTATAAAAAACATATTGGCAACGGGTGTCAATTAAATGGTTAGCATAGTATTGTTATTTCTGTGAGCAGAAAAATATAATCGGTGAGCAGAAATAGCTAATTGGTCAGCAACTCATGGTCAGCAAACATTTCAAAATCAATCAGCAATTTATGTCATTCTGGATGGCTGTAATTATTTTAAACATCCCCGTACTACACTCTTCCTACAGTGTTGAGTGGTCGACGGAGCCCCTTCGGGGCTCCTACTTCTGTGTTCTCATGTTAAAACTAACACTACGACTGTGCGGGGAGGCGAGCTTAGCTTGCCTCCCCGCACAGTCTCCGAACCTAACGGATCCGAGTCGGGGTGCTCCGCAAGTCCGAGCTCGCTTCGCTCGCTCCCGCTTCCATTTAGAACTCCCCGTACCACACTCTTCCTACATGTTTTTCTGCCGCTCAATCATGAAATCTTGCCGCTCAAGTAGTTATTTTGCGGACTGAATGTTTATTATGCATTTCAAATATATATGTATCATTGGCAACTACGAAACCCTACATTGCGCGTGGCCCGACACGCACTTGGCCGATTGTTTTGTAAGCTTTTATTCTGAACATCTAAACATGAATATTCCAATGAACTACTTACTTAATAATCGGGATCGCCACACAAGGACGTGATTTTTTTAAGTTTTTGCTTAATATTATAATTTTAAACAAAAACAAACCGACTTAAAACAGGAAACTAAGGTTCCCCTCGATTTCTCTGGGATGCCATCATCAGATCCTGGTTTCCTTATCATGGTACCACCCTTGGGATATCTTCTTTCCAACAAAAAAAGAATCATCAAACTCGGTTCATAAACGACGAAGCTATCCGCGAACACACATAAAAAAAAATATACGGTCGAATTGAGAAACCTCCTCCTTTTTTTGAAGTCGGTTAAAAAACGGTAATAGATACAAGATTGAAACTAGGTATGATTATAGTACTAATAATTAAGTAAAACAAATAATAATAAAAACAGGTCAATAAATTATGTAAGTATCAATTTAAAATTTTTGCACGCAAAATCTCTTAAAGTTGGCAAAGTCGTTGACTTCGAGCAGATGGCACTGCTCAACTTCAAGCAAACGTCGCTTAAGAAACAAAAAAGTTAAAACAAGATAAAGTGACAGGATGACCAACGAAATTCAGAGTGATAGAGAGGGTTAAAAAAACCGGCCAAGCGCGAGTCGGGGTCACACAACCAGGGTTCCGCACCAAAACTTTACATACCAACAGAACAAGACCTCTCAGTTCATAGGGGATTATTATGGACTTTAGAAATTTCATTTTTCCTGTGGGAACGGAAGGACTTAAGATTTTTACTTAGATTTTCCTGTAATCTATGTATTCAACCTCATATACTGTGATTTTTTGCTAGATTTCAAGCTCAGTGGTTTCGGAGATAAGGGAAGAATGGTCAATTTTCACTTATTTACTTAAATACATCAAAAACATTTATATTAAAATTATAAAAAATATAAGGTGTAACAAAATTAGCTGAAACTATTTTAACTGGTGCTTCTACCCATGAAACTGAACAACTTTCCCCATGGAACCCATAGTCAAATCGCAAAAAAATTTTGGCTCTCCAATACTAACTCGATCAGGTAGCTGATCAGCCAACTTAGTATGGGAAGTTCAAATTTTTTTTGAGTTTTGACTATGGGTTCCATAGGGAAAGTTGTTCAGTTTCATGGGTAGAAGCACCAGTTAAAATAGTTTCAGCTTATTTTGTTAGACCTTATTATATATTTCAGATTCTCACAACAAGCTTTTTAATTTGTCATATCACACAATATATTTCAAAAAAACTTAATTCATGTTTTTTCTAATTTACCCCCCAAAAGTGGCCCCCGTGTTAAAATTTAATTTATTTACGTTACACGTCCGTCTTTGGGTCACTGATTTACATATGAGTACTAAATTTCAATTTAATCGGTCTAGTAGTTTCCGAGCTGATTGACTGTGGCAGACGGACGGACAGACACAAGAGTGATCCTATAATGGTTCCGTTTTTACTTTTGAGTTACGGAACACTACACAAAATCATTATCATATAAGCTTCTTGAATTATTATTTTTTATTTTTTTTTATTCACAATTGGTAAACCCTTGACAACATCTCACCTGGTGGTAAGTGACGATGTTGCCGAAGATGGAAGCGGGCTTGCCAAGATTCCCCAACGCAATGGGAAACTGGCTATCTTATCTTCATGCCGGAACACACCAATGATATCAACATTGATATTTGGCGGCAAGACTTAGATAAGATGGTGGTTGCTAGCCAGGCGGGCTTAGAAAATGCCCTACCACCAACCAAACCAAGTCTTACAATGGACCCCGCCGGGAATCGAACCCGCGACCTCCTGTGTAAAGCCAGTGAACTTTGCCTCTGAGCTACGGAGGCGGTTGAAATGATTTACAGTCAATGATAAGTTGAGTAAAAACCAAAATTTTTTGAGTACAAGCTTTTAATTGAAAAGAGTTTTTATGCTTAAAAGCCAAATGCTTAATTTTAAAAAGGCAAGCGCACATTTTCTTTCCCTACGATTCTATTGAAAACAAAATATGATCCTCGGAACTTGATTCCACCTCCAAATTTCATCATGTAATTCTAATTCTAACCGCCTCCGTAGCGCAATGGTTAGCCCATTCGCTTCACACCAGGAGGTCGCGGGTTCGATTCCCGCTGGGGTCAACATGTAAGACTCGGTTTGGTTTGGTGGTAGGGCATTTTCTAAGCCCGCCTGGCTAGCTACCACCATCTTATCTAAGTCTTGCCGCCAAACATCAGTGTTAACAACATTGATGTGTTCCGGCTTGAAGATAAGATAGCCAGTTCTCCATTGTGTTGGAGGGAGTCTTGGTAAGCCCACTTCCATCTTCGGGATCATCGTCACTTACCATCAGGTGAGATGATGCAAAGGGCTTACCAATTGTGAATAAAAAAATATGAAATCAGCTTCAAAATACCAAAACCATCTATGGTCACCGGGTATACGACTTCATACCATGTTTCAGCTCAATCGGATCCTTGGTAGTCGCTCTAAAATCGTTTACAAGATTTGACCTTTACAAATTAACATACATACAAACAAACATTGAAAGTTAAATAAAACAAAATGAGATTGTTGTTTACCAGAGAACATTATTTTTATACAAAGTAGGAAAGTAAACAACAACAATATGGTATTTATTTTCTCTAGAAAAAGTTGTTTATCTTTGGCCTTATTTTGAATTGTTTCAATATTATTCTCTTGTATTATTCTCCACCCAACAGCTATTTAGGAAAATTTTACCTACTGGAGATCGTCCTTACTAATATTATAAATGTGAAAATGTGCTTGTTTGTTTATTTCCTTTTTACGCCTCAACAACTCAACCAATCTTGACTAAATTTGGCATGGAGGTAGCCTCTGACAAAGGCTACTTTTTGTCCTGTGAAAATTAACTACACATAATCTTCCGTTGCTCTGCGTAATTACATTCGTTGCGCTACTGTTAGCCGCTATATTGTAATACTGTGGTATAATAGTATAGTTAGACAGAGATCGCAACAGTTTTCGACTTTCGTACACATTTTTCAAAACGTCAATGAACTTACTAATTTGCCCGCTGGAGCGTTGGCCGATATGATGACCGATAGGCCCTCCATTTAGATCAAATAAAAAATCACATGTAGGTCAGTAAAACAAAGAACGTATTCAGAAAAGTAAAGCGAACGTTTCACAAAGAGATTTCGTGAGTTAAAACGTGCGAGCGTTTTATAGCTCCCGATAGCTCTTTGCACTTCAGAAATTGAATTCCCGCCCGCGTGGTCCGCGTACTGATTGCTTTGCTTAGCTCCTGGTCTACCTCTGACTCTAGTCAGCAAGGATTTAGTACAACTGATAGAGAAATTGACCTACTGCCGTGGGGTTTGTAGTTCTAATGAGACAGGATATTGTAAAAATCTTGTGGAAATAGCTTACATACCTATGCAGGGTGCAACCAAATTGGTGTAGGTCCCGTTAACTGGGGCTTCTTCTCGGCATACTGAACAACTTTTGTTCTACAAGTTTGCTGAAATCGTGAAATTTTTTTTAATTCTTCATACAAAACAATCAGCTGTGGCGACTTTTGGTATGGAGCGACGATTTTTTTTTTTCGAGAATTGACTATGTGTTCCTTTGGGAAAGTTGTTGAGTATGATGAGTAGAAGACCCAGTTAACGGGAGTTACACCAATTTTGTTACACGCTGTATATTCTAGGTTCTTGGATCTCAAAAGATTCTAGGTACGAATAGATACAGACACTCTGTACTAAAATAACTTTAGGAATTCATTAAAAATAAAAAACCCGACTGGGTAAAAACTTAACCTCTCTTTTGGACTAGTCGGGTAAAAATGTATCCTATGTCACTCACGATATCAAGATTAATCTAACGATAAGTCATACGTTAAAATCCTTCAAGACGTTTAGGTTGTGGCAGGGAACATAGAAATCTACATACAAACATACACTCGAAAAACATAACCGTTCTTCTGAGGCAGTCGGGTAATAATTGAGAACGCTAAAAACGTAAAGAACAACCGAACACAATATTCCTGTTAAAGCTAGGTACAACGTGTTTTTCCAGTAATTGGTACACACATAACACCATATCTTGGAAACTTCTGAATCGATTTTGAAGCAACTTGAACTGTTCCCTAAGTTAAAAAAAGTACTTAATAAAGAAAGTGAAGACAGGAGTTTACTCTAGAACCCTCGGGAACTAAATTTGGCTAATCTGATCAGCAGTTTATGTCACTTCCCACCCCCTCAACTATTTCTTGGCAAAAAAAATCACCTCAACCCCTTGCTCCGTTGCGACGCCGACGTGTGCGAGCCTGGAAATGAGTTTTCCCTAGATCCCTCGGGAACTGTCGCAGGCTATGCTAATTAATAGTCTATGTCATTTCCCACCCAAGACCATCTCTGAGCAAAAAATCACACCAAATCGTTGCTCCATTGCGATACTAAAAATCAACCAAAAAAAAAGGCTTTTTTTTTAGTTCCCACAGGAACTTCAACCGACTATGATATTTTCACAGGACAAAAAGTAGCCTTTGTCAGAGGCTACCTCCATGCCAAATTTAGTCAAGATTGGTTGAGTTGTTGAGGCGTAAAAAGGAAATAAACAAACAAGCACATTTTCACATTTATAATATTAGTAAGGACGATCTCCAGTAGGTAAAATTTTCCTAAATAGCTGTTGGGTGGAGAATAATACAAGAGAATAATATTGAAACAATTCAAAATAAGGCCAAAGATAAACAACTTTTTCTAGAGAAAATAAATACCATATTGTTGTTGTTTACTTTCCTACTTTGTATAAAAATAATGTTCTCTGGTAAACAACAATCTCATTTTGTTTTATTTAACTTTCAATGTTTGTTTGTATGTATGTTAATTTGTAAAGGTCAAATCTTGTAAACGATTTTAGAGCGACTACCAAGGATCCGATTGAGCTGAAACATGGTATGAAGTCGTATACCCGGTGACCATAGATGGTTTTGGTATTTTGAAGCTGATTTCATATTTTTTTATTCACAATTGGTAAGCCCTTTGCATCATCTCACCTGATGGTAAGTGACGATGATCCCGAAGATGGAAGTGGGCTTACCAAGACTCCCTCCAACACAATGGAGAACTGGCTATCTTATCTTCAAGCCGGAACACATCAATGTTGTTAACACTGATGTTTGGCGGCAAGACTTAGATAAGATGGTGGTTGCTAGCCAGGCGGGCTTAGAAAATGCCCTACCACCAACCAAACCAAGTCTTACAATGGACCCCGCCGGGAATCGAACCCGCGACCTCCTGTGTAAAGCCAGTGAACTTTGCCTCTGAGCTACGGAGGCGGTTGAAATGATTTACAGTCAATGATAAGTTGAGTAAAAACCAAAATTTTTTGAGTACAAGCTTTTAATTGAAAAGAGTTTTTATGCTTAAAAGCCAAATGCTTAATTTTAAAAAGGCAAGCGCACATTTTCTTTCCCTACGATTCTATTGAAAACAAAATATGATCCTCGGAACTTGATTCCACCTCCAAATTTCATCATGTAATTCTAATTCTAACCGCCTCCGTAGCGCAATGGTTAGCCCATTCGCTTCACACCAGGAGGTCGCGGGTTCGATTCCCGCTGGGGTCAACATGTAAGACTCGGTTTGGTTTGGTGGTAGGGCATTTTCTAAGCCCGCCTGGCTAGCTACCACCATCTTATCTAAGTCTTGCCGCCAAACATCAGTGTTAACAACATTGATGTGTTCCGGCTTGAAGATAAGATAGCCAGTTCTCCATTGTGTTGGAGGGAGTCTTGGTAAGCCCACTTCCATCTTCGGGATCATCGTCACTTACCATCAGGTGAGATGATGCAAAGGGCTTACCAATTGTGAATAAAAAAATATGAAATCAGCTTCAAAATACCAAAACCATCTATGGTCACCGGGTATACGACTTCATACCATGTTTCAGCTCAATCGGATCCTTGGTAGTCGCTCTAAAATCGTTTACAAGATTTGACCTTTACAAATTAACATACATACAAACAAACATTGAAAGTTAAATAAAACAAAATGAGATTGTTGTTTACCAGAGAACATTATTTTTATACAAAGTAGGAAAGTAAACAACAACAATATGGTATTTATTTTCTCTAGAAAAAGTTGTTTATCTTTGGCCTTATTTTGAATTGTTTCAATATTATTCTCTTGTATTATTCTCCACCCAACAGCTATTTAGGAAAATTTTACCTACTGGAGATCGTCCTTACTAATATTATAAATGTGAAAATGTGCTTGTTTGTTTATTTCCTTTTTACGCCTCAACAACTCAACCAATCTTGACTAAATTTGGCATGGAGGTAGCCTCTGACAAAGGCTACTTTTTGTCCTGTGAAAATATCATAGTCGGTTGAAGTTCCTGTGGGAACTAAAAAAAAAGCCTTTTTTTTTGGTTGATTTTTAGTATCGCAATGGAGCAACGATTTGGTGTGATTTTTTGCTCAGAGATGGTCTTGGGTGGGAAATGACATAGACTATTAATTAGCATAGCCTGCGACAGTTCCCGAGGGATCTAGGGAAAACTCATTTCCAGGCTCGCACACGTCGGCGTCGCAACGGAGCAAGGGGTTGAGGTGATTTTTTTTGCCAAGAAATAGTTGAGGGGGTGGGAAGTGACATAAACTGCTGATCAGATTAGCCAAATTTAGTTCCCGAGGGTTCTAGAGTAAACTCCTGTCTTCACTTTCTTTATTAAGTACTTTTTTTAACTTAGGGAACAGTTCAAGTTGCTTCAAAATCGATTCAGAAGTTTCCAAGATATGGTGTTATGTGTGTACCAATTACTGGAAAAACACGTTGTACCTAGCTTTAACAGGAATATTGTGTTCGGTTGTTCTTTACGTTTTTAGCGTTCTCAATTATTACCCGACTGCCTCAGAAGAACGGTTATGTTTTTCGAGTGTATGTTTGTATGTAGATTTCTATGTTCCCTGCCACAACCTAAACGTCTTGAAGGAGTTTAACGTATGACTTATCGTTAGATTAATCTTGATATCGTGAGTGACATAGGATACATTTTTACCCGACTAGTCCAAAAGAGAGGTTAAGTTTTTACCCAGTCGGGTTTTTTATTTTTAATGAATTCCTAAAGTTATTTTAGTACAGAGTGTCTGTATCTATTCGTACCTAGAATCTTTTGAGATCCAAGAACCTAGAATATACAGCGTGTAACAAAATTGGTGTAACTCCCGTTAACTGGGTCTTCTACTCATCATACTCAACAACTTTCCCAAAGGAACACATAGTCAATTCTCGAAAAAAAAAAATCGTCGCTCCATACCAAAAGTCGCCACAGCTGATTGTTTTGTATGAAGAATTAAAAAAAATTTCACGATTTCAGCAAACTTGTAGAACAAAAGTTGTTCAGTATGCCGAGAAGAAGCCCCAGTTAACGGGACCTACACCAATTTGGTTGCACCCTGCATAGGTATGTAAGCTATTTCCACAAGATTTTTACAATATCCTGTCTCATTAGAACTACAAACCCCACGGCAGTAGGTCAATTTCTCTATCAGTTGTACTAAATCCTTGCTGACTAGAGTCAGAGGTAGACCAGGAGCTAAGCAAAGCAATCAGTACGCGGACCACGCGGGCGGGAATTCAATTTCTGAAGTGCAAAGAGCTATCGGGAGCTATAAAACGCTCGCACGTTTTAACTCACGAAATCTCTTTGTGAAACGTTCGCTTTACTTTTCTGAATACGTTCTTTGTTTTACTGACCTACATGTGATTTTTTATTTGATCTAAATGGAGGGCCTATCGGTCATCATATCGGCCAACGCTCCAGCGGGCAAATTAGTAAGTTCATTGACGTTTTGAAAAATGTGTACGAAAGTCGAAAACTGTTGCGATCTCTGTCTAACTATACTATTATACCACAGTATTACAATATAGCGGCTAACAGTAGCGCAACGAATGTAATTACGCAGAGCAACGGAAGATTACTTGCGGGGCACAGCCTGGCAAACTCCGCGTACCTACGCCGGTGGCGTATCGTGCGCCATCAAAGGCGTTGCGCTACTGTAAATCACATTGTAATACTGTGATAATACTATGGAGGGACTGATACATCAATAGTTATCGTTTATTTGAGTAATTCCATAGATTTTTTTCTAAAATAAAGGTATCTATACCTTTTAGTGTCAGAGTTCATACAAACATCAAAACCTGACACCGCTGTTTGTAAATAAAAAGCAAAAAAAAACAAAAAAAGGAATCTTGCTTAAATTGATATTGAAAGAAAGAATTCATTAGTTAATTAGAACAGTAATTAGTTTTTAAACAAAAATTCTGAGAAAATCTTAAATATCGGCAAAGCGCCAAACGGACTACCGTGCGGCCAAATAACACTCCCCGCGTGATTTTTGGCGGCGCGTTTGATATACCCACTTGAAGGGATAAGCATAAGAGGAGACCTAATCCAGACCTACAAAATTCTTACTAACAAACACACCTGCAGAGAACTCTCGAACATTTTTAACATGATGACAAATTGAATGCGGGACTTGACGTGATTTTATATAATACTAGCTGTCCCAGCGAACTTCATACCGCCTTATACTACACTGCACTGCAATACACTACACTACACTAAACTACACTGCACTACACTACACTACGCAACACCAAACTATACTACACTGCACTACACTACATTACACTTTACTGCAATACATTACATTACACTACACTGCACTGCACTACACTAAACTACACTGCACTACACTACACTAAACTACACTATACTATACTACACTACACTGTACTGCACTGCACTGCGCTGCGCTGCTCGACGCTACGCTACACTAAACTACACTGTACTACACTATACTGCACTGAACTACACTAAACTACACTGCACTGAACTACACTAAACTACACTGCACTACACTGCACTACATTACACTACACTACACTACACTGCACTGCACTGCGCTGCGCTGCTCAACGCTACGCTACACTACACTTTACTGCAACACACTACACTACACTGCACTACACTATACTACACTACACTACACTACACTACACTACACCCTTCACCCTACACCCTACCCCCCTTCACACTACACACTACATACTACATACTTTATACTACATACTACACTACTTTTTGTTGATAATGCAGGATTTTTTAGGTTATTTTTTACACCTTGGTTTACATTATTAGAGTTTTAGAAATGACCCCTATTTGAAAATATAATATAGCCTATAGCAACCGCTGATAGTGTAGCTTAACAGTAAAAGAATTTTTCAAATCGGTCGAGTAGTTTTGTAGCCTGTTACAAGCAAACAAACAAAAAACATCTTTCCTCTTTATAATATTACTAGCTGTCCCGGCAAACTTCGTACCGCCTTATACTACACTGCACTGCAATACACTACACTACACTACGCTACACGTCTGCATTGCTTGAGGCCACAGTAGTCATTGCGCGGCGGCGGGCGGTGTTTATTATGAATTCGTAATATCTTCTGAATAGAATGTCCGATTTAAGTAATTCAAAAGATTATCTATAGGTATTGAAACATTTTTGATTATAAAATGATTTATTTGGATAATCGTTAATACTAAGGTATGGTTATCATTGTCTGATTTTGGTCAGTTTTTTATTAACTTTTAAATTGTAAAAAGTGCTTATAGTGAAATAACTACAATAGTTGGACATATAGTATTGCGAAGTTTTTTGAAGGTATTGATATGTTCTCTAATATTGTAGAACATTTTGTTGTTCTATCATCAATAGTTTCCGTAGCGTATTCGATGAAAGAAATTTTTAAGCAAATTTTTTTACGCCTTGGTTCACGTTACTGAAGTTTTAACAAGGTTCCCTTATTTTTTCTAGTAATAAACATAGCCTATGTTACTCAGCAATAATGTAGCAATCTAACGGTGAAAGAATTTGTAAAATCGGTTCAGTAGTTTTTGAGTTTATTCATAACAAACATACACACACACATAAAAATACAAAAATACAAAATCTTTCCTCTTTATAATATTAGTGTAGATATGAGCAGGTATTGATGTTGTTTTTACCTCAACGTTTCGACTATGCTTCGATAGCAGTGGTGGCGAGTAGACTGAAGCCGCGGTGTCATCGCCGCCGGCGCATTGCAGGAACAATTGCATCTACCCTAGGGTCACCCACATTTCACTTAATAAGTTAGGGTCACGACACACTACACTGACACAAGTGTGTCTTTAAAGTGTTATATTTTTAACTTAAGCAGCATCCACCGTGCTAGAAATGCCAACGATTTGAGATTGGCTCATAACCGCTCAAACACCAATGTGGGTCATCAATAGAGTGATAAACATCTGGATCGAAGCGATCGAATCAGAAATGAGGAGATCCGCAGGAGAACCAAAGTAACCGACATAGATATCATAGTCCGTAGGTTTGCTCGCAGCTCGAGGGATGTAAAAGTCACACTATTTAGAGCTTATTCCTCTATACCAGCAGCCTGTGGGCGAACTATACTCAGCGAGCTTACACCGCCCTCCGTGTCCAGTTCAATAACGCCTTTAGGGTGTTGATGGGGCTACCGCGCTACTGCAGAGCCTCGGGCATGTTCGCGGAGGTGCGCATAGACTGTTTCTACGCCACAATGCGCAAAAAATGCGCGACCTTTGTGCGCAGAGTGCGCGGTAGTGCCAACAACATCCTGCCTATGATAGCGGACAGGTTTGATTGCTGTTACATGAATCATTGTTGCAATGTTCATGTGTCGGCAGTCAAACCTCAAAGAAATTTCTGATTTTAATATTTTTTTTACTAACATTTAGTATACAGGGTCTTAACAAAGGTAAGCACTTTTTTAACCGGAGCATGTACTCATGAAACTGAACAACTTTCCCCAAGAAACCCATGGTCAATTCCCTTTGGTTTTTTAATTATTAAATTGCGCGGAATACGCCAGAATACGCCGCGGCGGCGTGGCGGGCCGGCTCGGCATTGAACTTTGTCAATACGCAAATACCAGCGGGGAGTTGTATTCTGAGCAGTTGATAATTTAATTAAAAAATAATAATTGCGAATTGACCATGGGTTTCTTGGGGAAAGTTGTTTAGTTTCATGAGTACAAGCTCCAGTTAAAAAAAAGTGCATACCTTTGTTACGACCCTATATAAACTTAGTTTGTAAGATTACTAACTCAAATTGATCCAAAAGTTGGTCGTAAATAAATTGATTATTATCATTATTATAGCTCACAGAATCGCTAAACTGAAGTGGCAGTGGGCGGGGCACATAGCTCGTAGAACAGATAGATGGCCGTTGGGGCAGTAAGGTTATCGAGTGGCGACCGCGCACCGGGAAACATAGCGTAGGCAGGCCTCCCACGCGGTGGACTGACGACTTGGTGAAGATCGCGGGAAGCTGCTGGATGCGGGCAGCGCAGGACCGGTCGTCGTGGAAAGCCTTGTGGAAACGTTTTTCGGCTAATATGTTGATGATGTGGTCGATGCCCCCTTCCATAAATGGTTTAAAAAACAGACTGGACAAATGGTGCAAAGACAATCCAATTTAGTGCAGCGTACTTTAGTCTTTACTTGCCAGTTCCCCATTGCGTTGGAGAATCTTGGTGTAGTGTATGTGGCTACACTGTCTCGTGTGTTCATGGACAGCGTCACTAAGTCAGTACTACCAGAGCCGCAGGCGAGAGTGGACGAGTGACGGTTAGTTTGTGTGCATTGCCGAGCCAGTGATTAGGGGGTTCAACGAGAACTTAGAAGATCTTACACTTGGTAAGCCCGTTTCCATCTTCGGAAACAACGTCACTTACCACCAGGTGAGATGTTGTCAAGGGTTTACCAATTGTGAATAAAAAAACTATTTAATATTTAAAACACCAACACAGATATAGGCTCATCAGCTGCTTACCTATTACAAAATAATAATAATAATTTGAGGCAGACCAATAATTGCAGCAATGCAAAAAGCAGTCCTCTTCGACAATGCCCGGATAGTCCGATGCTTTCTCTCCCCGTCGCACTGAATTCCAGCCGACTGGGCTTCCGCTGGAGGTGCTCCTGCCACTTCGCTTCGTGACAAGTGAGCAGAGAGGATTTAATTTTATATTTAAAAATAATATTTGAAAAAAACTAACTTCAATCGCTACAATTTTTAGGATTTTGTTAAATTAAAAAAAAATCTTAACCAGTTTTGATGAAATTTCTATGGAACTAATCTGAAAGTATATTATTTCGAGTAAAAAGAGCAACAATAAAATAAAAAATGCAACCAAAATGAGAACCTCCTCCTTTTTTGAAGTCGGTTGAAAACAGGAATTAAGTATATACAAACTAGCTTTTGCCCGTGGCGCGGCATGTCCCGTGTGGACATCGTTTTTATGACTGTCTTTGAAGGTGATTAATAAATTATGTCGTTTTCCACCCCCTCAACCATCTTTGTGCCAAAAATCACAACAATCCATTGTTCCGTTGCGATGTAAAAAAATAAAATAAACAAGAGTATTTTTTTAGTTCTCTAAGGACCTGCATCGAATTATGCTATTTTACCAGGATAAAAGTAGCCTATGTCCATCCCCGTGACACAGGATACCTGTATGCCAAATTTCATCAATATTGGTCAAGGTGTTGAAACGTGAAAATGTAACGAACAAACAAACAAACACATTTTCACATTTATAGTATTAGTAAGGAAAACTTGCAGGGTAGTTTTATCCTAAACCAATATTTCAAAGTTTAAACGGCATGACAAGTACGTGACTTACCCGATCCTTAACTCGTTACCTGACTTATTGTCGCTCATTTTCAGCACAAGTTCGCGAAGTCATTGATTTACCTGTCACGTTTAAAATGAAATGCTCGTGACAATAGAATTGGGAAGTATGCTAAAGCAGGACGTAGACGTTCAATAAGTTTATTCTATGTAACCTTTACGATTTATTTCTATTGTTGTGTTGCCTTCTATCAATAAAATTTAATTAACAGACAAGAAAAAAATTTAATAAAAAAGTATATTATTGAATAAATTAATCGACCATTTATTTTTATGAAAATGTTTTGTTTTCGTTCCTCAAACTAACGAAGTCGTCGCAACGCTGACAAAGGTCGATAGCAATATTTTTAAATTTCCTACATTAAGAATCCATATTAACAGGGTAAGGTCACCCGCTCATATTACACCATATTTTTCATGCCAGGAATTAGCGGCATCAATTCCCGGCGAGGTCTTACTTTTTTGACTCAGTTTAGTGGCAGGTAGGGCATCCATCTGCGACATCATTCGCCACTTACCGGGTGAAATGATGCCAATAGCTAACCAAAGGTGTATTTTAAAAAAACCCGGTATACCCCCAAAAAGCTACCTGTTTTTCATACAGTCAAAAGACAGTCATACGCTATCAAAAGAAAGTTAACGATTGGTCGCACTAGAACTACAAGTGGAGCCTTAAAATGTAACAAAGTGAACGCTTCAGTAACTTAGAATGATAATGGTTTTCGGCAGCGGAGAGATGTTTGAGATATAAGGTATTCTGTACTAGACAACTTCCTGTTAGCCTTGCGTCTGTCGCACACTTCATTACATGACGTACTGTGCTGATACGACACACGTGACGATCAGAAGACAGTTATACGCTTTTAAGAGAAAGTTAGCGATTGATCGCACTAGAACTACAAGCAGAACCTTAAAATGTAACAAAGTGAATGCTTCAATAACTTAGAATAATAATAGGTTTCGGTAGCGGAGGGATGTTCAAGCTCTAAGGTATTCTGTACGAGACAACCTCCTGTCAGCCTTGCGTCTGTCGCACACTTCATTACATGACGTAATGTGCTGATACGACACACGTGACAATCCAAAGTCAGATATACGCTCTCAAGAGAAAGTTAACGATTGTTCGCACTAGAACTACAAGCAGAGCTTTAAAATGTACCAAAGTGAACGCTTCAGCAACTTAGAATAATAATGGATTTCAGTAGCGGAGGGATGTTCAAGCTATAAGGTATTCTGTACGAGACAGCCCCCTGTTAGCCTTGCGTCGTCTGTCGCACACTTCATTACATGACGTAATGTGCTGATACGGCACACGTGCCGAAAGAAAGCAATTTGTAGGGAAATTTCCTAAATGGAAAACATGGAAGCACGCCTTTGCTAAGATTGACGCTTTTATTGTACCTGATCTAACCTCCTAAAGCTCCAGAGACTAAGAATGCATTGTTTTTGCATGACTACCCACAAAAAAGGAGTTTATTGTTTTCAGGTCTAATGATGTATGTGTGTGTTTATTTATTCCACGAAATCTTCTAAACGGCTTGACGGATTTTAGTGTTCGAGGTATCGTTAGATTTGTTTTAATCTCTTGAGAGACACTTGAAAAATTTTACTCGACTTCCCTAAACAGAGAGGGTAATGTTTAATTTAGTCGTGGACTTATTAAATTTTTAATTTATTAGAACACTGTAAAGTTTGAAAAATTAACAATCTTATGTAGTAGGTACTAGGTACATACAGGTGTATTAAAATTGTAGTAGGAACCGTTAACTGGGGTTTTTACTCATCATACTCTGTACAGGTTGTATCAAAATTGGTGTAGGAACCGTTAACTGGGGTTTTTACTCTGTACAGGTTGTATCAAAATTGGTGTAGGACCCGTCAACTGGGGTTTTTACTCATCATACTCTGTACAGATTGTATCAAAATTGGTGTAGGAACCGTTAACTGGGGTTTTTACTCATCATACTCTGCACAGATTGTATCAAAATTGGTGTAGGACCCGTCAACTGGGGTTTTTACTCATCATACTCTGTACAGATTGTATCAAAATTGGTGTAGGAACCGTTAACTGGGGTTTTTACTCATCATACTCTGTACAGATTGTATCAAAATTGGTGTAGGAACCGTTAACTGGGGTTTTTACTCATCATACTCTGTACAGGTTGTATCAAAATTGGTGTAGGAACCGTTAACTGGGGTTTTTACTCTGTACAGGTTGTATCAAAATTGGTGTAGGACCCGTCAACTGGGGTTTTTACTCATCATACTCTGTACAGATTGTATCAAAATTGGTGTAGGAACCGTTAACTGGGGTTTTTACTCATCATACTCTGTACAGGTTGTATCAAAATTGGTGTAGGAACCGTTAACTGGGGTTTTTACTCTGTACAGGTTGTATCAAAATTGGTGTAGGACCCGTCAACTGGGGTTTTTACTCATCATACTCTGTACAGATTGTATCAAAATTGGTGTAGGAACCGTTAACTGGGGTTTTTACTCATCATACTCTGCACAGATTGTATCAAAATTGGTGTAGGACCCGTCAACTGGGGTTTTTACTCATCATACTCTGTACAGATTGTATCAAAATTGGTGTAGGAACCGTTAACTGGGGTTTTTACTCATCATACTCTGTACAGATTGTATCAAAATTGGTGTAGGAACCGTTAACTGGGGTTTTTACTCATCATACTCTGTACAGGTTGTATCAAAATTGTAGTAGGAACCGTTAACTGGGGTTTTTACTCATCATACTCTGTACAGATTGTATCAAAATTGGTGTAGGAACTGTTAACTGGGGTTTTTACTCATCATACTCTGTACAGATTGTATCAAAATTGGTGTAGGACCCGTCAACTGGGGTTTTTACTCATCATACTCTGTACAGATTGTATCAAAATTGGTGTAGGAACCGTTAACTGGGGTTTTTACTCATCATACTCTGCACAGATTGTATCAAAATTGGTGTAGGACCCGTCAACTGGGGTTTTTACTCATCATACTCTGTACAGATTGTATCAAAATTGGTGTAGGAACCGTTAACTGGGGTTTTTACTCATCATACTCTGTACAGATTGTATCAAAATTGGTGTAGGAACCGTTAACTGGGGTTTTTACTCATCATACTCTGCACAGATTGTATCAAAATTGGTGTAGGACCCGTCAACTGGGGTTTTTACTCATCATACTCTGTACAGATTGTATCAAAATTGGTGTAGGAACCGTTAACTGGGGTTTTTACTCATCATACTCTGCACAGATTGTATCAAAATTGGTGTAGGACCCGTCAACTGGGGTTTTTACTCATCATACTCTGTACAGATTGTATCAAAATTGGTGTAGGAACCGTTAACTGGGGTTTTTACTCATCATACTCTGTACAGGTTGTATCAAAATTGGTGTAGGAACCGTTAACTGGGGTTTTTACTCTGTACAGGTTGTATCAAAATTGTAGTAGGAACCGTTAACTGGGGTTTTTACTCATCATACTCTGTACAGATTGTATCAAAATTGGTGTACGAACTGTTAACTGGGGTTTTTACTCATCATACTCTGTACAGATTGTATCAAAATTGGTGTAGGACCCGTCAACTGGGGTTTTTACTCATCATACTCTGTACAGATTGTATCAAAATTGGTGTAGGAACCGTTAACTGGGGTTTTTACTCATCATACTCTGCACAGATTGTATCAAAATTGGTGTAGGACCCGTCAACTGGGGTTTTTACTCATCATACTCTGTACAGATTGTATCAAAATTGGTGTAGGAACCGTTAACTGGGGTTTTTACTCATCATACTCTGTACAGATTGTATCAAAATTGGTGTAGGAACCGTTAACTGGGGTTTTTACTCATCATACTCTGCACAGATTGTATCAAAATTGGTGTAGGACCCGTCAACTGGGGTTTTTACTCATCATACTCTGTACAGATTGTATAAAAATTGGTGTAGGAACCGTTAACTGGGGTTTTTACTCATCATACTCTGTACAGATTGTATCAAAATTGGTGTAGGAACCGTTAACTGGGGTTTTTAATCATCATACTCTGTACAGATTGTATCAAAATTGGTGTAGGAACCGTTAACTGGGGTTTTTACTCATCATACTCTGCACAGATTGTATCAAAATTGGTGTAGGACCCGTCAACTGGGGTTTTTACTCATCATACTGTGTACAGATTGTATCAAAATTGGTGTAGGAACCGTTAACTGGGGTTTTTACTCATCATACTCTGTACAGATTGTATCAAAATTGGTGTAAGAACCGTTAACTGGGGTTTTTACTCATCATACTCTGTACAGGTTGTATCAAAATTGGTGTAGGAACCGTTAACTGGGGTTTTTACTCATCATACTCTGTACAGATTGTATCAAAATTGGTGTAGGAACCGTTAACTGGGGTTTTTACTCATCATACTCTGTACAGATTGTATCAAAATTGGTGTAGGAACCGTTAACTGGGGTTTTTACTCATCATACTCTGTACAGATTGTATCAAAATTGGTGTAGGAACCGTTAACTGGGGTTTTTACTCATCATACTCTGTACAGATTGTATCAAAATTGGTGTAGGAACCGTTAACTGGGGTTTTTACTCATCATACTCTGTACAGATTGTATCAAAATTGGTGTAGGAACCGTTAACTGGGGTTTTTACTCATCATACTCTGTACAGATTGTATCAAAATTGGTGTAGGAACCGTTAACTGGGGTTTTTACTCATCATACTCTGTACAGATTGTATCAAAATTGGTGTAGGAACCGTTAACTGGGGGTTTTACTCATCATACTCTGCACAGGTTGTATCAAAATTGGTGTAGGAACCGTTAACTGGGGTTTTTACTCATCATACTCTGTACAGGTTGTATCAAAATTGGTGTAGGAACCGTTAACTGGGGTTTTTACTCATCATACTCTGTACAGATTGTATCAAAATTGGTGTAGGAACCGTTAACTGGGGTTTTTACTCATCATACTCTGTACAGATTGTATCAAAATTGGTGTAGGAACCGTTAACTGGGGTTTTTACTCATCATACTCTGTACAGATTGTATCAAAATTGGTGTAGGAACCGTTGACTAGGGTTTTTGCACATCATACTCTGTACAGGTTGTATCAAAATTGGTGTAGGAACCGTTAACTGGGGTTTTTACTCATCATACTCTGTACAGGTTGTATCAAAATTGGTGTAGGAACCGTTAACTGGGGTTTTTACTCATCATACTCTGTACAGATTGTATCAAAATTGGTGTAGGAACCGTTAACTGGGGTTTTTACTCATCATACTCTGTACAGATTGTATCAAAATTGGTGTAGGAACCGTTAACTGGGGTTTTTACTCATCATACTCTGTACAGATTGTATCAAAATTGGTGTAGGAACCGTTAACTGGGGTTTTTACTCATCATACTCTGTACAGATTGTATCAAAATTGGTGTAGGAACCGTTGACTAGGGTTTTTGCACATCATACTCTGTACAGGTTGTATCAAAATTGGTGTAGGAACCGTTAACTGAGTATTTTACTCATCATACTCTGTACAGGTTAACTGAGTATTTTACTCATCATACTCTGTACAGGTTGTATCAAAATTGGTGTAGGAACCGTTAACTGAGTATTTTACTCATCATACTCTGTACAGGTTAACTGAGTATTTTACTCATCATACTCTGTACAGGTTGTATCAAAATTGGTGTAGAAACCGTTAACTGAGTATTTTACTCATCATACTCTGTACAGGTTAACTGAGTATTTTACTCATCATACTCTGTACAGGTTGTATCAAAATTGGTGTAGGAACCGTTAACTGAGTATTTTACTCATCATACTCTGTACAGGTTAACTGAGTATTTTACTCATCATACTCTGTACAGGTTGTATCAAAATTGGTGTAGGAACCGTTAACTGAGTATTTTACTCATCATACTCTGTACAGGTTAACTGAGTATTTTACTCATCATACTCTGTACAGGTTGTATCAAAATTGGTGTAGGAACCGTTAACTGAGTATTTTACTCATCATACTCTGTACAGGTTAACTGAGTATTTTACTCATCATACTCTGTACAGGTTGTATCAAAATTGGTGTAGGAACCGTTAACTGAGTATTTTACTCATCATACTCTGTACAGGTTAACTGAGTATTTTACTCATCATACTCTGTACAGGTTGTATCAAAATTGGTGTAGGAACCGTTAACTGAGTATTTTACTCATCATACTCTGTACAGGTTAACTGAGTATTTTACTCATCATACTCTGTACAGGTTGTATCAAAATTGGTGTAGGAACCGTTAACTGGGGTTTTTACTCATCATAGGTACTAAACAATTTTTTTAAGAAACTTCATAGTCGATTCTCAAAAAAATTCTGACGATGACCTGGTGAGGGTCGCGGGAGGCCGATGGATGCGGGCAGCGCAGGACCGGTCGTCGTGGAAATCCTTGGGGGAGGCCTTTGTCCAGCAGTGGACGATTTGTGGCTGATATGATGATATTTGTAGGATTTTGGATTAATGAGTAATTCACCGCAGAATGTTTTCATGTATAAAATATACAGTAAGAGCTCAGATGGGCAATGGAACGAGCTATGCTCTGAGTTTCCCTGTGCGATTGAATCAGAAATGAGGAGATCCGTAGGAGAGCCAAGGTTAGGGTAGTAAAATGAAAGCCGCGTATCTACTGAAAGCCGTAGCGTAGGGCATGCCTCCTGCTCAGTGGACCAATGAGCTTGCGGGCAGGCCAGGACCGATTATTGTAGGAATCCTTGTGCAGCAGTTTTTTTTATTTTAAATTTGAGTTCGTTTGGCTGCACACACATACGCACATTTAATTGGACTCTTTTTTTTGTTGAAAAAAGCCAATATCTAAGTTAAAACGAAAAACATTAAAAAAGTGCAAAAGTGTGGTTATTTTCTTTACTCTTTACACGTAAAGAAAAAGACAGAGACCACTGTTGGTAAGCCTTTCTCGTCTCACCTGATGGTAAGTGACGATGATGCCGATGATGGAAGCGGGCTTATTAATCTTAGTAGAGGCTGAAAAAGATGTTCTTAGTATTTATTGATGGAGATCTAATGAATAAGTTGATAATTTTAAGCTTGCCGTGTTGTAAGCAAGTTTTTCTGTGAGTTGGGGACAAAACATTGGAAGCTATTTAATATGAATCTAATTTTAGAACCATTCCGATTGAGGCTTCCGATTGAGCTGAAATTTATCATATAAATATAGTTTGGAGAACAATGCATGTTTAGCTAAGTGGCGTCATTCTAAATCCAACATGGCGGACTCGGATAGCGGATCAGTTATTTTTTATGCAACCCCATGATATGGATTCAAATGAAAGCGTTTACTGAGAAGAATACGAAATAATAAAATATCTTTTCAACCGACTTCCAAAAGGAGGAGGTTCTCAATTCGACTATAAGTTTTTTATGTGTTTTACCTCAGAACCTTAGACAAGAAAGCTCAGAACTTTTGACTGGTTGTACCGATTTTTATGATTGTTTTTTTATTTGAAAGCTAATACTTTCCGTATAGTCCCATATACATTTTATCAAAATAAGCGTAGTACTTTATTAGAAAATAAACAAAAACCAAAAATAATAATGCAAAAATGTACTAACTTGTTGCGATGGAAGTCGGTTTTTTAACGTGTTTAACGTATTACAAATTAAAGCTTTTACCTAGAAGTTTTTTTTAAATATTTCGAAAATAAGTTTTAAATTTCAACTACAAGCTCTAGTTATCAGCCCGTAGGTAATAATATAGTCCTCCTTTTTTTATTCACAATTGGTAAGCCCTTGGAATTATCTTACCTGATGGTAAGTGATGTCGAAGATGGAAGCGGGCTTACCAAGATTCCCCAACGCAATGGGGATCTGGCTAACTTATCTTCAAGCCGGAACACACCAATGCTGTTAACACTGACCATACACCCATTCTCCATTACTAAATGTCATCTTTGCTCGTTGTCAGAACTGTACGAGACGGCTGAAATCTAAACCGGGTCAATACTCCAATACACAGTGTATCCTTCCATAATAATAATATAAATGTGAAAATGTGTTCGTTTGTTTCTAGATTCAAGATTCAAGGTATTTATTCAAAACTAGCAGTTTCCCGCGGCTTCTCCCGCATGGACAACGTTTCTATGACTTGTCGAGGGTGCGCAGTGCGCGAACCGCAAGCGGCTAGCGAGCGTGAAAATAAGTAGCCCATGTGTTAATCCAGGTCCTAATCTGTCTACCTACTAAATTTCAGCCAGATCCGTTCAGTAGTTTTTGCGTGAAGAAGTAAGAAACACACACACTCACGAACTTTTGCCTTTATAATATTAGTGTGATAGGTGCAAATTACACTCTTTCTGATAGTCATAAAATAATATTAACATAATTTCATTTGTAAAAAATCAACAAAAAACAATCATTAGTCAATAATGACAAAATTCAATCCTTGAAATAAACCAGATTATGTCATTAGAACATGAAAACAATATGACACGAAAAGATATACATAAAAATCATTGAATGTCATTGATATATTTGACAAGAGTAGGCCAGTTCACACGGACAGCACCCGGTCACGAGTATAACGCGAGAGCCAGCCATCGCTCCCATCAACCATATTAGAGGCAAAGGAATGACCCGGTTCCCGATCCGGCTTCTTTGTTTGTTACCTTTTCACGCTTCAACACCTTGACCAATATTGATGAAATTTGGCATGCACGTAGCCTGTGTCACGGGAAAGGACATAGGCAACTTTTAATCCCGTGAAAATAGAAAAGTTCGATGTGGTTCTTGAGGGAACGGAAAAAAAATACTTTTTTTGGTTCATTTCTTTAATATCGCAACGGTACAGGGAGGTTGAGGGAGTGGGAAATGACATAAACAGCTAAACAGAATAGCCCGATCTGGGATAGAGGTCTGCATAAAACTAATGTCTACGCCGCTTCAAAGACAGTTATAAAAACCATGTCCACGTGGGCGAAGCCGCGGACAAAAGCTAGTACCTATACAGGGTGTAAAAAAATTGGTGTAGCACCCGTTGGCTGGGGGTTCTACACATCATACAGAACAACTTACCCCAAGGAACCCATAGTCTATTCTCCAAAAAAAAATTGGACCGTCCATACTAAAATGAACAAAATTGGTCGATCAGCTGATCGATTTGTATGAAATTAATAATTTTTTTTGCGATTTTAGCAAACTCGTAGAACAAAAGTTGTTCAGTATGAGTAGAAGCCCCATTTAACGTGACCTACACCAATTTTGTTACACCCTGTATATAGAGCAACTGTTAAGCTTCCCCCGCACACATTTTGATATAGACAGACATTGGCACTTGGCGCTTCTCGCGTTCGCTCACATTTCCGCCTGATATTTTTCTTCGCCTCGGCAAATGGGCGATATGTTACCAATACTACGTTCTTCTGGGACTCTGTGTAGATGATATTGAAATTGGATTGGGATCGTGCATATTGCGCGGTCAAAGGATGTGCAGAAAAAGATATTAATATTATATTCGCTGTCTAGCGATACATGTGCACGAATCTGTAGTAGGTAATTTTTGCAATATACAGTAGGACCTCTATAAGTCGAACACCAATCACTTACATAAACACAAACATCGTCACTTACCACCAGGTGAGATGTTGTCAAGGGTTTACCAATTGTTAATAAACAAAAACCAAGGGAGAAGTCAAAAAATTCGAGTTATAGAGTTTTCGACTAATGGAGGATTTCGACTTAGGAGCATTTTGATTCGACATATAGAGGTTGAGATTAATTCGTATAAATTTTGAGTTAGAGAGGTAAAATAAATAATAATTCAAGTTGCAGAGGTGACACACATATTTTTTATATACATATTATAAATCAACAGTTTACGTTTCACAGCATACACGTTTTAACAATTTTATTTGTAAACTGTTGTTCAAATTTATGTGTATTGCAGTAGAACCAAACCACTTCTGACAATATTTCAGTCGACAGCAAATGACTTGCTTCGCCAAAGTTCAAATGAAATAAAAAATAATAAATTAAACACCTGACACCAATCAAGCAAACACGTTTTAACGTGAGTAATAAATTCGTGGTAAGGTACCAGCGGGTAATAAGACCTAGCTGATGGATATTTGTAATGAAATGGAAAATATTCAGTTTTATAAAAAAGTTTAAATGTTAATCATTAGTTTAATACATTTTCTATAAAATAATAAACAAAAAGTGCATATTTTTTACCATAAACAAAAACAAAATTAACCTTTTAAAAAACGTTACAAGTAGGCCTTATTTTACTATGGTTAAATAATATATTAGTTATATTATTGTTTAAATATCTTTGGTTATTTAAGATCATTAATCACAGTGTTGTTGTTTCATCTGTGTGATTATTGATCTCAAATCTCTTATTACCGGACAGGTCGTATTGCCCGAAGGTACCTTAATTACATTGTTACTTACTTACATTGTCGGCAAATTCTTAAAGTCGGTAACTTATTTTTCTTAGAACTGTGTACAGTTAATAAGTTCCAAATAATCGAGTTGTAAAGGTTGTAAAATAAAACATTGCAATGTTCGAGATACAGAGGTCCAATTAAATTTTTCGAGTTATAGAGGGAAAATATGTACCATAATGGCTTGCAGGGACTCACTGATTATTTCGACTAATAGAGGGTTGAAATTTCGAGTAATGGAGGTTTTGGTGTTTGAAGGGAAGGGAACAAAACATTTTTTCGAGATCTGTAGGTTTTCAACTTATCGAGGTTCGACTTAACGAGGTTCTACTGTATCAGGAAACTTCTTAAAGTGCTGGTCGTTCTGACTTACCTACATTTATGTACTATAAATTGTTTCAAATATGGATCTAGGACGTTATAGTTTTTGGATGTCGTTGCGTTGATGTACAATAGTACTTATCTAATACACATAATAAAATTGTAACGGGGCCGTGTCTGTACATAATATTTTTGGAAAATAATAACTGTGGTGGACATTACTAACGATATGGAGGCCAAAACAACAACTGTTGGAATTTTTGTCTGTATTTTCGCGCATCACGCAAAAACTTGAAATTTTGTATGGTGGTTCCTTATAGCCCGGGTTAACATATAGGATACTTTTTATCCCGGAAAATTCAACACCTCAACAAGTCGCGGGCACAGCTAGTAAGTACATATTTTATTTATTATTAATATATTTAATTATTATTTATTTATTTATTATTAAACTTAGCCTATTTCAGTAAATTACCAATACTATTACAATGGCAATGTATAGATGAAAAAAAATATAATTAAGAGCACAATCCAAATATGTCACGGAAACAACACAAAATAAATTATACACAAATACCTACCTACACAATAAACTCCCAAATACTTTATAATTCCTACCCAGTGCTTCAAGAAATGCGGGTCAAACCTCGCTGCAATGACTACCAGGATGCTGTCGGTGCTCCACATTCCCCCGCACCCTGCTCCCCGCACCTCTCACATTTCTTTTATTATATTTTTAGGGTTCTTTTCTTAACTAGCTTATTTGATTTGTTTTATATATATATATATATATATATATATATATATATGTGTGTCAGAGTAATCTGAAACCATTGAAGTGTGTTCATCTCTTGCAAGGTTACAGCAGAATCACCAGCGTAGCTGAGGCTTTGTCTCTGCTACATATGCTGAGCTGGGACCTTTTGATGTCGCCGGGCTTATACCTAAATTATTTGTTATTTGTTACTTCTACTCGTTTATTTAAAATTGACATGTCTGTCTAGTGTAAGTTAAATGTTCATTTTTAACATAACAGTAACTGTGTACCATTAACTATATATTATGTGCCTGGTGTCTCAATAAACTAATTCTATTCTATTCTGCCGATCATGGATGCCGCACGTTTTCGTAGCACCGCTTGAAAGCAGTCAACTCGAGCATTTGCGAACATCTGTGATGCACTACAGTGATGCGGTAGCCCCAACAGCAACCTTAGGGCGTTAGTACTAATATATATACTGTGCTTAGGGAGTTGTTATATTATATGCGCGGGGCGTTATAGGCTTTTTGGGTATATGACACCCACAGGCTGCTCGTATAAAAATTCATACAGTACGCTTTAAAAAGGGTTAACTTTACTTGTGTTGAACAACGAGCAAACCTGCGGGCAATCATATTGCTCCTGACCGACAACCCCCTGCGCTCCCTTCCCATGTCTGCATCATCCCTCAGATCTTCAGTAACAATATGTCCTAGATATTTAAATTGTGTGACTCGTTCTAACGATCTAACACATACTCGTTGGTGTAGCCGGTTCGGATTTTTGAAAATTAGTGGACTGTAGTTTGCGGAGCGGGATGATATATCGCGGATGAAGTATTGCGGTTATGTGTGTTCAGTCTCAGATATGCAGTATGATGCTGTTCTGCCCTGGAATGAAACAGGAAAGAGAAAACAGAACAGTCAAAGGAGAGGAACTCACCATGCACGACGTAAAGAACCGGCATGTGGTCAGCCAGCGCTGGCTCAAATTCTCCCCTTCCAGCTGCAACTCCTTGCGGTAGGTACTTTGATTAGCACTTCAGATTGCACTGATACACACACGGATAATTATATGGTCTTTCACAGCGGTTGGATACTAAATTAATTTTTATTAGCGGAGCGACATGCGTTCATTGCAATGCCATAGCGGAAGACATTTTTTCTTCTTGTTTAATTCTTGGTTTTGACACCACCAGACACGGCGTCGATGTATGCTTTCTCACTCGATGCGCTATATTCGATGCGTGAGTGGGAAAGGGAGAGGAATATTACAGGATATTGAAGGTTGAACACACATAACATAACGCGCGAGTTTTTAAAATATGATTACGGCGTAAACACTCGTAGTACATTATAATATGTTTTTGATAAAAAAATAAAAAATGAAAATGGTGTGATGTAAACTAGTTTTCCTTAAAAACAAAAATAAAACAAAACAAGTAAAATTACCAAATCAGTAATATTTTTGAAATTGCATACGGAGGGCTATTTGATTCTTATTCTATCACTGTTTCCCTACCCAAAGGTTGCCTGGAAGAAATTGCTACCTAGCAAATAGTGTATAGGCTTTCTTCTATATTGTTCATACAAATAAAAAACCGGCCAAGTGCGAGTCAGAACCGCACACATAGGGTTCCGTACCATCATACTAGATGGCACTAGTACAAAGGATTCCGTACCATCGTACTGGATGGCGCTATTTTCTTCACGTTTAAAAAACCACGTTTTTGTATGGACACCCCCCTTAATTTTTACTCTTTCTTATTCATACTATTTTTTTGTTATAGCAGGCAACAGGAATACATCATCTGTGAAAATTTCAACTATCTAGCTATCGCGTTTCATGAAATACAGCCTGGTGACAGACGGACAGACAGACAGACGGACGGACAGCGAAGTCTTAGTAATACGATCCCATTTTCACCCTTTGGGTAAGGAACCCTAAAAAACATCAATCGAATTGAGAACCTCCTCCTTTTTGGAAGTCGGCTAAAAATGCATCATTTGCAGTTGTCCTCGTTCGTACCTTACATGCGATAATTGAAAACGCTAACAACTTCGAACAATCATCAAAATCGGTTCACCCAGTCACAAGTTCTGAGATAACACACATAAAAAAAATATGTTTTTTGTCGAATTGAGAACCTCCTCCTTTTTGGAAGTCGCTTGAAAATGGGGAAAATGGACGACCAAATTTACCAACATTTACATAGATATATCGCTCGCAAAGCGTGGATCCATGGCTATTTTTCACGGGATTGTAATGGTGGCTCGATTAGCGTTGTGTGACCGTTCATGGGAAATAATATGGGCAGTTATCGGGAATGGTGTGGACATTGAAAATTAATATCTGAATCTGCGAAATGCGACGTTAGCGTCTAGCCGTTTCGATCCTGTACCCTTTGAAGGAGGTAGGTATGATACCCACCCACTATCATTGCTTCTGTTGTACCTACAAGTGTGTTATTGTTAATAGTGTCCGACCGAAACAGGGCTTTTAGCCGAAACCGAACCTTCGGCCTCGGTCTCACGCCTCGGTTTTGTATGTTGAGATCAAGTGTATTTTTTATGCCATATAGTCATCATCATCATATCAGCCGAAAAACGTCCATTGCTAGACCAAAGCCTGCCCCAAGGATTTCCACATCGACCTGTCCTGCGCCGCCCTCATATAGCGGCTTGCCGCGAACTCAACAAGTCGTTGATCCACCGAGTGGGAGGCCTGCCTACACTACGTCTTCTACGTAGTTAAGCGTATCTGGTAGATATACGAGAGGGAATGCCCAAACGGCTATCTGTTCTACGAGCTATGTACCCTGCCCACTGCGTAAGAGATGCGCGTCCCTGGTGCGCCGGGTGCGGGCCAGCCCCAACGGCGTCCTAAGGATGATAGGGGACAGAGTTGACTGCTCCTGTATGCTTCACTGTTGAGGACTTCACATCCCCAGCAGTTAAGCAATATTGTAATATAATTTAATTTATTTAATTAACTACTAAAAAGCGTCGGTGGCTCAACCGGTAACGACTCGGTCCATCTAACCAAAGGTACCGGGTTCAAATCTGGACGGCCAATGTACCAATGAGTTTTTCAAAAATTTACGAACATACTTACCGATTGCTTTAACGGTGAAGGAAAACATCGTGAGGAAACCTGCACACGCCTGCGAGGAAACTCGAAGGTTGTGTGTGAAGTCGACCAACCCGCACTGGGCCCGCGTGGTTGACTAAGGCCTAATCGCCCTGATTCAGGGTAGGCTCGAGCCCCTCGGTGGGGACGTATATGAGCTGTAATGATGATGATGAATTAACTAGTGACACCTAGGATAAGTCACCTATTAACAAAATGTAAGTCTTTGTTACTTGAATAAACAAATACATTATTATTATTATTATTGTTGCTATTAAACATAACCCATCGCCTTAATATTTAGGTACGGTTTTACCCTAACGAAGTGCGACAATTCATGGACACTTGTGTTTCAGCGTGGCCGAAGTTTCTGCTGATTTTTGGCCGAAACCTAAACTATGGCCGAAACAGAAACAAAAACAGATACCGAACCTTCGGCCAGTGTCTATTTATTAAGGCATAGGTACAATGTCAAAGGAACGGTTCGGTCAAGCCCTGAGGAGTAGTCTATTTTACATTAAGTGCCAATTACATTTACATTTATACATTTTACATTGCCGCCAAGCATCAGTGTTAACAGCATTGATGTGTTCCGGCTTGAAGATAAGATAGCTAAATCCCCATTGCGTTAGGGAATCTTGGTAAGCACGCTTCCTTCTTCGTCATCATCGTCACTTACTATCAGGTAAGATGATGCCAAGGGCTTACCAATTGTGAATAAAAAAAAATTAAGTGCGTTAGTCTATGTGGGTTACTGTCGGTTATTTTTCAATTATTTGGTAACACAACGGGAATCAAGGTCTTATATGTAGGTGTTATGCGCATTCTGGATAATAGTATGGAACATTGTGAGAAGTTTCAATAAAATTGAGAAAAAAAACTGGCCAAGTGTGAGTCAGACTCGCACAAAGAAGGAGTCCGTAGTATTTAAAAAAATAAATGTATATTTTTAAAAACAATATTATGTTTGCAGTTGGTAATTGAACATTTTGTATGGAAAATCTATAAACTTTTTACAAATTTTAAGTTGGTCGACTATTACTACTAAACTAAGAATGCCTACTTACAATTAGTCGTGGTAGTTTTCCTTTTAAATTGATTATGTGTAGATAATGTGCGTCGGTGGCTCAACCGGTAACGACTCGGTCCATCTAACCAGAGGTATCGGGTTCAAATCTGGACGGCCAATGTACCAATGAGTTTTTCAAAAAACTTACGTACATATACTTACCGATTGCTTTAGCGGTGAAGGAAAAACATCGTGAGGAAACCTGCACACGCCTGCGAAGAAACTCGAAGGTTGTGTGTGAAGTCGACCAACCCGCACTGGGCCCGCGTGGTCGACTAAGGCCTAATCGCCCTGATTCAGGGTAGGCTCGAGCCCCTCGGTGGGGACGTATATGAGCTGTTATAATAATAATGTGTAGATACTATCCTACCATTTAAAAATTATTTCAAATGTCCTGAAATAGCGGTTTAGCTGGTAGGAGTGGGAGGGGGGGGGGGGGGGGGGAATGACACTAACAACAATTAGCATTTTGAAGCTTAATATTTTTTCGCAAACCGATCTTTGCATCGATTAGTAGTTTTAGCAAACGTTCAGTAGTTTTCCAAAACCTATTCAACGGTACCCCATATGAAAGGGTACGCGAATTAAATTCACCCCCTTTTTACATGTAGGGGAGGTACCTTAAAAAAAATACAATAATAAAAAAAATAAAAAAAATAAAAATAAAAATGTTTATTTTCTCCATATAGGTAATGTTATACACGACTATGGCTGGAGCCTCCTTTTAAGCTAAAACAAAGCCTGTGTCAGGAGGCACCGCTCTTCCTTATCTTTATATACTATAGAAACTATACCTAAGCTGATTACATTGATACAAGACTTTATTGTACCAATTTGTCGGCGTGATTAATGCGAGTATGTATATGTATAAACCTATTCCAAATTAAAGCTTTCTAGTACTAATAGTCGGTAAGCCGCGGACAGATAGACAGACAAACATAGAGATAATGTAAGGGTTCCTTATTAACTTAGGAACCCTAAAAACCGTCCAAGTGTTAGTTGAACTCGCGCACTAAGGGTTTCGTTCCAAAACATCTTTATAGATCAACTATATACAATGCACTACTATAAAAAGCGTCGGTGGCTCAACCGGTAACGACTCGGCCCTTCTAACCAAAGGTCTCGGGTTCAAATCCGGACGGCAAACTGTAACAATGAGTTTTTCAAAAAAGCTACGTACGTATACTTACCGATTGCTTTAACGGTGAAGGAAAACATCGTGAGGAAACCTGCACATCTGATTCCAGATGTGTATGAAGGTCGCGTTGCACACGTCCATCCGTAGGTGTAAATCTAAATGCCCTACACGTGACCGCGGGTGATGCTAAGTGCAAAACCAGGCAACCGCCGTCTATCCCTTGAATGAACGAACCCTTGAATGAAAGAACTACTAGATATCGCTATCTTCTTCAAGTTTTAAAAAAACACGTTCCTTGTATTTATAATTTGTTTTTAAGCGGCAATTTAATACACACAAGTATGCGAAAATACACACTAAGTATATGCGAAAATTTTAACTGTCTTACTATTACGGTTCATGAAATACAACCCGTTGGCAGATGGACAGACGGACAGCAGAGGCTTAGTAATAGAATTCCGAATTGGTTGTACGGAACCCTAAAAACAATACAGCTAATAGTTTTATGTAATACATGATTTTAAGTTTAAATGCCTCATCATATCAGCTCATAGACGTCCCCACTGAGGGGCTCGAGCCTACCCTGAATTAGGGCTATCAGGTCTTAGTCGACCACGCGGGCCCAGTGCGGGCTGGTTGACTTCACACATAACCTTCGAGTTTCCTCGAAGGCGTGTGCAGGTTTCCTCGCGATTTTTTCCTTCACCTTAAGAGCGGCCGATATACGTACATACAAATTGAAATTCGAAAATAAGTACATTGGTATACGTGGCAGGAGTAGAACCACAACCTCCCGCATAGGAGGTAGTGGCCCTTGCCATTACGCCACCGACGCTCTAAGTTTAATTACCTAATTTCTATAAACTAGTTCGACGAGTAATAAAAAATATTTCCTCTTCATCCACAGATAGAAGGACATTAATTGTAACCTCAAGTTCCCCTCCTCATAAACATAAATGACTAGAATCTCGCAATTTTCTAGTCTAAAAGTATCAAATGAAGACAAAGTTGCAGCAATTATCGCTCTCAACTTGTTTTATATCTTCTACTTACACAAGAAGGTTCAAATTTAGGTAATCGTGGTGGTTTTTGGGGTCGTTTTGTCACTGCAAGAGATAGTTCTCGAGACAGTAGGCACTCAGACCAAGTCGCGGTTGGTAGATTAATGCGGCGTGACTAAAACCTACCACGCACCGTACTTCTCGTCGCGCCCGTTTCCTTTGTGAGTCTTAGTGGCTGAGAGAGGCGAGGCGGTTTCTTGGAAAATAAATTAAAAATGTGCTTGTTGTAAGCGAAGCGAATGTTTTACGAAAGACAACGCTAGACATGTTAACCAGGCGTGAATGAGGTGAAAAATAGTTAAATCAACTGTGACGTGGGTATGACATACCCAAATTAGAAAGTGTCGATTTTGATAACTGACGTGATTATTAAATTTATTACTGTAATATGTTAATTAACATTATGAACAAGATGTAAAATGATAAAATTACCCAGTTCTAGTTATAAAAGTATTTTATATTTCTATAAAAAATATATTAGCATTTTTTTTACACAAAATTCAACAATGTTAGTTTATTTTTGAATTTGTATGTTTGACAACTGTAATTTACATGATTAAATAAAAAATATAATGATAAAATTTACGATTATTTATTGAATTGAGTTAATCAGTGTTATTAAATTCCATTTAGGAACTATGACTATATCTTTATCTAAAAAAACTGAGATATTTTGACAACTGTGCACACAAAATAAAATAAAAATCTGTCTCATATAGTTTAGCTTCGAGATAACATGAAATCAACATAAAACATTCTAATATCATCTTTTATGAGGTCGGATATTACGTACCCGCCGCGCCGTGTGTTTGCGCACGTGTAGTTCACTAAAAATTTCAAAAAAAGAATAAAAAATCACTTAAAATCACACCTCGTGGCACCCTCTCCAGCTACCGAGCCAGCCGAGTTCCAGGAATCGCATAGTTCAGGAATATTTAGTGTTTTATTAGTTGGTGGGTATGAGATACCCGACCTAATTAACACCGGGTTAAAAACAAGCGACTTCAGTCACAAAAACAAAAAAAATTCTATTTTTTTTTGTGTTTTTTAATTGCTAAAAAGTATTGAACCGCTTTTGGTACAATTTACATGGGCGACGGTACCACCCTGAAGGCATAATCAATATATATTATAAAAATAGGTAAAATGCGAGTCAGAACCGTGCACAAAGGATTTCGTACCATCATACTAGATGGCACTAGTTTCTTCACGTTTAAAAAAACACGTTTTTTGTATAGAGACTTTCACTTTTTCTAATTTCTTGTATTTGTCGTTAAAGCGGCAACAGACATACATCATCTGTGAAAATTTCAACTGCCTAGCTACCACGAATCATGAAATACAGCCAGTCAGACAGTTAGACGGACGGACAGCGAAGTCTTAGTAATAGGGTCCCGTTTTTACCATTTACGGAACCCTAAAAAAGTGTACAATGTGCGCGTGCGTTCCGCTAAAACTCAAAAACGCGTCCCGGTACGATCAAGGAAGTTACATGGTGTGGTAGCCCTCTATCCCCCATCCATGAAAACGCTTCCTGTTTTTACCTGAAAGGCGTGTTTTTGAAGATAATATAATGACTAGAAGTTTCGCCCTCTAGAAATTTCTAGAACAGCCCCGAACAATTGAGAGTATTCGATTCCAGATCATTGTGAAGCATTCCAGAACACTCTCGACTGCTGTGGAGTGTTCTGGAACGTTTTGAAGCAGCCTTTTTGTGTGGGTGGGGCTACTCCCTGAGTTAAGCCGGGTACCACAGCTAATCTATTAAATAATACATAAATACTAGCATTGCGTTAATCCAGTCCGGGAAGTCGTGGTTCGAGTCTTGCCACGTACCAATGTATTTTCGAATTTCGATCTCATATTATGTACGTTTATTCGACGCTCTTACGGTGAAGGAAAACATCGTAAGGAAACCTGCACACGTCTGCAAAGAAACTCGCAGGTTGTGTGTGAAGTCGACCAACTGGAGTAAACTCATGGAGGATATCACCCCCTCCCATACTGCCTACTACAAAGTAGCCAAGGCTCTCCGCGTAGACGCAATCACGCACACCCCTCCCCTTACGCGGCCAGACAATACGATAGCTTTCGAGGACATAGAGAAAGCGGAATGCTTCGCGGACAGCATTGCCTCCCAATGCACCCCTAGCACACAAGAGTGTGATCCCGATCATATAAAAACAGTGGAGGATGAGGTCCGTAGTAGGAATTCGCTCCCCCTAACTGCGGACCCCATCTCAGTATCAACTGACGAACTACGCTCCATTATTAGAGGCCTTAAACCTAAAAAAGCCCACGGAGCAGATGGTATCTCAAACCAAGCTCTTAAATACTATCCGGAACAGTTACTTGCACTGCTAGCTATTATCATCAACGCCTGCTTTGAACACTGTTACTTCCCGACAGCATGGAAGGAAGCAATAGTAATAGGCATCCCAAAGCCAGGCAAGCCCCTTAACATCCCCACAAACCACCGCCCCATAAGTCTACTCAAGACTATGGAAAAGCTTTTCGAAAGAGTCATACTCAATCGAATTAACAGTCATATCTTCCCGCCGGACAAACCTCCCCTTATAATTAACCACCAGTTTGGGTTCCGCGCCAAACACTCGTGCCCTCAACAAGTCCACCGCATTGTCGAATACATACTGGACGGATTTTACCCCAGACGCGAAAGGACAGTAGCAGTCTTCTTCGACGTCGCAAAGGCCTTCGATAAGGTCTGGCATGCGGGACTTGTATACAAACTCTACCACATGGACCTCCCAGACCGTCTTGTTAGAATAGTGGAGTGCTACCTCCAAGACCGTATTTTCCGTTTTAGACACGAAGGGGTACTTTCCTCACCGCGTCCCATTAGAGCCGGGGTCCCCCAAGGGTCCATACGCTCCCCAACATTATACACTCTGTACACTAATGACATCCCCATCCCAAAACCATGCAAATCAGGGCTAGCAGTACAGCTCTCCCTATTTGCTGATGACACTGCCCTCTACGTAAGAGGGCCGTCCATAGAGCTAACACCACAAATAGCCAAACTACAAACCGCAGTAGACGAGTTAGGTAGATGGTTTAGGAAATGGAGAATCGAAGTGAACCCGAGCAAAAGCTCCGCGGTCCGCTTCGACTACCATTATAGGAAAAACCAACCCGCAGACTCAATCCGCATGCTAGGCACCCGCGTCCCCTGGCAACGTACAGCCAAATATTTAGGAGTCACTCTCGACTCATGTCTCTCTTTCGAACCTCACATTACAAATGTGACCCGAAATGCCCGCTTCTACCTAGGCAGGCTAAACAGCATGTTAGGTAGGCACAGTAAAATGTCCCCCATTAATAAGCGAACACTCTATAAGGTTTGCATCCGACCGGTAATGTCATACGCGGCCCCAGTATTTGCACACGCGCCCCCCAAAAAGATGGAAATGATCCAAACAGTCCAGAGCATTTTCTGCCGTAGGGCTCTGGACGCCCAATGGTGCGTCAGGAACACGGACTTGCATATACCTACCACCCAACAATTCATCAAAGGCCTCTCCGAGAACTTCTTCAAGTCCTCGGAGTCGCATCCCAACCCACTGATTCGCGAGGCAGCGAACTACTCCCCACGTCCCGTTCTAACTAGTAGTATGGTCCGCAGACCAAGAAATGCCCTCACTGACCCTCCCGATAAAATATCAGCCGACCTGAACTGCCTCCTGGCAGCTCAGGGCGGAACTGCTAGTGTTATTGTTTGAATAACACTGTCCCCTCACTTGCACACCTAATGTGATGGCCTAGGGGGGGGCGTCGCTCCGATATACTTTTAGGGTGGCTTTGCTGCCAAAGTTCTTCGGGGGGTGTTAGTGGGTATTGCGGCTCGACAGCTGTGAGTCCCACATAACCGGTGCAGTTTTACCGCTGCACAGGTATGCGTAAATGCATTCACCTCCCTCCCCTACACAACATCTCACGGGAAAAAAAAAAAGTGAAGTCGACCAACTCGCACTGGGGCCGCGTGGTCGACTAAGGCCCGATCACCCTAATTCAGGGTAGGCTAGAGCCCCTCGGTGGGGACGTATATGAGCTAATATGAATGAATACATACTAAAAACTCACTTTCTTCACTTTACTCATCCTATTTTGAAGTCGGTTAAGAAAGAAACAAGGCTTGTAAATCCTCAGGCATTACACAATCAATTAGTTAGAACAAAGCATTAATTTCAATTAATGCCAAAACCGATATGTATGTAAGTCATATATTTAAATTTATTTTCGACTGCAAATTGAAGGCGATAAAGCGAAAACCCGCGAAAAATGATGAATAAAAATATGTGTGGCACCGAGGATTCAGATCAGGTGGTCGATCTAACGACCCACAATATATCATCGTTACGCAATAACGAATAATGGAAGATGATGGAAGAAAATTTACTTGACGTGCCGTTGACGTGACGTGACCAGCGAAGCGTTAAATCGCATTCGCTTTTCATGTCATACATTTGTCTAGGCTACTGACTGAGTTCATTGAAGCGGAAACAAGGGATTTAGTTTGGAAAAATGTTCGAAAATATTTTTTACATTTTATCAGAGGTGTAATGTTAGGTTAGGAATAAAGTTAGTCTTAAAACTGGTGTTTATTAGGGTTCAGTACCAGGTAACGGGACCCTTTTACTAAGCATATTCTGTCCGTCTGTCTGTTTGTCTGACATTTAAAAGGTTGTAGTTTTAAAATAACTAGGTTTTTTTTATTAAATAAAAAAAAGGTTACAAAAAATATGATAAATTAGTACAACATAAACCTTTATAGATTTATCCGTTCACTAGTCAATGTCGTCGTTGTGACACAATCCTCTTAAACTAATTAAAGTATGGTACCTACCTTATGTTAACAAAAAACCAAAAGATAAAAATAAATAAGAAAATACATCACGTCATCATATCAGCCACAAATCGTCCACTGCTGGACAAAGGCCTCCCCCAAGGATTTCCACGACGACCGGTCCTGCGCTGCCCGCATCCATCGGCTTCCCGCGACCAGGTCATCGGTCTACCGCGTGGGAGGTCTGCCTACGCTACGTTTTCCGGTGCGCGGTCGCCACTCGAGAACTTTACTGCCCCATCGGCCATCTGTTCTACGAGCTATGTGCCCTGCCGACTGCCACTTAAGTTTAGCGATTCTGTGAGCTACGGATCTCCTCGTATGAAAACGCCTGTATGAAAACGCCACCATGTCGGTTCGCCTCCAGGACCAGAACTCGAAACCTATCCAGTTGCAGCGAGGGGTGAGACAGGGAGACGTTATATCTCCGAAACTGTTCACCGCCGCCCTGGAAGATGTTTTTAAGCTTCTGGACTGGGGTGGACTCGGCATCAATACCAACGGCGAGTACATATCCCACCTCCGACTCGCTGACGATATCGTGGTCATGGCTGAGACTATGGAAGACCTAAGCACAATGCTCGATGGCCTCAGTAAGGTCTCTCAACATCACGTATTCATTAATAATAAAAGGCCACACTGCATAATAACCTAACCACCCTTTTTGGCCAGTCGGTCACTCACAGAAGAATCAAGAAGAATCTAACGATACCTTAAACTTTAAAATTATTCAAGCCGTTCAGGCTGTAGCAGGGAACATAGAAATCTACATACGTACATACAAACACTCGAAAAACGTAACCCTCCTTCTGAGGCAGTCGGGTAAAATAATTATTGGGTGCGTTTAGCTGCATGTCACCTGATGGTAAGTGCCGATGCAGCTGAGGTTGTAAAACGCAAGCTCAAATAGTGCCTTGAACTATTCACTACTAGCTGTTTCCCGCGGCTTCACCCGCTTGGACAACTTTTCTATGACTTTTCGAGGGTGCACAGTGCGCGAGCCGCAAGCGGCTCGCGAGCGTGAAAATAAGTAGCTATATGTGTTAATCCTGGTCCTAATCTGTCTAACTACCAAATTTCAGCCAGATCTGTTCATTAGTTTTTGCGTGAAGAAGTAACAAACATATACACTCACAAACTTTCGCCTTTATAATATTAAGTGTGATGTGATTCATTTCGGCTTGAATATTCCTAAATACTTATACTATTCGGGGAACACAGACGCCGGCAGGGAACTCCACTCTTGGCCGTACGCATGATTAATGATGAAGCAAAACACTTCGTGCGTAAAGGTGGAACATTAACGACAAATGGGTTGAATCACACCTCGCGCGATGATGGAATGGAGAAGGGGGTATGAGGTTATGAAGCTCGTAGGTACCCTAAATGAATCCCGTAAAACACCGATAGGCAGGCGACTTTGCGGCGATACTCTAGGCTTTAGATCTTGTGTGATACAAGTTACTCGTCGCCAATGAGTCTTCTAGCGAGTCAATCGATAAAATCCGAGGTATCAAGGTAATGAGCTGATCCGTCCTATAAGTAAGAGCAGTACTCTATAATCAGCGAACTAAAGCTTAGTATATTAGAAGCGGCCTTGTCGTGAAGTAACATCTCACCTTCTAGAGAATTTCCAGCTTCTCTTGGCTTGGATTCTATGCATGTCCCGAAAAGATCTGATATTAAGGCGAGGTCGATCGACGCTAGGCCAGAATTGAGGTTTTTTTTAAAATTCATTCAATTGGTAAACCCTTGACAATATCTCACCTGGTGGTAAGTGACGATGTTGCCGAAGATGGAAGCGGGCTTACCATGATTCCCCATCGCAATGGGTAAATGGCTATCTTATCTTCATTCCGGAACACACCAATGATATCAACATTGATATTTGGCGGCAAGACTTAGATAAGATGGTGGTAGCTAGCCAGGCGGGCTTAGAAAATGCCCTTACACCAACCAAACCGAGTCTTACAATTGACCCAATTGATTTAGTGTAAAAGGAATCGAACCCGCGACCTCCTGTGTTAAGCCAGTGAACTTTGCCTCTGGGCTACGGAGGCGGTTAAAAAGCAGGGTGAAAGCAGCGGCAGGGAAGTTTGCAGTTGCGGGGGGCCACCCGCGCTGTATCCCGCGCTCGGCCATTGCATTTCGACCAGAAATTGAATTTACCTTGCTCGCTGCAGGGTGTCACAGCCTACACATAATCAGTAAAATAACTTTTCTACGTCAAAGAGCTCAAGATGATCGGAGATCCGGATAGAATCATTTCGGAGATTAGGATTTAGTGTAAAAGGACTCTTTTTGCAGTGAATAGACACGCCTGTATTTTAGTGATATCAAAAAGAAAATTGGCATCGCCTCAGTCAAACATACTGTCTTGAGTGTTAGGTTCAACGCGCTCAATGATGGCCTCTCTCTATCTTTGTATCCAAAGACTTATGTGTTTGTATCAGTGCGCGAGGTGTTTCGCTGCGAAGATTGGCTACATAAACCATCTTAGAGCGCACGCGCGGCAAACCGACTAGGAGTCGAAGTGGTCGCCGTGACCGAAATCGGTCGGAGAGATCATCATCATTATCATCTGTAATAGGTAGCAGGTTATTTTTTTACAGAATATGTGTTATTACAGGAGATTTACCATAAAAAAAATAATTAGAAAAAGTGAAAATAAAATGGGCGACACCTGTTTACAAGAAATGTGTTTTTAAAGGTTTTTTTTGTTTTTGCTTTATCGTAAAAACGGTAATACAAACAATCGTGAGTTTGTGTGTTTATACAGGGTGTAACAAAATTGGTGTAGGTCCCGTTAACCGGGGTTTCTACTTATCATACTGAACAACTTTTGTTCTACGATATTTGCTGAAATCACAAAAAAAAAAATTCACACAAATTGATCAGCTGATCGACCAATTTTGTGCATTTTAGTATGGAACATTCAACTTTTTTTATTGAGAATTGACTATGGGATTCATGGAGAAAGTTGTTTAGTATGATAATTAGAACCCCCAGTTATCGGGTCCCACACCAATTTTTTACACCTATTAAGTACTAATCCAAAGTAAAAAAAAAAACGGCCAAGGGTGAGTCGTACTCGCGGTAAGGAGCCCGATTAAAAAAAATCAATTTTCTGTCACTCCCATTAATGTCTTTTGTTTGTATTGAACAGGTATCATTGTCGTACTCATGCGGAGATAGTTTGGTACAACGGAATCCTTGTCCGAGAGACCGCATCGCACTTGGCCGATTTTTTAATGATGATGAATAACTAAGGGAACGATGATCTATTCAATGAGAATAAGGTCTTTCTCTAAAGTAATACAACAATATTTTTTTACCCGACTACGAATAAAGGAGGGTTATGTTTTTGACAGTCCATGTATGTATGTATTTATCCGACTACGAAACAAGGAGGGTTATTGACAGTCCATGTATGTGTGACGATCTTGACAAATGTGATGTCTTTTTGGTTTCCGCATTCCACACCGCAACACTATGGTCATTTCGAACAGGGGATCGTTTGATTTTAAAAGATCCACGATACCACCAGGGGTATCGCCAGGGGTATCGTGGGTCCGCAATTTCTTTGGATTTGCGCCAGCATTCCCCGTGTCATAGGATATATCAGCATATAAAAAATCAACATGGCTCATTTTACAGGTGATTTAAAAAACATTTTCTTTTTAAATATTTATATCATATTTGGTATCAAAAGAAAGGTCTTGACGAGCACATTCTAAATATATACATATCATATATGCAAAAGCCATAATTTTTGATTACCATAGGGCTTGCCACTACGGCTATTACCCTACTATTACCCTAGAAGAAGGGAAAAATAAAGGCTAAGGTTTCAGGCGGGAAACTCGTTTTCCTACTTTTCCGTAGTCGGTTTTTAGTTTTTTTAACTTTTATTTTTAATGTTTTTTTTTTCGGGGAGATGTTATGAATCGCTCGCTGTAGATGTAGTAGCTGAGCAACACAAGAAAAAACTGTTTCATTCAATAAATATTTATTTTATCTATCAATCACTTCTTTCAGATGTCGTAACGCTTCATCCAGTGCCATGTGTACTTCCTGCGTGTCCGGTGCTCTCGTTGGCATCTCCATAGAGACAGATCTGCTTCTCATCAGGGACTTGTGAAGAATGCTCTGGGTGAGGGGGCAGAAGACGTCAGGATTCATGGAGTCGGTCCTCGACTTGCCGGTGAGATAGCTCATGGGGATCCCGATGAGAAGAACAGAGATAGCACCAACGAACGGGCAGTAAGTGAAGGAGATTCGAAACAGAGATTGGAGTGGCTTCGTTGGAAGGTTCACACTGAAAGTAAAGTCATTATTTTTACAGAAAATAAAATCAAAACCGGCCAAGTGCGAGTCAGAACCGCACACAAAGGGTTCCGTACCATCTTACTAGATGGCGCTAGTACAAAGGGTTCCGTAATACCATACAAGACGGCGCCATATTAAAAAAAAAACACGTTTTTTTTTGTTTGTAGATCCCCTTGTTTTTTTAATTTTTCAAATTTTTTGTATTTGTTGTTATAGCGGCAACAGAAATACATCATAATTATATGAAAATTTCAACTGTCTAGCTATCACGTTTCATGAAATACATCCTGCTGACAGACGGACAGATATACGGACGGACGGACAGCGAAGTTTTAGTAAAAAGGTCCCGTTTTTACCCTTTTGGTACGGAACGGAATATTATTGCTTACCGAATTTTGGTGATATTTTTTTTGTATTGTATATAAAAAAGCGTCGGTGGCTCAACCGGTAACGACTCGGTCAATCTAACCAGAGGTACCGGGTTCAAATCTGGACGGCCAATGTACCAATGAGTTTTTCAAAAACTTACGTACATACTTACCGATTGCTTTAACGGTGAAGGAAAAACATCGTGAGGAAACCTGCACACGCCTGCGAAGAAACTCGAAGGTTGTGTGTGAAGTCGACCAACCCGCACTGGGCCCGCGTGGTCGACTAAGGCCTAATCGCCCTGATTCAGGGTAGGCTCGAGCCCCTCGGTGGGGACGTATATGAGCTGTAATGATGATGATATACCTATATGAATATTCTGAATCACCGCTTAAAATTTCACTCGTAATTTTTAAAGTGAAAACTTTTTGAGATGGGAAAAATTATTGTACTTGCTACACTGTAACGTTACCGAAACCGTACCAGGAACATTTTGTCAACCTAGTCGTTTTTCAGGAGAACACTCGGAGGTTCAAAACTTATAAAACTGTAAAAAGTTTTGTATTATCTGCATACACAAAGGTAACAACGACAGAGGGCTGGGCCCTCTTAATAATGATGATGATGACAAAGGTATTATAAAATTGTGGATTAAAGCATACATACTTTCAGAGCTCCATTCTTCAATTCTTACGTTATCGTGATTCGTGACGCCAGAAAAGGAGTAAAAAAACAAAAGTAATAAAACTGCAAGAATCGAGTATTAGTATAACATGGGGAAAGTTTTAATAAGAGCGGGATAAAGTGAGTTCCGAGTCGATATCACCCAAGTTACGGGAGAAGATTAAAAACTTCGCCAATGGATGTCTAACCGAGTGTGAGCTCATTGCGGTCGTCCATGGGGGTGATGGTGTCTCCAAATAGGGATGACGAATTCTAGTCTTCTGAGTTGCTATTTATCTTTCCGTACTGCCACACGATAATCGTCACCTTACTGTAACCAAAGCATATTATACATTAGTACTAACATACAGTATGGACACTCCCTGCCGCTCTCTAGATTGCGACTTAACCCCCTCGTCACCCAGATTGATACAGATTGGGTCGAACGTATAGGATTTCGCAGTAATTTTGTTTGCTACGTCATTTGTTTTTAGAAATGTCATTTCACGATCGTTGTATGCAGTGTCCGGGAGTGCTGTAACCTTCTGTTTGCATGTACGTAGTGGTTCGTCACCCTTATTACCGCTTGAAAGTACATAAATCTGTCAAAAGTGACATTTTGTTCTAAAAGTGTTAGAAATATCTAGGCGTGACGTCATAGTTTAGCAGTGACATTTATGTACTTATTTTGTGACGTTAGTGAATTAAAAATCGAAGACTTGATGGAAAACAAAACGAGTAAGGTTTTTCCAAGTTTAAGTAGGAGGGCCATTTAGTGATCAAGAGTTCATAATTTATTTCTGATGCTGTCGTCATCCCTATTATCTAGATAACTTTGTTTTAGCAAAAGCAAGTTTTCTTTGTTGACAGAAACTGTTTGTAATTTATTGGTGGTGTCTTCTCAAATCACTAACTATTAAATATTGTTATAAACTAGCTTTTGCCCGCGGCTTCACCTGCGTGCACATCGTTTTTATGACTATCAGCTTAGGCGCATTTATCCTATGTCCAGGGGGCACTTGGCCCGGGGCGGCAAGAGGTGAGGGGCGGTTGGAGGCCGCCCCTTTTTCGGTTGTTCTTTCGCCAGTCGTAGTAGAATAAATTACAGCAAAATTTGAATTGGGTAGTCGATAATTTCATATAGATTTTCTTTGATAAAAACAATTTAAATAGACAAAGAGTTACCAATATATATCATGTACGGAAAAATATTTTACGCGAGTTTTACCGTTTGGTTCACCAAAAAATAATAAAGCTAGCCAAGTGCGAGTCGGACTAGCAGTTTAAGAGAGACTTGTCGAATGCTTTTTGCAAAATTAAAAATTTTGATGGTTATAAGCGTATATATTTTAGAATTATGTCGGTTTGTTCAAAACCATTCGCAGTATTTCCAACGAATCGGCGATATGCCACGGCGTTATGCTATTCGCCAAAGAGATGATATTGTGTTGCCAGCCACACGACTTGCTTTATACTAAAGCGGTCCATTCTACATGGCTATAAAAACTTTTAATCACTTACCAAACTCAATAAAGGCCCTCCAAGGTTGTAAATTTGATACTGAATTAAAGAAATTGCTTATGAATAATAATTATTATACAATGAAGTTATATTTTGATGACAAATTATAAAATAGAATAAATCATGTTAAAATTAACAATTTTAATAATTTATTGTATAAGATGGACGGTATTATTCAACATTTCTTTATTTATTGACATTATTTTTTCTTAATTTCTTGCATTGTGTTGTAAGATAGTAATTTATTTTCACTAATGCCTTAAAAAAGGTTATTTATAATTGGAATACCATCTAATTTACACATGTACTGTTAACTTACTATTGCAAATAACATGTGAATAAATAATTATGAATTATGAATAAGGGTGACGAACCACTGCGAACATGCAAACAGAAGGTTACAGTAAGGTGACGTTTATCGTGTGTCTGTACGGAACCTTTAGCGAGCAACTCCGACTCGAACTTGGCCGTTTTTTTGTCACTTAGAGGGGCAGATTTCTTTTGTGCGTGGGGTGCCTGATTTTTAAATACGCATCTGAATGTCAGGAGTCGTACTCGCGATAAAGAGTCCGAACTGATTAAAAAAAAACATATTTCTGTCGCTCAAGTTGATGTTTTTTGTTTGTAATGTGAAAAGTTATCATTGTCATAGTTGTGTGGAGAGGTGAGTGGTGGTACGGAACCCTTGGAGCGCTAGTCTAACTCGCACTTGGTCGGTATTTTTGTCATGTGCATAATTTACTAACCACACAGGCACAGATGAGATACTAGTTACAACCACAGGTGACAATCACGTCACATCAACATAAATACAAATTATCCAAATTTTGGTCGCAAGGATCTTGATTTTTCTCAGGAATTACAAAACATATAAAATTAATACTTTGTAATCTGATTCTTAACTTCAATGAATACATTTTGTCAAGTGCAGAAACACAATTCGTGTACTTTTATAAAAAAAAAGAATATAACAAAGACAGGGTTGAAAAAAAAACCAGTTTTTTAAATTTTATAAAACAGTTTAAATTGTTTTAAACAAGTGTTTTTTAGGGTTCCGTACCCAAAGAGTAAAACGGGACCCTATTACTGAGACTTCGCTGTCCGCCGGTCTGTCTGTCTGTGTGTCTGTCCGTCCTTCCGTCATTCTGTCACTAGGCTGTATTTCATGAATCGTGATAGCTAGACAGTTGCCGCTATAACAAAAAATACTAAAAATTGGAAAAAGTGAAAAAAAAAGGGGGGGATCTCCACACAACAAACGTGATTTTTTTTTGCTCGATATTGATAACGGCTTGAAATATTCACGGAATACTAAGTTATATATTCACTTTAAAAATAAATAAAAAAATTAAAATAAACAAATATTTAAGGGGGCTCCCATACAACAAACATGATTTTTTTTGCTCGTTTTTGATCGATATTGATGACGACAACAGAAAGACGCTTGAAATATTCATAGAACATTGAGTTGTATTATTCACTTGAAAAATATATAATAAAATAAAATAAATATTTAGGGGGGCTCCCATACAACAAACATGATTTGTTTTGCTCGTTTTTGATCGATATTGATGAAGACAACAGAAAGACGCTTGAAATATTCATAGAACATTGAGTTGTATTATTCACTTGAAAAATATATAATAAAATAAAATAAAATAAATATTTAAGGGAGACTTCCATACAAGAAACGTGATTTTTATAGATAATGGTAAGGAACCTTTCATGCGCGAGTCCGACTCGCACTTGGCTGGTTTTTTAAAGTTTTTTTTTTAGTTTAGGACATTTTTCAAATTAATTCATCCTAAATTGTTACATTTCTAAACTAGATCTTTTCAAATTCGTCATTGTAAATTAAATATTTACAAAAAACGATCAATGAATAAACATTTTTTTTATGTTGCGTATCTCTAATCAATACTGAACGCTTTACATTCACCCTGTATATTCCAGCCGGAAACGACTCGGTTCTTCTAACCAGAGGTACCGGGTTCAAATCTGGACGGCCAATGAAACAATGAGTTTTTCAAAAACTTACGTACATACTTACCGATTGCTTTAACGGTGAAGAAAAACATCGTGAGAAAACCTGCACACGCCTGCGATGAAACTCGAAGGTTGTGTGTGAAGTTGACCAACCCGCACTGGGCCCGCGTGGTCGACTAACGCCTGATCGCCCTAATTCAGGGTATACTCGAGCCCCTCGGTGGGGACGTATATGAGCTGTTATAATGATTCCAACTAATGTATAGGCTTTCTTCTATATTGTCAATTTCTTTTTTTATGTTGTGATGCAATAAAGAATATTGTATTGTATTGTTGATTTTTAAATTGGGCGACACGGGGACTTTCCTAGCGGGACTACACCGGCGGGGAAACACCTATGAATTCTATTCTATGAGCTAGCTGTGCCCGCGACTTCGTTCGCGTGGAGGTTTTGTATTTTTCCCACGGGAACTCATGAATTTTTATGAGATTTTCTCCCACAGGACAGGCTTCGCCTAGTGTGGGGGTCGCAAGTAAGCTAATCTTGTGTATATCTTTTTGGCAAATAAACTTTATTCTAGATAAAAAGTATCCTATATGTTGACCCGGGCTTTAAGGAACCACGATACAAAATTTCATCAAAATCGGCCAGTTAGAACATACAGACAGATAAACAGACAGTCAAACACATAGACAGACATACATACAAGATTTCCAAAAGTTGTTGTTTTGACCATAGATTATTTTCCAAAAATATTTCATTTACAGACACGGACCCGTTACTGTTTTATTATATGTATAAGATTAGTTTAAGTAACAGTTTTTTTTCTGTTTTTATTTTATTAACTTAGCGGTCCGTCCACGCGACGACTCCTAGATCAAAATATAACTACTTGTATTACGACAAGACATATTATTTTATACTTTTTAGCGGTTTTTTGTCTGGGGTTTTTTAAATTTTAAATTAAAGTTTTATTTCATGCTTTTTAAACTTTACGTGTCTCAAACACGGTACATTTGCTGTAAGTTGATAAGGAGTTGGGTATCCTACAGACCATGTTCTTTCTAACACATATTTATTGAGACTATTCCAATGAACCCAAACACGATTCATCTGCTGTTATTTGTTGAGGAGTTGGGTATTCTGCAAATTCCAGAAGATACTGCTGCATCTGGTTAATTTTACCATGTTCTCTCTAAAACCTTTTCATTGAGACTATTTCAATGAGCCCAATTTAAAGACCGAATTTCGAGCCCAAATTCATCTGCTGTAAGTTGGTTATCCTGTAAATTCCAGAAGATGCTGCAGCATCAGGTCAAAATTACTATGCTCTATCTAAAAACTTTTTATGGATACTATTACAATAAGCTAAAACACGATACCTCTGCTGTAATTTGGCGAGGAGTTGGGTATCCTGCAGATTTCAGGAGATTCTGCAGCATCAGGTCAAGGTTACCATGTTCTTTCTAACACAGTCATATTCATAGAGACAAATCCAATGAGCCCAAATACGATGCCTCTGCTGTAAGTTGGGGAGGGGTTGGGTATCTTGCAGATTCCAAGAGATGCTGCAGCATCAGGTCAAGGTTACCATGGTTTTGCAATATTTTTACGGTAACAGCGCACCAAATTTCAAATCGATCAAACGTATAAGTTGCCCACATCCCTTCATTACCCAGATAAGAGCTGATGATCCTCAAACGGCTACACAGATCTTCATATAATTAAAAAATCAACACGCTAAAAATCAATCACGTCAGCTTTAAAAAAACCTCATCAAATTCGGTCCAATCGTTTAAGAACTACGATGCCACAGACAGACACACGTTAGACTTAAAACAACCCTATTTTTGAGACGGGGGTTAAAAATAGATAGATCAAAGAATACAGAAATAAACAAATAATACTTAAAGATGAAATAAATGCTTTCTATGAATTAGGTAAGGCAGTTTTTGCACCGCAAACGTAAGCGCGTTTTATTATCTGAATAAATATTAATTTATTTTCATTTTCGCCGTAAAAAGTAGTTCTAAAGCTTGTTTTTTTTATTGTTTTAAACAATGCTTAAAACTTGTTTAAATCTGTGTTTTTAAACGTGCGATAAAAAACACGGTCGCGGGAAGTAAAAAATAGGGAGCAGCTGGATGCGGGCAGTGCAGGACTGGTTGTCGTAAAGATTCTAGGGGGATGCCTTTGTCCAACAGTGGACGTCTTTGGGCTGATGTAATGATTGTGATCATAATTGTTATTTTTGTATGCTCTAAATTTACTTAAATAAATGAAATGATTATGATAACATGTAATTATTTGTGCAGATAATTTAAGTACTTATCTAATTGTTCATGCACAAAAGAACGGACACTGAATACCTGCGCCATGTTTCTTTATACAGAAAATCGTTAATTACGAGCCAGACTTTCTAAGTGGATTCGCTTAGATAATTAAAATCCCCACTTGGAGCACATAATTAATTCCCTAGCCACGACCGCTCTGTGATAGTTATTCTGAATGTCCAATGATCCCAATTCCTGACTAATTGGACTATTTACATAGTTTTATTTTAGCTACGTACATGGCAACATATAAATATTTCAGTTGCAAATGTCACATTGTGTACTTTTGTCCCAATTAAAACCCAATTCATATTGAGCCTTAACCTTATTTTATTGTCTTGTTTATCATCGTCACACTGCTGAAAAGCTGTTATTAAATCATTACTTTAAAGTTTAAGTGACCAATTCTTGAATATAATCAACTTTAATAATAAAGAGGTTTTCCAATAGTAAAAAAAAAAAGTTTGAAAGTTTGTGAGTTTTTTTATAGAAAGTAATCTCTGGAACTACTGAATCGATTTAAAAAAATATTTCGCCAGAAAAAAGTGTAACGTAAACTTTTTGGACATTCGTTCCAAAATTAATACCTTTTTGGTGTTCAGATTCTTTTTCATGCGAAATTTAAAAAAAAGCCGTTTTCTGGCAGAAGTATTGATTGACAGAGGAGAAAGGAAAAAAAATGAATGTTGGTCACCGAACAAGGGTATTTTTTGGTTTTGTGTGTTTATACCTGAAATTTTAATGTGTATCGACGTGTAATACGAAGTTAAAGTTATACGAACTAACCCTTGCTGTTTTTTCAAGGTACGAGTTTCCGACTTTCTTTCTGATTTTTCCTTGGTCAATAGCGCGATACTAAATCCGATTTCTCTCATATTTCTAGGGTTTTTTTGGCATACCCCTTAACATATCCAGTGGGGTGGGATTTATTTTCCGGCAACGTCGTCTCAAGCCATTAAAATCCACCACCATTGCGTCAACTGCAAGGCGGATGTACCATCGATCGGCGTAAGTGGTAGTCCATCTTCCCGTCTGCGCTTAAGGGAAGTACCCACCTTTGTTTCCTAATTTTCCTATTTCCCGGACCAGACTTCTTCGGCATTCAATGAATTTTATAAATTTAACTGTGTGTTAGTTTATAAGTATTTCTAGGTATTTTTACTAAAATTATTGGTAAAAATCTGTACGTATAGATCGCCATTACTACTTTTGGTAAAATTTCTTAATTCGACTAAAGGTGTAGTCACACATGTTAACTTTGTATTCAACTTTAGTCATAATTTTAGCACCACTATTTAAATGAAAATTTATTTCTAATTTTATATTATCATGTGTATAAAAGAATACATAAAGAGGTGACCAACATATTTTTTAAAGCTGTACAAACTTTACAAATTTTAAATTATATTTTTATTTGTTACCACAAAATTTCTTTTTGTATTTTTCAACATTGGCCATACAACCCCTAAATTTTACATTATATGTGGCAAATTCCATAGGGGTTTTTAACCACAATTTATTTTATTTTTGTCACATAAATATGGCGCCCGAACTAATTTTTTTATCCCCTTTTCTGCCTTTAATCTTTCCCTAACGAACCCGTTTTTTTGTCGTTCGTGGGTGTATCCGTTTTCCGGATGTTATGGTTCAAATTTTAATACCTCAAGACCCTTACTTAATTTAATCGTTTAGTTTTCTTTGAAACGTAAGTTTTTTTTTGTTTGTATGCACGGTATTTTTGCTTCTCTTAACACGGGTCGTTTTTTCCCCGGCTTAATGGCATTATACCTCTTTCGGATAATTGCTTACGTGTTTTTGAGTTATTTTTGCCTGTGTATTCCCTTACGATTCCAAGAGAATTTTTATTTAAGTAGTCAATGGCCAGACTCTAGATTTCTTTCAATCGAAAGTCGGGACAGACTTACTTTTTAGTTCACGATTATTTAACCTTGGTTTAGGAGAATAATCTTTAAGGGTTACTGTTTGGAATATTGTTACGCGTTGCTTTGCGAGGTACTCCTTAAATTTTTGGCGTACCCTGTTCACTTGTATGTGACAACGTATCTGTATTCCGCAGTATTGTTTAGATTTCTTGAGGTCTTATAACAATTTCCCATTTTTCAAACTTCTTTCATTATTCTTGCCCTTGTCTTACCTCAAATGGCCTATTTTTCGGTAGAGTTGTCCCTTTGGATTCTTGCGTATCGCGTTTCAGACTTCCGGTGTTAATTTTATCCGTGAGTCGGATTTTCACGCATCCGCCTTTACCGCTTTTGTCCACATTTTCGTTGGGGTAACTGACAATGTTTTGAAAGTTTTTTCAGTTTTTGACAACCCTATTGGTCTTTAATGTTTTAGTAGTTGTTTGGTTTCTCCTGTTTTTTTTAAGTGACTAGTTTTAGGCTCAATACACAGCGATCCTTTAACACTAGTGTGTTCTTGGGGTTATTAAGGTTAGTTCTCTTGTTGATGGGGTTTTTGCCGTTTATATGTGTACGCGAATCGTGTATAAATGTCAATTTCTTTCAACTTCAAGTGAACGTTAGTAGTTAGCTAGTTGCTTAGGGAGTTTTTATTTTTCTTCGTCAGGTCTGTCCAACGACTTTAGGGGCGTCCAAATTTCAAAAATTTTTTAGACTTCTCGCCAATTTTTTTGTGAGTTCGTGGGTAGTTTGTAACGTAAACTTTTTAGACATTCGTTACAAAATTAATACCTTTTTGGTGTTCAGATTCTTTTTAATGCGAAATTAAAAAAAGCCGTTTTCTGGAGAAGTATTGATTGACAGAGGAGAAAGGAAAAAAGATGAATGTTGGTCACCAAACAAGGATATTTTTTGGTTTTGTGTGTTTATACCTGAAATTTTAATGTGTATCGACGTGTAATACGAAGTTAAAGTTATACGAACTAACCCTTGCTGTTTTTTCAAGGTACGATTTTCCGACTTTCTTTCTGATTTTTCCTTGGCCAATAGCGCGATACTAAATCCGATTTCTCTCATATTTCTAGGGTTTTTTTGGCATACCCCTTAACATATCCAGTGGGGTGGGATTTATTTTCCGGCAAGGTCGTCTCAAGCCATTAAAATCCACCACCATTGCGTCAACTGCAAGGCGGATGTACCATCGATCGGCGTAAGCGGTAGTCCATCTTCCCGTCTGCGCTTAAGGGAAGTACCCACCTTTGTTTCCTAATTTTCCTCTTTCCCGGACCAGACTTCTTCGGCATTCAATGAACTTTATAAATTTAACTGTGTGTTTATTTTATAAGTATTTCTAGGTATTTTTACTAAAATTATTGGTAAAAATCTATACGTATAGATCGCCATTACTACTTTTGGTAAAATTTCTTAATTCGACTAAAGGTGTAGTCACACATGTTAACTTTGTATTCAACTTTAGTCATAATTTTAGCACCACTATTTAAATTAAAATTTATTTCTAATTTTATATTATCATATTGTGTATAAAAGAATACATAAAGAGGTGACCAATATATTATATATTAAAGCTGTACAATTAACAACTTATTTTAAATTATATTTTTATTTACTTATTACCACAATTTTTTTTTTGTATTTTTAACATTGACCATACAACCCCTAATTTTTACGTATCATATGTGGTAAATTCCATAGGGGTTTTTAACCACAATTTATTTTATTTTTGTCACAAAAGCTACAATATTCCTCAATGACATAGGCTATATCTACGCTTGCGAGCCGCTTGCGGATTGCCCACCACTCACCTCAAACACAGTCATTCACCTCAAGCGAGCGAAGCTGCGGGAAAAAGCTAAAACACATAGAATTTGTATTTAGAATACGGCTCTAACGATTAAGGTGAAATATTGTAATTAGATAATGCTTTATACTTCCCAAGTCTTATGGTTAGGTTATGTTGAAAAAAACAATTTTCAAACAAAAATTTAACATCACACTAATATTTGTGAAATATTGTGAAAGTTTGTGAGTGTGTATGTTTGTTACTTCTGCACGCAGAAACTAATGAACGGATCTGGCTGAAATTCGGTAGGTAGACAGATTAGGACCTGGATTAACACATAGGCTAATGTTTTCACGCTCGCGAGCCGTTTGCGGCTCGCGCACTGTGCACCCTCTAAAAGTCATAGAAACGTAGTCCACGCGGGTAAAGCCACGAGAAACAGCTAGTTTTACATAAAAACAGATGGTGCTACATCCATCACCGTGCAAATCTCGCTCACCCAGGTACTTCGTATAGTTCGATCGTTGCACCTTTGATAAATGCCGCTGACAATGTCGGCCCTTTGACGGAGTGTTTGACGCGAGCCGTCAAAGATGCAACTAATTCATCAAACAAACTATATTTATCAACTATGATCGACTCATCTAGGGATGTTACGGAGATATGAGTCCGACTCCGATAAGTCGGAACTTCCGATTGATATTATACCTCCTCCGGTTCCGACTTCGGTTCGAAGCATAAATAAGCATAGTGGATAGGTGGAGGGCGGCGGCGCTCGGGGTACCCCGCTCTCCAAATTATAAAGAGGGTGACTAAAAAATGTTTGTGGCGACCGCGCACTGGAAGACGTAGCGTAGGCAGGCCTTCCTTCACGGTGCAGCGCAGGACCGGTCATCGCGGAAATCCTTGAGGGAGGCTTTTGTCCAGCAAAAATGTTTGTACTATTTTATTTTATTAGGCCTACCCTTAACCAAAGTATATATTATATTAGTACTAACATACAGTATGGATACTCCCTGCCGCTCTCTAGATTACGACCTCACCCCCTCGTCACCCCGATTGGTTGGTTGTCGAACGTATAGTATTTCGCCGCCATTTTGTTCGTTCCGTCATTCCTTTTTTGAAATGTCATTTCTGGCCCGTTGTATGAAGTGTCCAGGGTATGCCTTAACACACCTCTTCTGCTATCAACTCTGACTCCGCCTCCGACTCCGGTCCGGACTCCGAATTCGACAAAACAAATTTGAAATCTCCGACTCTGACTTCAGTTCCGATAAAAAAACCACCATCGTAACGTCCCTACACCCAACCACGCAAGATGCACTAATACAAGACCGCTCCGACATCACTAATTACCTTTCCAAAACTCCACCAATCCCAATCAATGCTCAACTACAATATGACATGGTATGACGATATGGCTTACAGTAGCGCAACGCCTTTGATGTCGCACGATGCCGCCACGGCGTAGGTACTAGTAGTACTAACCTATTAACTAGTATCTCATCTGTGCCTATAGCCCGCGAGTTTGCTAAGGCTTTGCCCCGCCGCCCGCTGCCCGCTGCCCGCAACAACCCTTTCGTTGCTCTGCGTAAGTACATTTGTTGCACTACTGTAAGCCGCTATATTGTATTGTAATGCTGTGGCTGAACCATAAATCAAGTCAACACATCGAATAGATACTCACGCAGCATTAGGTATCTTGATCTGGTTAACAACGGTGCCAAACGTGAAATTGGCTTTACCGCACCCCGTTGTGGCCAGAGGCTTGCCCTGGAAGGTCAGTGCCCCCGTAGCTAGTGCGTTTTCAGCCCCCACGAGCAGCCAACCGCAGAGTAGCAGGCTTAGGAGGCAGCCGCTTAACGCACCCTGGAGTGTAAAAGAGCATAGTTCGGATAAAAGTCTTTGCAACTTGTAAACATACTTTACACGCTCTTCGTTTAACAATTTTAATTTAACGAAACCAAATTTTATAAAATAATAAAAACAAAACTGTTTTTCTACGTACATTACATGACCCGACTGCTTAAAATAATTGCGCCCCATTTTTGGGCATTGGGGTAAAAAGGAATCCTATGACACTCACGGGATCTAACGACACTTCGCACTCCCAAATCGCCGTACAAGCATAATATAATTAATTATATACAGGGTGTAACAAAATTGGTGTAGGTCCCGTTAATTGGGGGTTCTACACATCATACTGAACAACTTTCCCAAAGGAACCCATAGTCAATTCTCAAAAAAAAATGACTCCATACAAAAATGCACAAAACTAGTTGACCAGCTGATCGATTTGTATGAAGTACTTAATTTTTTTTTGTAATTTCAGAAAAGTCATAGAACAAAAGTTGTTCAGTATGATGAGTAGTAGCTCCAGTTAACGGACCTACACCAATTTTGTCATATCCTGTATAGGAACAAAATGCATACCAACATACACATATACATACTTGCACCCGAAAAACATTACCCTCCTCTTTGTCGGGTAAAAAGCTAGAGCGCTGAAAGTAACTATTTAGTAATCTGTGGCTGAGCGCAGTAGCACAGATTACTAAATAGTGCAGTAGTGGCATACGCAGTTGGGAAGGCTGCATACGTAAAGCTAATATAGTACTAATATATATATATACTGTGCTAATATACACTGTATGGGCTAAAATTTATTGCGCGCGGCCAAAGGTCAGCGCCCTTTTTACGTGCACGAGGTATCCCACTAGATAGATAGATAGATAGATAAATCATTTATTCATTGACAGTTTAAACATTTGACACAAAGAACAAGATTAAAATAAAAGACGTAATAATGCAAAATTAAAAACTAAGTTAAACACAAACAGGACGAACGATGAGTACTGCCAATGAAACGGCGCTGACTCAGCATAATGTTGTGGATTGTGTTCCCTCCCACAGCTCCACAACGCTGATATTCTGTCAGTACCGGTGGTTGCGTCGTGCGCACCTCGAACGACTATTTCATCACACCTTGAATCCTATACGAGTTACCTATATGTCTAAAACTAAGGAAATAGGCAGTATGTCTTTATACCTACATGTGCATTATACATTTTAAATACCCATACTTAAAGCCTAATGAAATTATCATCTTCTTTCTTTTAAACATGGCTATTTGATTAAGAACTCGAGTAAACCACTCCAGAGTGCATCAAAGTACAACTTATGTACTAGCTAGAGTAGGTATTATGAGACGGAGATGGTAAAAAACGATAAGTCGCGATTTTTTTGCGGGACTTATTGTTGTTATGTATTTTTATATTATCCTTCCTTCATCACATCACATCAGCTCATATATACATCCCCACCGAGGGGCTCGAGCCTACCCTGAATTAGGGCGATTGGGCCTTAGTCGAACACGCGGGCTCAGTGCGGGTTGGTCAACTTCACACACAACCTGCGAGATTCTTCGCAGATGTGTGCAGGTTTCCTCACGATGTTTTCCTTCACCGTAAGAGCGTGGGATAAACGTACATAAGAGATCGAAATTCGAAAACACATTGGTACGTGGCAGGACTCAAACCACGACTTCCCGGATAGGAGGTAGCGGCCCTTGCCGTTGCGCCACCGACGCTAGGATAGTTACACACTAAATATATTTAAGTCAGCTTCACACTACAAGCTTATTCAAGGCAAAATTATAGATGTGCTGTGATGAAGGACTTTTCATTATTCATCCAAGACGAAGAAGAAAGACGTCCACTGCTGGTCCAAGGCTTACCCCAAGCTTTTCCACTCGAGAACTTTCTACCCCAACGGCCATCTGTTCTACGAACTATGTGTCCTGCCCACTGCCAATTAAGTTTAACTAACGATTTTGTGAGTTATGTCAGTTACTTTAGTTCTCCTATGGATCTCCTCGTATAGGAAAACTCCTAACATTGCTGAAGAATTTACCATCAAATGTAATAAAAAATAAAGAAGTGAAAATGTAATACAAGAAACGAAAGAAGAAATTAACCGCCTCCTTCCGTAGCCCAGGGGCAATGTTCACTGGCTTTACACAGAAGGTCGTGGGTTCGATTCCCGGCGGAGTCAATTGTAAGACTTGGTTTGGTTGGTGGTAGGGCATTTTCTTAGCTACCACCATCTTATCTTAGTCTCGCAGCCAAATATTAATGCTGATGTCATTGGTGTGATCCAACATGAAGATAAGATAGCCAGTTCCCCATTACGTTTGGAAATCTTGGTGAGCCCGCTTCCATCTTCGGCAACATCGTCACTTACCATTAGTTGAGATGATATCAAGGGTTTACAAATTGTGAATAAAAAAATAAAAAACCCTTTTTCATAAGTTTAATGTGAATCTTGGTTTCAATAATTATAGAGTAATCTAAATCCATCAGAAAAAAAACCGGCCAAGAGTAAGCCATACTCGCGCTAAGGAGTCTGAATTGCGTGAAAAAAAAAGTATTTTTTTACTGCTCGGTCTGATGACTTTTATTTGTAAATAAATATAAAACATTGTTAAACTTGTGTGAAGTGATGCGGTGGTAAGGAACCCTCGGTGCCCGATTCCGACTTTCACTTGGTCAGTCTTTATTGATTCAAATTTTCATGCGTCATGTTCTAATAAGTGAAAGGTACTTGAACGCTAGTCACTTGAGTTACCCTATGTATCTGTCAAAAAAGAAATGTTCTAAAAATTTTTAAATTGTAAATAAAAAAAGGCGTTATATGTCATTGTTGTTCAGCGTAAGTGTTGTAATTTTATGATTTTGATTATACCTAATAAAAAATTGAAGAAATGATAGAATTACCAACGCTATTCTGTTTCCGAAAAGCTTTGATTTTAAAGGTATAATATTATAATAATTTAAGTGAAATAATATCTATGGCTCCATCTACTGAAAAACAAATACAACTTCTGTATTTTTTTGCTTTGTAACTCCATCTACTTCGACCTGAGAACAATCTTTCCTCTCAGATGTCACAAACTAACTTGTAGTGTAAAAAGTTCCCCACTAATAACATAGATGGCGATACGGCAATTTTTTTAGCGTTGCCGCAGACCTGGCGGTCCGAGAGCGGTTCAGGAGGCCGGGTTACATAATTATAAATCTCTTTCTCTCCCATACAATCTGACAGAGATAGCGTTTTGCCCGTTGTCTGTGTAGCCACAGATGAGTACTATTTTACTTACTAGATACTTCGTGTGTAGCCATTTTTAAGGCCCAAAGAAATAGACTCGCATTCAGAACACTAAAATCGAATAAAAAGTTATTGTAAACTTCCTTGCAATGTGAATTATCTGTTAGTCTTTAGAATATTTTATTTATTCATAGAGTGTGTTTCTAAAATTAAAAATAAACAAATATTAGACTTGATTGGAAAATTTATTGATTGATTGTAACAAATATTATTATGTCATTAAAAAATTCGAATGCCACAGGTCCAGATGAAATATGCACAAAAATAATTAAAACATGTAAAGATGATCTAGCACCTGTATTGACACATTTAATTAATTTGTCATTTGAGACCGGTACTTTCCCAGACCAGCTGAAGGTTTCTATTATAAAACCTCTCTTTAAAAAGGGGGAGCGAGCAATCATTGACAATTATCGACCGGTAGCACTAATTTCAGTTATCTCCAAGATAGTTGAGAAATGTATGCTTAAGAGACTAGTAGATTTTTGTAACAAATTTGGTATCATTAGACCAGAACAATATGGGTTCCAAAAAGGAAAAACTACTACGCTTGCCATATTTGATTTAGTAAACAATGTTTTAAAAAATATTGACAGTAAGGCGCTGACATCTGTTCTGTTTTTTGACATTTCAAAAGCATTTGATTATGTAGATCACAATATATTATTATATAAGCTAGAAAAGTATGGCATAAGAGGCCCGACACTGGATTGGATTCGTTCATACTTACAAAATAGAAAACAATGTGTTGAAATCAGCAATCTAGATAGTGATAAAGTAATGACTACATACAGGTCAGTTTTCAAGTATAACAGGAAGGGTGTACCACAAGGTAGTGTACTTGGTCCACTACTTTTCCTACTTTATATTAATGATCTGCCGGAAGTGACTAAATATAAATGCATTCTCTTTGCTGATGACATTTTTGTTATTGTGACATCTAAAGTAAATGACATTGAAATATTTGAATATGAAATAAATGAAACTGTAAAAAATATTGTGAATTGGCTGTCTAATAATAATTTAATTATAAATTTGACTAAGACTAAATATGTAAATTTCTCTACAAGACATCGTAATCAAATTACTTTGGACATAAAATATGCAGAACAATCTTTGATAGAAGCTGAAGAGGTAAAGTTTCTAGGCTTGACTATCGATAAGTTTTTTAATTGGAATGCACAAGTTAATAATATTTGTGGTCGAATTAACAGTTTTGTATATGTTTTAGGCAAATTGACTAAGGTTTCGTCACTACAAACTACTTTGATGGCGTATCACGGGTGTGTATGCTCTATATTAAGATATGGTCTATTGTTGTGGGGGAACTGTTCATTGGCGAATAGAGTTTTCATTGCACAAAAAAAGTGTATTCGAGCAATGTGCAGTGCCCATCCTTTCGACTCATGCAAACCACTATTCTCTAAGTTAAAGATTTTAACTTTGCCTAGTATGTATATATACGAAGTTTGTGTTTTCGTGAAACAGAACAATAAATTGTTTAAAACTGCCAAAGATATTTACCCTCGTAACACGAGAAACCCAGACAGACTGGTTCTAGATCATTGTCCACGAACAACCTTATACCAAAATAATTGCTTCAATATGTGCATCAAAATTTATAATAAAGTACTAAATAATATAATTATTCTGCCCATAAATCAGTTTAAGAGGAGGCTATTTAATTGGTTATTAGAGCATAATTTTTATAGCGTTAAGGAATTTCTCGACGGAAAATTTAACGACTAATTATTATAACTTTGACATGTGATATAATTCGGAAATGTAATTTAATAATTTATATGAATAATCAGATATACCTGTTGACTTGCATATGTAGTGTAGCCAAGTAAAATTATAATTGTATTTAACTTATTTATGTTTGCATGCTATTTTAATAGTTGTACCAGGAGATTTTTTGTGCTTTGTTATCTTGCATTTTTGTATCTTTACCCTGTACAAAGCGAATAAATGAATTATGAATTATGAATTGATCAAAATGGCAAAATGTTTAATTGACATGCTAACTCATATTTTAAGTAAATAAATGATGATAAGATTAGCTAAGATGAGATGAGACGAGACGAGACGGGACGGGACGGCATGGGACGGGACGGTACGAGACGAGACAAGACGAGATAAGATAAGATAAGCATTTATTCAGACAGAGCCCACACAAGCAAAAAAACAGCCGACCGGAGATATAACATGCTCGTATATCCAAGAGCAACCCGGTTATTTGACTGACTTCCTACCCGTTTCTTGGATCTTTGTCGCACCGTTAGGTCTGCCGCAATGCCTATTGCTAAACTCTACCCAACGTAATGTTAAACATCTACAGAATAATATTAGGTATAGTTCGTTCGGGGAATTAACCGCAGTACACCCGAACAGAGTTCTGGAAATGTGTTGAAGGATAAAGCAATTTTACAATGAAATAAAATCTTTTTATTTAGAATTTATCATTACGTTTAATCACTTTCACTGCTGGACAAAGTTTACTTGTCTAGACAGAATTATCGTCTACGTTAATAATAATTAAAGACTGAACAACATTCGCACGACCCTGTGCGAGTGTAACGTCAGCGGCGTCGCGATTGAACTCAGAGCGGCCACTTTGTCGGCTCCGTTTGACGTGAGCCGTCAGCGTGAGCGGCATTTATCAAATTGCTGTTAATTGAGCGAACGAACTTTAATTAAAATGAATATAAAAAAATAGATACATACAGCGCAGTTGGCCCTCGGGAACACGATCCCCAAAGTGAAGAGACCAAGTAAAGTTCCAGCCGTGAGCCCCGTCACGCCTGAAGCCACGTGCTGCAGGCGGTCCAGCTCTTTGGCTGCCCACACCACTCCCGCGCAGTACACTCCCACGAAGAGACACATCATCTAAAACGTTAGAAGTAGTAGGTATTCGCGGGATCTAGACCACTTAATATGCATGACTGGCTTTTTTTAATAGCGATTCGTTGTTTTCGCAAAAAACGCCAGCGACGACCCTTATTAAGGACTCGGCCCGGCAGTAGTAGGTATTCGCGGGCTCTAGACCACTTAATATGCATGGCTGGCTTTTTTTTTAATAGCGACTCGTTGTTTTCGCAAAAAACGCCAGCGACGACCCTAATGAAGGGCTCGGCCCGGCAGTAGTAGGTATTCGCGGGTTCTAGACCACTTAATATGCATGGCTGGCTTTTTTTTAATAGCGACTCGTTGTTTTCGCAAAAAGCGCCAGCGACGACCCTAATTAAGGGCTCGGCCCGGCAGTAGTAGGTATTCGCGGGTTCTAGACCACTTAATATGCATGGCTGGTTTTTTTTTAATAGCGACTCGTTGTTTTCGCAAAAAACGCCAGCGACGACCCTAATGAAGGGCTCGGCCCGGCAGTAGTAGGTATTCGCGGGTTCTAGACCACTTAATATGCATGGCTGGCTTTTTTTTAATAGCGACTCGTTGTTTTCGCAAAAAACGCCAGCGACGACCCTAATTAAGGGCTCGGCCCGGCAGTAGTAGGTATTCGCGGGTTCTAGACCACTTAATATGCATGGCTGGCTTTTTTTTAATAGCCACTCGTTGTTTTCGCAAAAAACGCCAGCGACGACCCTAATGAAGGGCTCGGCCCGGCAGTAGTAGGTATTCGTGGGTTCTAGACCACTTAATATGCATGGCTGGCTTTTTTTTAATAGCGACTCGTTGTTTTCGCAAAAAGCGCCAGCGACGACCGTAATTAAGGGCTCGGCCCGGCAGTAGTAGGTATTCGCGGGCTCTAGATCACTTAATATGCATGGCTGGCTTTTTTTTAATAGCGACTCGTTGTTTTCGCAAAAAGCGCCAGCGACGACCCTAATTAAGGGCTCGGCCCGGCAGTAGTAGGTATTCGCGGGTTCTAGACCACTTAATATGCATGGCTGGTGAAGGGGATTGTATGAATTGAAACTCCATAGATTTGTTCGAAGTTCGACGTCAGAGCGAGACACATATAGTGAGATAGTTGCAGAGATAAAGTATGGCAGTGATTGCCTTTATTTGTAAGATTTTATCTATCTCGCTATTAGTGGGATCATGGGTGACGGTTTATTTAGAAAAGGACAACAATACAAAAAATACTTAGAAACTAATTACATACATGAACATTTAAAACAAAGGAATATAAGTGCTTAAAAACATTATTTACAAATTGGAGGGTTTATTTCCTCTAGTCGCTTACAGTCTCCCCCTCGGTGCGCTTAATAGCACCCATAGTGATCGGGGTAGCGACGTTTTCTCCTGTGCTTTCGCCAGTTCGCATCTTGCGGTTTTTTCTTAACATGAGTTGCTATACGTGTTTTGTTTTCAAGCAGGTTTTTGAACAAGGCGATGTACTGCAGGAATCGGGCTGTGGCTCGTAAAAGGCGTAACCATGTAGAGCATCGCGTCAGATCGGGAGTATCAATGGTTACACGTCTAATCGTGTGGGTTGTAAGACGTTCTTCTCCGATTGTTACGGGTACAGTAGCGGATCGGTCAAGCGGCCATTCTGACTCGGACTTTCGTAGGAAGGCGGTGCCGGAAAACCATCTATGGCTTGAGTTGAAGTTTCCTGGGGTGCCGCGGGTTGCGTCGTCAGCCACGTTTTCTTTCGTGGGTACCCATCTCCACTCATCGGATTTGGTATGATCTTCCATCTCGGCTAGCCGGTGAGCTACGAACATCTTGAACGTGCGTGGGTTGGACTTGGCAAGAACGGTGCGTGAGTCGGACCAGTATAATCTTCTCTTTATTTTCTTATCCATTTCTGTCTGTACGGTGGCGTATGCTTTTTCACTGGTATCGCAGAACATGTGTAGCGCCGCCTCTTGGTTCGTTTGCGATACGCATCTTGGTATGTACAAACTAGTTAGTTCGTGTAGGTGCGATAGCCATGCGCGCCATTGCAGGTCTTGTGCGAGCTGCACAGGCTCGTCCCATTTGGCTTCCGTTCTCCACAGGGCTTGGATGAGCATCTTTCCTTGGACGAGCGTAGGTGAAGCAAGGCCTAGCGGGTCGTATATTGACATCACAGCGCTAGTTATCTCCCTTTTAGTAGGCGCGCGTTGTCCTGTAAGCGCCTCTTCGGGCGTGTGTCGCATGTTTAAAGCGAAATTGAACGTATCTTCTTTTACGTTTTCTCCCTTCGCTAGGGTTTTTATTTCCCTTTCATAGCAGTCGCGCTGAACAATTTCGGAAAGCCTTTCTTCGGCGTTTTTTATTGTCTCTTCCGACATAGGCACAAGTTCGTTAGTGCGAGCGAGAGGGGTAGCGAGTGAGTCGGGTAGATTGTTTCTCATAGACGAGCGAGCGAGAGGTGTAGCGGGGTTGTGTTTCTGTCCCTTTCTAGCGTGAGTTAAATACCAAGCGCGACGCGTAGTAGGCGCGTAGTTCGTAGCAACTTCCGCGTAGCCGCTGTCTATCAAATTTTTCATTTGCTTTTCGTAGCTTCCTTTGAAGTTTTTATCCTTCTTTTTCTTTTCTATGCCGAGCCGTCTTCGCAGAGCGTTGGGTCGGCTTTCATGCATTCGTGTGTCGTCTGTCTTCCATAATAGCCCGGTTTCGAACCATCCTTCCTTGGGCACGTACTTGCAGGTGGACTTCAGTATTGTGAGAGCTCGTTCCTCCGGATCGTTCGCCGGTTTTCTAGACGCTATTCCGAGCGAATCGATGGTGAAATGTTCTTCTATGAGCTGCTCAACGGTGTCTTCGTGCGCACTGACATGTGTGAGGTGGTTGATGACTTGTATCGACCTTACAGGCTTCGTTATATTGGAGTTACAGCCATGAAGGACCCATCCTAGGGTCGTAAGCGAAGCGACGGGCCGAGACTTGCATCCGCTGCGTACGTCTTGTGACACGATCAAGTGCCAGTTATCTTGCCCAATCAGCAGTGAAGGCTGGGCAGTGTCGTACGTGAGCTCGTAGGGCACGTCTTCCAGGTGTGGACAGTCACCCAGGTCTTTCTTCCTGACCGCTTGAGGTGCCAGTTCCAGCTTTTCTATTGTAGATGCGGTCATGTCTTCGTACTCGCGGCAGTAGAGTCCTCTTATTTTCAGTTCAAGCCGCCGGGAAATAGCTTCCTTTAGTCTCTGTCCTCCCATTCCCTCGATGAACAGTTCCTCCTTAGGGCCCCGCGCGCCTATCTCGTCAGCTACGCTTTTCTCGATCAGCGTGACGGTGGAGCCCTCGTCGAGAAGAGCGAAGAGTTTCTTTGTTCCCGTTGGACCCGAGATTTCTACTGGAGCGATCTTTAGGTAGGCCTTCGTGGCCACCAACGTGTTGACCGATGCAGTTTGCTTATCTTCTTTGTGTTCCTCCTGTTTTTCTTGCTTTTCAGGCGCTGAGTCTGCGTGCAGTAGCACGTGGTGGCCACGCCTACACTTGGAACACGGTTTCGCCTTGCAGTTGAAACCTCTGTGTTTTGCACTTCGTAAACAGCGAAAGCATACGCGAGCTTTTCTTACTATCTCCCATCTCTTTTCCACGTTAGCGTTTGTGAATATCGCGCAGCTCTTCAGTTGGTGGTCTCTTTCACACGCAGGGCAGGCGGCATCTTTTGTCTCTTTCTTTTGATTAGTAGCGAAGACGTGTTGCATCTCTCTTTCGCATGCTTCGTCCTCGTCACTCGTCGTTCTGCCGCAGTCGTAATCTGACTCGTAACTTGCTTCTTCGACCACTGCTGTAGCTGCGTTCACCCTTCGTGGTTTTCGTAATGCGCCGCCGTTGTTTGTTTCCCCCTTAACGCTCCCTGTGTCGTAAGCTTCAAACTGGTCGGCTATCTTGTTTAGGAATGTTGACAACGCGAGTAGTATGGGTTGCTCCTCGTCCAAAGCTCGATAATCGAACCACCAGAACCGTATGATGGGGCTCATCTTCTCAATGATTTTCTCAGACAAATCGCTCGAATGTAGAAAGTTGGTCTTCTTCATCTGGACGATGGTGGCTACTGTGTTGGCTACAACACCTGCAAATTGCACTATTTCTCGTGCGTCGTCCGTCATCGGGCGTAATTTGTCGATATTTGCCATCTCGTTCTTTATGAGGTATGATGGGCGGCCGAATCGTCGTTCCAGGGCGGTGAGGATGTCTTCGCTGTCGCTCGCTGTGTAGAGCCTGCCTTTGATTGCCTCTCTCGCTCTACCCTGTACAGCGCGCCGTAGCCTTGCGACATTTTCTATGCCGCTGAAGTACGACTCCGTGTCCCGGTAAGTGGCGCGGAATGCGATCCACTCGTTTGGGTTCCCGTTGAAGGAGTGCAGCTCTGCTATATAGCGCGGCGCGGTCTTCGGTCTGTTGCCCGTGGTACTCGCTTTGATAGCTTCCATTATGGCGTTTGCCAAAGAACTTTCAGTGTCCTTTTTCCTTTCTTCCTTAGGAGCCGGTCGGGGCGCGCTCTCCTCACGCTTCTCCCCTGCCGCCAGCTGCGGCAATATGGCCTCCACTCCAGTAGCAATGTGTGCGTGTTGTCCGACCCACTGGTCTACTCTCTCGTTGACGGTAATGATTTCTTCGTCAGACTCGGAGTCGGAGTTCACCTGCAGTAGTTCCAGACGTAGCCGAGCGCAGTCGGCAGCGGCGCGCGCCTTTTCCAGGTTGAGCTGTTCTAGCTCTAGTTGGGCTTGTATTTCGGCCCTGCGGCGCCCCGCTATTGACTTTCCTCCTCTCGACTTGGTTAGGACGGGCATCACAGAAGTGAGCTTTGATGTGTCTGTGCAATCCTTCGCAACCTTCTCTTTCTCGAGTATAGGTGCGTCTCCCTCTCGCGGCGGTTGTTTCTCAACGCCGGTCTTGTTCTCGCTCATCGTCCGATCCGTCGCGTTCGTTGCTGTGCTAGTAGCTGTAGATTCGGTGCCCGATTCCGTAGATACCGTGCCCGATTCCGTAGATACCGTACCCGATTCCGTAGATACCGTACCCGATTCCGTCTCGCTCGTTGTGTTCCCACTACCCGACTTATCAGTTCCCTCGCTTTCTCCCCTTTGCGACCTCGTCTTCATCTCACTGCTACCGAACCGGCTCTTCTGCACGGAACGGTGCGATGAAGAAGCTACCTTGAAAAAGGCCGCCCCACCGCGTACTAAGCCTTGAAAAAGACTGCGGCAGTTACTCCTGCAAGGTTATTGCTGGAGCCTAAATACTCACTAGGAAACTTATGAATTCAGAAACTTTGAGGTCAGAAACTATATGACGGTTGACGGTTGGGTGTCTTCTTTGCCAGCGGTGACCTCTCGACGGTGCGTGGACTCGATGATGCTCTGCTCTGAACGCCGCTGTCCTCTTCTAACCTCGAAGTCAGCTTGCCCGAAGTGAACCTTCTTATTTGAAGATCTTCTATATTGATTCTTCTGTTCTTCGATAATGAATATTCTTTCTTCTATAATAGATCTTCTTTCTTCGATAATGAATATTCTTTCTTCGATAATGAATCTTCTTTCTTCTTTACTGACTTCTTTCTTCCATGTGCTGTTTAATTCTTCTAAATTCTTCTAAATTATACAAGTTACAAATAAAATATTATAAAAATTACAAATTATAAAAATTATAAATTAAATGTTATAAAAATTACAAATTATAAAAATTATAAATTAAATATTATAAAAATTACAAATTATAAAAATAACAAGTTATAAAAATTATAAATTAAATATTATAAAAATTACAAATTATAAAAATTATAAATTAAATATTATAAAAATAATAAATTATAAAAATTATAAATTAAATATAAAAATTACAAAATATAATAATTACAAATTATAAAAATTACAAATTAAATATTATAAAAATTACAAATTAATTTTTATAATTTATAATTTTTATAATTTGTAATTTTTATAACTTGTAATAATATTATTATAATAATATTTTGTAATTTTTCTAATATTTAATTTATAATTTTTATAATTTATAATTTATATAATATTTAATTTATAATTTGTAATTTTTATAATATTTAATTTATAATTTTTATAACTTGTTATTTTTATAATTTGTAATTTTTATAATATTTAATTTATAATTTTTATAATTTGTAATTTTTATAATATTTAATTTTTTTTTATAATATTTAATTTATAATTTTTATAATTTGTAATTTTTATAATATTTAATTTGTAATTTTTATAATATTTAATTTATAATTTTTATAATTTATAATTTTTATAATATTTAATTTATAATTTTTATAATTTGTAATTTTTATAATATTTAATTTATAATTTTTATAACTTGTTATTTTTATAATTTGTAATTTTTATAATATTTAATTTATAATTTTTATAATTTGTAATTTTTATAACATTTAATTTATAATTTTTATAATTTGTAATTTTTATAATATTTTATTTGTAACTTGTATAATTTTTATAATATTTAATTTATAATTTTTATAATTTGTAATTATTTTTTTTGTAATTTTTATAATATTTAATTCATAATTTTTATAATTTTTATAATATTTAATTTATATTTTTTATAATTTGTAATTTTTATAATATTTAAATTGTAATTTTTATAATTTGTAATTTTTATAATATTTAATTTATAATTTTTATAATTTGTAATTTTTATAATATTTAATTTGGAATTTTTATAATATTTAATTTATAATTTTTATAATTTGTAATTTTTATAATATTTAATTTATAATTTTTATAATTTGTAATTTTTATAATATTTAAATTATAATTTTTATAATTTGTAATTTTATAATATTTAATTTATAATTTTTATAATTTATAATTTTTATAATATTTAATTTATAATTTTTATAATTTGTAATTTTATAATATTTAATTTATAATTTTTATAATTTGTAATTTTTATAATATTTAATTTATAATTTTTATAATTTGTAATTTTTATAATATTTAATTTGTAATTTTTATAATATTTAATTTGTAATTTTTATAATTTGTAATTATTATATTTTGTAATTTTTATAATATTTAATTTATAATTTTTATAATTTATAATTTTTATAACTTGTTATTTTTATAATTTGTAATTTTTATAATATTTAATTTATAATTTTTATAATTTGTAATTTTTATAATATTTAATTTGTAATTTTTATAATATTTAATTTGTAATTTTTATAATATTTAATTTGTAATTTTTATAATATTTAATTTGTAATTTTTATAATATTTAATTTATAATTTTTATAATTTGTAATTTTTATAATATTTAGTTTGTAACTTGTATAATTTTTATAATATTTAATTTGTAATTTTTATAATATTTAATTTTTAATTTTTATAATTTGTAATTATTATATTTTTTATTATTTTTATAATATTTAATTTATAATTTTTATAATTTATAATTTTTACAATATTATTTATTATTTATTATTTATTATTTATTATTATTTATATTTTTTATAATTTGTAATTTTTATAATATATAATTTATAATTTTTATAATTTGTATTTTTTATAATATTTAATTTATAATTTTTATAATTTGTGTTTTTTATAATATTTAATTTATAATTTTTATAATTTGTAATTTTTATAATATTTAATTTATAATTTTTATAATGTTATAAAGTTATGTGGTATATGGTACTAAAGCCTTTTCGGAAACCAGCTTGTTCGAGAGGCTGGAAGTCGTCAAACCTGCGTGCGAGACGATTCGTAATGACTCTCGAAAACAGCTTGTAGACATGACTCAGAAGTGGGATGGGTCTGTAGTTCTTCAGCAGGGTGTTATCACCCTTTTTGAAGAAAAGCACAACCACACTTCTGTGCCAGGCCTTAGGCGTTTGTCCCTCCAGTATATAACGGAAGTAAATAACTTCTGAAGAGCTTTTAGTACCGGTGATCCACCTGCTTTCAGAAGTTCAGTCGTAATTCCATCATCACCCGGTGCCTTTGTTCTTGAGCTGTTTGAGAGCCATTCTAATCTCGTACAGGCTGACGTCCGGGATATCTTCGGTACATTATATTTACATTTCTTAAATTCAAATTATGCCTGTCACTGTTTTAGGAAATAAATGCAAATTCTTACCAACGTACAATGATGTTTTCATGCATAAATTGACTAGCAACAGTTAAAATATTGATTTCTTTGAACTTATTCTATATCGATAATTGATACTATATTATATATGTATACCTACTTTCATAATTCTACAGCAAGCCTGTTCACTGGTGTCTTTTGGCATCCAAGGTCTGATAAACTCTTCAAATAGTACTCCTGATATCGAATTTATATGTGAAGCGATGCACCTAAAACGTTAACAAATATTTTATCTTTACACAAAATCAATAACATTGTAAATAATAACTAAACACTCATAAAGTGCCGACACAGAAGTGAAAATTTTGTACATTTTTATAAGTTTTGACCTTGCGAGTGTTCCTGCTAAGTAAGGTGTCGGTGTCAGGTGTCGCGAGTTCAATGGATTTTTCCCATCTCAAAAAAAGTTTTGTAAGTTTTGATCCTGCTAGTGTTTCTGGTAAGGTGTCGGTGTCGATCACGGTGTCGCGATTTTAATAGTTTTTTTTTCCAACTCGAAATAAGTTTCATAAGTTTTGACCCTGCGAGTGTTCCTGGTAAGTTGTCGGAGTCTGTGTCGATCATGGTGTTGCGAGCTCATGTTTTTTTCATATTAAAAAAAAGTTTATTAGGTTTTGACCCTGCGTGTGTTTCTGGTAAGGTGTCGGTGTCGGTGTCGGTGTCGGGGTCGGGTATCGCGAGTTCAATGGTTTTTTTCCCATCTCAAAATTTTTTTTATAAGTTTTGACCTTGCGAGTGTTCCTGGTAAGGTGTCGGAGTCGGTGTCGGGTGTCGCGCGTTCAGTGGATTTTTCCCATCTAAAAAAAAGTTTTATAAGTTTTGACCCTGCGAGTGCCTAATAAGGTGTCGGTGTCGGTGTCGAATGTCGATCACAGTGTCACGAGTTCAATGGATTTTTCTCATCTCAAAAAACGTTTTGTAAGTTTTGACCCTGCGAGTGGTCCTGGTAAGGTGTCGGTGTCGGTGTCGGGTGTCGCGAGTTCAATGGTTTTTCCATCTCATAAATATTAAACGCGCCTAAAGAAGTTTCCACTTCAAAAACATAGATTTCGTTATTTACTTACCCAGTTGTAGCACTGAAAATGGATATAATAAATACTCCACAGATTCCAGGAAACATTGTGGCCAGGTTGTTGAGAAAGTGTGGCACTAACTGAAATGGAGTCAAATTATAGAAAAACAAAAACAAAAAAGGGTCATAGAAGAAAGATTCCGCACTATCAATTTAAATACCAACAGAACAAGGCCTCTTTTTTTATTATTTTTTTATTCTTATTTGGTAAGCCCTTGGCATCGTCTCACCTGATGGTAAGTGACGATGATGTCGAAGATGGAAGCAGGCTTACCAAGATTCCCCAACGCAATGAGGATTTGGCTATCTTATCTTCAAGCCGGAACACATCAATGCTGTTAACACTGGTGCTTGCAAGACTTAGATAAGATGGTGGTAGCTAGCCAGGCGGGCTATGAAAATGCCCTACCACCAACCAAACCGAGTCTTACAAAGTTGACCCCGCCGGGAATCGAACCCGCGACCTCCTGGTGTGACGTGAATGGACTAACCATTGCGCCACGGAGGCGGTTAAAACATCTCAGTACATACTTTGCTCAAGGTAAATAGGGTTCTACTTAGTCTGGAGGTTATACTTCTAGACTAACATTGCAAGTTAATAAAAAGCTTGTAATATTAAACACATGAAATAGCACAATACAATACAATAAAAAAAATATTTATTGTATCACATCATAAATAAAAAACCGGCCAAGTGCGAGACGGACTCGCGCAAAGTAGGGTTTCTGTAGTTTTTTTTTTTTAATTATGTTTATTTTAAAAACTAAATTATATTTTCAGTTGTTAATAAAAAAATCTATGGAAAATCTATGAACTTTTTACAAATCCAACTGCACACCTTAAGCTGGTCGACTTTTACTCCTAAACTAAGAAAATAGATTTCCTTTTTAAATCTGTATATACATATGTTACGGCTAGAACCCGAAGTGCGGCTACGCCTAGTTTTAGCCGGTTAGAACTAGGTGTAGCCACTTACTCTTGGTTAAATCTATAGTATAAGCCGTTTGTTATCGAGTAAAACTAGGTCTAGCTGGTATCATTGCGGCTAGAACTAGGTCCAACCAAACCCTAGTGGTTGATACTAGGTCAAGCCGATATCATACTGGCTACAACTAGGTCCAACCAATCCCTGTTGGATAAAACTAGATGCAAACAAGTTCAAACGTGTAACAGGCATTGAATTACTACACTAGTAACAGGCGACACTTTCTAAACTCGTCACCTTTCTAACTCGCCTTCTTCACAAGGCTCTATGACTGTTTAATCAATCAAACCTGACCGAATCTAATATCGCTCGCTTCGCTCGCTCATGTAAGTTTTTTGTAATCATGGGTAGCAGAATGCTTCGCAGTAGAAGAAACCAAGAATAAGTTTAGTTGGATCTAGTTGTAGCCGGCATGATATTGGCTAAACGTAGTATCAGCCACTAGGGTTTGGTTGGACCTAGTTCTAGCCGGAACGATACCAGCTAGACCCAGTTTTACCCGATATGTTTATATTTGATTTAACTCTGGCTACACCTAGCTCTAACCGGATAAACCTAGGTGTAGTCACACTTCGGGTTCTAGCCGTAACATATATAAAAGAAAACCGTGATGACTGACTGACTGACTAACTTATCTATCAACGCACAACTCAAGCCACTTGACGGATCGGGTTGAAATTTGGCATACAGATAGAAACTATGATATAGCCATCCGCTAAGAAAGTATTTTGGGAAATTTTTACGGCAACAGAAAAAAAACGGGATTACATGTCCTACTATTTTCAATTTTTTTCAGATATCCTGAAACAGCAGTTTAGTTGCTAGGGGAAGACGATGAGAGGATGGGGGGGGGGGGGGGGCACTTAACTGAAACCAAAATGAGCACTTTAAAACTTAATATTTCGCAAACGGATCCCTGAAAAGAAAAAAGGTTTAATCAAACTCTCAATAATTTTGAAAGACCTACTCGTATTCAACGATACTCTACACGATAGGGTACGTCAGCGAAAAAAAAATTAACACCCTCTTTACATGTATGGAAGGTACCCCACAAAATTATAATATTTACAAAATTTTTATTGTACCACTTTTTCGGCGTGATACCCCATGCAACCCAGGTACCCCACAAAATTATAATATTTTCAAGATTTTAATGTACTGCTTTGTCGGCGTGATTAATATGTATACCCATTTCAAATTTCAGCTTTCTAGTAGTAATTGGTCTATGAGCTAAACCGCGAACAGACGGAAAGAGAAACAGACATAGCAAAACTTTAAGGATTCCTTGTTAACATCGGAACCCTAAAAAGAAGAAATCAACGTAGAAGAAATATAGAAATAGCACCTACTTGCTCGTGTTTTTTAATTTGTCCAGTAAGCAAAGGGTCGCATCCAGCGAACCACGCGTACAGGACTAATCCAAGGGAGCAGGATAAGAGCTTCATCAGTACCACACCAATGCAAGCAAGTGCTAAGCAGAGCCTGGCTTTCCTGATGGTTGGTACTGCTAGGAGTTTTTGCACTGAGGACTGACTCAGAGCGATCTTCCATAGCCAGTTGGTGCTGAGTGCCAAAGTCACAGCGAAGAAGGATGTGTGATGAGCGAGCTCTGGATCGGGACTGGAAAGCATTTCATGTTATTTCTACAACTATGTTTTACTTTATTTTCTATATTTACATCTGTGCGTGAAAGTGTTTCCCGATTCCTATACTTTGGGGATCTTCGAACAAGAGTGAATAGGCATTATTTGAGTTTGCGTGTACCATCCTCGACTGCATCATCACTTACTATCAGGTGAGTTGCAGTCAAACGCACTCAAATAAATAAAAAAAGAAGCTTGAAGACCTTGTCATTTTTTTTATTAACTATTGGTAAGCCCTTAGAATCATCTTACCTGAAGGTAAATGACGATGATGCCGAATATAGAAGCGGGCTTTACCTACAAGATTCCCCAAGACAATGGGGAACTGGCTATCTTATCTTCAAGCCCGAACACATCAATGTTGTTAGCATTGATTTTTGGCGGCAAGACTTAGATAAATATATAATGGCAACATATTGGCGCGGATTGGACTGAATGTCCCAGACAGGTACGTGTGGCGACGGCGTCGGCCGCAGCTGCTGGCCGTGCCGCGCGCGCACAAACCTCCTGGAGAAGGCACCGTTGACGCGAGCACTGCGTACTCTTAACCGAATGGCTGAACAGATTGATTTGTTTTCTTGCACTCTGAGTGAATTCACGATGGTGGGATTATATACAGTTTGTTACGAAGATTAAATTAAGAAATGAAATTAAATTTAAATTAGTGTAAGATTTGTAAGTTTATAATATTATGTACACTATCGCATTAGGCTAAGCCTGTAATGTATGTTGTAGATGATGTATGTTGGTTAAAATAAACAAATAAAATAAATAAATAAAGATGGTAGTAGCTAGGCAGGCGGGCTTAGAAAATGCCCTTCCACCAACCAAACCGGGCCTTACAAAGTTGGGCCAGGAATCGTACCCACGACCTCCTAATATGAAGGTAATGGCATTAAGCATTACGCCACGGGGTTGGTTGCAATTAAATTAGAATATCCCTTTTGAGAATCGACATTCCTACTGTAACGGAAAGAAGAAATTACAAAACTTAATCGAAACTATAGTAGCAGAATTACCGACAACTAAAGAGAGACAGGGATAATCGTGTCGATTCGGTTTAACACGATAAATTGTTATTTGTGGTACGAGGGTGGTAAAAAGGTAAATAACAAACGAGTGATATTTGTAAGCTCAAGCCGCTGGCGACGGTTTATCATCACCGTTACAAGTTTCTTATTTACATTTTATACCCATGTATCGTACGACGTTCTTCAATACAGTTGTGAGAAAACAGGTAAAATAAAAAATGACCGTAACAGAAAAATAAAATACCTGTCTTAAGTTTAAGTTAATTTTGTGCGACCTGTGGCTCATTTTTAATGTCCGGGGGGTAATCTCACTTTTTTTTTCCTATACATACACATAACTATATTTTTATCACACATAATATAATTACCTCTTCATTGTTTTATTCGTATTCAAAACTAAAAACATATCATTTTAGTTTTACAAAAATTGCGCCAAATTTTAGCTAGGCACACGTACGCATGCGCAAGTTTTTTTTAATATTACCATAAACAGATTAAAATTATAAGGCTTGGAATAATATTATTGTAAACATTAAAGCCTTCTTGAAAAATATGACCTTTTCCTTGTTGTAACCTATGAGCTTCATTTATAATTTATTCTCTTTTCTTCACAAATATATAAACCAAAGAGTATCTACCCAACTACATATAACTTGAATTGTTAAAATGTTCATCGTGGATCGTCCACAGCGATGGCTTTTTTGTAAATTAATATAATACTTTAATAAGGAAACTATAGGTCTGTATTGAAGTAAGAAGTTTTATAGATTTAATTAAATGACTGTTTGTTCCTATTTAATAAAAAAAACCTCTTTACATTTACCAAACAACGTATCTCTTAATTATCCTGTCAAGTCTTACAGAAGATACTGTATTTTTGGTTAATATTTTTATTTATTTGCTAGAAATATCTTGTTCCTTCGAGCTATATAAATAAAAAAGTGGCAAAGTAAAAATATATAAATATAAAATTATTTGACTGGACTAAACTAAATTTAAGAGATTTGTCCATGTTTTTCCGATACAAAAAATCAAAAACAGAATGCGTCCCGTTATCGAGAACATACTTTACAAAATGTGTTACTTACATTTAGTAGTATTTAACTACATCTGTCACTTTTCTTAGATGGATTTCTTAGTATGATTTTAACTTTTAACCACCTCCGGCGTCACAATAGGAGGTCGCGAGTTCGATTCCCGGCAGAATCTAACTTTGTAAGGCTCAGTTTGGTTGGTGAAAGGGCACTTTCTAAACCCGCCTGGGCACTACCACCATCTTAGCTAAGTCTTGCCGCCAAACATTAATGTAAACAGCAGTGATGTGTTCCAGCATGAAGGTAAAATAGCCAGTGCCCCATTGCGTTGGGGAACATTGCTAAGCCCGCTTCCACCTTCGGTATCATCGTCACTTATCATCAGATAAGATGATGCCAATGGCTTACCAATAGCGTATATAAAAACCGGCTAAGTGCGAGTAGAACTCACGCAAAGTAGGGGTCTGTAGTCTATTCAAAAAATTATGTAAGTTTTAAAAAACAATATTATATTTGCCATTGATATTAGAAAATTTCGTATGAAAAATCTGTGCACTTAACATCAGACCGAAGTTTGTCGATAACTACTGAAATAAGAAAACCTACTTACTTAGCTGTAATACTTTTTTTTTTTATTGTATGTCCTACTGTTTAAAAAAAATCTGATGTTCTGAAAGAACAGTTTAGCTGGTAGAGAGGGAGGGATACTTAATTCTAACCAAAATTAGCATTTTAAAGCTTAATATTTCGTAAACGGATCACTGAATCGAAATATGGTTTTTGAAAACTCTCATAGTTTTGACAGACCTATTCACACGATAGGGTACGTTAACAAAAAAAAAACACCCCCTCTTTTCATGTAGGGGAGGTACCCTTAAAATTATTTTCTTGATTCTATTGAAATTGCTAATGATTGCCAAATCACAATTTTGTAGTTCTTATATGTCTCTGACCTAAGCCACGGACGGACAGACAGATAGACGGACATACACGGCATCCTTGTTGACTACGGAACCCTAAAAAGTTATTCAGGTCAAACAACATATGTCTGTGTTATATGATATGTGTGTGCCTACAATTTGGGGATTTTCAAGGCGAGAGTGAATAGGCATTATTTGAGTTTTCGTGTACCATCCTCGACTACATCGTCACTTACCATCAGGTGGGATAAAGTCAAACGCACACAATTTTTTTAATAAAAAAAGATATTAAATTTAAAGACAAACTTACTCATAGAGAACTAAGCGACCACCATCATGAGCTATTTCCCACATCCTCTTGAAACCCATTGGTATCAACGCCAGACCGCTTGGCAGAGACGTTCCCACAGTGGTCAGGAATGTGGTGCACAACGCAATGCCAACTATGGCTCTCAGACCGCCTACGGCACTTAAAGTGGCACAAACCACACACACTATTGCAACTACTCTTGCTACTAGTGTGTCTGTTACTGAAAATAAATATAAAATGAAATCAATCATCATCATATCAGCTCATATTATACGTCCCCACCGAGGGGCTCGAGCCTTAGTCGCCCAGTGCGGGTTGGTCGACTTCACACACAACCTAAAAGCTTTGGTGGCGTAACGGCTAGGGCCGCCGCCTCCTGTCCGGCAGGTCGTGGTTCGAATCCTGCCACGTACCAATGTGATTTCGAATTTAAATTTCATCTGTACGTTTATCCGACGCTCTTACGGTGAAGGAAAACATCGCGAGGAAACCTGCACACCCCTGCGAAGAAAAATGAAATCATTTTCATGAATTCATGTTGCGGGAAATATCAGATTATAAAACATTTAAGCGCCATTTGAAAACTTCTTGTTGGATAAAGAACTTTATTCAAGTGAGACATTGATATTTTTGTGATTAGACATTTTGTTTTTTTATTAATTTTTAAATTTATTTTTTGACGATCGCCTCACTGTTAAGTGTTGACATATATTATAATTTGACATGTATATTTTATGAATTTGTGACGTGTGATAAATAAATAAATAAATAAAAAATAAAAAAATAATATACGGTCTTAAGTTGTTCAGTTTCCTGAGTGCAAGCTCCACTAAAAAAAAGTGCATACCTTTGTTAAGACCCTATATTATGAATTTTATTATATTATATCAGCTCATATACGTCCCCACCGAGGGGCTCGAGCCTACCCTGAATCAGGGCGATTAGGCTTAGTCGACCACGCGGGCCCAGTGCGGGTTGGTCGACTTCACACAAAACCTTCGAGTTTCTTCGCAGGCCTGTGCAGGTTTCCTCACGATGTTTTCCTTCACCGTTAAAGCAATCGGTAATGATATGTACGTAAGTTTTTGAAAAACTCATTGGTACATTGGCCGTTCAGGTTTGAACCCGGTACCTCTGGTTAGATGGACCGAGTCGTTACCGGTTGAGCCACCGACGCTTCTTATGATTTATATTATGAATTTATGACAATTCAATAGCTCCAGCCATTTGTGAGGCAAATTTCTATTTCATTTATAGGAGAACCATACAAACAAACTACTGGGGTATTACTAACTAATAAACAAAATTAAGCAAATACGCAGTGCAAATATAGGACACACTTTCATGAAAATTGGAAAAACCCTTTTTTTGCGTTAAAAATACTTCCACAACACAACCACACCCTGAAAACTTCATACAAATGGCCAGAAATGACATTTCAAAAAAGGAATGACGGAACAAACAAAATTTATCTTTCGTTTCTTGTTTCCTAGTCGGGGAGCTTTAAAAAAAATATTTTATCCTTTTTCCATTACGTTTTAAATTTAATTTTGTTTTAAACCCGTCGTGGGCATATTTCAATTTTGCTTTTTATTCAATAAATGTGTAAAATCTTTTAAATATTTTATTTCTTTGTTATCTAAATATAAAAACCATATTTTTCTTTTTTTTATCTTTTTTTTTATTGCTGTTATTTTGTAAATTAATTTGATAGTTTTTTTTCAAACAAATATGACAGTTTATAGCGGTAGATTGATAAGTAGGCTTATATTTTTAATTAATTGTGGAACTCGTTATTGGAATGTATAGACTTACCTTTCTATTTTTTATTTCATCCCTTAAATATCAATGTACATTACCGTTTGTGTTTTCCTAATAAAAATAAAACAAAATAATTAATAATACTTTTCAGTTTTTCAATTTTCTGAACAAATAAAGTTTTAGAAAAATCCATATTTTGAAAATTTCGGACAATTGTCTCATTATGTTAACCCGGTGATCAGTATTTTTACCCGACTAGCCAAAAGGAAGATATTTATTTTTTTGGCACGCTCTGCAGCCTTAACGGCTTGATGAATTTTGGAGTGCGACGTTACATTCGTGAACTTGAACTAAAAAAAACGCTAAGGCTGGCCTTACACCGCCGGAATTCCCCTCTGAATTCATAATCTGAATTGAAAAAGCCCTGATGGAAGAATCTAGAATATGAAATTTATATGCTTTATCCGGGTTTTCTGAATTCATATTCTGTATATTCCGGCTCTATAAGGCCAGCATCAATAAAAAATTACCAATTGTTAATAAAAAAAAATAAAAAAAAGTCCCCTAATCGCATCAGTTTTTTTTTAATAAAAAAAATGTCTTACCTAATCTGAAGGCCATCAGAGGTACGTAAGGAACTATTGGTAGAAGCATTAATTTACTAACGACGAATAACACTGCTGCTATAGTTCTCGTATGAGTTGAGAACCTTATCTCAAGATATTCAAAATTTGAAGATAACTGCAGCTTGTGGAACACTGTAAACAAATATGAACACACTGTATACAAGGTCTAACAAAATTAGCTGAAACTATTTTAACTGGTGCTTCTACCCATGACACTGAACAACTTTCCCCATGAAACCCATAGTCAAATCTCAAAAAAAAACTTAACTTCCCATACTAAGTTGGCTGATCGAGTTAGTATGGGAGAGCCATTTTTTTTTTGCGATTTGACTATGGGTTTTATGGGGAAAGTTGTTCAGTTTCATGGGTAGAAGCATCAGTTAAAATAGTTTCAGCTAATTTTGTTACACCTTATATAGGAATTAAGGACAGTGAAACTAATTCCTTTAAATCTATCTATACATACTTATAATAAAATTGTAACGGGGCCGTGTTTGTACATGAAATATTTTTGGAAAACGATAATTGTGGTGGACATTACTAACGATATAGAGGTCAAAACAACAACTTTTAGAATTTTTGTATGGCTGTCTATATGTCTGTATGTTTGCGCATCACGCAAAAACTATTACGCCGATTTTGATGAAATTTTGTATAGTGGTTCCTTATAGCCCGGGTAAATATATAGCATAATTTTTGTCTCGGAAAACTCAAGAGTTCCCTTGGGAAAATTCAAAACCTCCACGCGGACGACGGGCACAGCTAGTTAGAAATAAATTAAAACCTTTTTCATTTAAAAGAGGATAATTAATGGTAATTACATATTTTAACCTGATGTCATAAGCATAAGTAAATAATAGAAGCAGATAGGTATAAGATAGCATAGTTAGTTTTGACTTCGATGGAGTATTATTGTATTTTTTTTGCGAATTGAAAAAAAAAAAAACGGCCAACTGCAAGTTCTTCACTTTTTTTTCTAATTTTTAGTATTTGTTTTTATAGCTGCAACAGAAATACGTCATCTGTGAAAATTGCAACTGTCTAGCTATCACGGTTCATGAAATACAGCCTGGTGTCAGACAGACAGACAGACGGACGGACAGCGAAGTCTTAGTAATAGGGACCCGTTTTTACCCTTTGGCTACGGAACCCTAAAAGCAAAATTTAAGCCGATTTTTTTAACGTGTTGAGCGTTGTCAATTATCTTATTTACTTATATAGTTATTTAATCATCATCATCAGATTAGCTTAAAGACGTCCACTGCTGGACGAAGACCTCCCACAAGCATTTTCACAACCACCGGTCCTGCGCTACCCGCATCCACCGACTTCCTGCCACCTTCACCAGGTCATCGGTCCACCGCGTGCGGGAGACCTGTTCACGCTACGTCTTCCGGTGCGCAGTGGCCACTCAAGAACTTTACCACCCATCTGCCACTTTAGTTTAGCGATTCTGTGAGCCTTGTCGGTTACTTTTTTAACCGACTTCAAAAAAAGGAGGAGGTTTCTCAATTCGACCGTTTATATAATTTTTTATGTGTGTTCGCAGGTAACTTCGTCGTTAATGAACCGATTTTGATGATTCTTATTTGTTGGAAAGGAGATAACCCAAGAGTGGCACCATGATTAGGAAACCGGGATCTGATGATGGCATCCCAGAGATATCGAGGGGAACCTTAGTTTCCTGTTTGAAGTCGGTTTTTTTTGTTCAAAATTATATCTAATAATGAAGACAAGACAATAGGGATGACGACAGCATCAGAAATAAATTATGAACTCTTGATCACTAAATTGCACTCCTACTTAAACTTCGAAAAAACCCTACTCATTTTGTTTTTCATCAAGTCTTCGATTTCCAATTTATCAAAATCACAAAATGAGTACATAAATGACGCTGCAAAACTATGACGTCACGCCTAGGTATTTCAAACATTTTTTGGAACAAAATGTCGTTTTTGACAGATGATAAAAAGTTAATCGGATGACTAGCTTTCGTCATCCCTATTACTTTTAAAACTTTGGGAAAAAAAGAGTGTTTGGTTTTATGAAACCACGGTAAAAGTGAAACTTATTATCACATTATAGATATCTAAAGAGCACGAACGATCATGGCTGCTCTCGTCTTGGAGCTACGGTACAGAGGACGAAACGATCATACCGACCGTCACGCGACACACAGATGAAAAAATTTGAGACCATGTAATAAAACTTTCAGTTTAATTTAAAAAAAAACACTCAGGTACCTGGTAAGTAAATAACAGCTGTTAAAAAGGTGACTACGATGATGGACAGAGCTGATGCCCAGTATTGCGTCCCTCTTAGATAAATTTCTACGGGCACTCCCAGCAATGTTATACTAGTAAGATGACTGAAAATATATAACACAAAGGGTAAATAAGTCGTATATTATAAATATATAAAACTCTTATACAGGGTGACTTTTTATTAGTTCTTGATAACAAAAGGTATGCATGTACTTGTTATACATAATAAGTTATCAAACCGGCAAAAATGTATGAAGAACCAAAAGTTTTTTTTTCATATTTGACATATAGTTTCTTTGGGAAAGTTGTTTATAATCACGAGTAGATTCATATCCATTGCTATCAAGAACTAATTAAAAGTCACCCTATATATAAGACTGACATAGTGATCTTTGATAGATCCACACCACTGGACTGCACAGCCCAAACCACTGGACGGATCGGGCTGAAATATGGTATGCAGGTAGATGTTATGACGTAGGCATCCGCTAAGAAAAGATTTTGGGAAATTCCCACGGGAACCGCAAAAATCAGGATATGCGCGGGCGAAGCTGCGGGCATCCACTAGTTATAAATACCTAAGCATCGGTGAGCGTCGGTGGCGTAACGGCTAGGGCCGCCGACTCCTGTCCGGGAGGTCGTGGTTCGAATCCTGCCACGTACCAATGTGATTTCTAATTAAGATATCATATGTACGTTTATCCGACGCTCGTACGGTGAAGTAAAACATCGTGAGAAGAAACTCGCATGTTGTGTGTGAAGTCGACCAACCCGCACTGGGCCCGCATGGTCGACTAAAGCCCGATCGCCCTTATTCAGGGTAGGCTAGAGCCCCTCGGTGGGGACGTATATGAGCTGATATCATAAATAAGTAAACAAATTATTAAAAAACCCCGACAGTATAAAACATTAAGCCCTCTTTTTTGGCCAGTCGGGTAAAAATGTATGCTATGTCACTCAGGGGATCAACACAAATTTAACGACACCTCGCATTCCAAAATCCAACAAGCCGTTAAGGATACAAAGCGTACCAAAGAAATATACATACATACATACACTCGAAATACATAACCCTTGTTCTGTCGCAATCGGGTAATTTAACAAGTAGGTGCTAAATCAACGTCGAGACACTGTAATTTTATAGGAATCGCAGGAAAGTGCAGGTTTTAGTCATAGATTTGATTGAAGGTTGGTAAAAAACTAGCCACACACTGGACTGGGGGGTCACACAAATAGGGTTCTGCACCAAAACTTGAACTACCAACAGAACAAGACCTCTCACTAAATACTTTGCTCTAGGTAAATAGGGTTCTTCTTATTCTGGGCATTAGAAATTTTATTTTTCCTGTAGGAACGGAAGGATTTCAGATTTTCTCATAGATTTTCCTGTAATCTATGCATTCAACCTCATGTACTGTGATGTTTTGAACATTTTAGGCCCAGTTGTTTTGGAGATAACGGTTAATTTTCCCCTATTTTAAAACATTTTTTCTTAAAATTATAAAAAATATACATTATATATAATATATAGGTTCTCAAAACTAGCCTATTTATTTAATATGCCTTACAATACATTTTGAAAAACTTTTTATTTTTTATTTTTAACTAAAACCCCAAAAAGGCCCCATGTTTAGCATGTATTTATTTACGTTACACTTACGTCTTTGGGTCACCAACTTACATATGTGTGCCAAATTTCAACCCAATCGGTTCAGTAGTACCGAGAAAATTGGCTGTGGCAGACGGACGGACAGACACACACAAGAGTGATCCTATAATGGTTCCGTTTTTACCTTTTGAAATACGGAACCCTAATAAAGTATCAAAATATATTCTTTATGTTACTTTTACCGCCTCCGTAGCTCAGAGGCAAAGTTCACTGGCTTTACACAGGAGGCTGCGGGTTCGATTCCCGGCGGGGTCAATTGTAAGACTCGGTTTGGTTGGTGGTAGGGCATTTTCTAAGCCCGCCTGGCTAGCTACCACCATCTTATCTAAGTCTTGCCGCCAAATATCAATGTTGATATCATTGGTGACTTGGTGTGTTCCGGCATGAGGATAAGATAGCCAGTTCCCCATTGCGTTGGGGAATCTTGGTAAGCCCGCTTCCATATTCGGCAACATCGTCACTTACCACTAGGTGAGATGTTGTCAAGGGTTTACCAATTATAAATAAAAAAAAATAAAAAAAAGTTATCTAAATGTACATACTTCCAGTGTTTTGAGCTTACCTTATATATTAATTTATATATTTGAGTAGCTTAAATTTATATATGTAGTAAGTAAATATTCCACCAGCTCCATTCCACCTTGGGTCAACGAGACGCAGGGAGACGTTCCACCCCTTTGTTGTTGATATTTAGCCTATACGGACGAAGCGTTACGCTTCCTCATTTATTATGCGGACAGCGATGGAGTGGAACTCCTTGCCTCCGTCTCTGTTTCCCGACTCGTATATAATTTAGGGATCTTCAAGGCGAGAGTGAATAGGCATTCTTTGAGTTTGCGTGTACCATCATCGACTACATCGTCACTTACCATCAGTTGAGATGTAATGAAACGCACTCATTTAAAACAAAAAGCATGTTATTAGCATTTAAAATAAATTGGCTTCTCATACCTTGCAATAAGAGCTAGTGAAATAGAGATCACAGACATATTTTTACCACCAAATAGAAAACCAGCAATAGTGTTATACTTTCTGTTAACCACATTGTAATATAACACTATACAAATGATCACACCTAAATTGATTCCGAACAAACAGTATTCTGCAACGTTAAAATATATTGGAGACACTGGTACTGTAGTGTTTCTCATATTTGTTACAAAAAAGGAAATAATTAATAACAAGTCTAAGAAAATCCAAAGCAATGTGTTCAGCTTAAGATTTCTGTCACAAATGGATGCTATCAAATTTTCAAACTATCATAAAAAGGACTATATCACACAGATAAAAGTGGATTTCTCTTCAAACCTTAAACAAATAGTGGCAGTGCGAAAGCATTTATATTTGTTATGTTAGTATGATGTTAGTATTCAGATAAATATTTGTTATATTTACTTACGAATAAGTTGATAAGGCCTATAATTAAATAAGCCTAAGTTAACAAAATGTACTTAACACTTACTGTCTTCACACGATTGGGAACCATAGTACCGACGAGATACTAGCAACTTCGTAAACCATAGCCATAAAAAGATTAATCAAAGCAATTTAAATTTTAAGTTGATAGAAAATTAAATAATTGTGAAAGTGTTAACTGGAATACTCATCATTGTCATCATATTAGCCGAAAAACGTCCACTGCTGGACAAAGGCCTCCCCCAAGGATTTCCATGACGACCGGTCCTGCGCTGCCCGCATCCAGCGGTTTCCCGCGATCTTCACCAGGTCGTCTGCATGTCTACTATAGTGTTGTTGTAATTATTTCCTTATAGTTTCGCCATGTCTGTCTGTCTGTCCGCGGCTTAGCTCAGAGAATATATTATGTACGTTAGAGCTATAATTTGGTATGCGTAATACATATTATTAATGACGTCGACAAAGCGATACAATAAAATGTAATGAGGAGGTGTTTTTTTTTTCGGTTACGTTATCATTCGTGTGGGGTTATATTAAATGGTCTTTCAAACTACTGATGAGGGTTTAGTAAAACCATTTTCCGATAGGGATTGGTTTGATATATCATCATATCAGGCAAAAAAATCGTCCACTACTGGACAAAGGCCTCCCCCAAGAATTTCCACGACGACCGGTCCTGCGCTGCCCGCATCCATCGGCTTCGTAGCGTAGGCAGGCCTCCCACGCGATGGACCGATAACCTGGTGAAGATCGCGGTTTGAGATGTATTAAGCTTTAAAGTGGTAATTTTTGTACGAGTTTAGTATCCCCCACCCCCTACCAGCTAACCGCTATTTTAAGGACATCGGGTTTTTTTTACATAATATGTAAAAAAAAATATACCTAATCAATTTAAAAGTAAAACTATCACGCCCTATTAGGCTTTCTTAGTTTAGGAGTAATAGTCCACCAATTTAAGACATGCAGTTGGATTTTTAATAATAATTCCATAGATGTTCCATACAAAATGTTCTATTACCAACTATAAATAAAATTTTGTTTTTTAAAATATACATTTATTTTTTGTATAGAATACGGATCCCTACTTTGCGCGAATCTAACTCGCACACGGCCAATTTAACCCGACTAAAGTAAAGCCAAAAGGAAGGGTAATTATTTTGTTTTAATCAGTAATTAAACTCAAAATTAATTTATTTTACATCTTTTTGCGAATTATTTCATGTTCGGTTCCAGAATTCAACGATTGAATAACAACGTTACTATAATGCAAAAAACTGCAAGTTGATATGACATCCTCATCTTAGCGAGACGATCCTGGACAAGACATGATACTGTAACAAGTATAGAAGGGCCAATGTACCAATGTGTTTTTCGAAACGGTACGTACGTAGATGAAGTATTGTTAACGCGAAAACGAAAGTCTTTCGAATTTTCCTAAAAATTTGTTTTACTATATTATTAACACATACCGAAAAACCAAATATCTTAATTCCGTCCGTGCGTCTGTGCGTGCGTGCGTCCGTCACGCTTGGCTTTTGCTATATCTTAAGTTAGACCAATTAGGACCAAATTTGGAACTTAAGAGTTTTAAATTATTTCATCGAGGGATTATCAAAAGTTCCTTCGTACCGTCAAACCGAAGAGTAGCTTTCATACAACAAAAACTAAAACTATTTTTTTTTCTATAAAACGGCTTTAACGATTTTGATGAAACTTCGCATGTCGGAGTTACTTATGTTTATCTATTACATAGTGGTACCTATTGCTCTGGGAAATATCTTGTTTAATATTTTTAGTTTTTTTGCTAGTTTTCAATTTTTATTTACTTTCAATTTTAAAAACATGATGTCTGTTTACTTCGTTTAGGTCCACCCCACCTTCCCTGAAGGGGAAGTAGCTTAAAGTCAGCGCTGTGGTCTGTATGATCACAGCATTTGCTAAGCTGCTTATCACTGAATATACACTTATTATATTCTATTTTGTTCTGTTTTACTCTCCTCTCCTCTCCTCTTCTCTCCGCTTGATTAATTTCTAAGTTAAAATAGCGTAGGTAAGCTATTTGAAAGTCATAACCTAAACAGAGTGCAAAGCAATGACTGATGTAGTTTGTGTGTGTGTATGATACGAAATCTTATCGAATAACAAATAATAACAGATAACTGTAAGTATTAACAGGATGGTTTAATACAATAAATATTACACTATTTGCCTTTAACACGTAAGTTTGTGTTGTGACATAGATAATTACATATGAAAAAACAGGTAGCCACAACGTCTAGAGAGGGGACGATATTGAATGAAAAAAAAATTTTGGTCCGTTATACATTTTTGCCGATTTGATCTTATTTTTTTTATTTTTTTATTTTATTTTTCATAATTGGTAAACCCGGTAAAAATAAACCCCGGTAATTATGTATCTAGAACCAAACATTTTTTTCTGATTTAACATATAGTTTCTTTGAGAACTTGTTTTTAATTACGAGTACATGTATACCTTTTGTTATCAATAACTAATTAAAAGTCACCCTATATACTTTAATGTCCTGCTACCCAAAGGGATAGACGATGGTCCTTCTCGTTATATTTTTTTTAATTAATTGACAATGCTAAAAACATAAGGAGCATTCGAATTCAATCACAAAGTTGCAGCGTTAAGAGCTTATTTACTGAATCGTAATCGATTACCAAAGCCTCGAGCATCGCCGCAAAGTCGCCTGTCTATCGGTGTTCTACAGGATTCATTTCGGAGAGTGTGCCCGGAGCTTCACGACCTCATTTCCCCCTCTCCATTCCCCCTCATCATCGGACGACCAGGCGCGGAGGGCGGTTCTATCCCTTTGTCGTCAATGTTCCACCTTTACGCACGAAGCGTTTTGCGTCTTCGTTCATCATGCGAACGGCCAAGGAGAGGAATTCCCTCCCGGCGTCTGTATTCTCCGATTCGTACAATTTAGGAATCTTCAAGACGAGAGTGAATAGGTACTATTAGTATATAAGCGTCGGTGGCTCAACCGGAAACGACTCGGTCCATCTAACCAGAGGTACCGGGTTCAAATCTGGACGGCCAATGTACCAATGAGTTTTTCAAAAACTTACGTACGTACTTACCGATTGCTTTAACGGTGAAGGAAAACATCGTGAGGAAACCTGCACACGCCTGCGAAGAAACTCGCACCTTGTGTGTGAAGTCGACCAACCCGCACTGGGCCCGCGTGGTCGACTAAGGCCTAATCGCCCTGATTCAGGGTAGGCTCGAGCCCCTCGGTGGGGACGTATATGAGCTGTAATGATGAGCTTGCGTGTCACATCCTCGGCTGCATTGGCACTTACCATCAGGTGAGGTGCAGCCAAACGCACTCAAATTTTTAATAAAAAAAATAATAAAAAAGTGTGTGTGTCAGCTCCGACGCATGACTGGAGTTTACTACTTAAGTACGATTGTCTAAACAGGCACAAAACAGGGCTTGTCTTTAGTTTTAAGTTTACTCTGCACAGTTTTTATAACTAATCATTCCAATTTTCTGCTTTCACAAAATTGACACCCATGATGGAGTGGAATACCAAATTATATAAAAATTACAAATTTTAAAATCTTATCAGATCAAAAATTGTAAGACTGCAACTGATTCGATTACTGTGTTGTGACTTCATTTTAGATTTCGTAGTGACTTATATTCTTTTTGTCAGATTCAGCCAATCCTGACTGTTTTGTATCACGTGACAGAGGTGCGCACAATAGGTTGCGCGTAAAAAACGTAACGCGCAAAGAGAATATAACAAACTACGTTTTCGATCACTAGATTTTACTCCTCATATTTTTTTCATACCGGGCGCCTTATATGCAAATCGATTCTTAAGGAGTAAACTCCAATAAAAGTTTTCTTAAAATTATAGTACTTGTTAAAAGGGGATGGACTTATTCTAATGCAACTTAATACAAGTAAGTAAGTTACAAAATTCTAGTTTGTGGATAGATTACATTTTCAAACAAATAGTGATGTCACTTAATAATAGTGATTTAAGATTTCCATAGTAATATTAAAATTCGCTAACCTTTTAATAAATCAAGTATTTCTAAAATTTAATCTACCTGTCGCAGGCAATTTGTATGATTAGTCATTTTACTAATGGTCAGGCAAATTGTATAATTCGTCCGTATATAAACGGTCAGGCAAAGCAAGCGAATGTATGATTAGTCATTTTACGAATGGTCAGAAAAATTGCAGGTTTAATTCGTCCGTATATAAACGGTCGGGGAAATTGTAAAATTCTGTACGCAGATTATAAAATGAGCAAGGCATTTTGTATGATTAGTCATTTTACAAATGGTCAGGCAAATTGTATAATTCGTTCGTATATAAACGGTTGGGCAAATTGTAAAATGCTGTATGCAGATTGCTAATGAGCGAGCGAAGCGAGCGATGTTAGTTTCGGTCAGGTTTGTTTGATTGATTATACAGTCAAAGAGCCTCGCGAAGCAGAAATCATCAGGGTAGCAGAAATCTGCGTATGGCATTTTACAATTTTGCTGAATATTTGTAAAATGACGAATTACATTCCTATATGCCTGCGACATATCCACAAACTAGAATTGCCTGACCTGCTTATGTGTATAAAATTTCATTAGAATCGGCTCATCCATTTTAGGAAGTAGTAATTTTAAGTTTGCATGGGAAACGATTTTGTGAATACGCTTTTAAACCATCATTACAACCTACTGTTCTAGTGATTGGTCTACGGCAGTCCATATCTTGAAAACTACAGCACCGATTTTGATGAAACTTTTCTTGTTCCCTAAGTCAAAGGATATTTAATACAATAAAAAACTATTGCATTTCAACTTCCTTCCTTTCCTTTCAACACTTATGAAATTTAGCACACCTGTTTAGAAGCCCACATGAAGCATTTAATTACTACTACTTTGTAATTCAATGACATGAAATAATTTATTTGAACATTGTGTAAACGAAACAATATAACATACATAGGGTCGAATTGATAACCTGTTTTTTAAGTCGATTGAAAAATAAAGTGAAAAAAAAGAACCTGAAAAGGTAAAATGAAAATAAGTTAACCTTTTTTAGTCTTAAAACAAAAGACGTGTGGCACTCGGGGACTGCCGCGTTGAAGCTATTGCATAACATTTTTCATCAACTTATGCAATTATAATTATTTACTTATTTTTTATTTATGCAGTATTTACCAGTACCATATATAGTCCAGTACCAAATATAGTCTTTGGGGCGCGGGATGTTTAAGTAATAAATTAACATTAAGAAAGTTCATCATCATCATCAATCGCTATCATCAATCGCCATCATGAATCGCCATCATCAATCGCCATCGCCATCGCCATCGCCATCGCCATCGCCATCGCCATCGTCATCGTCATCGACATCGTCATCGTCATCATCATCATCATCATTATCATCATTATCATCATTATCATCAATATATTTATATTTTTTTTTTTGGGGTGTCGGGTTTTATTTTCGTTACGAAATTTCTTGATTCGGTCCCCTCAAAGCCCGCGATAAAAGCTATACAATAGCTTAAAACTCAGGTCATATTTTAATGTACCTAATTATTTTTGGGTCGGCGCCAAACAAACAAACACAATGAACGCAGATTTCACGTTGCAATTTGTGTTATTCGTGTTTTCATTAAAATAGAACTCTGGATGGTGGCGCATCGGGACTCTGGAGCCGGGTCATTCCTTTCCCTCTAATATGGTCAATGGGAGCGATGGTTGACTCTTGCGTTATAGTGAACGGGTGCTGTCCATGTGAACTGGCCTATTCTTGTCAAAGGGATTAACGACAAATTCAATAATTTTAATGTATTACTTCTTGTGTCATGTTTTTTTCATGACCAAATGACATTAATATGTTTTAATATCAATGATTTTATTGACATTATTTAATAATGATTGTTTGTTTTTAATTATTCACAATCTGTCATTATTTTTACACGCCCAGTAATATAAAATATACCTACGTACATCAAAAGTCACAATTTTCAACAGAAGTGTGATCTTGAAACCAAGGAAACAATAATAATAATAATGAGGTAGATAAAGTTATTATTTTTCATCACAATTCTTTTATTCATAATACTAACGTGAAATTCAAGTTCAACGCCATCTCTAGTTCTCTAGCTGAACAACTGAGTACAAAGATCTACGAGATCGCCATCTTTGTTACTTGACATAAACCACATCTTGTTTGTGGAGCTCGACAATCTTACATAATTTCAGATAGGTAGTTCTTATGACCATCTGAAAGAGTGTAGTTTTGAATAAACATTTTGAATCTCTGAAACTTGAATCTTACCTTCTACATTTTCATAACACATACCGTCATGGCATGACCCCCTAATTTCGCCTGAATTTAGACATCTTTTTCTATCATGCTTCCTAATTGTGGAGTATCTATACTGTCCTATACCCACCTAGTTTAGATTTCACAAAAAATAAACTTTTCAACTTAACTGAGGCTACAGCAGGGACAGACAGACAGAAAGACAGATTGTGTAGGCATAGCCGTTACCTGGTCGGAACCCTAAAAACGCTGGCATTTTTTTGATTTGATGTTTCATCACATCATCATTATCATCATATCAGCCGAAGGACATCAATTGCTAGATATTGGCCTCCCCCAAGGATTTCCACGGCGACCGGTTCTGCGCTGCCTGCATCCAACAGCTTCCCGCGACCTTCACCAGGTCATCGGTCCACCAAGTGGGAGGCCTGCCTACACTACGTTTTCCGGTGCGCGGTCGCCACTCGAGAACATTACTGCCCCAACGGCCATCCGTTCTACGAACTATGTGCTCCGCCCACTGTCACTTAACTTTAGAAATTCTGAAAGCTATGTCGGTTACTTTAGGTTGTCCTACGGGTGTCTCATTTCTGATTCAATCACGCAGAGAAACTCCTTGGAGCAGCGTTAGGTTTTTTTAGTAACCAATTGCAAATACTAACGCCATCTGTAGATTGTTGAATGAAGTAATTTTAATGTTGACAACAGGCTACCCAAGCTCTACAAACAAGATGTGATTTATGTAAAGTATCATAGATGGCGATCTCGTAGATCTTTGTACTCAGTTGTTCAGCTAGAGAACTAGAGATGGCGCTGATCTTTAATTTCATGTTTGGAATTAAGAAAAGAGAATTTATTGTGTTTCGAAAATAAAAAGTATACCTACCTCATTGTTATAATTATTACTTCCATGATTTCAAGATCACACTTCTGTTGAAAATTTTGAACTATAATGTATTATTATTATTATTAATAACTTTAATGTAAGTAGGTATATTTTGTTTTACTGAGCGTTTAAAAAAAATGGTGTTGGTCCCTTAACTGGGGCATAACTAGTATCTCATCTGTGACTGGGGGTCTTACTCATCATACTGAACAACTTTCCGCAAAGAACCCATAATCAATTCTAAAAAGTTTGGACACTCCATACAAAAATGCATAAAATTAGTCGATCAGCTGAACAATTTGTATGAAACGTAATATTTTTTTGCTGTTTCAGCAAAGTCATAGAACAAAAGTTGTTCAGTGTGATGAGTTAGCAGGACCTGCACCAATTTTGTAACATTCTAAAGACCGCTCCCGGAAACTTAACTAGGTGGTTACTCATTAAACTGAACATTTTTATCCAAGGAACCCATACTGAATTTTAAAAAAGAGTTCTCCATACACATTGGCTGATCAGCTGATCGATTTGTAGGTATGAAAAGTCCAAAAAAAATGAATTTAATATGGGTTCCTTGGGGAAAGTTATTCAGTATTAAGAGTAGAACCCCTATTTAAGTTACCAGGAGGTATTTTTTCATCTTTGAGCAGAAACGATTGAAAAAGTAAGGTCTTGTGGCTAAATAAGTATCTAAGTATTACCACAGTATTACGATATGGCTTACAGTAGCGCAACGCCTTTGATGTCGCACGATGCGCCACCGGCGTAGGTACTAGCTTGTGGTCAGCCTGACAAACTCGCGAAGTTTGCAAGGCTGTGCCCCGCCGCCCGATGCGCCGCAAGTATCCTTCCGTTGCTCTGCGAAAGTACATTCGTTGCGCTAATGTTAGCCGCTATATTGTAATACTGTGGTATTACGTTACGTTATACAGTATGTTCGGTAAAATTGGACACATTTTTGGATGGGAGCTACTTCTAATGCAACTCACCAGATTACGTAGGAACACCTTGCCAAAGTCTGGTTATTCGTCCTTTTTTAGTCATTCTAAATCCAATATGGCGGACAATCAAAGATGGCGGACCAGTTATTTTCTTATGCACCACCCATGATATGTGTATCAAATAAAAGGGTTCAAATTAAAGCTTGGACCTAAAAGTTTTTAGATTCTCCTAAAATTGTTTAAAAAAGCGTCGGTGGCTCAACTGGTAACTACTCGGTCCTCCTAACCAGAGGTGCCGGGTTCTAATCCGGAAGGCCAATGTACCAATGAGTTTTTCTGCACACACCTGCGAAGAAACTTGAAGGTTCTGTGTGAAGTCGACCAACTCGCATTGGACCCGCGTGGTCGACTAAGGCCCGATCGCCCTAATTCAGGGTATGCTCGGGCCCCTCGATGGGGACGTATTTGAGCTGATATGATAATGATGAAAATTCATCATCATCATCATCATATCAGCCGAAGGAAGTCCACTGCTGGACATAGGCCTCCCCCAAGGATCTCCACGACGACCGGTTCTGCGCTGCCCGCATCCAGCGGCTTCCCGCGACCTTCACCAGGTCATCGGTCCACCGAGTGGGAGGCCTGCCTACACTACGCTTTCCGGTGCGTGGTCGCCACTCGAGAACTTTACTGCCCCATCGGCCATCTGTTCTACGAGCAATGTGCCCCGCCCACTGCCACTTAAGTTTAGCAATTCTGAGAGCTATGTCGGTTACTTTGGTTCTCTTACGGATCTCCTCGTTTCTGATTCGATCACGCAGAGAAACTCCGAGCATAGCACGCTCCATTGCCCTTTGAGTGACCTTGAGCCTTCTTATGAGGCCCATAGTAAGCGACCATGTCTCAGTTCCGTACGTCATCACTGGCAACACACATTGGTCGAAGACCTTGGTCTTAAGACACTGCGGTATCTGGGACGTAAAGATATTGCGAAGCTTCCCAAACGCTGCCCAGCCGAGTTGGATTCGACGATTGATCTCTTTCTCGAAGTTGGACCTACCTAACTGGACTGTTTGTCCCAGGTATACATATTCGGTAACAACTTCGAGTGTAGAGCCTCCAACCTTCAGAGGAGTAGGTATGACACGGACGTTTGACATAATTTTCGTCTTGTCCATGTTCATTCTAAGACCCACTTGTTGAGAGGCTCTACTGAGGCCATCGAGCATTGTGCTTAGGTCTTCCATAGTCTCAGCCATGACCACGATATCGTCAGCGTATCGGAGGTGGGATATGTACTCGCCGTTGATATAGATGCCGAATCTACCCCAGTCCAGAAGCTTAAAAACATCTTCCAGGGCGGCGGTGAACAGTTTCGGAGATATAACGTCTCCCTGTCTCACCCCTCGCTGCAGCTGGATAGGTTCCGAGTTTTGATCCTGGAGGCGAACCGACATGGTGGCGTTTTCATACAAACACTTCAGCACTTCGATGTATCGATAGTCAATTTGGCACCTCTGGAGAGACTGTAACACAGCCCAGGTTTCGACCGAATCGAAGGCTTTCTCATAGTCCAAGTAATGATGAAAATTATTTAGGCTTAAACTGGACCGTCTTAGGCCATGAAGTACCAGCTCATCATTTACTAAGACACATGACATTAACATGAAATGAATGAAGCGATCGTAGCTCAGTGCAACTTGCGTAGTTCGGTCGATCACGCAGGTTAAGGCTTTAAGATGACTCAATCCGAACAGGTTGATGCGTGTTAAAATAATATCGAAAGTAAATCTATTCATTTCAAGTTCAAATCAATGAGAGCTTCAACGCGGCTGTTACGTTGAAACCGAACGTCCAATTCTAGATTTTTACATGTTTGTATTACTTTTCTTCACTTTCAAAAAAAGTTAAAATAAAATGTTTTTAATTAAAATGAAAGTTGTTAAAGTCACTGATTTTTGTGTGTTGGTTTTATTGAACATTAATTATTTGTTATCGAGAAATTTTGAAATTAATGCCAAAAATAAGGGCAATCGGGCTTTAGTGGAATACGCGAGCCCAGTGCGGGTTAGGGTTTGAACTAGGACCACTCAGACAGAAGGTAGTGCCCCTAGCCGTTACACCACCGACGCTCTTGCTCACCGAAATTCGCATTTTTTCATATTTTTTTTATTTACAATTGGTAAGCCCTTGCCATCATATCACCTTATGGTAAGTGACAATGTTGCCGAAGATGTAAACGGGCTTACCAAAATTCTCCAAAGCAATGGAGAACTGGCTATCTTATCTTCAAGCCGAAACACATCAATGTTGTTAACACTGATTTTTGACGGCAAGACTTGGAGAAAATGGTGGTAGCTAGCCAGGCGGGCTTAGAAAATGCTCTACCACCAACCAAACCGAGCCTTACAAGTTGACCCCACCGGGAATCGAACCTGCGATCTCCTGGTGTGAAGCGAATGGACTAACCATTACGCCACAGAGGCGGTTAAAGTATCAGCACAAATGCGTTGTCTATCTCCATACATTCAGCTACGTTATCTAGTTTTATGTAAAAGGAGGGAAGGTGGGGTTAGATACATTATTATGGATGGAGGGTCGCTCTTCCACATTAGAATATTACGCTCACACCTGCCCCCGGCGACCTCGGTAAATACACTTTTTGTATAGTTTTATCGTTAGCCAACATTGATAAAAGTGGTCCCTCTTAAAGTGCTTTCCTGAAATTCTTTCCAAAGTATTTATGGTAAAAAGTTTTAACCCGTAAGCGTGCGTAATATGGATATCTTCCTTATTTTATCAGCGTTTTAACTTTCAACAAATACAAAAGTTTAAAAAATCAAATTATGTAGTAATAAAACAAATAATGATTTCAAGGTTTATCAAGTCACAAGATCCCGATTTTTTACATTATACCTTGCCAATAAATATTTCTAAAAAACCGGCCAAGTGCGAGTCAGAACCGCACACAAAGGGTTCCGTATCATCATACATAGATGGCGCTAGTTTCTTCATGTTTGAACATGTTTTTTTGTATGGAGACCCTTATTTTTCCCTTTTTCCAATTTTTAGTACTCGTATTTGTTTTTATAGCAGCAAAAGAAATACATCATCTGTGAAAATTTCAACTGTCTAGCTATCACGGTTTATGAAATACAGCCTGGTGACAGATGGACAGACAGCCAGACAGACAGACAGAGAGACAGACGGACGGACAGAGAGACAGGTGGATGGACAGCGAAATCTTAGTAATCTCGGGAAAAAAACTATTTTTAGGTCTTTGTATGGGATTTGATGCATCTGTTCTAAGAGAAATCATTATTTTTCGTAAGTCATCATATCAGCTCATATACGTCCCCACCGAGAGGCTCGAGCCTACCCTGAATTAAGGCAATCGGGCCTTAGTCGACCACGCGGGCCCAGTGCGAGTTGGTCGACTTCACACACAACCTTCGAGTTTCTTCGCAGGTGTGTGCAGGTTTTCTCACGATGTTTTCCTTCACCGTTACAGCAATCCGTGAGCATATGTACGTAAGTTTCGATAAACTCATTGGTACATTGTTAGCCGCACCTCTAGTTAGAAGGACCGAGTCGTTACCGGTTGAGCCACCGACGATTTTTTCGTTATTAGTAATTTAACTTCTAAACTTTTTTTAACTCTTTGAAAATCTGATAAATTAAGGAAGTTTTATTTATTTATTTTTTAATTTACCTAACCTTTTTTTTTTACAACATCTTAATAAATACAGGAAAATTAGTTTTTCATACAATATTCTAAAATTAAACTGGCCATAATTAGAAAACCACTGATTTTCGACCCTTATATTAAAATTAAACTGGCCATAATTAGAAAACCACTGATTTTCGACCCTTATATTAAAATTAAACTGGCCATAATTAGAAAACCACTGATTTTCGAACGTTATATTAAAATTAAACTGGCTATAATTAGAAAACCACTGATTTTCGACCCTTATATTAAAATTAAACTGGCCATAATTAGAAAACCACTGATTTTCGACCCTTATATTAAAATTAAACTGGCCATAATTAGAAAACCACTGATTTTCGACCGTTATATTAAAATTAAACTGGCCATAATTTTTAAACCGTAATAATGTGATAGGGTCCCATTTTTACCCTTTGGGTACGAAACCCTAAAACAAGGAAAAGGCTCATAGAAAGTCTGGTCATTTGGAAATAATGGTAAATCTCGGGAAAAAAACTATTTTTAGGTCTTTCTATGGGATTTGATGAACCTGTTCTAAGAGAAATCATTATTTTTCGTTATTGGTAATTTAACTTTTTTTATCTCGTTGGAAATCTGATAAATTAAAGAAGTTTTCTCTATATTTCGCGCGTTTAATTTACCTAACCTTTTTTTTACAACATCTTAATAAATACAGGAAAATTAGTTTTTCATACAATATTCAAAAATTAAACTGGCCATAATTCGAAAACTACTGATTTTCGACCCTTATATTAAATAACTTTTTGTTTCGAATGAGATGATCGAATCACCAGCAACCCGATATCAAAGTACTTATATACATATTAGTACTAACATACAGTATGGACACTCCCTGACGCTCTCTAGATTGCGACCTCACCCCCTCGTCTCCCAGGTTGATACACGTTGGTTTAAGTTAGGTTCTCGAACGTATAGGATTTCGCCGTAATTTCATTTGTTTCGTCATTTGTTTTTAGAAATGTTATTTCTCGCCCGTTGTATGAAGTGTCCGGGGAGTGCCGATATGGTGAGTTGTATAATTGTTCATGCGGAATCTAAATACAAATGAATAACTATCGAGTTTTCTACGCACGTGAGCGCTATACAACTATTTAGTAATCTGTGGCTATACAGACCACACAGTGCTCTCCGCCCGCTGAACACACAGGTCTGTCTCAAAACGAATCCTAGCGATTTCCTCGCCGCCTAGCGTAAGAAATGTTAGTTTATTATTATCTAATCTGTGGTTGGGCATCGTATATTTTTCGAAGATCTCTAAACGATTGTATGCAGAAAGAAAAAAAAATGCGGCGCGTTATATTAATACTTACCAGAGAAATGTGATACCAGAAAGCGTTGTACAATTATTATTTTTTTAATTATATTTTTTAAATTGTATACCAGATCAACAGTCAATGTCACAAGCCGTAAACGACTATTTGTAAGAAAAATGTAAATGTATGTGTAAGAATCAAAACTGGTACTTAAACGGCACTTATAGCAACACCCTGGACACTTGCAACGGGCCAGAAATGACATTTCAAAAAAGGAATGACAGAACAAACAAAATGGCGGCGTAATCCTATACGTTCGACAACCAAACTAGTAACTAATTAGTAATCTGTGACCAAACTTTAAGCAATCTATATCAACCAGGGAGACGAGGGGGTGAGGACGCATTCTAGAGAGCGGCAGGGAGTGTCCATACTGTATGTTAGTACTAATATATATATTTTGCTTATAGTTTGATTTGATAACTACTTCATATAAATATATAGGGTGCCATTTTTTTCCTTCATGGGCTACAAATTTTATTTCCTTCATGGTTATGAAATAATTGTACTCATCATCATCATATCAACCGAAAAATGTCCACTGCTGGACAAAGGCCTCCCCCAAGTATTTCCACGACGACCGGTCCTGCGCTGCTCGCGTCTGACCTGGTGAAGATCACGGGAAGCCGATGCAATTCTACTATCCTTAACTAATTAATAATTGTATAGTAGTTTTAGCTTTAGAACGAAGTTAATGTGTTTTTCAGTTAAGGCCCATTTAAAGTATACAGGGTTTAAAATAATTGGTGTACGACCCGTTAACTGGGGCTTCTACTCATACTGAACAACTTTCTCCAAGGAACCCATAGTCAATTCTCAAAAAAAAAGATTGTACCCTCCATACTAAAATGCACAAAATCGGTCAAGCTGATCGATTTGTATGAAGAGTAAAAAAAAAGTCGTCGAAAAAAAGTTGTTCAGTATGATGAGTAGAAGCCCCAGTTAACGGGACCTACACCAATTTTGTTACACCCTGTATACATACATACACTAGACCTGAAAACAACACACTCTATTTTTTTAAAATTCACAATTGGTAGGCCCTTGGCATCATCTCACCTGATGGTAAGTGACGATGATGCCGAAGATGGAAGCGGGCTTACCAAGAATCCCCAATGCAATGGAGAACTGGCTATCTTATCTTCAAGCCGGAACACATCAATGTTGTTAATACTGATGTTTGGCGGCAAGACTTAGATAAGATGGTGGTAGCTAGCCAGGCGGGCTTAGAAAATGCCCTACCACCAACCAAACCGAGTCTTACAATTTGACCCCGCCGGAATCAAACTCGCGACCTCCTGGTGTAAAGCGAATGGACTAACCATTACGCCACGGAGGCGGTTCGATACTCTTTTTGTGTGCAGTCATGTGATAAAACCTAACCATTAATACTTAATCCTTTAACTCACCCATGAATATAATATGTTTTATGTCAACAATGGTGGAATAAAGTCCCTGCACGTACGTTCGTAAACACAAATCATCTAATACACAATATCTCAAATATTTTCTTGTCCAGAACACTGTGACACAGCCCCCGAAACAAACGGTAGCAGTAGGTAGCGCAAAGGAACCTGGGCCGAAGATGCAGGACAAGGATCAAATTATACACACTACTACGGATTAGAGAGAGACAGCATACAACTAAGGAGAAAAATTAAATTATATTTCCCAATGGTGTCAGCCAGTTATTAAGTGGCCAGACGCCATTTTGAATTATTATATTTTTTTATTTCCTCTCCCCAAGTTTCTCTTAGTACGAGAAATTCCTTTTATTTGTAATAGTTGAGCGACGCAAATGGATTCAGGTGAAATGCGGTGGCTGCGTAAATCAATGGGACATTTTCCTTATGTAACGGCTCTTTAGGGATTGTTTGCCACTAAATTACGTAGAAAATGAATATTCCACATATTCACACTACACTAAACTAACTGGAATGAATGGCTTAATCGGTTTGCTTTGTAATGTTGATACAAATAGGGTTGCCAGATGATAACTTGATAAAGAAGGACTGTGAGCGCAGAGCTGGTAAACTGTCTTTGACCCTCCAGGGCAGGCTTTGCCTAGTGTGGGGGGTCGCAAGTAAACTTATCATATTATATATATAGCTATTTTTGGCAAATAAACGTTTTTATTCTTTATTCTTCTTTGATGTGTCTAAAAAATAGGATACTCTTTTAAAAAAGCAGGATATTTACAATTAAACGAGTTTTTTTTAACACTATTATTTTTCTTTACGTTAATAATAATATAATCCGCTGAGCTGCAATTTTCGCAAGAAGTTTTATTGTTTTTTTCCACAAATATTGTGAAAATTTTCACATGACATTTTTTTGAAAGTGTATTAAGTAAAAATCAAAGATTTAACTGATTTTACACTTAGTACATAATCGTTTGTTACTTTCCTTTACGCATGCACGCCCGATTGACCTTTAGTCACGCAGACGTATAGCAAAAGGATAGTAGGTTAAGGGAGTACAGGAGGACAAAATATTAAAAAGGCGGACATTTCCTCCTTCTGGGTACGATTTGGCAACCCTAGACACCAGCGATGCGGAAATCAGAATAATATAGGCACGTGAACACAGTTTTCAAGAAAAAACAGTAAACCTTTTCCTATTATACTCAGAACAAAATTTTATCCTCAAACAAAATTCTATGTTTATTGTAATTATTAATTTAGGAATCTTCAATCTTCTTATTTGAGCTTGCGTGTTACATCCTCGGCTGCATCGGCACTTACCATCAGGTGAAGTACAGCCAAACGCACTCAAATTTTTAATGAAAAAAAATATTTTTAGTTAATATTTTTTCTTATAGCATGTTGCCAACTTCCACAACTTTAATATTAAAATACTATTTTATGTACACATACCTTCGACCCAAAATAAGACCTATAGCCATACTATGTTTGTAACTTAACTATGCATTTAAGTCGTCTAAAGTCTTAGAACTAGCCTGTAAGATTTCACACAGTGAAAGTTGCAAATACTGCCGTATCCCTACGCGACGTCAGCAGATAGCGAAAACGGGCCTTCTAAGAAAAAATGGCATAGTTTAATCAAACCATAAGGGTTGGAGCTTAAAATAATCTCGCCAATAGAGCAGATGGCCCCAGGCATATGATAAACCGGTGATAACTGGATAGGGACGAATGAATTGGTCGCTTCGGGCCTAGTTTTTGTGCCTCCGTAGTTTTTGGTCTCCAGTTCTAATGTTTTTCGTGCTTTGGAAGAATGGATTTTTTCATAGGTTTTAGAGAGTCGATTTTACCTATTCTTAAAGTTAAGATAAAACTGAGAAACTGACGTTAGTGAATAGTAATTTTGTAATAAAAAATGGCTCTTTTAAAAGTCAGGATAAAACTATTTGCGTTTTTATGCAAAGTGAACTAATCGACCAATAATTTTTTTATAAAATATATGACTTTTTTGTTCTAATTTTAAAATGAACTAAATTTTTCTTTATTAAGAGCCCGCTGGAGTTCATAAATCCCATACAAACGTAGCCTTAATAAATAAACAAAAAAACATGAAAAAAACAAAATAAACATAAATAAACATGAGTGCTATATAACTTTAAAGATCTCTGTATACCGTGTTTAAGGCAAATAAATGATTTTCTATTCTTTCTATTCTATTCCTTTGATTCATTTGTTAACTAAACAACCGATTTTGAAATAATTTCATATCTATAATTGGATGACGTATACTGTGTCGGTACCGCAAGTCTTTTTTGAATAAAGTTCTCCATCATAGTTAACGAGCTCAGTGAAAAAGACTTGTTTTCAATGTAAAAAACGGTAGACTTTTATTGGTTAATAAATGGATTCCTGATTGGTTTAAAAAAAATAATGCGTCATCCGATTTATCTTTATCAGCTCATATACGTCCCCACCGAGGGGCTCGAGCCTACCCTAAATTAGGGCGATCGAGCCATAGTTAACCACGCGGGCCCAGTGTGGGTTGGTCGACTTCACACACAACCTTCGAGTTTCTTCGCAGGTATGTGCAGGTTTCCTCACGATGTTTTCCTTCACCGTAAGAGACTATAAACGTACCTACATATGAAATTGAAATTCGAAAACACATTGGTACATAGCAGGATTCGAACCACGACCTCCCGGACTGGAGGCAGCGGCCCTAGCCATTACACCACCGACGCGTCATCCGATTATCCATATAAAAGTATTTCAAAATCTGTTGTTTAGTTAACAAATAAATCAAAGACTACTTTTGTTGGGATTTATAAACTCCAGCGGGCTCTTAATACTGAAATAAATTTCACACTGTAAACAGTTTTTTTTGACCACCCCGCACTGGGCCTGCGTGGTCGACTAAGGCCTGATCGCCCTAGTTCAGGGTAGGCTCGAGTCCCTCGGTGGGGACGTATATGAGCTGATATGATGATGATGATGAAACAGTTTTTTAAAGAAAAACCCAAAATTAAATTGAAGGTATGTTCAGCAACTTTTGTCAAAACATAATTTACGAGTATCATATCATGCCTATGTAACAATTTGTGATCTTTATGCTTATCGGTGTATTCTTTCCACTTCTTTAGTTTTAGTTTATGTTTTTCCCCATTCTGGGGTTATTAACATAAATTTTACGCTTTCTTAGATAAGCCTGGACTGCTGCCCGCCCTACTATTAGCTCTTTTCCTTTTTTTCCGTATTTACGGGATATTATTACGTATGTTACGAGGAGGCTCTGAAATATTTTAAGATCATAATACTTTGTGATTGCGAACCTTTTTACGTGAAATCTTTTATCTAAGCCTACCGTATCTTTTGTTCCATTGAACATTAACGTAACAATAAATAGTGTGTTTATTGTTACGTGTTGTTGTTTTTTTGCTATATCTTGATTAGACTTTTAGTTGATTGGGACCTAAAATAGTGTTTTTCATGAGCCTTGAAATAATTGAGGTGAATAACTTGCACTAAGTACATTTTTATTTTTTTATTTACAATTGTTAAGCCCTTTTTTATTTTTTCTACTTTTGTTTGACCAATCTCCTCCCCCTCCCCCTCCCCCCCTTCACGCTACAACTACGTCCGACATACATATGCGTCAAGAGTAGCTGATATACTCTGTGGCACAATAATTAACCATGCCTTGTGTAGCACTTATCTACTTCAGTCGCATGTAGAGATTTAGACGTACTCTATTGTAAAGTATCTCGTTTAACCAAAAAATTTAAAAAATAGGTTTCATATCTAACACTAAACATCCGAAACGCTCTTTAAATTAACCAAGTAATACCATGTCTCTGCCAAACTCCGGCGCGGAACTCGAATAGAAAAATGGCGGAAAGCACACGACACCGGAATATATTACGTAATGGCACTCTAGTTTGTATGTGAGGTGAGTTACCCACAGGATAAATGAGTCGGGTGTAGGTTGGTTCGTTTTTGCCACCCACCACCGAACACTGATAAATAGGGCTCTCTAATATTTTGTTCTCGATGACGCTAAATAAATTGATTTCAAAGTCTCGTCACTGGTATACTATTTCAAAAGGCTTATTGATAACAAGTTGTAAGTTTTAGTGTTTGACAGGGATGGGTGGACCGTTAGAGGGCGTTAAATTAGTGTTAAGCACTAAAAGAGCGTCGGTGGCGTCGTTGCTAGTGCCGCTTCCTCCTCTCCGAGAGGTCGTGGTTCAAATCCTGCCACGTATCAATGTGTTTTCGAATTTCGATTTCATAAGTACGTTTATCCGATGCTCTTACGGTAAAGAAAAACATCGTGAGAAAATCTGCACACGCCTGCGAAGAAACTCGTACTGGGCCCGCGTGGTCGACTAAGGCCCGATCGCCCTATTTCAGGGTAGGCTCGAGCCCTTCGGTGGGGACGTATATGAGCTTATATGATGACGTTAAACCGTTGGTACTGGCTGTTATTGCTAGATGGCAGTCATTAAGCAATATCAGGAGCCTTATTTACTTACTTAGTTTGGACTAACCTTCCCGAGATAAGGGAAGAGATCCCTGTCCCAATAGTGGGGATGTTATGGGGTATTAATAGGGTTTCACTATACAAATAATGATATTGGAGAGCAAATTTAGTTTCTGTAAAAATTATTTCTTAATTGAGTAAAACTACTTATAAGTCATCATCATCATTATATCAGCCGAAAACGAAAACGTCCACTGCTGGACAAAGGCCGGTCCTGCGCTGCCCGTATCCATCGGCTTCCCGCGATCTTCACCAGGTCGTCGGTCCGCCGCGTGGGAGGCCTGCCTACGCTACGTTTTCCGATGCGCGGTCGCCACTCGAGAACTTCTAGGTACGGTGAATGAAAACATCTTGACGGAACAATAAACAAATAGACAATAGACAGATTTTTATTTGACATAAACATACACCGATTATACAATATATAGAAGAGTAAAACATAAAAAAAAAAAATTTACACAAAAAAAGATAAAACTAACGGAATCGGTGTAGTGCGATGTCAAAGTGGACTTTTCTCAGCATGATGATGATGATGATGATGATATATCCGACCGATTTCGGTCATGGCGACCACTTCGACTCCTATTCGTGCGCTCGAAGATGGTTTATGTAGCCAATCTTCGCAGCGAAACTCCTCGCGCACTGAGGGCATTTAAGTATGCCACCCTCTTAATTGTATGAAATGGTCACAGGTGGTCTGACCTTTATCAGCATAAGCTGCAGGAGAACTGCAGCGCTGGTCTTCAGAAAAGCCCATGATGTCGTGTCCATGAACCTGCACATACCTGCGAAGAAACTGGAAGGTTGCGTGTGAAGTTAAGTCGACCAACACCCGCTGGGCCCGCGTGGTCGAATAAGGCCCGATCGCCCTAATTCGGGGTAGGTTCGACGTATATGAGCTGATGTGATGACTTGCAGGTACAATGAAAGATGCATCAATATATTAGGCAAGGTACAGAGACGCGTAGGATCTTAGAAGTGAAAGTCCTAAGTCTGGCCTTTGCCAAGCAAAGGACGTCTTACAGCTGATACGATGATGATATAATATGAAAAATTTATACCTGACGTTAATATGATAAAGTAATGTTGTAGTAGAGGAAAATTGCTTTCCGTTCATCATCATCCTCATTATATCAGCGGAAAGACGTCCACTGAAGGACAAAGGCTTCCTCTAAGGTTTTCTGCGACCTTCACCAGGTCGTCGGTCCACCGAGTAAGAGGTCTGACTACGCTACGTCGTTCGGTGAACGGTTGTCCCTCGAGAAACTTATAGTCCAACAGCAATAGTTCTACGAGCTATGTGTCGCGCTAGCTGCCACTAAAGTTGAGCGATTCTGTAAGCTATGCCTTCGTTCTATGACCTTGGTTCTCTAACGGATATCCTTATTACAATTTCTATCACGCAAAATAACTGTTACGCCATCTTTGGGAGACCGCCATATTGGATTTAAAATGACTTCATTAAGCTTACCATTTGTATTGTCATCCAAACACAACCTGATTGCAAAAATTCAGCTCAATCGAAATTCGGCATTTGGTTTAAATTTAACTTGCCAATTTTAAGGCGGACAACTACATACACACATACATTGTAGTTTAAATTAAAACTTGTAAAAACACAATAGGGGATCGGACTGCATCAAAAATAAATTCTAAAATATGATTTCCTAAATTGCTCTCCTCTTGAAGTTTCAAAAAACCTTACTTGTTTTGTTTTTCCATCACGTCTTCAATTTTTAATTGATCAAATTCACAAAATAAGTTCGTCAATGACGCTAAAAATCTATGACGTCACTTGTGGGTATTTCAAACATTTTTGGAACAAAATTTCGTTTCTGACAGATAATAAAAAGTAACTCAAATGACTAGCAGTCTGATCCCCTATTAATTCCAATGCCCACGCAAACACTTATGTGTATAGGTACTCCATACACACCCCTATCTTTTAGTGTCAGAACTAAGAAGAATATGGGTAAACAAATCCTCCAATTTCGATCACATTTATTCGAGGCCGCCTCCTGACATCACCTCCCCCCACCCCCCCAACCCTGATAGAGTGGCGCGTGTAATTTCTTTTGTAGATAGTGTGAACACGCCCTATTGGCTTCGATGCGGTGACGATAGTAAATAAGTACAGAATCAAGCAGTGTCAACATAAGGTGCGTTTGTACTGTTGAAACATTTGTCAGTAATGTGATAAAGTACTAACACCTTGTAGAAACCTTGTAAAAAAAAAGTGTTTTCGCGCTAGCTAAATATATTAGACAGCGTCGGGAGGTCGTGGTTCGAATCCTGCCAATGTGATTTCGAATTTAGATTTCATATGTACGTTTATCCGACGCTCTTACGGTGAAGGAAAACATCGTGAGGAAACCTGCACACTCAACGGTTTTTAGTTGCTTAAAAAAAATTGTTATGTTCTTTGGCACTTCATTGTGTAACTTGGCAAATTTAAATAGTGTAAATGCTGCGAGCCTAATGGGAACCTCTGTACCATGAACGATTATGGGTGGATTATTTTAATTATTTATTATTAGTAACTAACAATTGTATATTAAGTTTTGTTTAATAAAACATTCACTTATCATATCATGATTAAAACTATAGTTCCATTTGACACATTTTACTAGATTTGACACAAGAACATCTCTAAAAGAAACTGTCAATATTTTTTTTTAAAACCCAAAAACTATTAAATACAAGCTTTTAATATTTCATTGTCAAGCGATATACATATGCATGCAAAATTTCAGCTCAATCGGAAACGGGGAAGTGGGTCGAATTTAACTTAAAGGATTCCACCCCAACAAACATACGAGTACATGCATTGCAAGATAAATAAAAAACTTGTAAAAATACTTCCCCAACAAACATACATATATTGAAAGTTAAATAATAAGCTTGTAAAAATACTTAAGACATGTGTATCGTGGAAGTTTCAAAATGGATAAGTTCTTTATTTCCCTTCGGCGGATAATGACCACAACTGAAAAAGACTTATCTTCTAAGTATAATATATCAAAAATCCCGCACCGAATCGCACCAGATTCAAAAGTACCCATCACACTCGTAGCGTTACGGCGTTGGATTGCGATGGAAAGTATTATCAATATTATTATAAGTGTCTTCTAAGTTATTAAAACTAGTTTAGTTTAAATAAATTGTGCATCCACGCCGTGCATACTTCCTTGCGAAGCCCTCACCGTTTGGCGTAGTGAGGAATACACAAAAGAACCTTAAACATTACGCTTACCTAGTAGCAATAATTTTAAACAAAAAAAAAACGAATTCAAACGCACTAGTCGCCACTACGATTTTTGAAGGTTCCTCTCGATTTCTCTAGGATACCATCATCAGATCCTAGTTTCCTTATCATGGTACCACCCTTGAAATACCTCCTTTCCAACAAAAAAAGAATCATCGAAATCGGTTCATAAAGTTATCCGTGAACATACATAAAAATATATATACGGTGGAATTGAGAAGCCTCCTCCTTTTTTTAAGTCGTTTAATAAAAATAGGTGTAATGTTTGATGCAAATTAAGAGCTTACCAATTGTAGATTTGAAAAAAAAACCGACCAAGTGCGACCCATGGTCACAAAAACGGGGTTCCGTACCAAAACTTTAACTACTAACAAACAGAACATGATCTCTTAGTACATACTTTGTATAAAAAAAATAATTATGTGATGTAACTAAAAAATTATCTGTGCTGTACCCTGTAGATTTTGATTCCCTTGCGAGTGTCGCAGCTCCAAGGGACAGTAGACGTTAGTACTTGATATGAATTTCAGCCTGATACCTCCACGCGTTCCTGAGAAAATATAACTTTAAAAAACTAAAAACCGACTTCAAAATTAAATTCACTCAAAAGTATGAAATATCGTTATTATACTTAGATACACAACATTAACCAACAATAACGAAATCAAGTTGGGTACGAATTAAATTAGGGACCTAAATTTATTTTTGATGTCGGTACCAGCACACACATTCACACTTTACTTAAGGCATTGCTGTTTCGTGAAAAGGTAACAAACAAACAAACATACATCATCACTTACCATCAGGTGAGTTGCAGTCAAACGCATTCAAATTTAATATAAAAAAACACATTTTCACATTTATAATATTAGTAAGGATGTCCGTCCGAGGCCCAATATCCCTGCGTGACTATTTATTTAACATATCATATCAGCATTAGGTTGATATATAGGCTTTGATCCTTCCCGGACGGGGACCGATAGTGATTTATTCTCACATTATCGCAATTCAAAGAAATGAGAGGTACCCACCTACATCAATGGTCCCGATCTTTGTGGCCGTCTATTATTTACTTATGTAAATGGACTATACTTACATATAACTTCATAGTTTAATAGTTTATTTTCCTGTTTACATATAAATTGTGTTGGACATTAATTTAAACATACATTTAAATCAAATTAAATCGTTACACATTAGGTGAGTTATTAATAGAGCAATAAAAAAATTACAATACAATTAAAATATTTGTCAAATAGATTAATATGTCAATAAATAACATTAATAACAATAAGGCACTAAAACTACAATAAAAAAAATAAACATGTTAAATAGATTAAACATGTTAGGTAAATTAGAGCGTCGGTGGCTCAATCGGTAACGACTCGGTCCTTCTAACCAGAGGTACCGGGTTCAAATCTGGACGGCCAATGTACCAATGAGTTTTTCAAAAACTTACGTACATATACTTACCGATTGCTATAACGGTGAAGGAAAACATCGTGAGGAAACCTGCACACGCCTGCGAAGAAACTCGAAGGTTGTGTGTGAAGTCGACCAACCCGCACTGGGCCCGCGCGGTCAACTAAGGCCTGATCGCCCTAATTCAGGGTAGGCTCGAGCCCCTCGGTGGGGACGTATATGAGCTGATGTGATGTGATGTGAAATAGATTAAAGAGTCATTATGAAAAAAAAATCGTAGTGGCTAGTGAGCTAGTGACCAGTGGCTAGCTAGTGGCCACTAAAACTTGTGCCTCTGTGAGGTGTAGACCTCGCGAGTTTTTCTAAATGGCTGAAATATGTTATTTTTCACGTTTTCAAACCCCACGGCCCCGATATTTTAAAAATTTTCCAAGAATTGAATCGACAAAAAAACATATAATTATCGAACCTGCTCACAAAATTTCACGAAATTCGGTTTAGAAATACGACTATTTCAGTTTGCCATAAAAGGAAGACGTAGCGTAGGCAGGCCTCCCATTTATTTGGTGTACCGATGACCTGATGAAGGTAGCGGGAAGCCGCTGGATGCGGACAGCGCAGGACTGGTCGTCGGAGAAATTCTTGGGGAGGCCTTTGTCCAGCTGTGGATTGATATGATGATGATGATAAAAGGAAACCGTGACTGATTGACTGACTGATCTATCAAAGCATAGCTCAAAGCACTGGACTGATCTGGCTAACTTGTCATAAAGATAGAAATTATGACGTCGGCATCCACTACAAAAGCATTTTGGGAAAATGCCTACGGGAAACGCAAAAAAAAAACCAGAATTTGTGTGGGCGAAGCCGTGGGTCAGTGGCTATAAGGTTAAGTTTATATTGGGGTAGTTAGTGAGTTAGGGGCGGGCTGGTTTCCGCAACCAGGCAACCACTGCTTCTATTTTGTGTGATTGGCCGGCATCTTTGCCAGCCCAGCTCCTCCAATAAGTCCAGTAGCGCCCGTACGTATCTAACGACTTCCTGGAGCAACCTCGGGTCACACATGTTGCCAACCCTGTACTGTGCTAGCTCCGTGATATCCAGTAGGATATGGGCAGCAGTCTCCTCAGCTTCCACACACGCTCTGCATAGGGGGCTGTCGGTAATACCTAGAGCGAATAGGTGTTTATTAAAATAGCCATGTCCAGTAATAGCAGCTGTTACCTTGAGCTGAGCTCTCCCAAGTCTCAACAGCTTCTGAATAGGCTAGTGTTAGATGCCAGCAGGGCCAACCTCGCTTTCTTGCAGATTTCCAAACTAGACCAGTACCAATTGTGTTTATTTCATGTGCGTTGCCTCAGGGTGGAACGTAGCCAGCCAGATAGGAGGGGTAATATAGGTTTCGATCCGACAGCCGTAAGTTATGACTCTATCCTGGCAAGCTAGTCTAGTTGCTGTGCCCTTTAATCCATTTAAAAATTACGCTGCCGTGGTTACATACCTCTGCAAATATTTGTTGGTACTCCTGTGTAAGGCCCGATGTGATCATGCTGCTCTGCTGTTAGACAGGTTGCGGATGGGGTTATCACGCATCTCCCTCGCAGCAATCGCTTCAGCTGCCTTGATGATGCCCATGCACTCAGCCTGAAAGGCCGTGTTATGCGCACCAAGGGGATTGGCTATCCTAATGTTCAAATCCTTGGAGAAGACCCCATACCCGATGCCAGAGCTTGTTTTGAAGCTATCAGTAAATACTGAAAGTTATTTCAGGTTCTGACCCTTCCCAGGGCTTTTCATGTAGTTGTACTGTGTATTTCTTGTCAAAGACATAGCGTTTGGGCATTCTATCGTTCGTCGCTGCGAACAATAGCTCCTCTGCGTTGATATTGTGCAGGACCTCAGTCTTCGGGATAAATTTGGCATGAAGGACTGAGCTCAAACCACCGGACGAATTGGGCTAAAATTTGTCATAAAGATTTATGACGTAGGCATCCGCCAGGAAAGCTTTTTGGGAAATTCCTACGGTAACGGCAAAAAACAGAATTTGCGTGGGCGAAGCCCTTTTTTAATTTTTTTTATTCACAATTGCTAAGCCCTTGGCATCATCTATCATGGTAAGTGACGATGATGCCGAAGATGGAAGCGGGCTTACCAAGATTCCCCAACGCAATGGAGAACTGGCTATCTTATCTTCATGCCGGAACACATCAATGTCATTAACACTGATGTTTGGCGGCAAGACTTAGATAAGATGGTGGTAGGTAGCCAGGCGGGCTTAGAAAATGCCACCAACCAAACCAAGTCTTACAAGTTGACCCCACCGGGAATCGAACCCGCGGCCTCCTAGTGTGAAGCGAATGGACTAACCATTACGCCACGGAGGCGGTTAAACCCTAAGGCCCTGGGCAACAGCCAGTGGACTATAATAATATGATATTTATACAAGGTAAACAGGCTCCGTGGTGTAATGGTTAGTCTAATCGCTTCACACCAGGGGGGTCGCGGTTTTGATTCTCAGTGAGGGCCAACTTTGTAAGACTGTGGTCCACCCGCCTGGCTAGCCACCATCTTTCTTATCTAAAGTCTTGCCGCCAACCATCAATTGATGTGTCTGCCAAACAATGACGTGTTCCGATTTAAAGATAAGATCTAAATCCCCGTTGTGTTATGAAATCTTGGTAAACCTTCGGTATCATCGTGTACACTTATCATCAGGTGAGGTGATGCCAAGTGGATAAAAAAACCAGCCAAGTGCGATTCGAACTAGCGCACTGAGGATTTCGTAATAAATACCTTTTACAGCGCCATCTATTACATTGTTGTTGTAGACAAAAGTAACTGTCTGTCTTTCTTTCATGCCTAAACGGCTGAACGGATTTTGATGAAATTATCTATGGAGGTACTTTGAGACCCCGGGGAAGGACATAGGCTACTTTTTACCGCGGGAAAACTTCTCATTCCCATTTACCACGGGAAAATTACAGCTGATAGCTAGCGCGGTACGTACTCATACAAACACATACCTACACCAATAGTCTACGGCAGGATACTTTTTACTTCTAGAAAACTTCTCATAATCACGGGAAAACTAAGTTTGTATGAAACTCAGTAGGGTAGGATGGGTAGTAATTTTTTGAAAACTATTGCATCATCATCATCATCATATCAGCCGAAAATCGTCCACTGCTGGACAAAGGCCTCCTCCAAGGATTTCCACGACCACCGGTTCTGCGCTGCCCGTATCCGTCGGCTTCCCGCGATCTTCACCAGGTCGTCGGTCCACCGCGTGGGAGGCCCGCCTACGCTACGTTTTCCGGTGCGCGGTCGTTACTAGAGAACTTTACTGCCCCATCGGCCATCTGTTCTACGCGCTATGTGCCCTACCCACTGCCACTTCAGTTTAGCGATTCTGTGAGCTACGAGTATGTCGATTACTTTGTTGTTGTTGTATTTTTACGTAAATCGAATATGTAAAAAATACTATACTAGGTCCTACAAGATGTCGCTAGTATCATGACGTTTAAAAAGTCACGTTTTTTGTATAGGGGGTTTAAAATATTTTAGCAGCATGGGAATACACATTGTGAAAACTTGAACTATCTACCTTTTCATTATATCAACCTAAAGACATCTACTGCTGGACAATGCAAAGGCCTCCCTCAAGGATTTCCACGACGCCCGGTCCTGCGCTGCCTGCATCCAGCGTCGTCGGTCCACCACGTGGGAGGCCTGGCTACGCTACATCTTCCGGTGCGCGGTCACCACTCAAGAACTTTACTACCACGAAAGCCAACTGGCTTACTTATCTTTAAGCTGGAACACTTATATAAGATAGTGGTAGCTAGATGCTTCGAAAACGCTCTACGCCAACTAAACCAAATTTTAGTAAGGCTCCGCTGGGAATCGAACCCGTGACCTCCTGGTGTCAACCAAATGGACTACAGATGCAGTTGAAACAGAGTCTTAAAGTTTACGTGCAGCAACGTGAATAGACGAATGCGTTAAAAAGTTTATAGCTTCACTTAAAATGGTAAGAGATTATAAATGACATATTCAAAAATCTGATAAGAAAAATAAAAAACAGGGCAAGTGCGAGTCGGACTAGCACTCCAAGGGTTCCGTACCACCACACCTATCGACACAACCACAGAGAATAATGACAATGATACCTATTCTCATTACAAACAGAAACATAAACGCGAGCGACAAAAATATGCTTTATTTTTGTCATTTAATTCGGACTACTTAGCGCGAGTGCGACTTACATTTGGCCAATTTTTATTATTTGTTCTTTTACTTCAGTGTTAGTGCTATAATCACACCTAGTTTCACGCTTGTATGTATTATCGTTTTTACTATAGAGCTCCATAAAATACTTCTAAAGATCTGTAAAAACACGTTGTTTGTGTGGAGACAAGGTAGTCATCTTTTCACTTTTTCTAATTTTTTGTATTTTTTGTTACAGCGGCAACAGAAATACACATTGTGTCAAAATTTTAACTGTCTACCCATTAAGGTTCATGAAATACAGCCCGCTAACGGACGGACAGACGGACAGACAGCGGAGGCTTAGTAATAGGGTTCCTTTGGTCACCCATTGGTTATACGGAACCCTAAAAAAGATCTGACATAACTTTTTAATGTAGTGATTTTCTAAAACTTTATTTTTTTATTTTCTCGTCTCCTTGAAAAACGTACGTTACGGTTCGTACAAAAACATTAAATCTAGACTTTACCACTTCATTTATCATCTATACAAGGATTGGAGTGATTTCATGCCCGGTAAAAGTAAAGAGACACTAAAAATGCCTTTCAAAACTGACAGTGGTCAATTCGACGCAATGTTGTATGACATAGATCTTACTAAATTATCGATAAGTCCTAAGTACTAAGTTGTCTTTGTAACGGTTTGTACAAAAACGTTAAATCTAGACTTTACCACTTCATTTATTATCTAAACAAGGATTGGAGTGATTTCATGCCCGTTAAAAGTAAAGAGACACTAAAAATGCCTTTCAAAACTGACAGTGGTCAATTCGACGCAATGTCGTATGACATAGATCTTACTAAATTATCGATAAGTCCTAAGTACTAAGTTGTCTTTGTAACGGTTTGTACAAAAACGTTAAATCTAGACTTTACCACTTCATTTATTATCTAAACAAGGATTGGAGTGATTTCATGCCCGTTAAAAGTAAAGAGACACTAAAAATGCCTTTCAAAATTGACAGTGGTCAATTCGACGAAATGTCGTATGACATAGATCTTACTAAATTATCGATATGTCCTATGTACAAAGTTGTTTTTGTAACAAAAACGTTAAATCTAGACTTTACCACTTCATTTATTATCTAAACAAGGATTGCAGTGATTTCATGCCCGGTAAAAGTAAAGAGACACTAAAAATGCCTTTCAAAACTGACAGTGGTCAATTCGACGCAATGTCGTATGACATAGATCTTACTAAATTATCGATAAGTCCTAAGTACTAAGTTGTCTTTGTAACGGTTTGTACAAAAACGTTAAATCTAGACTTTACCACTTCATTTATTATCTAAACAAGGATTGGAGTGATTTCATGCCCGTTAAAAGTAAAGAGACACTAAAAATGCCTTTCAAAATTGACAGTGGTCAATTCGACGAAATGTCGTATGACATAGATCTTACTAAATTATCGATATGTCCTATGTACAAAGTTGTTTTTGTAACAAAAACGTTAAATCTAGACTTTACCACTTCATTTATTATCTAAACAAGGATTGCAGTGATTTCATGCCCGGTAAAAGTAAAGAGACACTAAAAATGCCTTTCAAAACTGACAGTGGTCAATTCGACGCAATGTTGTATGACATAGATCTTACTAAATTATCGATAAGTCCTAAGTACTAAGTTGTCTTTGTAACGGTTTGTACAAAAACGTTAAATCTAGACTTTACCACTTCATTTATTATCTAAACAAGGATTGGAGTGATTTCATGCCCGTTAAAAGTAAAGAGACACTAAAAATGCCTTTCAAAATTGACAGTGGTCAATTCGACGAAATGTCGTATGACATAGATCTTACTAAATTATCGATATGTCCTATGTACAAAGTTGTTTTTGTAACAAAAACGTTAAATCTAGACTTTACCACTTCATTTATTATCTAAACAAGGATTGCAGTGATTTCATGCCCGGTAAAAGTAAAGAGACACTAAAAATGCCTTTCAAAACTGACAGTGGTCAATTCGACGCAATGTTGTATGACATAGATCTTACTAAATTATCGATAAGTCCTAAGTACTAAGTTGTCTTTGTAACGGTTTGTACAAAAACGTTAAATCTAGACTTTACCACTTCATTTATTATCTAAACAAGGATTGGAGTGATTTCATGCCCGTTAAAAGTAAAGAGACACTAAAAATGCCTTTCAAAATTGACAGTGGTCAATTCGACGAAATGTCGTATGACATAGATCTTACTAAATTATCGATATGTCCTATGTACAAAGTTGTTTTTGTAACAAAAACGTTAAATCTAGACTTTACCACTTCATTTATTATCTAAACAAGGATTGGAGTGATTTCATGCCCGGTAAAAGTAAAGAGACACTAAAAATGCCTTTCAAAACTGACAGTGGTCAATTCGACGCAATGTCGTATGACATAGATCTTACTAAATTATCGATAAGTCCTAAGTACTAAGTTGTCTTTGTAACGGTTTGTACAAAAACGTTAAATCTAGACTTTACCACTTCATTTATCATCTAAACAAGGATTGGAGTGATTTCATGCCCGGTAAAAGTAAAGAGACACTAAAAATGCCTTTCAAAATCGACAGTGGTCAATTCGACAAAATGTCGTATGACATAGATCTTACTAAATTATCGATAAGTCCTATGTACAAAGTTGTTTTTTGTATAACTTCCACAAACCGAACGCAAACTATCAAATATACGTGCCAATATATGAACTAATATCCAGTATGTAGCAAACATATATCTCGCGACGAATTTTCTAATCGCGTCCGCGCGGATGGGAAAACATCATATTTCACCAACGCCTGGGGGGATAGATGGGGAGGGGGAGGGGGAGGAGAGCGGAGATGAGTTTTTTACGCATTATTGCTACACACGGCAAAATTGTGCCACCCCTATAGTATGGCGCACTAATAAATTCTAATTTGGATTATTTATATTTGGATTTTCTTTCGCGGTAATAAGATTGTGTTTTGATCGTAATTAATGATGACAAACGAGGAATATGGAAGGAGAGTTTTATCTTAAATTAATAGAAAAAAACCGGCCAAGTGCGAGTCAGAACCGCACACATAGTGTTCCGTACCATCGTACTAGATGGCGCTAGTTCCTTCACGTTTAAAAAAAACAAGTTTTTTATGGAGACTTTCACTTTTTCGTATTTTTTGTATTTGTTGTTGTAGCGGCAACAGAAATACATCATCTGTGAAAATTTCAACTGCCTAGCTATCACGGTTCGTGAAATACACCCTGGTGACAAACGGATAGACAAATGGACAGCGAAGTCTTAGTAATAGGGTCCCGTTTTTACCCTTTGGGTACGGAACCCTAATAATTGAAGAACTCGTAGAGATACAGATTATAGTCGTGTAAATAACTGCAGTGAGACTAATAAACGAACTTGGGACATAATAGTTATAAATTAGTAAAAATAAAAAGTCGACTGCATCAAAACTAAATTATATATTATATATGTATATTTATTTTATGTTCATGTATAATGTCAATAACTGTTACTGGGGTACACCCGTTGTTATTGAACAATAAATAAATAATACATAATTTTTTTTTCCTACCCTTTAATTTTTAATTAATGAAAATCCTTAAATAATTTATTAATTAACAATTAGATTTAATTTATAAAAATAGAACGTCAATGACGCTTATAAATTGTGATGTGACTCCGTCACTATTTCAAACATTTTAGAACAATATTTTATTTTTAACAGATCATACAACCGGCCAAGGGCGAGTCGGATTCACACACGAAGGGTTCCGTAGCATAGACTAGAAAAAAAAACACGTTTCTAATACTCTTTTTTTTAATTTGTAATTAGAGCGGCAATAGAAATACACACTGTGAAAAATTCAACTGTCTACATATTACTGTTCAGGAAATACAGCCCGCTGAGAGATGGAAAGACGGAAAGACAACGGAGGCTTAGTAATAGGGTTCCGTTGGTAACCCTTTGGATGTATGGAACCCTTAAAAGGACTATCAGTCAACTAGCCTATTTTTGGTAATTTTTATAAGCTTTTATTTAACTTGCAATGTATGTGTTCGGGTGGAATTTTGCCACTTTATTTTGACCCATTTCGCGGTTTCCGATTGAGCTGAAATTTCGCATGCTTATGTATTCCGCGTGACAATGCAATATTAACAGATTGTCATCATCATCATCATCATATCAGCCACAAACCTTGGGGTGACCTTGAGCCTTCTTATGAGGCCCATAGTAAGCGACCATGTCTCAGTTCCGTAAGTCATCACTGGCAACACACACTGGTCAAAGACCTTAGTCTTGAGACACTGCGGTATTTGGGACGTGAAGATATTGCGGAGCTTCCCGAACGCTGCCCAGCCGAGTTGGATTCGTCGATTGATCTCTTTCTTGAAGTTGGAACTACCTAGCTGGACTGTTTGTCCCAGGTATACATATTTGTCAACAACTTCCAGTGTAGAGTCTCCAACCTTTAGAGGAGTGGGTGCGACACGGACATTTAACATTATTTTCGTCTTGTCCATGTTAAATAATAAAAAATAAATAATATATATTTGCGCATAAAAACATTTAACAGATTGTACCTAAAAGTTTTTAGGTTTTTCAAAAATTATTTTACAAAAAAATACTACAGAACTTTATAAATATAAATACAAAGCAAGCGCTTCAGTTAAGAATTAAACTGTGAAAATTGTTAGCAAACAAATGTTGAGTATTGGAGTTGGAGAAGATAGATAGTTGCGTTTCTAATACCCGACTTCATTTCAGAAGCACGAGCGGCTGATCGAACGAAAACATTGTGCGCCCGCAGTGACACGGATAAATCTATCTGGAAGTGTTATACTCAATTCTCTCTCTCGTTCTCCGTCGCTATACTCTTGGCAGAGTGGTCGTGGTTGTTGCTTTGTGGTGGACGACGCGCTTCACAATTCGTTGCCATTCACCTCTCGCCGAAAGACGTCCACTGCAGGACAAAGGCACCGAAGGATTTCCATGGCGATCGGTCCGGCGCTGCCCGAATTCAGCGTCCTCCCGCGACCTTCACCAGATAGTCGGACCATCTAGTCATCACCGAACTTTAATCGGGGCATAGTACCCAGAGCCTTTAAAAACATTTAAAAATACACTACGTATGATACACTTTGCGCGACATATTTCCAGTGCGATAATCTCGAAAAATAGATTTTTTCCAGAGATTAAACCTAACTAAATCGATTTTTCGCTTTCAAAAATCCATATACTAAATTATTATACCCCATATAATAAATTTCAAGCAAATCGTTGCAGCCGTTTTAGCCGAGATTCAGATTTTATATATATACATTTAAACAAGAATTGTATATATACTCGTATACAGAACTAGAAGTATCAACTGTTGAAGTCATTTTCCGAATGACATAATGAGTTATGATAGACAAATAATTACGTACATTCTTACTGATTGCTTTAACGGTGAAGGAAAACATCGTGAGGAAACCTGCATACGCCTAGCGAAGAAACTCGAAGGTTGTGTGTGAAGTCGACCAACCCGCACTGGGCCCGCGTGGTCGACTAAGGCCTAATCGCCCTGATTCAGGGTAGGCTCGAGCCCCTCGGTGGGGACGTATATGAGCTGTAATGATGAGACAAATAATTATTAAAAAACTTAAGAAATCGTAAAGAGCAAAAAAGAATAATTTTCACCTAGAATCATTATATCACCCGTAAAACATTCACTGCTGTACAAAGGCGTCCCCCAATGATTTCCACAATGACCGGTCCTGTGCTGCCCGCATCCAGCGGCTTTCCGCGACCTTCACCAGGTGGTAGGTGTCAGTTCATCGAGTGGGAGGGAGTTGCACGGTCGTCACTCGTGAACTTTATACCGTAACTGCCATCTGTTCCACGAGCTATGTGCCCCGCCCACTGCCACTTATGTTTAGCGATTCTGTGGCCTGCGTCAAGACCTCAGTCTTGTGTCACTGCGATATTTAGGACGTGAAGATATTGTACTTTCAGTTGCCCCAGCCGAGTCGGATATGACGATTGATGTTTGTTGTAGTTAGACCTACCTAACTGGACTACTGCGTAGTATCGCCGTTCTTAAAATGAAATATTGATCCTTCCAGCAGATAAAAATATTTATATCCATTTCATACACAGCGTTCGAACATGTAGAACTTATTTTTATTAATAAAGCGCTTATAGCGAACACCTCGCGACACGAAAGCTTTTAAGCGCTTCATAGCCTGCGGTAAACATTTTCAGCTCTTACTTTCGGGAAATGATTCGAGAATGGAGGTAGCTGGTTAAACATGAGGGCTGATAAAGTCTCTTCATCATCATGATATCAGCCGAAGAACGTCCACTGCAGGACGAATACCTTCCTCAAGGATTTCCACAACGTCCGGTCCTCCGCTGCCCGCATCCAGCGGCTTCCCAAATCTTCACCCGGTCGCCGGTCCACCGAGTGGGGCCCTTTCTACACTACATCTTCCGGTGTGCGGTCGTCACTCGAGAACTTTACTGCCACAGCGGCCATCTGTTTATGGGCTTGCCCACTGCTAGTTAAGTTTAGCGATTCTGCGAGAGTTATGTCGGTTACTTTGGTTCTCCTAGGCATCTTCTCGTTCCTGGTTCGATCACGCGGGGAAACTCATAGTATATAGCACGCTCCATTACCTTTTCGGTGACCTTAGCCTTGATATGATGCCTTTAGTAAGCGACCATGTCTTAGGCAGGACTCACACGGCCGGAATTCCTCTCTGAATTTAGAAAGCCCGGATTTCCGTATAATTTAATTATGCTTCACTCATAGTGTGTTTTTTTATAACATCTGGGCTTTATGAAATCAGATTATGAATTTTCAGGCTATGTGAGGCTAGGCTAAGTTCCGTCTGTCATCACACACTGGTGAAAGACCTTAGTCTTGAGACACTGCTGTAACTGGGACGTGAAGACATTGCTGAGCTTCCTGAACGCTGCCTAGCCGAGTTTTATTCGACGATTGATCTCTTTCTCGTAGTGGTAAGTCGCTTATCTGTGGTTTAACCATTAACTCTTAAACATTTTTTCCAAAAGAAAAAGATAGGGAGTATATAGATTTTGGATATTGCTTCTGAATTCTTTAATAGTAAATGAAACCGTTTTTAAAGATGTAGTTTTACATACCTACCTAAATAAGTGGATGTTCTCTATTTCTTTTATTTAATTCTGTCTTTTTTATACTTTTTAATATTACATATGTGTTCGCACCTAACTGTTTCCTATCGGCGGAGACTTATATATAGCACTGTATTTATTTATAAGTTTTATATACTATCAATATTTAGCTGTTAGTCTTCCCAAAATAAATAAATAAATAATAAATTATAGTGTGTGGTTTTATGAAACCACGGTAAAAGTGAAACTTTACAGAGGACAAAACGATCATGGCTGCTCTCGCTACGGTACAGAGGACGAAAAGATCATACCGTCAGACGAAAGCGACCGTCACGCGACATGCAACACATAGACGAAAAAAATTGAGACGATGTAATAAAAAGTTTCACTTTAATAATATTTATTTAATGAAGTGAATTTTCTTTAGTCGCAGTAGGTACTAGGGGTTTCCGGGGTTTTTGCTAACTTTCTTATTTTGCCTACCTTTCGAACCGTTAGGTCAACCATTCCCATTTTGAGTATTTTTGACGTGATAACGTCTTATAATTCGATGGAGCCGGCTGCACGCACGAAAAAATGCGTCGTTACCTCGCTCTGAGGCGTTCCGTGAATGCGTCGTTACCTCGCTCTGAGGCGTTCCGTGAGGCGTTCCGTTTATGAAACCATTCCATCAGTATTTTCTTATGACGTTGTCACGTTCAACTATCGTCAGTAAACCGACTTTTTTCATATATTCATACTAGTTGCTAGCATCCCAACAAACAAACTAAGCTTATAAAATTAAATCTATAAGGTCTAAACTCTTATAGTTGTTTTAAAAGAGCAATCAATATGTCAATGTACCTTATAATGGTACATTATAAGAAGATTTGGTTTAAATTACCTTTATTCTTACAATTTGGCTGGGTAAACGTTAATAAATCCAATTAATATGGCTACAATAAGGGTTCAAAATGTGTTATTCTTATAGAGGCTATTTACATTGCTCTTTAGCCGTATAATATTCAAAGCCGTATAAAGGCTTTAAATATGACCAATTATTCTTATAAAAGTAATGCATAAGATAACTAAGATGCTTTTTTACTTATAGGAGTATTTTATAAGATAGCTATCCAACAAACGATTTATAACATTGTATATGGTCTTTACAAGAATTAAAGCAAGTCATATTCACTTATATAGTAATTATAAAATCATTATTCTCTTTATGGTTATATTAAAATGTTTTACATAACAAGATTCGCCATTTTGAAAGTGCTGCAGATTGTTACATGGATCAATTACAGTTTTAAAAGTTTGCTTTTAAACAATGAATTCAAAAGACTGGAAGTTTAAGTAGAGTGGTGGTTATAGAATATAATTTGAAAAAAATACGAAAACATGGCTATAAGCATTACACCCACCACTTCTACTCCTATAATACTACGAAATGACCAAGCAAAACCAATGAATCAGCCTGTGGTTCCGTAGATGATCATTTTATAGAACATGACAATGGTCAGGAAAGCAGTGAGGAAGAATATTATTGTAGCGATAGTGATAGTGATATAGACATTATAAATGAAGGGTTGAAGAAAGTTGATAGCTTGAAGAAAGTCCATATTCGTCATGATATCAGAGACTGGGCAGTGAAATTCAATATTTCCCATATGGTTTTATGTGAACTATTAAAAATATTACATAATTTAATGCCATACCAAATGCCATTGGATGCGGGTACATTGCTCAAAACAAATAAAGTAAAAATATGCATCACTGAAATTGGTACTAGAAATTACTGGCATAACGGAATACTTTCACAATTACAAAAATCTTACGAAACCATGAAGTGCCCAATATAACTGAAATGCTCGGCGAAATGCTCGGCGAAATGCTCGGCGAAAGGCTCGGCGAAAGCATTTCACCGAGCCTTTCCCCGGCCTTTCCCCGAGCATTTCGCCGAGCTTTTCGCCGAGCATTTCGCCGAGCATTTCCCCGAGCATTTCCCCGAGCATTTCGCCGCACATTTCGCCAAACATTTCGCCGAACATTTCGCCGTACATTTCGCCGAACATTTCCCCGAGCATTTCACCGAGCTTTTCGCCGAGCATTTTGCCGGCAATGTTCGGGGTATTCTTTGAGCCACTTGTGGATCATACTGAGTTATACTGGAATCTTACGAAACCATGAAGTGCCCAATATAATAACTGAAATGCTCGGCGAAATGCTCGGCGAAATGTTCGGGTAAATGTTCGGGGAAATGTTCGGGGAAATGTTCGGGGAAATGTTCGGGGAAATGTTCGGGGGAAATGCTCGGGGAAATGCTCGGCGAAATGTTCGGCGAAACGTTCGGCGAAATGCTCGGCGAAATGCTCGGCGAAATGTTCGGGGAAATGTTCGAAGAAATGTTCGGGGTATTCTTTGAGCCACTTGTGGATCATACTGAGTTATACTGGAATCTTACGAAACCATGAAGTGCCCAATATAATAACTGAAATGCTCGGCGAAATGCTCGGCGAAACGTTCGGCGAAATGCTCGGCGAAATGCTCGGCGAAATGCTCGGCAAAATGCTCGGCGAAATGCTCGGCTAAATGCTCGGCGAAATGCTCGGCAAAATGTTCGGCTAAACGTTCGGTGAAATGTTCGGCGATATGTTCGGCGAAATGTTCGGCGAACTGTTCGGCGAAATGTTCGGCGTAATGCTCGGCGAAATGCTCGGCAAAATGCTCGGCAAAATGCTCGGCGAAATGCTCGGCGAAATGCTCTGCGAAATGCTCGGCGAAAAGCTCGGCGAAATGCTCGGGGAAAGGCTCGGGGAAAGGCTCGGCGAAATGCTCGGCGAAATGCTCGGCGAAAAGCTCGGCGAAATGCTCGGCGATAAGCTCGGTGAAATGCTCGGGGAAAGGCTCGGTGAAATGCTCGGGGAAATGCTCGGGGAAATGTTCGGCGAAATGTACGGCAAAATGTTCGGGAAAATGTTCGGCGAAATGCTCGGCGAAAAGCTCGGTGAAATGCTCGGTGAAGTGTATGAAATGCTCGGCGAAATGTTCTGCTAAACGTTCGGCGAAAAGCTCGGCAAAATGCTTGGCGAAATGCTCGGCGAAATGCTCGGCGAAAAGCTCGGCGAAATGCTCGGCGAAAAGCTCGGCGAAATGCTCGGCGAAATGCTCGGCGAAATGCTCGGCGCAATGCTCGGCGAAATGCTCGGCGAAAAGCTCGGTGAAATGCTCGAGGAAAGGCTCGGGGAAAGGCTCGGGGAAATGCTCGGGGAAATGCTCGGCGAAATGCTCGGCGAAAAGCTCGGCGAAATGCTCGGAGAAAGGCTCGGGGAAAGGCTCGGTGAAATGCTCGTGGAAATGCTCGGGGAAATGCTCGGGGAAAGGCTCGGTGAAATGCTCGGGGAAATGCTCGGGGAAATGCTCGGAGAAATGTTCGGCGAAATGTTCGGGGAAATGTTCGAAGAAATGTTCGGGGTATTCTTTGAGCCACTTGTGGATCATACTGAGTTATACTGGAATCTTACGAAACCATGAAGTGCCCAATATAATAACTGAAATGCTCGGCGAAATGCTCGGCGAAATGTTCGGGGAAATGTTCGGGGAAATGTTCGGGGAAATTTTCGGGGAAATGTTCGGGGGAAATGCTCGGGGAAATGTTCGGCGAAACGTTCGGCGAAATGCTCGGCGAAATGCTCGGCAAAATGCTAGGCGAAATGCTCGGCGAAATGCTCGGCAAAATGATCGGCTAAACGTTCGGTGAAATGTTCGGCGAAATGTTCGGCGAAATGTTTGGCGAAATGCTCGGCGAAATGCTCGGCAAAATGCTCGGCAAAATGCTCGGCGAAATGCTCGGCGAAATGCTCAGCGTAATGCTCGGCGAAAAGCTCGGCGAAATGCTCGGCGAAAGGCTCGGCGAAAAGCTCGGCGAAATGCTCGGCGAAATGTTCGGGGAAAGGCTCGGTGAAATGCTCGGCGATATGCTCGGCGAAATGCTCGGCGAAAAGCTCGGCGAAATGCTCGGGGAAAGGCTCGGTGAAGTGTATGAAATGCTCGGCGAAATGTTCGGCTAAACGTTCGGCGAAAATCTCGGCAAAACGCTCGACGAAATGCTCGGCGAAATGCTCGGCGAAATGCTCGGCGAAATGCTCGGCGAAATGCTCGGCGCAATGCTCGGCAAAATGCTCGGCGAAAAGCTCGGTGAAATGCTCGGGGAAATGTTCGGCGAAATGTACGGCGAAATGTTCGGCGAAATGTTTGGCGAAATGTGCGGCGAAATGTACGGCGAAATGTTCGGCGAAATGTTTGGCGAAATGCTCGGCGAAATGCTCGGCAAAATGCTCGGGGAAATGCTCGGCGAAATTCTCGGCGAAAGGCTCGGCGTAATGCTCGGCGAGCATTTCCCCGAGCATTTCGCCAAACATTTCGCCGAACATTTCGCCGTACATTTCGCCGAACATTTCCCCGAGCATTTCACCGAGCTTTTCGCCGAGCATTTTGCCGAGCATTGCGCCGAGCATTTCGCCGAGCATTTCGCCGAGCTTTTCGCCGAGCATTTCGCCGAGCATTTCGCCGAGCATTTCGCCGAGCATTTCGTCGAGCGTTTTGCCGAGATTTTCGCCGAACGTTTAGCCGAACATTTCGCCGAGCATTTCATACACTTCAACGAGCCTTTCCCCGAGCATTTCGCCGAGCTTTTCGCCGAGCATTTCGCCGAGCATATCGCCGAGCATTTCACCGAGCATTTCACCGAGCCTTTCCCCGAACATTTCGCCGAGCATTTCGCCGAGCTTTTCGCCGAGCCTTTCGCCGAGCATTTCGCCGAGCTTTTCGCCGAGCATTACGCCGAGCATTTCGCCGAGCATTTCGCCGAGCATTTTGCCGAGCATTACGCCGAGCATTTCGCCGAGCATTTCGCCGAGCATTTCGCCAAGCATTTTGCCGAGCTTTTCGCCGAACGTTTAGCAGAACATTTCGCCGAGCATTTCATACACTTCACCGAGCATTTCACCGAGCTTTTCGCCGAGCATTTCGCCGAACATTTTCCCGAGCATATCGCCGCACATTTCGCCGAACATTTCGCCAAACATTTTGCCGAACATTTTGCCGTACATTTCGCCGAACATTTCCCCGAGCATTTCCCCGAGCATTTCACCGAGCCTTTCCCCGAGCATTTCACCGAGCTTATCGCCGAGCATTTCGCCGAGCTTTTCGCCGAGCATTTCGCCGATTATTTCGCCGAACATTTCGCCGAACATATCGCCGAACATTTCACCGAACGTTTAGCCGAACATTTTGCCGAGCATTTCGCCGAGCATTTAGCCGAGCATTTCGCCGAGCATTTTGCCGAGCATTTCGCCGAGCATTTCGCCGAGCATTTCGCCGAACGTTTCGCCGAGCATTTCGCCGAGCATTTCAGTTATTATATTGGGCACTTCATGGTTTCGTAAGATTCCAGTATAACTCAGTATGATCCACAAGTGGCTCAAAGAATACCCCGAACATTTCTTCGAACATTTCCCCAAACATTTCGCCGAGCATTTCGCCGAGCCTTTCCCCGAGCCTTTCCCCGAGCATTTCGCCGAGCTTTTCGCCGAGCATTTCGCAGAGCATTTTGCCGAGCATTTCGCCGAGCATTTTGCCGAGCATTTTGCCGAGCATTTCGCCGAGCATTACGCCGAACATTTCGCCGAACATTTCGCCGAACATTTCGCCGAACATATCGCCGAACATTTCACCGAACGTTTAGCCGAACATTTTGCCGAGCATTTCGCCGAGCATTTAGCCGAGCATTTCGCCGAGCATTTTGCCGAGCATTTCGCCGAGCATTTCGCCGAGCATTTCGCCGAACGTTTCGCCGAGCATTTCGCCGAGCATTTCAGTTATTATATTGGGCACTTCATGGTTTCGTAAGATTCCAGTATAACTCAGTATGATCCACAAGTGGCTCAAAGAATACCCCGAACATTTCTTCGAACATTTCCCCGAACATTTCGCCGAGCATTTCGCCGAGCATTTCGCCGAACGTTTCGCCGAACATTTCGCCGAGCATTTCCCCGAGCATTTCCCCCGAACATTTCCCCGAACATTTCCCCGAACATTTCCCCGAACATTTCCCCGAACATTTACCCGAACATTTCGCCGAGCATTTCGCCGAGCATTTCAGTTATTATATTGGGCACTTCATGGTTTCGTAAGATTCCAGTATAACTCAGTATGATCCACAAATGGCTCAAAGAATACCCCGAACATTTCTTCGAACATTTCCCCGAACATTTCGCCGAACATTTCTCCGAGCATTTCCCCGAGCATTACCCGAGCATTTCACCGAGCCTTTCCCCGAGCCTTTCCCCGCATTTCCCCGAGCATTTCCCCGAGCATTTCCACGAGCATTTCACCGAGCCTTTCCCCGAGCATTTCGCCGAGCTTTTCGCAGAGCATTTCGCCGAGCATTTCCCCGAGCATTTCCCCTAACCTTTCCCCAAGCCTTTCCCCGAGCATTTCACCGAGCTTTTCGCTGAGCATTTCGCCGAGCATTGCGCCGAGCATTTCGCCGAGCATTTCGCCGAGCATTTCGCCGAGCTTTTCGCCGAGCATTTCGCCGAGCATTTCACCGAGCATTTCCCCGAGCATTTCCCCGAGCATTTCGCCGCACATTTCGCCGAACATTTCGCCAAACATTTCGCCGTACATTTCGCCGAACATTTCCCCGAGCATTTCCCCGAGCATTTCACCGAGCCTTTCCCCGAGCCTTTCCCCGAGCATTTCACCGAGCTTATCGCCGAGCATTTCGCCGAGCTTTTCGCCGAGCATTTCGCCGAGCATTTCGCCGAGCATTGCGCCGAGCATTTCGTCGAGCATTTTGCCGAACATTTCCCCGAACATTTCCCCGAACATTTCCTTGTCTTGTCTTGTCTTGTCTTGTCTTGTCTTGTCTTGTAGGTGTCATTTCAGAGAACCTAGGTTTTAACATGTTTTACAGCAGTAGACCACCAGGAGCGCTGCAGCAGCCAGGATGGTTTTCAGCCTGTCCCTGCCCGGTTTCAGCCTAACTGAAATGACACCTACAAGATAAGACAAGACAAGAGTAGACAAGACAAGACAAGACAAGGAAATGTTCGGGGAAATGTTCGGGGAAATGTTCGGCTAAACGTTCGGCGAAAAGCTCGGCAAAATGCTCGACGAAATGCTCGGCGAAATGCTCGGCAAAATGCTCGGCGAAATGCTCGGCAAAATGCTCGGCGAAATGCTCGGCGAAATGCTCGGCGCAATGCTCGGCGAAATGCTCGGCGAAATGCTCGGCGAAATGCTCGGCGAAAAGCTCGGCGAAATGCTCGGCGATAAGCTCGGTGAAATGCTCGGGGAAAGGCTCGGGGAAAGGCTCGGTGAAATGCTCGGGGAAATGCTCGGGGAAATGTTCGGCGAAATGTACGGCGAAATGTTCGGCGAAATGTTTGGCGAAATGTTCGGCGAAATGCTCGGGGAAATGCTCGGTGAAATACTCGGCGAAAAGCTCGGCGAATGCTCGGCGAAATGATCGGCGAAAAGCTCGGCGAAATGCTCGGCGAAATGCTCGGCGCAATGCTCGGCGAAATGCTCGGCGAAAAGCTCGGTGAAATGCTCGGGGAAAGGCTCGGGGAAAGGCTCGGTGAAATGCTCGGGGAAATGCTCGGGGAAATGTTCGGCGAAATGTACGGCGAAATGTTCGGCGAAATGTTTGGCGAAATGTTCGGCGAAATGCTCGGGGAAATGCTCGGTGAAATACTCGGCAAAAAGCTCGGCGAATGCTCGGCGAAATGCTCGGCGAAAAGCTCGGCGAAATGCTCGGCGAAATGTTCGGCGTAATGCTCGGCGAAATGCTCGGCAAAATGCTCGGCAAAATGCTCGGCGAAATGCTCGGCGAAATGCTCGGCGAAAAGCTCGGTGAAATGCTCGGGGAAAGGCTCGGGGAAAGGTTAGGGGAAATGCTCGGGGAAATGCTCGGCGAAATGCTGGGCGAAAAGCTCGGCGAAATGCTCGGGGAAAGGCTCGGTGAAATGCTCGTGGAAATGCTCGGGGAAATGCTTGGGGAAATGCGGGGAAAGGCTCGGGGAAAGGCTCGGTGAAATGCTCGGGGAAATGCTCGGGGAAATGCTCGGAGAAATGTTCGGCGAAATGTTCGAAGAAATGTTCGGGGTATTCTTTGAGCCACTTGTGGATCATACTGAGTTATACTGGAATCTTACGAAACCATGAAGTGCCCAATATAATAACTGAAATGCTCGGCGAAATGCTCGGCGAAATGTTCGGGTAAATGTTCGGGGAAATGTTCGGGGAAATGTTCGGGGAAATGTTCGGGGAAATGTTCGGGGGAAATGCTCGGGGAAATGCTCGGCAAAATGTTCGGCGAAACGTTCGACGAAATGCTCGGCGAAATGCTCGGCGAAATGTTCGGGGAAATGTTCGAAGAAATGTTCGGGGTATTCTTTGAGCCACTTGTGGATAATACTGAGTTATACTGGAATCTTACGAAACCATGAAGTGCCCAATATAATAACTGAAATGCTCGGCGAAATGCTCGGCGAAATGTTCGGGGAAATGTTCGGGGAAATGTTCGGGGAAATGTTCGGGGAAATGTTCGGGGAAATGTTCGGGGGAAATGCTCGGCGAAATGTTCGGCGAAACGTTCGGCGAAATGCTCGGCAAAATGCTCGGCGAAATGCTCGGCTAAATGCTCGGCGAAATGCTCGGCTAAACGTTCGGCTAAACGTTCGGTGAAATGTTCGGCGATATGTTCGGCGAAATGTACAGCGAAATGTTCGGCGAAATGCTCGGCGAAATGCTCGGCAAAATGCTTGGCAAAATGCTCGGCGAAATGCTCGGCGAAATGCTCGGCGAAATGCTCGGCGAAAAGCTCGGCGAAATGCTCGGGGAAAGGCTCGGGGAAAGGCTCGGCGAAATGCTCGGCAAAATGCTCGGCGAAAAGTTTGGCGAAATGCTCGGCGATAAGCTCGGTGAAATGCTCGGGGAAAGGCTAAGTGAAATGCTCGGGGAAATGCTCGGGGAAATGTTCGGCGAAATGTACGGCGAAATGTGCGGCGAAATGTTTGGCGAAATGTTCGGCGAAATGTGCGGCGAAATGCTCGGGAATATGCTCGGCGAAATGCTCGGCGAAAAGCTCGGCGAAATGCTCGGGGAAAGGCTCGGTGAAGTGTATGAAATGCTCGGCGAAATGTTCGGCTAAACGTTCGGCGAAAAGCTCGGCAAAATGCTTGGCGAAATGCTCGGCGAAATGCTCGGCGAAAAGCTCGGCGAAATGCTCGGCGAAAAGCTCGGCGAAATGCTCGGCGAAATGCTCGGCGAAATGGTCGGCGCAATGCTCGGCGAAATGTTCGGGGAAATGTTCGAAGAAATGTTCGGGGTATTCTTTGAGCCACTTGTGGATCATACTGAGTTATACTGGAATCTTACGAAACCATGAAGTGCCCAATATAATAACTGAAATGCTCGGCGAAATGCTCGGCGAAATGTTCGGGGAAATGTTCGGGGAAATGTTCGGGGAAATGTTCGGGGAAATGTTCGGGGAAATGTTCGGGGGAAATGCTCGGCGAAATGTTCGGCGAAACGTTCGGCAAAATGCTCGGCGAAATGCTCGGCAAAATGCTCGGCGAAATGCTCGGCTAAATGCTCGGCGAAATGCTCGGCTAAACGTTCGGCTAAACGTTCGGTGAAATGTTCGGCGATATGTTCGGCGAAATGTACGGCGAAATGTTCGGCGAAATGTTCGGCGAAATGCTCGGCGAAATGCTCGGCAAAATGCTTGGCAAAATGCTCGGCGAAATGCTCGGCGAAATGCTCGGCGAAATGCTCGGCGAAAAGCTCGGCGAAATGCTCGGGGAAAGGCTCGGGGAAAGGCTCGGCGAAATGCTCGGCGAAATGCTCGGCGAAAAGTTTGGCGAAATGCTCGGCGATAAGCTCGGTGAAATGCTCGGGGAAAGGCTAAGTGAAATGCTCGGGGAAATGTTCGGCGAAATGTACGGCGAAATGTGCGGCGAAATGTTTGGCGAAATGTTCGGCGAAATGTGCGGCGAAATGCTCGGGAATATGCTCGGCGAAATGCTCGGCGAAAAGCTCGGCGAAATGCTCGGGGAAAGGCTCGGTGAAGTGTATGAAATGCTCGGCGAAATGTTCGGCTAAACGTTCGGCGAAAAGCTCGGCAAAATGCTTGGCGAAATGCTCGGCGAAATGCTCGGCGAAAAGCTCGGCGAAATGCTCGGCGAAAAGCTCGGCGAAATGCTCGGCGAAATGCTCGGCGAAATGGTCGGCGCAATGCTCGGCGAAAAGCTCGGTGAAATGCTCGAGGAAAGGCTCGGGGAAAGGCTCGGGGAAATGCTCGGGGAAATGCTCGGCGAAATGCTCGGCGAAAAGCTCGGCGAAATGCTCGGGGAAAGGCTCGGGGAAAGGTTCGGTGAAATGCTCGTGGAAATGCTCGGGGAAATGCTCGGGGAAAGGCGGGGAAAGGCTCGGGGAAAGGCTCGGTGAAATGCTTGGCGAAATGCTCGGCGAAAAGCTCGGCGAAATGCTCGGCGATAAGCTCGGTGAAATGCTCGGGGAAAGGCTCGGGGAAAGGCTCGGTGAAATGCTCGGGGAAATGCTCGGGGAAATGTTCGGCGAAATGTACGGCGAAATGTCCGGCGAAATGTTTGGCGAAATGTTCGGCGAAATGCTCGGGGAAATGCTCGGTGAAATGCTCGGCGAAAAGCTCGGCGAAATGCTTGGGGAAAGGCTCGGTGAAGTGTATGAAATGCTCGGCGAAATGTTCGGCTACACGTTCGGCGAAAAGCTCGGCAAAATGCTCGGCAAAATGCTCGGCGAAATGCTCGGCGAAAAGCTCGGCGAAATGCTCGGCGAAATGCTCGGCGAAATGCTCGGCGCAATGCTCGGCGAAATGCTCGGCGAAAAGCTCGGTGAAATGCTCGGGGAAAGGCTCGGGGAAAGGTTAGGGGAAATGCTCGGGGAAATGCTCGGCGAAATGCTCGGCGAAAAGCTCGGCGAAATGCTCGGGGAAAGGCTCGGGGAAAGGCTCGGTGAAATGCTCGTGGAAATGCTCGGGGAAATGCTCGGCGAAATGCTCGGGGAAAGGCTCGGGGAAAGGCTCGGCGAAATGCTCGGCAAAATGCTCGGCGAAAAGTTTGGCGAAATGCTCGGCGATAAGCTCGGTGAAATGCTCGGGGAAAGGCTAAGTGAAATGCTCGGGGAAATGCTCGGGGAAATGTTCGGCGAAATGTACGGCGAAATGTGCGGCGAAATGTTTGGCGAAATGTTCGGCGAAATGTGCGGCGAAATGCTCGGGAATATGCTCGGCGAAATGCTCGGCGAAAAGCTCGGCGAAATGCTCGGGGAAAGGCTCGGTGAAGTGTATGAAATGCTCGGCGAAATGTTCGGCTAAACGTTCGGCGAAAAGCTCGGCAAAATGCTTGGCGAAATGCTCGGCGAAATGCTCGGCGAAAAGCTCGGCGAAATGCTCGGCGAAAAGCTCGGCGAAATGCTCGGCGAAATGCTCGGCGAAATGGTCGGCGCAATGCTCGGCGAAATGTTCGGGGAAATGTTCGAAGAAATGTTCGGGGTATTCTTTGAGCCACTTGTGGATCATACTGAGTTATACTGGAATCTTACGAAACCATGAAGTGCCCAATATAATAACTGAAATGCTCGGCGAAATGCTCGGCGAAATGTTCGGGGAAATGTTCGGGGAAATGTTCGGGGAAATGTTCGGGGAAATGTTCGGGGAAATGTTCGGGGGAAATGCTCGGCGAAATGTTCGGCGAAACGTTCGGCAAAATGCTCGGCGAAATGCTCGGCAAAATGCTCGGCGAAATGCTCGGCTAAATGCTCGGCGAAATGCTCGGCTAAACGTTCGGCTAAACGTTCGGTGAAATGTTCGGCGATATGTTCGGCGAAATGTACGGCGAAATGTTCGGCGAAATGTTCGGCGAAATGCTCGGCGAAATGCTCGGCAAAATGCTTGGCAAAATGCTCGGCGAAATGCTCGGCGAAATGCTCGGCGAAATGCTCGGCGAAAAGCTCGGCGAAATGCTCGGGGAAAGGCTCGGGGAAAGGCTCGGCGAAATGCTCGGCGAAATGCTCGGCGAAAAGTTTGGCGAAATGCTCGGCGATAAGCTCGGTGAAATGCTCGGGGAAAGGCTAAGTGAAATGCTCGGGGAAATGTTCGGCGAAATGTACGGCGAAATGTGCGGCGAAATGTTTGGCGAAATGTTCGGCGAAATGTGCGGCGAAATGCTCGGGAATATGCTCGGCGAAATGCTCGGCGAAAAGCTCGGCGAAATGCTCGGGGAAAGGCTCGGTGAAGTGTATGAAATGCTCGGCGAAATGTTCGGCTAAACGTTCGGCGAAAAGCTCGGCAAAATGCTTGGCGAAATGCTCGGCGAAATGCTCGGCGAAAAGCTCGGCGAAATGCTCGGCGAAAAGCTCGGCGAAATGCTCGGCGAAATGCTCGGCGAAATGGTCGGCGCAATGCTCGGCGAAAAGCTCGGTGAAATGCTCGAGGAAAGGCTCGGGGAAAGGCTCGGGGAAATGCTCGGGGAAAGGCGGGGAAAGGCTCGGGGAAAGGCTCGGTGAAATGCTTGGCGAAATGCTCGGCGAAAAGCTCGGCGAAATGCTCGGCGATAAGCTCGGTGAAATGCTCGGGGAAAGGCTCGGGGAAAGGCTCGGTGAAATGCTCGGGGAAATGCTCGGGGAAATGTTCGGCGAAATGTACGGCGAAATGTCCGGCGAAATGTTTGGCGAAATGTTCGGCGAAATGCTCGGGGAAATGCTCGGTGAAATGCTCGGCGAAAAGCTCGGCGAAATGCTTGGGGAAAGGCTCGGTGAAGTGTATGAAATGCTCGGCGAAATGTTCGGCTACACGTTCGGCGAAAAGCTCGGCAAAATGCTCGGCAAAATGCTCGGCGAAATGCTCGGCGAAAAGCTCGGCGAAATGCTCGGCGAAATGCTCGGCGAAATGCTCGGCGCAATGCTCGGCGAAATGCTCGGCGAAAAGCTCGGTGAAATGCTCGGGGAAAGGCTCGGGGAAAGGTTAGGGGAAATGCTCGGGGAAATGCTCGGCGAAATGCTCGGCGAAATGTGCGGCGAAATGCTCGGTGAAATGCTCGGCAAAATGCTCGGCGAAAAGCTCGGCGAAATGCTCGAAGAAATGTTCGGGGTATTCTTTTAGCCACTTGTGGATCATACTGAGTTATACTGGAATCTTACGAAACCATGAAGTGCCCAATATAATAACTGAAATGCTCGGCGAAATGCTCGGCGAAATGTTCGGGTAAATGTTCGGGGAAATGTTCGGGGAAATGTTCGGCGAAACGTTCGGCGAAACGCTCGGCGAAATGCTCGGCGAAATGTTCGGGGAAATGTTCGAAGAAATGTTCGGGGTATTCTTTGAGCCACTTGTGGATCATACTGAGTTATACTGGAATCTTACGAAACCATGAAGTGCCCAATATAATAACTGAAATGCTCGGCGAAATGCTCGGCGAAATGTTCGGGGAAATGTTCGGGGAAATGTTCGGGGAAATGTTCGGGGGAAATGCTCGGCGAAATGTTCGGCGAAACGTTCGGCGAAATGCTCGGCGAAATGCTCGGCAAAATGCTCGGCGAAATGCTCGGCTAAATGCTCGGCGAAATGCTCGGCAAAATGTTCGGCTAAACGTTCGGTGAAATGTTCGGCGATATGTTCGGCGAAATGTTCGGCGAAATGCTCGGCGAAATGCTCGGCAAAATGCTCGGCAAAATGCTCGGCGAAATGCTCGGTGAAATGCTCGGCGAAATGCTCGGCGAAAAGCTCGGCGAAATGTTCGGGGAAAGGCTCGGGGAAAGGCTCGGCGAAATGCTCGGCGAAATGCTCGGCGAAAAGCTCGGCGAAATGCTCGGCGATAAGCTCGGTGAAATGCTCGGGGAAAGGCTCGGTGAAATGCTCGGGGAAATGCTCGGGGAAATGCTCGGGGAAATGTTTGGCGAAATGTTCGGCGAAATGTGCGGCGAAATGCTCGGTGAAATGCTCGGCAAAATGCTCGGCGAAAAGCTCGGCGAAATGCTCGGGGAAAGGCTCGGTGAAGTGTATGAAATGCTCGGCGAAATGTTCGGCTAAACGTTCGGCGAAAAGCTCGGCAAAATGCTTTCGCCGAGCATTTCGCCGAGCATTTCGCCGAACATTGCCGCGAACATTTCCGCGAGCATTTCGCCGAACATTTCGCCGAACATTTCGCCGAACATTTCACCGAACTTTTAGCCGAACATTTTGCCGAGCATTTCGCCGAGCATTTTGCCGATCATTTCGAAGAGCATTTCGCCGAGCATTTCGCCGAACGTTTCGCCGAACATTTCGCCGAGCATTTCCCCGAACATTTCCCCGAACATTTCCCCGAACATTTCCCCGAACATTTCGCCGAGCATTTTGCCGAGCATTTCGCCGAGCATTTCGCCGAGCATTTCGCCGAACGTTTCGCCGAACATTTCGTCGAGCATTACCCCGAGCATTTCCCCCGAACATTTCCCCGAACATTTCCCCGAACATTTCCCCGAACATTTCGCCGAGCATTTCGCCGAGCATTTCAGTTATTATATTGGGCACTTCATGGTTTCGTAAGATTCCAGTATAACTCAGTATGATCCACAAGTGGCTCAAAGAATACCCCGAACATTTCTTCGAACATTTCCCCGAACATTTCGCCGAACATTTCTCCGAGCATTTCCCCGAGCATTTCCCCGAGCATTTCACCGAGCCTTTCCCCGAGCCTTTCCCCGCATTTCCCCGAGCATTTCCCCGAGCATTTCGCCGAGCATTTCCCCGAGCATTTCCCCGAGCCTTTCCCCGAGCCTTTCCCCGAGCATTTCACCGAGCTTTTCGCCGAGCATTTCGCTGAGCATTGCGCCGAGCATTTCGCTGAGCATTTCGCCGAGCATTTCGCCGAGCTTTTCGCCGAGCATTTCGCCGAGCATTTCGCCGAGCATTTCGCCGAGCATTTTGCCGAGCATTGTGCCGAGTTTTTCGCCGAACGTTTAGCCGAAAATTTCGCCGAGCATTTCATACACTTCACCGAGCCTTTCCCCGAGCATTTCGCCGAGCTTTTCGCCGAGCATTTCGCCGAGCATTTCCCCGAGCATTTCCCCGAGCATTTCGCCGCACATTTCGCCGAACATTTCGCCAAACATTTCGCCGAACATTTCGCCGTACATTTCGCCGAACATTTCCCCGAGCATTTCCCCGAGCATTTCACCGAGCTTATCGCCGAGCATTTCGCCGAGCTTTTCGCCGAGCATTTCGCCAAGCATTTCGCCGTGCATTTCGCCGAGCATTGCGCCGAACATTTCGCCGAGCATTTCGCCGAGCATTTTGCCGAGCATTTCGCCGAGCATTTCGCCGAGCATTTCGCCGAGCATTTCGTAGAGCATTTTGCCGAGCTTTTCGCCGAACGTTTAGCCGAACATTTCGCCGAGCATTTCATACACTTCACCGAGCCTTTCCCCGAGCATTTCGCCGAGCTTTTCGCCGAGCATTTCGCCGAGATTTCGCCGAGCATTTCACCGAGCCTTTCCCCGAGCATTTCGCCGAGCATTTCGCCGAGCTTTTCGCCGAGCCTTTCGCCGAGCGTTCGGAGAAATGTTAAAGCAAGTCATATTCACTTACATAGTAATTATAAAATCATTATTCTCTTTATGGTTATATTAAAATGTTTTACATAACAAGATTCGCCAATTTGAAAGTGCTGCAGATTGTTACATGGATAAATTACAGTTTTAAAAGTTTGCTTTTAAAAAATGAATTCAAAAGACTGGAAGTTTAAGTAGAGTGGTGGTTATAGAATATAATTTGAAAAAAATACGAAAACATGGCTATAAGCATTACACCCACCACTTCTACTCCTATAATACTACGAAATGACCAAGCTAAACCAATGAATCAGCCTGTGGTTCCGTAGATGATCATTTTATAGAACATGACAATGGTCAGGAAAGCAGTGAGGAAGAATATTATTGTAGCGATAGTGATAGTGATATAGACATTATAAATGAAGGGTTGAAGAAAGTTGATAGCTTGAAGAAAGTCCATATTCGTCATGATATCAGAGACTGGGCAGTGAAATTCAATATTTCCCATATGGCTTTATGTGACCTATTAAAAATATTACATAATTTAATGCCATACCAAATGCCATTGGATGCGGGTACATTGCTCAAAACAAATAAAGTAGAAATATGCATCACTGAAATTGGTACTAGAAATTACTGGCATAACGGATTACTTTCACAATTACAAAAATCTTACGAAACCATGAAGTGCCCAATATAATAACCTTGAATTTAAGTATCGAAAGGTTTACCGATACATAAAAGCTCGAATATCAACTCTGGCCAATACTGTGCAACATTATAGAAATTAAGAACATATCGCCCATCGTAGTAGGAAATCAAAACCCGCTTACATCGCTAGTTAATCAAAAAATACATATTTATTTACATGTGCTGACATTAAATGTAAATTAATAAATGTAGAATATGATTCGGTATTGTATTTTTATACCATTAATCCATACTTTATAAAATAAAACAACCTCTTTGAAAAATCACATATTTTTATTAATGTCATTATTTTATACTACTTTTTATATACTTATAACAAAATATTTACTTATAATACAATTACCTACTAATTATTATCGCGAAAGGCTCGGCGAAATGCTCGGGGAAAGGCTCGGGGAAAGGCTCGGGGAAATGCTCGGGGAAATGCTCGGGGAAATGCTCGGGGAAATGCTCGGGGAAATGCTCGGGGAAATGTTCGGGGAAATGTTCGGAGAAATGTTCGGAGAAATGTTCGGGGTATTCTTTGAGCCACTTTTGTGGATCAGTATAACTGCAGCAAAACCATTCCTCCCTACCTTCCTACTTACTCTTACAGGTTTTGTTGTCCGTATGTCGTAGATTATTTAAATTCTTCACGAACTCAGGCGCCAACCATCCTGGCTGCTGCAGCGCTCCTGGTGGTCTACTGCTGTAAAACATGTTAAAACCTAGGTACTCTGAAATGACACCTACAAGACAAGACAAGACAAGACAAGACAAGGAAATGTTCGGGGAAATGCTCGGGGAAATGCTCGGGGAAATGCTCGGCGAAATGCTCGGCGAAATGCTCGGCGAAATGCTCGGCGAAATGTTCGGCGATGTTTTCCATTCCTCCCTACCTTCCTACTTACTCTTACAGGTTTTGTTGTCCGTATGTCGTAGATTATTTAAATTCTTCACGAACTCAGGCGCCAACCATCCTGGCTGCTGCAGCGCTCCTGGTGGTCTACTGCTGTAAAACATGTTAAAACCTAGGTACTCTGAAATGACACCTACAAGACAAGACAAGACAAGACAAGACAAGGAAATGTTCGGGGAAATGCTCGGGGAAATGCTCGGGGAAATGCTCGGCGAAATGCTCGGCGAAATGCTCGGCGAAATGCTCGGCGAAATGCTCGGCGAAATGTTCGGCGATGTTTTCCATTCCTCCCTACCTTCCTACTTACTCTTACAGGTTTTGTTGTCCGTATGTCGTAGATTATTTAAATTCTTCACGAACTCAGGCGCCAACCATCCTGGCTGCTGCAGCGCTCCTGGTGGTCTACTGCTGTAAAACATGTTAAAACCTAGGTACTCTGAAATGACACCTACAAGACAAATTTAAATTTAAATTCTTCACGAACTCAGGCGCCAACCATCCTGGCTGCTGCAGCGCTCCTGGTGGTCTACTGCTGTAAAACATGTTAAAACCTAGGTACTCTGAAATGACACCTACAAGACAAGACAAGACAAGACAAGACAAGGAAATGTTCGGGGAAATGTTCGGGGAAATTTTCGGGGAAATGTTCGGGGAAATGTTCGGGGAAATGCTCGGGGAAATGTTCGGGGAAATGTTGGGAGAAATGTTCGGAGAAATGTTCGGGGTATTCTTTGAGCCACTTTTGTGGATCAGTATAACTGCAGCAAAACCATTCCTCCCTACCTTCCTACTTACTCTTACAGGTTTTGTTGTCCGTATGTCGTAGATTATTTAAATTCTTTACGAACTCAGGCGCCAACCATCCTGGCTGCTGCAGCGCTCCTGGTGGTCTACTGCTGTAAAACATGTTAAAACCTAGGTACTCTGAAATGACACCTACAAGACAAGACAAGACAAGACAAGACAAGACAAGACAAGGAAATGTTCGGGGAAATGTTCGGGGGAAATGTTCGGGGAAATGTTCGGCGAAATGTTCGGCGAAATGTTCGGCGAAATGTACGGCGAAATGTTCGGCGAAATGCTCGGGGAAATGCTCGGGGAAATGCTCGGGGAAATGTTCGCGGAAATGTTCGGCGAAATGTTTGGCGAAATGTTCGGCGAAATGTTCGGCGAAAAGTTCGGTGAAATGTTCGGCGAAATGTACGGCGAAATGTTCGGCGAAATGCTCGGGGAAATGCTCGGGGAAATGCTCGGGGAAATGCTCGGGGAAATGCTCGGGGAAATGCTCGTTGAAATGCTCGGCGATATGCTCGGCGAAATGCTCGGCGAAATGCTCGGCGAAATGCTCGGCGAAAAGCTCGGCGAAATGCTCGGGGAAAGGCTCGGGGAAATGCTCGGGGAAAGGCTCGGTGAAATGCTCGGGGAAATGCTCGTGGAAATGCTCGGGGAAATGCTCGGGAAAATGCTCGGGGAAATGTTCGGGGAAATGTTCGGGGAAATGTTCGGAGAAATGTTAAAGCAAGTCATATTCACTTATATAGTAATTATAAAATCATTATTCTCTTTATGGTTATATTAAAATGTTTTACATACAAGATTCGCCAATTTGAAAGTGCTGCAGATTGTTACATGGATCAATTACAGTTTTAAAAGTTTGCTTTTAAAAAATGAATTCAAAAGACTGGAAGTTTAAGTAGAGTGGTGGTTATAGAATATAATTTGAAAAAAATACGAAAACATGGCTATAAGCATTACACCCACCACTTCTACTCCTATAATACTACGAAATGACCAAGCTAAACCAATGAATCAGCCTGTGGTTCCGTAGATGATCATTTTATAGAACATGACAATGGTCAGGAAAGCAGTGAGGAAGAATATTATTGTAGCGATAGTGATAGTGATATAGACATTATAAATGAAGGGTTGAAGAAAGTTGATAGCTTGAAGAAAGTCCATATTCGTCATGATATCAGAGACTGGGCAGTGAAATTCAATATTTCCCATATGGCTTTATGTGACCTATTAAAAATATTACATAATTTAATGCCATACCAAATGCCATTGGATGCGGGTACATTGCTCAAAACAAATAAAGTAGAAATATGCATCACTGAAATTGGTACTAGAAATTACTGGCATAACGGATTACTTTCACAATTACAAAAATCTTACGAAACCATGAAGTGCCCAATATAATAACCTTGAATTTAAGTATCGAAAGGTTTACCGATACATAAAAGCTCGAATATCAACTCTGGCCAATACTGTGCAACATTATAGAAATTAAGAACATATCGCCCATCGTAGTAGGAAATCAAAACCCGCTTACATCGCTAGTTAATCAAAAAATACATATTTATTTACATGTGCTGACATTAAATGTAAATTAATAAATGTAGAATATGATTCGGTATTGTATTTTTATACCATTAATCCATACTTTATAAAATAAAACAACCTCTTTGAAAAATCACATATTTTTATTAATGTCATTATTTTATACTACTTTTTATATACTTATAACAAAATATTTACTTATAATACAATTACCTACTAATTATTATCGCGAAAGGCTCGGCGAAATGCTCGGGGAAAGGCTCGGGGAAAGGCTCGGGGAAATGCTCGGGGAAATGCTCGGGGAAATGCTCGGGGAAATGCTCGGGGAAATGCTCGGGGAAATGTTCGGGGAAATGTTCGGAGAAATGTTCGGAGAAATGTTCGGGGTATTCTTTGAGCCACTTTTGTGGATCAGTATAACTGCAGCAAAACCATTCCTCCCTACCTTCCTACTTACTCTTACAGGTTTTGTTGTCCGTATGTCGTAGATTATTTAAATTCTTCACGAACTCAGGCGCCAACCATCCTGGCTGCTGCAGCGCTCCTGGTGGTCTACTGCTGTAAAACATGTTAAAACCTAGGTACTCTGAAATGACACCTACAAGACAAGACAAGACAAGACAAGACAAGGAAATGTTCGGGGAAATGCTCGGGGAAATGCTCGGGGAAATGCTCGGCGAAATGCTCGGCGAAATGCTCGGCGAAATGCTCGGCGAAATGTTCGGCGATGTTTTCCATTCCTCCCTACCTTCCTACTTACTCTTACAGGTTTTGTTGTCCGTATGTCGTAGATTATTTAAATTCTTCACGAACTCAGGCGCCAACCATCCTGGCTGCTGCAGCGCTCCTGGTGGTCTACTGCTGTAAAACATGTTAAAACCTAGGTACTCTGAAATGACACCTACAAGACAAGACAAGACAAGACAAGACAAGGAAATGTTCGGGGAAATGCTCGGGGAAATGCTCGGGGAAATGCTCGGCGAAATGCTCGGCGAAATGCTCGGCGAAATGCTCGGCGAAATGCTCGGCGAAATGTTCGGCGATGTTTTCCATTCCTCCCTACCTTCCTACTTACTCTTACAGGTTTTGTTGTCCGTATGTCGTAGATTATTTAAATTCTTCACGAACTCAGGCGCCAACCATCCTGGCTGCTGCAGCGCTCCTGGTGGTCTACTGCTGTAAAACATGTTAAAACCTAGGTACTCTGAAATGACACCTACAAGACAAATTTAAATTTAAATTCTTCACGAACTCAGGCGCCAACCATCCTGGCTGCTGCAGCGCTCCTGGTGGTCTACTGCTGTAAAACATGTTAAAACCTAGGTACTCTGAAATGACACCTACAAGACAAGACAAGACAAGACAAGACAAGGAAATGTTCGGGGAAATGTTCGGGGAAATTTTCGGGGAAATGTTCGGGGAAATGTTCGGGGAAATGCTCGGGGAAATGTTCGGGGAAATGTTGGGAGAAATGTTCGGAGAAATGTTCGGGGTATTCTTTGAGCCACTTTTGTGGATCAGTATAACTGCAGCAAAACCATTCCTCCCTACCTTCCTACTTACTCTTACAGGTTTTGTTGTCCGTATGTCGTAGATTATTTAAATTCTTTACGAACTCAGGCGCCAACCATCCTGGCTGCTGCAGCGCTCCTGGTGGTCTACTGCTGTAAAACATGTTAAAACCTAGGTACTCTGAAATGACACCTACAAGACAAGACAAGACAAGACAAGACAAGACAAGACAAGACAAGGAAATGTTCGGGGAAATGTTCGGGGGAAATGTTCGGGGAAATGTTCGGCGAAATGTTCGGCGAAATGTTCGGCGAAATGTACGGCGAAATGTTCGGCGAAATGCTCGGGGAAATGCTCGGGGAAATGCTCGGGGAAATGTTCGCGGAAATGTTCGGCGAAATGTTTGGCGAAATGTTCGGCGAAATGTTCGGCGAAAAGTTCGGTGAAATGTTCGGCGAAATGTACGGCGAAATGTTCGGCGAAATGCTCGGGGAAATGCTCGGGGAAATGCTCGGGGAAATGCTCGGGGAAATGCTCGTTGAAATGCTCGGCGATATGCTCGGCGAAATGCTCGGCGAAATGCTCGGCGAAATGCTCGGCGAAAAGCTCGGCGAAATGCTCGGGGAAAGGCTCGGGGAAATGCTCGGGGAAAGGCTCGGTGAAATGCTCGGGGAAATGCTCGTGGAAATGCTCGGGGAAATGCTCGGGAAAATGCTCGGGGAAATGTTCGGGGAAATGTTCGGGGAAATGTTCGGAGAAATGTTAAAGCAAGTCATATTCACTTATATAGTAATTATAAAATCATTATTCTCTTTATGGTTATATTAAAATGTTTTACATACAAGATTCGCCAATTTGAAAGTGCTGCAGATTGTTACATGGATCAATTACAGTTTTAAAAGTTTGCTTTTAAAAAATGAATTCAAAAGACTGGAAGTTTAAGTAGAGTGGTGGTTATAGAATATAATTTGAAAAAAATACGAAAACATGGCTATAAGCATTACACCCACCACTTCTACTCCTATAATACTACGAAATGACCAAGCTAAACCAATGAATCAGCCTGTGGTTCCGTAGATGATCATTTTATAGAACATGACAATGGTCAGGAAAGCAGTGAGGAAGAATATTATTGTAGCGATAGTGATAGTGATATAGACATTATAAATGAAGGGTTGAAGAAAGTTGATAGCTTGAAGAAAGTCCATATTCGTCATGATATCAGAGACTGGGCAGTGAAATTCAATATTTCCCATATGGCTTTATGTGACCTATTAAAAATATTACATAATTTAATGCCATACCAAATGCCATTGGATGCGGGTACATTGCTCAAAACAAATAAAGTAGAAATATGCATCACTGAAATTGGTACTAGAAATTACTGGCATAACGGATTACTTTCACAATTACAAAAATCTTACGAAACCATGAAGTGCCCAATATAATAACCTTGAATTTAAGTATCGAAAGGTTTACCGATACATAAAAGCTCGAATATCAACTCTGGCCAATACTGTGCAACATTATAGAAATTAAGAACATATCGCCCATCGTAGTAGGAAATCAAAACCCGCTTACATCGCTAGTTAATCAAAAAATACATATTTATTTACATGTGCTGACATTAAATGTAAATTAATAAATGTAGAATATGATTCGGTATTGTATTTTTATACCATTAATCCATACTTTATAAAATAAAACAACCTCTTTGAAAAATCACATATTTTTATTAATGTCATTATTTTATACTACTTTTTATATACTTATTACAAAATATTTACTTATAATACACTTACCTACTAATTATTATTGTCAATTTTAATTTAATAATCTTGTAACTATCTAAATTATAGGTTACAATATTCACATTCATCTTGTTCGTTTGTTTGTTTGTAAACTCTTTATTGTACAAGAAAATATACAATTATTGATACATATTAGCAGTAGCATGCACAAAGGCGGACTTATCCCAAACAGGGATCTCTTCTTTCTCTTCCCTTCTCTTCTCTTCAATAAAGTAATCGTAAATGAAATAATTTTTACAATTTTGACACAAAATGAAAGTGAATTGTTGCAAGACGTGTACCTATATTTTCACGACCTATCACAAAGTTTTGAAAGACTGGTATTTACAATTAAAACATTTCTTTCTTAGAATAATATGTGTCCAATTTCATGGCCATTTTTTGTTACGTAAATGACGTAGATATTTACTTTTATACAAATTGGTGCGCATCGGCGAATACTACCATTGTTAAATCTGCGGACAAACAAAATTTATATAACTAGCTATCGGATTTTACTAGTGAGAAAGGAACCCTAACTATATGTAAAATGGCAGTAGCATAAGCAACAAATTTTGCCATTATTAAGTTTTTACTCTTATAGAGTCCTTGTAGACGATGTGCAAATTGCTATTGCTCTTATAATAGCATTGTTTAAAACATGACTAAATAAATTACCATATTGGTAGCACAAAACAGCTTAAATTCAAGGGCGCGTTGATAATACAACACACTGCGTACCACATTTTATCATGCATTTTAATTCCCACACAATTTTCACTATAAACAAGCACATATTCAGGTAAACTACATAAAATAAATAATAGTAACTTACTGTTTTATTTTCATTAAAATGGTTGACGCCTTCACTTTGTCACCAAACTGTTGCGAAAAATAAATTACTAAGGAAAAATTGCAGTCATAAACACAGTTTTTGTTTGTTGGGATATCGCCAACTATGGGATATTTTTCTAGTTTCATTGTAGGGAACTTGGCCTGGATCAGATGAAAAGTTAAACGCTTGAACACAAATGCTAGAACCTAAGAAGTTTCACTTCTGCGTGCGAGATTCTCTTCTGTTTACTTTAAAAAGAAAAGAGCTACAAAACGTATTGTCGCCGTAAAAAAAAGCAAATTTTCCCCGAAAAAGTAGAAGAACCTAAATATTTGTTAAAATCGACCGTTCGTCCGCCTGTCACACTTTTCCTAATGGCTAAAACAGGGTCCGACTGATATCAAATTGAGAAGAAAAAAAGCTTTGTGATATTTTTTCGATGGTTTCTGAACAGATTTTTGTTTAAGGTGCGAAATATTTTAACCCTGGTTTGATTCCGTAAATTCTGCTAACGGTACAAACTTATACGTGGCATAATTTGCACATACATATTTTTTTTCTTTCGGCGCACGATTGAACCTATATTTTTCCTTTATCATCATCATATCAGCTCATATACGTCCCCACCGAGTCAAACCCTAAATTAGGGCGATCGGGCCTCAGTCGACCACGCGGGCCCAGTGCGGGTTAAGGAATGCAAATACAAACTGAAATATGTTTAGGACATTTTGAGCTAAAGTGTCACGTTACCACACCCTGGATACTTCATACAACGGGCCAGATATGACATTGCAAAAAACGAATGACGACGGTACAAACAAAATGGCGGCGAATTCCTATACGTTCGACAACCAAACTGTAACCAATCTGAATCAATCTGAGAGACGAGGGGGTGAGGTCGCAATCTAGAGAGCGGCAGGGAGTGTCCATATTACTGTATGTTGGTACAAATATATATATATATATATACTTTGACGTTACTGAGATACTTCAAGATATACAGGGCGTAACATAAAGGTGTGGTGATACTTTAAGGTGGGCTTGTACTCATCAAACTGAGCAACTTTAGTTCTGCAACTTTACTGAAATCGCGAAATTTTTATTGGATTTTTCATACAAAACCGTTTAATCAGCTGGCCGATTTGTACGAAAAAAAAATGCGATTTCAGCAAAGTTGTAGAACAAAAGTTGTTCAGTTTGATGGGTACAAGCCCACCTAAAAGTATCACCACACCTTTATGTTGCACCCTGTATAGAGGAAAATTAGTGTTATGACAACTTTTAACTCCAAATATCTCAACAACGTGACGCATAAGGCAAAAGTGTCATAGCATATTTTCGGATTTTTTTTTGCATCCCCTATCGAAATATATATAGGTTTGATCGTGCACCGAAAGATTTAAAAAAATGTATCTACATAAATTTTCACTATGCCACGTTCCATACAAAAATGTTCCCACACCTTTGTGAAACTGTAAGTTCGTTTCGTAAATTCCAGAAAGGGTGGCTAGTAAACAATTTACGGGACATATTTTTATAGATAAGATTAAGCATATTATACTTATTAAACTAAATGAGTAAGCGTATATCTTGATAGCCTCTGAAAACAAAACAAAAACAGATAAATTAAGCGTGCAACAAAATATTATGTAAAACAAAAGCAGCAACAGTTAACGCCTCAATATTAAAATGACAAATTAGTCCCATTAAACACGACAAACAGACCACTGTCCAGCGTTAATTCCTGTTAACAAGCCTACAGAATTACGTTCGCAAAGCTGATGTCCAAATAACATCCACTTGGCCATTATTCTTTGACGTGGGTTATGCAAGTATGGAGTACACTTTTAAATTTTAAAAGTGACAATGGTGTGATTCTATGTAACACGATTTAACTTATTTTACAGGACTACACTAAATTTATGCAAACTGTCTTTTATTATATGGTAACACTAGTAACACTTTTTAGGGTTCCCGTGCACCCAAAGGGTAACCAAATGGGAAACCTATTACCACACCCTAGCTAGACACTGCATACAACAGGCCATTTCTAAAAACAAATGACGGAGCAAACAAAATCACGGCAAAATCTTATACGTTCGAGAACCAAATTATAACCAATCTATATCAATCTGAGTGACGATGGGGTGAGGTCTGAATCTAGAGAGCGGCAGGGAGTGTCCATACTGTATGTAAGTACTAATATATATACTTTGTTATACCAAGCTTTTGCTGTTTGTCTGTCAACGAGCTGTATTTAAAACCGTAATAGGTAGACCGTAGATTTTTTTTACACAGCGTGTGTGTATTGACATCATAATATTAAATGGAGGCTCCCATACAAGAAATGTGTTTTTTAAAGCCTTGTTTTGTTATTGATCTATCGAAAAAACGGTTATAAATACAAGCGTGAAACTTGGTATGGTTATAGTAATTATCCTAAAGTATAACAACAAAAAAATTAAAAGCTGGTCAAGTGTGAGTTGTAGCTAAGGAATTCAGACTGAATGAGAAAAGATATTTTTTTTAAAGCTGATGCTGTTTGTACTTGGTTTATGTGTTCTTTGCCTACTGCTTATTTAGTCGTTTTGTACTATGGGGCTTATAAGAAGGCTCTGGTCACCCAAAGGGCTATGGAGCGTGCTATGCACGGAAAAGAGGAGATCCGCAGGAGAACCAAATTAACCGACATAGCTCACAGAATCGCTAAACTGAAGTGGCAGTGGGCAGGGCACATAGCTCGTAGAACAGATGGCCGTTGGGGCAGTAAAGTTCTCGAGTTGCGACCGCGTACCGGAAAACGTAGCGTAGGCAGGCCTCCTACGCGGTGGACCGAAGTCCTGGTGAACATCGCGGGAAGCCGATAGATGCGGGCAGCGACCGGTCGTCGTGGAAATCCTTGGGGGAGGCTTTGTCCAGCAGTGGACGTTTTTCGGCTGACATGATAATATGATGATGATATTTTGTTGTGACGTAGTATGCTAGTTTGTTGTTCCTGCCAAGCATTTCTGCAGCTATCTATGTACTTCATCGAGAAGCCATTTGAGAGAGTATTTGAGATCTTACCATCAGGTCAGATGATGCCAGGGCTTACCAATTGTAAATAAATAAAAAAAAACCTAAACCTATTAAAATTGAACATATTTAGGTTTTTCTTGCACTATTCCACAATTAATGTAAATAAAACAAAAATTTTGTTTATACTGCAACCGGTTTCGTGATCATCTTCAGGCAGTAGACTACTTTATTTCAAAGTGAGGGTAGTGTGATACTTACTAAAAATAGGGATAACAGTTTCTGAAAAAATCTACCAAAACGGTAGTTTTTGTGTCATACTAGTACCTAAATAAATAAATAAGATAACAATTGTATCTGAATGTCAAATTAAAAATGTCAAATTTAAAATTACTAAAATTACAAATGTCAGCTCAGTTTTTTGAATTTAAATTAAAATAACCTAAAACAGGCGATGTCGAGAGATGTGTCTGATCGTTAAGCAATGGAAATTTGGTTTTCCATTGCCAAATTTCCATTGCTTAACGATCAGACACATCTCTCGACATCGCCTGTTTTAGGTTATTTTAATTTAAATTCAAAAAACTGAGCTGACATTTGTAATTTTAGTAATTTTAAATTTGACATTTTTAATTTGACATTCAGATACAATTGTTATCTTATTTATTTATTTAGGTACTAGTATGACACAAAAACTACCGTTTTGGTAGATTTTTTCAGAAACTGTTATCCCTATTTTTAGTAAGTATCACACTACCCTCACTTTGAAATAAAGTAGTCTACTGCCTGAAGATGATCACGAAACCGGTTGCAGTATAAACAAAATTTTTGTTTTATTTACATTAATTGTGGAATAGTGCAAGAAAAACCTAAATATGTTCAGTTCAGTGTTCCACCAAGAACCTACTATCGCAAGCATACAATACTATTAAAATTCACAAAAGCTCCCTCCACACTCTCTCCAACCGCTGGCCAGTAAAGGGTGGTGCGCACTGTGTCCACTCGACGTTGATGTATCATGTCGGATCAGCGGGTGCCTGTCCACCGTCCACCGCCTAATCTGCGTACCGGCGGGGTATAGCTCAAATAAATGGTGCTCAAGACTTTAGTTTTGACAGCGAGGGTTGAGGAGCTTTTATATGAGTACGTGTATTGTTGGTAATGATTTTTAGAATAATGTGCGTATATACAAGAAGTTAAATGTCTTAGTTTGTTTAATCTTTCTTTTAACCGCCTCCGTAGCTCAGAGGCAAAGTTCACTGGCTTTACGCAGGAGGTCGCGGGTTCGATTCCCGGCGGGGTCAATTGTAAGACTCGGTTTGGTTGGTGGTAGGGCATTTTCTAAGCCCGCCTGGCTAGCTACCCACCATCTTATCTAAGTCTTGCCGCCAAATATCTATGTTGATATCATTGGTATGTTCCGGCATGAAGGTAAGATAGCCAGTTCCCCATTGCGTTGGGGAATCTTGGTAAGCCCGCTTCCATCTTCGGCAACATCGTCACTTACCACCAGGTGAGATGTTGTCAAGGGTTTACCAATTTACCAAAAAAAATCTTAGTTTAATCTCCTTCTTATCAGCTCATATACGTCCCCACCGAGGGGCTCGAGCCTACCCTGAAAAAGAGCGATCGGGTCTTATTCGACCACGCGGGCCCAGAGCGGGTTGGTCGACTTCTCACACAACCTTCGAGTTTCTTCGCACGCGTGTGCAGGCTTCCTCACGATGTTTTCCTTCACCGTAAGAGCGTCGGATAACCATATGAAATCGAAATACGAGAAAAACATTGGTACGTGGCAGGATTCGAACCATGGCCTCCCGGATAGGAGGTAGCGGCCGTAACCGTTACGTCACTGACGCTTAGTTTAATCTTAACAAGCTTTAAAGACTTGTAAGTAGTTAATATTAAGGCTTATACCGCCACCAACGACCAACTTTGTAACCACTATTTACTTCAATTAAGGATTTTTTATCGAAAAAAAATTGTTTTAGGGTTCCGTATCCAAAGGGTAAAAACGAGACCCTATTACTATGCCTCCACTATCCGTCTGTCCGTCTATCACCAGGCTGTATTTCATGAACCGTGATAGCTTGACAGTTGAAATGTTCACAGATGATGTATTCCTGTTGGCTCTATAACAAAAAATACAAAAAATTTGAAAAAGTGAAAAAAAAAACCTTTTTCTCTACACAAAAAACTTTTTTAAACATGAAAAAACTAACGCCATCTAGTATGATGGTTTTTGAAACATGAAACTAGCGCCATCTAGTATGATGGTAAGGAACCCTATGTGTGCCATTATGACTCGCTCTTGGTCGGTTTTTTTATTTATACAGGATATGAGAAGTGATTAAAACTTCCTCGATTTATATTTTCAACCGACATCCAAAAAGGAGGAGTTTCTCAATTCAACTGTATGTTTTTTTTAAAGTTGTTGCGATGGAACTCGGTTTTTTAACGTGTTTAGCGTTTTTAATACACAGAACTAAAGAAAAAATATTCTAATACACCCTTATTTTCTAGTTGTAACCCTATAACTGCTGCAGTTTTAATCGACACATTATCATAATTCATGAACATCTTAACAAAACAATATATAATGATTTTAAATATTCTGGGACAAATCACACATGGTCATCTGGCCCCAAAGTAGGATTCCCTGTGTTATGGGTTACCAGAGACTGATATACATACTTATAAACGTTTAAATACATACATATATAGATATATTTAACACCCGACACAGAGAAAACAAATCTGCTCATCACAAAAATGCTTGCCCTGGGTGGGGATCGAACCCACAACCCTCGGATCAGTAGTCAAGGGCACTAAACACTGAGCCACCGAGTCAGTCAAGTAAGATTTTGGTTTCTTACTTTTTGAAAATTATCCTATTTTATTTATATTGAATTAAAAACCGCAATTTTCGGACGATTCGTCTGCAGCGATTAACGTAACAGCCACGTTGCTGTATGAACTGACAAGAACTTTATTTTTAAGCTATTTCGTTCGATGTTTGAAACATCGTAAAACGAGTTGCTAATTTTACCGACGCGACGGAGGAGCCTTAAAAAGAATATTCAAGTTAAAGTCATACCTAGATATACCTAGTCATAGTATCATATTTTAAAACACAGTAATTCTCCGTCGGTGGCGTAATGGCAAGGGCCGCTACCTCCTGTCCGGGAGGTCCTGGTTCGATCCTGTCACGTACCAATGTGCTTTCGAATTTCGATTCCATATGTACGTTTATCCGACGCTCTTATACGGTGAAGGAAAACATCGTGAGGAAACCTGCATATGCCTGCGAAGAAACTCCAAGGTTGTGTGTGAAGTCGACCAACCCGCACTGGGACTAAGGCCTGATCGCCCTAATTCAGGGTAGGCTCGAGCCCCTCGGTGGGGACGTATATGAGCTGATGTGACGTGAATACTCCACAAAAAGTAATTCGGTGTAGGTACTTGAATTTAATAAATGATATTTTTTCAGCACAAATTGTGATTTGTTACAGCGCAATTAATGTTTTCTTTCTATTTTAAAATAATTTCTTGGAAAAATCTGTAATTTGTCAAAATACATTCAAAGGCTAGACTAGACTAGCTTTTATGTCGTACGAAATTAAATCAATAAACTCTTACTAAAAAAAAAAAGAGCACTGTGGGCGAGGTCATTAGTGACTTTCAATAGCGGCCGCTCGCGGGCACTAGCCGGGGTTAGTGGGGGGTGAGGTGGGGGTTCTTCAACGTATGGAGATTAATTTGCGCCACTCGACGCGACCCCCGGCTGCCCCCGGTGGACAGCCTCCCTAGCTTGCTCTATTATTGTGGATAAGACTTTAAAGAAAATATAACTTATAATAATAATTTATGTTACATGGTTGTGTCATAATTATAAATCATGAAATAAGATACATCAGATCTCTTTCTAGTTTTCACTAATTTTGTTTTATACAGGATGGATTCAATATAGCACATTTTTAAGTCTTCATGAAACTAAACAGCTTTGGTCTGTAACTTTGCTGAAATAGCAATATATTCAACTTCATACATTATCATATTAGCCGAAGCACGTCCACCGCTGGACATAGGCCTCCCCCAAGGATTTTCACGATGACCGGTGCTGCGCTGCCCGCATCCAACAGCTCCCCGCGACCTTCACCAGGTCATCGGTCTACCGAGTGGGAGGCCTGCCTACACTACGTTTTCCGGTGCGTGGTCGCCCCTCAAGCACTTTACTGCCCCAACGGCCATCTGTTCTACGAGAAAAATACTTCATACATAGCCCATACTTATAATGTTTGACTCTTGTATTATTTAATACACGTTAATTTGATTTCACAATATTGAACCTATTGTAAGTGTGAACCACCTCCGTGGCGTAATGGTTAGGGCCATTAGCTTAACTTCGGGAGGTCGTGGGTTCGATTCCCGGCGGAGTATAACTTTGTAGGACTCGGACTGGTTGGTGGAAGGGCAATTTCTAAGTCCGCCTGGCTAGCTACCAGTATCATATCTAAGTCTTACCGCCAAACATCAATGCTAAAAACATGTCCGGAACACATGTTTTTTTTTTATGTTGAAGATAAGATAGCCAGTTCTGCATTGCGTTGGGGAATCTTGGTAAACCCGCTTCCATCTTCGGCATCATCGTCACTTAACATCAGGTGAGATGATGCCAAGGGCTTACCAATGTTTGGTTTGGACTGTGAGTTCATGTTTCTTTTTTCAAATTGACCAGCTGATTATCCAAATTTGTATGGGGAGTCCAATTTGTTTGTAGTTTCAAAATATATATTTTTTCTGTCGCTCTCGTTAATGTATTTTGTTTGAAAAAATAAGGTGTCATTGCCGTACACTTGTGAAGAGTCAGGTGGTACGGAACCGTTGGTGCGCGATTTCGACTCACACTTCGCCGGTTTTTGTATGTTATTTTTAAACCCTCTAAAAATTGAGCTGTTTTTTACTTAAAACCCTAATTTTTTTCAGTGTTCCTTATTGTATAAGATTCTCTACTTGGATTTATCTCTTATCAAAAAAAAAATACAAAGAATGTGACAAAAAAAGTACAAAGGTAATTGTTTTTGGTGTTCTATAAGTGTAAATAAATAAATAAAGGTGGCAAAAGGTAATTTATTGCAAAACAAATAAAAGTTTAGCTGAAAGTTTATATCAGGATTCCGTACCTAGTTAAAGTGTAACAACGGGACCCTATTGTAATTAATGGTTAAGTAAAGCCTGTCTGTCCGTCTGTCCGACCTTTAAACCGCAATATTTTGAATCATAATAGTTGGCTGATTGAAAATCTCACAGATTATACAGGGTGTTACTTTCAACCTTGAAACTGGTGCTTCTATCCATGAAACTGAACAACTTTCCCCATGGAACCCATAGTCAAATCGCAAAAAAAAATTGAACGTCCCATACTAAGTTGGCTGATCAGATGATCGAGTCAGTATGGGAGAGCCAAATTTTTTTTGCGATTTGACTATGGGTTCCATGGGGAAAGTTGTTCAGTTTCATGGGTAGAAGCACCAGTTTCAAGGTTAAAGGTGTTCACAACAACCTGTATGTTACTTATGGCGGATTTCCTTACAAATTTTAAATTTATAATATAAAAGAGCCGTATTTTAAAAGATAAAGTAAAAACGGGTCAAGTGCGAGTCGGAACCGCACACATAGGGTTCCGTACCATCGTACTAGATGGCGCTAGTTTCTTCAGTTCCGTACTGTCTTACTAGATGACGCTAGCTTCTTCAAGTTTCAAAAAAATACACGATGTTTGTATGGAGACATTCACTTTTTTGATGTGTAACATCTTTGCTCTCGCTTTCCTGCAATTTGTGGGAGTGATTTCGTGAAATGGGACGGAAATGTGTAACATGGGACGGAAATGTGTAACAGGAAGTCGCGAAAGCGCGGAATTCTACTTTACGAGAGTCCGACTCGCACTTGGTCGGTTTTTTTCGTTACTGTCAGATCCGCCACCCAGGTACAATATCGTCATCAAATCTAACTAACCTAAAGTATTTTGTCACATGTTACACATCATATGCGAGTACTGTAGGTCTCGCTCGAATTTTTTTTTCATTTTTGGTACTTTTTGTTATAGCGGCAACAGAAATAAATCATCTGTAAAAATTTCAACTGTCTAGCTATCACGGTCCATGAAGTACAGCCTGGTAACAGATGGACAAACGGACGGACAGCGAAGTTTTAGTAATGGGGTCGCGTTTTTACACTTTGGGTACGGAACCTTAAAAAAAGATTGTGGAGGGTGTAACATTAAGTCTCTATGCACAATATCTATGGAAGGAAATGGAGCAAAAGAGAATCTATTGAAGTATTAGTATGTACCATAGAGAGGGATTTAAAAAAAGTATATCTATTAAAATGCTAGGAGTCAATCTATTTGTTTGGAATTGAAATTGTCTAGATTGAGTAATATCGTCATATTTACTTATAATAATTTAAAATAAGGGTTTTTAACGCTACGTAGAGGACGAAGGGCAAAGCGACGCGCTGCAGAAATGCAGAAGATAATGCAGGTCGCCGTGCTAGATGGCTGGAGCGCTACGAAGGTGGCGCTGGAGCGCTACGAAGGCGGCGCTGGAGCGCTACGAAGGTGGCGCTGGAGCGCTACGAAGGCGGCGCTGGAGCGCTACGAAGGCGGCGCTGGAGCGCTACGAAGGTGGCGCTGGAGCGCGACGAAGGTGGCGCTGGAGCGCTACGAAGGTGGCGCTGGAGCGCTACGAAGGTGGCGCTGGCGCCTCGATACGCGCCGCGAGCGCGCTCGTAAGGCGCGAGGAGCGCCTGGAGTATGTGAAGTATGTCCACTGTATTAGTGCTAGTTAGGCTACGGCATCCGTGTGTATGCGCCTAGAGAGGCTGGAGTGCATGCGGCTTGAGACACAGGAGTGCCCTGTGTATGCGCTAGAGGCGGTGGGCAGTGACAGCGACCAGCAGATGGAGTCGGCAGCAGGAAGGCCGGAAGGAGGGCCCACGCATTGGTGGCGGTGGCTGGAAGGCAGCGAATTCTTGGCTTAATGACCGTGGACCTGGATGTTGAAAGGAGTGTAAGGCCTAGTACGATTGGCGAGAGGGGGCCTAATTGGAGTAGGGTTCACCGATATGTCCTCCCAGAGGACGGCGTCGATGAGAGACCGACGACGTAGTGGCCTCGTGAAGGCACCTCCTGGCGCGTCACGAAATGGAGCCAGGGTTATCCTGCTGACTTCTAACTTCTGGTTCCACATTGGGAAATATGGCGAGCCGCAGGAAGAGCTCTTGTTAGTGAAGTATCGTCTTGATATTAGTAGTTCGACGAGGAGTTCGGTAGTGACCTCGATGAATTATTTTTTTCCTTCGGATACGGAGGAGGGAGGTGGAAAATGCATTTATGCATACCAATACAGCCGGGTGTACTGATTATGTGGGATCTACTGCGTCTATATGCATACATACACATGTATACATAAGGTATAGGTATATATGCACGTCCAGATTTGAACCCGGTACCTCTGGTTAGAAGAACCGAGTCGTTACCGGTTGAGCCACCGACGCTTTATGTACCAATGAGTTTTTCAGAAACTTACGTACATACTTACCGATTGCTTTAACGGTGAAGGAAAACATTGTGAGGAAACCTGCACAGGCCTGCAGAGAAACTCGCTGGTTGTGTGTGAAGTCGACCAACCCGCACTGGGCCCGCGTGGTCGACTAAGGCCAGATCGCCCTAATTCAGGGTTGGCTCGAGCCCCTCGGTGGGGACGTATATGAGCTGATATGATGATATATGCACAGGCTCAAGACCGCACTACTCACTAACAACTTCCTGTAGCCTTGGCAGCTAAGCTACCTTGAAAGCTAATCGGAGCGACTACTGTATGAAAGCGCGAGATCGGCTTATATAGAGTTGCACACATGCGCAATAACTTAGAACTACTACATGTATAAGCAATAATATTCCAAATTCTAACATCATTTTTCAAAATTATGAATTCAATTAAAAAGAAAAAATTTGGTTAATAGTAACAAATATTTGGCCAAAGAGAATCTTACCAACAAAATATAAAAACTGAGCAGTAAAGAAGTGAATTTGAAAATTTTGACACTTTCTAACATTCCAAACAATATATATTCTTTTGTTGGATTACAAAGAACCCTGCCCCTCCCTCAAGAACTTACTCCTTTCTTGTGCGCGCATCGGCGTAGTTGGAGGGTACGCCCGACGCCGCACACTCGGTGCGTGATTTCAACTCGCTCTTGGCCGATTTTTGTATCTTTTTTTTTAATTCTGAAATAAATTAAAACATTTCTTCGATGTGAAAAAAAAAATTAAAGCTTATTCTTATCCTTAGTTGACTTACGTCTTCGTTGGTTCGTTGTTAACAAACGAATAACCCCATCCCTCGGCGCCCTCGTGCCGTCTTAGTATATAAGGTAAGAAACAGAGCAAAAGTACCGCGTACCGCATTGTTTGAACTTTGCCGCTGCTAAATTAAAAAAAAACCGGCCAAGTGCGAGTCGGACGCGCACACGAAGGGTTCCGTACCATCGTCAAGAGGAAAAAATTACCTATATTGTATGAGCACATAGCTCGTAGAACGTATGGCCGTTGGGGTAGTAAAGTTCTCGAGTGGCGACCGCACACCGAAAAACGTAGCGTAAGTAGGCCTCCCACGCGGTGGACCGATGACCTGGTGAAGGTCGCGGGAAGCCGCTGGATTGAGCGTAGAACCGGTCGTCATGCAAATCCTTGGGAGAGGCCTATGTCCAGCAGTGGACGTCCTTCGGCTGCTATGATGGTGGGGGGAACCCTTTGTTTCTTTGTATTTTATTTTATTATTTGGCTTTATAGCGGCAATAGCAATACACGCTGTAAAAATTTCAACTGTCTACCTATTACGGTTCATGAAATATTCGTACCTACAACCCGCTTACAAACAGACGGACGGACGGACGGCGGACGGACAGCGCAGGCTTACTAATAAGGTTCTATTGGCACCCTTTGGGTACGGAACCCTAAAAAGGAAAGCGTTAATACTGCAAAGTACTTTCCCATAAAATAGGTATTTTTTGAGTAGGTCGAGCGTCGGTGACGTAACGGCTAGGGCCGCCGCCTCCTGACCAGGAGGTCGTGGTTCGAATCCTGCCACGTACCAATGTGATTTCGATTTAGATTTCATATACACGTGTATCCGACGCTCTTACGTTGAAGGAAAACATCGTGAGGAAACCTGCACACGCCTGCGGAGAAACTCGAAGGTGGTGTGTGAAGTCGACCAACCGGCTCTGGGACCGCGTGGTCGACTAAGGCCGATCGCCCTAATTCAGGGTAGGCCCGAGCCCCTTGGTGCGGACGTATATGAGCTGATATGGTGAGTAGGTATGTAAAAGAGACAGGAAATACCAAATAAGTCATTATCACATTTCATATTTATTATCAAACACGAAATAAAGCTTTGGCCAACCCGCGCGTCAGCGGCGTGGGGTGGGACGCGTCTGCGACAAAATTTATTTATTACTCTTTCACTCTGACATTACTAAACCGATTTCGTTAAAATTTGGCATGGGGCTAAAATGCGGGGGGGGGGGGGTAAAGAATAGGGCTTGAAGTTCCCCAGCCGCTTACACACTGCACACCCTCAAGGATAGTCATGAAAGCAATTACCACGCAAACGATTTCCAAAAATATCAACCGTTTACAATCACGCTCGTTTTCCAGTTGGTACCTACCTACCTAAAAAAATCCTTAATTCATGACATAAACCTTTCATAATGTTAATCGAAGTCATAAAAGTCATGACACCTTAAATAACGAAAGTATCAAACTCTTTTTCTCACGCTACCGTTCTGTCTGAGTGCCGAATATAAGGCGGGGCGAACTATTAACAAGTACGTCCGTTGAATATGAAGCTGGCAACCCGAACGGCCATTTAATGAATATTTGATCCCTGCAACACTGGCCGCATCGCGCCGTCGAATGGTAGGACATCCGAATCAATTGTGCCCCGATCGAACAACAGCCCAGGAATATTAAACGTCAAGGAATTTGTATTTGAGAGCTATCGAATGTTTGTTTGTTTACTTTTTAACAAAAGAAAATATAAGACTTGCAAAAGTTTTAAAGTTTTAACCCAATTTGTATTAAAAAAAGGGGCCAAAATTTTGTATTTAAAACGTATATGCTACTTAAAATATAATAGCAATAAAAAAAAAACTAATGAATTTTCAAATTTTATCGTCTGTGTGTTGGATGTCGCGTGACGGTCGCTTTCCTCTGACGGTATGATCGTTTCTTCCTCTGTACCGTAGCGAGAGCAGCCATGATCGTTTCATCCTCTGTAAAGTTTTACTTTTACCGTGGTTTCATAAAACCACACACTTACTTTTTTTTGTTTGAAAAAATGTTGTTTTGAAATGGCAGTAGTAAAAAAGAGGGTTAATTAATTTCCATAGTACTTTCACGGTCATAATAAACTTTAATTAATTTCTATAGTACTTTAGCGGTTATCATAAACTTTAATTAATTTCCATAATATTTTAGAGGTCATCATAAAATTTAATTAATTTCCATAGTACTTTAGCGGTCATCATAAATTTTAATTAATTTCCATAGTACTTTAGCGGTCAACATAATCTTTAATTAATTTCCATAGTACTTTAACGGTCGTCATAAACTTTAATCAATTTCCATAGTATTTTAGCGGTCATCATAAACTTTAATTAATTTCCATAGTACTTTAGCGGTCATCATACACTTTAATTAATTTCCATAGTACTTTAGCGGTCATCATACACTTTAATTAATTTCCATAGTACTTTAGCGGTTATCATAAACTTTAATTAATTTACATAGTACTTTAGCGGTCATCATATTAGCCGAAGGACGTCCACTGCTGGACAAAGGATTTCCATGACGACCGCTTCTGCGCTACCTACAACCAGCGGCTTCCCGCGACCTTCACCAGGTCATCGGTCCACCGAGCAGAAGGCCTGCCTACGCTACGTTTTACGGTGCGCGGTCGCCACTTGATAACTTTACTACCCCAACGTCCATCTGTTCTACGAGCTATGTTTATCATCTGTACATAAGCGGTAATTGTTTATATTTAATTTTAGAACAGTCTTGTTGTAGATAGTGGGTTGTGTTTTTTGGGTCAATTAAAATGTACTTAGGTACTTATTTCAAAGCAGTGAATATACAAAAGTATATAATAAGCAAAAAGAATGTAAAGGTCGGCGCTTCACGTATAAACTTCCATCATTTTTAAAGTACTTTCAAAGGCTATTTGACCCAAATTACACTAATCCAATATTTAAACAAGGCAAAGTAAAAATTTCATTCCAATTAGCGAACGGCCCTGTTCTAAGAGAAAAACGAAATTGCTACGTAAAAAGTCGTAACTCAATTACGAGGATGAACCGCTGTCGCAATAAGGCGTTCGTTAGCCAGTTGAAACTGATGTTGGAGCATGCGCCGTGACCCGAGGTCGATAATGAGGACCTCCCTCCAGCCTCACATCACACATCCTCAGTTTAACGTTTACGTGTATTTACATACGACATCACATATGCATATGCGCCCTTTTTCCCCTGACGTATGCGGCACACACGCGCCATCTCGCGACGCACACACGAAACTTTTAGTGTGTCCTCGGAATTTGTTTAACGCAGTAACGGCGTTCTTACATTGATATTAGTTGTCGAAAAAAATACCCTTATTGTTGATGATGTTCCTTAAATTCAAAAGCTATTTAGAAACACGATTGAGCAGTTTAGACTCGATAGAAAAAAATACCAAAGATAGGTCTACACCGTTACTTTCATCTCTAGTTATGACTAATATTTAGAAGTATAAATTAAAAAAAATATACAACAATATTTGATATGATAATACAAAGAGTAATGTTATTATTGTTTATACTTTTATTGGTAGTTTTTGATTGAAACGAAAAACCATTAAAAAAGTGAAAAGTGTGGTTATTTTCTTTACTCTTTACACGTAAAGAAAAATACAGAGACAACTGTTCCAATCTATACCTCGCCTTAATCACACCCTGGACACTTCATAAAACGGGCTAGAAATGACATTTCAAAAAAGGAATGACGGAACAAACAAAATGGCGGCGAAATCCTATACGTTCGACAACCAAACTGTAACCAATCTGTATCAATCTTGGTGACGAGGGGGTGAGGTCGCAATCTAGAGAGCGGCAGGGAGTGTCTATACTGTATGTTAGTACTAATATGTATACTTTGACGCAGTAATGGCGTTCTTACATTGACATTAGTTTTTCGAAAGAAATTTATGTGAGTTGAATGTTTAGTTGAATAAGGGGTTAAGTTTATGGGTGCCATTGTTGTAACTTTTTATGAAGTTTTCGTAGCTTATCTCGCCATTTTGCTTATTCGCAATCCGCGTAAGTACCTACGTATGATGGCCGTTAGATTTACGGCCTGTACAACTTAGTTAACCCTTTGTTGCCTACCATTTCACTTATTTCAATACTAGCGTTTGGCCGCGGCTTCGCCCGCGTGGACATCGTTTTTATATGACTGTGACTGAGGGTGATTGGTGCGCGAGCCGTTCGGCTCGCGAGCGTCGACATTAGTTTTCTCCAGATCCTTATCCCAGATCGGGCTATTCTGATTAGCAGTCTATGTCATTTCCCACTCCCTCACCCATATCTGTGCATAATATCGAAACAAGCTATTGTTCCGTTGCGATGTTAAAGAAATGAACCAAAAAGGCTATTTTTTCAGTTCCCTCAGGAACTGCATCGGACCATGCTATTTTCTCTCAGTGACACAGGCTATCTGCCAAATTTCATTAAGGTTGGTCAAGGTGTTGAAGTGTGAAAAGGTAACAAACAAATAAACACTTTTTCACATTTATAATATTAGTAAGGATTTTTTCGCGCTTTTTGGATTCTCAAAAGCAGAAATTAATTTATCCCTTCCTCCCCCTCTTATTCCTCCTAAGACTATGTTTTTTTTTTTTTTTATTCACAATTGGTAAATTTTAACACGACTACCCACAAAAAAGGAATGTAGGTATGTTTTCAGGATTATGCATGATATGATATATTATGTTTCTTTTTTCCTTGATATCTCCTAAACGGCTTGACGAAGTTTAAAGTGCGAGGTATCGTTACATTCGTCTTGATCCCGTGAGTGGCATAGGATAGGTACATTTTACCGACTTCCAGAAAAAAAGGTAATGTTTTAATGCAGTTGGGGTTTTATTCATTTTTTGCCCAACAAGGAGAGTAATGTTTAAGGGTGTCTGTAATTATGTTTGTCTGTTTCTTTGGCTGAGCATGTAGCCTAAACGGCTTGATGGATTTTAGATTGCAATGGGACGTTAGATTTGTGTTGATCCCTTAAGTGACATAGGATACATTTTTACCCGACTGCTGATCAAGGAAGTTAATGTTTTTTTTATGTCGGGTTTTTAATTTTTATTAGTCTTATGGATTTTGAGAATTCCATTTAATTTAATTTCATTTCATACCTATGAAATCCTTATTAATATTATAAATGTGAAAATGTGTTTGTTTGTTTGTTACCTTTTCACGCTTCAACGCCTAGACCAATCGACATGTAGGTAGCCGGTGTCACGAGGAAGAACATATGCTACTTCTTATCCCGTGAAAATAGCATAGCCCGACGCAGTTCCTGAGGGAACTGAAAAAATACTTTTTTTTTGGTTAATTTCTTCAACATCGCAACGGAACAATGGATTGTTGTGATTTTTTGCACAGAGATGGTTGAGAGGGTGGGAAATGACCTGATTTACTAATAAGCATATCCTGACATAGTTACCGAGGGCAAAAGCTTGTAAAAAATAAAAAAGGTATGTACTAAAAATATATTTTTTTCGCCCTATTTCAGGGTAGACTCGAGCCTCGGTGGGGACATAGATGAGCTAATATGATGATCCACCTATCAATACATAACTATACCAACTAAAAAAATCTATGTAGATCTTTCTACAGCGCCATAATTCTCCTGGTCTCACGTCGCAATATAATTAAAATCACGACTGTCCCGCGGTCCACTCGCCGTGGAAGAAAGTGCCTCCATTCCCCCCTTCCAGCCCACTGGGTGGCGGGTTGGGGGGGGGGGGGAGGACAGGGCGAGGCGATTCACATTAATATTCCCCACTTTTATCTCTATATGCAAACTGGCAGACAGAACTTGGACCGTTCATTGTGGCCGTTGGTTTGATTCTTCAAGAAAGTTATATTTGAATGATTGTGCTGTTCCAATTGTTGGCGGAATGAGAAAGTTTTTGTTGGCCTGAAGAGGATGGACTATGTATTTCATTGCGAATAATAGTTTTTTTTTCTCGTTTTAACTTAGAAAAGTAGTTATCGTGTCTTTAGTCTCTATAGCTAAACCGAAAGCTGGATTAATTTAATTTCTCATTTGTCTAGGATTACAAATATGTAGATACAATAAACATCATCATATCAGCCGAAGGACGTCCACTGCTGAACAAAGGCCTCCGGCGGCTTTCCGCGACCGTCATCGTTCCACCGAGTGGGAGGCCTGTCTAGTGTCTACGCTACGTATTCCGGTGCGCGGTTGCTACTTTAGAACTTTACTGCCCCAACGATCATCTGTTCTACGAGCTATGTACCCCACGCCCACTGCCACTTAAGTTTAGCGATTCTGAGAGCAATTCCCCCGTACCTACCAAAAGTACGTACACATAAAAAGTTTCATGGAAATCGGTCGAGCCGTTTCGGAGTAGTACGAACACAAACAACGTGACACGCTATTTTTATATACAGGCTGTAACAAAATTGGTGTAGTTTCCGTTAACGGGGCTTCTACTCATCATAGGTACTAAAAAACTTTTGTTTTACGACTTTGCTGAAAACTTAAGTTTTTTTTAACTCTTCATACAAATTAGGGATGCATCCGATACCGATACCGATATATCGGCGATACTTCGGGTTTGCCGATATATCGGTATCGGCGATATTTTTATGACAGATTCAACGATACTTTTAAAATTTCGCGCTTTAAAAATGTAATGTAAACGCGCGTGTTGTCCCCTCCTTTCGTTGCAAACGAGGCATCTGTCGCATCTGAGAGACATTTTTCCACCGCAGATCTTATTCAAACAGACTTGCGAAATCGTCTTTGCCCGCAAAACCTAAGAATGCTTTGTTTTTTAAATAAAAATCTTATAAATGTTAATTTTGATTACTAAAACTATTAATTAACTGTGTTTTAATTATGCTACCTTCCTTTTTGAATTCAATAAGCGTATCGGTATCGGTATCGGTATCGTCGATATTTATCGGTATAGTCAAAAAGGCGTATCGATGCATCCCTAATACAAATCGATCAGCTGATCGACCGACTTGTGCATTTTAGTATGGAGGGTCCCATTTTTTTTTAAGAATTGACTATGGGTTCCTTGTAGAAAGCTGTTCAGTATAACGAGTAGAACCCCCAGTTAACGGGACCTACACCAATTTAGTAACATCCTGTATATAGAAGATTGTCAAAACTAGTAAATAATGAATATTGAAATCATTTTTTGTATTATCTACACTTCTTGAACCTTGTTAATAAATCACAATTATAACAATCTATAGAGTAACATGCACATAAAACCTGTGAAGGCTCTCTGGAAGTAATGCTGTAATAATATTCTAAACTAGCTGTGCCCGCGACTTCGTCCACGTGGAGGTTTTGAATTTTCCCAGGGGAACTCTTGAATTTTCCAGGAGAACAAGTATCCTATATGTTAATCCGGGCTATAAGGAACCACCATACAAAATTTCATCAAAATCGGCCTGGTAGTTTTTGCGTGATGCATGAACATACAGACAGACAGACAAAAAATCCAAAAGTTGTTGTTTTGGCCTCTATATCGTTAGTAATGTCATTATTTTCAGAAATATTTAATGTACAGACACGGCCCCGTTATTATATGTATAGATATTTAACGCCCATATTGTCGCAGTGAACAAATAAAAGCGTCGACAAGAAAGGAGAATTTCTAATTATCAGGAGATTTTCCTTTTAACGTTAAAATAAAGCCGCTAAATAGAAAATCCCATTGGTCATCTGAGTGAGAGGAAGTGCTCCGCGTTCTAATTACAAATAATCAAGGCTCCTGATTGGAGGGTTCACAATCCCCTCTTCTGTTTGTTCTCAGTAGAAGGCGTGGTCTCTCGCTCGCTCTTTTAATTAGTGTAAGGAGTAAATTGCTCGTGAGAGAGAGCACAGCACTAGTTTTGTTTAGCGCCACCTCTTATTGGATGCTGGAACTAGTTAGTGGGGAGGTAGGGGAGAAGGGGGATAGTGTAACGTAGTTGATGTAAGGAAAACACGTACGCTGAGCTTTGTAAGGGAAATGGCTTGGTTGACATTCCTACAGCTTGATCGCTTCACGCCCGTAAGTTGCATTGCTTTCCATTATGTTACGATAGGTAAGGTATAACAAATTTTACAATAGGGATGACGAATGCTAGTCATCTGATTTACTTTTTATCATCTGTCAAAAACGACATTTTGTCCAAAAAATGTTTGATATACCTAGGAGTGACGTCGTAGTTTTGCAGCGTCATTTATATACTCATTTTGTGATTTTGATGAATTAAAAATTGAAGACTTGATGCAACAAAAAAGAGTAAGGTTTTCCAAAGTTTAAATAGGAGGGCAATTTAGTGATCGAGAGTTTCAAGATTTCAAGACATTTCTTCAAAATAGGTACAAATCACACTCTTTCTGATAGTCATAAAATAGTGATTACATAATTTCATTTGTAAAAAATTAAGAAATAAACAATCATTAGTTAATAACGTCAAAATCCAATCCGTGATATAAAAAAACAAATAATGACATTAGAACATGAAAACAATACGACACGAGAAGTTATACATTAAAATTTTTGAATGTCATAAACGCCTTTGACAAGTGTAGGCCAGTTCACACGGACAGCACCCGATCACGAGTATAACGCGAGAGTCAGCCATCGCTCGTCTCAACCATATTAGAGTTCATAATTTATTTCTGATGCTGTCGTCATCCCTATTGACATCTTAAAATACTTTGGCCCGAAATATACTTGGAAAATGACAGTGATCAGATGTTTTAAAAGCTTTTGTTTAACTTGCATTGTTTGATGATGTATGTTAATTTGTTTAGGTCACATCTTGCAAACGATCTTGGAGCAACTTCCAGAAGTCCGATTGAGCTGAAATTTGGTAAGAAGCTGTTATTTAAGGTGACAATAGATAATTTGGTATTTTTCTATTTTTTTTATAGCTTAAAAAACAAACATAATGATATAAACAGAGTACAATTTTCCATATCAGGTTTTTGTATTGCACAGAAGATGAATTGATCTGATAATGGACCGTGAAGGTGGAATTCAAGTCCTAGGATCGTCTTTTGTTTTCAATAGAATCGTAGGGAATACTGTACTAGCCTTTTTTAAATATGAAAACTTCGTGTTCTTATACGTATGTATTCACATTAAACATTCTGATTTTTGAGCATAAAAACTCTTTTCAAACATATTTTTTTTAATTTTTAAAAAATATTTTTCACTAGCCGTCCGCCCGTGGCTACGCCCTTGTAGTTTTCGATTTTGCCCTGAGAATAAGACGTTTTCCCGGGGTAAAAAGACCTAAAGTATATGTGTGACAAGTTTCATCCCGATCCGTTTAGTGATTGAAGCGTGAAAGAGTTTCAAATATGGGAAAGACTAACAAACATCCATGCATTTTAACTGCCTACGTGGCGTAATGGTCAGTCTATTCAATTCACACCAGGAGGTCGCGGGTTCGTTTCCCGGCGTATTCAACTTCTAAGACTCGATTTGGTTGGTGGTAGGGCATAATTTTATAGCCCGCCTGGCTAGCTACCACCATCTTATCTCAGAATTGCCGCTAAACATTAGTGTTGTTAACATTGATGTGTCCGGAACACTTGAAGATAAGATAGCTATTCCATTGCGTTGGGGAATCTTGGTAAGCACACTTCCATCTTCGGCATCATCATCACTTACCATCAGGTGAGATGATATCAAGGGCTTACCATTTGATAAAAAAAAGGTATTGATGGTGCTTCAGGTAAGTTAACCTGCGTGATCGACCTAACACTAACACCCATTGCAACACAAAATAGCTAAAATCGCACAAGTGAAACATAATGTTTCCTTTACTCGTGAAAACAACAAATACTGTAAAAAATACGCTTTTCTCATTAAACATTCTTAGCCACGTTCGAGGCAATAAGAAGAGAGTAAGACTTAAACCACCTTTCTTGTATCATCGACGCCCGTTGCTTTTTTATTGCACCCGCTTGCCCCCCTCTCCCCTTCCCAACAACGCATTTCCAAGCCATTTAATATTAATGTGCATTTTCGTGGCGAGGAGAGATTTGTATAAAGCCCCAGTCTGCGATACAGTAAGAGGAAGTCGGTCTGGAACGGACAATGGGTTTAAATTTTAATTGCCCAAGTTACCTCTGCGGTGGGGGTTTAGTTTAATACGACTTTAGCAAAGTTAGCTGAATTACTTACCTGTGCTTTTTGAGTCTGGATATTAATATTTTCAAAATTTACAAAATTGCGGCCTTAAATCGTTTAAAAGTTGTTTTTCCAGTGATTGGTACACACTTAACAGTCCATATCTTGAAAACTACTAAACCGATTATGATGAAACTTGTACCACTCCCTAAGATTAAGGTTTCTAATGCAATAAAAAAGAGTTAGTTATTGCATTTTGATCTCTAGTTTCTGAGAAATACGTGAAAGAACATACATACATATGTATTTACGTATGTATGTACATACCCATATAAAATTTGGCACACCTGTTTAGAAGCCCACATTGACTTACACAAGAACATTGTGCTATTCGAATAATATTACATACATACGGGTCGAATGGACAACCACCTCCTTTTAGTGAAGTCGGTAAAAATAATCTTAATTACCATTTCAGAATAATAATGTATCGATCACTGCTGTTATAAATTAAAAATATTTTTCTAAGTTACTTCAGAGAACCAGGACTGTTGTTTAATCTTAATTAACTGATTTTCATGATAATATTTAAAACCCAGCATTTTATAAGAACATAGTGGAAACTTCTAATGTAGGTACCGTTTTAGGCCGATCTCCCCGTATGCAGAGTTGCAGATACGGTGCCCGCCTTACTGGATTTATTGCTAGTTAAAAGTAGTTCCAAAGGCTAACAGTAGTTCAGAACAGCCATTTCCAATGGATAAAGCCCCAGGACAGATTCCAAATACATTAGGCAGTGACGCCTCATGTCGCGGTGGTTGAATTATTCTTGTACCAAGTGGCCTTTCGTACCCTATTCTACTTAGTTAAAATTTATACTTTATGAAACGTAGCAACATTTTACAACAAAAAATAATTACAAAAGTATCTTTATGTATCCTAGCAGTAGATAAATAAGTGTGTGGTTTTATGAAACCACGGTAAAAGTGTAACTTTACAGAGGACGAAACGATCATGGCTGCTCTCACTACGGTACAGAGGACGAAACGATCATACCGTCACGCGACATCGACCGTCACGCGACATGCAACACACAGAAGAAAAAAATTGTGACGATGTAATAAAAGTTTCACTTTAATAAACAGTCATAGAAAAGACATCAATGCGAATACTATGCTACATCTGACAACACAGACATAGGAAAAACATCAAAAACACAAAAATATGAGAAAATAAATCAACGCAAGCACTATTCCTCACAAAATATACACGAATGGCTTTAACGCCAGAACCATGCCTAGGTAGGTCTATAGAAAATACATCAACGCAAGGGTCTAGTATTACCTCAATCACTATTATAGACAAAACATAAACTAGAGCCCTATCATGGTAAAGTTGGCGACACAGTCGTAAAAAAGACATCAATGGAAACACTATGCTGCATCTAACAACACAGATATATGAAAGACGTCACAAACACAATAATATTAGGAAATAGATTAACGTAAGCACTATTCCTCACAAAATATACACGAATGACTTTAACGCCAGAACCATACTATGTGTAGGTCAGTCCATAGAAAATACATAACACAAGGGTCTAGTTTTACCTCAATCACTATTATTGACAAAACAAAAACAAGAGCCCTATCATGGTAAAGTTGACGACACAGTCGTAAAAAAGACATCAATACGAACAACATGCTAGAATGCCTACCTACGCCTAACTAAGTCCACAGAAAAACATCAACGCTAGCCTCTTGGCACACCAAATAACCATCATTTCAAAGATATCAACAACGCGAGTACTTTGCTACGCCTGCCTCAGATTCATTAAAAAAAACATATACTAACAATTAATAAAAATGTCACAAGAAATATACAAGACTTTACAATAAGCGACGATATACCACTTGGAATCAAATGAGTCAAACCCCTCACGTCGTGAAGGGGTGAGCATTGAAACTATTAAAAATTCCAAGAAAGCGTTACTGTCATTCCGTATTTTAGGGATTACGAGAGATTCAGTGAAGAATTTGTACATACATACTAAATGTAAGTGAAAATGTAGATACAAGTAAGCGGATTTGTACATTTTATAAATATGTAACATTGAAGTGTTCAATTGGACTAAAGATAAAGTTTTTTTATCCAGAATTGCAAGCTCTTAGCATCATGTCATCTGATGGTAAGTGACGATGATGCCGAATCATATTCGTAAGTGAGGTAAGTTGTGATACTAAAACACAACTCGTTATCTTCAGGCAGTACACTACTTTATTTCATAAGTGAGGGTAGTTGTAATACTAAAACAGAACTCGTATCTTCACGCAGTACACTACTTTATTTCATAAGTGAGGGTAGTTGTGACACTAAAACACAACTCGTCATCTTCAGGCAGTAGACTACTTCGTTTCATAAGTGAGGGTAGTTGTAATACTAAAACACAACTCGTATATTCAGGCAGTAGCAGTGACTTATATATTACTGGCGTAAGGACCCGGCCAAAGCGCGCGGCTAATGCTCCCAGCGAATTGGTGCGAAAATCGAAAGTTTCGCACACTCGCGACTCAGTCGTCTGCGGGAAATTGTACAGTGCGGACGAAAGATATTCCATATAAAAATTCATTTTTGTGTTGTTAGAGGCTGTAAAAATCATGAAAGAAAGGCTAAAAAGAAACATGGGATGTCGTATCGTCGTTATGTAACCTTAAATTTTATTTTTTCTTGTAAACAAATTAATTAAACGAATTTAAAAGCGACAATCCTATCAAGGTTCTTTTAACGCGGCACTGACGTCAACTCTCGCCCACGCTAGTTCGTACGAGTTATGTTAGATGGCGCTACTTTTTGCTTGTATCAAGAAAATCTGAGTTAAATATGAAGACGGGCGTATCCTTCTGTTCAAATCTGTGGGCAGTAGACTACTTTATTTCATAAGTGAGGGTAGTTGTGATAAACACTAAAACACAACTCGTCATCTTCAGGCAGTAGACTACTTTATTTCATAAGTGAGGGTAGTTGTAATAATAAAACGCAACTCGTCATCTTCAGGCAGTAGACTACTTTATTTCATAAGTGAGGGTAGTTGTAATACTAAAACACAACTCGTCATCTTTAGGCAGTAGACTACTTTATTTCATAAGTGAGGGTAGTTGTGATAGGTACTAAAACACAACTCGTCATCTTCAGGCAGTAGACTACTTTATTTCATATCATAAGTGAGGGTAGTTGTGATACCAAAACAGAACTAACCTCACTTATGAAATGAAGTACCTAGTCTACAAATCATGAATTTTTTAATTTCAGTGTTCCATCAAGATAACTCCTATCGCAAGTATAGGTTCAATACTTTTAGTACAAAACTAATTCAAGTTATTTCCGATGAAAATAAATTACAAACACCTATATCTATATATATAAAAGAAAGTCGTGTTTGTTACAACACTTATAACTCGAGAACGGCTGGACCGATTGCCATGGTTTTTGATTTGTTGGATTTGTTTCCGTCCCGAATAGCAGAATACATCTTAAAAACAATGAAAACGGGTTTTCCTTCCTGACGCTATAACTCCAGAACGCACGAACCGATTTCGCTAATTCTTTTTTTGTCGAGTTCGTTATTGTCAGGAGAAGGTTCTTATGTAGGGTAGGGAAGGGTAGGGTAGGGTAGGGTAGGGTAGTGTAGTGTAGTGTAGGGTAGGGTAGTGTAGGGTAGGGTAGGGTAGTGTAGGGTAGGGTAGGGTAGTGTAGGGTAGGGTAGGGTAGTGTAGGGTAGGGTAGGGTAGTGTAGGGTAGGGTAGTGCAGTGTAGGGTAGTGTAGTGTAGGGTAGTGTAGGGTAAGGTAGTGTAGGGTAGTGTAGGGTAGTGTAGGGTAGTGTAGGGTAGTGTAGTGTAGTGTATGTAGGGTATGGTAGGGTAGTGTAGGGTAGGGTAGTGTAGGGTAGGGTAGGGTAGTGTAGTGTAGGGTAGTGTAGAGTAGTGTAGGGTAGTGTAGGGTAGGGTAGTGTAGTGTATGTAGGGTAGGGTAGTGTAGGGTAGGGTAGTGTAGTGTAGTGTAGTGTAGGGTAGGGTAGGGTAGGGCAGTGTAATGTAATGTAAGGCGGTACGAAGTACGAAGTTCTCCGGGACAGCAAGTCTTCTTTAAATGTAACTAGTGGTTTTCCCGAACTGTGAATTCACGATAAACTCGTAAAAAAAATAAAAGGTTTGCTCACTAACGCTTGCCCCATGTGAGATCTGTCCAGCGCCATCTAATGGTGTAAAGAGAAACCATGTTTTTCAACATTTACAACCATCTATATCTTGGCAACCCCTTGACCGATTTGGAATATGTTGAAACCTAAAAAATATGTTATTTTTTCTTATAAATTCGCATAGTAGGTACTTATTATTTATTTATTTTTTATTTAAGCAGTATTTACCAGTAGTCCAGTACCATATAGTCCTTGGGGCGCGGGATGTTTATGTAATAAATTAACACTAAGAAAGTTACACCAGTAAAATTTAGCACCGCAAATCGCTAATAGATGGCACTGTAAGTTTTTTAGAACTCGGCCGAGTGAGGGGTGTTAGGTTTTATTTTCGTTACGGAATTTGTTGATTCGGTCGCCGCGCTCAAAGCCCACGATAAAAGCTATGCAATAGCTTAAAACCGGAAGTACCTCTGTGTGGAATCTTGAGCCACCCCAGCTATCCTTAAGATTACACACACCAGACTCAGCGATAAGGCTGCCTTTGCACTCTATGTATATTACAAATTATAAGTCTTTTATTGTTTTTTGGCTTGCACTAAAGTACCTATATTTACTTACTTACTTACCCCCGTCACTGACAGGCAAAGCCGTTAAAAAGTCAAAATAAAATTTAATTTAAACGCCGAACCCATTCAAGCAGACTTCCTGAAATTAACATAAACGTTTAACAAACAAACTGATGCTACGATAACGCTATCGTCAAAATGTTAACTATTCATTATGTACTACAATTAACACGTAGTTCTATAAATTAGGAGGGCACCGTACCGTGATGATGGCCTGATGGGCACGCCTTAACATTTTTCGATTGTTATCTCCTTTTCGGTGCTTAAGTAGAATTAATGAGCTTAGGTTTTGGCAAGCTTATAGCTCAGTCTTTTATTTGTGTACTTAACATCATTATATCAGCCGAAAGACGTCCACTGCTGGACAAAGGCCTCCCTCAATTTACAGCTCCGGTACCATACTGGAAATGAGGGAGCCAGCTTCTCTGGCGTCCCGGCCGGGGATTGAATCGCCAGCAGTGAAGGCCGCGGGAGCGTGCCCACAGCTCCGGTACCAACCTGGAGAGTAGTTAATAGTTCTTTCCACAAGGTACTCGCCTTGCAGAGTAGACCAGGATAAATGGTATTGGTCTGGGGTCCTCACATTATGCGCAAGGGCACAATGAGTGAGGACCCAGGATTTACATTTACAGCTCCGGTACCATACTGGAGATGAGGGAGCCAGCTTCTCTTGCGCCCCGGGCGGGGATCAAATCGCCAGCAGTGAAGGCCATGGTAGCGTGCCTACAGCCCCGGTACCAACTTGGAGAGTATATAATAGTAATAGAGTAATAGTTAGTTAGTTAGTTAGTGGACTAGTACAAGTATTTTGATCTGGGGTCCCCACATTATGCGCAAGGGCACAGTGAGTGAGGACGCTATACCATAAATCAAGTATTGAGCGTATCTGGTAGATATAAGAGAGAGCTTGCCCCAACGGCCATCTGTTGTACCTACGGGCTAAGTGATTACGGCCCCACTAAGCGATTCAAGAACTACGTCATTATATCAGACGAAGGACGTCCACTGTTGGACATAGTCCTCCCCAAGGGTTTGCACGACGATCGGTTCTGCGCTGCCCGCATCCAGCGACTTTCCGCGAACTTCACCAGGTCATCGGTCCACCGTGTAAGAGTTTTTTCCGTCGCCACTCGAGAAATTTACTGCCCCAACGGCTATCTATGTATTTTTTATTTTCTTCCTTAAAGTACTATGATATGTTGGTGGGAAAAAAACTGGCGCCTAAAGCAAATAGATCTTGTAGTACAGGTCACCAGCCCCCCCCCCCCCCCACTCGGTATTCAGGAATAAAACTTTAGTTCTCCTACGGATCTCCTCTTTTCTGAGATTCGATCACGTAGGGAATATAATATAATTTATGTATTTATTCAGAACCTACGATATGGTGAAGGTCGCGGGACTGGATACGGGCAGCGCAGAATTGGTCGTCGTGGAAATCTTATCTTCAAGCGGGAACACGTCAATGCTGTAAATATTGATGCTTGGCGGCAAGACTTCAACAAGATAGACTTAGATAAGAAGGCGACGAGGAACATGTATAACAGGCTCCAAAGCTGTCTACCGGTGTTTTACAGGATTCATTTCAGAGAGTATGCCCTAGAGCTTTATGACCTCATTGCCCCTCTCCATTTCATCATCGGACGACCAGGCACGGAGGGAAATTCCACTCCTTTCCTGGAAACCTTTACGCATGAAGCGTTTTGCTTCTTCGTATATTATGCGAACGGCCAAGGAGTGGAATTGCCTGCTTCGTCTTTATTCCCTTATTCGTATAATTTAGGAATTTTAAGACAAGAGTGAATAGGCACTGTTTGAGCTTGCCTGTTACATTCTCGGCTGCATCGGTACTTACCATCACGTGAAGTGCAGCCATGTGCACAAAAATGTTTACTAAAAAATAAGATGTTGGTAGCTAATAGCCAGGCGGGCTTAGAAAATGCCCTTTCATTAAACGAAACCTATTTCGTTTTTAGATTACCTATTTATATCATCAAAGTAACAATCTTTTTTTTTTACTTTTTTGTATCTGAAACAAGACCAGTGTTATTATATATTATACATTGTATATATTCATGCTTTTTTTAAAGTGAAAACTTCTTTAGGCATTTTTGAGATAGGGAAAAACAATTGAACTCTAAACACTGTTACCTTACCGACACCGATACCAGCACCTTACCAGGAACACTCGGAGGGCCGAAACTCATAAAACTGGCTTTTGAGATGGGAAAAAACCATTGAACTCGCGACACTGTTACCTAACCGACACCGATACCATACCAGGAACACTCAATGATTCAAAACTTATAAAACTAATTTCTGAGATGGGAAAAACCATTGAACTCACGACACTGTTACCTAACCGACATCTTACCAGGAACACTCGGAGGTTCAAAACTTATAAAACTGTAAAAAGTTTTCACTTCTGTTGGCACTCCCGGAGTGGTAAGGTTAGGTTATTTTTCTGACAGACGTTAGACCAAGGAAGATATACAACTTCACGACCTCATTCCCCTCTCTCCGTTTCATCATCGGACGACCAGGCGCGGAGAGCGGTTCCACTCCTTTGTCGTCAACGTACCTTTTCACACGAAGCGTTCTGCTTCTTCTTTCATCATGCGAACGGTCAAGGAGTGGAATTCCCTTCAGACGTCTGTATTCCCCGATTCGTATTATTTAGGAATCTTCAAGACGAGAGTGATTAGGCACTATTTGAGCTTGCGTGTTACATCCTCGGCTGCATCGGCACTTACCATCAGGTGAGGTGCAGCCAAAAGCACTGAAATTTTTAGTATTAAAAAAAAAAAAAAACTTTCTTGCCATATCTATCTACCCTCCAGGCTAAACCAAATTAAGGCAAACTTAAATCAAATGATATATAAATTCACTTCCAAACTAATTACCTACAAAAACAAAAAGGCAAAGTTTCCCTCGACGCGTTATACCCTAATAATGGAGAAGTGGAATTACAAAATTACCGTTATAAATCCAAAAATAAAATCCTCTCGGAGGCACCCAGGTAATTTATGGTAGTGCCTCGAATAATCAGGGAGGTGTCGTATAAATCGTCGACCATTTGTAAAATAGGAATTACTCGTACTTCGGCAAGGGGGCATTGTCACCCCAACGTACCTGGGAGAGAAGTCGAATCTTAAACCACGAGAAACTATCTACGAGAGTAAAGGTAAGCTAAAATCTTTTAATCTTTTTGACTGACTCGGTGGCTCAGTGGTTAGTGCGCTTGACTACTGATCCGAGAGTTGTGGGTTCGATCCCCACCTAGGGCATTTATTTGTGTGTTGAGCAGATTTGTTTGCTTTGTGTCTGGGTGTTAAATATCTATATATGTATGTCATCATCATCATCATATCAGCCGAATATCGTCCACTGCTGGACAAAGGCCTCCCCCAAGGATTTGCACGACGACCGGTCCTGCGCTGCCCGCATCCATCGGCTTCCCGCGATCTTCACCAGGTCGTCGGTCCACCGCGTGGGAGGCCTGCGTACGCTACGTTTTCCGGTGCGCGGTCGCCACTCGAGAACTTTACTTTACTAAGGTCTTTGACCAGTGTGTGTTGCCAGTGATGACTTACGGAGCTTACTAAGGGCCTCATAAGAAGGCTCAAGGTCACCCAAAGGGCGATGAAGCGTGCTATGCTCAGAGTTTCTTTGCGTGATCGAATCATAAACGAGGAGATCCGCAGGAGAACTCAAATAATCGACATAGCTCACAGAATCGCTAAACTGAAATGGCAGTGGGCAGGGCACATAGCTCGTAGAACAGAAGGCCGATGGGGCATGTATGTATTTAAACATATATAAGTATGTATATCAGTCTCAGGTTCCCATAACACAGGGAATCATGTGTGATTTGTCCCAGAATATTTATTTTATTATTTATTTTCATACTTTGACATGGGACTGAACCTGTCTTCGTGACATTGTTATTGTTTATTTCAATATCATTTCTTTTACATGTCATTTCAAATTGTAAAATTTAGTGCGTGTGTGTTTGTGTGTGTGTGTGTGTGTGAGAGAGAGAGAGAGAGAGAGAGAGTATTTATCGTGTATATGTGTGTGTGTTTGCGTGCGTTACTCGATCCATTGTGATTTCGTATTTAATCCAATTGAATATCGTTGTAATAAAATCAATCTATTAATAAATTCATAGCATCATTGTTGTTACAATTATTATTTAAGTTATGTATGGATTTAAAAAACAATTAAACGATATGAAGCAATTATTGAAATCGTGGTCCATTTTGGATAATAAAATCTAGCTATTCTACTCATTATGCAAGCAGAGGGCATGCCTCCCTACCGGAAGCTGAAAATCGATAAGCAAAGTATCCCAGTACGAATATATACAGGGTGTATCAAAATTGGTGTAGGTCCCGTTAATTGGGTTCTACTCATCATACTGAACAACTTTCCCCAAGGAACCCATAGTCATTTCTCAAGGTATAATTGGACCTCCCTCTATCTTTTCTTAGCAATTTGCTCGTCTGATGAGGGGGTCTGCTTTCCGGACCCTCCCATACTAAAAATGCGCAAAATTGGTCGATCAACTGATCGATTTGTATATTATAGAGTTTTTTTTGCGATTTCACCAAAATCTAAGAAAAAAAGTGGTTCGGTATGATGAGTAGAAGCCCCGGTTGACGGGACCTACACCAATTTTGTAAAACCCTGTAGGTATAAGATTAAAGAAAAAATTTTGGTATCAGTTATTTTTTCAGTATAGGTAGGCAAAGTATATATAGGGTCTTAACAAAGGTATGCACTTATTTTTAATTGGAGCTTATACTCATGAAACTGAACAACTTTCCACTAGAAACTCAAAACAATTAGCAAAAAGGTTTTTGGACTTCCATACAAATCGATCAGCTGGCGGGCAAACATTTTATGAAAGTCCAAAATTTTTTTGCGAATTGTCCAGGCGTTTCTTGGGGAAAGTTATTCAGTTTCATGAGTACAAGCTCTAGTTAAAAATAAGTGCATACCTTTGTTAAGAGCCTATGTATTAGTAGAAAAATATAGAATGGACACTCCCTGCCGCTCTTTAGATTGCGATCTCACCCCCTCTCGTCACCCATACTGATACAGATTGGTTACAGTTTGGTTCTCGAAGGTATGGGATTTCACCGTGATTTTGTTTGTTCCGTCATTTGTTCTTAAAAATGTCATTTCACGAATATTTGTATGCAGTGTTCGGGGTGTAGTATAGGGTCATTTTTTTTAATCAGTCATTGTGCAAAGGTAACTTTTTGTACGATAACTTTTTGTATCATCATCATTATCATATCAACCGATGGAAGTCCACTGCTGGACATAGGCCTCCCCTAGGGATCTCCACGACGACCGGTTCTGCGCTGCCCGCATCCAGCGGCTTCCCGCGACCTTCACCAGGTCATCGGTCCACCGAGTGGGAGGCCTGCCTACACTACGCTTTTCGGTGCTAAATTTTTGTATAATTTCGTTTAAAGCGTCGGTGACTCAACCGGTAACGACTCGGTCCATCTAACCAGAGGTACCAGGTTCAAATCTGGACGGCCAATGTACCAATGAGTTTTTCAAAAACTTACGTACATATACTTACCGATTGTTTAACGGTGAAGGAAAACATCGTGAGGAAACCTGCACACGCCTGCGAAGAAACTCGAAGATTGTGTGTGAAGTCAACCAACCCGCATTGGGCCCGCGTGGTCGACTAAGGCCTAATCGCCCTGATTCAGGGTAGGCTCGAGCCCCTTGGTGGGGACGTATATGAGCTGATATAATAAAATAATTTCGTTGAATCTTTTCAATGTTGCAATATTCATAGTCAATAATAATCGATGATTACGATTGATCATCGATCGTAATCGTAATCGTTTCATCACTAATAGATAGTAATGCACTTTTCCACCTAACTGTACCTATTCTCTCGTTACAAGCTAAAAACCGGTCAAGTGCGAGTCGGACTCAGCCTCCGAGGGTTCCGTACCACTATACCTCTCCTCACAACTATGACAATGATATCGATTCACATTACAAACAAAAGACATCAACGCGAGCGACAGACTAATGTTTGTTCAGACTACTTAGCGCGCAGGACTCACATTTGGCTTGTTTTTATTATTTGTTCTTTTACTTCAGAATTACTCAGTATATTTATCACACCAAGTTTTACGCTTGTATGTGTTACCGTTTTTACTAAATAAAAAAAAATCTCTAAAATACCTGCAAAAACACATCTTTTGTATGGGAAACACCCATATTTTTTCACTTTTTCTAACAATACTTTTATTAACAAATAATATTACAGTTCATGAAATACAGCTCACTGACAGACAGACAGACGGACAGATGGACGAACGGACAGCGGAGGCTTATTAACAGTGTCCCATTGGTCACCCTTTGGGTGTAAGGAATCTTAAAAGTAGGTAGCTTTTATAAATATAGTACACTAACTGTTTCCCGCGGCTTCGAACTCGTGGACAACGTTTCTATGACTTTTCGACGCAAGCATGTATGTGTTTATCCAGGTCCTAATATGTCTACCTACCAAATTTCAGCCATATCGGTTCAGTAGTTTTTGCGCATCCATACATTCTTACAAACTTTCGCGTATATAATATTAGTAGGATTTGAATTCAATTATCACACATGAAGCTACTTCATCCGTATCATTATATCTACTAAACGATTATAACACGGCAATTAAGCTCGGTGTTAATGAGATGCACCCTCTGACGGCTGACCATCGGTACGTTAATCTATAAATATCACTTTACGCTACATTTTAATAAGTTAATTTAAGTACGGCTTAGTGTTGCTCTGAAGACCTCCCAGCATGTTGCTTGTATCATCATCATCATCATATCAGCCGAAGGACGTCCAATGCTGGACATATAGGCCTTCCCCAAGGATTTCCATGACGACCGGTTCTGCGCTGCCCGCATTCAGCGGCTTCCCGCAACCTTCGCCAGGTCATTGGTCCACCGAGTGGGAGGCCTACCTACGCTACGTTTTCCGGTGCGCGGTCGCCACTAGAAAACTTTACTGCCCCAACGGCCATCTGTTCTACGAGCTATGTTGCTTGTATTAAAATTAAAAACCCGACTGCGTAAAAACTTAACCCCTCTTTTTGGCCAGAAGGGTAAAAATGTATCCTATGTCACTCACAGGTTCAAGACAAATCTAACGATACCACATACGTTAAAACCCTTCAAGCCGTTCAGGCTGTATCAAAGAACATAGAAATCTACATACATACATACATTCACTCGCAAAACATAACCCTCCTTCTGAGGCAGTCGGGTAAAAATAATAGAAAAATTTAAAGATGAATTGATTTAATTCTTATACGTCAAAATAGATAAATTTGCAAACAGTTTTATAATAAACTAGTGGATGCCCGCAGCTTCGCCCGCGCAGATCCCGATTTTAGCGGTTCCCGTGGGAATTTCCCAAAATCCTTTCTTAGCAGATGCCTACGTCTAACATCTACCTGCATGCCAAATTTCAGCCCGATCCGTCCAGTGGTTTGGGCTGGGCGTTGATAGATCACTATGTCAGTCAGTCAGTCTCCTTTGAGTTACATATATTTAGGTTAGTTCCTTGGTCAAAGTGTCTTTCAAATCAATGATGTACAAACAATTATTTTAGCACAGTCTTTAACATCATCATAGCAGCCGAAAGACGTCCACTGCTGGACAAAGACCTCCCCCAAGGATTTCCACAACGACTGGTTCTGTGTTATCCTCACCCAGCGGCCTAGAGTGATCTTCACCAGGTCGTCAGCTCACCAGTGGGAAGCCTGCCTACGCTACCTCTGCCGGTGTACAGTCGTCACTAGAGTTCTTTACGGTCCCAACAGCCATCTGCTCAGCATAGTAAAGCGCAGCCTTTTGGCTTTCAATACTTAAAGAAAAACTTTTTAAATATTTTATTTTTCTAATTTTATTTTAATCCGGTATTTGACTACTTAGTCATTTGAGTTACTTTTTATCAACTGTCAAAAACGAATTTTGTTCTAAAATTTCTTTCTCTTTGACGAACTAATTTAGTGAATTTGATAAATATAAAATTGAAAATGGATTAAAATATCACATTAATATTTTTTTTATTTATTCATATGAGAAATGCTATTTATTTATCATATTTTTTATATTATTTTATACATTGCCAAATACCCTATTTTAGTTAAAGCAATATCAAGCTTTACACTGTATGCGCAACAAAACGCAAGAATAAATTTTGAATTTCAAGACAAAGAAGTTAATTTTGCAAGATTTACGGCAGAACCACCTAATCAAGTAAGTATTGACAAAATTTATATATCAAAAATAAAGGATTAATCGTTGACAGGTTGCTTCCCTTTGCATAAATACCTCATTAGTCCAAAATTTACGACCTAGCCAGTCACGAAACTGAAAAAATATAATGCTTCAAAGAAAAACTGTTTGATAATTACTTGTCAGCATGCGATTGTCTATTTGGGACTTCGGTCTTGGTAATTCCTTTTTTTATTTACAGTAATATATCATTTCGTTAATGACACCTAAACGAAGAGTGATCACGAAGTTAAAAAATAGTTGCCAATTTTCTTGAAAAGTTATATTTTTTTTAATTCACAATTGGTAAGCCCTTGGCGTTATCTCACCTGATGGTAAGTAACGATGATGCCGAAGATGGAAGCGAGCTTACCAAGATTTCCCAACGCAATGGGGAAACTGGCTATCTTATCTTCAAGCCGGAACACATCAATGCTCTTAACACTAATGTTTGGCGACAAGACTTAGGTAAGATGGCGGTAGCTAGCCAGGCGGGCTTAGAAAATGCCTTACGACCAACCAAAAAGCCAATGGACTAACCACGGAGGCGATTAAAATTTTATTGTGTGACTTTTCCTATCGTTAAACTAAACATGTTGGTTGTTAAAGTAACAAAATAATTTAAAACTATTAATGTCAAAATGTAACAAATGTGTTGGAGGTAGATGAGGAGAATAAGCTGGATGGAAAGGAAAACAAAAAAGGAGGAAGTCCTGGTCTGATTACAAAATAAACCTTAGAAACACCATAGGAAATAGAAGAAAAAAAATTTGGCACTTCATACGACACGAACTTTTCTAAAGATTATCCTGGAAAGGTAAAGAAGCAGAAGTAGAGGAAGGCCAAGACGATACTTCATGGTGCCAACTAAAGGAGTAGATGTTGTATCACATCAAGAGGTACGGCGAAAGACTGAGCGCAATGATAATTAATCCACTGACAAACGTTTAAAATTAAACAGCAAGAAACTAAACATAATGTTACCATTATTTGTTTAAGATCAAACATCCGTATAGTTATAAAACAGCAAAGACTGTAAAAAAGGTAAATAATTTTCTAAAAACCTAAAAACTTTTAGTTACAAGCTTTTAATATTGCATTGTCACGCGATATACATATGCATGCAAAATTTCAGCTCAATCGGAAACCAGGAAGTGGTTTAAAATTAACTTGCAAGATTTCACCCGAACAAACATACATACATACATTGCAAGTTAATTAAAAGCTTTTAAAAAAGAAAACAAATAAAGTGAAAAGTTAGTTTTTTAATTTAAAGTTTTACCGAAAGGTAGATAAAAATTAAGTCCAACAATATATTCTAATTCAGAATAACAGACAAGCGCCAATGAAGCATGTGACAAATAAAAAAGCTATTAAAAACATTAGTTCCCTGATCGTTCCGATAAGCAAATAGCTGAAGCAGGAAAGGTGACATTCGTTGAACATAACAGTCGAAAGGTATCGCTAAATGTTCAATAAATTTATCAGCGGCTTGACCTCGTCTCATTTACATTAAACAAATTGTTAATTTTTTGATAACTATCATCCGGAACAGATGGGCAAACGCATGGCACAAGTGTGAATTGGAACTTCGTTCTTGTGTGTAGGAAATATAGTATCTTTTGGATTGTGAGTTTTCACATTCTTGGTGATGTTATTTTTTACTTTGCAGGTAATAAGGCGCAGGCATGGCATGTGCCGCGGTTATGGCCTGTGGGACAGGTTGACCACATGTGGCGCAATCTGCTACGTATTTGTATCGATTATTTTAGATTATGACGGGTTAATCGGTATTCAGGCGTTTAGTCTAATCGAGTTTGTTTTAAATTGCTCATTAAACAATCGAATAACGAATATATGTATTTTGATAACACTTATGTAGGTCTGAGTTATGAATAAAAATTAACTTGACAGAAAGCATAAATAACTATTACTAATAAGTATAATGCCATTTTTTTTAAAGTAAGTGTGTGGTTTTATGAAACCAGGGTAAAAGTGAAACTTTACAGAGGACGAAACGATCATGGCTGCTCTCGCTACGGTACAGAGGACGAAACAATCATACCGTCTCAGACGAAAGCGACCATCACGCGACATGCAACACACAGACGAAAAAATTTAGACGATTTAATAAAAGTTTCACTTTAAAAATAACATTGTTAAAAAAATGACATTATACTTATTAGTAAGTTATTTATGCTGCTACCAAGTAATGAGAGCCATTGTAACATGAGTGCTTGTTTGTGCCACGAAGCGAAGTTGAGTGGCACAATAGATAGTACGAGTGTTACAATGGCTAATTGCGTGCAATGGCATACAATACTTTTTCTACGACCATGAAATAAATAAAAGAAAATTTTAAACCGTCAATAATTCATCCATATAGCCTAATCACACGCAATGTTTACTTGTTTAGCCATGGACATGGAAGAGGTATGCGCGCTTTTTTAAATGGCCTTGGCATCTTGCCAAAATACATTGAAATTTTGATTGAATTTGTGAAGCCAAAGCCATAAAAATATTTAAAAAGTTTAATTGTAGTTCAGTTGTTTCGTTTGAAAGCCAAAGCCATAAAAATATTTAAAAAGTTTAATTGTAGTACAGTTGTCTCGTTTTGAAATGATCGATCATTGTAGGAATGAATACTTTTTCAATACAGTTGCTCGAAAAGTGGTACTTTAGTTTACTGTGAGCAAAATTGATTTACATTGCCACTTTTTTTAAATTTGTAGCTCAGAGAAACAAGACATTTCTAGTAAATAGAAAAATATAATAACATAAGATACAGAATTTTCTTTGTGACTTTTGAAAGGACAATTTTAAAACAGATAAGTTGTTTCTCCGTAGGGTAATTCCGGGAGACATGGACCAGTGGGAGAGACGGACCACCATCAAAAAACTACTAAGATGAATTTTTTTTTTGAAGTGGTAACATTAAAATGTTCCTGTCAGCTATCTCTTCCCTATGACAGTAAACAACGATGAGTTTTTGTTATTATTTTCAATTTATCAATGTTCAAAGGTTTTGGCAGTCACTGATTTTTTCAGCCAGTGTTAGTTACTTGAAGGTATGTACACATGATTTCGTGTTTTTATTAGTAATCACGGCATTGATTTGGCTTTGTGTTTATGAAACTGTATTATAACCTTATTTTTTTGTGGGCTAGTCCATCTATCCTTGAACTTTAGGGAGAGATGGACCACTTTTTTTAAGTAGAGATGGATCACCTAGGTTTCTCGTTAAGTTGTATTATAGTACATATTTATAGTAATTTGGTCTTAATTATAGGATCAAATACTTAAAAAAACCATTTTGAAGTATATTAAGCTGTTTAGTATTAGGTAATGTTCTCTTTTTTTTTTTAAATATATTATATATAATATAAATGTAACGTGAAAAACACAATTTGGAAGATAGGAAGGTTTCTTTTCATATATTTGCCCTTTTTTTATTGGCCTGGTATTTACTTATCTTTGGAACCGAAATTTGATATAACCAATGGCGAGCCGAGGAATCTTTTCCTTTGCAAGGACAACAGCGCCTCTTGCGTGCGAGATTAGAACTTTTGGTCTCATGGATCATCGAATACGTGCTCCGCATATTTTTCTATAAAATATAATGTTTTCTTCGTCTTAAACTTCATTAAAAGGGTCAAGCCCAGCCCCGGGGCATTAGGAAATACCTGTGGTATATTAATAAACTAAAAGTGAGTGATTGCTGTGAAATCATGCTGCCTGACAATTCGGACGACCTACCTACCTCGGACCGCTGTGCAAGATCCTCATTATTTTGGTAATGTACCAGTGCCACATTAATTATCCGTAACATAATTTGATCCAAACGAGCCGGATCTGCTACTTCCAGGTTGTGTTTTTGCTTTGATAGCCCTTTCAATTCTTAGCTTCTTTGCCCGTCCTACCCATCTTTGCTACGCAAAATGTCTGACGCCGCCGAACATGATATTTTCGAAAGAGATATAATTATTGGTGAATTGGAGAATATCAAAGAGTACGCATCCAAAGATGAACAACAATTTCGCATAAGATGTAAAGATTTAAGTTCGCTTCAAAAGAATTTCATTCGCCTGCAAACTAAAATCGAAAAAAATCTGATTAAAAATAAATCTTTAAAGAAAGACGAGCAGTTGAAAATTCGTAAGGAATTTAATGAGTGTTACTATTCAATTCAAGTTCACTTAGATAAACTAAAAAGGGAGGATGCAGAGAGTAAACGTCGAAGTCGTTCTAACTTAAGCGACATAAATATACCTACAGTTGTCAGTTGCATAAACAAGTTACCCACCTTACCCTTGCCATCTTTCTCGGGAGAATCCACGGACTGGCCGTCGTACTACGACCTTTTCCACTCTGTAGTTCATAACAACAACGCTTACACGGACGCGGAAAAATTCCGTTATTTATTGTTGACATTGCATAACGAACCACTCAATCTCATAAAGTCCATACCTATCACAGATGAAAACTACTCAGTGGCCCTAGACATCTTAATCGCCCGGTACGAAAACAAACGATTAATCGCATCCAAACACTTAGATAAAATTCTAGATATAGAAATATGTTCGGACAAGTCGTCTAGTTTACGTAATTTGCTTAATAAGTACCAAGAGAACATAAAGGCGCTAGAAATGATGAGATTTCCCGTCGATGAGTGGAGCTTTCTATTGTTGCACATTTTACTTCGTAAAATACCTTCTGCTACTAGAAAGCGTTTCGAGTTGTCTTTAGACAATCCTAACGATATACCTAAAGTGTCAGATTTAATGACATTTCTCGAGCGGGAACTTAGTGCATGTGAGATTTCAAATATCGCAGGTTCACGCGCGCCGCCGCCGCCGTCCCGCGGAGGCGGCGGGGGCGCGGCCGCGGCCGGTCCGAGCTCCCCCGCCACCGCCGGCCCGCGCCGGTCATTCGTCGCGAACGCAACACCTGATTCCGATTCACATTATGGGCACGGAAGTAGGACAAAAAATTGCGTATGTTGTGAAGCACCGCACTCGTTAACGAGATGCGCTAAGTTTTTGAATTTATCTCCGCAAGATAGATACTCATTAGTGCAGAATAGTAATGTATGTTTTAATTGTTTAAATGTTGGACATGATGTTAAACAATGTAGGTCAAACTTTGTCTGTCGCTCTTGCCATAAACGACACCATAGTTTGATTCATTTCCAAACGCAGAGCTTTCCGGTAATAAGTGAAACTAATAATGATAATAGCGAGGTTTCTGTCCCTCCTACGGAGAATTTTAAGGATAGTACAGCTGCTGATACTCAGCACGTTATGACGTCAGTAAATGTCGCTCCTACACATACCGAATTATGTGCGACATCTAGTGGGATTGGTGCTGAACTACGTACAAGTACCGTGTTGTTATCGACCGCTATTGTCGATATTTGCTTAGATGGGCAAAAGGTAAGCACCGTTCGTTGTTTAGTTGATTCGGGAAGTCAAGCTACCTTTATAACAGAAGATTGTGCGCAGCGGTTGGGCCTAGCGCGTCGTAATGTGAACGTACATGTATACGGTATAGGAGACAATAAACCTGTACATCCGAAGGTATAGTATCGTGTTGCATAACACCTAAAAATAAGGTTGCTCCGTCCATACATGTTGATGCTCTAGTGTTACCGAAGCTTGTTTCACAAATGCCTACTGTACCTTTGCCACGTACAGGGTGGTCTCACATTCAAAATTTAATGTTAGCGGACCCCTATTTCTACTCACCGCAACCCGTAGAAATGCTTTTAGGTGCGGATATACTTTCCCACGTATTATTAGGAAATGTAATAACAGGGTCGCCTGGTTCACCAATCGCAATGGATAGTATCTTCGGCTATTTATTGATGGGGAAAGTTTCTTTTGAATCTACGGTTCAGGCTTCACAGCAAACTTCATTGCAGGTTTGCTTTAGTACGTTCCAATCGGATATGGATCTTCAAAAATTTTGGGAACTAGAATCGTTGATTGAAACCAAGACACTTACGCGCGATGAACAACTATGTGAATCAATTTTCGAAAATACACATACTCGTGACAGGTCAGGGCGATACGTAGTAGCTCTTCCATTCAAAACCAACGTTACTCCCTTGGGAGAATCACGAGAAATAGCTATCTCTAGATTGCGTAAATTAGAACATCGGTTAGAACAAAATCCGAACCTCAAAGTTGATTATCACGCGTGTCTTCAAGAATATGTACAGCTAAAATACATGGAGCTAGTAGATATTAATAAGATTTCACCTAATAACTATTACATTCCTCACCACTGTGTGATCAAAGAATCCAGTGAAACTACTAAGACACGAGTCGTGTTTGATGCTGGTAGCAAAACCACTAATGGTAAATCCCTCAATGATATCCTTCTCACTGGTCCGAAGCTTCACCAAGACATTGTAGATGTCTTATTAAAATTTAGAATGCATTCCATAGCCTTTACGGCTGATATAAAACAAATGTATAGAAACATTTTAGTTCGAGAATCTGATAGAGATTTCTTACGTCTTGTGTGGCGTTCTTCACCCAACGAGCCTATTCAAGATTTTCGTCTTTGCACGGTTCCGTTTGGCGTCAATTCATCACCCTATCTCGCATTACGCACCATACAACAGCTTGCTCATGATGAACAAGACCATTACCCACTTGCTGCTCAGGTTTTGTCTAATAATGTATTTGTCGATGATGTTGTCTCAGGTGCGAATTCAGAACCAGATGCTCTGGTGTTGCAAAACCAACTCATAGCAATATGTGCAACCGCAGGATTTGAACTCCGTAAATGGCACAGTAATTCGCCAGCGATACTTAGAGCAGTAACGCCTATTGAATCTAACGGTGAGCGGTTGGAAAATGTACGATTCGCTAAAATGGAAAATGATAGCAAAACAAAGGTGTTAGGACTTCAGTGGAACCCTCAAACTGATGAATTTACGTTCACCGTACATATTTCGACAGAAAATTGCACAAAGCGTTCAATTCTTTCAGAGATCGCTAAAATATACGATCCAGTAGGATGGCTCTCGCCTGTAACCTTATATGCCAAACATTTGATACAATTGCTCTGGCTTTCAGGAGTCGACTGGGATGAAACTCCGCCCGTCGATATAGTTAATGCCTGGAATAATTTTATAAAAGAACTGCATGTTTTATCGCAAGTACTTATTCCGCGTCATGTGTTTCCAAACACAGGTGCTATACAGCTTCACGGCTTTTCTGACGCGTCCGAGAAGGCTTACGCTGCTTGTGTTTACATTCGTTTCATCGACAACAACGATGAAGGTCATACTTACCTATTACTAGGGAAAACTAGAGTAGCTTCTTTAAAACCACGACTTACTATACCACGGTTAGAGTTGATGGCTGCTCTGTTATTATCTAAGTTATTAGAGAAGGTGATGCGTACTTACAATACCCGCATAAACTTAGAAAATGTTTATGCGTGGTCAGATTCCTCAATCGTGCTTGCGTGGGTACATTCTCCACCACATGAATGGAAAGTTTTCGTCTCCAATCGTACTAGTGAAATTCTGTCACGCGTGCCAGCAAGCTGTTGGCGTCACGTTCCATCCTCTGACAACCCAGCTGATTGTGCATCACGAGGAATGTTGCCAACCACGTTCCTACTCCATGACTTATGGTTTTATGGACCGTCGTGGCTTTCGATGCCAGAGTCGTCTTGGCCTATACGAAAGGCCATACCCCACACTAAGGAAGAGAAGAGATCGGACTTACCTGGGATTCAATCCAATCCAGCCACGGCTGCACCCATTTACGATGGTATTGATATCATTTCGCGATTTTCCACTCTAGGAAAACTCATCCGGGTTACGGCACTATTGTTCCGTTTCTACAATAAATGCAGGAAGTTATCTTCTCTTCATAAACATGTGACAGTCCACGAATATAATTTCTGTCTGCATAGACTTATTAAGATAGTCCAGCATTCTGTTTTCACGGAAGATATACAAAATATCTCACAAGGAAAGTATCCCTCCAATCAATTAAGACGGCTAAATCCATTTTTAGATACCGAAATGTGCTTGCGCGTAGGAGGTAGAATACAAAAGTCTATGCTACCTTATGACTCCAAACATCAGTTAATTTTACCTAAAAAAAATCCTTTAACGACGCTACTGATTGATGATATGCATAGATGTAATTTGCATGCTGGTGCTCAGGCCGTTCAATACTTGCTCTTACACAAGTATTGGATCCTTTCAAGTCGTGACATAATACGCCAACGTATACATCGTTGTGTACCGTGCTTTCGAGCGCGCCCAGTACGCTTGCAGCCTAGTATGGCGCCTCTCCCCTCGGATAGAGTAACGCCTAAGCGTCCCTTTTTAAAGACAGCGGTGGATTACGCAGGTCCATTTTTTGTACGAGCGAACAAGGTCCGAAACGCAAAAATTGTAAAGTGTTACGTGTCTGTATTTGTATGCATGACAGTTAAAGCTATTCATCTCGAATTGGTTTCGGAACTGTCTACGGAAGCCTTCTTAGCGGCATTACGACGTTTTATTTCGCGTCGTGGTCTTTGTTCGGACATTTATTCAGATAACGGAAAGAATTTTGTCGGTTGTAATAATCATCTCAAAGATTTATACATTTTTTTGCGAAACACTGAAATTCAAAGTGAAATTAATAACAAAATCCTTCAGCAAGGTATAACATGGCACTTCTCACCACCGTACGGTCCACATTTCGGGGGTTTATTTGAAGCTGGTGTAAAGAGCTTCAAACATCATTTGCAACGTGTGGTGGGAACTCGTACACAAACATATGACGAGATGCACACACTTTTGTGTCAGATAGAGGCCGTTATTAACTCACGCCCTCTTTGTGTGCTTAGCGCAGACGCCTCTGATCCTCTTCCTTTAACACCAGCTCACTTCCTGATTGGGTCACCCATAAATACCATTCCGGACACGTCATTGATTGATGTCTGTCCCAATAGATTGAGTAGATGACGGTGGATACAACACAGTGTCCAGCACTTCTGGAAACGTTGGAGCAAAGAGTATTTACACGAAATTCAACAACGCAGCAAATGGTTTCAGAACCGTGGCTCTGACATTCAAGAAGGTGCTATTGTAGTGGTATGTGATGACAACCTTCCGCCTCTCCAGTGGAAAATAGCTCGTGTTCATTCTCTGCATCCTGGCTCTGACAACATTGTACGGGTAGTCACGTTACAACATGGCAAAAGTTTGTTCAAACGGCCCGTAGTCAAAATTTGTCCCCTACCCATTGAAAACTAGTTACTAAAAAATAAAATAAAAAATAATAATAGTAATAGTTTTATTGAAATTGTAAATATTACTTAAGTTAAAAGTTCTACATTCTTTTAAGGTGAGCGGCATGTTTAGTATTAGGTAATGTTCTCTTTTTTTTTTTAAATATATTATATATAATATAAATGTAACGTGAAAAACACAATTTGGAAGATAGGAAGGTTTCTTTTCATATATTTGCCCTTTTTTTATTGGCCTGGTATTTACTTATCTTTGGAACCGAAATTTTGATATAACCAATGGCGAGCCGAGGAATCTTTTCCTTTGCAAGGACAACAGCGCCTCTTGCGTGCGAGATTAGAACTTTTGGTCTCATGGATCATCGAATACGTGCTCCGCATATTTTTCTATAAAATATAATGTTTTCTTCGTCTTAAAATTCATTAAAAGGGTCAAGCCCAGCCCCGGGGCATTAGGAAATACCTGTGGTATATTAATAAACTAAAAGTGAGTGATTGCTGTGAAATCATGCTGCCTGACAATTCGGACGACCTACCTACCTCGGACCGCTGTGCAAGATCCTCATTATTTTGGTAATGTACCAGTGCCACATTAATTATCCGTAACATAAGCATTGTTTATTTTTTAAGTCCTACAAATGAAAACAGTTACAGTATAAAATTTGCAAATGCTGCTCTCACGAAATCTGCACTAATTTCAAAAATATTTGTGAGAGATGTGGAGATACCGTCACCAATTAAAAGATAAATAGCTGAATTTGTTTAAATTCTTCCTTTTTTTCTTTGTTTTTAGTTCAGTTACGCATTAAAATATTTATTATTGTTAAGTACATCTCTCCTAACTCCGTGGTCCATCTCACCCACATAGTACGGGTGAGATGGACTTCGACGATTTTTTTAAGATTGCCAAAACAATATAGGAAGGTTAATATTTTTCTTAATTTTTTGTAATGGTAATGTAGATTAATAAATAAATAAATAAAATAAATATTCACGGACAAATCACACATGGTCATCTGGCCCCAAAGTAGGATTCCCTGTGTTATGGGTTACCAGAGACTGATATACATACTTACTGATATACATACTGATATAACTTTAAATACATACATATATAGATATATTTAACAACCAGACACAGAGCAAACAAATTTGCTCATCACACAAATGCTTGCCCTGGGTGGGCATCGAACCCACAATCCTCGGATCAGTAGTCAAGGGCACTAACCACTGAGCCACCGAGTCAGTCGAATTCAGTCAGTAGAATTACTTTAATCTGATTTTTTTTTTGTTTTATTTACTTCTTATCAAAATTTATAGATCCGCAACAAAACGTGGTCCATCTCTCCCGGAAGTACCCTAAGGTAACGCATACATAACGATAGCTGATTAGATTCTCTTTGGGTTATATCTTTGTGAAGAAAGGAGAATAAATATGAATGAAGTGCACAGGTTACACCAAGGAATGGGTTGTCTTTTCCAAGGAGGTTTTAATGCTTAGAGTAATATAATCCCAAGCCATGTAATCTACTTATGGTAATATTAAAAAAAACTTACCCATGCGTACGTGTGCCTTTCTAAATATGGTGTACCCATGTATTTTGTTTTTCTGTGACGGTCGTTTTTTATTTTACCTGTTTTCTCACAACTGTATTGAATAATGTCGAATGATACATGGGTGTAAAAGGAAATTATGCGGCTCGGGCTTGCAAATGTCACTCGTTTGTTATTTAACTTTTTATCATAAAACCATAAAAACTATTGTGATATGATTTGACGTTATATTTATATATTAAGCAAATTACCAAATGGCAGTTGAAAAAGACTTTTGTGATGTTAACCTTAACTAAACTGTGACATTTATTTGCTAAAGCCATTACGGAAGGAACAGAAAGTGCCATTAACATAAAGAAAAGAGAAACTACTTTCAAACTCAATATCAGAATCTTTTGTGTAGCAAATCTACTCTCGAGACCCTCGAGCCGCGGCCATCCGTTAACACATTGATTATACATCAAGGAAAATAAAAAGAAAATAGCGCCACGAAAAAAGCCCGTAACGCAACGATTTCAATCAGACAAAACGTTTTTGCGTTTTTATGATGGCACAGCATCGGCGACTATCTCGTCCCGCAACAGATTATTTCTCATTTGATTTATGGCGGCTGAATCTTCCAACGATATTATGTTTTGGTCATCCATTCGATTCCTATTTGAATGCTGAGCACCGAATGGGGTGGTATGAGACGGGGTGGCACTCGTACTATATTAATCTCAAATCCATTTGTTGTAATCTGCATTGGATATTGAAGAGTTACAGTGCTGGTGTTAAGGTCGAATTTCCTTTTGTAGGTGGAAGAGTTAGGACGGTTCAGAGATCACCAGCCGATAGAGGTGAGAGATGAAACAGTAGCATCGTATTCATTTCAGCGACGTATAACGCCGTCCCCCTTACACGCCTTGCGGGATTCTGCGGCCCTAGTATGTATCAGATTTGGGTTTTATCGTTTTATTGCTTATTCTTTTTAGATTTTCAGCGGCGAAGGCATATCATTTTGTTTTTAATGCGAGACATAAATAACTGCGCAACGAGTCACTGACTTTAAGTAATGGCGCGTTTAAGGAAATGTACGGAAGCGGGCACTGTTTGTTACGTAGTAATAGGATACGGCTATAGTTACCAGTTTTTTGGGAGTACATTAAATTTCCAAAGATATAATTAAGTGTTTGAGTCAGTGCCAAAATCACGTGTTTAAGTTAAGAAAGTTGGTGGTTGAGAGTTATCGAAGTTCAGAGGTGGTAAATCGAAACCTCCATAAAGTTTGGAGACGATTAGAAAACTTCAATCATACATAATTTCCGTTCGAACTTTTAAAGAAATTGGCGTTCAATTTCTCGAAAGTGATTTTAAAGAGGGTTGGGGTGATTTGGTTGAGTGAGTATTTTGCAGCGGAATATTTTGTCGTTGGTTGGCCGCAGCGGCATCTGGCGTAGGTCCAGTCGCCTGATGACAGCTTATGAATATTTTTGGCAAAATTCGCTACTTTTTCCATTGAAGCGCCGTTTCTTATTTAACATTTTGTGCAAATTCCTGCTTTTATATTTGCGTCGTTCTCTTCGTCGTTTTGTCTACTGTAAATAGAGCGATTTGTATTTTGTTTACAGTTCGTTGAAATTGTACAACTACTGTTTTTTTTCACAATTGGTAAGCCCTTGGCATCATCTCACCTGATGGTAAGTTGACGATGATGCCGAAGATGGAAGTGGGCTTACCAAGATTCCCAAAATAAATGGAGAATTGGCTATCTTATTTTCAAGCCGGAACACACCAATTTAGTTAATACTGATGTTTGGCGGTAAGAATAGGTGTAACTGGTAATGCCGGCTTAAATAATGCCCTACCATCATCCAAACCGAGTCTTACAACTTGACCCCACCAGGAATCGAACCCGCGACCTCCTGTGTGAAGCGAACGGACTACCCATTACGCCACGGTGGCGGTTAAAACTTTCTTTACTCGGCTTTCGTTAGTCCTTAAACAATTATTAACGTCCCCACTGTTGGGGCTGGGGTCTCTTCCCAAACTTGGGGAGTTTAGGGAACTCCACAAAGGGGGGTTAAGTATGGGTTCGTCTCTATGATGATAGTGAGTAGTAACTTTATTCACCAGAAAAACTTGTCTTTACGAAACATAAAATACACGTGTTTTGTACCTTTTGGAATATTTAATAATAATTTGACGTCTATCTATCTGTGTAAACCTTTTTTCAAAATTTTAAGCCCAGTAGTTTCAAAGATAAAGGGAATGGGGGGAGAGGGGAGGGAGGGGCGAATGGTCAATTTCGTCTAACTTCCGAAATAACTACTAAACTATGTATTTTTAAATTATAAAATTCTCATTACAAAGTCCTTTCATAATATGATACATCACACGATAAAGTCTGCAAATTGTTTTTTTTTTTTAATTTTTCTATTTATTACCCCAAAAGATGCGCCTTTGTTTAAAGTTCACTTATATACATTAAGTTTTCGTCTTTGAGTCGATGATTTACATATGTATACTAAACTTCGACTCAATCGATCCGATAGTTCGGGGAAAATTCACTGTGACAGACGCACGGACAGACACACGAGTGATCCTATGGTGGTTCCATTTTTTTCCCTTTTGAGGTAGGGAACCCTAATAAAAACAGATAGAAAATAAACTTAAAAAAAACTTCGTCACAGTATGATGAAGAAAATACTCCTATTTATTCCCACTCTGTAATAAAATGTAACTGTATATGTTATTATTTCCTCCTGTTATCAGAGTAATGAAGTTTCAGAATTATGTTAACACTAGCTTTTTTATCTCAATTGGTAAGCCCTTGGCATCATCTCACCTAATGGTAAGTGACGATAATGCCGAAGATGGAAGTGGGCTTACCAAGATTCCCCAACGCAATGGGATTTAACTATCTTTTCTTCAAGCCGGAACACATCAAGCTGTTAACACTGATGTTTGGCGGAAAGACTTAGATAAGATGGTGGTAGCTAGTCATGCGGGCTTAGAAAATGCCCTACCGAGAACCAAACCGAGTCTTACTTACAAGTTGACTCCACCGGGAATCGAACCCGCGACCTCCTGGTGTGAAGCGAATGGATATGGTTTTTATGACTGTCTTTTAGGGTGAGTGGTGCGCGAGCCGCAAGCGGCACGCCAGCGTTTGCATGAGTTTTCTCCAGATCCCTCAGGAACTATTTCAAGATTTCAAGATTTTTGTTCAAAATAGGTGCACATTACACTCTTTTTGATAGTCATCAAATAATAATAACGAAATAAACAATCATTAGATAATGACTTAAAAATCATTGATATAAAACTGATTAGGTATGTCCTAAGAACATGAAAAAATTTTACAAGAGAAGTTATACATTAAAATCATTGAAAGTCATTAATGCCTTTGACAAGAGAGGCCAGTTCACACGGACAGCACCCGGTCACGAGTACCTACCTATAACGCAAGTTTCAGCCATATTGGGCTATTCTGATTATCAGTCTATGTCACTTCCCACCCCCTCAATCAATTCTATACAAAAACAACTTCAATCCGTTGCGGAAATGATAGTTTTGCCCAGATCACTCGGGAACTATGTCAGGATATGATAATTAGTAAATTATGTAATTTACCACCCCCTCAACCATCTCTGTGCAAAAATATTAACAATCCATTGTTCCTTTGCAATTTTAAAGAAAATAACTAAAACAAAGATATTTTTTTTGTTTTCCTTCAAGAACTGCATCAGGCTATTTTATGTTTACGGGATAAAAAGTAACCTATATCCTTTTTAGTGACACAGGGTACCTGCATGCAAAATTTCATCAAGATTGGTCGAGTTGTTGAAGCGTTAAAAGGTAACAAACAAACATATTTTTACATTTATAATATTACTAGCTGTCCCGGCGAACTTCGTACCGCCTTACATTACATTCCACTGCCCTGCCCTACCCTACACTACCCTACACTACACTACACTACCCTACCCTACACTACCCTACCCTACCCTACCCTACATACACTACACTACACTACCCTACCCTACACTACACTACACTACACTACACTACCCTACCCTACACTACCCTACCCTACCCTACATACACTACACTACCCTATCCCATCTCTCAAGTTGGATCGAACTGCACATGGTGTGCGAATTTTATTATAATCGGTTAAGTGGTTTAGGAGTCCATTGAGGACAAACATTGTGACACGAGATTTATATTTAATAAGAAGATAGTAAGGATAGGTTCAAGCAAAGCAAATAAGCAAATACTTTAGCAAGTATAAAAAGATTTTCGGAAACAGGCTTACTAATTCTATCTCAAACCCCGCGGAGATATAACTACGATTTACCGGCAAGGCGTTTCCATTTCTATAGGAACCAGCTGAGAACTCAGGCGCCGTGATTTATTTTCTTTTTACAGACAGAAGCACTTGCTTTTTTACTTTTAAATTCTATTTATCCGGCCAGATTTACATAGATTGATCCGATAAAATACTTATTCAAATGAACGTATGCAACGTGTTGCCACTACAATAGCTTAACCCGTAGCCGAAGCTGATAATGGAATTAGTTATTACTACTCCCCGATAGATGGCGCTACAGGTAAGTCTTAGTCAATAAGAATATTTTATGCATAGCTTTTTAATTTCGAATAGTTGGACTTGTATATTATTTAAGCAATATCTCTATCTTCGTGTGGCTGATGACCGTGAAATTCCAGATATAAAGTACGGGCTGTTGTCTGGGTGTTGCACTTTGGTACCAATATGGTACACACGATTTCGTGTAGCACGTTATAGACTTACATCTACAGAAGACGTGTATCTACCTATAAACATGTTTGTCAAATAAAAGTCAAAGAGAAAATTAATTGTCTTATAATTCGTTTACATCTTAAACTAACCACGTAAAGTTAAGAGTTGGTTTTTCTAAACTTTCTTATAAAATTTGCAAAATGATCAAATTAAATGAACCATAGAATTGATTTAAATATTCCGCAACGTTTCATGGTCCTTCGAGCCAAGCGGAGCGCTACCCTAGACCTGGTAATTTAGTACCTACCTCTCGCCGCATGGGGCGCCACGATCGCCCATTGTTTCGTCCTCGCATCACTCTAACTTCGGCAACGCATAAATTTCGAAATCTTTTGTTTTATCTCCGTAACGTATGGACACTGCGAAGTGACTCCGTATGATATCTGAACATTCGTTTTGCCTTTATTAATGAAATATGTCGCTTGCTACACGCGGGTGGGGTTTATTTTATTATTTTAGTTACCATTTGTTATCACGATTTTATCTCTTATAGAACAGGGATACATCGAAACGTAAGTTATGGATGCATTGTTCCGGCGATGCTATGTTATATTATGAACAATGGGGATGAATTTTTAGTTGTGATAACTTAAGTTGTAATTTTTATGCCCACAGTTTTTATTAATATACGGAGAGCCGTAAATTAAATTAGGTATGTTTTTGAAGTGAAAACTTCTTTAGGTACGTTGGGCATTTTTGAGATGGGAGAAAAACCATTGAACTCGCGACACTGTAACGTAATGTAACCGACACCCTTCCAGGAACACTCGCAGGTTTAAAAATTAAATAAGCATTTTTGAGATGGGAATAACCATTGAACTCGCGACACTGTAAGGTAACCGTAACTATACCAGGAGAACTCGCAGGGTCAAAACTTATAAAACTGTAAAAAGTTTTCACTTCCGTCGGAACTCCCGGAGTTGTAAGGTTTTTTTTTATTTAAAATTGTCTATGTTTTTGTTTTTATCATCACGTCTGATGGTAAGCGATGATGATGCCGAATATGAAAGCGGGCTCACCAAGATTCCAAGAGGCAATGGGGAACTGGCTATCATTTCTTCAAGCAGGAACACATCAATGCTGTTAACATTGATGTTTGGCGACAAGACTTAGATAAGATGGTGGTAGCTAGCCAGGCGGGCGTAGGAAATGCACTCACATTAACTAAACCGAGTCTTACAAACTTAGAACCCGCGACGTCCTGATGTTAAGCTAATAGACATAACCATTACACCACGGAGGCGGTTAAAACTCAGTATCTAATCAACCAACATAAGGCATTAGACTTGGCACATTGTTACTAAATGCTTACAAACAATAATGAAATGAAATTGATGATGTCAGAATCGTTCATTCCAATAAACATTAAAACTAGTCTTAAAACATGTTTGTTTACAAGAAACTCATTTCGGCTTTAATTCTGGTGGGAGTGTTTAATCCTACTTTATGAGAAAAGCGTGTAAACATCTTAAAACGTGGGTTATCTTTAGAACTGCCACGCCAATCCTGAGTTAATGATCCTTCCTAAAATTTCTTCAGTACAAAATTAAACATTCTTTCATTGAATGAATCTCCCCTCTATATTTATAAAGTTTGTAGGTGCCAAGTTTCAAAATTATTTCCAAGTTAAGGGGCAGATAACAGGAGCTGCAATCAGTAAAAAACTAAATATTCGCTTTTTTATTCTTTAACGAAATTTTTAAACGACGAACATTAACAATATGTACTCTATTCTTAATAATTGTCGTATATAAGTTTCATTAAAGTATTATTCGGGGAGTATGTATTTTTCACTGATGGCGCCAGTTAGCTAGGGAACTGGCGCCGCAATCAGTTAAAAACTAATTATTCGCTGACTACGAGTTTTGACAATAAAATTAAATTTTAAGAACAGTTATTGTAGTTTATTTAGAAATTGTTGACTTTCTAAAATATACGAGTAACGAACTATATTTCACAGAGTTGATAATTTTAAAATAAAATTTAGTACCGTATTCTTATTGTTTAAAAGTTTCGTTAAAGCATTATTCGGGGAGTAGTTATTTTTTCACTGATGGCTTCGCTAGTTGGGTAGAGGGATCCCCTTGAGGTGGTTCGATAAATATAATACTTTAACGAAATCTTTAAACGACGAACATTAAGAATAGGTACTCTTTTCTTAATGTTTGTCGTTTAAAAGTTTCATTATAGTATTATTCGGGGACTAATTATTTTTTCACTGATGGCTACGCTAGTTGGGTAGAGGGATTAAGGTGGTTCGATTAGTACACTAACGCCACAAATAGAAAAAAAATACTCTTCCTTATGGACTTTAATCGAAATAATTAAGTATCTTGCGCATATTATTTATAGGGGAACTATTGTGTAATTGTTATTTTATAAGTGTAATAATTAGCAAGAAGTTAGTGGCCACTTTTGACAATAGCCAGTTCCCCATTGCGTTGGGGAATCTTGGTAAGCCCGCTTCCATCTTCGGCAACATCGTCACTTACCACCAGGTGAGATGTTGTCAAGGGTTTACCAATTGTGAATAAAAATAAATAAAAAAAATATATCGACAATCATAACTTGTTGTAAATAGGTAAAGTTATACAACAACAAATTTTTAATTGTTGTTGTATAACGTAGTGTAGGCAGGCCTCCCACTGGGTGGACCGATGACCTGGTGAAGGTCGCGAGAAGCCGCTGGATGCGGGCAGCGCAGAACCGGTCGTCGTGGAAATCCTCGGGGGAGGCCTATGTTTAGCAGTGGATATCCTTCGGCTGATATGATGTATAACCATTTACCCCTGTATGCGCGCAAAATATACTCAATGATTTCGATTGAAGTCCGTAAGAATGAGTAAATTATTTATTTTTATTGGCATACCATTTGGGCCTGTGGCGTCATCGCTTTTTAATATTTGAAAAATCATAAAAAATAACCAGTGATTAAAAAATATTCAAATGATGTACAGTTTCATAAAAATACATTTTCTTCAATGCCAATTACAGCATAAGAGCTCACCCCCCCTAATCAGATATGCAAAATAAATTCATTAAACTCTATACTAATTTTCTGCGAGAGCAGCCAATTCGTCACGCACCCTCAACCCTTCACTGACCGGGGCCGGTCTATGAGACCCGTTGTGCTAAATCTAAATGAACGCAATAATTGCTGCCCCATGGCCTTCGGGCGTCATCACGTTTGACATGGTCGGAGAGAAAATAGTGTGTAGTGTTAAGTCGGTCATTATGAATGATACATACCTTATAACTCAATTTGAAATTTAGTCAGGATGATAATTTTTTTTTATTAATAATTTGAGTACGTTTGGCTGCACCTCAACTGACGGTAAGTGCCGATGCAGCCGAGCAAGAATAAATAGTGCCTATAATAGATCAAATAGTGCCTATTCGTGTGTGCCTATTAGTAAATTGCTTTCAAAATGAAATACAAGCTAACTTTGACCAAAATTAAACTATTGCGAAAAGTAGGTAAAAGAAGGGTTTTATAAGTTTGACGTCAATATCTGTGTGTGTGTCTGTCTGTCTGTGGCATCGTAGTTCTTAAACGGATTGACCGATTTTGATGCATTTTTTTTACGTGAAAGCAAGTTTCCTTGCGGTGGTTCTTTAGCTATATTTGGTAAAAATCGATCTAGCAATTTGAATATCATCAGCTCTTATCTAGGTGATGAAGGGATGTGGGCACCAACTTACAGCAGAAGCATCATATTGGGCTCATTGGAATAGTCTCAATGAATAAGTGTTAGATAGAATATAGTAACGTTGACCTGATGCTGCATCATCTCCTAAAGGAATTTGCAGGAAAAACAACTTCTTGCCAACTTACAGCAAAAGTATCGTGTTTGAGGTTCATAAAGTTTAAAAAGCATAAAACTTAAATTAAAAATTTATAAAACCCCCGATAACAAAACCCTCTATAAAGTAGAAAATAATATGTTTTGGCCCTTTAAGTTTTAATATACTTATATTTTAATCTAAGAGTCGTCGCGTTGGGGGACCGTTAAGTATAAATAAAATAAAAACATAATACAACTGTTTTATTTTACTACAATTAATTACTAATAATTTCACAACTTAGCGGGCCCCCTACACGACGACTCTTAGATTAAAATATAAGTATATTAAACTTAAATGGCCAAAACATATTATTTTCTACTTTATAGAGGATTTTTTTGTCGGGGGTTTTTTAAATTTTTATTTAAAATTTTAAACCCTCTTTAAAAAGGAGGATCTTAACTGATTGTGAATAGACTTTAATAAAAAAAAAATATTCTATAGTTTTTTTATCTGCAATTGATAAGCCCTTGGCATCATCTCACCTGATGGTAAGTGACGATGATGCCGAAGATGGAAGCGGGCTTACCAAGATTCCCCATCGCAATGGGGATCTGGCTATCTTATCTTCAAGCGGGAACACATCAATGCTGTTACCACTGATGTTTGGCGGCAAGACTAAGATAAGATGGTGGTAGCTAGCCAGGTGGGCTATGAAAATGCCCTAACACCAACCAAACCAAGTCTTATAAAGTTGGACCCGCCGGGAATTGAACCCGCGACCTCCTGGTGTGAAGCAAATGGACTCACCATTACGCCACGGAGGCGGTTAATGCTTTTAGAATGGTCCCATATCGTTAATACCCCATAAGCGTCCTCATTGCTGGGGCTTACGGGTCTCTTCCCAAACTTGAGAAGGTAAGGTCATACTCCACACACGGGGGCCAAGTCCGAATTAGTGGAGGTTTGAAGAACTAGTGCCTCACTATCAGAAGTTTTCAAGCTGCTTATATGCATTCGGCATAGCAACCGGCACCAACGACTTAACCCGCCTTGCGAATCATGGAAACGGTCGAGAAAAAATCCACTCACAGTCAAACCTATTCAGTTAGTGACCGAGCCTCATGTCAGTTAACCTGCGTAATTGAACCAACCACACAAGTCGCACTAAGCTACGACCGCATTTCATATAAATTGTATTAAATTTGATAAATTAACAAAAATATAGCAAAGTTTTTGTTTTTGCGATTGTATTCGGTTGCTTTTAACGTTGCCAATTATTAGACGAAGAGTTAATAGCATCAATTCTTTGTGTATAAAATAAAAATTGTAACGAAAGTTTTTCTAAAGATGTCGATTTAAACTTCAATTTGCGACTTGAACAACGCATCCAAGTATTAACGCATCAAAATCTGTTCCCGACCGCCCCTCGTTAACAAGCAAGGGTGACATAATCGTAGAAACAAATCTGGCTACTGCACTGCATGTAAATGATGATGATTAATTTGTTCGCCAAATGACAAGAAGGGTTAAAGGTTCGATAGACCCTCCCTTTCGGCAGTTCGCAGTTCGCCACTTATCCGGGGAATTCGGAGAATTTGAACAGTTTAATTTGGTGTTCGTTCAGAAATGTTTTGTAATGTTATCGTAAATTACAATAGGGATGACGAATGCTAGTCATCTGAGTTACTTTTTATCATCTGTAAAAACGAAATTTTGTTCTAAAAATGTTTGAAATACCTAGGCGTGACGTCATAGTTTAGCACCGTCATTTCAGTACTCATTTTGTGATTTTAGTCACTTAAAAATCGAAGAATTGATGGGAAACAAAACGAGTAAGGTTTCCGAAGTTTAAGTAGGGGGGCAATTTAGTGATCTAGAGTTCTTAATTTATTTCTGATGCTGTCGTCATCCCTATTATCAAACCAAATCGTCCTGAAATTGATCACAAAGTATAATGTGAGAAAATATAAAAAAATTGCTTTTAGCAATAAGACCGCCTACTGTACACTATAATATATAATGTCCCTTTGTAGTATGTACGAGTATGTTAGCTTTACGAAATTGTTTTTTAAATAAAAGTGCGTGACGAAGTAATCCTTTTTTTTTAAATCTGTTTTGTATTTTCTTGTTTTAATATTGTGATTATGTTTTTAATTTTTTGACTTCGTTTTGCAATTCTGTCCTTTCATATCTCACATCTTTTTTTGGTATTATATTCTTTTCATTTTGTTATTTTGTAATTATATTTTCAAATTTTTGAGTTCGTTTTGCGATTCTCGTTTTTCATACCTTTTGATTTTTTGCGTTTATTGAATTTAGTTTTGGTGGTAAAACACATTATTTTAATAATTTGAACCCAACATTGATTTAAATCAAGTCTTCTAAAATTTATTTGTGCCAGCTAAGTCGCAAAACGGAGAGCGTGTCTGCAAGTGTATTTATTACGGTTTGCTTTGAAATCTCATTTTCAATTAAGCCTCTACTGGAATAAATATTTGTTAGAATGTTTCATTCCTACTTAGAAAGAAAATAAATCATTAGCAGCAAAAGTTTCAAGTCAAATTGTATAATAATTTTCGAAAAACCTAAAAACTTTTGAGTACAAGCTTTTAATATTGCATTGTCACGCGATATACATATGCATGCAAAATTTCAGCTCAATCGGAAACCGGGAAGTGGGTCAAAATTAACTTGCAAAATTTCACCCGAACAAACATACATTACATTTCAACTTAAATAAAAGCTTTAAAAATTGACATAGCAAGTATACGTAGTTCATATGAAATGGCTGTAAGAGAAGAAATTAAACTCATTCGTTCAAGTTTAAATTACTTGCACAATTTCGGACATCCTCATCAGTATTTCGGCTCGTTTCCGAACGCACTTTCGCTGTTACTGTTCTGTTCCATGCCGTTTGATTGCCTTTGTGCCTGAGTTTGATGGAGTGAGATATTTCCGACTCCCGTGGTATTAATTACAATTTTGAGAACTTCAGCGGACGGGACGGCGTTTTAGAATTTCGTTACGAGCGCTCGTGTCTTTGATCCCTGATTGGGGCGATTTTTAAATTGCATCTGTTATGTTTGCTATTATTTCTGCTTTTGTCGAACATGTTTTCAGAATATCCTATCCAGGAGTCACTTTGGTACCTAAAAATCAATATTTTTATTACTTGCAAAAATGTAATGAGCGTCGGTGGTGTAATGGCTAGGGCCGCTGGTTTCAGTCCGAGAGGTCGTGGTTCGAATCCTGCCACGTACCAATGTGTTTTCGAATTAAGATCTCATTAGGTACGTTTATGAGCGGGACGTACATGAGCTGATAAGATGAATGAATGATATGAATGATGTACCTATTATAACTATACTAATACTTCTGTTTACTCTTGTCCAAAAAAAGTCAATTTCTCTTTTTTTTATTAAAAATTTGAGTGCGTTTGGCTGCACCTCACCTGATGGTAAGTGCCGATGCAGCCGAGGATGTGACACGGAAACTCAAAAAGTGCCTATTCACTCTCGTCTTAAAGATTGCTAAATTATACGAATCGGGGAATACAGACTCATATTCTGTATCTAAAACAATTATCATCATTATTCAAACAACCTAGTTAAGGCGAAAATCCCAGGCACGTGTTTGACAAGTTTGTTTCAAAGGTCACAAGAGTAATTTGTTAACGTACACCAAAATAGAAAGAATTTTGCGCCTTTAAAAACTAAAAGGGAGGCAATCATTTAGCGTTGGTCTTGTCAGCGATACCCGGAGGGCTTCCCAGTGTTCCTGCAAACATTTGTCGCAAAGAAACTAGGCGACCCTAGAGCCACAAACGAAAAGTTCTATGCTAAAACAAAGTTTCAGAAGAAACACTATACTCTTGGTAAGATTGGGTACAGAGTTATAATATACTTATACAGGGTGACTGGTTAGACTACGGACGCTTTTAGGAGATTAATCAGAAGACGAAAACTGAACAACTTTTCCCAGGGCACCAATGGTCAATTCGTAAAAAAAAAATTTGTTCTTCTCATACAAAGTTGGTTAATAAGCTGACCAATTAGTATGGAAAGTCTGGTTTTTTTTGAGAACTTTTATTGTTGTTCAGTTTCGTCTTCTGATTCACCTCCTAAAATGCGTCCTTCGTCTTACCAGTCAAATCTTCAATGTTTAATCCGAATAACTGCTAACCGATTGCTTATAAGCATCACCACCGTGCTTTGTCGGCAATCGGATACAAATGTATGCTATGTCTCTTAGGGGATCAAGACGGATCTAACGAGACCTACTCGCACTCCAAAATCCATCGAGCCGTTAAGGCCTTAAGATGGGTCAAATGACAATTTTCAATTCAAATAATTAAAAGACTGTGTAAAGCTATCACCATGGCAAAATATATAAGGTCTAACAAAATTAGCTGAAACTATTTTAACTGGTGCTTCTACCCATGAAACTGAACAACTTTCCCCATGGCACCCATTGTCAAATAGCAAAAAAGTTTTGAACTTCCCATACTAAGTTGGCTGATCAGCTGATCGAGTTATATGGGAGAGCCATTTTTTTTTTGGGATTTGACTATGGGTTTCACGGGGAAAGTTGTTCAGTTTCATGGGTAGAAGCACCAGTTAAAATAGTTTCAGATAATTTTGTTACACCTTATATAATATACATAAAGTAATAAAAGATCGATTTAATTCAAGACAATTTTAAAAATATTACCACTATTGATTTAAAAAATATACCGTAGACCCTTTTTTTGGCATTAATTGCAAAATTTCTCGAAAACAAATAGTTAATATTGAATGAAAACAACACACAAAAATCGGTGACTTTAAGAAATTTAAAAAAAAATATATTTGAAAGTGATGAATAGTAATAAAAAAAATGCAAAAATCGAGAATTAGGCGTTTGGTTTGAAGGTAACAGCCGCGTAGATTTGAACTTAAAATGAATAGATTTACGTTCGATATTATTTAAACACGTATCAACCTGCTCGGAATGAGTGATCCTAGAGCTTTACGACTACAGGCTCAGCCAAAAAAACACACATACTTATTATACATACACTTGTAACAACTACCTACTACCTACCCTTCTCCTTGGGTAGTCAGGTAAAAATAAAAAATATTAAGGTGACCTATATGAGGTGCTACCTGCCTACTTTATAAGATTTCATATCAAACTCTTGATTCAATTCAATATACTGGGTGACTTTTAATTAGTTCTTGATAGCAAAGGATATGAATGTACTCGTGATAACAATCAACCTTCCCAAAGAAACTATATGTAAAATATGAAAAATATTTTTTAATCCTCGATACATGACAAATAATGAAATCGGCAAAAATATATAATGGACCAAAATTTTTTTTTCATATTTGACATATAGTTTTTTGGGGAAAGTTGTTTGTAATCACGAGTACATTTATATCCTTTGCTATCAACAACTAATTAAAAGTCACCCTATATTTATCAAAATAGGTAGGTGCAAATTACACTCTTTCTGATAGTCATAAAATAATAACAATGTCATTTGTGAAGAATCAAGAAATGAACAATAATTAGTTAATAACGTCAAAATTCAATCATTGATATAAACCAGATTATGTCATTAGCACATGTAAACAATATGACACGAAAAGTTATACATAAAAATCATTGAATGCCTATACCTAACAAGAGTAGGCCAGTGAACACGGACAGCATCCGGTCACAAATTAGTAAATAGTTACTTACCCGGTCACGAGTATAACGCGAGAGTCAGCCATCGCTTGATGCATGCATTATCATAAAATATCTTCTTTTCATCTTATCAGCTCATATACGTCTCCACCGAGGGGCTCGAGCCTACCCTGAATTAGGGTGATCAGGCCTTAGTCGACCACGCGTGCCCAGTGCGGGTTGGTCGACTTCACACACAACCTTCGAGTTTCTTCGGGCATGTGCAGGTTTCCTCACGATGTTTTCCTTCACCGTAAGAGTGGCGGATAAACGTACATATGAAATTGAAATTCGAAAACTCAATGATAATATATAAATTGCGTAATTCAGTAATCATAGCAAGCAAGCATACACACTCGAAGGACTATTTCTCAGAAACATCCTAATTCGAAGTCGTGATATCAAGTGCGTGGCGATAAAGGGGTAGCATAGGAAGGTATGGTTAAAGGGACCAGGGACAGTCTGGCTTATGATACCAAGGGTGTGCAGTTGCACGTACGGCATATGAGTTAGATCGACCCAAGATAATGCCGTTACTTAGAAAATGAGCACGAGCGCCACCGCACCGTTTCAGGGCAGGCTCCCAAAATTAGTGCATTTTTTCTAGAATATGTTGAGTCGGCCGCAAGCTTGCTGAACGTGAAAAACTACACAACCGATTCTTTGAACTATCTTCTTTCGTATGGCTAAAGCAAATAATTGAAAACGCTAAACACGTTAAAAAACCGACTTCCATCGTGCATCGCAAAGAATTCGAACAATTTTGCACTATTATTTTTGGTTTTTGTTAATTTTCTAATAAAGTACTAAACCGATTTTGATAAAATTTATATGGGACCACACGGAAAGTACTAGATTTCGAATAAAAAAAGAATCATCAAAATCGGTTCACCCAGTCAAAAGTTCTGAAGTAACACACATAAAAGAAATATACTCGTACAGTCGAATTGAGAACCTCCTCCTTTTTTGGAAGTCGCTTGAAAACACGATTTAAAGGTTTTCGCTCGATACTTTTTATTTTGTAAAACTATATAGTTATGAGAGATTATTGGATTTTTCTCCTAGATTACATAAGTTAGTCGCATTAAATAAATACTGACAGTAAGAGAATAAAGGTATTGATAAAACGGCTAAGACGAAATTGTTTTAGAATATTTACTAAGCTCGCAATAATCGAAAATGTGCATTTACGCCCGAAATAAAGGACGTAAGTCGCGGTAAGACACTCACGTGAAATTCAACTGTAAAGCTGATTCCATAAGATTAAATATCATAAATTAGTTGTTTAATGACCAACTAAAAACATACCTTCTAGACTTGATTCGTCCCTGTCAACACAACCTCGTCATCTACCCAAAAAAAACACATGCTTCGTTAAAACTAGTGCACGTGCGATGCTACGACGAGCCCGCACAACTATCACTGCATTTAGATAAACATCAGATTAATTTTACAAGAAACGTGTAAACCTTTGTTAACTTTAACTTAACTCTGTTGTCTAACAACCTCTTTAATATTAGCGGCACGCTCGCTACCGGTTATACCGTCTTTTTTGTTGTAAGCCCAGCTACGTTTAATTGTTACGACTACGCTATCATGAATTTAATCTATGACTTCATGGGAACTCTGCTTCGTTCCGCCATTTCATACTTTTGTCGGCACAATTTGGCCGGAAAGTGTAGTTTGTGTTTTCCTAGTAATGAATGAGATAATGCCGTGGTAATTGTCAAGCATAGTATGTCTGTTTTTATTTTTAACGTCATTATAGTCTTTATTGTCATTGTTAATGCTAACACGAACGTTTTTAATGACATCTCCTGTTAGATAAAAACAGCAATTTTCACGAAACAACATGCTTTGGGAAACAAATGTACGATTATCTTTGTTTACATTATTAAAGTTGGATACTTGGCATCTGTCTTCTAGGTTATTATGATCTTGCGTTTCCAAATGTTTCGTTTTATCGTTTAGTCGTAATCTGTTATTAATCAGGGTAGTTGTTTCATCATTTGCAACCAACAGTCTTACCACTGCTCAGGCAAAGTAAACATATTAGTACTAACATACAATGTGGACACTCCCTGCCGCTCTCTAAACTCCGACCTCACCCCCTCCGTCGTCCAAACTGATACAGATTGGTACTAGTTTGGTTCTCGAACGTATAGGATTTCGTTTGCTCCATCATTTGTTTATAGAAATGTCTTTTCTCGCTCTTTGTATGAAGTGTCCGGGGTGTTTCTTAGGTCTCTTGTCATATGTCAAGAGTGGTAGGCTTAAAGTTTTCAGACGGAAGTCATGTTCATATTAATCTCCGGAAAGGTTTTATAGTTTTTCTCCAATCTAGCGTCATGCTAGCCTTTGTCAGGATCTGATTACATTTGTTTATCATCATCATCATTATCATATCAGCTCATAGGTATACGTCCCCACCGAGGGGCTCGAGCCTACCCTGAATTAGGGCGATTGGGCCTTACTCGACCACGCAGGCCCAGTGCGAGTTGGTCAACTTAACACACAACCTTCGAGTTTCTCCGCAGGCGTGTGCAGGTTTCCTCACGATGTTTTCCTTCAAAGTGTTGGATAAACGTACATATGAAATCGAAATTCGAAAACACATTGGTACGTGGCAGGATTCAAACCACGACCTCCTCTAAGGTAGCGGCCCTTACCATTACGCCACCAAGCGTTTGTAGTTCGCAGTAATAAAAGTACCAGGTCGACCGAGCGATTCTCGAGTCTCCTGGACATGTGAACCGAAAATATTATTTTCTGAATTAATAAGTTTACATGCCAAAAACATAAAAAAACCCATGATATAAATCCAAAACGAGGTAAAAAAAATCTAAAAATAATTTCACATCTCAACCGAGATTCGAACCCAGGTCTGATTGGATCGGGGGCTAGCCTCGTAACCGGTTGCGCTGACTTGTTTCTTGAATGCTATGTTATATGTATACCCAAATATTTTTTTAAAAATTATTTTATTCATTTCGGAAAACATACAAATTTAATCATAAGTATATAAAAGAATAATAGGTATCTAAGAAGCCATTTTTAAGTTTCCGATATGATACCTATAGGCCTACATAGATCGATCCCCTCCCCCCCAATAAAAAATTCCATCGAAAACGTAGTAACTGTTTCTGAGATCTCAAAACATCATAATATCAGCCGAAGGAAGTCCACTGCTGGACATAGGCCTCCCCCAAGGGTTTCCATGATGACCGGTTCTGCGCTGCCCGCATCCAGCGGCTTTCCGCGACCTTCGCCAGGTCATCGTGTCCACCGATTGGGAGGCCTACCTACGCTATGTATTCCGGTGCGCGTTCGCCACTCGAGAACTTTACTGCCCCAAAGGCCATCTGTTCTACGAGCTATGTGCCCCGCCCACTGTCACTTAAGTTTAGCAATGCTATGTCGGTTACTGTAGTTCTCCTGCGGATCTCCTGATTCGATCACGCAGAGAAGCACGCTTCATCGCCCATTGGGTGACTTTGAGCCTTCTTATGAGGCCCATAGTAAGCAACCATGTCTCAGTTCCGTAAGTCATCACTGGCAACACACACTGGTCAAAGACCTTAGTAAAGTAAAGTTCTCGAGTGGCGACCGCGCACCGGGAAACGTAAACGTAGCTGATTCGATCACGCAGAGAAACTCCGAGCATATTACGCTCCATTGCCCTTTGGGTGACCTTGAGGCTTCTTCGGAAAACATACAGCTTTAATAACATAATAACATAGAGCTTTAATAAATAGGTATCTAAGAAGCCATTTTGAAGTTTTCGATATGATACCTGTAGGCCTATAGCTAGATAGATTTTTCGCCCCCCCAAAAACCCCATCGAAAACGTTACAGCTGTTTTTTAATATCTCAAAACATAATATTATACAAATATTGCTCGTTTAAGAGCATAGAAATATACTAGTTATATAAAGCATATCTCTGCTAGTAGGCACAGATTTGGACAGAAGGATCCGCCCGTCTCCTTATTTTGTTCAGATTTTCTTCATACATGGAAAAAGTAGCGCCATCTGACAAAACTCGTACGAACTAGCATGGGCGAGAGTTGACGTCAGTGCCACGCTAAAAGGACCTTGGTAGAATAGTCGCTTTAAAAATGCCTCTATTTAATTCGTTTACAAGAAAAAATACAATGTAAGGTTGTTTGACGATGAAATGATATCCCATGTTTCTTTAGTCTTTCTTTCATGATTTTTACAGCCTCTAACAACACAAAAAGGCTTTCCACCGCACTCTGCAATTTCCCGCAGACGACTGAGTCGCGAGTGTGCGAAACTTTCGATTTTCGCACCAATTCGCTGGGAGCATTAGTCGCGCGCGTTGGCCGGGTCCTTACGCCAGTAATATAGAAGTCATTGCTAGTAGGATGGATGGATGTTGCCGCTGGATGCGGACAGCGCAGAACCAGTCGTCGTAGAAATCCTTGGGGGAGGCCTATGTCCAGCAGTGGACGTCCTTCGGCTGATATGATGATGCCTCTATTCCGTAATTCCATTGCAATCGTAAAATCGTATTGAGTGCGTTTAAAACTTCAAATTCAGCAAATAAGAAAATTTTATTATTTTATTTATTATTACAGATAAACAATTGCGTTCGATCACGCAGGTTAACTGACCATGAGCACGGTCATTATAGCTCGCGCCAAACTTTATTACGGCTCTGAAGTTGGTCGCAAGAAGCGTTGCAGTACGATAGTGTGTACTTTGCTCGATCATAAAAAATCCTAAAAACAGGTCTAAAACGTGTAAAAAAAAGTTTAAAACAAATTGTTTATTAATAAAATTTCTAAAGGAGACTGGGCACAAGTGGTCCGTGAACCAATACACATACCGTTGATGTATCGTTGTAGGAATACCTCAACTACATCCTTGTGCAAAGGGGCATCAAAATCTAACCCGGCAGTTTTGAGAAAAAAAATACTTTAGATTACTATTATTTTGCTACTTTTTGTTTGAAAAACGTTTTAGTTAAATTTTTTTTTCCACTGTATGTTACTGAACAAACAATTGCAAAAACATTTTGTATTTTGAAAAAAATATTTTTTGTTCCTACATTAGTACTAAGAACCTAAAAATCTGTATAATTATAGACATTTGAGATGGCAAGTGACTTGCAGGGAAAATAATAAGACATATATAATACAGTGAAAAATACTCCACTAAAACGTTTTTCAAACAAAAAGTAGCAAAATAATAGTAATCTAAAGTATTTTTTTCTCAAAACTGCCGGGTTAGATTTTGATGCCCCTTTGCACAAGGATGTAGTTGAGGTATTCCTACAACGATACATCAACGGTATGTGTATTGGTTCACGGACCACTTCCCATACAAATGTGCCCAGTCTCCTTTGCTCATAGTTTTTATATGGAGATATTTCTTTTTAAGTACTACAGAGAATCTGCTAAATTTTAGTTTTTAAATTAAAGTCTTAAGAGACATAACAACGTAAAACATTGAAAAAGTGCAAAAGTGTGGTTATTGTCTTGACTCTTTACACGTAAAGGAAAAAAACAGAGACAACTGTTTTACAAATGCCTCGCCTTTAGCCATTGGTGCTGGTTACTATAACTAGATGTTGTTAGTGGGGTTCGCCACCAGCTCTAGAACTAATCCTGACTTGACCCTCGCGTGTGGAAGTAGATTATGACCATAAATGTTTCTGGGCTTTCTTTCCCAAGATTAAGAAGTGACTCATGCCTCAGTAGAGGGGAGGTGATAGGTTGTTACCGTATACGCTTGTGATGGACCTCAAGGAATCTGGAGCGAAGTAGGATAGGCCTGCATAGATATTATAATATTATCATCATCATCATCATCATCATCATCATATCAACCGAAAGAAGTCCACTGCTGGACACAGGCAAAATATATATATTAGTACTAACTTAACACAGGCCTCTCCCAAGGATATCCAAGATTACCTGATGGCCGCATCCAGCGGCTTCCCGTGACCTTTACCAAGTCGTCGCTCCACCGACTGAGAGGCCGCCCTATATACGCTACTTCTTCCGGTGTGCTGTCGCCACTCGAGAACTTTACTGTGAACAATTTTTTGTATATAATTAGTTGAGGGGATGGGAAATGACAAAATGTATTACTAATTAGCATAATATATTGAAATACTTCCCGAGGGATCTGGGGAAAAGTCATTTTCACGCTCGCGCACGTCGGCGTCGCAAGGGAGCAATGCAACGGGCTAAAGTTTTTTTTGTATATAATTGTTTGAGAGGGTAGGAAGCGACATAGACTGCTAATCAGAATAGCCCCCATACAGTTCCTGAGGGATCTGGAGAAAACTCATATCCACTGTCGCGAGCCGCTTGCAGCTTGCGCACCACTTACCCTCAAAGACAAAAATAAAAACTATGTCCACGCGGGTGAAGCCATGGGTAAAAGCTAGTATAATAATATACCTCACTGTAACTATACCTACATACCTAATACCTAACAGTAAATGATGAGGTTCGCGCCCAACTGGGAGCGTGTTCAGGCGTATCCATATTCATTATGGAACGAAGGGCCACCGCTTGCGGCTCGCGCACCACTTACCTTCAAAGAAAACAATAATAATTAAAAACGCTAAACACGTTAAAAAACCGACTTCCATCGCGACAACTTCAAACAATTTTGCATTATTATTTTGGTTTTTGTTAATTTTCTAATAAAGTACTACACCGATTTTGATATAATTTATACGGGACGACACGGGAAGTACTAGCTTTTGAATAAAAAAAGAATCGTTAAAATCGGTTCACCCAGTCAAAAGTTCTGAGGTAACAAACATAAAAAAAAACATACAGTCGAATTGAGAACCTCCTCCTTTTTGGAAGTCGCTTGAAAACGATGTCTACGCGGGTGAAGCCGTGGACAAAAGTTAGTGTAATTATATACTTCACTGTAACTATACCTACATACCTACTCGTAATACCTAACAGACAATGATGAGGTTCGCGCCCAACTGGGAGCGTGTTCAGGGTGTATCCATATTCATTAGGGACGAAGGGCCGCCGCTTGCGGCTCGCGCACCACTTACCCTCAAAGACAGCAATAAAAACGATATCCACGCGGGTGAAGACGTGGGCAAAAGCTAATATAATAATATACCTCACTGTAACTATACCAACATACCTACTCGTAATACCTAACAGACAATGATGAGGTTCGCGCCCAACTGGGAGCGTGTTCAGGCGTATCCATATTCATTAGGGCACGAAGGGCCGCCTGATTGCACAAAGGGCTCACTAATTCGCCACCGCGACTTCGTCCGCGCGATGAATTTAATTTATATACTTACTCAGTTACGTATATATTATGATTTACGCCTTTGAGCGCTTAAGGGTGGGCACCAGAGAAGTTGATAATGAAACCCGGAGCTTTTTTTTTATCCACAATTGATAAGCCCTTGGAATCATCTCACCTGATGGTAAGTGACGATGATGCCGAAGATGGGGATCTGGCTATCTTATTTTCAAGCCGGAACACACCAATGCTGTTAACATTGATGTTTGGCGGCAAGACTTAGATAAGATGGTGGTAGCTAGCCAGGCGGGCTATGAAAATGTCATACCACCAACCAAACCGAGTCTTACAAAGTTGACCCAGCTGGGAATCAAAAACCCACGACCTCCTAGTGTGAAGCGAATGGACCAACCATTACGCCACGGAGGCGGTGAAACCATGCATGATATTTAACCCTTTCACGAGCATCGCAACTTCGGCGAACAATCAGTGTGAGATTGTGCCCTGGAGCTTCACGACCTCATTCCCCCTCTCCATTTCATCACCGGACGACCAGGCGCGGAGTGCGGTCCCGCCCTTTGTCGTTGATGTTCCACCTTTACGCACGAAGCGTTTTGCTTCTTCGTTCATTATGCGAACGGCCAAGGAATGGAATTCCCTGCCTGCGTCTCTATTCCCCGATTCGTATAATTTAGGAATCTTCAAGTCGAGAGTGAGTAGGCACTATTTGAGCTTGCGTGTTACTTCCTCGGCTGCATCAGCACTTACCATCAGGTGAAGTGCAGCCAAACGCACTCAAATAAAAAAAAAACTGAACCTTATTCAAACTTAATATTGACACAGCATCCCTAAAAAACAAATTGCCAATTCTCGTGGAAGGGTTAATAATTTTTAACCGACTAAAAATAAGAACGTTATCAATTCGACCAGTACATGGTGTAACAATGTTGGAATTGCCAGTTCCCCATTGCGTTGGGGAATCTTGGTAAGCCCGCTTCCATCTTCGGCAACATCGTCACTAGTCACTACCACCAGGTGAGATGTTGTCAAGGGTTTACCAATTGTGAATAAAAAAAAATTCACATTAATCATTTCTGTTTATTCTATGTAGGCTTTTGAACAGGCGTGCCAATTTTTATAAATGTATGTATGTTTGTACACGTATTGTCAGAAACTGGAAACTGAAATGCAGTATGTATTTATTTTTTACACGTTTCTATGACTTTTCGAGGGTGCGCTTGCGGCTCGCGAGCTTGAAAAAGTAGCCTATGTGTTAATCCAGGTCCTAATCTGTCTACCTACCAAATTACAGCCAGATCCATTCAGTAGTTTTTGCGTGAAGAAGTAATAAACATACACACTCACACACTCACAAACTTTCGCCTTTATAATATTAGTGTGATTAAATTAAGTATCCACGACGACCGGTCCTGCGCTGCCCGCATCCAGCGGCTTCTCCCGACCTTCACCAGGAATGCTCGAGGTCACCCAAAGGGCGGTGGAGCGAGCTATGCTCGGACATATATGTGTTACGTTTTTAGAATTCTGTACCCAAAGGGAAAAACGGGACCCTGTTACTGAGACTTCGCTGTCCGTCTGTCACCAGGCTGTATTTCATGAACCCTGATAGCTCGACAGTTCAAAATTTTCTAAGATGATGTATTTCTATTGCCGCTATAAAAACAAATACAAAGTCAAAAATACAGAATAAAATAAATATTTAAGCGGGCTCCCATACAACAAACGTGTTTTTTTTTGCTTGAAATGGAAAACGGCAACAGGTAGACGCTTGAAAGATGCACAAATTATCTAGTTTTATTATTCGTTTTAAAAATAAATAATTAAAATAAAATAAATATTTAAGGGCTCCTATACAACAAACGTGATTTTAATAGATAATGGTACGGAACCCTTCGTGCGCGAGTCCGACTCACACTTGGCCGGTTTTTTTTGTATATATGGTCGAAGTGTGATACATACTAAAAGCCTCGCCAAGGCTCTGTTTCTAAACTCACACTCGTGTTTTAATACCCCTTATTATGCAACAGTTTTATAAACAACCAACTGTTAAATTATTAGCACTTAACTATTTGAAAACGCTAAACACGTTAAAAAACCGACTTCCATTGCAACAACTTAGTACATTTTTGCATTATTATTTTTGGTTTTTGTTAAGTACTAAACCGATTTTGATAAAATTTATATGGAACCACACGGGAAGCACTAGCTTTGAAATAAAAAAAGAATAATAATAATTGAAAACGCTAAACACGTTAAAAAACCGACTTCCATCGCAACAAATTAGTACATTTTTGCATTATTATTTTTGGATTTTGTTAATCTTCTACTAAAGTACTACACCGATTTTGATAAAATTTATATGGGACCACACGGGAAGCACTAGCTTTCAAATAAAAAAAGAATCATAAAAATCGGTTCACCCAGTCAAAAGTTCTGAGGTAACAAACATAAAAAAAAAAAAAAAAAAAAACATACAGACGAATTGAGAACCTCCTCCTTTTTGGAAGTCGCTTGAAAATCAGGTCACCCAGTCAAAAGTTATGAGGTAACAAACATTTAAAAAAAACCTTACAGACGAATTCAGAACCTCCTCCTTTTTGGAAGTCGCTTGAAAATACCAATAACAGTGATATAGTTAATATACAGTCCAATGAACGCAGGATTACAATAATGGTTGACTACAATAGTCTGATCAATAGATGTTTGTTACGTTCCGGGCGGGTCGCCTTAATTATTGAATTAGCATTTAAATGATTTCGGTAACCGTTCATTTGTAACTAATACAAATAGCTGGCTGCATGAATAATGTCCCGGGGTTCAGGCAGGACTGTTACGGATATGTACTTTCCTGATGCGAATATTAAACGCGTTATCATTTGAGGGTACACAAAAAAGAGTTGAAACTCAGTCAGGGCACACACTGGACACTTCATACAACGGTCCAGAAATGACATTTGAAAAAGCGAATGAAGAAACAAACAAAATGGCGGCGAAATCCTATACGTTCGACAACCAAACTGTAACCAATCTGAATCAATCTGGGTGACGAGGGGGTGAGGTCGGAATCTAGAGAGCGGCAGGGAGTATCCATACTGACTATGTTAGTACTAATATATATACCTTGGTTCAGGGTTTAACCTTAAGCTGCAGTACCATTGATGAATTATGTGAGACAGCATGTATGGTATTCATCATCATATCAGCCGAAAGACGTCCACGGTTGGACAAACGCCTGCATCCAGCGGGTTCCCGCGACTTTCACCGGGTCGTCGGTCCACCGTTTGGGAGGCCTGCTTACGCTACCTCTTCCGGAAGAACAAACAGGTATGTCGATTAAATGCCTGAGATCAGATAATGACAAAGAATTCTATAACAAAGCCTTCGATAAGCTGTTAAAATCAGCTGGTATAAAACATCAGAAGACGGTTCCATATACGCCTGAGCATAATGGCGTAGCGGAAAGGGTGAATAGAACTATTATAGAGAAAGCAAGTACATTGCTCTGTGAAGCGAATCTTAGCAAGAAGTTCTGGGCGGACTGTAGTTTATTTAAAGAATAGAAGCCCCACAAAGGCAGTAACAAATATGGTACCACAACACAGATTTGGACAGAAGGATCCGCCCGTATCCATATTTTACTCAGATTTTTTTCATACAAACAAAAAGTAGCGCCATCTGACATAACTCGTACGAACTAGGGTGGGCGAGAGTTGACGTCGTGCCGCGATATTTGTCGCTTTAAAAATTCGTTTATTTAATTTGTTTAAAAGAAAAAATACAATGTAAGGTAACTTAACGATGATACGACATCCCATGTTTCTTTTTAGCCTTTCTTTCATGATTTTTACAGCCTCTAGCTAACAACACAACAAGGAATTTTTATATGGAATATCCACGGAATATCTTTCCACCGCACTGTACAATTTCCCGCAGACGACTGTGTCGCGAGTGTGCAAAACTTTCGATTTTCGCATCAATTCGATGGGAGCATCAGTCGCGCGCGTTGGCCGGGTCCTTACGCCAGTACTAATATCTAAGTCATTGTACCACAAGAACTTTGGTCTGGCAAGAAAATTGACACATAAGTTTAAGGGTGCGCATGAGTGTGTGTAGAGATGTGCTGGATTAAGGGTGCGTGTTGGATAAGGTTGTATATGATAGTCTATAATCCACCACGTCACCTGGCAACGAATCAAAGTCATGTCCTCGTAACAAATTATAAAGATTGGTTTTATTAGCTGCGTGATATATAAATCTCTAAGAGATTCTGTAAGCTACCTTGATTCTTGTACAGGTATCTTTTTTTGATTCGATCACGTAGGGAAACTCCAAGTATAGCTCGCTTCATCACCCTTTCTCATAAGGCTCACAGTAAGCGATAATGTCTCAGAATATTACATGATTAATACTTTTAACCACCTCCGTTGTTTAGTCCATTACCTTCACATCAAGAGGTCGCGTGTTCGATTCCCGGCGGATACTAACTTTGTAAGACTCGGTTTGGTTGGTAGAAGGGCATTTTCTAAGCCCGCCTGGCTACCTATCACCATCTTATTATCTAGGTCTTGCCGCCAAACATCAATACCAATAACATTGATGTGTTCAAGCAAGTTCCCCATTGCGTTGGGGAATCTTGTTATGCCCGCTTCTATCTTCGGCATCATCATCACTTACCATCAGGTGAGATGATGACAAGGACTTACCAATTGTAAATAATAATAATTTTAAACAAAGAAAAAACGACTTCAAACAGGAAACTAAGGTTCCCCTCGATTTCGATGGGATACCATCATCAGATCCTGGTTTTCTTAGTACCTCCCTTGGGATTTCTCCTTTCCAACAAAAAAATAATCATAAAAATCGGTTCATACATGACGAAGTTATTCGCGAACACACAAAAAAAATATATTTATACGGTCGAATTGAGAAACCTCCTCCTTTTTTTGGAGTCAGTTCATGAAGTCGGTTAAAAATAATAAAAAAAAGTGTGTGTGTCAGCTCCGACGCACGACTGGAGTTTACTTCTTAAGTACGATTGTCTAAACAGGCACAAAACAGGGCTTGACTTTGGTTTTAAGTTTACTCTGCACAGTTTTTATAACTGATGGATGATTCCAATTTCCGGCCTCTTTTCTTAGCTGATGTGTCAGGTGTTTTAGCTCCCATGATCGCAGCTACTAATGATCCATCTGGTGTTTGGCAGCAACTAACCTAATATGCTTTGGATGCGGTTAAACAAGCATATCTTAGGTCATACCATAAAGGGCTCTTACATTGATTTCAAGTTGACTCTTCAATTAAATCAAGAGCATTTTTGTTAAGTTTCTCTTGTAATATTTCTAGTAATTTGTGGACATCATTCTTTATATCATCACTCGCTTGAATAAGGAAATGATGAAGTGAAAACTTTCTAACATCACTGTGTTTAAAGTCGTTCTGATACTTCAACAGTTCACAATTCATAATTTTCTTCTTTTTTGCTTTTTGAAGAAACTCGTGGAAAAGGTCTGTGCTGGTTTTGCACGTACCCAATAGCATCGTCACCATAAGATTCTCGTGCAGCCCTGAAAATGCAAACTAATTACTTACTGTAAACAAAATTTATTCTTTATAACCTAAAAAACTACAATTGAAAGAAAGACCATTATTTTGCCTTCGCAGGATTAAGGTTACTTACGTAGGTAGTGTTATATTATTTTATAGTACTTACATTGCTGTTTTTACATTTCTCAGCTCTGCAGAATAAAAATCGGGGTTATTTTTGAAGAACATTTCAATCCTTGATTGCGTACACTTTGGGCAAGTTTCTGCTATCTGCTTTCACAAAATCGACATCCATGATGGAGTGAAATACCAAACTATACGATGGAGATTGTAAAATATCACAAACTTTCAGTATATTTATAATCATAAATATTTTATACAGAGATATGCTATATATAAGGGGAGGTAGATAGGTTACATGCATCCTAAAAGTGAAGCAAAAAAAAGATGCCAATTGGCATCTCTTTTCATAGTAGCATTCGGTAGGTACCTATTATAATGTGTGTGTAAATGGATTCGATTTTCAAATGTAGTTTGTTAGTGCATAACCCATCTATGGTAACAAATCTCTGATTTTATATTATAAATATACTGAAATTATTTAAACAGATCAAAAATAGTAAAGGCGCGTCTCCTCCGACCTGTTTTGCAAAACAATACACAGATACAGTACAATTATACTCCCCGCGCGGGTGGAGAGGGGAAGGATTTGTTTCATTTTTCTACAACTGCCGTGTCGCGCACATTTTTTGTTTCAGAAACATTTCCCTGTAGCAGGAGACGGCTTGAGTATGAAAACAAATGTTTTTGTTTCATGTTTTCTGTGTAATGTTTCAAAAAAGCGGGCGCAGGAGACACGCCTTAAGACTGCAACAATGACAAAACGTCATCTTAGATTCAGCCAATCCTGACTGTTTTGTATCACGTGACAGAGGTGCGCACAATAGGTTGCGCGTAAAAAACGTAACGCGCAAAGAGAATATAACAAACTACGTTTTCGATCACTAGATTTTACTCCTCATATTTTTTTCATACCGGGCGCCTTATATGCAAATCGATTCTTAAGGAGTAAACTCCAAAAAATAAGGAAAATAGAAGATTGTTTACAGCATTGATGTACCTATTCCGGCCTGAAGATAAGATAGCCGTTTGCTCATTGCGTTGGGGAATCTTGGTAAGCCCGCTTTCATTTTCGGTATCATCGTTACTTACCATCAGGTGAGATTATGTCAAAAGCTTTCCACCGGTGGTGGATAAAAATAATAAAAAATCTATTGTAGCCTGTTTAAATTTTCGTAATAGCCTAACATAAAACAAATCCTCGTTTACACATATGCCTTGGTAATTCCTTGGCATCATCTCACCTGATGGTGAGTGACGATGATGCCGAAGATGGGAGCGGGCTTACCAAGTTTTCCCAACGCAATGGGGATCTGGCTATCTTATCTTCAAGCCGGAACACATCACTGCTGTAATGTTAACACTGATTTTTGGCGGCAAGACTTAGATAAGATGGTGGTAGCTAGCCAGGCGGGCTATGAAAATGCCCTACCACCAACCAAACCGAGTCTTACAAAGTTGACTTCGCCGGGAATCGACACCGCGACCTCCTGGTGTTAAGCGAATGGACTAACCATTACGCCGCGGAGGCGGTTAACGTACGCAATATGTTAAAACTTTCTATTGAATTAAACCGCGAACCTTTAAGGCTAGCCCTTAATGAGAATGTGAGGCATCCTTTGTTCCATAACGGCTGGTTTAAAGTTTGATAGGCTTGATGAAAGTTTCGTAATTAAATGTATGATGAAAGTTAACATGTTGCGTTTGATACTGTTTTATCACAATTAATTGGCTCATAAAATAGTTCAGCGATTAACAAAATGTATGTATTTATTAGTAAAATATGTATTTATTCATTTATAAGTAAAATATGTATTTATTTATTAATTAGTAAAATATGTTATTATTTATTTAATATCCAAAACAAATTAAAAAGAAGATAATTCAAAAACAGATTTAAAACAAACCAAAAAATACGACTTCTTCACAAAGGTCCTCAAATTAGAGGAATCGGGAAACACTTCTTATCAGCTTATATACGTCCCCACCGAGGGGCTCGAGCCTACCCTGAATTAGGGCGATCGAGCCTTAATCGACCACGCGGGCCCCGTGCGGGTTGGTCGACTTTACACACAACCTGCGAGTGTCTTCGCAAGCGTGTGCAGGTTTCCTCACGATGTTTTCCTTCACCGTAAGAGCGTCCGATAAACGTACATGTGAAATCGAAATTCGAAAACACACTGGAATCGGGAAACACTGACGCAGGTTAAAATATTTATAAAAAAAATTGCTACAAACGACATTGAAATCAACAAGTGTGACATGACATCACAATCTGAAAATAAATACAATTATTGCCGTACTTAGTTTTAACTGGTACTCCTATCCGCTTAAGGCTCCTCCGTCTCTAAAATTAGCAACTCGATTCACGATGTTTCAAACATCGAACTAAATAGCTTGGAAATAAAGTTATTGTCAGCTCGTAATGCAACGTGGCCGTTACGTCAATCGCTGCGGACGAATTGTGCAAAAATTGTGGTTTTTAAAATCTACCTACACTAATATTGTAAAGAGGAAAGTTTTGTATTTTTGTGTGTGTATATTTGTAATGAATAAACTCAAAAACTACTGAACCGATTTTAAAATTCTATCACCATTAGAATGCTACATTATCGCTGAGTAACATAGGCTATATTTATTACTAGAAAAAATGAGAGATCCTTGATAAAACTTCAGTAACGTAAACCAAGGTCTAAAAAAGGGCGCTTAAAAACTTTCATCGCATACGCTACGGAAACTATTGATGATAGATCAACAAAATATTCTACAATATAAGAGAACATATTAATAGCTACAAAAAACTTCGCGATACTATATGTCCAACTATTGTAGTTATTTCACTATAAGCACTTTTTACATTTTAAAATTTAATAAATAAACTAAACAAAATCAGACAATGATAACCATACCTTAGTATTAACCCTTATCCAAATAAATCATTTTATAATCAAAAATGTTTCGATACCTAATAAATAACCTTTTTAATTACTTAAATCGGACATTCCATTCAGAAGATATTAAAAATTTATGAAAATAAACACCGCCGCCACGCAATGACCAGTGCGACCCCAAGCAATGCAGCAGTAGCGTTGTTTGTTTGCATTGAACAGGCTCCGAAACTCCTGGACCGATTTAAAAAATTATTTCACTGTTGGGAAGCTACACTATCCGCGGTTGCTCTAGGCTATATTATATTTTCAAATAGGGATCCTTTCTAAAACTGTAACCCAAGGTGTGAAAAAATTACCTAAAAAATTTCTGCATTATCAACAAAAAGTAGTGTAGTGTAGTGTTGTGTGTAGTGTGAAGTGTGTAGTGTGAAGGGGGGTAGGGTGTAGTGTATAGTGTGTAGTGTATTGAAGTGTAATATAATGTAGTGTAGAATAGTGCAATGTAGTGTAGAATAGTGCTATTTAGTGCAGATTAGTACAGTTGTGTGCAGTGTAGTGCAGTTGTGTGCAGTGCAGTGCAGTTTAGTGTAGTGCAGTGCAGTGTAGTGTGGTGTAGTGCAGTGTTGTGCAGTGTTGTGCAGTGTAGTGCAGAGTAGTGGAGTGTAGTGCAGTGTAGTGCAGTTTAGTGCAGTGTAGTGCAGTGTAGTGCAGTGAAGTGCAGTGCAGTGTAGTGTAGTGTAGTGTAGTGCAGTGTAGTGTAGTGCAGTGTAGTGCAGTGTAGTGCAGTGGAGTGCAGTGGAGTGCAGTGGAGTGCATTGGAGTGCAGAGGAGTGCAGTGTAGTGCAGTGTAGTGCAGTGGAGTGCAGTGTAGGGCAGTGGAGTGCAGTGGAGTGCAGTGCAGTGTAGTGTAGTGTATTGAAGTTTAGTGTAGTATTAGGCGGTACGAAGTTCGCCGGGACAGCTAGTTATAAATAAAGTAAGAAAAATTTCCAAAAAGTAAGACAACAAAATAATTTTATATTGTTTTGTTAAGAAGTTCATATAACTAATTATCTTAATGTTTCGTTTAAAATTGCAGCAGTGCTATGGTTACAACTAGAAAAAAAACCAACCAAGTGCGAGTCGGACTCGCGCACGAAGGGTTCCGTATTATTAAAGGCAACAGATAATGTCTGTTGCCTTTAATAATTCGAGCAAAAAACGGCAAAAAATCACGTTTGGGTATGGGAGCCCCCCTTAAATATTTGTTTTATTCTGTTATTGGTATTTTTTGTTATTGCGGCAACAGAAATACATGTGAAAATTTCAACTGTCTAGCTATCACGGTTCGTGAAATAAAGACGGACGGACTGACGAACAGTGATGTCTTAGTAATAGTCCCGTTTTTTACCCTTTTGGTACGGAAGCCTAAAAAGGGTGCATTAGGATATTTTTTTCTTTAGTTCTGTGTATTAAAATAGAATTTGAGGAAATCAAAATCACTCCTTATATCCTGTAAATTACAAAACATTTTTTTTTTCGATACAAAAAATCCTTAATTGAAGTAAAAAGTGGTTATAAAGTTGGTCGTTGGCGGCGGTATAAGCCTTAACTAAAAGTAAGTAAGCAGCAATACAAAAAAGTTGTCTTATGAATTTTTAATACTTGTTTCTCAAGGCACTGCGTGGGCTGCATCCAAATGAGTGTCGTCTGTTACCAGCTTAAGATGGTACCTACATGTTAAATAAACAAACAGTCAATATCATTTAAGTGACAATTTGTTCGTGCATATTGCCTAAAATAAAACTGTAAAGTATCTGTAAATTAAAATCACTGACATAAAAAAATGCTTTGTGCATGTATGGCACAAAAAAAATCATCGTGCATTGTCCACAGCGATGGCTTTTTGTAAATTAATATAATACTTTAATAATTAAGGAAACTATAGGTCTATATTGAAGTTAGACGTTTTGTAGATTTATTTAAATGACTGTTTCTATTGAATAAAAATAATAATAATGAAAAAAACTACACGCCTTTTTAGGGTTCCGAAGTTAACAAGGAACCCTTATAGTTTCGCCATGTCTGTCTGGCTGTCCGTCCGCGGTTTAGCTCAGAGACTATCAGCACATTTAGTCACAAGTGACATGCAATAACAATAAAAGTAAGTATTTTAAAATCAAAACATTGGAAATCAAGGTCATTTAAAAACATAACACACTTAAATTACATTATATTACACATGTCAACTTTACATAAAAATCAATAGTACATAACAATGAAATAATAAATGAAATGAAAAAAAAGTCACAAGTAAATTAAATTCAAGAAATTGTCATATATTATTGTAATTGCCAATTAGTCCATCCATTACAGCTCATATACGTCCCCACCGAGGGGCTCGAGCCTACCCTGAATCAGGGCGATTAGGCCTTAGTCGAACACGCGGGCCCAGTGCGGGTTGGTCGACTTCACACACAACCTTCGAGTTTCTTCACAGGCGTGTGCAGGTTTCCTCACGATGTTTTCCTTCACCGTTAAAGCAATCGGTAAGTATGTACGTAAGTTTTTGAAAAACTCATTGGTACATTGGCCGTCCAGATTTGAACCCGGTACCTCTGGTTAGATGGACCGAGTCGTTACCGGTTGAGCCACCGACGCCAATTAGTGCCTTGAGTTAATAACCTAAGAAACACATTAAAATAATATGTTAACGGAGGTAAGTATCGGAGGGTCTGCTGAAGCTATGCACCTCATCGTTTCAATGAATGAGAGAATTTTTGGTTTGGGTGAGTCAAGTTTTAACAAAATTGTCAAATATTATTATAATTTCGAATTAGTGCCTTGAGTTAATAACCTAAGAAACACATTAAAATAATATGTTAACGGAGGTAAGTATCGGAGGGTCTGCTGAAGCTATGCACATCATCGTTTCAATGAATGAGAGAATTTTTGGTTTGGGTAAGTCAAGTTTTAACAAAATTGTCAAATATTATTATAATTTCGAATTAGTGCCTAGAGTTATTAACCTAAGAAACACTTTAAAATAATATGTTTACGGAGTTAAGTATCGGAGGCCCTGCTGAAGCTATGCACATCATCGTTTCAATTAATGAGAGAATCTTTGGGTTGGTTGAGTCAAGTTTTAATAAAATTGTCATATATTTTTGTTATTTCGAATTAGTGCCTAGAGTTAATAAACTAAGAAACACATTAAAATAATATGTTAACGGAGGTAAGTATCGGAGGGCCTGCTGAAGCTACGCTCATCATCGTTTCAATGAATGAGAGAATGTTTGGGTTGGGTGAGTCAAGTCTTAATAAAATTGCCATAAAATCGCAATAAATGTAAAACGTGTGAAAAGTTACCGTCACAAGATCCAAACCGTTTTAAGAAATATCGAAATGTTTTTTAAAGATAACGTTTTTTTTTTGTTTTTTAAGTATTACGTAAATGTTTACTAAAGGTATGTTGTTGACCAAGGTTCGAATCTAGAAAGTCCTGTGTTGTTGTTTATCTAGTAAAATTTACATAATTCTAATACTTTTAAACGAGCAATTCTTGTATATATAAAATCTTGGAAACGGCTCCAACGATTTGCTTGAAATTTAGTATACGGGGATTTTTGGGGGCGAAAAATCGATTTAGGTAGATCTGCTCGGTCGCCCATGTACTATTATATTAAATAAATACATTTGCTATCTGATCAAGCAAAACCTTAAAATTTAATTTAAAAAGGCGAATAATTAAAGGAACATATTTATGAATTACTAAACATTTTTTTATTAGATTTATAATAGCTTGTCGTGTTAGTTACTTAGTTTGGGACAAATCTTGGAAGCTATATAAGAACCACTTCCAGGTTTCCGATTGAGCTAAAATTTTGCATATACGTTAAGGTTTGTAAAACACTTCATCACTTCAGGCAGTGTCTGATTGGGTGATTCCAACTTCGTTAGGTTTAATGCCTCTAAGACACCGGCGTGTCTTTTTGCCGCCAAAAGGAGTCTATTCACCTTTACTTCAACTCTCCGGAATGATTCGATTCAAGTATCTGATCACTTAAACTCCTCGGCATGGATTTAACACCTAATTACATAATTAAACGAACTTACCTGAAGTGAAGTTCTATTGTAATTATACGAGATGCTTAGTCCGAGATCCTCTAATTGACTTTGTAGTTTCACAATCTTGCATTGTGCGTGCCGCGATTATTCAGAGAATCCAAAACCGAAAACAGGCTACTGGCAACACTATATCTGTCAATCATTCTTTTTAGAGCATTAGTTATCAAAGGATTATGATTTCCAACTTCATTTCTAGGGACATCGTAATTTATGAGAACGATAAGGGTGGGTGGGAGACTGATATCTCGGACTAAGCATCTCGTATAATTACAATAGAACTTCACTTCAGGTAAGTTCGTTTAATTATGTAATTATACTCAAGCTTAGTCCGAGATCCTCTAATTGACTTTGTAGATGTTTAGAGAATTGTTGGAAATCATAACTTAGTGCAACAGTGGTGAATAATAATAAGATACATAATTAAAAACATAAGAAAATTTTTAATGTGACTTAATTAACAATCATTTTTGGCATGCTTTTACAAATAATTAACAGAATTATAGCAAATGTGATGAAACATATTAATTTATACTAGCATTACAAATGGTATTTGCAAATGTGTAATTGCTGTCTATATTCAAGGGTCTATTATAATGATTAGCAAAAACTTTAGATCCTGTAGACCAACCAGCCGATTTAAAAATTGAATCTAATGTTACACCTTCTCTACACGCCATAGACGTAGACGCATGGCGCGTGGAGTGAGGGGTAAATTTTTTAACATCAATACCACATTCAGTCATAATTTGTCTTATCCAGCGACTGATTGTCTGATTACTGGCACAGGTATGAGGCTTCTTAAAACAAATTAACAGTTTATCAGTATTATTTAAATCAACTTTTCTGAGAGGTTTAGTCTGGTCAATATAATCTCGAAGTACGGTTACAGGACATATTTCTGGTTTCATATCAAATATGGGTAGTCTTATTACAACCTGATTCTTGCCTGGAGTAGTCGTTTTCAAGATATCAGTAATTACAATTTTAACCCCAGTTTCATTGAATTCTATGTTATTCAGTCTGATAACTGATAATGTTTGTATCCGCTGAGCAGTTGTGAGAGCTAACAATATTACTAATTTTTTTGTAAGTTTTTCTAAGTTAAGGCTACTATTTGGTGACCAAGCTTCAATGTAGTTTAAGACGGCAGAAGGATCCCATGTATCGTTATACTTAGGTCTGCAAGGTTTCAGTTTAAAGACTCCCTTAAAAAATCGTTTAATTTGTATATCTGTCCCTAAACTTGCATCTGTGATTAAAGACAATGCTGAACGGTATGTGTTAAGGGTTGTGTAAGAAGCACCCTGCGATAACATTTCTGTAAGAAATTTCAGAATTTTTGGGACTGACAGCTCATAAACATTTTTTCCATTACAAAAAGACCACCATCTTTTAAGAGCTGTTGTATATTGTTTGATAGTGTTTTGTGATAAGGATGCTATCATGATATCTATTGTCTCAGCAGGGATTAGTTTTCTCTGGAACGCTTCCCTGATAATATGCAGGCTCCCAGGGAAAGACTGTGGTGCAGGGGATGTAGTGTTCTGAAAGGTGATATTAACAAATCTTTTGAGGGTTCAAACTGTAAGATTTTTGAAATTGCTAATTCTTTAATGTAAGGGTACCACGGTAGCGAGGGCCATAAAGGAAAAACTATAATACCTATTGCCTTATCACAAATTACTTTTTGTATGCATTTAGAAATCAATGAAAATGGAGGAAACGCATAAAAGAAGTTAAATGTTGACCAGTCAATTGTAAAAGCGTCAATATTTTCAGCATATGGATCTCTATGCCAAGATATGTATCTTTGACATTTTTTGTTTGCTCTGGTTGCAAACAGGTCTATATCAGGTTCTCCTAGTGACTTTGTGATGTTTAGAAAAACTTTGTCACACAATTCCCATTCAGAATCTATATTTTTTACTCTGGATTCTCGATCAGCTTCTTTATTTTCTTTGGACTTAATATATGAGGCAAATAACCATATTTTACGATCCTCACACCACTGCCATATAGTTCTTGTCAGAGAATTAAGCTTAGCAAATTGAATTCCCCCCATTCTATTTATATATGCTATGGCTGTGGTGTTGTCAATTCTTAACAAAATCTGACAAGAATGCATGTTTTTAGCAAAACATTGCAGTCCCAGGAATGCAGCTAGAAGCTCTAAATAATTTATGTGATTTTCCTTATCTTTTGACGTCCAAAAACCATTTGCAACGGTATCTACAGTATGCCCCCCAGCCTGTCCCCGAAGCATCTGAATATATTTCCAAGTCAAATCTGAATTGTCTAATTCTATTTTTAGAGTTTTTAATTTGAGTATCCCACCATTTTAAATCAACTTTACAACTGTCATTAATTTTCATGATAGAATCGAAATTATTGTTTGCTCGACATAATGCTTGATATTTTTGCTGCTCAAATGTTTTAGTATATAAAAAACCATAAGACACAGCTGGTGAGCATGCTACAAGGGTACCGATAAGTTGTGCAAATTCTCTTATTGTACATTGCTCCATTCGTAAATACTTCTGAATTAACTTATAAATATTTTCCTTTTTCTTAGAAGTCACTAATAATGACATGTCCTTTGTATTTACTATAAATCCTAAAAATTCAGAAGTATTAGATGGAACAATTTTACTTTTTTCTTTATTTATAATAAAGCCTAAACATTCTAGTAACCTCAAGGTCACCTGACAGTTCTCTAGACACTCTTGGTAAGTTCTACCAATACAGTTAATATCATCAAGATATGACACTGATTTATAACCTTTGCTACGAAGAAAATTCATTACCGGTTTAAGTAATTTTGTAAATGTGAATGGAGCGGTACTAAGACCAAATGGCATACATGTAAACTCATACATTACATTCTGAAACCAAAACGTAAGATATTTTTTATCTTCACCTATAGGGATCAAGAAATAAGATTCTTTCAAATCAATTGTACACATGAAATCGTTTTTTGAAATCAATTTACAAAGTGTTCTCATATCTTCAATTTTAAAATGTTCTGGTAAAATAAAATTATTTAGGGATTTTAAATTTAAAATAAATCTGGGTTCGCCATTTGGTTTTGGTACTGTAAATATTTTTGAAAGGTATTGTCCTTTAACTGGCATACATTCAGTAATTACTTCAAGTTGTAACAATCTACTAATTTCTTTAGACAATATTAACTTCTCTGTGTCAGAAAAAATTATATTTTTTGGAATAAAATCTTGGTGCGGTGGCTTTAAAAAAGGAATGTTATAGCCATTCAGCCAAGACAAGACATTTTTGTCTTGTGTTATTTTTGACCAGCAGTGATAGAAATACCTAAGTCTACCAGCAAAAGTATTTCTTACCTCTATGTTTGTCGAACAGACGGTTTGGCAGGAGGACGTTGTGGGGGTTTCTGTTTCTGGGTATAGTGCTGTTGTTGATATCTGCCCCCCCCTTGCTTCCACTGGGTCATGCTCGTACGAGGAGGGCCCCTGAAGTTTCCCTGTTTCTTGGGATAATTTTGAGAATAGTTTGGTCGATTGGTTGGAACATGTTTCCGGTTGGATGTGTTTTGAGTTTGTTTCAATATTGTGCCAGCAGATTTCTTAATAGCTGTGGCCGTTTTAACATTCTCATTGAATTTTTCTCCAAATAGGTACTCATCCCGTTGTTGATTTTCCACTGTCTTGCCAAATTTTTTATCTAAATTTGGGATAATTAACTTCTTTCTGGTGACAGTGTCTTGATAATGGAGGTCCATCAGCAACCGTGTAACATCACTGATTGTTGATATTAATTGAATTTTATCAACACCATCTTTTATGAGTCCATCTGTAGTAGACAACAAAGCTGCTATTGCCACACCCATCTGTTGTTGACGCTCTTCCACTCTCTTGTCCCAGGCCTTTGTGGTGTCATTTAATAGACCTTCCAACTCTCTATTAAGCTTAGGTGCATCTAGAAGTTTGGTGTTGGAAGGTATCAAGTACTTCTTGTTAAGTTCTTCCTTTAAGTCTTTTTTAAGGCCTTGGGTAATAATACCTTCCACCCTTTTCACCAGCTCGGTATGAATGTCTGGCCCATATTCCTTTTCCAATGATGTGGTTTGACCAAGAGCCTTGATAATTGAATCATCCAGCATTTCTTTCGTGTTATCAACACATTCAGCACCTATGACAAGACCAAACAACCATGTTTGCGATATCGATTTGATACCTATACATTCAGCTACCAGCTGTTTTGTCATAACTTTACGGCTACCAGCCATATAGTATGTAAATTTGTACTCTAAAGAGTTTAATTACAAGTTGCACACAATGTGGCTGTTTTAGCTAAGAAAACTTTTCTTTGCTACATTAGTATTTGACGAGATGCAATACTATAATATTAACTCTTACAACACTTCAACTGCGTGAAATTAGAACAACGCTATATTATTAACTCGGCGGGACTTCCCCGCGATGACCTCACTCCACCGGAGTGCCTGTAATGATACGTACCACGTATCATAGAAACACAGGAACGATCAAAAGTTAGGTTATTTTTTATGGATAAACTTGCCTGTAATCTCTGCATCCACAATTTCAACATCATTTTCATCATGTAAAGGTGTTTGTGTTGGCGTCACTGATCGTGAGCAAACCGGCGATGAAGACCGACTGTGACTTTCCCCCTTTTTGTGTTTTAATTTCCTTTTCAGACGCTTTATTTTTCTCAAATATCTTTCTTCTCTACTTTCTCGCTTCCTTTTAGGCATTTTAACACTTTTTAAAACTCGCAAAACACTTAAAATATAAAAAAACCCAATATGAGAAAAAATATTCGACAGATACGCACAGCGCGAAAAAAGTGAATGATTGACAGATACAGTGTTGCCAGTAGCCTGTTTTCGGTTTTGGATTCTCTGAATAATCGCGGCACGCACAATGCAAGATTTTGAAACTACAAAGTCAATTAGAGGATCTCGGACTAAGCTTGAGTATAATCTTAATTTCGGTCGTTACATTGTGTCCTAGGCAAAAGTTGCTGCAATGACGGTACTTCACACCTGGACAGCTACCTTCTATCAAGCACAGGTCCGCTCATGTATGGAGTACTGTTCACACATATAGGGTGGATCAGCCCGCAATCATGGATGCCATCGACTGACGCGCACGGAGACTCATTGTTGACGACGAGCTAGTCAATGACAAGCTCCAAAGCCTTGAGCATCGCCGCAAAGTCGCATGTCTATCGGTATTCTATCGGATACGCTTCGGAGAGTGCGCGCAAGAACTTCACGAACTTGCCTCGGCTCCATTCCACCGTCGGTCAACGAGACGAAGGGAGGGGTTGCACCCCTTTGTTGTTGATGTTCCACCTTATCGCGTTACGCTTCCTCATTTATTATGCGTACAGCGAAGGAGTGGAACTCCTTGCCTGCGTCAGTATTTCCCGAATCCTATAATTTGGAGATCTTCAAGGCAAGAGTAAATAGGCATTATTTGAGTTTGCGTGTACCATCCTCGACTGCATTCATCACTTACCATCAGGTGAGTTGCAGGAAAACTCACTCAAATTTTAAATAAAAAAATAAAAAAAAAACAATGCTTGGATTAACTAAAGTGACGTCATTTATATCATCATCATCATCATATCAGCCCCAAATCGTCCACTGCTGGACAAAGGCCTCCCCCAAGGATTTCCACGACGACCGGTCCTGCGCTGCCCGCATCCATCGGCTTCCCGCGACCTTCACCAGGTCATCGGTCCACCGCGTTGACTAAGGTCTTTGACCAGTGTGTGTTGCCAGTGATGACTTACGGAACTGAGACATGGTCGCTTACTATGGGCCTCATAAGAAGGCTCAAGGTCACCCAAAGGGCAATGGAGCGTGCTATGCTCGGAGTTTCTCTGCGTGATCGAATCAGAAACGAGGAGATCCGCAGGAGAACTAAAGTAACCGACATAGCTCACTGAATCGCTAAACTGAAGTGGCAGTGGGCAGGGCACATAGCTCGTAGAACAGATGGCCGATGGGGCAGTAAAGTTCTCGAGTGGCGACCGCGCACCGGAAAACGTAGCGTAGGCAGGCCTCCCACGCGGTCATTTATATAACGTAGCGAAATCCAAAAAATGACGGATCAGTTATTTTTCAGATACCCTCATGATATACAGGATTTAAAAATGGTGTAAGACCCGTTGACTGGGGGTTCTACTCATGATACTGAACAACTTTCCCCAAGGAGCCCATAAACATTCTCAGAAAAAAAATTGGCCCTCTTTACTAAAATGTAAAAATTGGTCGATCAGCTGATCAAGAGAGATAAGAGAGATTACCATCAGGTAAGATGATAAAAGGTTTTTTATTCACAATTGATAATGCCAAGGGCTTAACAATTGTGAATAAAAAAACCTAACCTAACCACTGCCGGAGTGCCAACAAAAGTGATTTTTTTTAAGTTTTGACCCTGCGAGTGTTCCTGGTACGTAGGCGGTTACATTACAGTGTCACGATTTCAATGGTTTTTTTCCTATATCAAAAATGCCCAACACGCCTAAAGAAGTTTTCACTTAAAATAAAAAAAGATTTGTATGAGGAACCAATATTTGTTTTTGCGATTTTAGCAAAGTCGTAGAACAAAAGTTGTTCAGTATGATGAGTCGAAGCCCCAGTTAACGGGACCTACACCAATTTTTTACACCCTGTATAAATACAATAAAACTAACGGAGCCGTGTCCTGTACATGAAATATTTTTGGAAAATAATAACTGTGGTGGACATTACTAACGATATAGAGGCCAAAACAACAATTATTGGAATTTTTGTCTGTCTGTCTGTCTGAATGTTCGTGCATCGTGCAAAAACTACCAAGCTGATTTTAATGAAATTTTGTATGGAGGTTCCTTAAAGTCCGGGTTAACATATAGGATACATACATCCCGGAAAATTCAAGAGATCCCGTGGGAAAATTCAAAACCTCCACGCGGCACAGCTAGTTTAAAAAAAAACTAATACATAATAAGAATTCACTCTCTACACGCCACAGTCAAAGTATACAAATTAGTACTAACATACAGTATGGACACTCCCTGCCGCTCTCTAGATTCCCTCCCTCGTCTCCCAGGTTGATTCAGATTGGTTACAGTTTGGTTGTCGAACGTATAGGATTTCGCCGCCATTTAGTTTTTTCCGTCATTCGTTTTTTGAAATGTCATATCTAGCCCGTTGTATGAAGTGTCCAGGGTGTTGCTATAAGTGCCGTTTGAGTACCAGTTTTGATTCTCACACATACATTTACATTTTTCTTTCAAATAGTCGCTTGTGACTTGACTGTTGCTCTGGTATACAATTTAAAAAATATAATTTTAAAAAAATAAAATTGTACACACCGTCAGTACTAATATACATGTATACTTTGCCACAGCACTGAGTAACATCGTGTAAAAACAGCTGTAAACTGTCAAAATATAATGCTATTTTATTAACAAGCGACAATTGGTGTTCGAAGTGTGGTATTCCTTATTTCCCTACTTTATTAGAATGTTTGTTGGCGCGTGGGTGCGTCCGCGGTGGTCCTCCAGTGTTCGGCCACTAATTGTTCAAAATTGTTGTTTGGACGTAAAGGGCGCTCGAGTTTTAAGTGCACTTCATTGATGACACTAAGCTAAGTGTACAACCGAATGTTTTTCTTATGCCTACTTCCAATGTGTAAAGTACCTACAGTAAAATTATGGTTGTTTAATTAAGCTAGTTTAATTAACTAAGAGCGTCGGTGGCGTAACGGCTAGGGCCGACGCCTCCTGTCTGGGAGGTCGTGGTTCGAATCCCAGTCACGTACCAATGTGATTTCGAATTTAGATTTCATATGAACGTTTATCTGACGCTCTTACGGTGAAGGAAAATATCGTGAAGAAACCGGCACACGCCTGCGAAGAAACTCGCAGGTTGTGTGTGAAGTCGACCAACCCGCACTGGGCCCGCGTGGTCGACTAAGGCCCTATCGCCCTAATTCAGGGTAGGATCGAGCCCCTCGGTGAGGACGTATATAATAATAGGTATTTATTTCAGACATAGTCCATAATTGGTTAGTAACATTGGTACTTATAAACTAGTGTTAGTAAAACAATGGGAATAAATCAAATAATTGAGATGGTCTCGATGGAGCCGATATGATGAATTACGCTAGATGGCTGATATACATCCCCAACGAGGGGCTCAAGCCTACCCTGTATTAGGGCGATCGGGCCTTAGTCGACCACGCGGGCCCAGTACGAGTTTCATTGCAGTGCAGGTTTCCTCACGATGTTTTCCGCCACCGTAAGGCGTCGGGTGAACGTTTATATAAAACGGGTACGAGGCGGAATTCGAACCATGACCTCCCGGACAGGAGGTAGCGGCTCTAACCGTTACCCCGCCGACGGTCTTAAAATTATTAGGTATTAAAATTTACATTGCGAGGATACCTGCACACATCTGCGAAAAAACTCGAAAGTTATGTGTGAAGTTGACCAACCCGCACTGGGCCTGCGTGGTCGACTAAGTCCCCATCGCCCTAATTCAGGTAGGCTCGAGCCCCTCGGTGGGGACGTATATATGAGCTGATGTGATGACTAAAATTTAATTAGATAATTATTTAGATTTCTATGGCCTAAGCGTACGCAGACTCGATATTCGAAGTACAATTCGGACGGAAGGACGATCGTACTTACTCACCACACTCTCGTACAGCTGTGCATGCGCCCTCCTCATCTTTTGTCCTCTTTCACAACAGTGCATACAATATTCTTAGACGGCTCAATTTTCAGTTCAACACAAGAAATTGTCTCGATTCTTTAATTCGATTTTATTTCCTTGCACTTTTTGAGAACAGCTCTCGTTAAGGCGGTAATATTACAGATTTTTGTTATTTTTAATGTCAATAACTCCTAAACGATTTAGAACCAAAGGTTTAAAAAAATACCCTTGTTATTGATGATGTTCCTTAAAGTCAAAAGCTATTAGAAACACGAATGAGCAGTTTTGGCTTGATAGAAAAAAATCCCAAAGATAGGTCTACACCGTTGCTTTCAACTCTAGTTATGACTCATCGTATCAGTAACCAATCAAACTGTAACCAATCTTCATCAATCTGGGTGACGAGGGGGTGAGGTCGCAATCTAGAGAGGTCCAGGGAGTGTCCATACTGTATGTTAGTACTAATATATATAGGTTGACATTTAATTAGTTCTTGATAGCAAAGGATATGAATGTACTCGTGACAACTTTCCCAAAGAAACTATATATGTCAAATATGAAAAAAACAATTTTGTCCTTATACATTTTTGCCGATTTGACAACTTATTATGTATCGAGAACCAAATTTTTTTTTTCTAATTTGACATACCTATAGTTTCTTTGGGAAAGTTGTTTGTAATGACGAGTACATGTATATACATATTTTGTTATCAAGAACTAATTAAAAGTCACCCTGTATACTTTGCCTTAACGAAGTTATCCCGTCGCCGCACCATCTACCACAAACCGAAAATCTGATGACGTTATATTTTTTTTTTATTCACTATTGGTAAGCCCTTGGCATCAACTCACCAGATGGTAAGTGACGATGATGCCGAAGATGGAAGCGGGCTTGCCAAGATTCCCCAACGCAATGGAGGGACATCATACTCACAGTTGGTGATTTATTGCTTCCATACATACAAATACTCATAGTCAAATAACGCCAACATTAACCAAAACCAAATCAAACCAATCTCAGTACACCCTACGAAATAGATCATTTTAATTATACCAATTACTATTGAGAGCGACCAATTATTCCTATCAGTGGTCTTCAATTAGATGTGGTACCAGCATTCATCCTTGGCTGGTCATTAGGCTGCCAATAGAATTGATTATTGATTGGTGCTGATTGTTCGTACGCACGAGGTATGTGAATCTCTGCCACTGCCTGTATTAATGGGCTATCTAGGCTAATTTTACAGATCAGCGTTAATGTAGAGACAAGCAAACGACAGATCTTTTTTTAACTCGTTAAGAAGCGTGAGTACTATATTTAGGAGGATCGTCATATCAGCCGAAGGACGTCCACTGCTGAACATAGTCCTCCTCCAAGGATTTTCACGACGACCGGTTCTGCGCTGCCCACATCCAGCGGCTTCCCGCAACCTTCAACAGGTTATCGGTTCACCGAGTGGGAGGCCTTTTTACACTACGTTTTCCGGTGCGAGGTCGCCACTCGAGAACTTTACTGTCCCAACGGCCATCCGTTCTACGAGCAATGTGCCCCAACCACTGCCACTTAAGTTTAGCAATTCTGAGAGCTATGTCGGTTACTTTGGTTCTCCTACGGATCTCTTCGTTTCTGATTCGATCACGCAGAGAAACTCCAAGCATAGCATGCTCCATTGCCGATGGATTATAAATGAGATATTATCATTTAGAAGGATACTAAAGGTTTTATAATAAGGCTTGAAAATTACCTATGCGTTATTAACGTAAATTGCGTGTCGATACAAATGTCGACCAAAGTTACTTAAAATAAAGCTTATATTGGTTCGCGCGTAAATAAACACAAAATAATACTTTCCACGTACAAGCGTCAACGATTAAAAAACTTTTATTTAATTGTGGCGTTTTGTCTTCCTTTCTCCTACGGCCAATGGCCGCAACGACTAAGCTAAAATATAGAATCCATATGCACGTCTCACACTTGGCCGCACGTTACACTCTTGGCCGCAATGGTCAACTATTAGCTTAGTTTTTGCGGCCACTGGCGGTATATGTCACCGTAAAATTGTAAAAACCGTAAGATTATCAAACGGGATCTATCTCGCGAGATTGTGAACTGTCGAAAGATTGTGAACCGTAACATCTGCTTACAATTTCACTAGTGTCATTATAATCTCACTAGTGACATTAAAATAACACTAAGCGAAGTGAATAACATTAAATGAATGAGCGAGCGAAGCGAGCGATTTTAGGTTCGGTCAGGTTTGATTGATTTAACAGTCAAAGAGCCTCGCGACACGAGGCTCCCCCCTCTGAGTAGCAGAATGCTTCGCAGAAGAAAAAATAATCGGTTTTATTCGGAGATACAAGAATGGGCCGTGAAATTGTAAGCCTATTGACAATTTATATTATAATCTATCTAAATTTAGTGTAGTGAGATTGTAATATCGCGGTTTTGACAATATCCCGGAGACATGTACATTTCAACGGCAGATCGCGATCTACATAGATATTCCAGGCAGATCGTGAAAAGCCCAGGTATTCTATCGCGGGGCTCCGAAAAATAATAAAGATTAGGTTTGTTCAGCAAGTCAATTAGGTTACGAGTCTCTCGAATTAAGAAGGTCCCTAGCCCTATCTAAATTGACGAAATTGACTGCTTCGAAACAAAGTTGCCTGTGCCTGACGCTCATCTACTTTCTTATTTGCGGCCGCGGGTGCGCGGCCTGCTACGAACATGCGCCGGCGCGGCGGCGCGCGCACGTGAGCTGCTTGACGCGGTGCTCGCCGAGGCCCCGCTCTGTGATCTCTTCCACTCCAACTTGGCATGCTTGATGAAAGAGTGTAAGAAAGTTTTTAAATTAAATAGTAGACGATCTTCTATTATGTATTATTTTGACCATGACATTAAAAAAAGATCTATTGTCACGTGAGGCGCTAACAATAATTTTGACATTTATAATTTGATTAATAACGAATTGTTTTTTTTAATAACTAAGACTTTCCATTTATGTACTTACTTCTGTTTTTTTTAGTGTGATATTGAAGGTTTGGATATTATTATCTGTAATGTCAGTATTTTTTTGAAATAAATGAATGAAGTGATATGCCTGGTGCTACCGTAGAAATAGTATTTTTATGGCTTGGTGGAAATACTGATACGATGCCGTGCGTGTATCAACAACTGGTGTGCAGAGAGGAAAATCAAATTATGTGGAAAGCGTGGTGCTGATGACAAACAAACTGGTATGTTTATTTTTAACATGTAATACTAAAAGGGTAAGATGTTAATGTCTTTAGTCAAAGAGGACTATGAAGATCTTAAAATTGCAAAGAAACCTCTGAAACACACAGTACTTTATGCAATAAGTGGCCCTAGTGCAAACTATCACATCTTTGATCGCTTACAATAAGTTTCACTTGGTGCTGATTACAGATAAACTGTTATGTTTGTTTTTAACATATAATACTAGGAGCGTCAAAGCTCAGTGTCCTTAGTCAAAGATGCCTATGCAGACCATAATATTAAAAAGAAGCCTTTGAAATACACAGTAATCTGTGCTAATAGGGTCCCAAGTACAAACTGTCACGCGATTTGCAAGTACCTCAAAATACACATCTTTGATCGCTTACAATAAGTCTCACTTGGTGATGATTACAGATAAACTGTTAAGTTTGTTTTTAACATAATATTATATTATTAGGAGCGTCAAAGGTCAGTGTCCTTAGTCAAAGATGCCTCTGCAGACCATAATTTGAACCTGCTCGCTCGGGAAGGCTGCATTTGAAATACACAGTAGTCTGTGCTATTAGGGTACCTAATACAAACTGTCACATCAAAATACACATCATTGATCGCTTATAATAAGTCTCACTTGGCGCTGATTACAGATAAACAGTTTTCTTTGTTTTTAACATATAATACTAGGAGCATCAAAGGTCAGTGTCCTTAGTCAAAGAAGACTATGCAGGCCATAATATTAAAAGAAGTCTCTGAAACATACAGTACTGTGCTATGAGGGTCCCTAGTACAAACTGTCATCAGTCGTTAAACTATATGCAAGTGCCTGAAATCAGTAATAAGTCTCATGTGGTGCTGTTGCTTGATTACTTTTATGTTTGTTTTCAACATGTAATATAGTAGGGCAAAAGGTCAGTGTTTTTAGTCAAAGATGACTTAGACCATAACTTTAAAAAGAAGCCTCTGAAACACACACTGGTCTATGCAATTAGTGCCCCTAGTAGGTACAAACTGTCGTCAGCCGTCATGCGATCTGCAAGTGCCTCAAATTACACATCATTGATCGCCAATAATGAGTCTCACGTGGTGCTGATGACAGACAAACTGGCATATTTGTTTTTATCATGTAATAATAGGAGAGTAGAAGTTCAGTGTCTATGAAGACCGTAACCTTAAAAAGAAGCCTCTGAAACACACAATGGTAGTAGAGTAGAATTGACAGTTCTGGACCACTTTTTTTGCGGTTGTAATTCCTTATATCACAATCACTTTACTAACTGCAAAAAGCGACTTTATCTTTGTCAAGGGGTCTCTACCATGAACCTGTTGGTGGTCGCTTCACCTGAATTATGTCGGGGGCCGCTGCTGTAAAATATGTCAGGGCCCGCTGCTACGACACCGGAGTGGCATTGTTGATATTGTGGTGTAAAGAAAGTTGTAACAGGTGTTTTCAACATCTACTGGTGCGATGCCAATCTGCCATTGATGATGATGGAGTGGTGGGGATGTCTTAAGATGGGTGTATCAACATCGGCTGCTTTAAGGGTAGTAGGGCGGAGACTTTTAGGGGGGAGGTAAAGCTTTGAGGTTTTGAGGGGTTCATTTGATGTTGGTTTTGTATGGTGGAGTGTACGTGTAGCCAGAGTGAGTAGATGTAATTATGCCTCTAGTATGTACTAACCGCCGTCACTCGTCATGTGATCTGCAGGTGCCTCTAATTACACATCATTCATCGCCAATGAGTCTCACGTGGTGCTGGTGACAGATTAAATGGTATGTTTGTTTTTTTATGAGATTTTATTAAAAGCTTCTATTTAACTTTCATTGTTTGTGTGTATGTTTGTTTAGGTCAAATCTTGCAATTGATTTTAAATCGTCTTCCAGGGCTCCGATTGAGCTGAAATTTGGTATGAAGCCGAATTTACGGTGACAATAGATCCTTTTGTTATTTTGAAGTTGATCTGATGATGAACTTTCTAAGTGGAATCGAGGTCCCAAAAGCGTCTTTTATTTTTTAATAGAATCGTAGGAAATACAAAACTGTGCGCACCTTTTTTGAATTTGGAACCGTGTTTTTTATATTTATTTGAGCATTTGTCTTTTTGAGCATAAAACTCTTTTGATATAAAAGCTTTTAGATTTTTCGACAATTACTTAACTTGTATTGTTGCGTTGGGGAATCTTGGTAAGCCCGCTTCCATCTTCGGCAACATCGTCACTTACCACCAGGTGAGATGTTGTCAAGGGTTTACCAATTGTGAATAAAAAAAAAAAAAAAAAAGATTTTAGAGCGACTTCCAGAAGTCCGATTGAGATGCAATTTGATATGAAGCGGTATGAAACTTTTTACAAACTCTCTTATTTAGGTGAGTCTAATACTAGTGGCTCTGAGAGCTGTTGACCTCACGAGTTTTTTTAAATGGCCAAAATATAAAATTGTTAACGTTTTCAATACCCACTTCATTTTGAAAAAGTTCCAAAAACGAAAAAAAAAACCATCAAAATTTAACAAGAACAGCCGGACAGACATACGAAAGCATTTTTTCCCAAGCTGAAACGGAGAAGCTTCGCTCGAGCTTCTCTCTTGCTCGGTCAATTAGTGCTAAACTAAGAAAGCTTAACAGCCTCATGGCGTGATGGTTAGTCTATTCGCTTCACATCAGGAGGCCGCGGGTTTGATTCCCGGCGGGGTCATCTTTGTAACACTCGGTTTGGTTAGTGGTAGGGTATTTTAGCCCGCCTGGCTAGCTACCATCCAAGTCTTGCCGCCAAACATAAGTGTTAACATCATTAATGTGTTCCGACTTGAACATAAGGTAGCCAAATCTCCATTGCGTTGGGAAATGTTGTTTTTTATTCACAATAGCTAAACCCTTAACAACATCTCACCTGGTGGTAAGCTAATGTTGGTAAGCCCGATTTCATCTTCGGCATCATCGTCACTCACCATAATGTGAGATGATGCCAAGGGCTTACCAATTGTGGAATTTTTTTTTTTAAAACTATAAGAATGCTTACTTTATCCATGATATTTTTTTTTTAAATGGACAGACGAACGGACATACAGACATAGCGAAACTATTAGGTTTCTATTTGACTACGGAATCCCTAGAAACAACATGGTATCACAGTAGAAAATCCTAATAAGCGGCATAATAATTTCTTCAACGGATGGTGCAATTTAACGCAGACACAGTAACAGTTGTGTCAGTCCGTTGGTGTTCGGTAATCACCCCTTTTTCCATCTTGAGGTGCTCGTCTCATGAGAGTTACCACTATGATGGACCATGGGCCTGACAATTTCAGTACGTACTCCCGACCTTAAACATAGCCACAGTAGCAGAAGCTCACCTCCGATTTTTTTATGATTTTTTTCACCGGCCCTGGTGTACCGCGTCACTACTGGCCACGTCTGGCGTAAATAACCACGAAAGAGAACGTTGATACTAACCAACGCCTAATTCACCGTTCAGATGTCCTGGACCATTTTGTTCACAGCTTCTAAAGCTAGGACCACCCGGACTTTGTCATTGTTTCGTGCCACCCCACACATAGGAGTTTTCGTACTGTCTGAATCGAAAGGAATTGGTATGGGACGTTATACCGCCAGGTAGCAGGGTAACAGCGATCTGTGATTTTCCTTTGTCGCCTGGTTTCCGTCAGAATTATTCCCAGCCATAAATTTGTCTGAGCTGCAGCTCCAAGCTTCTTACTACTTTAATGAAACTTTATGAACGATTTCATGATTTTTTTGTAAATAACAAGGACTTTTATAAAGCCTATTGTACTGGGTAGTTAATTAATTCAGGAAAAATTTTAATAAAGTACTTCCAATACAAACCTAAATTATTAGCAAATTTTGCGTTAGTGGCTCAACCGGTAACGACTCGGCCCTCCTAACAGAGGTCTCGGGTTCAAATCCGGACGGCCAATGTACCAACGAGTTTATCAAAAAACTTACGTACATATATTTACCGATTGCGTTAACGGTGAAGGAAAACATCGTGAGGAAACCCGCACATCTGACTCCAGATGTGTATGAAGGTCGCGTTGCACACGTCAGTAGGTGTAAATCTAAAATGCCCTACACGTGACCGCGGGTGATGCTAAGTGCAACACCAGGCAACCGCCGTCTATCCCTTGGATAGCACGGTTAATTGTGCCACACGATAAGAAAGAAAGAAGCTAATTTTCATAAAATCTAATATGTACCTACACCTCTTTTTATTGCAGACGGTAAAGGCTTCGCGAGAAAGTATGCACTTATTAAACTTGGCTGTAACTTCCAATAATATGGTCAATGTCAATGTAATGAAATGAAAATTTTATTTGCATATAATTTTGAACAAAAAAAAACGACTTCAAACAGGAAACTAAGGTTAGCTGGATCCTAGTTTTCTTATCATGGTACCACCGTTGGGATATCTCCTTTCCAACAAAAAAAGAATCATCAAAATCGGTTCATAAACGACCAAGTTATCCGCGAACACACATAAAAAAAATATAAATATATACGGTCGAATTGAGAAACTTTCTCCTTTTTTGAAGTCGGTTAAAAAGGGGTTGATCACGGACTGTCTAGAACCCAAATTGACTACATTTGATATTTACTTAGAGCTTAAAGTAAGTACTACATCAAGGGTCAAGCACTCAAATCTCCTAACGACTTTTTTTTTTATTCTCAATTGGTAAGCATAAAAAGCGACGGTGGCTCAACCGGTAACGACTCGGTTCTTCTAACCAGAGGTACCGGGTTCAAATCTGGACGGCATATAATTACCGATTGCTTTAACGGTGAAGGAAAACATCGTGAGGAAACCTGCACACGCCTGCGAAGAAACTCGCAGGTTGTGTGTGAAGTCGACCAACCCGCATTGGGCCCGCGTGGTCGACTAAGGCCTGATCGCCCTAATTCAGGGTAGGCTCGAGCCCCTCGGTGGGGACGTATATGAGCTGACATGATGAAGCATATTATTTTTTCCTACATAGCATAATGACGTTGACGTTTCGCAGGTTGTGTGTGAAGTCGACCAACCCGTACTGGGCCCGCGTGGTCGACAAAGGCCCGATCGCCCTAATTCAGGGTAGGCTCGAGCCCCTCTGTGGGGACGTATACGAGCTGATATGATGATGATAGTGACGTGAACCCAAACCACACCCTGGACACTTGATACAACGGGCCAGAAATGACATATCAAAAAACGAATGACGGAACAAACCAAATGGCGGCGAAATCCTATACGTTCGACCACTAAACGGTAACCCATCTGCATCAATCTGTTCACCGAGGGGGTGAGGTCGCAATCTAGAGAGCGGTAGGGAGTGTCCATACTGTATGTTAGTACTAATATATATACTTTGCCCAAACTGTCTGGACATTCTGGTACAAAATTCATTTCCTATTTGTTAATGTTATCGTCTGTGTACGTAGCCGTAGGTTAGTACAATACAAGCCACCCCTCAAGCCATGGCGGTCGTGAAACATTGGCTCAAGCAGCTGTGACTCTCACACGAATAAGAAGAAGAAGTACAATACATACTATAATTATACAGGGTGTAAAAAAAATGGTTTAGGACCCGTTAACTGGGGGTTCTACTCATCATCATCACATCAGCTCATATAAGCGTCCCCACCGAGGGGCTCGAGCCTACCCTGAATTAGGGCGATTGGGCCTTAGTCGACCACGCGGGCCCAGTGCGGGTTGGTCGACTTCACACACAACCTTCGAATTTCTTCGCAGGTGTGTGCAGGTTTCCTCACGATGTTTTCTTTCACCGTTAAAGCAATCGGTGAATATATGTACGTAAGTTTCGAAAAACTCATTGGTACATTGGCCGTCCAGATTTGAACCCGGCACCTCTGGTTAGGGGAACCGAGTCGCTACCGGTTGAGCCACCGATGCTACTCATCATACTGAACAACTTTTCCTAAGGAACCCGTAGTCAAATCTCAAAAAAGTTTTGGACCCGCCATACAAAAATGCACAAAATTGGTCGATCAGCTGATCGATTTGTATGAAGAGTTAATTTGCGATTTCAGCAAAGTTGTAGTACAAAACTTGTTCTGTATGATGAGTAGAAGCCTCAGTTAACGGGACCTACACCAATTTTGTTACAACCTGTATATCTAGGGTGATTTATTTATTTTATTTTATTAATTTAGGAAACAAACAGTCTTATATATAGTATAACATATAAATTTTAAATTAACATGAAATATACGAGCCCTGAGACAATATTAATTTTACAACAATTTTTACTTTAACATTTAATTTTATTTCTAATCGCACTTTTAAAAGCATCCACAGTAGTATTAAAAATGTCTAATCAGAAAATCAGAAAATTAATTATCGTTGTTGCGTTTCGATCGTCTAAAGAAACTATTTGTGGCAGAATTTGTCGAAAAAGGAGAAATTGTTAAGGTTGTTTTTGTGCGAGAGAAGCGGGGTGGTATCCAAAATTTAATTTAAGTTAAATTTTGATGTGTTGAACTATTAAAATATCACTTCACAGATAAGCACATCATCATTACAGCTCATATACGTCCCCACCGAGGGGCTCGAGCCTACCCTGAATCAGGGCGATTAGGCCTTAGTCGACCACGCGGGCCCAGTGCGGGTTGGTCGACTTCACACACAACCTTCGAGTTTCTTCGCAGGCGTTTGCAGGTTTCCTCACGATGTTTTCCTTCACCGTTAAAGCAATCGGTAAGTATGTACGTAAGTTTTTGAAAAACTCATTGGTACATTGGCCGTCCAGATTTGAACCCGGTACCTCTGGTTAGATGGACCGAGTCGTTACCGGTTGAGCCACCGACGCTTAGATAAGCACATTAGTCCATTATAGCAGATGATAAATAAAATATTATGACAATAATAATCAAATCCCTAATTTCGCCATAAAGTGAATACTAAAAGCACATAATCGTCACAGTAACGTGCGGTAGTAATATAATAATAGAGTGCCTTAAGTAATGAACTCGGCTTATGTTTGGTGGGGTTTAGTTCAATCTGGTCACAGGGTGGGGCTGTCTTAATAACCTCAAAATTTGTCAGCTTTTGTTTCATAAATATTCTATAGTAGATTGTTAATCAAGGGAAGAAAGTGACCCATTTCACTCGAGATATTTCTGGCGCTCGAACGAAGTGAGAGCGCCAATAGTTCGAGGGTGGAATGGGTCATTTCACCCGAGTTAAACACTCTACTTTTCATTTCGACTGTGAGGAAATGAATTATTTATATGATATAAAGTATTAATTAGATATCAATAATTTAAGCTTACCTATACCCAGCCTCCAACCTTTTCGCAATGGCCGCTAGCCACGGCCGACTAGATTGTACCTAATCGAGATGGTCACGACGTGCATCTAGGTGGCCATGGCGAAAATTGAAAAAAAAAGTGTCATGTTATAATTGCAATATGGCGCGCAGCAGAATGATTTAATATCACTACAGATCTAAAAAAAACACGTCGTTTAATGTTTAGTTGAGTTTAGATATATGAAAACCTCTTATTTTAATGTAATTTAATAATATGATGTAACTCAATTATCTTCGACTCCGTGGCTGGCAATAAAAAAACTACTTTCCACCCTAGGGATGACAATACTTTCCACCCTAGGGATGACAATACTTTCCTCCCTAGGGATGGAAAAGCAATGTTCCGCCCGGCTATCTACTCATGAAAATTAAACTTTCCGAACAGGAAAGATGAAAAATCCTTTGTTTGTTTGGTGGACTCTTTATTGTACAACAAAATATACAACAGGGACGACGACAGCATCAGAAATAAATTATGAACTCTTGACCACTAAATTGCCCTCCTACTTAAACTTCGGAAAACCTTACTCGTTTTGTTTTGGTTAAAATATCACTTCACAGATAAGCACATCATCATTACAGCTCATATACGTCCCCACCGAGGGGCTCGAGCCTACCCTGAATCAGGGCGATTAGGCCTTAGTCGACCACGCGGGCCCAGTGCGGGTTGGTCGACTTCACACACAACCTTCGAGTTTCTTCGCAGGCGTTTGCAGGTTTCCTCACGATGTTTTCCTTCACCGTTAAAGCAATCGGTAAGTATGTACGTAAGTTTTTGAAAAACTCATTGGTACATTGGCCGTCCAGATTTGAACCCGGTACCTCTGGTTAGATGGACCGAGTCGTTACCGGTTGAGCCACCGACGCTTAGATAAGCACATTAGTCCATTATAGCAGATGATAAATAAAATATTATGACAATAATAATCAAATCCCTAATTTCGCCATAAAGTGAATACTAAAAGCACATAATCGTCACAGTAACGTGCGGTAGTAATATAGTAATAGAGTGCCTTAAGTAATGAACTCGGCTTATGTTTGGTGGGGTTTAGTTCAGTCTGGTCACAGGGTGGGGCTGTCTTAATAACCTCAAAATTTGTCAGCTTTTGTTTCATAAATATTCTAAATCCTTTGTTTGTTGGTGGACTCTTTATTGTCCGACAAAATATACAATAGGGATGACGACAGCATCAGAAATAAATTATGAACTCTTGATAACTAAATTGCCCTCCTACTTAAACTTCGGAAAACCTTACTCGTTTTGTTTTACATCATGTCTTCGATTTTTAATTCACCAAAATCACAAAATGAGTACATAAATGACGCTGCTAAACTATAATGTCACGCCTAGGTATATCAAACATTTTTAGAACAAAATTTTGTTTTTGACAGATGATAAAAAGTAACTCAGATGACTAGCATTCGTCATCCCTATATATGTCAACATATAATTGTAAAAACCGTTAGATTATAATCTATTCTAACGGGATCTATCTCGCGGGGTTGTGAACTGTCGAAAGATTGTGAACCGTAACATATTGCTTACAATTTCACTAGTGTCATTGTAATCTCACTAGTTTTAATAGGGGTACGATAACCTTCTTTTTACCCGGCTGCCCAAGAAAGAGGGTAATGTTTTCGTATCAATGTCAAACCTTTATTTTTATTTCTATTTTTACAGCCTACCTTGTTTTAGCTTGTAACCAAATTACTCTAAGACCGAAAATCCCTTGTCTTGTATTATTATTTTACGCCGAAAAATTACTAATGTTATGAAAATATGCCATGTTTTGGACGCCCCATCAATTTAGATTAGAGCAGTAATAGCCAGGACACAGCTACGTGTGCTCGATGAAGGAAATCCATGTAAAAGTTAAGTTATAGGGAAGTTTCAAGCCTATTATGAGTTACCTTGACTGATGTGTACTAGGAACAATATGGTTTGATACTTTCCTTATAGGCACACCCTGGACACTTCATACAATGGGCCAGAAATGACATTTCAAAAAAGGAATGACGGAACAAACAAAGTGGCGGCGAAATCCTATACGTTCGACAACCAAACTGCAACCAATCTTTATCAACCTGGGTGACGAGGGGGTGAGGTCGCAATCTAGAGAGCGGCAGGGAGTGTCCCTACTGAGTACTAATATAATATATACTTTGATATAGGTGTGGAACTATGGACGGTGGATACGTGAGTACTAAAGTCTCTGTGGGACCTGATTGAAATGTATGTTGAATAAAAAGGTGGTTCTAGGTAAAATGGCAAGGGTCGCTTGCCCTTGGTGAACTTGCTGAACTTGAATACAATAAAGAACGAACAAAAAAAGTTAAGTAAAGTTGGGGCAAAAAGTAAAGTTCTCAAGTACGATAGGCAGGCCTCTCATCTCGTGGACCGATGACCTGGTGAAGGTCGCGGGAAGTCGCTGGGTGCGCCAGCGCTGGACCCGTCGTTGTGAAAATCCTTGGGGCTGGCCTAAAGGCCAAATTGACAAATCAAGCAGTGGACATATTTCGGCTAACATGATGATGTGATGATGATGATATGACGTGGGTAAACATATGAATAACCAACCTGAAAAGGATCTGGTTTTAAGGCCCGTTCCTTACGTAGGTCAGAAATTGGTTTTACGTGTGAATTCACGCGAGGAAGGAAACTGCAGCTTGTCTATTTCCGTTGCAATCACTTTAACATTTTTGCCGCAAAAACGTCACCATCTGGCATAGCGAGGCTTACACAAATCAACAAAAAACATTACACTTAGTAGCAAAGATAAAGTTTAATATTATCAGACTTGATGGCAAATTTACAAATAAATTGGGTATCTATCTTATCGTGTGGCACAATTATTAACCGTGCTATTGAATGGATAAGCCGGGGTTGCCTGGTGTTGGGCGGAGGTACCTTATTCAGATATTTTCTGTAATAATGAAATATCCAGTGCAGCAGGCCTTATTAAGTTCTAGTTATTTAATAAGTTTCATTAAAATTGTTTCTGCCATTTTTGATAAAGAGTAAAAAATAACCTGGGTATCTAAGTACCATATACATATATGTATGTACATAAGGTTATATAGGTGTTTTTCTGGAATTACTAATTAATTAGTCTTAGTACGTTATGTAGTAGACATTAAAAAGCTACAATAAGGAAAAATTGTATCAAAATTGTTACAGATATTTTTTTAAATTTTTGAGTGTATTGGACCCTATTAGTGTGCATAAGGCAATCGATCCCCATCAAATTTTTTTTTTGCCTCACAGTACGTTCTTCACTCCTTCTTCACTCGCCATCGCTCGCTTCTATCGCTCGAATGTTAAAGGAACCTCCCATACAAATAACCTACTACTTCAGATTACCTAGACTCTGTTATTTGCCAAAAATTATTATACCATAGATTAAGCGATGGAAGAGTGAGATTTCCTAACACAGGTATTTTTTACCTAAAAGGAGATCTCAGCCTAAAAAATAATAATAGATAATTTTTGGTAACCAATTAACAATTTATTTTTATTTTTAAATTTTTGATTTGCCCAGCGGCAAAGTTCACTGGCTTTACAGAGGAGGTCGCGGCTTCGATTCCCGGCGGGGTCAATGTAAGACTCGGTTTGGTTGGTGGAAGGGCATTTTCTAAGCCCGCCTGGCTAGCTACCACCATCTTATCTAAGTCTTGCCGCCAAATATCAATGTTGATATCATTGGTGTGTTCCGGCATGAAGATAAGATAGCCAGTTCCCCATTGCGTTGGGGAATTTTGGTAAGCCCGCTTCCATCTTCGGCAACATCGTCACTTACCACCAGGTGGGATGTTGTCAAGGGTTTACCAATTGTGAATACAAAAAAAAAGTATCAATATGTAGCGTAGTCCAAGCACTATACTAAGTTGCAAGTATCAATATGTAGCGTAGTCAAAGCACTATACTAATTTGCAAGTATCAAGATGTAGCGTAGTCCAAGAACTATACCAAGTTGCAAGTATCAATATGTAACGTAGTCCAAGCACTGTACTAAGTTACAAGTATCAAGATGTAGCAGAGTCCAAGCACTATACTAAGTTGCAAGTATCAAGATGTAGCGTATGCCAAGCACTAAACTAAGTTGCAAGTATCAATATGTAGGGTAGTCCAAGCACTATACTAATTTGCAAGTATAAAGATGTAGCGTAGTCCAAGCACTATACTAAGTTGCAAGTATAAATATGTAGGGTAGTCCAAGCACTATACTAATTTGCAAGTATCAATATGTAACGTAATCCAAGCACTATACTAAGTTACAAGTATCAAGATGTAGCGTAATCCAAGCACTATACTAAGTTGCAAGTATAAATATGTAGCGTAGTCCAAGCACTGTACTAAGTTGCAAGTATCAAGATGTAGCGTAGTCCAAGCACTATACTAAGTTGCAAGTATCAAGATGTAGCGCAGTCCAAGCACTATACTAAGTCGCAAGTAGCAAGATGTAGCGTAGTCCAAGTACTATACTATGTTGCAAGTATCAAGATGTAGCGCAGTCCAAGCACTATACTAATATGCAAGATGAAGCCAATATAGAAAAGGTTAATTTCTGTGTGGTGGCCCCATCGATGGCTGAGGTTAATAAATTAGTTAGCTGGCCCACCCCCCCTAGTTAGACGTTAAGTGCTCATCATTATAGGCCCCTCATTACTGAAAGTAACTCGTCGTAAGGGAAATTAAAAGGAAGAAAGTGCTTTTTAGAATTCATAGAAGTAAAAACATTTTTCTTTGATTAAATTATATTATTATAGTAAAAATTTTAAATAGTTGATACTTTTCATTGTAGGTTCTTGCTGGAACATTATATCACACATATTGGTATATATTTACAATAATTCCACGTAAAAGATAGAAATAATACTGCGTTTATAATTTGTCAGCGAGAACTTTACTGCCCCATCGGCCATCTGTTCTACGAGCTATGTGCCCTGCCCACTGCCACTTCAGTTTAGCGATTCTGTGAGCTATGTCGGTTACTTTAGTTCTCCTGCGGATCTCCTCGTTTCTGATTCGATCACGCAGAGAAACTCCGAGCATAGCACGCTCCATTTCCCTTCGGGTGACCTTGAGCCTTCTTATGAGGCCCATAGTAAGCGACCATGTCTCAGATCTGTAAGTCATCACTGGCAACAACACAGTAAAGTTCTCGAGTGGCGAACGCGCACCGGAAAACGTAGCGTAGGCTGGCCTCACACGCGGTGGACCGACGACCTGGTGAAGATCGCGGGAAGCCGATGGATGTGGGCAGCGCAGGACCGGTCGTCGTGGAAATCCTTGGGGGAGGCCTTTGTCCAGCAGTGGACGATTTGAGCCTTCTTATGAGGCCCATAGTAAGCGACCATGTGTCAGATCCGTAAGTCATCACTGGCAACAACACAGTAAAGTTCTCGAGTGGCGACCACGCACCGGAAAACGTAGCGTAGGCTGGCCTCCCATGCGGTGGACCGACGACCTGGTGAAGATCGCGGGAAGCCGATGGATGTGGGCAGAGCAGGACCGGTCGTCGTGGAAATCCTTGGGGGAGGCCTTTGTCCAGCAGTGGACGATATTCGGCTGATATAATGAATTTTTCAGCGACCGGTTTCAAACACCATCTGTAATCAGTTGCCTATCTGTGAACAAAGTCTGCCTTAAGATGTAGTTCGAAACCGGAATTATAAACGCAGTTTTTTTTATGTGGAATTAGTGTAGATATATATACAAATATGTGTGAAAAAGTATAAAGTTGTGAAATGTCCTTAAATCTCTAGATATTGATGTCCATTTTTATGTGTATTTTATCCATTATACAGGGTGTAACATAAAGGTGTGGTGATACTTTAAGGTGGGCTTGTACCCATCAAACTGAACAACTTTCTCCATGGAACCCATAGTCAAATCGCAAAAAAAATTTGAACTTCCCATACTAAGTTGGTTGATCAGCTGATCGAGTTAGTATGGGAGAGCCAAATTTTTTTTTGCGATTTGACTATGGGTTCCATGGAGAAAGTTGTTCAGTTTGATGGGTACAAGCCCACCTTAAAGTATCACCACACCTTTATGTTACACCCTGTATACATTAACTGTAACTTCGTTTAAAAGGTTCAAAAGTTCCTAACTTAAGGGTGCCAACAGGACCCTATTACTAAGCCTCTGACTGTCCGTCGGTCGGTCTGTCAGCAGACCGTATTTCATGAACCGCAACACATAGATAGTTGACTTTTTCACAGTGTGTGTATTTCTATTGTTGCTATAATAACAAAAAATAAAATTTTAAAATTAGAAGTGAACCCTATTTCTTTTTTTATTTTAAATAAAAATTTTGGTGCGTTTGGCTACACCTCACCTGGTGGTAAGTGCCGATGCAGCCGAGGATGTAACACGCAAGCTCAAATCATTCATATTCACTCTCTTCTTGAAGATTCTTAAATAATACGAATCGGGGAATACAGACGCCGCCCGTCAGGGAATTCCACTTCTTGGCCATTCGCATACAATTAACGAAGACAAACGCTTCGTGCGTAAAGGTGTTACATTAACGACAAAGGGGTGGAATCGCCCTCCACGCCTGGTCGTCCGATGATGAAATTAAGAGGGGGGAATGAGGTCGTGAAGCTTCAGGGCACATTCTGCGAAATTAATCCTGTAGAACAACGATAGACAGGCGACTTTGCGGCGATAATCGAGGCTTTGGAGCCTGTTTGATACAAGTTCCTCGTCGCCAATGATTCTCCTAGTGCGTCGGTCAAAGGCATCTAGCTGGTAACAAGCCGATCCGTCTTATAAGAAAGAGCAGTACTCCAAATAATATGACCAAACCTCAGCTTGGTATTATTTAGAAGCGGCTCTAGTGTGAAATAAAGTCTCACCTTCGAGAGGATACCAAGATTTTTGTTGGCCCGTACAAGAATCTTTTTTTTGAAACGTGAAGACACTAGTAACGTCTGGTAGGAGCTTGTAGTATCTTCTATATAGTTAACAAGCTTTTGCCAGTGGCTTTGCTCGCGTGAACATAGTTTCTATGACTGTCTTCGAGGGTGCGCAATGCGAGCAAGCGGCTCGCGATTGTGGAAAAAGTAGCCTTTATGTTAATCCAGGTAGGACCCACAAAGGACCTACCAAGTTTCGTCCAGATCCGTTCGGTAGTTTTTGCGTGAAAGAGTAACAAACATCCATACGTACATCTATACATCCATACATCTATACATCCATACTTACAAACTTTCACATTTATAATATTAGTAGGATTTATGAATTATTAGCTTTTGCCAGCGGCTTCGCTCGTGTAAACATAGTTTCTGTGACTGTCTCCGAGGGCGCGAGCGTAGAAAAAATAATCCTATATATTAATCCAGGTGCTAATCTGTCTACCTAACAAATTTCATCCAGATACGTTTAGTAGTTTTTGCGTGAAAGAGTAACAAACATCCATTCATCCAACATACAAACTTTCTCGTTTATAATATTAGTAAGGATGATTTGGTACGGAACACTTGGCTGGTTTTTAAAGCCGCCAAATAAAAATATATTTGATACCAGTTTCTACATTTTTTTTTCTTTTTAACTAAGAAGAAAATTATGTATTTAGGGTAAGTAAAGAGCTGTAACGGAGCACGCTGACGCCCGCAACAAATAAAAACTATGTTGCGTGTTTTCAAATCATTATCTTTATTGTCATAAGGGCTAATAGTTCCCCAAGAATCATACAATATGATAATAAAATCGTCCTTTGCGTCTTTAAATTGTCATTATGCAGTGCAGCATTTTACATGATTCCAACTACAGTCTGATGTTTTGTATTTTTTCCCCTTAACATCAACGAAATAGTTTACTTACAAAAAACTAATAATAAGTACTATTCATCTCTTTAGTACCAATTCATTGCTTTATATTAAGTATATTACGCTATAACATTGCCAATTGTATAAAAAAGTTTAAACATGACAATTAATATTATGTTAAGAACAATAGACTATTAAAAATTAAATGGTGGTAATATATGCCTATTATTTAGATATTTTGAGAGCACGGCGGTGGCTTTAACCCCATGAAGTTGGGTTTTTCCACCTGAAAAAAATCGCATTTAATGAGGCAAAAAATACACATTCTTAATTTTAAAGCTCTAGAGTTATCGCAGCAGTTTCTTCGTTACTAATGTCATATTTGGGAATACCCCTTATCTAAGTCTTGACGCCAAATATCAATGTTGATATCATTGGTGTGTTCCGGCATGAAGATAAGATAGCCAGTTCCCCATTGCGATGGGGAATCTTGGTAAGCCCGCTTCCATCTTCGGCAACATCATCACTTACCACCAGGTGAGATGTTGTCAAGGGTTTACCAATTGTGAATAAAAAAAAAACTTGCCATAAGGTTTTGTCATTTTCAGGAAAATTCAAGAATATTAACTAGTCTAAAACTTTGCCCCATCTGACCACTATGAAAACGCCTTTGTTCCATTCAGTGGTACATATCTCAGGGGATTAGAACGTGAAAGACATGCCACTAGTTACTAATAAAAGACCACAAGTAGTGTCACCATAAGGTCAATAATAAAAAACAATACCTTTTTTATTTTTTATTAAAATTGGCATTAAACATCAATAACTGAAACGGCAATTTCATAGGTAAAGACCTATAATTAGTAAATAAATTAATTGACAACGCAAAAAACGTTAAAAACCGGCCAATTGCGAGTCAGAACCGCACAAAAAGGGTTCCGTACCATCATACTAGATGGCGCTAGTTTCCTTACGTTTAAAAAAACATGCTTTTTGTATGGAGACCCCCTTATTTTCTCACTTTTTCAAATTTTTTGTATTTGCTGTTATAGCGGCAACAGAAATACATCATCTGTAAAAAAATTAAACTGTATAGCTGTCACGGTTAATGAAATATAGCCTAGTGACAGACGGACAGACGGATGGACAGCGAAGTTTTAGTAATAGGGTCCCGTTTTTACCCTTGCTTATTATAGTTTGTTGTATAGCTATGACGGTTCATAAAATATAGCCTGGTGACAGACGGACTGACAGACAGACAGACGGACGGACGGATAGCAGAGTCTTAGTAATAGAGTACCGTTTTTACCCTTTGGGTACGGAACCCTAAAAACAACAAACTTCAGTCAAAAATTGCGGCGTTAAACCGACGACGTTTTTTTCAGTGATTGTTACAAACTTTCATATCTCGAAAACTACTGTTGCAATTTGAAAGGTACCAAAAATACTAAGAATCGAATAAAAGAATTATTGCATTTCTATTTCTAGTTTATGAGAAATACGTGGAAAAACATAAATACATACAAACAACCATCTTCTTCTATATATATACATATACAATATAAATAAAATTCTCATGTCAAAGTGCTAGTTTCCATACACCTTCGTAACGGCTGGACGGATTTCCATGGAATTTTCTGTGTATATATTCGGTAGGTGTGAGAATAGTTATAAAACATGTTTCACCGGGATCTGAGCTGGCTAAGCCGCGGGTAACAGCTAGTACACTTATAAAATTTGGCACGTCTATTTAAACACCCACATAAACTAACCTACACGAATATTGTACGATTCCAACAATATTAAATACATTAGAGTCGAATTGATACGAGTAACGTCCATGTTTTGAAGTTGGTCATAAATAATTTTTAATTTTAAGAGCCTGAGGTTTTAAACACGAAAAAACAAATTTGTTGATATCTATAGGAGGATACACATTGTGCAATTCCGACAATCTAACTTACATACTTGTGGGATTGTTAACCTTACTGTGGCTGATATAGAAACTATTTTTATTTGCAGAAAAGAGCTATCACCGCAATCTATCAGATGCCATCACGTGAATTTTATACCAATTCAATGGGGACCACACATTGAAACTTTAGTGGGAAGGCTTAGTTCAGTTGCTTATGCCATTAAGAAGATAAGACAGTTAACGGATGAGGATACTGCGAGACCTGTGTACTTTAGTTACTTCCATAGTATAATGTCTTATGGTATCTTAAGGCTGATATAGAAAATATTTTCATTTTGCAGAAAAGAGCTATCCGCGCAATCTATCAGATGCGATCACGTGATTCGTTACAGAATAAGTTCAAAGAAATCAATATTTTAACTGTTGCTAGTCAATTTATATATGAAAACATCATGAACGTTCGTAAAAAATGTGTATTTATTTCCTAAAAACAGTGACAGGCATAATTTGAATTTAAGAAATGTAAATACAATAGATCATTTTCGAGACTGTTTAAGGTTTAAAAGTCATTTGTGAGGCAGTGTATAAGATTCTACAATAAAATTCCAGAAAATGTAACTAGTTTGTCAGAGAATAAATTAAAGACTCATGTCAAAAAATGCTTGTGCTCTAGAAGATAATATAAAATAAAAGATTATGTAAATGACAAAGACAAAATATATGTTGATTCCGTAAGAACCTGAGACTGTAATCTGAATCAGGACATTATTTGTAATAGACAAAAAGTTTTTTTTATATTTAAAAGTGTGTGTGAACACCTATTTAAAATAAATTATTTTTGTTTGTTTTGATTTGATCCTCTTTTGAAATCGGTTAAAAATAACCTTTATTTTTAATGAGCCCGGATGTTGCCACACAGAAACAATGCAGATATTCATAGGGTAAATTATTGTGTGTTGTATTTTTTCAAACATCCTGTATATAGCCTAATCAATGTCGTATTAAGAATTATTTCTGAAGTCGTTTGTGAATAGCTAACCAGCGTCGTTAGAGCTATTTTGTAATTGCTACCTACCTGGTTATGGCAATTTTTTTAACCTTTACATACTTGCTTGGAAAAGCAAATGGCTATAGGTATACTTGTTTTGATGTGTAATAGCCGAGACAGTTCTGGAGCTGGACTAGATGGGATGGGACCGTGACTTAATTTAGCAAAGATAAACCTATACAGAGTGAGGTTTTTTTCTCTGAAAAGGCAAAAATTGTATTTAGATCCTAGATGATAACGTTTTTTAGAAAAAAAATCAGACCCGTGAGTTACTAAAGGGTGGTTTGATACAAGAATATATTGTGACTATTGAGAAAATCTTATTTATTTGTTTAACAGTTCATTGTGTACAAATAAAAAACCTAACAAACAGGCATAAAAGAGAATGGTACAATGGGTATTAGTTATCCTTACTAATATTATAAATGGGAAAATGTGTTTGTTTGTTACCTTTTCACGCTTCAAAACCTTGACCAATCTTGATAAAATTAGGCATGCAGGTAGCCTGTGTCACTGGGAAGGACAAAGGCTACTTTTTATCCCGTGAAAATAGCATTGTCCGATGCAGTTCCTGAGGAAACTGAATAAAAATCTCTTTTTTTTGGTTAGTTTCTTTAACATTGCAACAGAACAATGGATTTCCATGATTTTTTGCACAGAGATGGCTGAGGGGGTGGAAAATGACATAATTTACTAATTAGCATATCCTGACATGGTTCCCAAGGGATCTGGAGAAAACTCATTTCCGCGCTCGCGCACGTCATTGTCGCAAAGGAGCTACGGACTGAAGTGGTTTCTGGTATAGAATTGATTGAGGGGGTGGGTAGTGACATAGACTTCTAATCAGAATAGCCCGATATCGTTCCTGAGGGATCTGAGGAAAACTCACATCCCCGCTCGCGAGCCGCTTGCGGCTCGCGCCACACTTACCCTATTAGACAGTCATAAAAACTATGTCCACGCTGGCGAAGCCGCGGGCAAAAGCTAGTAATATTATAAATGTGAAAATGTGTTTGTTGGTTTGTTACCTTTTCAAGCTTTAACACCTCGATCAATTTTGATTAAATTTGGCATGCATGTAGCCTGTGTAACTGGAAAGGGCATAGGCTACTTTTTTCCGTAAAAATTGCATAGTCCGATGCAGTTCCCGAGGGAACTAAAAAATACCTTTTTTGGTAAATTTATTTAACATCGCAACGAAACTATTGATTGTTGCGATTTTTTGCACAGAGATGGTTGAGGGGGTGGGAAATGACATAATTTACTAATTAGCATGTCCTGACATAGTTCCCGAGGGATCTGGGGAAAACTCATTTCCACGCTCGCGCACGTCGGCTTTGCAACGGAGCAACGGATTGAGTTATTTTTGTATAGAATTAGTTGAGGTGGTGGGAAGTGACATAGACTGCTAATCAGAATAGCCCGATATAGTTCCTGGGGGATTTGGAGAAAACGTACATCCACTCTCGCAAGCCGCTTGCGGCTCACGCACAGTAAACCCGGGACACAGTGATTTTCAATTGAGATGGTAGACATCTATAATATCTTTAAATCAAGCAAATCTTGTATATTTATATAATCTGAATCTCAGATACGGCTCCAGCGGTTTGCTTGAAAATTAGTATACGGGGATTTTTGGGGGTGAAAAATCGATTTAGATAGGTCTCAACAGCTCGGCCGCCTAGGTACTATACATAAATAGGTCATATCAGCTCATGTATACGTCCCCACCAAGGGGCTCGAGCCTACCCTTAATTAGGGCGATCGGGCATTAATCGACCACGCGGGCTTAGTGCGGGTTGGTCAACTTCACACACAAACTTCGATTTTCTTCGCAGGTGTGTGCAGGTTTCCTCACGATGTTTTCCTTCACCGTAAGAGCGTCGGATAAACGTACTGTCGGCTGAAATTAGCCCGTTCACGGATAGGACTATGGGGATGATTTCGGTGGATTCCACTTGTTACATATCAGTAACCTCGTGCGCCAGTTCCAGGTACTTTGTCCTGTTTTGGCATCAGCTTGCACGAGGTTTTCTTTTATTTTCTTGGGTTTTTTTATTTATTTATATTCTTATAATTGTTGTTTATTGTATGTTTCTACTACCATTTGGTAATTTGCTTAATACCTGACCTCAAATCGTATCACAAAAGTATTCGTTCCTACAAGTCGTTTTACAATGATCATTTCAAAACGGGACAACTGTACTACAATGAAACTTTTTAAATATTTTTATGGCTTTGGCTTCAAAAATTCAATATACATGAGTATGAAAAATTTCAATATATTTTGTGCAAGATGCCAAGGCCATATAAAAAAGCACGCGTACCTGCGTCATAGCTAAACATCACTAGTGTGATTAGGCTGTATGGATGAATTTTTGACGGTTTAAAATTTTCTTTTAATTATTTCAGGGTCGTAGAAAAAGTAAAGTATGCCACTGCACGCAATTAGCCATTGTAACACTCGTGCTGTCTATTGTGCCACTTAGCTTCGCTTTGTGGCACAAACTAAGACTCATGTTACAATGGCTCTCATTACTTAGCAGCGGCATAAATACCTAACTATATTATTTTTAATTAATTTATTCTAACTTCTAGTAATAAGAAATTATTAGAGGTCCCTTTGCGAGGAGATGCAAAGTTTTTCTTACTTTTTAATCAATGTTAAGATAACACGCTCTGCACAGTAAAGTCACTATAACTCATATACATAATGCAATAAGTCATGAGTGAAGCAATATTTAACACATTCGTGACCTGCGCGCTACGACGCGTAGGCTTTTTCGTTTTTACGCCGTTATTGTAGTTACGACGCAAATGTGCGCTTTTGTGATAGTTTCATCATTACGGAAAACCGTATCAAATGAGGAAAGAGTCAATTTGGTATTTTTATTGTTTGTGCCAGTAAACTTTTAATTTGGGCAAGTTTTTGATGCGTGATTCGTAGTCGTTAGTTTTTTTCTGTATTTTGAGGGTTAAACTACATCAACGTTTCTTTAAACTGTATGCGTGTGATATTATACTAGTTGATTAATGAAGAACAATCGTCGTACAAGTTTTTCTTTTTTTAGTACTTATTTAGGTATCAATGTAGTATGAAGGGGTAGTTGTTAGTACTTAGGTATCAATGTAGTATGAAGCGGTCGTAATTAGTACTTAGGTATCAATGTAGTATGTAGCGGTCGTGGTTTAGTTCTTAGGTATCAATGTAGTATGAAGCGGTCGTTGTTTAGTACTTAGGTATCAATGTAGTATGAAGCGGTCGTTTTTTAGTACTTAGATATCAATGTACTATGAAGCGGTCATTGTTTGGTACTTAGGTATCAATTTAGTATGAAGCGGTCATTGTTTAGTACTTAGGTATCAATGTAGTATGAAGCGGTCGTGGTTTAGGGCTTAGGTATCAATGTAGTATGAAGCGGTCGTGGTTTATTGCTTAGGTATCAATGTAGTATGAAGCGGTCGTGGTTTAGTGCTTAGGTATCAATGTAGTATGAAGCGGTCGTGGTTTAGGGCTAAGGTATCAATGTAGTATGAAGCGGTCGTGGTTTAGGGCTTGGGTATCAATATAGTATGAAGCGGTCGTGGTTTAGTGCTTAGGTATCAATGTTGTAAGAAGCGGCCGTGGTTTAGTGCTTAGTTATTAATGAAGTATGGACGGGTTGCTGTTTAGTACCTACTTAGGTATCAATGTAGTATGAAGCGGTCGTGGTTTAGTGCTTAGTTATTAATGAAGTATGGAGCGGTTGTTGTTTAGTACCTACTTAGGTATCAATGTAGTATGAAGCGGTCGTGGTTTAGTGCTTAGTTATTAATGAAGTATGGAGCGGTTGTTGTTTAGTACCTACTTAGGTATCAATGTAGTATGAAGCGGTCGTGGTTTAGTGCTTAGTTATTAATGAAGTATGGAGCGGTTGTTGTTTAGTACCTACTTAGGTATCAATGTAGTATGAGGCGGTCGTGGTTTAGTGCTTAGTTATTAATGAAGTATGGAGCGGTTGTTGTTTAGTACCTACTTAGGTATCAATGTAGTATGAAGCGGTCGTGGTTTAGTGCTTAGTTATTAATGAAGTATGGAGCGGTTGTTGTTTAGTACCTACTTAGGTATCAATGTAGTATGAAGCGGTCGTGGTTTAGTGCTTAGTTATTAATGAAGTATGGAGCGGTTGTAGTTTAGTACCTACTTAGGTATCAATGTAGTATGAAGCGGTCGTGGTTTAGTGCTTAGTTATTCATAAAGTATGGAGCGGTTGTTGTTTAGTACCTACTTAGGTATCAATGTAGTATGAAGCAGTCGTGGTTTAGTGCTTAGTTATTAATGAAGTATGGAGCGGTTGTAGTTTAGTACCTACTTAGGTATCAATGTAGTATGAAGCAGTCGTGGTTTAGTGCTTAGTTATTAATGAAGTATGGAGCGGTTGTTGTTTAGTACCTACTTAGGTATCAATGTAGTATGAAGCGGTCGTGGTTTAGTGCTTAGTTATTCATAAAGTATGGAGCGGTTGTTGTTTAGTACCTACTTAGGTATCAATGTAGTATGAAGCAGTCGTGGTTTAGTGCTTAGTTATTAATGAAGTATGGAGCGGTTGTTGTTTAGTACCTACTTAGGTATCAATGTAGTATGAAGCGGTCGTGGTTTAGTGCTTAGTTATTCATAAAGTATGGAGCGGTTGTTGTTTAGTACCTACTTAGGTATCAATGTAGTATGAAGCGGTCGTGGTTTAGTGCTTAGTTATTCATAAAGTATGGAGCGGTTGTTGTTTAGTACCTACTTAGGTATCAATGTAGTATGAAGCGGTCGTGGTTTAGTGCTTAGTTATTCATAAAGTATGGAGCGGTTGTTGTTTAGTACCTACTTAGGTATCAATGTAGTATGAAGCAGTCGTGGTTTAGTGCTTAGTTATTCATAAAGTATGGAGCGGTTGTTGTTTAGTACCTACTTAGGTATCAATGTAGTACAAAGCTCGTGCGTATAGACTGTGTGGATGCATCGATCACGAAGGTTCACTGAACTAAAGCACGATCATGACCAGGATGGGTTTAACTGTTAGTAGCTCTTATGTTGACCGTTTCCGTGCTTCGCAAGCCACGTTACGCCGTTGGTGCCGGTTACTATCATTATATTGGCAGTCGCTAAGCCGTATCAGATGCCTTATAGGTGGCTTGATAAACTTCTGACAGTGGGGTTTGCCCTAGTCCCACAACTTACTTCTCACATCCCGGACTTAACCTCCGTGCGTGGAGTATGTCCTTACCTTCCCGAGTTTAGGAAGAGGCTCGTGCCCCAGTAGTGGAACTGCTTTTTTTTTGTTTTTTTATTATTCACCATTGGTAAGTTTTTTAGGTTTCTGTACCCTAAAAGGTAAAATTGGAACCATTATAGGTTTACTCGTGTGTCTGTCAGTCCGTTTGTCTGCCATAGCCAATTTCTCAGAAACTACTGGGCCGATTGAGTTGAAATTTGGTGTACATATACAGGGTGTAAATTTGCATTCCCGCCATATTTACAGAGGTAACTATACATCTGATGCTGAGTACGAATCAATAAAAAAATAATTAATTTTTTTTAATTATTTTTAATGATTTCATATTTTTACTGCGTTGGCAGCACTACATTTTATCGACCGCGTACATCACTAATACCAGCGGAGCGCGGCGCGGCGGCCTCTGTCGGCATAGTTCAAACGAGTCGGTCTTCCCTTTGGCTGCGTTCAATCAGTTCAGTTGCCGCCGCGCTGCCGTGAATGACAGTCGAGTCGACTCTCGCTCAGTGACCTCTGCGCCACGCTTACGCATCGCCGTTGGCGCCGTCGCGCCGCCGCCGTGCAAACAAGCCGTTTGCGACAAGCCTGTGAAATGTTCGTGGTAATGTTTCCGAACAGTCCGAGACCGACCCGGGACATAATGCTTGTGGGGCGACGTGAAACGTTTAGTGTACACGGAAGAAATTGATAGTGTTGATGTGTTGCGTGAAAGAGTTCTGGCAGCGTTTGAAACTGTAAGTTTTTGTAAATTTGTGTATTTTTTTGTAAATAACAATAATGTGTAATGCTGATTTCAGACTTTTAACTACGCCAAAAATACTGTAAACGCACATAAAGTACTTTACACAGCTATCTCAAAGTAATAAAAGTGTAAATGCGGAAATTTAGTATTTTTGTAGGTCCTCCTAAAGTAGGAAGGGAAATCTGAAATCAGCTGACTGTGTAGTCAGCTATACGCATGAATGAATCATTGAAAGAAGGAATGAACTGTTTAGTCGAAACCGCTCGCGTCTGTCAGTTATGTTCTCGTACGGTTTGTTCCACTGTGATCTTACATAAAACTGGTTTATTCTTACATGAACTCCAAAAGAGTTTCATACCATAACTCGTAGTCCTTCAAATATCAGATTTTTTGTATATGCTGAAACAATTTGTAGTATTATAAACTACTACTTCTGTAAATATGGCGGGAATGCACATTTACACCCTGTATAAGTCAGTGACACAAAGACGGATGTATAACGTAAACAAATGAAGTATAAACATGAGGGCCACTTTTGGGGGGGTCAATTAAATAATAAAAAAAATAAAATATTTTTTTATAATATTCAGATAAACAGTTTTGAAGATACTTAAAAAAATACGAAAATTGACCATTCCTCCCTTATTTTAGACACGACTAGGCCTAAAATCTTGAAAAAATTGAGTATATGAGGTTGAATGCATATATTACAGGAAAACCTATGAGATAATCCAAATTCCTTCAATTCCCACAGGAAAAAATAAATTTCTAATATCCAGAATAAGTAGACCCCTATTTACTTAGAGCAAAGTATGCACTGAGAGGTCTTGTTCTGTTGGTAGTTAGAATTTTGTTGTGGAACCCTGTTTCTGTGGCGTTTTTGTGCGAAACCCTGTTTTTTGGTACGTGACGTTAATGGTTCCTAAAGAGTTTAGGTACAGTCAACGTCAAAAATATAGATACGTTTAATTAAAGCATCAAAATTATCTATCCACGACCTTATATCGTTTGTATGTATGTGGCAGGCAAATTGTATGATTAGTCATTTTACATACGGTCAGGCAAATTGTATAATTTGTCCGTATTTAAACGGTCAGCCAAAATTTAAAATGCTGTACGCCGATTTAGGCAATTTGTAATCATTCGTCCATATTATGTAAACGGTCAGGCAAAATGTAAAATTCTGAACGCAGATTGTATTAAGCCGAGCAAGGCAAATTGTAATAATTCGTCAGTATTTAAACGGTTAATAACGAGTCAGGCAGATTGTCAAAATGACGTACGGCAGATTGTAAATTAGCTCGAGAAGCGAGCGATGTTAGGTACCGTTAGGTTTAATTTTTTTTATTTCTTTTATTCACAATTAGTTAGCCCTTGGCATCATCTCACCTGATGGTAAGTGACGATGATGCCGAAGATGGAAGCGGGCTTACCAAGATTCCCCAACGCAATGGGGAACTGGCTATCTTATCTTCATGCCGGATCACACCAATGATATCAACATTGATATTTGGCGGCAAGACTTAGATAAGATGGTGGTAGCTAGCCAGACGGGCTTAGATAATGCCCTACCACCAACCAAACCGAGTCTTACAATTGACCGCGCCGGGAATCCAACCCGCGACCTCCTGTGTAAAGCCAGTAAACTTTTCCTCTGAGCTACGGAGGCGGTTGACTGATTTAACTGTGAAAGAACCTAGCGAAGCGATGCTCCCCGCCCTCGCCATTATATAATTTGCCTGACATTTACCTTACCGTATTTATAATTACGAATTATACAGTATGCCTGCGACATATACATAAGGTCGTGGATACATATTTTTGATGCTTTAAACTTAGATACTGATCTTGTTGACCTTGACCAAAGTATTTAATATATTAGTACTAACATATACAGTATGGATACTCCCTGTCGCTCTTTAGATTGCGACCTCACCCCCTCGTCACCTATATTGATACAGATTGGTTACAGTTTGGTTGTTGAACGTAAAGGATTTCGCTGCCATTTTGTTTGTTCCGTAATTCCTTTTTTGAAATGTAATTTCTGGCCCGTTGTATTAAGTGTCCAGGGTGTGACTTGATAGTCCCTATATTAATTGCTTCCATCTTATATTAAAATTTTTTCTTAGCAAACTAACACAATTGTAGCTTATTAGACTATCTATCCAATTTGCCGAGTAAATATATTTAACACTACCTGCCGCTCTCTAGATTGCAACCTCACCCCCTTGTCACCCAGATTGATACAGATTGGTTACAATTTGGTTGACGGACTTCGCCGCCAATTGTTTGTTCTTTCATTCTTTTTTTTGAATTTTTGACATTGACCAAAGTACATATTATATTAGTATACTAACATACAGTATGGACACTCCCTGCCGCTCTATTTCTGGCTCGTTGTATGAAGTGTCCAGGGTGTGCCTTGACTGTGCCTATATTAATTGCTTCCACGTTACGTCTACAATATAGTTGTAGTTACAATAAAGTTTGTTATTAAATTTTTTTCTTAGTAAACAAACACAGTTGAAGCTCATTCGACTATCTACCCAATTTCCCGAACAAATATACTTAACGCAACTTAATATTAAGAAGTGAGTTGCAATTTTATTGTGTGCCAAAGAATTATGTTATGACGTATATGAGAAATCGGCATTTGCAAATCGTTTAACGGATACCAGGGAAATTGCAGACAATTCCACATAATAGGCTTTCAAGCTCGAAGCCGCCATCTTGAATTGACGAAGCGTGCGGCCCGACTAATTTATTGTCTTTGCAATAAAGTTGACGGTTTTAGAAACTAGGTTTCAAGAGGAAACGCGGGCGCCATTTTTCCATACAAACGTAGTCCCCTGTTTCCTCCTTGGATAATGACAATAGAGCAAAAATATTTTTTCATCTAACCTATATCCACCATGACCATGCCCCTATGTTTTGTTTTTTCCCATATTTTAATTATAATAATAGGAATTAGGAGCCTTCAACAACTGAAAAAATTGCCCATTTCAGACACCCACCAAAAAAGATATGCGTAAATAACAATAACATGAAAACGTAAAAGCAAAGCGTTTTTTCAATTATTTTATGAAAAAATATTATTATTGTTCATGTTTTGGTGGAGGAAATAGGGGACTACGAAATAATTTTTTGGTCATTTTTAGTGTCATCCCTTTCTTACTGTATAGGGAGACAGCAACATCTTATTCAAATACCTATTATTTATACCGCGTTTCCTCTTAACCACCTTCGTGGCGTAATGGTTAGTCCATTCGCTTCACACTAGGAGGTCGCGGGTTCCTTCAACTTTGTAAGACTCGGTTTGGTTGGTGGTACGTCATTTTCATAGCCGGCCTGGCTAGCTACCACCATAGTATATTATCTAAGTCTTGCCGCCAAACATCAGTGTTAACGGCATTGATGTGTTCCGGCTTGAAGATAAGATAGCCAGATCCCCATTGCGTTGGGGCATCTTGGTGAGCCCGCTTCCATCTTCGGCATCATCGTCACTTACCATCAGGTGAGATGATGCCAAGGGCTTACCAATTGTGAATAATAAAAATCGCTCTTACGGTGAAGGAAAACATTGTGAGGAAACCTGCACACACCTGCGAAGAAACTTGAAAGTTGTGTGTAAGTAAAGTGTGAAATCGACCAAGCCGCACTGGGCCCGCGCGGTCCCTCGGTGGGGACGTATATGAGCTGATATGATGATCTTCTTCTTCTTTTCGAGTCGACGGCAAACTCAGATAGTCCCATCCTAAAACCGAGCCACGCAAATATCCTGGAATGATGGATGCGGGCAGGATGTCGACGTGGAAACCTTTGGGGAGGCTTTGGCCTTTTGTTTGGCAATGGACATCTTTTGGCTGATATAATACTTGGACTAGACGTGATTTCAAATAACAGATGAACAGGTATTGTTGTTGTTTTTACCTCAACAGTTCGACTATGCTTTGATAGCCGATACACTAAAGCCGCGGTGTCATCGCCGCCGGCGCATCGCTGAAACACCTCCATCAAGTGCCGCTTTCAGTTTGTCATTATGAATAGGGATGACGACAGCATCAGAAATAAATTATGAACTCTTGATCACTAAATTGCCCTCCTACTGAAACATCGGAAAACCTACTCGTTTTGTTTTCCATCATGTCTTCGATTTTTAACTCATCAAAATCACAAAATGAGTACCTACACAAATGACGCTGCAAAACTATGACGTCACGCCTAGGTACTTCTAACATTTGTAGAACAAAATGTCGTTTTTGACAGATGATAAAAAGGAACACAAATTACTAGCATTCGTAATCCCTATTATATGTCAACATATAATTGTAAAAACCGTTAGATTATAATCTAACGGGATCTATCTGTCTCGCGGGGTTGTGAACTGTCGAAAGATTGTGAACCGGAACATACTGCTTTTAAAGTTTAAAGTGTTGTAATTAATGATGACCGTGTTGTCTAAAAGCGGAAAACTGAACGGAATAAAATCTAAGCGCATCGTGATCCCCTTGGCACCCTTTGATTAAGGAACCCTAAAAATTCTCACTAAAACCAAACTACCAAGTACTTGTCTTAAGTCCATAGATAAAATGGTTAGGAAGACGTAGAATTAAACTGCTGGAATTAAACTGCATCTTTGTGGCTCGCGACAAACACTCTGTCAAAGGTGCCGCCCTAAGTTCAGTCATGCCGCCCGCCGCGCAGCCGCCGACGCTTGAATGTCGCCAATGCCGGCTCGCGGCATTCATCAAAGATGCAGTTAAATTGGAACTTTAAGTCATTAATTCTTTGTTCAGATATTTTTATCTTTTTAAAAACCTGCGACTAAACTTGATTTGAGATTTTGGACTCCAAAGTCCAATTGCTTTTCTGAATAAAATTTTTCGACCGCTTAGTATCCGAATGGCCGTTTGTCCAATAGAAAACACAGTAGGGCCTCGCTAATCCGGACCTCCGCTTATTCGGTGATCGCAGTAATCCGGATGGCTCAATGCGGGCGGCGGAAGGGGAACTCGCGAAGACGCGGGAGTCTACTCGTTGCCACCGCTACGTTAGTCGGTTGTCATCAATTGACCCGACCTGCGTAGACGTACCTTTACCTGCGATGGGGGCTTTAAATATGGCTTTGTTGTGGGCTGAAGATAACGAATTTGATAGTCACGAAATTTTGTTACTTCGTCGACTGTGGGACCGGGCTTTCGAAATGAATTACGAAAGCCTTAAACAGAAGAGTATTACAGACTTTTTTACAACTATGTAAACTTTTTTCAATAATTAAAGTAACTATGTACCTAAATATGTACTTAAATCTTTCATTTATTCAAGTCCTGTAGCTATTAAAATTTTGCTGACGACAATCCGGACACCCTGATAATCCGCCAAGGGTCTGGTTTTTGCCTGTCCGGATTAGCGAGGCCCTACTGTATTACGAGAGCACACCCCGGAGACTGCATACAACGGTCGTGTAATGACATTTTTAATACAGTTGCTCAAAAAGTGGCGTATTGCAGGGACGTATAGCGTTCGGGATGTGGGCTATTTATTACATACTCGTGCTTTTTTTTACCTTTCCCGAACTCGTGCGTTCTCTTTCCCAACTGTCAAAATAATGTCTAATTAAAAAGAAAAACTAACCATGAAGTTTTTACTAAAAATAATTCATAGACTTTTTTATGATTCATGCAAATACGTATATTTCTAAAAATAAGCTACTAATTTGTTTCAATATCAGATTTAATGATTTGATTGAATGAGTTAGGTTAGGTTTCATTTAATTTCATCTCATTAAATTTCATTTTCATTTCATATCAATAAAAAAAAATTTACTAAAGAATTGGCTGTATGGGCATAGTTCCCTTTGCCTACCAGAATGGGTGAAAAAAAAAACTCTGCTTATATTCTACGGTTCCAGAAATTTTCTTTGCGAGTTTAGTTGTTTGTTGCACAAAATAAGTAATTTCGACCCTATTTTTTTTTAATTAACACCACCGGAACTCAGTATAATTGCACAAAATTCTTCGGAGAACATTTTACCGGAAAAGTCAAAAAGTCGCTAGGTACATATCTACATACGACGAATTTATTGCGTGCAGAGAAGAGAAAAAAGCAAATAGTTTTTCAGAAAATGTTATGTTGGCATACTTCTCCGAACTCTCAGCAAAATTAAAACCTTCTACGTTATGGTCGAGGTTTTCGATGATAAAAAGTATGCTGAAAATAAGGAACAACGTGGATATAAGTGAATACCCAAAATTAAATGCTTTCTTAAAACGATGGTTTTACAAGTAAAAAGTCTAAAATTATTAACATCGAATGAAGTGGAAAGGTTTTTGAACGAAGCTCCCGATGATCGTTATTTAGCCACAAAGGTAATTTATTACTTATATTTTTCTTTAGTATTCAGTTTACGAAATCGCAAAATACAGTTGTTACGATGCAAAATAACCTCGTTACATTTTTTAAATCTAATTAGCCAAGAACTCACCTCTTTAACTCCTCCTAAATAATCTTAAACATAATACCTACCACTGCACTTATCTCACTGCTAATCCTTATTAAATAAATTAACAATTTATCAATTTTTCAAAAAAAAAACCATACCTTTGTTTACATACTATGCAAATTAAAACAAACACTACCATACGATACATACATACCATTCTACAGAATCGGCAAATCCCCGTTCACCAAGTATCTCAAATCGACTCGACTCCAATCACAAAAAAATTACGCTTCATTGCACTCAGTATTCCTTGCACTCACTCCTTCATAAACATACAAAACTTCCATTTTCTTTAGTCTTAAAAAATCAAATAATTTATTATAATAAAAGAATTATTGTAACGATGCAAAATAACCTCGTTACATTTTTTAAATCTAATTAGCCAAGAACTCACCTCTTTAACTCCTCCTAAATAATCTTAAACATAATAACTACCACTGCACTTATCTCACTGCTAATCCTTATTAAATAAATTATCAATTTATCAATTTTTCAAAAAAAAAAACCATACCTTTGTTTACATACTATGCAAATTAAAACAAACACTACCATACGATACATACATACCATACTACAGAATCGGCAAATCCCCGTACACCAAGTATCTCAAATCGACTCGACTCCAATCACAAAAAAAAATACGCTTCATTGCACTCAGTATTCCTTGCGCTCACTCCTTCATAAACATACAAAACTTCCATTTTCTTTAGTCTAAAAAATCAAATAATTTATTATAATAAAAGAATTAACATTTCCTCATTTCCTTGTACCTCCTTAAACCTTAAACTAAATTCTTATTACATAAAACAAAGCATCCCCAAGGAACGTTCTAGAAAGCTATCACTCCCGTCACAGGAACGTACAGTTTCCTATTTTTTTTATATCGTGAATTCTCTCGAAAATTCGATTGCTGACCATTTAAATACGAGCAGGAAGCCTCCCTCGGTCTTTTGCGATCTGACCTTGGGAGAAAACCAACAACCTTACTCCACACGCACAGCGCACTCGCTACTGCTCGTGGAAATAACAGTGACTCGCCCTGTCAACTCTCATACTTTCCCAAAGTGAAGTTTAATCCTAATATCTGTTCCTGCTAATCCTCGACTTCTCTACGAACATTTAAGTACACTAAAACCACCCGTTTCCAATCTAAATTCCTCCCCTTATATTACGTGCAAGTCTATAGCTTAGTACTAATATATATATACTGTGCTATAGCGCAATTTCTCTATTTGCAAATAGCTTAACCTCGACACGTTGTCACCCGGCTCGTGCCCACGCCGGAAAGCCCTTCTTGGAGTACGCCGACTGTGCTGACCGCCACGTGTACACCTATGGTGGACCTCGCTGCCTCGCAGACCGCCGCACACCCTTTCTTCAGCCGGACCACCACCGAGCGTTCCACCCGGGAGGCACAAATCTTATAAGGTGTACTCCAACATACTTACTTTTCTTACTTTACTTACTATAAGTATTTCCACGACGACCGGTTCTGCGATGCCCGCACCCAGCGGCTTCCCGCGACCTTCACCAGGTCATCGGTCCACCGAGTGGGAGGCCTGCCTACACTACGTTTTCCGGTGCTTGGTCGCCACTCGAGAACTTTACTGCCGCAACGGCCATCTGTTCTACGAGCAATGTGCCCCGCCCCTGCACTTTTTTTTGATACTGGCAATAATAACCTAGTAAGAGGTCACTCAAAGGGCAATAAGCAAGCTTTGCTCGGAGTTTCCTTACGCGATCTAATCAGAATCACACCCTGGACACTTCATACAACGGGCCAGAAATGACATTTCAAAAAAGGAATGCCGGAACAAACATAATGACGGCGAAATCCTATACGTTCGATAACGAAACTGTAACCAATGTGTATTAATCTGGATAACGAGAGGGTGAGGTCGCGATCTAGAGAGCGGCAGGGAGTGTCCATACTGTATGTTAGTACTAATATATCGTATATATATACTTTGTCAGAACTGAGGAGCATTTGGGAAGCTTCGCTACATGTTCACATCCCAAACACCGCAGTGTCTCAAGACTAAGATCTTTGACCACTGTGTGTTGCCAGTGATGGCATACAAAACTGAGACACGGTCGCTTACTATGGGCCTCATAAGAAGGTTCAAGGTCACCCAAAGGGCGATGAAGCGAGCTATGCTTGGAGTTTCCGTACGAGATCAATTCAGAAATGAGGAGATCCGTAGGAGAACCAACGTAACCGACATAGCTCACAAAACTACTAAACTTAAGTGGCAGTGGGCGGGGCGCATAGCTCCTAGAACATATGACCGTGCAGTTAAGTTCTCGAGTGGTGACCGCGCATCGGAAGACGTAGGAATCGGAGGACCGACGATCTGGTGAAGGTCCTAGGGAAGGTCATTGTCCAGCAGTTGATGTCTTTCGGCTGATATCATGATAATGACGGTAAATAAATAGTAAAAGTTTAAAAATTACTTATACATAATTATGTTTTTATTTCTTACAAATATAAGACCGCAGTGTGTCAAGACTAAGGTCTCTGACCAGTGTGTGTTGCCAGTGATGACATACGGAACTGAGACCATGTCGCTTACTATGGGCCTCATAAGAAGGCTCAAGGCCACCCAAAGGGCAATGGAACGTGCTATGATCGGAGTTTCTCTGCGTGATCGAATCAGAAACGAGAAGATCCGCAGGAGAACCAAAGTAACCGACAAGGCTCACAGAATCGCTAAACTGAAGTGGCAGTGGGCAGGGCACATAGCTCGTAGAACGGACGGCCGATCGGGCAGTAAAGTTCTCGAGTGGCGACCGCGCACCGGAAAACGTAGCGTAGGCAGGCCTCCCACGCAGTGGACCGACGACCTGGTGAAGATCGCTGGAGGCCGATGGATGCGGGCAGCGCAGGACTGGTCGTTGTGGATATCCTTGGGGGAGGCCTTTGTCCAGCAGTGGATGATTTTCGGCTGATATGATGATGATGATGACAAAGAAATAGAACTTTGTGATGATAAATAGTAATTGAAAACGCTAAACACGTTAAAAAACCGACTTCCATCGCAACAACTTAGTACATTTTTGCATTACTATTTTTGGTTTTTGTTAATTTTCGAATAAAGTTCTACACCGATTTTGATAAAATTCATATGGGACCACACGGGAAGCACTAGCTTTCAAATAAAAAAAGAATCATAAAGATCGGTTCATCCAGTCCAAAGTTATGAGGTAACAAACATAAAAAAAAAACATACAGACGAATTGAGAACCTCCTCCTTTTTGGAAGTCGCTTGAAAATAAAATTTAATAGGTACACAATAAGGCAAAATACAAACAAACTGAAAAGAAAATCACACTTCGTGATTGCTACTTGGAAGGAAATGGAAGTTTGAAGGAAACAAAATTGAAACCTTATATGATGGCGCAAAAATTTCATTGGATATCGAGAAAAATCCCTTAAAATTTGCAACTAAATTCGAATAGTGCAAAAGTTGAAAAAAAGGTAAACTATTTTCAAAATCTACATAAGTGTCTCCAGGAGGCTCGAGTTTCCATACAAACGTGATTCCGCTTTCATACAAAAACAACATGCAGGATTGAATCCAAAATTTTAATATAATATGTTGAGTAGACACATATAGATGTTTGTAATTAGTTTTCTATGTACTAATATAAAACGGAAAAAATAAGAGAAGTTTCAAACTATCAGTACAAAACTAATTTAAGCCTTTGTTTAGTTATGTTTTAATTTACAACGATGAAGACTAATTACAAACATCGATATGTGCCTATTCAACATATTCGCAAAGTTTGGATTCAATCCGACATGTAGTTTTTGTATGAAAGCGGAACTACATTTGTATGGAAACGCGAGCCTCCTGGAGACTTAAGTTTCCGAAATCTCACTTTCAAGAAGACACTGCTACTATAAAACAAAAAAAATATAAATAAACTTTACTTCTGGTTACACACATGCATATTAATAAAACCACACAATACAAACACATATATAAAGGCAACTCTACGTAAATAGATTGGGTACTGAAACTATCTTCGTATGTAAACTTGATTACGTTCCTACATCAACGTGTCGACCTTTGAAATTACCCGCCGATTGGGTTCGAAATATGAATAGCAAATTGGATGGCACGGTGGCCCCGAGCCAGGCCCCCATACGCCTTTATTCCATGCCCATGTCTGTCCCACAGAACAACGCTTAAGAAAATTCCATGAATGCAAAATAAGCTAACAACATGAATGCGTTATATGTTCGTGTTGTGTCTGATTAGAACTCTGTGCACTTACATTGTGTCGTCTCATTTCTTACTTTGTAGGCTCGAAACAAAGTTAAGAAACAATAAACGAACAGGGTCGAGGTAATCTTTGTGAAATTATTGTAATTAAACGTTTTAATGCCAATTTTGGGTCACGTATAATAATAGCTCGATTAAAGTCTACTCGAAGATGTTGAGCAACTTTGTCACCACATGCAATCACTTGCAATAAAGTTCAATATAGAAGCATAGTAAAAATGTCATAAAAACATTTACCAAAGAACTATTATAATTACAAAACAGCGTCAAGCGAAACTATACACAATGCAGCGCTAACGCCGAAACGCGGGCGCTTGACAAAACTGGGTAACTTTTAAAACGTTATATGGCCAGCAATAAAACGTTCGTTCCCGTACGAGCACAACACTTGCGGAAATATTTTTGAATACGGAATTAGGTTTGCCAAAAGCGCGGCGGGGAGCAGATAAGGCAAAAAAAAAACAAATTTGTAACGGGTAAAGTTTTTGGAGGCGGAATGTGTCCCCTGGGTGCTGAATCTTCGTCGGCGCGGCTCGTAAAACGCGGGACGTGGGCCAGCGGGCAAATTTGTCCTGAGAGCGACCTATGACGTTTTGATGGAACGATCCACGAATGGTGCCCGCACATAGATTCATATTCATAACGTTGACTCCCTGTAATTTTTTTTCGAAATCGATTTGGACCATCCCGTCCAAAAAAAACCTTTTGATAAATTTTTTTAATTTTTTTTTTACACAATTGGTAAACCCTTGGCAACATCTCACCTGGTGATAAGCGACGATGTTGCCGAAGATGGAAGCGGGCTCACCACGATTCAAATGTTAAATAACAAAATAATTAAGTATCTATCACAAAGTAACTAATCAAAAGTCTCTTTAATGGGCTAAGATCACTTAATCCGAGCAGGTTGATATGATACGTGTTTAATAATATCGAACGTAAGTCTATTAATTTTAAGCTCAAATCAATGCAGGCTTTAACGCGGCTGTTACGTTGAAACCAAACGCCCAATTCTCGATTTTTACATGTTTTTATTACTTTTCATCACTTTCAAATAAGTTTAAAAAATGTGTTCAATTAAAATTAAGCTACTTAAAGTCACTAATTTTTTTTTGCTGGTTTCATTCAATATTAACTATTTTTTGCAATTAATGCCAAAAACACAGTAAATTTTTTTATATCTAAAGTGGTAATATTTTTAACATTGTATTCAATTAAATCGATTTTTTATTACTTTAAGAATATTATATCCTTTTTCATGGTGATATCTTTACACAGTCTTTCAATAATTTGAATTGAATATTGTCATTTGACTCATCTTAGGCCTTAAATGTAAAACTTGAAACAACTTCAACGAATTTAAGGGACACGAATGTCCCTCTTATGATGCTCGCCTCTTCAAAAGAATAGCACCCGTGTCTAAGCTATCTTGTAGGAATTTTAAATTGGACGAATCGCTCAAATGTAAATGGTTTTCCTTTATACCCCATCCTCTCGGGCTGCCCACCCCCGTCTATTGCGCGCCTAGAGGCGACTAGCATACCAACACACACGCACACATTTCTCAGAGCCTACGTCCTACATCACCACTCACCTTGGATCTCTCACTTCGCACACTTCATTCCCCTAAATTTCCTTATTTTGCATACTCAGACGGGTTACTAAAAAGACCAAGTTAAACTGGTACAGCTAGCGCGCCACACACACAAAGTGTCACACATGTGCAGATCTCATTTCAAACGTACCTACTACAAGGAGTAATGCGAGTGTGAATACGTAAATACGTTGAAAATGCGAGTTCAAAAACGCGAAACGCAATATGTCTTCATGGTGAGGAGGTGTTGGAAATATTTTAGGGAACTCTCCGACAAAGGCCCGAGAATCGTTATCGGTAGGAAAATCTCGTGTTCTTGATGTACTTATCCTTAAAATGTGGAAAGAGCATGGGATTGCGCTTTGAATAAGATAAGTTTACTTTATTTTTTAGAGCGTCGGTGGCGTAATGGCTCGTATACAGTGTCGCGTACACCACCTCCTGCCCGAGAGGTCGTGATTCAATTCCTGCCAAGTACCAATGTAATTTTAAATTTAGATTTCATATTACGTTTATCCGATGCTCTTGCGGTGATGGAAAACATCGTGAGGAAACCTGCACACGCTTGCGAAGAAATTCGCAGATTGTGTGTGAAGTCGACTAACATGCGTGGTCGACTAAGGCCCGATCGCCCTAATTCAGGGCAGGCTCGAGCCCCTCAGTGGGGACGTATATGAAAAAAATAAAGTCATCATCATGTCAGATGATGACTTTATTTTTGGGAATTTCGATGTGTATTGTGAAAGACTAGTATTCTATGTTTGCTATTAAAATTATATGTTAATAAACGAGGCTTAACTTTAACCGCCTCCGTGGTGTAATGGTTAATCCTTTAGCTTCACACCAGGAGGTCGCGGGTTCGTTTCCCGTTGGGGTCTACTTGTAAGACGGTTTGGTTGGTGGTAGGGCATTTTATAAGCCCGCCTGGCTAGCTACGACCATCTGATTCTTATCTTAATCTTGCCGCCAAACATCAGTGTTAACAACATTGATGTGTTACGGCTTGAAGATAAGAAAGCCAGTTCTCCATTGCGTTGGGGAATCTTGGTAAGACCGCTTATTCGGCATCATCGTCACTTACCATCAGGTGAGATGATTCCAAGGGCTGACCACATGAGAAAAAAAATGGTGTGGGTTCCGGTAACTGGGGGTTCTACTCATCATACTGAACAACGTTCCCCAAGTGACCCTTATTCAATTCTATTTTGGACTCTCCATACAAAAATGCACAAAGTTGGTGGGCTGATCAATTTTTTTGCGATTTCATCAAAGTCATAGAACAAAAGTTGTTAAGTATTATGAGTAGAAGCCCCAGTTTCCGGGACTTACAAATATTTTGTTGTACCCTGGTTTTTTTGAACGAATACTTATGAATGAGTATTTATGTATCGTCGAAGCGTCGGTGGCTCAACCGGTAACGACTCGGTCCTCCTAACCAGAGGTGCCGAGTTCAAATCCGGACGGCCAATGTACCACTGAGTTTTTCGAAACTTACGTACATATACTCTCCGATTGCTTTAACGGTGAAGGAAAACATCGTGAGGAAACCTGCACAACACACCTGCGAAGAAACTCGAAGGTTGTGTGTGAAGTCGACCAACCCGCACTGGGTCCGCGTGGTCGACTAAGGCCCGATCGCCCTAATTCAGGGTAGGCTCGAGCCCCTCGGTGGGGACGTATATGAGCTGACATGATGATGATGATGATTTATGTATATCTGTTCGTTCGGCTAAGCCTGTAGCCTAACGGCTTGATGGATTTTGGAGTGCGAGATGTCGTTAGATACGTCTTGATCCCCTGAGTGACACAATTTTGATGTGTAACATCTTTGCTCTCGCTTTCCGGCAATTTGTGTGAGTGATTTCGTGAAATGGGACGGAAATGTGTAACAGGAAATGCGAACGTTTTTTAATTCTCGAAAACTAAGGTTGTCATAGCCATGCCGCCTAGTGTGATGGCAAAGGCAAAGATGACATACTACTATTCGAAGGGTCGGCCCGTGAATGTACGACCCGATAATTAATTAATTTCATAAGTATTTTGTCACATGTTACACATCATATGCGAGTACTGTAGGTCTCGTTTTTTTTTTTCAAGTGAAAACTACTTTAGGCGCGTTGGGCATTTTTTGAGATGGGAAAAAAACCATTGAACTCGCGACACTGTACCCGCACCTTACCAGAAACACTCGCAGGGTGAAAACTTTGTCAACCTAGTCGTTCGCCAGAAACACTCGGAGGGTCAAAACTTATAAAACTGTAAAAAAAATCACTTCTGCCGACACTCCCGGAGTGGTGAGGTTTTTTTGTGAAGTCTGTTTTTAATTTTTAAATTAGCTATATTCACTTCTACCAATGCAAACCAGTTGTTTTAAATTATGATATTTTCGCAAGTTAATTCAAAGGAAATTATTTGGTCACCTTTTTAAGGTAGAGTTCGCTATAAACTAAAACTTCCTACTTCTGTTGTTGATTTAAAAATTTACATTAAGTTTTTTTTCCTTCTAAAGAACGTTTCTAACTTTCAAACGCGATAACTCAAACTGAGAGTAATTTAATTTAAATTCTATTATTTGTTGTTTTAATGTAAATTTTATTGAATTTTATTTAAAATACACTTGTTTTTATATTATCGATATATATGACGTTTTTATATTACGGTTTTTATATATATTAACTGCATCGGACTATGCTATTTTCACGGTATAAAAAGTAGCCTATGTCCTTCTCCGTGACACAGGCTACCTGCATGCCAAATTTCATCAAGATTGGTCTAGGTGTTGAAGCGTGAAAAGGTAACAAACAAACACATTTTCACATTTATAATATTAAGTAAGGATTTACGAGCCGTTAATCATCACATCAGCTCATATACGTCCCTACCGAGGGGCTCGAGCCTACCCTGAATTAGGGCGATTAGGCCATAGTCGACCACGCGGGACCAGTGCGGGTTGGTCGACTTCACACACAACCTTCGAGTTTCTTCGCAGGCGTGTGCAGGTTTCCTCACGATGTTTTCCTTCACCGTTAAAGCAATCGGTAAGTATATGTACGTAAGTTTTGAAAAACTCATTGGTACATTGGCCGTCCAGATTTGAACCCTCTGATTAGAAGGACCGAGTCGTTACCGGTTGAGCCACCGACGCTTTAATCAGCCGTTAATAATCACGCTTTTATTTTTATCGAACACATTGTAGGGGAAAGTTTTGAGGTATTGAAAGAAGATAGACATAGAGCGAGTGATAGAGAAAGTAAGAGATCGTAAACAGTTTAGTGTCGTCGATAGGTTCGGCTAATTAATTGGGTCTGACTACTGATATCCAAGCAGATAGGGCCATGCAAGGCCTCACCTTTGAACGATAAGGTATTGATTGAAACAGTTGTCTCTGTCTTTTTCTTTACGTGTAAAAAGTGAAGAAAATAACCACAAATTTTCACTTTTTTAATGGTTTTTCGTTTCAATAAAAAACTACAATGAAAGTATAAAAAATAATAACATTACTCACTTTGTATTATCATATCAAATATATTTTTAAAAATATATACTTAAAAATATAAGTCTTATCTAGAGTTGAAAGTAACGGTTTAGAGCTTTGGATTTTTTTTCCATATAGTCAGAATTGCTCAATCGTGTTTCTAATAGCTTTTGACTTTAAGGAATATCATCAACAATCAGGTTTTTTTATAACCTTAGGTTTTCTATCATTTAGGAGAAATTGACGTCAAAAATAACGAAAATGTAATATTACCGCCATAATGGAAATATAGGTACTAAAATGATGGTTTAAAAAACAATATACTTATTTACTTGGAGCCTCCGTGGCGTAATGATTAATCCATTCGCTTCACACCTGGAGATCGATGGTTCGACTCCCGGTGGGGTCAACTTTGTAAGACTCGGTTTGGTTGGTGGTAGGGCATTTTCATAGCCCGCCTGGCTAGCTACCACTACTCTCAGTCCTGGCTCCAAACATCAGTGTTAACAGCATTGATGTGTCCCAGATTGAAGATAAGATAGCCAGATCCCCATTTGGTTGGGGAATCTTGGTAAGCCCGCTTCCATCTTCGGCATCATCGTCACTTATCATCAGGTGAGATGATGCCAGGTCTTATCAATTGTGGAATAAAAAAAACTTACTGCGCTGGCTCAGCGATTCGAACAGGTTCTTGGCCGACACTTTTTGATGCCATCCGTCACCATCCTGAGCGACTTCTTGGCTATCTGGAGAGCTTGAACTTGAACTTGAACGCTTTGATTAGCTGGATGATTATGTAATGAATCATTACTATAATATATTATAATTATAATAATATTATAAATGTGAAAATTTTTTGTTTGTTTGTTACCTTTTCACGCTTTAACACCTTGATCAATCTTGATGAAATTTGGCATGCAGGTAGCCTGTGTCATGGGGAAGGATGTAGGCTACTTTTTATCCCGTGAAAATAGCATTAGTCCGATGCGATCCTGAGGGAACTGAAATAGTCTTTTATGGTTCATTTCTTTAATATCGCAACGGGACAATGGATTGTTGTGATTTGTTGCACAGATATGGTTGAGGGAGTGGGAAATGACATAGACTGCTAATCAGAATAGCCCGATCTGGGATAGGGATCTGGAGAAAAGTAATGTCTACGCTCGCGAGCCGCTTGCAAATCGCGCACCACTCACCTTCTAAGATAAAAAAACGATGTGTCTAGCAAAAGCTAGTGAATGATTAAATAAAATAAAATAGGTTTATTTCAGGCGCAATGTACAAAATGTCCACTAACATAAACAATCGAGCGTTAAGTTTCGCTACTCCACGATAGATGGCGCTAAGAGTCTTAGTAAATTCGATTGCTCAATGAAAAACTCCGCTTTGGAAAATGTTTGGCTGTTCTCAAGTAAATATTTCCCCGTTCCATAATTTCCACATATTTCTGGAGGGACTTTTCTCATTTTCTCACTCGAAGGCAAAGACCGTGTTTTAATGAAGAAAGTTGGAGGCGGCGCGCAGTTTTTCCATTTAAAAAGTTCAACATTGATTCTTTCAATATTTTTTATAACAATCGACAATATTTCAAACTGGAATGGAAATTGCGTTGCTTGGTTTATTTTGGTACGTAAACACATTATTTGAGGTTTGTAGGAAAGGAAAACTGTTTAAATATTTACAACTGGAAATATAAACTTCTATAATAAAAATCTTAAACATGTTGACCCTTTTCAAAATTCGTTAGGTCGTTTTAAAAAAATAGTTATTACAGAATTGTAAATTTTTTTTTTATTAATCTTCAGTATCAAAAACAAATCGTAAATTACTTTAAGTATTAACTGACTCGGTGGCTCAGTGGTTAGTGCCCTTGACTACTTATCCGAGAGTCGTGGGTTCGATCCCCACCCAGGGCAAGCATTTGTGTGATGAGCAGATTTGTTTACTCTGTGTCTGGGTGTTAAATTATATCTATATATGTATTTATTTAAACGTATATAAGTATATATACGTATATAAGTATATATATTAGTCTCTGGTTCCCATAACACAGGGAATCCTACTTTGGGGCCAGATGACCATGTGTGATTTGTCCCAGAATGTTTATATTTATTATTATTTACTAGCTTTTGCCCGCGGCTTCGCCCACGTGGACATAGCTTTTATGACTCTTTTTGAGGGTGAGTGGTGCGCGAGCCGCAATCAGCTCGCAAGCGTGGACATGAGTTTTCACCAGGTACCTCAGGAACTGTATCGGGCTATTCGGATTAGCAGTCTTTGTCACTTCCCACCCCCTCAACAAATTCTATACAAAAAATCACTTTAATCCGTTGCTCCGTTGCGACGCCACCGACGTGCGCGAGCGTAGAAAACAATTGTCCCCAGATCCCTCGGGAACTATGTCAGGATATACTTATTAGTAAATTATATCATTTTCCACCTCATCTCTGTGCTAAAAATCACACCAATCCATTTTTTCATTACGATTTTAAATAAAACGAACATAGAGTATAGTTTTAGTTTCCTCAGGAACTGCATCGGACTATGATAATTTCCACAGATCAAAGGTTGACTATTTCATTCCCAGTGATACAGGCTACCTGCATGCCAAATTTCATCAAGATTGGTATAGGTGTTGAAGTGTGAATAGGTAACAAACAAACAAACAAACACATTTTCACATTTATAATATATAAAGTAAGGATTTCTAAATCTTAAATAAAATATAGAGCGTCGGTGGCAAAACGGTAAGGGCCACTACCTCCTGTCCGGAAGGTCGTGGTTCGAATCCTGCCACTTACCAATATCTATACGAATATCGATTTTATACTGGTACGTACGTTTATCCGACGCTCTTACGGTGAGAAAAACATCGTGAGGAAACCTGCACACGCCTGCGAAGAAATTCGAAGCTTATATGTGAAGTCAATCAACCCGCAATGGGCCCGCGTGATCGTCTAAGGCCAGATCACCCTAACTCAGGGCAGGTCGAGCCCCTTGGTGGGAACGCATATAAACTGATATGATGAAATATTATCAAAAAATTAATTCAAATCATTATAGGTATCAATCTAGTAATAAAATTTCCTAACAATATTAATATGGGTCAAATCCTCGAGTCGTATCAGCTCCAAAGGAGCCCAAGACGCACTTATCGTTGCCGCGCTGGATGGCAATAGACAACCTTAGCAGCAGGTAGGGCCTCACGTCACATCTCCTCTCTCGAAGGCGAAGGCCAATCTTCTTTGTGAAGGAAAAGGCCTCTGAGGGTTCAGCAGCCGGTTGTCTCACAGACCAGCGGCACAAAGCAGTAATTTGCCTCCAAGACCGAGTACTTATTATGCTTCTTTCTCACCGCAAATTGAGCAGCAGTACCGTACGGGTGAGGAGTGAGGCAGAAAAAGTGGCTTCCCAAAGCAGACACGTTCCTCTCTGCCATAGCACCTGTTTAAACCCTCCGGCCTTTTGCCATCAGATCGACTAAAGCCTGGCCGGCGGCTGCATCAAAGATGGAATATTCCATCTGGCCGAGACCAGTGCCCTCCGAGTGAGGTCATTAAGGAATTGGTGACATGGTAATCTTCACAAACACGACTGCAACTCAGTAAGTGATGGCCAATTGCCACCACCGAGGACCCGCAAATACATTGATGAGGTTCACAGATATTGATATTGCAGGCGGAGAGCAACTGCCACACGCAAACAGTCGCCGTCAGAAGAGTTCCCATATCTGTGCCTCCTGTTAAAAGATGTTAAACTCGATTTATGTGTTTTTATTTTTTTACACGATTGGAATCTGTAAAAAAATACCTCTCTGTTCGTCTATGAAACACATCGCTACGTACCATAGTTCCAGAGTTTAAAGTAGCGTATGCTGAAAAATACATAAAAGAAAACCACTCAAAAGTATGAAATAATATTTTGATGTTTTAATACAACTTAAGCGCGTTTTATTATCCCTGCAGTGCCATCTATTGACATTCTGCTACTATGATTATAATGTTTGGTATGTGTAGCTAATATATAGAAAAAAGTACTCTATTGTTATTATTGTATGTATCAGATAATTTCCCACGGGACCTCTTTAGTTTTCCGGGATAAAGAATACCCGACTATACAATGATGGTTAAAACACCTCATCCCAATGTAAAGGTTTCATAATATTGTTATGTTGACTCATTCTAAAGATAAAAATTTTTGCATTCCTGTAGGAACCCTAATTTTTTTGGGATTCACAATGTCCCAGTTTTAGTTCGCGATAAGGGTATCAACGTGTAAAATTTGTTTGTAATAGGTCAAGCCACATTTGCGTGGTGAGCCACTCTATAAATGAATACTTTTGACTTTCCCACGGGAACTCTTGAATTTTCTGGGATAAAAAGTATCCTATATGTTAACCCGGGCTATAAGGAACCACCATACAAAATTTCATCAAAATCGGCCTGGTAGTTTTTGCGTGATGCGCGAACATACAGACAGACAGACAGACAGACAAAAATTCCAAAAGTTGTTGTTTTGGCCTCTGTATCGTTAGTAATGTCCACCACAGTTATTATTTTCCAAAAATATTTCATGTACAGACACGGCCCCGTTACAGTTTTATTATATTATAGATTATTCTATAAACTAGCTTTCATTAGTGATTTTTTTATGCATAATTGGTAAACCCTTGACAACATCTCACCTGGTGGTAAGTGACGATGTTGCCGAAGATGGAAGCGGGCTTACCAAGATTCCCCAACGCAATGGGGAACTGGCTATCTTATCTTCATGCCGGAACACACCAATGATATCAACATTGATATTTGGCGGCAAGACTTAGATAAGATGGTGGTAGCTAGCCAGGCGGGCTTAGAAAAAGCCGTACCACCAACCAAACCGAGTCTTACAATTGACCCCGCCGGGAATCGAACCCGCGACCTCCTCCGTGATTATCTCCTTTGGAACGTGTAATTAAATAATTTGAGTCTGGAAAGCGCCGTAGTGTATTATATTTATTATTTTGTATGTATCCTTTAATTTTTGTTTATTTTAATAAAAATCTTACGCCTGTAGCTCAAAAGCTCAAAATGTTTTACTTTCTTATATAAGTATTTGTCATTGTGCTCAAAAATGTAATGTTTCTTTACTTCAAGTTATGAACCTTCCTTCAGGTATTTTTATAACTAAATTTATATGATTAAACAATATATGTATGACTGTTTGTGTTCTAACAAATAAATAAAATAAAAATAAAATATGTATATTATACACTTTTAATAAAAAAAAAAGATCAAGTGCGAGTCGGACTAGAACCCTGAGGGTGCCGTACCACAACACCTCTCCACACAACTACATAGTATAGTGACAGTTCACATTACAAATAAAAGACATCAACGAGAGCGACAAAAATATGTTTTTTTGTCATTCAGTTCGGACTCCTTAGCGCGTGTACGACTCACACTTGGCCAATTTTTATTATTTGTTATTGTATTTAATATTTGAGTACTATAATCACACTAAGTTTCATGCTTGCATGTATTACTGTTTTTACGATAGAGCTAAACGTTTTTACGTTTTTTGTATAGGGGAAGACCCCTTAATTTTAATTTTTTTCTAATTTTTTGTTCTTGTTGTTAAAGCGGCAACAGAAATATATATGTATTCTGTGTAAATTTCTACTGTCTACTCATTATGTTTCATGCAATTCAGCCTGCTGACGGACGAACAGACGCACAGATAGCGGAGGCTTAGTAACAGTGTCCCATTGGTTACCCGTTGGGTGTCATCATATATAGGCTCGAGCCTACTCTGAATTAGGGCGATCGGGCCTTAATCGACCCCGCGAGCCCAGTGCGGGTTGGTCGACTTCACACACAACCTTCGAGTTTCTTCGCGGGTGTGTGCAGGTTTCCTCACGACGTTTTCCTTCACCGTAAGAGCGTCGGATAAACGTACCCGTTGGGCGTGCGGAACCCTAATAAGAACGGACAAGCGCGAGTCGGACTGGCGTACCGAGAGTTCCGTACCACCACACCTCTTCACACGAGTACAATAATTTGAAACGCTGAACACGTTAAAAACCACTTTGTACAATTTTGAATTATTTTTTTGGTTTTTATTAATTTCCTTAACAAGTACTACACCGATTTTGATAAAATTTATATAAAACTAGCCGGGCAGCATACTCTGTCGAGTTCCCAATCTGCGAAGATATCGCGTAACAAACATACAAACAAACATCAGTCAAACATACATACAGAGAACCTCCTCCTTTTTGGAAGTCGATTTAAAATGATACACATGGTGTAGAAATGAATAGTCATATCAATCAAACGTCATAAATGAAAGCGAAAGATTTTAAGGGTTCCTTACCTTAAAAGGTAAAAACGGAACCGTTATGGGATCACTCGTGTGTCTGTCTGTCCATCCGTCAGTTACAGTCAATTTGCTTGGAAACTATGGACCGATTGAGTTAAAATTTGGTGCCGGTGACCCAAAGACGGACGTGTACCTAACGTAAATAAATGAATTTTAAACATGATGGGGTGCCAACTTTTGGGAAGTTATATTAGAATTAAATAAAACTTTTTCAAAGTATATTGTATGAGTGTGACTTAGCAAATGAAAGGGCTTATATTGTATCTTAAATATTTTTTTTATAATTTCAATATAAATAGTTTTGAAGTTAAGTATTTAAGAAAAACCATCCTCGACTGCATCATCACTTACCATCAGGTGAGTTGCAGTCAAACGCACTCAAATTTTTAATAAAAAAAATAAAAATAAAATATGCGAAAATTAACCCCCCCGCCTCCCGTCCCCAATTATCTTTGAAGCTACTGGGCCTATACCTAATCTTGCAAAAATCACAGTACATGAGGTTGAATGCAAAGATTACAGGAAAATCTATGAGACAATCTAAAGCCGCTTGTTTGTATTACCGTTTTAACGATAAACCAAAAAAAAACCTTAAAAAAGTGTCAAGGGTTTACCAATTGTGAACAAAAAAAAACACGATTCTTTTATGTGGACCCCTTAATTTTTTTTTGTTATTTGTTTCAAATCCATCATTAGATATAATAATTTCAGCCGGATACTTATTACCGTTTAAAATATAGGCACAGCCTTTTAAAGGCAGGATAGACCCTAGTTAAAAACACACACAGCTAATTGTTTTAAAACTAAATTGAAATCAGTATAGCCCTGGGTATTCTTTTAACCGCATCTGTGGCGTAACGGTTCGTACATTCGCTTCACACCAGGAGGTCGCGTGTTCGATTCCCGGCGGTAAGACTCGGTTTGGTTGGTGGTAGAGCATTGTCATAGCCCACCTGGCAGCTACCACCATCTTATCTAAGTCTTGCCGCCAAACATCAATGTTAGGATCATTGATGTGTTCCGGCTTGAGATAAGATCTCCAGATCGCCATATCTCCACTGGTTTGGGGAATCTTGGTAATCCCGCTTCCATCTTCGGCATCATCGTTACTTACCATCATGTGAGATGAGCCAAGGGCTTATCAATTGTGGATTTAAAAAAAACCGGTTAAGTGCGAGTCAGAACCGCACAGATAGGGTTCCGTACTAGATGGCGCTAGTTTGTTACCGTTTAAAAAAAACATGTTTTTTGTATAAAGACTTTACTTCTTAAAATTTTTAGTATTTTTTGATATATCGGCAACATAAATACATAATTTGTGAAAATTTCAGCTGTCTAGCTATCACGGTTCATGAAACGCAGCCTGGTGACAAAAGGACAGACGGACAGCGGAGGCTTAGTTATAGTGTCCCATTTTACCCTTTAAGCACGGAACTCTAAAAAGAATTCTAGATGACACAACTGTTACTAACATGTTAAAAGTGTTACTAACAATCTATGGACTTAGAATGTCTGAAAATATTTTTGTTTTTTATTTTTATAACTGAAACCTTTTACAACCCACATTATCTATCTATACCAATTCAACGATCCGCGAAAACAATACGAAAACGCCAAGTTTTCCTTAACGGCCAAACTATCCTCTAGAAAGTGTTGGATGGGCATTAATTTAATTTTATGGTTTTTGTGTTTGTCACACAGCGGGCTCAGCGAAGATTTGTGGCCTTAACGAGGGCGATAGTCTTAACAAGGGTGCTGCGGTCTTAATAAGAGGTTAGCTACGATTTGTGAGACCCTTAAGTTCTATATATGTAGAACATATCGTTAACGATAAGATAGGGATCTGCGCTATTCAATTGAGATTTAAGTAATTATTAATGCAAGTTATTTGTTAAAAATTTTTCGCATTCGATTTGAACACTTACAAGGTCCGGCATAATAAACAGATTAGTATGTAAAATCACAAATAATAATTTTCGATAAACCTTAAAACTTTTAGGTATAAGCTTTTAATATTGAATTGTCACGCGATATACATATGCATGCAAAATTTCAGCTCAACCGGAAACCCGTGGATAAAATTTAACTTGCAAGATTTTATTACAGACACCGGGACAGGTGAAACTAAATTAAAGCTTGTAAAAAGATGCACACTAACCAACACTAATGATTTTTTCACCGTTCTTCTACTTAAAGGTTGTCTGGAAGAGATCGCTTGTTAGCGATAAGAGTGCTTAAATGTGTAACTTTCTGATTATTTTTACACTAACCTGTATTTTCCTTTTATACCTATTTTTTTTAATTCACAATTGGTAAACCCTTGACAACATCTCACCTGGTGGTAAGTGAATATGCAATAAAGTATTTTCAATCAATCAATAATAATTAAATTTTTATTTTATTTTATTTACATAATAATCAATCAATTAAATAATATCTATTTATAACTTTAGATTATTGTTTTCACTTCTTGTTTCTTTGCTTATAGTTTAAATCCTTTCAGTTATTAAGGATTGGATGGAAGAGATCCCCGTTAGGGATAAGTTCACCTTTGTGCATGCTACTGACACACCCTGGACACTTCACACAACGGGCCAGAAACGACATTTCAAAAAAGGAATGACGGAACAAACAAAATGGCGACGATATCCTATACGTTCAAGAATCAAACTGTAACCAATTTGTATCAATATGGGAGACGAGGGGGTGAGGTCGCAATGTAGAGAGCGGCAGGGAGTGTCCATACTGTATGTTAGTACTAATATATATACTTTGCTACTGCTATTCTGTATGTTTAATTGTATATTTTGTTATACAATAAAGAGTTCACAAACAAATAAAAAAACAAAACTAATAATATTTCGCTTGACTTTTTTTCACTGCCCACACAGAACAAGCAGTTTCACACAAAAAGAAACGCACGACAAAGGCACAAGTCAGAAAACGTGAACCTTTACAATTGTCAATGTTGAATTAAGATTTAGATAACAATTAATAAAAGTCCTCTCTGCATCGTGTTTATCGCTTGTGAATCAGTCCCGAGCAGTCTCAGGCGGCCTCAGGCGGCCTCAGGCATTCCAGCGGGACCGAGCTCACAATGGAGCGAGCCACAGACATCTCTTGTTTTCTCTCTATAACACCACCATTTATCACCATTTGAATAAATTCAATATGTACATTGAATTGCTTGTAATTAATGGTTTTATTCGTTTAGCACTTAAAACGCTATAAGAGCGAGGTGTCCAAATATTTGAGGTCCTTTTCTGGATCAGCTGGTGGGATAGGGATGGAGGATCGCGCCCGGACACCCGCTGGCTTAGATCATTAATATTGATTTGTGGTCAATCAAAGCTCTAGAGGATTTCACTTTTAATGCTATTTTAGGAACTTTTTCTTGTTTTGTTTTGCTACAATCACTTTTAGGGTTCCGTACAACAAAATGAAAAAGGAACACAATATAAAATTACTTCGTAGTCCATCAGTCCGTCTCTAAAGACCCCTTTTCTCAAGAACACGTGGAGGTATCATATTGAAATTAATATTAAATACTTAGGTTTAAGGATGGTTAAGGCTGTAAAAAATCAAGCTTTTAAGTTAACGCAATAATAAAAAAACGCCATTTTTGACGCATATTTTGACACTCCCTAATAAATCAAAACCTATAGGACCTAGAATCATAAATTTGGCAAGAGGCAAGGTCTCATAGGACAAGTAAAGAAAAAATCCGAAAATCGTTAATTTGTAGTTCTATCGTATATAAAATATAAATAAATAAGGCCAATTATGTCGCTTATTTTGACACTTCCAAATAAATCAAGACCTATCGTTGACCTAGAATCACTAAACTTGGCAAGAGGCAAGGTCTCATAAAGGGATAATCTAAAAACCGTTAATTTGTAGTTCCATCATTGTATAAAAAAATACGATTACAAACTTATATTTTGCAGCTGGATAACTGACCATAACGTATATCAATGTATGGCAGAACATATTTTTTTCATTTTAAACGATAAGTTTAATAGATAAGCTTAATTGATTAAGGAATGACACTTCCACACGAAAAGAAGAAGAACTATAAGTTAAATTTGTCCTACAATCCAGCTAGATCTTAGGGTTCTGTACCCTGAGGGTAAAAACGGGACCCTATTAATAAGACTTCGCTGTCCGTCCGTCTGTGACCACGCTCTATTCCATGAACCGTGATAGCTAGATAAATTAAATGAAGAAACTAGCGCCTTCTAGTATGATGGTACGGAACCCTTTGTACTAGCGCCAAATAGTATGATGGTACGGAACCCTTTGTACTAGCGCCAAATAGTATGATGGTACGGAACCCTTTGTACTAGCGCCAAATAGTATGATGGTACAAAACCCTTTGTACTAGCGCCAAATAGTATGATGGTACGAAACCCTTTGTACTAGCGCCATTTAGTATAATGATAAGGAACCCTTTGTACTAGCGCCAAATAGTATGATGGTACAAAACCCTTTGTACTAGCGCCAAATAGTATGATGGTACGAAACCCTTTGTACTAGCGCCAAATAGTATGATGGTACGAAACCCTTTGTACTAGCGCCATTTAGTATGATGATAAGGAACCCTTTGTACTAGCGCCAAATAGTATGATGGTACAAAACCCTTTGTACTAGCGCCAAATAGTATGATGGTACGAAACCCTTTGTACTAGCGCCATTTAGTATGATGATAAGGAACCCTTTGTACTAGCGCCAAATAGTATGATGGTACGAAACCCTTTGTACTAGCGCCAAATAGTATGATGGTACGGAACCCTTTGTACTAGCGCCATTTAGTATGATGATACGGAACCCTTTGTACTAGCGCCAAATAGTATGATGGTACAAAACCCTTTGTACTAGCGCCAAATAGTATGATGGTACGAAACCCTTTGTACTAGCGCCATTTAGTATGATGATAAGGAACCCTTTGTACTAGCGCCAAATAGTTTGATGGTACGAGACCCTTTGTACTAGCGCCAAATAGTATGATGGTACGATACCCTTTGTACTAGCGCCATTTAGTATGATGGTACGAAACCCTTTGTACTAGCGCCAAATAGTATGTTGGTACGAAACCCTTTGTACTAGCGCCATTTAGTATGATGGTACGGAACCCTTTGTACTAGCGCCAAATAGTATGATGGTACGAAACCCTTTGTACTAGCGCCAAATAGTATGATGGTACGAAACCCTTTGTACTAGCGCCAAATAGTATGATGGTACGGAACCCTTTGTACTAGCGCCAAATAGTATGATGGTACGAAACCCTTTGTACTAGCGCCATTTAGTATGATGGTACGGAACCCTTTGTACTAGCGCCAAATAGTATGATGGTACAAAACCCTTTGTACTAGCGCCAAATAGTATGATGGTACGAAACCCTTTGTACTAGCGCCATTTAGTATGATGATAAGGAACCCTTTGTACTAGCGCCAAATAGTATGATGGTACGAAACCCTTTGTACTAGCGCCAAATAGTATGATGGTACGAAACCCTTTGTACTAGCGCCATTTAGTATGATGGTACGAAACCCTTTGTACTAGCGCCAAATAGTATGATGGTACGAAACCCTTTGTACTAGGGCCATTTAGTATGATGGTACGGAACCCTTTGTACTAGCGCTAAATAGTATGATGGTACGAAACCCTTTGTACTAGCGCCATTTAGTATGATGGTACGGAACCCGTTGTACTAGCGCCAAATAGTATGATGGTACGGAACTCTTTATACTAGCGCCAAATAGTATGATGGTACGAAACCCTTTGTACTAGCGCCAAATAGTATGATGGAACGAAACCCTTTGTACTAGCGCCATTTAGTATGATGATACGGAACCCTTTGTGTGCGGTTATTACTCTCACTTGGCCGGTTCTTATTTTTATTTTATATTTAAAAGCTGGTACCTAGAAACAATTCCGAGAGTTCAATTTTATTAATTTCTGAGTTCGCTTGGAGGTTATCTTTTTGTATGTTTACCCGCGCAGAGCGTCGGTGGCGCAATGGCAAAGGCCGTTACCTCCTGTCCAGGAGGTCGTGGTTCGATCCTGCCACGTACCAATGTGTTTCCGTATATCGATTTCGTATGTACGTTTATCCGACGCTCTTATACGGTGAATGAAAAACATCGTGAGGAAACCTGCATACGCCTGCTAAGACACTCGAAGGTTGTGTGTCAATTCGACCAACCCGCACTGGGCCCGCGTGGTCGACTAAGGCCCGATCGCTCCAATGCAGGGTAGGCTCGATTCCCTCGGTGGGACGTATATGAGCTGATATCATCAGATCAAAAGGAAGAAGGTTAAATAACAGTGTTACCGCGTTACAGTACTTATTATTTGTATCAGATAACCTTGTATTTTACTAATCTTAATTTAATTATTAGCTTAATTAATTACTTGTCGTGCAAAAGTGCAAAGATCAAGGAAATATAAGTTACTAGGTAGGTACTCAAATTGTTTTACCTGACTACGGCGAAGCAAAAAGGATGTTAATAATTTTGACCGGTATGTTTTACGTTTTAACCGCCTCCGTGGCGTAATGGTTATTCTATTCGCTTTACACTAAGAGGTCGCGGGTTCGATTCCCGGCGGGGTCAACTTTGTAAGACTCGGTTTGGTTGGTGGTAGGGCATTTTCATAGCCCGCCTGGCTAGCTACCACCATCTTATCTCAGTCTTGCCGTCAAACATCAGTGTTAACAGCAATGATGTGTTCCGGATTGAAGATAAGATATCCAGATCCCCATTGCGTTGGGGAATCTTGGTAAGCCCGCTTCCATCTTCGGCATCAACGTCACTTACCATCAGGTGAAATGATGCCAAGGGCTTATCAATTGTGAATATAAAAAAAAGGTATGTATATTCATCTGTTCCCTTATAACTTCTAAACAACTTATCGTAATTTGACAATGAAGTATCGTTGGAAGCGTCTTGATAGTCCGCTTGTTATGGGCTATGTGACGTCACATAAAATCGAATATTACGCCTTCTAGAGGTCATAAAGTCATGAACTAAATTTTTATTTATGATACAAGGGTGGTAAAAAGGTCAATAACAAACGAGTGACATTTTACCAGTGAGGATTTACCATCGTCACTAGTTTGTAATTTCCTTTTACACCCATGTACCATAAGACAATTTTCAATTCAGTTGTGAGAAAACAGGTAAAATAAAATACGACCGTGACAGAAAAAATATATATTGGGTACATACCTATCAAGGTTTCGGCAATCAAAGTTCATTTTACGCGACTTGTGGCTCATTTTAAATGTCCGGGGAGTAATCTCACTTTGTTTTTTCCTATACGATACACATAAATATATTAATTAATACACGTATATTAACTCTTCATAATTTTATTCATATTCATAACTAAAACAACTCAATTCAGTTTTAAGAAAATGGCGCCATTTAATTTAGCTAGGCACACGTACCCATGCGTAAATATTCTTTTAAATATTACCATTAATAGAATACAATAAGGCTTAGGATAATATTATTGTAAGCATAAAAAACTTTTTGGAAAAGATGACCTATTACTATTTGGTGTTATGTAACCTATGCGATTCATTCATATTTCTTCTCCTTTCTTCACAAAGATATAATCCAAAGACAATCTCATCAGCTAGCGTTATTTACTAACGCGTAGTAATCACCTAGGAACAACCTCATCATCATCATATCAGCCGAAGGAAGTCCACTGCTGGACATAGGCCTCCCCCAAGGATCTCCACGACGACCGGTTCTGCGCTGCCCGCATCCAGCGGCTTCCCGCGACCTTCACCAGGTCATCGGTCCACGCTTTCCGGTGCGTGGTCGCCACTCGAGAACTTTACTGCCCCAACGGCCATCTGTTCTACGAGCAATGTGCCCCGCCCACTGCCACTTAAGTTTAGCAATTTTGAGAGCTATGTCGGTTACTTCGGTTCTCTTACGGATCTCCTCGTTTCTGATTCGATCACGCAGATAAACTCCGAGCATAGCACGCTCCATTGCCCTTTGGGTGACCTTGAGCCTTCTTATGAGGCCCATAGTAAGCGACCATGTCTCAGTTCCGTCTTTTGTTTTGGTAGCTTGGTTTGGTCTTTTTGTTTTGTTTTGAACAACCTATCTCTTTTAAAATTTCATTTCATTCATTTCAAAAGTCTAGAAGATTCTGTTATTATTATTTTTTATTTACTAAAAAATGTCTTGTTTCTCAGAGCTACAAATTAAAAAACAGTGGCAAAGTTAAAAACACATGTGCGGTAAAACTAGCATCTTTTCGAGCAACTGTATTGAAAAAAATAATATGTTGATGTGTTGGGTATCAACTGAAAGAACTTAATTATCCTTGCTAATATAACAAATTGAAACTGTGTTTGTTTGTTTGTTACCTTATCACGCTTCAACTCCTTGACCAATCTTGATGAAATTTGGCATGCAGGTAGCCTGTGTCACTGGGAAGGACAAAGGCTTTATAGCTTGTGAAAATAATATAGTCCGTTTCAGTAAGGGAAATGAAAAAATACTCTTTTTTGGTAAATTTCTTTAACATGGCAACGGTACAATAGATTGTTGTGATGTTTTGCACAGACATTGTTGAGGGACGAGAAATCACGTAAGTTTCTACCTCAATGACTTCTATATTACTGTGTTCTAATTAATAAGAATATCTTGATATAGTTCCCGCGGGATCTGGGAAAAACTCATTTCCATACGCTCGAGCACGTCGGCCGTCGCAACGAACGGAGCAACGGATTAAATTGATTTTTTTGTATACAATTGGTCGTAAAAAAAGTTTAAAATAAACTGATTTCAAAATGAAATTTACTCAAAAGTATGAATCTAACTCCTAACCGTTAATGAGTTGTACCTTCCTTCATCAGCTCATCATCATGAAATTATGACTGCCAGACGCAAATACTTTAATAGCTTTAGAAAACATATGAAACACGTAATAAGTGCCTATAAAATTTGAGGGTTGCACTCGATTTCCCTGGGAATCCATCATCAAATCCTGGTTTCATTATCATGGTACAACCGTTGGAATATCTTGTTTTCAACGAAATCAGAATCATCAAAATCGGTTCATAAACGACGAAGTTATCCGCGAACACATATAAAAAAAAATATACAGTCGAATTGAGAAACCTCCTCCTTTTTTGAAGTTGTTTAAAAACGTTGTTGACGCGGATGAAGCCACGGGAAACAGCTAGTAATATCATAAAACAGGCTTATCGTATTAGTAGGTACCTACCTACCTATGCGTATCAATGCGCCCTCAAGCATTAACTACCTTTTAAAAATGCCCACTTCGCTCGGACAAAGCGTAATGATTGCTCTTCACAAACAAAAGCAAAAGTCAACCGCAGTCCCATCTCACACGTCGATGAGGTATGGGCCTCGTCCCCGAGTCATTAAGAATGCAGTGTCTTATCTAACTTGGTATAATTAATGAAAGTGTGGATGGTATTGCGTCGTGCTGTGAAGTACAGTCGGCGTCCGGGTTGAGCGCGCGCGCACACGAGATTTTTATGAGAGGTCCTCTGATAAGTTACGTCAGTTTTCAGACTGGTCATAAATAAGCGCTTACTAAATGGGAAAAAAAAATATTTTGAAATTTCAGTTGCACACTCACTACTATAAAAAACCGGCCAAGTGCGAGTTGGACTCCGATACAACGATACCTATTCACATGACACATAAAAGACACATACGCGAGCAACAGAAAAATATTAGTGGCGTTTTAGTGAACTATTTTTCGACCAATTGTTATCACCTATTTCAAGATTCGGATCAAATTGATTGTGACAGACGGACGGACAGACGGACACACGAGTGATCCTTTAAGTGTTTCGTTTTTTTGTTGTACGGAACCCTAAAAACTAATGGACTGCGTTGGTAGGAAGTGGTAATTATTATTTTTTTAATTATACTTAGCTTTTACCCGCGACTTCGCTCACGTAGACATCGTTTTTATGTCTGACTTTGATAGTAAGCGTAGGCTGGAGTTTACTTCAGATCCCTCGAGAACTATATCTAACTATTCTGATTATCAGTCTATGTCACTTCCCACCCCCTAAACTATTTCTATGCAAAAAAAAATCACGTCAATCCGTTGTTCCGTTGCGACGCCGACCTGCGCGAGCCTTGAAATGAGTTTTCCCTAGATCCCTCGGGAACTGTCTCAGGCTATACTAAATAGTATTCTATGTTATTTCCCACCCTCTCAACCATCTCTGAGCAAAAAAACACAACAAACCGTTGCTTAATTGCGATGTTAAAAAAATCAACCAAAAAAAGTAATTTTTAGTTGCCTCAGGAACTGCATCCGACTAAGGTACTTTTAGGAGATTAAAAGTAACCTTTATCCTTCCTCGTTACATAGGCTACCTTCATACCACATTTCGTCAAGATTGGTTGAGGTGTTGAAGCGTGAATAGGTAACAAACAAACACACTTTCACATTTGAGAAGAAAACGAATCAAATCTTGCATGTGTCACTGTAACTGGTTTCTTTTAGTTTTTTTTTTATTGATCGTCCATTGATTTTAAGAATTCTGTGAAGTAAAGGAAAAGGAACTTCACATGAAATACTTGGATCTACGGTCTCTGGAAGCTGTAAAAATCAAGTTTCTAAATCAACGCAATAAAAAGATACGGCCATGTTTAGTACTCCAACCTTTAGAGGAGTGGGTGCGACACGTAAATTTAACATTATTTTTGTTGTTGAGAGACTTTACTGAAGCCATCGAGAATTGTACTTAGGTCTTCCATAGTCTTAGCCATGACCACTATATCGTCAGCGAATCGAAGGTGGGTTATGTACTCGCCGTTGATATTAATGCCAAATCCACCCCAGTCCAGAAGCTTAAAAACATCTTCCAGGGCGGTGGTAAACAGTTTCGGAGATATAACGTCTCCCTGTCTCACCCCTCGCTGCAACTGGATAGGTTTCGAGTTCTGGTCCTGGAGGTGAACCAACATGGTGGCGTTTTCATACAGACACTTCAACACCTCGATGTATCGATGGTCAATTTGTCACCGCTGGAGAGACTGTAGCACAGCCCAGGTTTCGACTGAAACAAAGGCTTTTTCATAGTCCACAAATGCCAAGCATAGTGGCTGATTGTACTCTGCAGTCTTCTGTATAATCTGCCGCAGCGTATGTATGTGGTGTATGGTACTAAAGCCTTTTCGGAAACTGGCTTGTTCGGGAGGCTGGAAGTCGTTAAACCTGCGTGCGAGACGATTCGTAATGACTTTTGAAAACAGCTTGTAGACATGGCTCAGGAGTCAGATAGGTCTGTAGTTCTTCAGCAAGGTGTTGTCACCCTTGTTGAAGAAAAGCACAACCACACTTCTGTGCCATGCATTAGGCGTTTGTCCCTCGAGTATAACGGAATTGAATAACTTCTGAAGAGCTTTAGTACTGGTGATCCTGGGTGGATGGTGGATGTGGAGGTATAACGGAATTAAATAACTTCTGAAGAGCTTTAGTACCGGTGGTCCACCTGCTTTCAGAAGTTCAGCCGTAATTCCATCATCACCCGGTGCCTTATTGTTCTTGAGCTGTTTGATAGCCATTCTAATCTCTTACAAGCTGACGTCCGGGATATCTTCGGTATAGTGTGGGGTTAGTCTGGCTCTTGGGTCTTTAAACGTGTGGTCGTATACAATTTTCCGTAGAACTTCTCAACTTCTTCCAGGATCTCAGTCTTAGACGATATGATCCTGCCATCCTCAGTCTTCAGCTTGGTCAGTTGGTCAGCTTTGTCCAACAGACAGATTTTTCGCGAACACTTTTGAGCCTCTGTTGTTCTCAATCGCCTCTTTAATACAATTTGTATTATAGTGACGCAAATCGCGAGTACTGAATAGCGTCTTCAGAGGACTGCAAAACCAATCCGCGTCTTTCTTCCATGAGGTTGCTGGTGAAGTCTGAGAATTTTTGTTTTTGTTTGAACTGCGAGATCTAAATATCTTAGACCCGACCGTTTGGACAATATCCACCAATCTGTCACTATAATCGTTCACATTCTCGCAGTCTCCTAGGCATTCGACGATTGTACAACTCGAGCTGAAAACTCTCGGGGTTTTGGAGCTGAATGAGCGCTGGTCGGAGCGTAGACTTCATCAGTCGACATCTTTCTAACTTGGTCTTTAGATTCAATGTGCCTCTTAACATCCGGTGATCGCTTCCTGTTTTGACTAAATTGATCACAGAGACATCATTGATTATTTGCTTCCTTGTCGACAAGATGAAGTCAATTTCTTCACCGGAAGTTGTTGACGAATATGTTTACCTGGGACAAATAGTCCGGCTAGGAAGGTCCAACTTCAATAAAGAGATCAATTGACGTATCCATCTCGGCAGCGTTCGGGAAGCTTCGCAACATCTTCTCGTCCCGAATAGCGCAGTATCTCAAGACTAAGGTCTTTGATCAGTGTGTGTTGCCAGTGATGACTTACGGAACTTAGACATAGTCGCTTACTATGGGCCTCATAAGAAGGCTCAATGTCGCCCAAAGGGAAATGGAGCGTGTTATGCTCGGAGTTTCTCTGCGTGATCGAATCAGTAACGAGGAGATCCGCAGGAGAAACAAAGTAACCGACATAGCTAACAGAATCGCTAAACTGAAGTGGCAGTGTGCAGGGAACATAGCTCGTACAACACATGGCCGTTAGGGCAGTAAAGTTGCGCCGAAAAATGTAGCGCAGGCACCTCCCACGCGGTGGACCGACGACCTGGTGAAGATCGCAGGAAGCCGATGGATACGGGCAGCTCAGGACCGGTTGTCGTGGAAATCCTTTGTCCAGCAGTGGACGTTTTTGGCTGATATGATGATGATGATGTTTATCACATATTATTACTCGCTGGTTAATTAAGTTTTCATACAACAATCAACGCTTTTAAAAAGAGGTAAAAAAACTCTGCTCCAATCACGATGTAGCAAACTTTTTCTCAATTACACTGAAGTATATGACCTATCTCGTGGCGAAACTTTATTCGAGGTCACCACTTAAGGTAAAGACGCATGCGTAAAAATTGGAACAAGCGTTATCGCACTTTTTGTTATGATTGATCTATGAAACTTAATATCTACATTATTTTTAATCTGAGACCGATGACAATATGCTAACCTTGACCTGATGCTACAATACAACATCATCTGGAATCTGAGGATACCCCAACTCCTTACCAACTTACAGTAGAGGTATCGTGTGTGGGCTTATCGGAACGATCTCATTTCGGTTATAGATAGATTCTGGTCTTTCTTTTTATTACGGCATGGCCGGCTCTTCTACAGCTGAAACTGTATACTTTTTTAAACTTTTCATTTTATTTTTAAGAAGATAATAGAAGACAATAGATAATATTATTATTATTTTATTCTAATCACATAGCCCCTCTACAGCTGAAATAATTATTATTATACTTACTTTCATTTAGATTTTTCTATGACCTGTGCACATTCATTTCGATTAATGTTTTTTCTCTCTCTCTGTTTAGACACTTTCTGACCTGGACTTAAGTTTAATAAGGATAAAAGAATGACGTAACCAAGTGATCAACATTATGCCTATGGTTTTAAATAAATAAATTTAAAAAAAAGTAGATGAAGAAAGGGTGTAGTGTCGGATTTTTTTTTAATTAAAAAAAATGTAGTTATTTTCGCTGGCAACTGTACCGCTATGGGATCATCCGATGCATTGCCCTTTAGAAATGGTAGGGTCTTAGTAAGCTATGGGGTGCAAACTATTATTTGAAGATGAATAATGACAGAAAATCATTGGAATTATGAGTTTGCAGATTCCTTTGACCTCACAGCTGTATCGACATTCATTTGTGTTTACTTTGAACACAACTGATAGATTATGAAGGGCATGAAGGTATTGGCATCGGACATTCGAATATACTTAGGCCCTTCATGTCTTCTTTTGTTTTTAAAAGCAGTTTTTTTTTCTGAATTTAAAAAAATTCTCTGTTAAATTTTGGGCAAGTAGAAAATATTTTTTAACAACTGTTTTTTTGGAACTATTTATGGAATACTTACCCAATTATTAAAATAATAAAAAATAACAACTCAATAACTCCATTTTCTTTGTTTTGGTCATGCCTTTTTGGTTTAAAACTGTAGGTACTTACTTAAATAATAATGTGATTTCGAAAAACTTAAAAACTTTTAGGTACAAGCTTTTATTTGAAAATAGTTTTTAATTTAAGCGTGCCAAATGAGAATGTAAAAGTAAATGCTGGATTCTAAATTCAAAAAAGCCGGGCTTAGAGGTACAGTTTTAAGATTGGATTGAAAACAATAGACGATCCTGGGAACTGAATACCACCTCCGCAGTTCGTCATCATAACGACTTCAAAATACCAAAACGATCTATTACCATTGGGAATATGGCTTCATGTCAAATTTCAGCTCAATCGGAACCCTGGAAGATGTTAAAATCTAAATTTCCAAGCGGACCTACATACAAAATAGCTAGTAAAAATAAAATAAAAAACATATAGACCAATCTCTTACTAGTGAATCATGTCAATTAAATTTTATGTTATGGAGCTTGCTATCTAAGCTATTTACCATAAAATTTGATTGAAATGATTCTTTTACTTGTGACCAATCTCTTTCTTGTGAATCATTTCAATTAAGTTATATGGTAAGGAGCTTACTATCTAAGCTATTTACCATAAAATTTAATTGAAATGATTCACGATAAGAGATTCTCTATAAGGTACCTAGTAGGGTTTTCAAATACCCGACAATTTTGGATACCCGGGTCTCGGATACATATTTTTTAAATACCCGGGTATACCCGGGTACCCGGGTATTATTGTATTCTTTGTGAAACTGGGAAGAAAACTACAAAGATATCATAAATCAACTTTTATTACGATAATTACCTCTCAGATAATATAACCAGCCAACCAGGTATACATCATAACTTTGACTTGCAGCATCTCCTGAAATCTGCAGGATACCCAACTCTATCAACTTACAGCAGATAAATCATATTGGGCTCATTAGAATAGTCTCAATGAATAGGTTTTAGATAGAACATGGTAACCTTGACCTGAAGCTGCAGCATCTCCTAGTATCTGCATGATATCCGACTCACCAACTTACATCTGAGTTATCGTGTTTGAGATACATGTAGTTAAAAAAGCATGAAATTTAAAATTTAAAAAAACCCTGACAAATTAGAAAAGATAAGTAAATAAAATAATAAAAAACAATTAAATAAAAACAAACTACAATAAGTTACTAGGAAATGCTTCACAACTTAGCGGCCCCCCTACGCGATAACTGTTTGATCAAAATATAACAACATAAATTAAACTTAAAGGACCAAACAATATTATTTTCTAGTATTTAAACGTTTTTTTTGTCGGGGATTTTTTAAATTTAGGTTTTATGAGAACATCACTGGACGAAGAATCCAAGGAATATAGAAAAAAGACAGAAAGGTTAAACTAAAAATATTGACAAAACAGATCTGCTGCTATTGTGTCCTTATAAAAAACCGATTGAACCAGCAAAACTTGCTGATTTGCAATCGATGTACAAGTTAATTCCTGAGGATAGTGTCCAATTTTATAAAGCTTGAAGAGATCAGAGGACATTATTTACGACTTTGGTGGATTTGGTGAATTACCAGATTTTGACGTGGATGACGCAGAAGAACAATAACTTTATAATATTTTTTTTACATTTTAGTTAAAATTTTTAACTATCACTGGTTTATTATTTAAATAAAAGGTTATTTTTTCTGTAGTAATTTATAAGTTTCTTAAAATATAGTATTATTAGGGTATAAAAATAATATAATGTGATTGAATCGTTTTAGCAGAATCATCTCAATTTATTGGCCATACAAATTGGCTTTTTGAAAAATGTTCCTAAAAGGTTTTTTTATAAAAATATTATCAAAAACTATCACTTTACAAAAATCCAATACATGTAAACATAGGAAATTTATATTTCTATTAAATAATCCGTACAACTTTGTCAAAATATATTACACAAAAAAGTATACCAATAATACACAAATTTGCGTTTATCTCAATTTGAACTCGGTGTGGAATGGAACGTTTACGCAAAACGACGTCCATATCAAAATTACCCGAGACCCGGGTACGTCCGTTGTTTGTACCCGGGTACCCGAAGTATCAAATACCCGGGTATACCCGGGTCCGGGTACCCGGGTAAAAACCCTAGTACCTAGTTATATAAAAGCTTACAAAAATAAATAAACGTATAGATAAATCTCTTACTCGTGAATCATTTTGATAAACATTTATGGTAAATTTTATTTTACTATTTACTTTTTTTAATTACCCTAAAATTTCATTAAAACGATTCTTAAATAAGAGATTCTCACTAAGGTACCTAGGTATCTTAATGCAAAACATTGCATCAAGTTTTCTGTTAGTATATATTAAGAGTCATTTATTAAAATGATCTTTCATTCGCAATGATTGTTGGTAAAACAATACAAAAAAAATAAAAATATACACTTCGTTCGTTTGTTTAATTAATGGACTGTCTTATTTCCATAAGTTTATCAATAAATACCATCCCGTATCGTTGGGATAAGTCAAGTGGCCACAATTCCGAGAACCCTATTAATCATAATATTTGTTTGACGATGGTTGACCGTAAAAATTAATTAACATTCCGTGTAAAAAATACAAAAAAGAGCAATAAGGTGTCTCTTGAGGGTACGCCTACATTCATTCATTTTATTTTATGCACGGTCAAAGATCAGTGTTACGTGAGAAGATAAATTTAAAGAAAAGATCCTTAATTGCCTAGTCCAAACTGTGCTCAATTGTTTAATGAATTATACAAAACATACATGTATTTTCAGTGGAGAACTGTTAATTATGCCACACGATAAGAGAGAGAGAGTGGAGGAACAAGACTGGAATGTAACCTTCGCTCAGGTACATCATTGGCGTTGCATCCTACTATCCTACTATCCTACTAATATTATAAGGGGCGAATGTTTGTAAGAATGTATGGACGTATGGATGTTTGTTTGTTACTCTTTCACGCAAAAACTACTGAACGGATCTGGTTGAAATTTGGAAGGTAGACTGATTAGGACATAGGCTACTTTTTTCCATGCTACTTTTTTCCGCTCTAAAAGTCATAGAAAGGTTGTCCACGCGGGTGAAGCCGCGGAAAACAGCTAGTGAACAATAAAATAAGTAGATATCATCAGAATCAAGTATTCTAATGTGACTTCAAAAAAGTAGGTTATCAATGTTACCCGCATGTATATTATATTGTTGGAATTGCGCAACACTCGTGAATGTATGAATGTGGACTTTTAAACAGGTGTGCCAAATTTAATAAGTGTTTGTATGTATGAAATTATTTATTTTTATTAATATTTATTAATATTATTTATTTTTATAAATATAAGTATTTGTATGTATCTTCGGTATCATCGTCACTTACCATTAGGTGAGACAATGCCAAGGGCTTATCAATTGTGAATTTAAAAAAAATTTTTGTTTACGTAACTCTCAGAAACGAGAAATCGAAATGCAATAATTCTTTTTTTATTCGATCAAGTATTTTTCAACTAAGGGAACAGTGAAGTTTGATGGAAATCGGTCCAGTAGTTTCAATGACATAATAGAAAACACGTCGTCGGTTTAACGCCGCAATTTAGGAACGAAGTCAGTTGCTTCTTAACGTTTTTTAGTTTATTGTAAATTATTTAAAGACTTGCCTTTTGGTAGAACCTACAAATTTAGACTTACTGAGAAAAACGCTCACATCTTTGTCCAAAAATAATTAATCACATCAAATAACAACACACATACATCAGCTGGTTATAATTTAAAGTGTCACATCTACATTTTACACCTTGATCTTTGGCCCGATGCATCTCTGTTATCTACAGACAAGTTCGGTAGCCGATCGCTCGCTCGCCCGTTAGTAATTTGACAGGTCAGATGACAGATTACAACGCGCTCCGGAGACCACCAGGAAAATTGTCGCCACGAACTGAACCGATACATTTTTGTTCATGAGACAACGATGTAGGTACCTATCTAATTGGAAAGCTTCTGTTCGTTTTGATTGAAAGTGATTCTTTGATGCGTTAGTATTTTCTTTTTTTATTATTATTCACAGTTAGTAAGCGATTGGCATCATCTCACCTATGAAAATGCCCTACCTTCAACTAAACCGAGTCTTACAAAGTTGACCCCGCGGGAATTGAACCCGCGACCTTTTAGTTGGAAGCGAATGGAATAACCATTACGCCAAGGAGGAGGTAAATTTCATCTCGGAAAATTTCGTCTTAGCCGTTTCATCAGTACCTTAATTCTCTGACTGTCGGTATTTATTTCATGCGCCTAACTTATACTACTTATATTATTAAAATCGAATAATCTCTCAACATTACACAGTTTAACAAAATAAAAAGTATCGAGCGAAAACTAATAAATCCTGTTTTTGTTTTAGCCATAACAAAGAAAGGGTTCAAAGATACACATGAGTAGTTTTCACGTTCAGCAAGCTTGTGGCTTGTGGCTCCCAAAATAAGTGCATTGTAACAAAAAAGCACTTATTTTGGGAGCCTGCTCTTAAACCTGAGACTACACTGTTTACTTCGCACAAGGCAAAGTGGCAGGAGCACCTCCAGCGGAGTCAGCTCGAGTTCAGTGCGACCGACCGGGAGAAAGATCATTATTATTAATATCGTTTATTTTATTATTCTTACTAATATTATAAATGTGTTTGTTTGTTTTTGTTTGTTTATTTGTAACCTTTTCACGCTTCAACGCCTTGACCAATCTTAATGAAATTTGCTATACAGGTAGCCTGTTTCACGAGGAAGGACATAGACTACTTTTTATCCCGTGAAAATAGCACAGCCCGATGCAGTTCCTGAGGGAACTGAAAATATACTCTTTTTTGGTTAATTTCTTTAACAACGCAACGGAACAATGGATAGTGTGATTTTTTGCACAGAGATAGTTGAGAGGGTAGGAAATGACATTATTTACTAATAAACATATCCTGACATAGTTCCCGAGGGATCTAGAGAAAATTAATATCCACGCTCGCAGCACCCTCTAAGACAGTCATAAAAACTATGTCCACGCGGGCGAAGCCGCGGGCAAAAGCTAGTTATTTATATTTATGGCTGACTGATGGCTGTAATTAAAGATTCTTTGCCTAAAAAACATATTTACATCTGTCTTTTAACATTTGCTTTTAATATTATACTTAGTATTTACCGAATAAAGAATTACTCATATCTATTCCTAAAATTATGATTATTGACATTCCTAATTATTGGCTATTTGATTTTATCCGTTTTTAAGTATTTTTAAAATGTGATTTTGATCTGTAATTTACAAATTATTAATAAATGGATTATGGATTAAAACACTCAACTCTGCGATAAAAAAAAAACTAATTTAACATTTTCAACTTTTCGATTTTGCAAAGAAATTATAAAACTATGCTGTGAACCGCGGGCGGTCCATTTCGTCAAACTACAATGAATTGTTATCTTAAATTTCACAATACGTTTCTAGGAAACGTCTGGTATTTAAATATAAATCGAAAGAGCGGAACAATGGTGTAATCGATAATTGAATTCAGCATTGATGAACTTTACACCGGCCGACTACGAGACGTGACAGATTAGAATGGTTTACACGTTTGGATCTGTATAGAGTGGTTAAACCCACCATTTTCGCCTACTTATTGCTGTGGCATTAAGAGCGTCGGTGGCGCAACGGCAAAGGCCGCTACCTCCTATCCGGGAGGCCGTGGTTGGAATCCTGCCACGTACCAATGTGTTTTCGAATATCGATTTCATATTATGTACGTTTATCCGACGCTTTTACGGTGAAGGAAAACATCGTGAGGGAACCTGCACACGCCTGCGAAGAAACTCGAAGGTTGTGTGTGAAGTCGACCAACCCGCACTGGGCCCGCGTGGTCGACTAAGGCCCAATCAGGTAGTAATAATTCAGGGTAGGCTCAAGCCCCTCGGTGGGGACGTATATGGGCTTATAAGAAGATTGCTGTGGCATTATTGCTCGTGGCCTGTATTCCGAAGGACATTACCGACGTGGTCTGGTTTTCGGGGTGACAAGCGCAGAAAATTGCATATTTACACCTAGCACACTAGTAGTAGTCCTTCACTCGAATAAATAATTCCATTTTATCCCTACAAAAGAATAAATAAAAACCAAAAAAGAAATAAACGGTACGGCCGCACAAAATTTCTCACAGCATAATTTATATATATTTTATTTACCAATTTCAAAACAAAATACAAAAAATTTATCATCTAGCACCATTAAACCTGAATGGTTTGTCTAGGTGCTCAACAGTCGTCTAAGAGCTATATACTTATAAAAACAAAAGAAAAAATATACAAATAATATAAAAATAACAAGTTAAGTAATGCATACCTACATAAAGTCCGAAACGTGTACAGAATTAAGAAATGTGTATCAAACTGGGCCAGTCTATCTCAAAGAATAGTTCAAGCAAAAGATATCAAACAATATATTATTATTTTTCAACCGACTTCAAAAAGGAGGAGGTTCTCAATTCGACTATATGTTTTTTTTGTATGTTGCTTACGCGATATCTCCGCAGATTGTGAACCGATTTTCAAATATTTTTTTTATTCGAAAGAGTATACTCCGAGGGGGTCCCATTGTCACCAAGTCACGATATGATGATGGAATCCAAGGGATATCGAGGGCAACCCTCAAATGTTATAGGCACGTAATAATTAATTCATATGTTTTCTAAAGTTATTAAAATACTTGCGTCTGGTAATTATCATCTCATGTTGCTATGCTGATGAATAAAGGTACAACTCCTCAACGGTTAGGAGTTGAGAGGATAACTATTTAAATATTATTCAAAGATAGATACGTAGGTACGTATAGACCGATAGTTGTATTCTTTCAGGTTATTCAGATGAGCTGATGATGGAAGATTTAACTCCTTAGCTTTCATGCTGCTGAGATGATGTTGGAAACAGGACTCTGTATCTGTTAATGAAACACATGCATTATGATTTGATAATTTCTATTGTCGAGTTGTTGATTGGGGGTGTAACGTTGTGAGATAGATAGCTTTTTCACTAAAAATAAAGAAAATAAAGGTACTAATTTGGTTAAAAAATAATAATACAAGTAAGAAAGTATTTTTTTTATAGCTTTTAAACAAGATACTTAAAGTGAGATGTTCTTTTAACAATCCTGAATCACTTGTTTAGCCATTAATACAGAGCATGCAAATGTTAATATAGCACCAAAAAGGCACTCTATACTCTTTTCAAGCGACTTCCAAAAAGAAGGAGGTTCTCAATTAGTCTGTATGTTTTTTTTTATGTTTGTTACCTCATAACTTTGGACTGGGTGAACCGATTTTTATGATTCTTTTTTTATTTGAATGCTAGTGCTTCCCGTGTGATCATATATAAATTTTATCAAAATCGGTGTAGTATTTTATTAGAAAATAACAAAAACCAAAAATAACAATGCAAAAATGTACTGAGTTGTTGCGATGGAAGTCGGTTTTTTAACGTGTTTAGCGTTTTCAATTATTTATTTCATTAACCGCTCTATGTAGATCTCGTCATAAAAGAGATTAGGCAAGTCACCGTCTGTGTCGTCATACTTAATGCCAATTAAAAGATTTTGAATCGAGAATCTTTGTTTGTGTACGAGTATGACTAATAAGTGTAGAGGATATTCAAAGAGTAGAGAGGCTTCATCAATGCAATAAGAAGAGATTTTTGAAGACCTATTACTACTATAGTTATCTCTCTCTCAAGATTCAAGATTCAAGGTATTTAATCAAAATAGGTGCAAATTTCACTCTTTCTGATAATCATAAAAAAATAATAACATAATGTATAACCCGCGTGGACAACGTTTCTATGACTTTTCGAGGGTGCGCAGTGCGCGAGCCGCAAGCGGCTCGTGAGTGTGGAAAAAAGCAGCCTATGTGTTAATCCAGGTCCTAATCTCTCTATCTACCAAATTTCAACAAGATCCGTTCAGTAGTTTTTGTGAAAAAATCATTAGTTATTAACGTCAAAATTCAATCCTTGAAATAAACCAGATTATGTCATTAGAAAATAAAAATAATAATGAAGTTATACATAAAAATCATTAAATGTCTTTAATGCCTTTGACAAGAGTAGGCCAGTTCACACGGGCAGCACCCGGTCACAAGTACAACGCGATAGTCAACTCTCTCTCTAATTGTATGATACTGACCTAATAGCCTAAGAGATAGTCGTTGCTGCACTTTTCATCAAACAGACCACGTGTGGGTGTGGAGCATTCCAGATTCACTTCTGTAATAATAAATTGACATCATATCAGCTCATATACGTCCCCACCGAGGGGCTCGAGCCTACCCTGAATTAGGGCGATCGGGCCTTAGTCGACCACGCGGGCCCAGTGCGGTTTGGTCAACTTCACACACTACCTACGAGTTTCTCCGCAGGCGTGTGCAGGTTTCCTCACGATGTTTTCCTTCACAGTTAAAGCAATCGGTAAGTATATGTACGTAAGTTTTTGAAAAACTCATTGGTACATTGGCCGTCCAGATTTGAACTCAGATTTGAATGCTTTTCACGAAGACTATAATGTAGAGTCCACATTGATAGGAGTTATGTGGGAAAAAGTGTATTCTGCTATGCATGGTCTTTGGAGTTCAATGTCAAGCTCAACATTTAAATCAACTAGAACATACACATCGATGGTTCAATAATTAGAATAATTGGAAACGCTGAATACATCCAAAAACCGCCTCCGTAGCTCAGAGGCAAAGTTCACTGGCTTTACACAGGAGGTCGCGGGTTCGATTCCCGGCGGGGTCAATTGTAAGACTCGGTCTGGTTGGTGGTAGGGCATTTTCTAAGCCCGCCTGGCTAGCTACCACCATCTTATCTAAGTCTTGCCGCCAAATATCAATGTTGATATCATTGGTGTGTTCCGGCATGAAGTTAAGATGGCCAGTTCCCCATTGCGTTGGGGAATCTTGGTAAGCCCGCTTCCATCTTCGGCAGCATCGTCACTTACCACCAGGTGAGATGTTGTCAAGGGTTTGCCAATTGTGAATAAAAAAATAAAAAAACCGGCCAAGTGCGTGTCGGGCCACGCGCAGTGCAGGGTTCCGTAGCTGTCATTATCGCATCCGTATGCAGTTTTCAAATTTCCAAATACAGCGGTGTAGTTGTTAGGGGGTGGGGACACTCGACTCCAACATAATTAGCACTTTCAAGCCTATTTTTTCGAAAACAGAACCCTAAATTATAAAATGGTCTTGGAAGACTCACTACTATTTTTTAAGCTTTAACCAACGATACCCCACACGACTGGAATTGACGACAAAAAAATTATCCCCACCTTACTTTTAGGGAAGGTACCTTTAAAAAGTCACCATCTTATCTAAGTCTTGCCTCGAAATATCAATGTTGATATCATTGGTGTGTTCCGGCATGAAGATAAGATAGCCAGTTCCCCATTGCGTTGGGGAATCTTGGTAAGCCCGCTTCCATCTTCGGCAACATCGTCACTTACCACCAGGTGAGATGTTGTCAAGAGTTTACCAATTTGGAATAAAAAAGAATAAAAAAAAGTTTTTTTCTCCAAATATTTTTTTACAGTTCTCTCCGCGTTATTAATGTATATATCTTTGCCAAATTTCAGCGCTTAACTACTAATAGTCTAGAAGCTAGGCCGCGGACAGACAGACGGACAGACAGACATGACGAAACTATAAGGGTTCCTTGTTTTACTTCGGAACCCTAAAAACCGACTTTCATCGCAACAACTTAGTACAATTTTGCTTTATTATTTTAGTTTTTTGTTAATTTTCTAAAAAAGTATTACACCGATTGATAAAATTCATATTGGACCACCCTGACAGCATATTCTATAGAGTAAAAAAGACTCACGAAAATCGGTTTACAACCTTCGAAGATCATCATATCAGTCGAAGGACGTCCACTGCTGGTCATAGGCCTCCCCCAAGGATTTCCACGACGACCCGTTCTGCGCCACCCGCATCCAGCGGCTTCTTGCTACCATCACCAGGTAATCGGTCCACCGAGTGGGAGGCTTGCCTACGCTACGGTTTTCGGTGCGCGGTCGCCACTCGAGAACTTTACTGCTCTAACGGCCATCTGTTCTACGAGCTGTGTGCCCCGCCCACTGCCACTTAAGTTTAGCAATTCTGAGAGCTATGTCGGTTACTTTGGAATTCCTACGGGTCTCCTCGTTTCTGATTCGATCACGCAAAGAAATACTTCGCAAAGATATCGCGTAACAAACATGCGAAAAAAACATACTGAGAAATTGAGAATCTCCTCCTTTTTCAATAAATAATGTTAATCTTTCGGACCAGAAGACGTAGTAAATAGTATGTCATCTGTGCCAGAAGATAATACTTAAGTCTTTCACTATCCTTATTTGTATGCTTACAGCAATAAGTGAGAGTCAGACTGATTACTTAGTACTTACTTTATTATTTAGAATAGTTTCATAATTTCATTTAGTATAAATAGTACCAAAAATTACAATTAATACCAAAAAATATAATTAAAAGTGATTTTCCATAAATACGTATTTTATTTTTCTTTTTATGTATTATTATCAAAACTAAAAATCACTAAACACTAGGCCCTGAGTAACTTTAAAATCCGGCCGGATCCGTCCGGATCCGGTCGGATTGGCGTCAATCCGGTGAAATCCGGCCGGATTGAAAATGACACCGGATTGCAATCCCTAGTATGCTATATACAATCCTGCTATGTACTCGTTCGTATATGTCGCAGTCGTTACGTAGAATCCGCCGGTTTCCAAAACGGCGAGCTGAATAAATCGGAAGCGGATTTTCGCCGCTTTGTAAACTAGTTACTGAGTAAAAACTGATGATTTCTTCTTCTGATAAGCAATCTGTTACCCGAGGCTCTTTGACTGAATAATCAATCAAACCTGACAGAACCTAATATCGCTCGCTTCGCTCGCTCATTCAAAATATACTACTCAGTAGTTTTTAGGACGGCGCCTCATACGATGCGGCGTATTTTCTTTCAGCAGAATTGCAATCCGGCTGAAAGTGATGTCGCCATATTAAAAAAACACCGTCATTTTACAATCCGGCGTAGTTCGGCGCGCTGTTGTTTGGGAAACCGGCGCATTCTACAATACGGCTTCCACATATTATACGTAGCTATGACGTATAAAGCTAGCTATAGGTGGTACAACAATAGGCGAGATGTTTGGTAACCGAGCAACAATGTAGGCTTTGTGTGCCAACTATAAGTCGTGATAGTCGTAAATAAGCCAAATTAATTTGCAAGGATAAAATCCTCACTTAAAAAAATATTCTTCATCTATCGACAATCGAGGGTTCATAGAAATGGGAAACACTGACGCAGAAAATTTCTTCAACAATTACTTTTGCTCTAAGTACAATTAACGTCTTATTGCAGTTAGTATTTGACTATTTACCAACATTGAGTATATCCAGCTCATTGAATGAATGAATGAATGATTTATTTATTGTATTGCTTAAGTACACAAATATAAATAAAAAGAGAAAAGTAGATAAACAAAAAAAAAACAATTATAAAAAGACAAGAGTAGATAAACATAAAAAAACAAATATTTATTTATTTTTTACCTATAAATACCTAATACTAACATCAAAGCAGTATTTTTTTAAAGAAAAAGGGAAACACAAAAGCAATACAAAAGGCAATAAAGCTCAGCGTAATTTTTACCCTAAGGCAAAACGCTGTTATTCTGCTATTGCCCGGACCGAGTTGCGAGAGATGTTTCTAAAAAAATATATATTATGTATGTGTGCATAGTGTGAGTGATGTGTGTGTGTGTGTGAGCGTGTGAGCATATGCGTGGACTAATGTGACATGATTTTTAATAGTAAGTATGGATGTGATACGAGTGAGTGTGATACCTATGAAGATAAAGAGATACATAGAAGAATAATCCAATAGAAGAAGAAAGGAAGAAGGAAAGAAAATAGATTCCGTTACGCAACAAGCTTACATTGTGTTTGCAATAGCCACTCTTTCATATTTCTTTTAAATGCGAACTTTGACGGTAAATCACGAAAAGGCGGAGGAATATTGTTCCAGCATTTTGTTGCTGCGTAACGGAAACTACCCTCAAATGCAACAGTTTTATGTTTAATAATTATCAAGGGGCAGCGCGTGGATCTGGTGTCATATTTATTGTGAAAGGAAGAAAAAGATAATTTTGAAAACAAGTAATCCGGACTTTTGAATTTGAAGACATCAAACATGAGTGAGGCCAAATGAAGCTGCCTACGAGATTTCATATTTAACATGGACGCATTATTAATGTAGGGTGAAATATGACTCCGAGGAGGTATATTGAAACAAAATCTACAACAGGCATTCTGGACCCTCTGAATTAATCGCTGGGTTCTAGTTAGAAGCCGTGGTCCCCACAATATGTCTCCGTAATTTAGTCTCGATAAAACTAAAGACTCACAAAGAGTAATGCGTGCATTTTCTGTTAGCAAACTGCGTATCTTGTAAAGGACTTTAAGACGATAAAAACAGTTACTGATCAGCTTTGCAATATGACTTTCGAATCTCAGTGAACCGTCAAAAATTATGCCTAAATTTTTAGCCTGTTCCACGTGTTGAACGCTTTCACCAAGGATATTAATAGTCGGATTACAGTTCAAAATTTTGTCAATTTGCTTTTTAGATCCAAGTACCATGAATTGCGATTTGGTAGGATTAAGCAGCAGTGCATTCCTACATGACCAATCAGAGATCCGCTCGAGATCCTCGTTAATTTTAGTGACGGCTTCATATACGTTATTTGGATCCACAGACGCATACAATTGTACATCGTCAGCATAACAATGGTATTGGCAGTTCTTGATTGACCTAACAAGATCGGCACTATAAATGATATAAAGAAGCGGGCCCAAAATTGAACCTTGAGGCACACCTCGTGTCAGAGGCTTAGGATCAGAAGATACATATGTACCGTCGTTATTTGGCACTTTAACTCTTTGAAATCTAGAACTTAGGTAGCTGATGAACCATTGTAATGCATTCTGATCCAGACCATAGTAAGATAGCTTAGAAATTAAAAGAGATATATTAAGACTGTCAAACGCTCGTGAATAATCCAGTAGCGTTAAAATTGTGCCAAAACCCTTATCCTGCTCGACTAGAATATTATCCGTAACATCTAATAGTGCTGTCACAGTACCTCGACCTTTACGAAAACCAGATTGAAGATTGGGTAGGATATTATTTTCATCAACATACTTATTTAACTGTATATTTACAGACTTCTCCAAAAGTTTAGACAGAAAAGGCAAGATGCTGATCGGTCTTAAATCTTTAACAGACAAAGGATTTACTACTTTTGGCAAGGGTGTGACCACAGCTATCTTCCACTGCCGGGGTACAACTCCAGAGTGAAGTGACTTATTGATCAAAGAAGTTATTATAGGGAGAGTTCGAGGCAACGTCAGTAAGATCATATCCCTACTTATCTCATCAGCACCAGTGGCATTTGATTTGATAGACATAATGTATTTATAAATATCGTTCTCAGTGATAGGTTTAAATTGAAAATTGCAATTCAATAATCGATTGTCGTTAAAAAAGGCTATTTCATTTAAGGGAACATCATTAGATCCAGGTAAATTTAAAAAAGAGTCATTTATTAAGGCCGGGTCATTTAAAAAATCAGGGAGACTATGATTTTTAGTCGGGTCCAACAAAATTTTATCCTTTATATTTTTCCAGAATTGTTTGCTATTAGTGGACTGACAATTCACAAGTTGATTAAAATAGGCACGCTTTTCATTATAAATACTAGAAACTACTAATTTTTTGAAGTCCTTGTAGTACTTTTTGTCCTTTTCTAGTTTTGATTTACGATAAGTTTCATGAGCTTGGTCACGTAAGTTAATCATCAACTTAACCGTGTCAGTTATCCACGGGAGTGAGCAATTGTTACGTACTTTTATACTTTTAAAAGGTGCATGTCTATTAAATAGGGAAATAATAAGAAAGTTGAACCTATCAACCATGCAATCTACATCCGAAAGTTCTAATACAGATTCCCAATCAATGGAATCTAGGTCAGCATTAAAACAGGGGAGATTAATATTTGTAATAGGGCGGTAAACAATAGTTCTAGGTTGTGGTTTAATCTTCTTTAAACATAAATTAACGTTAATCATTGAGTGTCCGAGTGAGCCAGTTATATTCGAGACCAATACGTCTCGTACAGGAGCATTGGTGCACACTAAATCAATTAAAGTTTCCACATTGTCCCTATTGAATACTTTGGTAAGCATTACTCATCATCAATTCTTTTTAAATTACCTGCTACACAATCGTTAATTTTGAACTACGATCTTACGAGTATTTTCCCACGGTTGCGGCGGTCTTAAGGATATTAGCGAAATATTTAGTTGAAGTTAAGGTGTTGGTTTTTAGCTACCGTTCGTTCCTTCAGTCGATAAATCATTTTGTCAACTAATTCTGAGGTCGTTAGTAATTATGACAATTACAGTTGAGTTAACCAACAACGATTAGTCAGCTCCTTTGTTCCTTGTATGAAGAACGTGGGATTACGAGAGACAGCTATTATTATATTATATCAGCTCATATACGTCCCCACCGAGGGGCTCGAGCCTACCCTGAATCAGGGTGAGTAGGCCTTAGTCGACCACGCGGGCCCAGTGCGGGTTGGTCAACTTTACACACAACCTTCGAGTTTCTTCGCAGGCGTGTGCAGGTTTCCTCACGATGTTTTCCTTCACCGTTAAAGCAATCGGTAAGTATATGTACGTAAGTTTTTGAAAAACTCATTGGTACATTGGCCGTCCAGATTTGAACCCGGTACCTCTGGTTAGATGGACCGAGTCGTTACCGGTTGAGCCACCGACGCTTTTGTTGAGCCACCGACGCTTTAGAGAGACGAGAGACAGCTAATGAAGCACTTAATACTTACACTAAGAACTAACTTCTGCATTCAACAAGTCCACTCTATTAGATAGTTTTAAATTTTATTGTAGTTTAGTTTCATAGTTTTACACAAACAATAAAAAAATGGCTTAGAGAGAGAGCTGACTCTCGCGTTATACTCGTGACGGTATGCTGTCCGTGTGAACTGGCCTACTCTAGTCAAAGGTATCAATGATTTTTATGTATAACTTTTCGTGTTATATTGTTTTCATGTTCTAATGACATAAACTAGGATTGCATTTTGACATTATTAACTAATGATTGTTTATTTCTTGAATTTTTACAAATGAAATTATGTTATTATTATTTTATGACTATCAGAAAGAGTGTAATTTGCACCTATTTTGAATAACTACATAGAATTGAATTGAATAGTGAAGTTACAAAAATTTTTCCAAAATAAATTTTCTACATTGATAATGCACTAAAAGACTTTAATTTTTATAAGAGTATAGAATACAGAACAGATCCTAGTGGAAATCCTGGCCATAAGCCTCCCGCCTATGGCCAGCAGTGGACGTCATTCGACTGATACTGATGATGATGATAGGATATATAAGCAATGCAGCTCATCAGCTCATATACGTCCCCACCGAGGGGCTCGAGCCTACCCTGAATTAGGGCGATCAGGCCTTAGTCGACCACGCGGGCCCAGTGCGGGTTGGTCGACTTCACACACAACCTTTGAGTTTCTTCGCAGGTGTGTGCAGGTTTCCTCACGATATTTTCCTTCACCGTTAAAGCAATTGGTAATTATATGCCGTCCAGATTTGAACCCGGTACCTCTGGTTAGAAGAACCGAGTCGTTACCGGTTGAGCCACCGACGCTTTTTATGCTTACCAATTGAGAATAAAAAAAAAACAAGTCGTTAGGAGATTTGAGTGCTTGAGCTTGAGTACCAATGAGTTTTTCAAAACTTACGTACATACTTAAGTTTTGAAAAACTCATTGGTACATTGGTTGTCCAGATTTGTACCCGGTACCTCTGTTTAAACTTCTCTAGACAATGTTAAAAATTCCCAAGCCATATTTCAAATTGTTAATAATGAACTTGGTACCTGACGGTTTGAGATCGCGCTAAGACTTCGATCTAAAGAGGCTGCATTTGCATAAAATCATTAGTAAGCACAATGGTGTGCGGGCAGAGGTAAGGGGCGCGAGATCCCCCCTACAATCTTACACTTAAGAATACAAATTGCCAACGAACCATGTTACTGTTCTCCATACATCACTGCACTAACAAACACTAAACCAATATTCACAGATATCAAAAAAGCAATGAAAGCATAGAATAAAGTTTGTATCGTAAGGTTGCGCTTCGTAAGAAAATTGTGGATGAGGCCGCAAGCCGCCTCTCGAATATGATTTATCATCGTTCATTAGGCGAGTTTGTCCGAAGCGACAACAGATGGAGCTGATAGCACTTGGCAGGGTGGCCTCCTTGTTATTATTTTTATTACCAGTTTTCAAAGAATAATACTTGAAGAGTTCCATCTTTAATGAACTTCAACCCTTTTTTGGGTTTGAGATGATGGATAGAATAAATGTCGCCTTGCATTGTTGATTGGAGACACATTCGAAGTTTCTTGCCTAAACTTCTTAAATTGTATTGATTGTGTTCCGTTGATATTATCTGGCCTTTGGTTGAAATTCAAAGGTATTAACTAATTTCTCAGCACCAATACCTCAGACGAACTAAAACACGATTAAATTAAGAATGATAATTCCTCATTTCTACTTGATCTGATCAAGCCGTAGAAATTTCAATAGGTAATAGTTAAAAAATTCATACAGTTACAAATTCATTGGTTTTAAAATAAAAATGTTTTTGAAAGACAACCCTAATCCTTACTAATATTATAAATGTGAAAACGTGTTTGTTTGTTTACTTGTTTGTTACCTTTTCACGCTTTTACATCTTGACCAATCTTAATGAAATTTGGCATGCAGGTAGCCTGTATCATGAGAAAGGACATAGGCTACTTTTTATGCCGTGAAAATAGCACAGCCCGATGCAGTTCCTCAGGGAACTGAAAATATACTCTTTTTTGGTTAATTTCTTTAAAATCGCAACGGAACAATGGATTGTGTGATTTTTGCACAGAGATGGTTGAGGGGGTGGGAAATGACATGATTTACTAATAAAGCTTATCCTGACATAGTTCCCGAGGGATCTGGGGAAAATTTATGTCCGCGTGGTCATAAATTTTCCCCAGATCCCTCGCGGCTCGCACACCGCGCATCCTCTAAGACAGTCATAAAAACGATGTCCACGCGGGCGAAGCTAGTAAAATAATAAACATAGAAAAATAATAGCTAAAGCATTAAACATTTCCATACTCAGCACTAGCGAGCATAACTCTAATCCGCTTAGTTTTATACCTCATCTCATTGCGCACGCGCATGGTACGTAAATAGAGACAATTCTCAAAACTGCATCTTTAACGCCGTCGCCAGTCGTGTTTGGAGCATAATTAAAGGTCTGTCGTGAATTTGCATTCTGTTCTGAGAGCTCGTAGCGCGAATCAAAAAGGGCTGTGTTAATTAGCATATTGTATTTTGAAATGTGACGGTTGGTGTGTTGGGATTCATGCCACTCAGCGGTGGGCCTTGTTGGGATGTACATGAGTTCGCATATGTATGGACATGTCAGTGGTTTTTTTAAATGTTTAACTGAGGTATGACTAATGGTGATAAGTATTTTTTCAAATGTTTGCCCTGAGTGACTGCCTGGTTATTCTACTTATACTTCCTGTAGTCAAAAATGCCAAGTCGTAAATTAAATAAAAGCAGGAACCATTTCTATTTCTACTACTTTCGTTCGTCTAAGTACAAAAATTCCTTTTTTTTTAATTGGTAAGCCCTTGGCATCATCTCACCTGATGGTTAGTGACGATGATGCTGAAGATGAAAGCGGGCTTAGATAAGATAAGATAAGATAAGATAAGATAAATTTTATTGATAACAATTGTTACACGTCGAAAATAAAATAAAATACAAAATTAGATTATTATAATAATCTAAGGTCTAGGCAACCTTACATATAAATTTCATTTTAACATTTAATCAAAGTCACTACTACTTAAAATAACAATTTTTTTGCATATTAATGCAATTAAATAAAAACAAAATAACAATAACACAGTAACCGTCGTCGTTAGCATTAATTAGATAAATAAAATTATAATAGTATTGGCAGTTCCAGGAATTCAGTAAACTCGTAAAATCGTTTCTCGAGCAGCCACTTTTTGATACGAGTCTTAAACGATTGTGTGGAAGGTGCATCCCTGACAGAGTCCGGCAGCCTGTTGTATACTGCAGGCCCCAGTATGTACACGGACCGCTCCGACTTACTGAGCTTGTGTGGCTCCGTGACCAACCTATCTTTGTGGGAGTTACTTCGGAGATTGAAAGCAGTGTTAATACCTTTTCTTTTAAATAAATGCAAGTTAGTGTGTGTGAACACTGCGACTTCTTGTATAAAAAGGCAGTGAAGCGTCAGAATTTTAAATTCAGTGAAATATTCACTCGCAGATACATCATCTGGTACGCCCGCCATTGCCCGCACAGCTCGCTTCTGCATGACGAATATTCGGTCTCTATCGGCAGCGCGTGCCCATAGTTCCGTCCCGTAGGTCAGCAACGAGTGTACGGTGGCAAAATAACAACTCCTGACGGCTTCCCTGGTCGCAGTGTTCGCGAGGCGGCGCAGCGCGAAGCAGGCCCGGCCTAGGCGCGCGCACATCACATCTATATGCGTCTCCCAGGTGAGGGCGCTATCTAGATGGAAGCCCAATAGACGCGTGGTACCTACCTGTTGTATTAAACAATTATCGGCGTAAACTTTCATTTGATGCGACATTGACCCATTCAGATTAAATGTTAAAAAACAAGTTTTTTCTTTGTTCAAGACAAGACCATTGGATTGGAACCACAGGTTTATCTTCTGAACAGTGTCATTCAGGGCACATTCCAACTGGACGTGGGTTTTGGCAGTAACTACAGCGGTAACATCATCGGCATACATGAATAGTTCTGCACCCTGAATGACACTGGGGAGGTCATTTAGTAAAATTGTAAACAAGGTGTTAGATAGACAGGAACCCTGCGGTACGCCTATAATGTTGCTCATCTCTGTGGACTGAATGCGACCTTTATCGCCTACGCATACCTGTGCTCTATCTGACATAAAAGAGGCTAAGAGTGATAGTGCCGGGCCCCTAATGCCGTAAAAGCTTAGCTTGGTCGCTAACAGCGAATGGTCGGCAGTGTCAAAAGCGCGAGATAGGTCACAGCATAATACCGCTACCTGGTGGCCCGCCTCGCGAGCGCTCAGCACCCGCCACACCACTTCTCGCACTAGGTCAGTGGTTGATCTGCCCTGACGATACGCGTATTGTTTATCCGACATTATGTCGCGACTGAGCCAGAAAGAGAGCAGTCTGTTGTTCAAACCTACTTCAAGGACCTTGCTAATTCCAGGCACCAGTGATATAGGCCGGTAGGATTTGATTTGAGATTTATGACCTTTTCCCTTGTAAAGTGGGGAAATTTTTACTTTTTTAAGTGCACGAGGAAAGACACCGTCATGTAGACATTTATTGAAAAGGTACGCTAGGGGCAGAGAAATTGATGGGCTAACAAACCTTAGGAGGCTAGCAGATACGTTGTAGATGTCGGTGCTGTTTTTAGGGGCGATGTAAAAGCGTAAGATATTTATAACTTCGTCGTCTGAGAACGGTTTGAGCCACATTGAGGAATCGACGGGGGATGAGATGTCGTAGAGAGACGTCATCGATCGGGGGAGGTTGGCTGGCGGAGCTCCGCAGCGCGTAGCCGCTGTCACGAACTCCTCATTCAAGGCGTTCACCAACTCCTGCTTGGTGGAGAATGGTTGCCCGCAGTCGTCTACTATGAGGTCTGTGAAGTCCACGCGATCCCGCCTATAACGCTCTAATTCGATGTTAATGATCTGCCACATACATTTACATTTATTACTACTATTATTAATTAATTTCGAGTAATATTCAGTTCGTTTACTCTTAAGTTGGATGTTGTATCGTCTTAATGTTTTCTCTGCCATAACTGCTAGTTCATTTGAGGATGGGAATTTCGCTTTTGTATTTAATACGTCAAACAAAAGTAATTTTAAATTTATCAAATCTGCGTCTATCCATTGCTTACACTGTGACTTATTAGTAATATTTTTAATCGGAATGCAGTCGTTAAGTTTGTTTACAAAAATTGAAATTATTCTAGAAGCTAACGTCTGACAGTCTTCGTCGCGGTCAATTATCTCGGGCCAGTCCAAGCTATCAAGGGCAGCTCTAAAATTCATTTTGTTCGTATGGCTAAAGACGCGCGCCGGTACGGACGGAGGGGGAGGGCACGCGTGGCCGGGCACGGCCAGCCGCACTGCGCGGTGATCGCTCAGGTGCGTGTCTACTGGAGTGGCGGACACACGGTCATCGAGGATGTTAGTGTACGCATGGTCGAGTAATGTTGAGCTGTCGCCATCTATGCGAGTTGGGAAGTTTACGTGTTGTGTAAAATTATGTACGGCAAGTATGTCTCCCAGCTTTCTAGCAAGGTTGGAATTTTCTAACAGATCTATGTTGACGTCTCCCATGATTATGGCGTCTAGTTTGTCTTCATTAATTTTACATAAAAGCTTTTCAAAAATAGTAAGGTATTCTGAATGGTTAGTTAAGTTGGAGTGATAGATGGCGACAACTAAAATGTCGGAGTCTAACAACTGGACAGCGCAAGAGTCAAAAATTTGTTCCTGAGATGTATCGCAGTAATCTTTTCGTTTTATGGCTCGGATACCGGACTTTGCAAAGATACAGCTTCCACCATGTTCTATATTAGGTCTACAATAATGTGCAATCAAATCAAAATTATTCAGAGTAACTGAGTCTAACTGAAAATCCTTGAGCCAATGCTCGGACAGCAACAATAAATCACAATTCAGTTCTCCACATAGCAGCAATTCAAGATTTCTTGTCTTATTGTTAATAGACCTTATGTTCTGATGACACAGTACTAGTTGTTTTTCCGATCTAGAGGCCTGTGTGTAGCGCGTTGCCGGTGAGATGTTGCGTGGTGGGGCACTCGCTTACCAAGACTCCCCAACGCAATGGAGAACTGGCTATCCTATCTTCAAGCCGGAACACATCAATGTTATTAACACTGATGTTTGGCGGCAATACTTAGATAAGATGGTGGTAGCTAGCCAGGCGGGCTTAGAAAATGCTCTACCACCAACCAAAGAACTCTGTTACTCACGGCATTTACTCATTTAATTAAAAAAAGTCATATGATAAAAATATTAAAAATCCAAATGGCCTTAATTTAGTTTATGATAAACGAGATCTACTGTGACGAGATAAACCTTATCCACAATAACTAAACTTAAAAATAATCGTGATTGCTTTAGTTTTGTGTATCTGTTTTAATTAACTTGGATCACGAAGTCGCCACTTCTCTTGTCACGACACGACACGTTACGATGCTACACGAAGGTTGAGTGACACACTTCAAAATGTCACCAAATAGAGTTTGGATTATCACTATCAGCCATCGCTACTTGTTGTTGCCTTGTCTAGCCGTTCAGTCTCCATTGTTTGCTGAGTCAAGGATCATATCTTATACAGGAATTAACATGAGTTCATTTGTTGAAGTCTACTTGCAGATAATCTCAAGTATCTAAGCATATACATAACTTGACATAGGTAAAGTTAAATTGAATATTGAAAGTCGTAATGTTAAAAAGGTTCTTACGTAATTTGTTCGTGTAGTTTCTTTTGTCATTCGTTTTTGCTGTTGAGCGTTCGTACACTTTGACACTATCAGTACTTATTGTTACCTCTACTTGTTTCGTTTATTGTTCTGTTAAGTATGCTTAATTAATAAGATAAGATTAGTAATCTTTATAGCACACACTGTACAATATTAATAGTAATCATCATCATATCAGCCGAAAATCGTCCACTGCTGGACAAAGGCCTCCCCCAAGGATTTCCACGACGACCGGTCCTGCGCTTCCCGCATCCATCGGCTTCCCGCGATTTTTACCAGGTCGTCGGTCCACCGCATGGGAGGCCTGCCTAACTACGTTTTCCGGTGCGCGGTCACCACTCGAGAACTCTACTGCCCCAACGGCCATCTGTTCTACGACCTATGTGCCCTGCCCACTGCCACTTCAGTTAAGCGATTCTGTGAGCTTTGTCTATACAATATTAATACAATATCAACAAATGAGTAGATTGTTTTCCATAGTGTCTTATTTACCTTTTTGTAAATTAAAAGCGTTCCTTTGGTAATTTCAGCCAATGGAATTCAAGACACACCAAAATATACCAAAGGTTTAATTTTTATTGAAAGTACCTGTGAGAATTCAGGTTGTCTCACGTTTTGTGAGCACGATTTTTAGTAGTCGATGACGAAAAGTTCCAATTAGTTGCTCATTTGTGTCAAGCGCATTGTGTTTCTATTCATTTGTTCTTTACAAAGGTATTGTCATGGTATTGTGTAAGGTCAAACTGTTGCTTTTGGTAACTGATCATGAATAACATTTGTGCATACAGAATTTCTTTACAGTTTCACTGTTTTTATCTACGAGAGGACTTTTAATAGAGAGGCTATTTCATCAAATAATCCTCTATATCTACAAGAATAGTTTGTATGAGCTCTTGACAATAATATCGATCACATCAAAGTTTAAGTGCAGGGGTTCAATAGATGTAATCATAAATACCCCGATTAACATAGTACACACCCATCGAAATAAGCCAGGCGGCTCACAGAGAACTGAATAACACAACATCATCAAACAATTTCAAAATCTGATCTTATGCATAACGAATGGAGTTGATAAATAGTTTGAATTAACCGATTTAATGCGGGTCACCCACAACATGGTGACTCGGCTGATTCTGAGCCTCGTAATGATAATTGAACTGGCAAACACCCAGCCGGGCTATCGCACCATCTATCGAAGCCAGCGCTTTATACTGGAGGTATATGACTTGCGCTATTGTATTTATGATGTTCTTTTTGCCTCTTTCTCTTGTCTTCCAACACAATCTTTAGCGTTCTGATTAACTTGGAGCTTAACCGCTGTGAATATTGTTTATAACAACGGACCGTTATTGAATTAGGGATCTTAGAAAAAAATAATTTTTAGCCGTCTCGATGCGCAGCAGAAACGTTTTTTGTTTTAATTTGTGATATTTTTACATTTCTCCAATTAGTTTTTTATATTATTTTCCAATGTTGGAATCATTTAGATACCTAAAAACAAAATTAGGTATCATATCTGTTTAAATCATAAGAGTCATTGGTTCCACTTGAAGTTTAATCTATATTGCTTTTAGAAGATGGTCCCTAATTGATTTTTTGTACTAATCAGTGAAACAATGAAGTTTATTTTAATATAGATTAACGACCGATGACTTGACACCCCGCGCTCAAATCTCAAGCAGCTCTAGTTAACTTACAACTATTACTTGTAACCGTTATCAACGAATCTTCGTTTTAAAATTGAACTCTCCTGCATTTTTATAAGAAACAACAGTAAAATTTCAACAGAAAAATTAAATCTGCCAAATTTATAGACGCGCGTCACTGAATTAAAATTAGTTCAAAATGTATTAATATGTATTAGTGTCAGCCTTTCTACAATATTGGTTATTGGTTTTGGTTATTGTCATGTATGTAAATTTTTTCATGGTAATATTTGTTTATCTCTTGATAGGTGGTTCTGTGGGAGGGCCACAGGCCACTTTCCATAACATTTTATGTCTTATAAAACACCTTAATATAGACAAGTTCCGGCCGTTTAATATTATGATTTAAAACATTGTAAAATATGATATTTGTAGCAGCACTATTATTTAAAATACTGCTATGTCAGTCTTTACTTTTGCTGTAAGATGTTAACGATCATCTTAGATCAAATAAGGTACTTTTAACATCTTAATATCTAATTAATTACAGCAAAAGTAAAGACTGACATAGCAGTATTTTAAATAATAGTGCTGCTACAAATATCATATTTTACAATGTTTTAAATCATAATATTAAACGGCCGGAACTTGTCTAAATATCTAATTAAGATGTTCAAAGTACCTTGTTTGATTTAAGATGATCGTTAACATCTTATATAATTCGACTGTGTCGAAACATAAGATGTGTAAGATAGTCGCCGTATATAGCGTCCATCACTCATTGTGATATATTTCCAAGTTTAATTCCTACATCGAAACCACCAATAAAACCAGCCAATATATATTTCTCAGCTCCTCATTGTCATGCCGGTGTGTTTCGGCAGTTTTACGATCTCACAGAGATTGTTTCGCCCTTTTAAATGACAACCTGAGCTGTCAGACCTTCGTTTGGTCGAGTTCAAGTGTAAGGTTGCGAAGAGGTAAAAGAAGTTCAGATTTTGGATAATCTAATTAAAATTTTAATGAATTTAATATACAGAATTATAAGAATTTTAATATATAGAAAACTAAACTCGAAAGAACTTCTATAGTTATTTTGTTTTCTATCTACGTAGGCCATGGATAATGTTTTCTGTCTACGTAGGCCATGGATAGAAAAAACAGATATGAAACAATACAATAAACAAGTCTTATTAACAAGTTCTGGATCGTTGTTATCTGAAAAATAAATGATAATAATAAATAATAATAATACATGACATGTATCATCATATCGGCTACCCACCGAGGGGCTCAAGCTTACCCTGAATTGCGGCGATCGGGACTTAGTCGGCCACGCGGGCCCAGTGCGGGTTGATCGACTTCACACATCACCTTCGAGTTTCTTAGCAGGCATGTGCAGATTTCCTCACGATGTTTTCCTTCACCGTAAGAGCGTCGGATAAACGTACATTATGAAATCGAAATTCGAAATCACATTGGTACGTGGCAGGATTCGAACCACGGCCTCCCGGACAGGAGGCGGCGGCCCTAGCCTTTACGCTACCGACGCTCCCTAATAATAAATCGTAATATGAAATCGAAATTCGAAAACACTCGTAGCAGGATTCGTGGCAGGATTCAAACTGTGATCTCCCGGACAGGAGGTAGCAGCCCTAACCATTACGCTACCGCCGCTCTCATGCCGTAAGGCTAGATAGTGACGATGACATGTTAGGCAAAACCATTTCCCATTGGTTTGTTAGCACAAACTTAATGCGAATCATACCAATTTTGGAGTAAATAAGTGTCTGTGACCCAGATCGTGGTTATTGCTTTACCTTACAACAATTATATTTGTCGTATCAGAGTAAGTTTAACTGGAACTCAAAAACGGAACTCTTTACGTATTTTGGATATATATCTGCTTTGGAGATTTGAGTATGCATTTTTATTGGTAGTTTTTAATTAAATTTGGATGAATTGAGGAAGTAAATGGCTATTTGGTAATTTTTGACTCTAATTCGCAATATTTTCACGTCCCATATACCGCAGTGTCTTAAGGCTTTTCTACCGCCGCCAACAAACATTTTTTGTTACCACTTTTTACTTTAACTAAGGATTTTTTATCAGAACGCAAAATTGTTTTGTGATTCACAGGATATGGGGAGTGATTTTGATTTTCTCCAATTCTATTTTAATTTTGAATACACAGAACTAAAGAAAAAAAATAATGCACTCTTTTTTTAGTTGTACCTAACCATAGAACTGCCGCAATTTTAATCGATACATTTTGATAATTTATGAACTTATTAACAAAACATTGTAAAATGATTTTGTTTTCTTACTTTTTGGAAATTTTTCTTATTTTATTTATAATGAATTAAAAACCACAATTTTAGCACAATTCATTCGCAGCGATTGACTTAACAGCCTCGTTGTGGTATGAGCTGACAATAAATTTATTTCCAAGCTTTTCGTTCGATGTTTGAAACATCGTGAATCGAGTTGCTAATTTTTGGGACGGAGGAGCCTTAAGACCAAGGTATTCGACTAGTATGTGTGGCCAATGATGACATACGGAACTGAGACATAGTCGCTTACTATGGTTACTATGGGCCTCTTAGAAGGTTCAAGGTCACTGGAGCGTTCTCTGCGTGATCGAATCAGAAACGAGGATATCCGTAGGAAATCCAAAGTAACCGACATAGCTCTCAGAATTGCTAACCTTAAGGTGGCAGTTGGCGAGGCACATAGCTCGTAGAACAGATGTCCGTTGGGGTAGTAAAGTTCTCGAGTGGTAACAGCACACCGGATAAAGTAGCGTAGGCAGGCCTCCCGCTCGGTGGACCGATGATCTGGTGAAGGTCGCGGGAAGCGGCTGGAGCTGGATGCGGGCAGCGCAGAACCGGTCGTCGTGGAAATCCTTGGGGAGTCCTATGTACAGCAGTGGACGTCCTTCGGCTGATACGATGATGATGAATGAGTCTTACTTGCAAATAAGCAATCGCTTAATGCAAATAGAACAAGATCAAACATCCTATAGGTACTTTTGCCATTTACATCATAAAGACGAATTCAGTTGTATAGTCTATACGTAAATGATTTCAGATATACTAGAACACCAGCTCAGGGGGTGGGAGGGGGGGGGGGGGACATAAAATCGAACAGCACCACAACTTAACATGGCAGATTCGAGAACATACAATAAAAGCTCCTAAGCCATTTAAATCTCTCTAAACGACAGAGTTATCGTTTAATTTTACTGCAGAAAGGATTTCCATCACAATTGGAAGTGACTCCTTGTCATTTATTTTAAAGTGTTTGTGGGTCCGTGCGTTATCTCATAAATCTTTTTTAAGATCGAACCATAAAGAGAGATAAGGTCGCGCCCAATCGGCCACAGATTGCCCTTTACTGAATTTCTTGGTGATGCTGACGAATTGACAGACTGAATGGCGGTCGTCCAATGCAAATGGGGGTTTAACCGCCTCCGTGGCGTAATGGTTAGTCCACTCGCTTCACACCAGGAGGTCGCGGGATTGATTCCCAGCGGGTTCAACTTAGTAAGACTCGGTTTGGCTGGTGGTAGGGCATTTTCTAATCTTATCTAAGTCTTGCCGCCAAACATCAGTGTTAACAGCATTTATGTGTTCCGGCTTGAAGAATATGGTTGAGAGGAGCGATGGCTGACTCTCGCGTAATACTCGTGACCGAGTGCTGTTCGTGTGGACTGGCCTATAACTTGTCAAAGGCAGTCATGACGTCCAATGATTTTAATGTATAACTTCTCGTGTCATATTGTTTTCATGTTCTAATGGCATAATTTGTTTTTTTATATCAAGGATTGAATTTTGACGTTATTACCTAATGTTTGTTTATATCTTGATTTTTTACAAATGAAATTATGCTATCACTATTTTATGACTATCAGAAAGAGTGTAATTTGCACCTATCTATATATACAGGGTGATTTCGGGGTCGTGATCCCAACCATTTTTTTCTGACTCAGTAAATGATTGCGATGCTACCTGTATTTATTTTAATTGAAACAAAGATGATTCGTTATTTACGTATTTTTACTTAAAAATTATTATTGACTCAAAATGCGTGGTCACCCTACTTTTAATTACACCTTTTTATTAATTTTTATTAATAGTAGGGTGACCATGATCTCGAATTATCGCAGTTTTTTTTTGCTGACTAAAAGTAAAAGTCGCTGGTGTACTGTTAGTCCTAACCTATCGTGATCCTTAGGAGAAAGTAAGTTAAATGCTTCTTTCTTGCTCCACGACCCCGTAATCACCCTGTATATATAAATGAATTGCTGGTCGTTAGTCTCGCTAAAACTCGAGAACGGCTGGAACGATTTGGCTAATTTTGGTATTGAATTATTTGTGGAAGTCCAGAGAAGGTTTAAAAGGTGAATAAATATGAAAATCTTCATCATCATCATATCAGCCACAAATCGTCCACTGCTGGACAAAGGCCTCCCCCAAGGATAAATAAATATGAAAATGCTCGGAATTAAATAAAAAAAAAATATTAGTCAAAATATAATTGCAATATTGTGTAGGGTCGGTGGCTAAAAAGCGTCGGTGGCTCAACCGGTAACGACTCGGTCCATCTAACCAGAGGTACCGGGTTCAAATCTGGACGGCCAATGTACCAATGAGTTTTTCAAAAACTTACGTACATACTTACTGATTGCTTTAACGGTGAAGGAAAACATCGTGAGGAAACCTGCACACGCCTGCGAAGAAACTCGAAGGTTGTGTGTGAAGTCGACCAACCCGCACTGGGCCCGCGTGGTCGACTAAGGCCTAATCGCCCTGATTCAGGGTAGGCTCGAGCCCCTCGGTGGGGACGTATATGAGCTGTAATGATTGTGTAGGGTAGTGTAGGGTAGGGTAGGGTTGGGTAGTGTAGTGTAGGGTAGAATAGGGTAGTGTAGTATAGTGTAGGGTAGTGTAGGGTAGTGTAGGGTAGGGTAGTGTAGTGCAGGGTAGGGTAGTGTAGGGTAGTGCAGGGTAGGGTAGGATAGGGTAGTGTAGTGTAGGGTATGGTAGGGTAGGGTAGTGTAGTGTAGGGTAGTGTATGGTAGGGTAGCGTAGTGTAGTGTATTTAGGGTAGGGTAGGGTAGTGTAGGGTAGTGTAGGGTAGGGTAGTTTAAGGTAGGGTAGTGTAGTGTAGGGTAGGGTAGTGTAGGGTAGGGTAGAGAAGGGTAGGGTAGGGTAATGTAGTGTAGGTAAGGGTAGGGTAGGGTAGGGTAATGTAGTGTAGGTTAGGGTAGTGTAGTGTAGTGTAAGGTGGAACGAAGTTCGCCGGGACAGCTAGTTTTGAATAAATATCTTGAATCTTGATAAGATAGCCAGATCCCCATTGCGTTGGGGAATCTTGTTAAGCCCGCTTCCATCTTCAGCATCATCGTCACGTGCCATCAGATGAGATGATGCCAAGGGCTTATCAAATATGGATTTAAAAATGGCACTAATCTGGTTACAGGAAGTGTGTTATATACGTCTTCTTTGTTATCATCACTCTGATAGACCCCTTTTATACGACATTTGGTTATGTTTTATTAATAAGTTTAAGGATTAAAAAGGTGTTTTAGCTTATTAAAGTTCATCGAAGATGTTATTAACTAGTAAAGGCGCTGGAACATTTTTGTATGGAGCAAAACATAGTGACAATTAATTTACATACATTTTTTCGAAATCTTTCGCACATGATTTAACCTATACAGGATGTTACAAAATTGGTGTAGGTCCCGTTAACTGGGGCTTCTACTCATCATACTGAAAAATTTTTGTTTTACGACTTTCCTGAAAAAAAATCACTCTTTATACACATCGAACAGCCGAGCGACCAATTTTGTACGTAAAAAGTGAAGAGTCATGAGTAGGATCCCCCCTTTAAGGTTCAGGGAGAGGTCTTTTTACATCCTGTATATACGATTATTAAGATCACCGGAAACAATGATTACTATAAAAAAAAACCTAAAAGAACACGCCTTTAAAGCACATCCAACTAAAAAGTGAAAAATAATTCTTATTATAAGCTGAAAACAATACTGAACTAAATATACTAGTAGTATCGTGAAAAAGCGTGGGTTGCACGATATAAGTTTGAATTAAATCTGTCTCTTTAAAGTGGGTTAAATCGAGTGCAAAGGAGTCGGTTACAAATATATATACAAACATACATACATACAGGTGAAGCTAATAAAAGCGTGATAAAAAAGTCATTGCCAACAGCACAAAATTTTAGGTATACTTATAATAATAATCTTAAACGATGCATTTAATTTCATTCTATCTAATAGACTTCACATTTTTGTAGTCGCCGTACAAAAGGTCTAATTGAAGCGAAAGAAGGAATGATGCATCAATGATGCGTGTTTGTTTGTATGATTGATTGATGTGATGTTATGTATCGACGGCTTGGCGGCTATTTAACGGACGGTTAGACAAAACGGCGAGAGTGTGACTGTGCCAGTGCTGTACAAGGACGGGTTTAATACAGCTTTTGTGAGCTTCACAAACTTTGAAGCATAAAGAAGGAAGGAATCAAATCATTTTATTACAAGCTTTTATTCAGTTTCACCTGTCCCGGTGTCTATCGTGTGTATATCGCCTGACAATGCAATATTTAAAGCTTATATGTAAGATTTTTTAGGTTTTCGATTTTTTTTAGTTTCACCTGTCCCTGTGTCTGTAATGAAATCTTGCAACTTAAATTTGACCCATTTCCCGGTTTCCGATTGAGCTGAAATTTTACATGCATATGTATATCGCGTGACAATAATACAATATTAACCCTTCGTAAACCAAGTGACAAAAAGTTACGTGCCATACAAGGTGGGGTCTAAAAGACCCAAACATAAGTGTCTACTGTGTAAATATACTTTAAAAAATACATTCAAAAATGCGTTTTAATCAATTAAGAGGATAGTTAGAATGACAATGAAACGCCAATTTTCACTTGCAATCAATGGTTTGTTTTTATTTTGCAGTGAAATATGAGGCTCATGAGGCTCATTCAAACTGAAAAACTAAGCATAAACAAATCAGTCTTAAAACCTCGTTTAAACTTAAATGATGTAAGAAAAAACAGAAAATAGTATTAAGTCTTAAAAATAGTAACTAGTGTTGGAAACTTTCAAGTATGTTTTTTTATTTTTAAGACAATTTTTACAAAATAAATATGCATCTCACTGACTCTAAACGCGACTATCACAGTCAAGCGCCCGCGCAGCACTGAATTAACCCAACAGGTCGACGTGGCAACGCCGCAAACCCAGCTATTTAAGAGGAAACGCGGTCTAAAAACTAGATATTTGAATAAAATAACCTCTTCGTATATTCTCTTCCTATATAGAAAGGGAGAACTGCAGCGCAGACAACTAATAGGCTCTTAAATTGACCAAAACAGCATTTCGTAGTCCCCTATTTCCTCCTCCAAAACTTGAGCAATGATAATATATTTTTCAAAAATAATTAATTAAACGTTTTTTCTGTGCCTTTATATTTTCATTTTATTGTCAATATGCGTTTTATTTTTTTGGTGAGTGTATGAAAATGACGTTTCCATTGGGCAATTTTCTCAGTTTTTGAAGACTCCTACTTCCTATTATAATTAAAATATGAGAAATAACAAAATATAGGGGCATGTCCATGGTAGATATAGGTTTGATGGAAAAACATTTTTGGTCTTTTTTCTTTATCCAGCGTTTTCTCTCAAAATTACAGTCCTCACCTTTACATATTTTTTTAAATATATTAGATTTTAAAACCGCTGGGGTTTAACAGACCCCACCTTGTATAAAAAGGGTTAAAAGCTTGTACCTAAAAGTTCAGAGTTTTTTATTATGTCCCTTTTTATGTGTAACATATTTCATCTCGTTTACCTGTAATTTGTGTGAGTGATTTCGTGCGTTACAGGAAATGCGAACATTTTTTAAGTCACGAAGGCTAAAGTTGTTACTTTATGTTGACCATGCCGCCTAATGTGAGGCCGAAGGCAAAGTTGACCCGATAATTAATTAATTTCATAAATATTTCATCACATGTTACACATCATAATATGCGACTACTGTATGGCTCGCTCGTTTTTTTAAACCTTAAATCTTATTACTACTAATATTTTTTTATTATTTACTAGTTGGGGTATCCGGCTTCACTCAGAAAGTAGCCCCAACCTACACAAAAAGGCTTCGAATGGTCCAAACTGTTCCAGAACACTCCACAACATTCGAGAGTGTTCTGGAATGTTTCACAATGATCTGCGGTGTTGTTGGGGAATGCTCTCGAATACTCTCAAATGTTCTGGGCTGTTCTAGAAATTTCTAGAGGGCTAAACTTCCAGTCATTATGTCTTCAAACGCACGCCCTTCAGGTAAAAACGGGAACCTTCTTCATGGATGGGGGAAAGAGGAATACCACACCATATAACTCCCTTGATCGTACCGGGACTCGTTTCTGAGTTTTAGCGGCACGCACATTATTCACTATTTTTTTATAATATTATATTGATTGATTACCCTAATTTACAGATATACATTCATTTAATAAACACACATTATAATTCTCAAAGTGAAACTGCTAGGAGTATTTTCTATTGAGGAGTGAGTTCACTAATCAGTGGTTGAGTTATTCACTGAATAATTTTTGACCACGTTTATGGAATTTATATTAGCTAATTACACGTGCACAAATGCATCCTATTATAAAACATCTTGAAAGTTTTGAAAATTCATTAAAAAGTATATATTTAAAAACCGACTCCGTGGCGTAATGGTTAGTCAATTTGGTTTACACCAGGAGGTCGCGGTTTCGATTCCTGGTGGGGTGAACTTGTAATAATCGGTTTGGTTAGTGGTAGGGCATTTTCTAATCCTGCCTGGCTAGCTACCAACATCTTATCTTGCCGCCAAACATTAGTGTTAACAAAATTGATCTAATTGACCTAATCTTCCCAAGTTTGGGAAGCGACCCAAATCCCTTTAATGGGACAGTTTTAGGCTGTTAAACGATAAAGTATATATCAATTATTGCTTTTAACAAAATGACTGACTCGGTGGCTCAGTGGTTAGTGCCCTTGACTACTGATCCGAGGGTTGTGGGTTCGATCCCCACCCAGGGCAAGCATTTGTGTGATGAGCAGATTTGTTTGCTCTGTGTCTGGGTGTTAAATATCTATATATGTATGTATTTAAACGTATATAAGTATGTATATCAGTCTCTGGTAACCCATAACACAGGGAATCCTACTTTGGGGCCAGATGACCATGTGTGATTTGTCCCAGAATATTTATTTATTTATAACAAATACAATTTAAGATGTAAAATTTGATCAAATCATATCAACAACCAAGGGAGCGTGAGACAGCTTTCTTTGAAAAAATCATAGCATGAGTACATCATATCAGCTCATGTACGTCCCCAACGAGGAGCTCGAGCCTACCCTGAATTAGAGCGATCGGATCTTAGTGGACCTCGCGGGCCCAGTGCGGGTTGGTCGACTTCACACACAACCTTCGAGCTTCTTCGCAGGTATGTTTAGGTTTCCTCACGATGTTTTCCTTTACCGTAAGAGCTTCGGATAAACGTACACATGAAATCGAAATTCGAAAAAACATACAGGTACGTGACAGGATTCGAACCTCGACCTCCCGGACTGGAAGCCGCGGCCCTAGCCATTACACCACTGACGCTCTTAGCATGAGTACAAATTTAAACTATTCCTGCCAATGTTTTAGAACCACTGGCACCAGAACTAGCCAATGTGTATGCGTGCTGTGATCACAATCAGGTTATTTCACTGGTAATTATGACGAGAACCTGACTGACCCGGGGTCATCTGTACCAAATGTGGTACACGTGACTCTGAGACGAAGATATACCACAACGTTGATTGTATCTCAAACGGTACGAAAACATAGGTGGTGAGAGAGATTGTCTTGCTTTAAGGGAGAATGGTACAAAAGCAAAGTTGTTTTTTACACTTTATCCCTAAAAATACTTGTTATTTTTGACACTATATTAAGTATTAAGGCGAGGCGTTGATTGGAACAGTCGTTTCTGTCTTTTTCTTTACTTGTAAAGAGTAAAGAAAATAACCACAATTTTTCAATGGTTTTTCGTTTCAATCAAAAAGTACAATCCTTACTAATATTATAAATGTGAAAATGTGTTTGTTTATTACCTTTTCACGCTTCAACGCCTTGATCAATCTTAATTAAATTTGGCATGCAGGAAGCCTGTGTCACGAGGAAGGACATAGGCTACTTTTTGTATCGTGAAAATAGAATAGCTCGATGCAGTTCCTGAGGGAACTGAAAATATACTCTTTTTTGCTTAATTTCTTTACTATCGCAACGGAACAATGGATTGTGTGTTTTTTTGCACAGAGATGATTGAGGGGGTGGTAAACGACATGATTTACTAATAAGCATATCCTGACATAGTTCCCGAGGGATCTGGAGAAAATTTATGTCCACGCGGGCGAAGCCGCGGGCAAAAGCTAGTAAAAGTATAAAAAATAATAACATTTCTCACTTTGTATTATCATAACAAATATTGTTGTATATTTTTTTAAATTTATTCTTCAAAATAATATTAGTCATAACTAGAGTTGAAAGTAAAAACCTATCTTGGGGTTTTTTTCTATCGAGCCAAAACTGCTCAATCGTGTTTCTAATAGCTTTTGACTTTACGAAAAATCATCAATAATAAGGGCATTTTTTTCAACCTTGAATTTTATATCGTTTAGAAGTAATTGACGTCAAAAATAACGAAAATCTGTAATATTACAGCCTTTAGTATTTTTTTATAGTATAAGTGACATGACATGATTTTTGGTGGTAGGTTAGGTACTTTCTTCATTTGTAGCTGTATAGCGCTGTAAGTAAAATTGAAAATAACTATATTTTCAACATTAGTAATCCTATATACAGGGTGTAACAAAATTGGTGTAGGTCCCGTTAACTCATCATACTGATCAACTTTTGTTTTATGACTTTGGTGAAATCGTAAACAAATATTTCACTCTTCATACAAATTGACCAGTTTTGTGCATCTATGTATGGAGAGTATGTGTGAAAAGCGAAAACGAAGAGCGTCGCAGGCGTAACGGCTAGGGCCTCCGCCTCCTGTCCGGGAGGTTTTGGTTCGAATCCTGCCACTTACCAATGTGATTTCGAATTTAAATTTCATATGTACGTTTAACCGATGCTCTTACGGTGAAGAAAAACATCGGGAGGACAACTGCACACGCCTGCGGAGAAACTCGCAGGTTGGTGTGTGATGTCGACCAACTCGCACTGGGCCCGCGTGGTCGACTAAGGCCCGGTCGCTCTAATTCAAGGTAGGCTCGAGCCCCTCGGTGGGCACGTATATGGAAAATTTGTCTAATATGAAGAGTAGAACCCCTATTAACGGATCCTACACTTTTTTTATTACAACCTGTATAATACAGATAAAAAAAATTAAAATTAAAATCAATCGGTTTAAAATACCGAATTTCCCAATCGCAACGTAAACACACTTCATAAGTTTACAAGTAGCTTTCTTAGTGCCTGTGTATTCACAGGCCATGGTCCGTGTAATCACATTAAATAGGCTGTATAAATACATGATCGTCTTCGTGGGCGGGAGACCCCGGGTCAAACGAGTCCATAGATAAAAAGCGATGAAGTGACGTCACACACTCTTAAGCCAAAAGTACGAAGAGCTCATATACTCATAATGATTGAACCTTGTATCTCCATAATAATTCTAAGTAGCCGATGATAGAAGCAACTAGACTGGATAGATATTCTGGTGCAGTCTCTACAGAAAGTATTGGTATACGAAGAGATAGGTAGTTGAATTAAATTTGTTATCATTTACGGTCTTATGATATCGTCTTAGCCTGGCAGCTCTATGTGGAAGGAAATGAGTAAATATTGTAAATGCCTCTAAAGTCATTCATATGTTTATGGATAGAGTACTTAACCATGGAATAATTTTTTGCTAGGTTCCCCTACTGGCCGTTAAAATGCCTAAATTTTTTATTTTATTTTTCCATGTCAAGAGAACGATAACAAAGCACATGCAATTTAAATAAAAAACTGGTACTTGTCGGAGTCAGACTCGCACAAAGTAAGATTCCGTAGTCTTTTCAAATAATAAAAGTATTTTTAAAAACAAAATTATATTTGCAGTTGATAATAGAATATTTGTATGGAAAATCAATGAACATGTTTAACAAATCCAACTGCACATCTTATCATGGTCGACTATTACTCCTAAACTAAGAAAGCCTACTTAGCCTCACGGCTAGTTTCCTTATTTAAAACTTTTTCACATGTCCTGAAATAACGGTTAAACTGGTATGGTGGGGGGGGGGGGGGGGGGGCACTAGACCGGGACTCTTAACTCTAATAAAAAATAGCACATCAAATCTCAATATTTGGCAAACCATTTCCTGAATCTAAAAATGGTTTTAGAAAACCCGTACTTGTTTTGAAAGACCTATTCAACGATACCCCACACGATAGAGTACGTCAACGAAAAAAAATCACCCCCTTTTTACATGTAGGGGAGGTACACTAATTTTTTTTTTCAACATTTTATTTTACCACTATCGGCGGGATTAATATGTATAATATCCATACCATATTACAGCTTTCTAGTACTTATAGTCTCTGAGATAAGCCGCAGACAGACGGACAGATAGACAGACAGATACGGCGAAACTATATAAGGGTTCCTTGTTGACTTTAGAACCCTAAAAAATCAAGGGTAACTGGGATAATACTCCTTCACACTTCTGTGCCATGGGGTAAGAGACATTATGCTGTTAAGTTACTTACAATAAATATTGATTGATCTATCGATTTTATGTCGATTTAACACGGCTGTTAGTTTTATAAGTTGTAAGAGTTACCTGTTAATATGATTTATAGGGTCAAACACACGCCAGTGTTAGATTGATTGGATAGAAGATTTTGTACTTTGTTAAGCCAAAGAGGAAATGGACTCATTACGGTTATAATTATTTCTATATACGACTGTCCAAAAAGAAAGGTCATGGAATTGCGGGTGTATGTATGTATGTATGTTTGTATATAGGTATGTATGTATTTATGTCTGTTTTAGTGGCTGAACGGGTTGATGGATTTTGGAGAGCGAGGTGTCGTTAAATTCGTCTTGATCCCGTGAGTGACATAAGATTGGAACTATACCTGACTGCCCAAAAAAGACATGCCCTCTCCTATATCTACCCGATACGCTTAACTACCAGGTTTATGATATAGGCGATATAGCGTCCACACTCACTGACAGCTAGGTCATATAGCGAGGGCCGCTATTCTTGCCAACGCCGTGAGGCGAGGGCAAGGACCAACTGCGGTAGGTCTTGCCGCCAAGACGCTTGTCCTGGTACTGTGCAAGGCGAGTGCCTCGTGGAAGAGAACCACTACCTACTGTCCAGGTAGGTCTCAGAGCTGTAGGCGTGCTCACCTCCCGCGGCTTTCGCTGCTGGCGGTTCGATCCCCGCTCGGGACGCCAGAGAAGCTGGCTCCCACATCTCCAGTGTGGAAAAAAGAGAAAAAAGTTTTTTGGAGTCGGGTAGTTAATGATTAATTAAATTGGTTTTATTAATTAGACTATGAATACTTACTTTGTTGGCTCAGCGACCCCAATAAAATCTTGGCCTCCAATACCAAAAACCACTACTTTCTTCTGTCCGGCAACACAAGGATGAATCATCATCATCATCATATCAGCCGAAAGACATCCACTGCTGAACAAAGGCCTCCCCCGAAGATTTCCACAACGACCGGTCCTGCGCTGCCCGCATCCAGCGGTTTCCCGCAGATCAGATGGCCGTTGGGGCAGTAAAGTTCTCGAGTGACGAATACTTAGATCAAGTAGTATATATATTAGTACTAACATACAGTATGGACACTCCCTGCCGCTCTCTAGATTGCGACCTCACCCCCTCGTCACACAGATTTACACAGATTGGTCACAGTTTGGTTGTCGAGCGTATAGGATTTCGCCGCCATTTTGTTTGTTCCGTCATTCGTTTTTTGATATGTCATTACTGGCCCGTTGTATGAAGTGTCCAGGGTGTGCCTCCGTTTTAATTATACATATGTGGCGGCAACTGCAGTAACCCGCCACTGAACATTAACACAAGCGACGAGATAACAAAAGATATACGACATCTAGAACGCGCTATTAGGATTTCTTCAGCGCTGATATATATACAAATACCAATCATCAACGATTGGTCCACGGCTGGACCCCAGGCATGCCACCTCGCCTGGCGGAGATATCTCCCTTTGCTCTCGTCGAGTAGGAACGCACCGTTCCTAAACATACTTACGTTTAAACACCCGTAGTGGACTTTTCAATATTTCAATTTTGATTTTCATTACTTCAATTTTGATTTTCATTACAGTCGAGTTGTTAGGGTGGTTGGTAGTTATAAGGACTCCTTATATGGCTACGGAACTCAAAAACCGGCCAAGTGCGTGTCGAACACGCACACCAAGGGTTCCGAACCAACACACCTCTCTACACAAGTATAACCATGATAGGTACCTAATAATTTAAAACAAAACACAATGTAAATAAACTCTAGCGACAAAAAAATGCTGTATTTAGGGTTCCCTTACTTCATAAGGTCAAAACGTCTGTCTGTCTGTCATAGCCAATTTGCTTAGAAACTACTGCATCGATTGAGTTGAAATTGGTAAACATGTGTTAGTTGGTGACCCAAAAATAGACATGTAACATAAATACGACGCATCCGGAGACTCATTGGCGACGATGAGCTTGTCAAAAACAAGCTCCAAAGCCTTGAGCATCGCCGCAAAGTTGCCTGTCTCTCGGTATTTTATCGAATTCATTTCGAAGATTGTGCACAAGAACTGCACGACCTCATTCCCCCAGCTCCATTCCACCTTCGGTCAACCAGACGCAGGAAGAGGTTCAACGCCTTTGTTGTTGATATTCAGCCTATACGTCCGTTCGTCCGTCAGTCACAGCCAATTTGCTAAGAAACTACTGGACCGATTGAGTTGAAATTTTAAAAAATAATATGTAAGTCGCTGACCCATAAACGGACATGTTACATAATTACGACGCACCCGGAGACTCATTGGCGACGATGAGCTTGTCAAAAACAAGCTCCAAAGCCTTGAACATCGCTGCAAAGTTGCCTATCTTTCAGTATTCTATCGAATTCATTTCGGAGATTGTGCACAAGAACTGCACGAACTCATTCCCCCGGCTCCATTCCACCTTCGGTCAACGAGACGTAGGGAGAGGTTCAACCCCTTTGTTGTTGAGATTAGCCTATGCGCACGAAGAGTTACGCTTCCTCATTTATTATGCGGACAGCGATGGAGTGGAACTCCTTGCCTGCATCTGTGTTTCCCGACTTTTACAATTTGGGGATCTTAAAGGTGAGAGTGAATAGGCATTATTTGAGTTTGCGTGTACCATCCTCGACTGCATCGTCAATTACCATCAGATATAGTAGAACGCACTGAAATTTTTAGTAAATATAATGGCCGTAGAACAGTGGTTAAAAAATTAATTAAAAACCCACTAATAGGGTCGCTAAAAACAGCAGCCCTTTCCAGTAGAGATATACTTTCATAGAATTTTGTATGGAACCATCATACAAAATTGATTAAAATCGGTTAGCTAGTTTTCGAAAATTTAAAAATACAGCTAATTTGAAGTCGGTTGTTTTTAACGTGTTTAGCGCTGACAATTATTTTCATAGCATTTGAGCATGTGACGTCATCATTTGAAAAATCATACAAAAATTTAAAATATATTATAATTCTTATAATTCGTTTCTTAGTGTAGTCTATATTTTCAATAAACACATTGTTTTTTTTTTAACATTGTCAATTGTGCCAAACAGGCATCGCAATTCAAACTTTATAGTTACACAACAAGAAAACAATTAAAGAAAATAATTATTGTGAAAAGAAACTTATAATCAAAGTCCAAGACCTCAACAACAATATCCAAATTTAAAACACGAGTGAGCTAAGTTTCGCTAGCCCGCTTTCTCCACAACATTGTCTAAATCCTTACTAATATTATAAATGTGAAAATGTGTTTGTTTGTTTGTTACCTTTTCACGCTTCAACGCCTTGACCAATCAAGCCTGTGTCACGGGGAAAGGACATAGGCTACTTTTATCCCGGGAAAATAGCATAATCTGATGCAGTTCCTGAGGGAACTAAAAAAATACTCGATTGTTGTGTTTTTTTGCACAGAGATGGTTGAGTAATTGGGAAACGACATAATTTACTAATCACCCTTAAAGACAGTCATAGAAACGATGTCCACGCGGGCGAAGCCGCGGGAAAAAGATAGTTTAAAAATAAATTGAATTGATCGAAATCAACCAGGACATTTTGCAAATGGTTTCCACTTGAACGCCTGCGTCGATTTGTCGTTGGATTGATGACAACCATCGAGTCCGGTTCTGGTCCTGGCTGGACTGGTACTGTACAGGCGAAGAGTTACCGGCTGCGCCGGCGCCGTGTTCCGCAGCGGCCCACACTTGGTACCGCGTGATCTGTTTATTCTGATGCACGAGGATCTAGAGTCGATATGGAAGGAACTGTACAACAGAAATAAACAAATCGTACAGCACGACTGTTCGTACATTCTCGTGAAAACATAGGACAGTCGCCAACAAAGAGTGGCCGTTGTATGGAGACCATATTTAACTAATTAAATAAATAAATAAATATTCTTGGACAAATCACACATGGTCATCTAGCCCCAAAGTAGGATTCCCTGTGTTATGGGAACCAAAGACTGATATACATACTTATATACGGTTAAATACATACTTAAATAGATATTTAACACCCAGACACAGAGAAAACAAATCTGCTCACCACACAAATGTTTGCCCTGGGTGGGGATCAAACCCACGACTCTCGGATCAGTAGTCAACAACTAACTACTGAGCCAACGAGTCAGTCAATTTCGCGAGAATAACCAATATTCAATCCGTTAATTCGAGAGGCAGCGGACTATACCCCGCCACTCGAACTATCTTGTTATATGGTCCGTAGACCAAGACACGTTCTGTCTGATCCTCCTGATCAAATTTCAGCAGACCAGAACTGTCTCCGGCAGCTGAGGGAGGAACCGATAGTATCACTTCTTGAATGACACAGTCCCCTTCACTAGCACATTAAAATGTAAATCAAAAGCGACAGCTCCCATCAGGAGCTCCTCGCTCAGTCACTGAGCGCTTGTTTTTAAACTCCCCCCCTCCCTTTAGGGGGAGTCGCTCAGATGAAGGGTCCTTATGTCTTAGCAGACTTGTAATCCACAGAGGTTTTTAGTGGGTATGCACAAGGTTAGTCCCACATAACCAGACCGTAGACCGGTTGTCTTATTTTTTAATCCTCCCACCCTCGGAAAAGGGAAACAAAAGAAAAACCAATACTGCCACTTAATAGTAAATAAACACCAACTTGCAAAGTTTAATCAAAATCGACTGGCTAGCTACCACCATCTTATCTAAGTCTTGCTGCCAAACATCAGTGTAAACAGCATTGATGTGTTTCGGCTTAAAGATAAGATAGCCAGAATCCCATTGCGTTAAGGAATCTTGGTAAGCCGGCTTCCTCGGCATCATCGTCACTTACCATCAGATGAGATTATGCCAAGGGCTTATCAATTGTAGATTTAAAAAATTGTTAGAGCCATTTTCGTGATTTTTGCATTTATTATTACTAGGGTTATTTACATCCAAAAGGTGACCCACGACGGTTCCCTAATACAAAGCCACCGTCTGTCCGTCTATCTGTTAGCGGACTGTATATCATGAACCGTAATAGATAGACATTTAAAATTTTCTTAAAATTTATTTATTTATTTAATTCAAGTTTGTGTTTTACACGAGTAAACTAAATTTCGCTAGCCCGCTTTCCCCACAACATTGTCTAAATTCTTACTAATAGTATAAATGTGAAAATGTGTTTGTTTGTTTGTTACCTTTTCACGCTTCAACGCCTTGACCAATCAAGCCTGTGTCACTGGGAAAGGACATAGGCTACTTTTATCCCGGGAAAATAGCATAATCTGATGCAGTTCCTGAGTTAACTAAAAAAATACTCGATTGTTGTGTTTTTTTGCACAGAGATGGTTGAGTAATTGGGAAACGACATAATTTACTAATCACCCTTAAAGACAGTCATAGAAACGATGTCCACGCGGGCGAAGCCGCGGGAAAAAGATAGTCAAAATAAATTGAATTGATCGAAATCAACCAGGACATTTTGCAAATGGTTTCCACTTGAACGCCTGCGTCGATTTGTCGTTGGATTGATGACGACCATCAAGTCCGGTTCTGGTCCTGGCTGGACTGGTACTGTACAGGCGAAGAGTTACCGGCTGCGCCGGCGCCGTGTTCCGCAGCGGCCCACACTTGGTACCGCGTGATCTGTTTATTCTGATGCACGAGGATCTAGAGTCGATATGGAAGGAATTGTAAAACAGAAATAAACAAATCGTACAGCACGACTGTTCGTACATTCTCGTGAAAACATAGGAAAATCGCAAACAAAGAGTGGCCGTTGTATGGAGACCATATTTAACTAATTAAATAAATAAATAAATATTCTTGGACAAATCACACATGGTCATCTAGCCCCAAAGTAGGATTCCCTGTGTTATGGCAACCAAAGACTGATATACATACTTATATACGGTTAAATACATACTTAAATATATATTTAACACCCAGACACAGAGAAAACAAATCTGCTCACCACACAAATGTTTGCCCTGGGTGGGGATCAAACCCACGACTCTCGGATCAGTAGTCAAGAGCACTAACTACTGAGCCAACGAGTGAGTCAATTTCGCGAGAATAACCAATATTCAATCCGTTAATTCGAGAGGCAGCGGACTATACCCCGCCACTCGAACTATCTTGTTATATGGTCCGTAGACCAAGACACGTTCTGTCTGATCCTCCTGATCAAATTTCAGCAGACCAGAACTGTCTCCTGGCAGCTGAGGGAGGAACCGATAGTATCACTTCTTGAATGACACAGTCCCCCTCACTAGCACATTAAAAATGTAAATCAAAAGCGACAGCTCCCATCAGGAGCTCCTCGCTCAGTCACTGAGTGCTTGTTTTTGTACTTCCCCCCTCCCTTTAGGGGGAGTCGCTCAGATGAAGGGTCCTTATGTCTTAGCAGACTTGTAATCCACAGAGGTTTTTTAGTGGGTATGCACTAGGTTAGTCCCACATAACCAGACCGTAGACCGGTTGTCTTATTTTTTGATCCTCCCACCCTCGGAAAAGGGAAACAAAAGAAAAACCAATACTGCCACTTAATAATACATAAACACCAACTTGCAAAGTTTAATCAAAATCGACTGGCTAGCTACCACCATCTTATCTAAGTCTTGCTTCCAAATATCAGTGTTAACAGCATTGATGTGTTCCGGCTTGAAGATAAGATAGGCAGAATCCCATTGCATTGGGGAATCTTGGTAAGCTCGCTTCCTTGGCATCATGGTCACTTACCATCAGATGAGATGATGCCAAGGGCTTATCAATTGTAGATTTAAAAAATTGTTAGAGCCATTTTCGTGATTTTTGCATTTATTATTACTAGGGTTATTTACATACAAAAGGTGACCCACGACGGTTCCCTAATACAAAGCCACCGTCTGTCCGTCTATCTGTTAGCGGACTGTATATCATGAACCGTAATAGGTAAACATTTAAAATTTTCTTAAAGTTTGCATTTCTATTGTAGTAATTTTGAACTTTATCTAATTTTTATTAAACGTTGTTAAATAATAAAAAAAGATAAAGTTAAAAGTAAAGGGATCCCATACAAAAATCAGTTATCTATTAGTATTTTACAAGTACGTATTTGTAATTTAACTCTAACGATAGTAAATTTAAAATAATATACAAATAAGAAATAATGATAATTTAATATTTTTTTCTACGTTACTACAAGTTTATATTACTAAACTATGAAGTTTATTATTTCAGGAAAATCGGAATAATGTAAGAACTTCGCATATAAATCCATCATCATTACAGCTCATATACGTCCCCACCGAGGGGCTCGAGCCTACCCTGAATCAGGGCGATTAGGCCTTAGTAGACCACGCGGGCCCAATGCGGGTTGGTCGACTTCACACACAACCTTCGAGTTTCTTCGCAGGCGTGTGCAGGTTTCCTCACGATGTTTTCCTTCACCGTTAAAGCAATCGGTAAGTATGTACGTAAGTTTTTGAAAAACTCATTGGTACATTGGCCGTCCAGATTTGAACCCGGTACCTCTGGTTAGATGGACCGAGTCGTTATCGGTTGAGCCACCGACGCTTTTAATATAAATCCATATTATTATTATTTTTATTAAGGCTGATACACCCTTTTTTCTTTGCTACTAAGGCCCGATCGCCCTAATTCAGGGTAGACTCAAGCCCCTCGGTGGGGACGTATATTAGCTGATAATATATGATGATGCAATACCTGGGTTACAAAAATATATATCTCGTTTTACCGTTCCTTCGTTTTTACAATCGTCGTCTTTTAGCGATAACCATGCCACTTCCAGCTTTTCCGTATAAGTAAAGCTTCGCGCTATCTCCATTTTGTTCCTTTTCCAAGGTGTCCACTGTCCACACCATTGTTCCTTTTACAATAGATTTCGTCTCCGAAGTTCTTGTTTTAATACCGGTTTGCTTTCTTACTGGAAACTTATGTAATTTTCTAACCCATAATACTGGATGGTATCATTATCGACATCCTATATGATTATTTATATTGTTGGTACGTGATTTAAAGAAACTGGTATTAAGGTTTCATAAACGTGAAAATTAGGTAACAAAGTTTCATCATCATCAGCAGCTCATATTACGACCCCACCGAGGTGCTCGAGCCTACTCTGAATTAGGGTGATTGGGCCTTAGTCGACCACGATCAAAATCGTTTCAGTACATTAAATTTAAATCGATTCCCAATTTGCGTAGGTACATATTATTTTGGCTTAAAAAGTACTGAAACAGTTTTGATATAATTTTCTATAGACAAACCTGAAAGACATAGTCTATCGAATTAAAAACAATCATTGACCCAGTGCGGGTTGATCGAGTTCACACACAACCTTCGAGTTTCTGCACAGGCGTGTGCAGGTTTCCTCACGATGTTTTCCTTCACCGTAAGAGCGTCGGATAAACGTATATATGAAATAGAAATTTTAAAACACATTGGTACGTGGTAGGATTCGAAACACGACCTCCCGGACAGCGGTAGCGACCCTAGCTTAACAAAGTTTATGATGATAAAAAAATTAACTCATATATTTCTGACTTTTAATTATACTAATAATAATTACTTTTAATTATTAACTTTTAATAATTACTTTTAATTATTAACTTTTAATAATTACTTTTAATTATTAACTTTTAATAATTACTTTTAATTATTATTATTTAAGTTATGTTTAATTTTTAGCACTTATTATAATTAATTACCTACTTTAATATGTCCTACACAATTGACATTGTTTCTGGATTGAATAAATGACTACATAGATGAAAACAATTAACAAGGCTGAAAAGGTAAAAACAACCGACAACAATAGCAGCAACTTAAAGTTTTCTTAATGATATTTTGGCTTAAATAGTACTGAAACGATTTTGATCCAATTTTCTAGGGAGAACCCTGAAAGACATAGTCTATCGAAATATAAATAAAAATTTAAATCGATTCCCAATTTGCGTAGGTACATATTATTTTGGCTTAAAAAGTACTGAAACAGTTTTGACATAATTTTCTATAGACAAACCTGAAAGACATAGTCTATCGAATTAAAAACAATCATTGAAATCCATTTGCGATTTGCTTAGGTAGGTACATATTATTTTGGCTTAAAAGTACTGAAACGATTTTGATCTAATTTTCTTTGGACAACCCTGAAAGACATAGTCTATAGAATTAAAAACAATCATTGAAATAGACTCTCAATTTTCGTAGGAACATACGCATATGCACACATATGCACAAAAAACATACAGTCTCGGCTTCAGAGTAGGTAGGTACAGCAAAACAACTACGAAAATAGTATACAAAAAAAACTACTGCTTCTATGACATCCGATTTTTTTCGTGGTGATGCTTTCGTCATCATATTAGCTCATACACGTCCGCACCTAGGGGCTCGAGGCTACCCTAAATTAGGGCGATTGGGCCTTAATCGACCACGGGGGCGGGTCGTGGTTCGAATACTACCACGTACTAATGTTTTTTCGAATTTAGATTTCATATGTACCTTTATCCGACGCTCTTAAAGTGAAAGAAAACATCGTAAGGAAACCTGCTCACCATCATCATCATCATATCAGCCGAAGGACGTCCATTGCTGGACATAGGCCTCCCACAAGGATCTCCACGACAACCGGTTCTGCGCTGCCCGCATCCAGCGGCTTCCCGCGATCTTAACCAGGTCGTCGGTCCATAAATCAACTAACCCACATTTTATACTCAGGTACTGTAGATTTTAGTCTGCACACCGCTGAGAAGAAACTCAAAGGTTGTATGAAGTCGATCAATCCGTACTGGGTCCGCCTGGTCGACTAAGGCCCAATCGCCTTTATTGAGAGTAGGCTTGAGCCCCTCAGTGGGGATGTATATGATCATAATCTATTATTAAGAATGTTATAAATCAACTATCATCACATCAGCCGGAAAACGTCCACTGTTGGACAAAGGCCTCCCCCAAGAGTTTCCACGACGACCGGTCCTGCGCTGCCCGCATCCAGCGGCTTCCCGCGATCTTCAGGTCGTCGGTCCATAAATCAACTAACCCACATTTTATACTTAGGTACTGTAGATTTTATCATCATTTTTATTTTAAAAGAATCCAATAAAAAGTTTCAATTTTTACACTACCAAAATGTCAAATAACTGTTCGTATCATTGCGCTAAGTGCAAAATTTCGAGTGACGTAGATAATAAAACTGAAGCATACAAACAAACGGATATCAATATCAGGCCATATATTTTTTTAAACCACCAGTAATTGTGTCTCATACTCGTTACAATAAAAATTTTATTCGTGCACGCGTTAAGCCAGTTCCTGTAATGTTAAAAAATATTATTTAATCCGCAAGTAAATTGTCGTCTTCATTTTATCAAGCTCGTCGTCGATATATCGTTATGAGACCATGTCTGGGCATTAAGAGTGCATGCGATAGCCATGTGGTCGAACTCTCTTGTTAACGATCCCACAACCAAATAAATTTGTAACCAAATTAGTCCCAAGCGATAAAATTTATTCCAAATCCACTGAGAGGAGTAAAAATAACACATTCACTGTCGGATTAAAAAAGAGATACGACGAAGATACGGACACGGAACGTCTTTTCCGCCCGTTTTTAACACTTCCAATTAATAAAATTGATTTTGTTTTTTAATTAAGGCCCGTAACGAAGGCCTGGGGCCTGTTTGGGATCAGCAACAGGTATTCCTCTTAGAGTAAGATTTATTTTATTGCTCGAAGCACGAGACTTGGCTCCTTTGAGCAAGCATGATGATCATAAGTTATTGTTTGCTTTCAGCCAGTATTATCAACGTCTAGAATTTTATATTGTTAATATACACTTCTTATTAAAGAGTCGATCCGTCGGCTCAAACGTATTTTTAAGTGTGCATAAAGGATGTTTACTTACTTAGATACTCAAATAATTACTGTGTTTAGCTTTCAAAGTCAGCATCTTCATAATCATCATCATCATATCAGATTATATACGCCCCCACCACAGATAAGAAAAAAAAATTGCCGCTCCGATTCTTTAGATTTTGCCGAATTCTTCTATTCTGTGGTCCCCACCGTTGGTCGACTTCACACACCACCTTCAAATTTCTTCTCAGGCGTGTGCAGGTTTCCTAAAAGCGTCGGATAAACGTAATGAAATCTAAATTCAAAAAAATATTGGTACGTGGCGGAATTCGAACCACGACCTCTCGGACAGGAGGTAGCAGTCCTTGCCATTACACCACCGAAGGTACGATCTTCATAAACTTCTACATCCAGGGGCTTGAGCCTACCCTGAATTAAGACAATCGGGCCTTAGTTAACCACGCGGGCCCAGTGCGCGTTGGTCGACTTCACACACAACCTTTGCAGTTTCTTTGCAGGCGTGTGCAGGTTTCTTCACGATGTTTTCCTTAACCTTATGAGCATCTAAACGTATATATTAAATCGAAATTAGAAAACACAGTTGTACGTGGCTGGATTCGAACCACGACCTTCCGGACAGGAGGTAGCAGCCCTATCACTTAGATCACTTATAAAAGAACTAGATCCCCGGTTTCATACAAAACAAACTTCAAAAAACGCCCGGAAAGATGTATGAGAGGAGACAAGGATAGAAATATTTAAAAAGCTATGTTAGACAGTCAGGGAGAACTGCTAAAGTAAACCTCCGTGACGAAAAAGGGTTTTTTGCCCGTGATTGTCAAACTCATTCTTTTATACGCGATGTAAGGTCAGCATGAAGCAGTCCAAAGCTCGGTGCAACTAGCGTGGTTGGGTCGATCACGAAGGTTAACTAACCTGAAGCACGGTCATTACCTGGATGGGTTAGTAGCATTATTCTCGACCGTTTCCGTGCTTCGCAAGGCAAGTTTAAGCCGTTGATACTGGTTTCTGTCACTAGATGGCAGTCGTTAAGCCGTGTAAGATAGGAAGCTTGAAAAACTCTGACAGTGGGTTTCGCTACTAGCCCTACAACCTCCACCAACCCGGACTTGGCCCGTGTGTGTGGAGTATGGCCAAAGTATATATTAATTATTAGAACCAACATACAGTGTGGACACTCCCTGCCGCTCTCTAGACTGCGACCTCACCCCGTCGTCACCCAGATTGGTAGACATTGGTTACAGTTTGGTTGTCGAACGTATAGGATTTCGCCGCCATTTTGTTTGTTCCGTCATTCGTTTTTTGAAATGTCATTCTGGCCCGTTGTATGAAGTGTCCAAGGTGTGGTGTGGCTTAACCTCCCCGAGTTCGGGAGAGACTCGTGCCCCAGTCGTGGGGACGTTAATAGGTTGTTAACAAAGGTCAGCATATTAAGTAAAGCTGCCAGTGTTTGCATTTCTAGAGTAACTGAAATTTAACCGCCTTTGGCGTAATGGTTAGTCCATTCGCTTCACACCAGGAGGTCGCGGGTTCGATTACCGGCGGGGTCAACTTTGTAAGACTCGGTTTAGTTGGTGTTAGGGAATTTTCTGGCTAGCTTAACTGGCCATCTTATCTAAGTCATGCCCGCTAAACATCAGTGTTAACAGAATTGATATGTTCCGGCTTGAAGATAAGATAGCCAGATCCCTATTGCGTTGGGGAATCTTGGTAAGCCCGCTTCCATCTTTGGCAGTATCGTCACTTACCATCGAGTGAGATAATGCCAAGGGCTTACAAATTGTGGATTTAAAAAAAGGGTAACTGAAAAAATCTGGCTAATTCATTTTCATTAGCGATGTAAAAGGCGCCGTTTTGCATTTATCGCCATTCAGTCTCTGGCAATTTCTGGCAAAAACCTTCCATTTATGCCAGTGCTAATTACAGTACCAACGAATAGCGGAGCACGCATGAATGCATACTTACTGCTAAATGCAAGGGTTATTCTCATTCAGCAGGGCAATACAGTTTGCTTTGAAATTAAGGAGGGTCATTTCGGAAAGTATGCAACCTCATCTCCGCGTCACCTTCGGTCAATAACACGCAAGGAGTGGTTCCACCCCTTTGTTGTTGATATTCTGTCTATCCGCACGAAGCGTTACGCTTCCTCATTTATAAAGTGGACAGCGATGGAGTGGAACTCCTTTGGTGTCTGTGTTTGCTGACTGTTGCAATATGGAGATCTTCAAAGCAAGAGTGAATAGGCATTATTTGAGTTTGCGTGTACCATCCTCGATGGTAACTTCACTTTCCATCAGGTGAAATGTAAGTTAAACACACTTGTAGGATTCCGTACCCGAAGGGTAAAAACGGGACCCTATTACTAAGACTTCGCTATCTGTCTGTCTGCCCATCAGTCACCAGACTGTATTTCATGAACCGCGATAGCTAGACAGTTGAAATTTTCACAGACGATGTATTTGCCGCTATAACAAAAATATAGAAAAAGTGAAAAATTAAGGAGGGGGTCTCCATACATTTTATGAGTTTTTTTTTAACATGAAGAAACTAGCGCCATCTAGTGTGCGGTTCTTACTCGCACTTGGTCGCTTATTAAAACATATTAATATACTGGAAACCTGTAAATGCTTGCTAGTTTTGTTAAAATTTCAAAGTTTACTTACTTGTTAACGGGTATCCATTAAAGAAAGTTTTCTTGAACACCAATTAGAAAACCAGTTATCAGGTCCAGTTAAACTTGGATTAAAGCATCTTTTAGATGAGAATTACTAAAGTTAACAAATCAATTTTAATTGCATTTCTTTAATTTTAATACAGGTAGGTTCTAAAATTAAACAAAACCCTTTTTTTTTATTTGTCATATATTTTTTAATGTATTTATTGAACCCGAGTGTACGTAATATTGTTAAAATGACACAATATTCGTATGTCTATTGTGGGCTTCTAAACAGGTGTACCAAATTTCACGAGTGATGTAAGTTTGTCCCCGTATTTCTCATAAACCAAAAATTGAATTCCAATAATTCTTTATTTATTTAATTAGATATCTTTCTACTTAGAACACCATGAAAGTTTCATCAAAATCGGGTTAGTAGTTTTCAAGATGTGGTCTGTGAAGTGTGTAAATTGGTAAAACACGTCATCGATTTAATGCCGCAATTTTGTGATAAAAAGTCGGTTGTTTTTATTGCTTTTAGCGTTGTTTAGAAATTGATGTGATTGAGAACAAACCAAAATACACGAACAAATCTTTCTGGCATTCACCTACTGATTTGCATATGAATGTGTAATTAGGCCTCGTTATGAATGCGAAATGCAAAAATAGTATAACCCTCTGTTCATTTGTGAGTAGCTACACCATTTTGAACCCTATTGTTTAATGGCAAATTTAACCATTAAACCTATCACAATTTCGACGTCGGATTAATTTTTATTATTACCCGACTGCCTCAGAAATAGGGTTTGTTTTTCGAGTGTTTGTATGTATGTATGTAGATTTTATGTTCCCTGCTGCAGTGTGAACGGCTTGAAGGATTTTAATGTATGAGCTATCGCTAGATTCGTCTTGATTTTTACCCGACTTGCCAAAAAGAGGGGTTATATTATTACCCAGTCGGGTTTTAAATATTTTTAATGAATTCCTAAAGTTATTTTAACAATTTCATATGATAACATGTTGCAATAGGGGATCGGACTGCTAGTCATTTGAGTTACTTATTAAAATCTGTCAAAAACGAAATTTTGTTTAAAAAATGTTTGAAATACCCGCAAGTGACGTCATAAATTTTAAGCGTCATAGAAGAACTTATTATGTAAATTCGATCAATGAAGACATGATGGAAAAACAAAACAAGTAAGGTTTTTTGAAACTTCATGAGAGCAATTTAGGAAATCATATTTCAGATTTTATTTTTGATGCAGTCCGATCCCCTACTCTGGTGATTCGGCACTTGCCTACTAGTCATTTTACTTACTTTTTATGACCTGTCAAAAATGAGATTATGTTCTAAAAAGGTTTGAAATATAGTACTATGACGTCATATTTTTTTATAAATAATAATAAAAAATGGAAATGTTATGAAAACAAATGAGTAAGTTTTTCTGAAATTGCATAAGTGTTTAGTGAATTTTATTTCCTAATTTGTTTTTGATGCTGTCTCTTGACATCCTTGGGTACTTACCTAATTAGAAACAATTGCCAGACTTGTTTGCCGGGTTTTTTGTCGAATGTTATTAACATGGCAATTAAAGTACATTACTGCAGCGGCCAGCAAAAGAGGTATTGATGGACGAACGTGTAAATGTGGGCCGAGACGAAGCCGAGTCACACATACGTAAGTCCATCAATGGCTAGTTGTGGCCAAGGCTTGTAGTACTTTTCTCAAATAATGCAAGGAAATTAAAACTTCAACAATAACTTTTGAAAATACGAATGAGCAAAAATATTTTTTCACGCGCCAAAGTGTTAATTTGTTTTTTTTTTCAATAACAAGCATTCTATTGCAAATAGTCGGTTCGAAATTTAAATAAAACCTTGGTTCCCATGTTTCAGAATAAAATGTAGTTCCATTTTTAAATTACAGGACAGATATGAGTTTACACAGTAATTTATTTGGCCGCTAAACACGACAGATATGGATTTTCATACAACTTTTGCTGGCCGCTGCTCGCATGTATTTCGCCAGTACAGCAATTTCGATTTATCTCGAAGAGATTGTCAAAACAATGCTTAAATTTCCAAGCATGTTTGAGAAAAAGATAGTTTTTGTTAATTTTCTAATAAAGTACTACACTACACTGAATTTGATAAAATTTATATGGGACTACGGAGCATACCCCATGATATAAAAAATAACAATGGAAATCGGTTCACAATCTGCGAAGATATCGCGTAACAAACATACATAAAAAAACAATGTTCAGTCGAATTGAGAACCTCCTCCTTTTTAGAAGTCGGTTAAAAACTAGTCTCTCTCTCTTTTATCGTGTGGCACAATTAACCGTTCTATGTAAGGGATAGACGACGGCGGTTGCCTGGTGTTGCACTTAACATCACACGCGGTCACGTGTAGTGAATTTAGATTTAAACCTACGGACGTGTGCAACGCGACCTTATTACACATCTGGAATCAGATGTGCAGGTTTCCTCACGATGTTTTCCTTCACCGTTAAAGCAATCGGTAATACATGTACGTAGGTTTCGTAAAAACTCATAGGTTCATTGGCCGTCCGGGTTTGGACCCGGGACCTTTGGTTAAGAGGACCGAGTCATTACCGATTGAGCCACCGACGCTTTTAAAAAGTACGATTTTAAAAACTAGTAAAACTATTATAGTTAATAAAAGTAAACATGCCAACTTAATGGCAGACACGAAACTATGTTTAGCATAAATAAATACCACAATATTTATGCTGTTATATCTAAATTACAAAAAGCAATATAGCCTAACAGAGTCATAAATTGACACGTCATAAAATTAGATAAAACCTGAGGAAATGCGGAATTCAATCAATAAATATACAAATTGTATATAAATAAGATTTACGCTCATCTCATTACTGACACTGTTACTGTCAAAATGATTCTATAACGCAAATAGGATCGCAAAAAATAATTAATTGTAAACAAAAAGATTTTACAACTACTAGTTAAATATAAGCTCTTTTTGAAAAACCTCTATTCTTTTAGGTACAACGTTTATTTTAAAAAGAGTTTTTAAGCTCAGTGATTCCAAATTTAAGAAAGCCGGGCTGATATAGTCTCATTATTTGATGGAAAACAATAGACGATTCAGCTAAATAAGACTTTAGGATGTCGCTATAAAATCCATCGCAAGAATTTAAAGCGGACATACATACGAACATTGCAACTAAATTAAAGCTGGTCGCCATTGGTTCCCGGGTGGAAGCCAATGGCCACGACGCGCTGAGTTGCCATAGATGTGCTGGAAGGTTCCCGCGTCACCACGCCCTCAACGACATTCTGCGTCGGGCATTAGTCTCTGCCAATTTACCGTGCATGCTTTAACCACCTGGTCTAAGCCGTACTGACAGAAAAAGACCGGACGGTTTGACCTTGGTGCCGTGGCAGAGGGGAAGGTGCATGCTGTGAGATGGCACATGCGTGAGTACCTTTGCTCCGACACACCTCTCACGCACAGTTCGAGAGGCTGGTGCAGCTGCAGAGACGGCCGCCTGCCGCAAACGCTCAAAATATACGGCGTTGGAGCAAGCCTATATATTCATCCCTTTCACCGTAGAGACGAGTGGACCATGGGCCCATGGTTGAAGCGAAGGAATTAGTCAGGGACATAGGTCGCCGGATGCATAATAATGGTTGTGACCCACGATCCTGCTCTTTCCTGGTGCAGAGGCTGTCCATTGCGATACAACGTGGCAACGCGGCGAGTATAGTCCATTATACCTTTCCGCCGGGATGGATCAGAGGTGTTCCTTTTGACTGACGAACCTAACGGTGCAATATTCTTTTTATTTTTTTAATTGTTATTGATATAGTTGTATGTAAAATTGTGTAATTTTATTTTTAATCTTGTTTTTTGTGAAGTTAAAATAAGCGTATTAGTATCTACATTATTACATTATTCCATACTAAACTAAGTGTGTAATCAAAGCTTGTAATAACAGTAAGAGAACTCACGTTGTTGCATAATAATGAACTTTTATAGAATAAATTAGACGCAATAAAATAAACTTGATTTGTTATTTTTGTAGCACCTGAGGACTTCCTATCTTGTACAGACATATTATATCAGGAACTTTGATTATTACTTCTTAGTCAGATATAGGGCCAAGGTATAGGGCGACGGTGCGGTGCGTCGCAAAAAAACCCCGGACAACTGGTTGTCCGGTAATCCACGCACACCAAGACAAATTGTATGACAGGCGCGGGTGTAAGACAGTGGTTGTTACGCACACGAGCATAGAAAAGCTGGCCCGTTCTGATCGCATACAAGGTGACGCATGGTGACGCTCTATCCAGATTCTAGAGAGTAAAATAATCAATATCAATAGGACATATTTTCCCGACTTCCCAAAAAAGGAGAGGTAATGCTTTATGTGAGTTTAAATTTTTAATTTTATTATATACAGGGTGTAACAAAATTGGTGTAGGTCCCGTTACCTGGGGCTTCTACTCATCATACTGAACAACTTTTGTTCTACGACTTTGCTGAAATCGAAAAAAAAATAATTTTACTTTTCATACTAATCGATCAGCTGATCGACCAATTTTGTGCATTTTAGTATGGAGGGTCCAAATTTTTTTTTGAGAATCGTCTATATGTTCCTTGGGGAAAGTTGTTCAGTATGATGAGTAGAACCCCCAGTGAACGGGTCCTACACCAATTTTTTTACTGTATATAGGTATAATTTTACTCCAACGTCATTCACTTTCAAGATTTACAGCTTATATAATAAACTAGCTTTTTCCCGCGGCTTCCCTCGCGTGGACACCGTTTTTATGACTGTCTTTGAGAGTGAGTGGTGCGCGAGCCGCAACTAATGGCGATGTTAGAAAAATCACGTAAAAAAAGTATTTTTTAGTTGCCTCAGAAATGGCATCCGACTGTGCTGTTTTCACGGGATAAAAAGTAGCATATGTCCTTTCCCGTGACACAGGCTACCTCCATACCAAATTTCGTCAAGATTGGTTGTGTTGAAGCGTGAAAAGGTAATAAATTAATATAATATTAGTAAGGATAATTTGTGTGTATTTGGCACAGATTTATAAATGTGGTATTTGGCTCCCACGCGGTGGACCGACGGCCTGGTGAAGATCGCGGGAAGCCGATGGATGAGGGCAGCGCAGGACCGGTCGTCGTGGAAATCCTTGGGGGGAGATCTTTGTCCAGCAGTGGACGTTTTTCGGCTGATATGACAATGATGATGATGTGTGTATTTGAAGAGTCAAATATGAAGTACCAAAAAATACCAATGTAGGTTCGTAACTACACAGGTACCCTTTAGCCAAAGTATATATATTAGTATTAACACACAGTATGGACACTCCCTGCCGCTCTCTAGATTGCAACCTCACCCCCTCGTCACCCAGATTAGTAGATTAGTTATAGTTTGGTTTTCGAACGTATAGGATTTCGCCGCCATTTTGTTTATTCCGTCATTCGTTTTTTAAAATGTCATTTCTGGCCCGTTGTATGAAGTGTCCAGGGTGTGCTTTACTTAGATAGATTTTGGTTTCCATTCATAAATCCACTGTTTATGTAGAAGAATATGCTACAAAGATCAAACTGCCACTCCAATTTCAAAACAGCATGTCAAAACACGGTCAAAGCGGGGTTGCACTCAAAACAAAAGCCCTTGAGGCCCTCAACTCAACAATTAGTCGGATCGGTGTAATTGCAACGCGAGCACATTGAAAGCGATACTATGGTTGAGCCTTTTAAATTCTTTTTTTTATTTTTATTTTTCGTCAAAGCAAAGAAACAAAAGCTCCCAACCCTTTTGGCGCGTGGCCCGTGCAGGGTTCGGGGTTCGTTCGGAAATCTCCAAGAGTTATAATGTTTAGTCTGTTAAAGATTCTTACATAATTATGTAGCTTAGTTATTTTTTTATTTTATTTATTCAAGTAACAAAAACTTACATTTTGTTAGTAGGTGACTTATCCTAGGTGTTAGTAGTTAATTAAATAAATTCAATTCTATTACAAAATTGCTTTAGGTGGTAATATTACAGATTTTCGTTATTTTTAACGACAGAAAACCCAAGATTGGAAAAAAATACCCTTATTGTTGATGATGTTCCTTAAAGACAATAGCTATTAGAAACACGACTGATCAGTTTTGGTTCGATAGAAAAAAAAAACCCAAAAATAGGTCGACACCGTTACTTCCAACTTTATTAATGACTAATATTTTGAAACATTAATTTAAAAAAATATACAACAATATTTGTTATGATGATACAAAGTGAGTAATGTTATTAGTTTTTTATACTTTCACTGTAGTTTTGATTGAAACGAAAAACCATTGAAATAGTGAAAAAGTATGGTTATTTTCTTTACTCTTTACACGTAAAGAAAAAAAAAGAGACAACTGTTCCAATCAATACCTCGTCTTAACTTCTGGGGACGTGAAGTCCGCAGCAGTGAAGCATATAGTCGCAGTCAACCCTGTCCCCTATCATCCTCAGGACGCCGTTGGGGCTGGCCCGCACCCGGCGCACCAGGGACGCGCACCTCTTACGCATAGTTGCGTAAAAGCAGTCTCCATGCGCATCTGCAAACATGCCTGATGCGCTGCAGAAGCGAGGCAGCCCAACCAGCACCCGGAAAGCATTGTTCTATTGCACACTGACCTAATAACAAAGCATATATATTAGTACTAACATACAGTATGGACACTCCCTGCCGCTCTCTAGATTGCGACCTCACCCCCTCGTCGCCCAGATTGATACAGATTAGTTACAGTTTGGTTGTCGAACGTATAGGACTTCGCCGCCATTTTGTTTGTTCCGTCATTTTTTTTAAATGTCATTTCTGGCCCGTTGTGTAAAGTGTCTAGGGTGTCTTTCCTTATAGTATGTTCATGTTAGAACACTAAGGCCTTTAGATGGGTCAAATAACAATATTTAATTCAAATTATTGAAAGACTATGCAAAAAATATATAAAGTACCTACTTAAAGTAATAAAAAATCGATTTAATTCAATCATCATTACAGCTCATATACGTCCCCACCGAGGGGCTCGAGCCTACCCTGAATCAGGGCGATTAGGCCTTAGTCGACCACGTGGGCCCAATACAATACAATTTAAAAAATATTACCACTTTTGATGTAAAAAGAAAAATACTGTAGGCCATGTTTTTGGCATAATTTGCAAAATTTGAATGAAACCAACAGTTACTAAAATCGGTGACTTAAGTACCTTTCATTTTAATTGAACACATTTTTTTTAAACTTATTTGAAAGTGATGAAAAGTAATAAAAACATGTAAAAATCGAGAATTGGGCGTTCGGTTTCAACGCAACAGCCGCGTTGAAGCTTGAACTTAAAATGAATGGACTTACGTTCCATATTATTTAAACACGTATCAACCTGCTCGGATTGAGAGATCTTAAAGCCTTAAGGTCCTGTGCAAAGATTGATTCTAACCTATACCTTCTGTATCTTTGGAATAGATTAAAGAAGTAGCGAATAGTGGTTTTTACAAGCTTTAATTTAACGCCGTCTTAGTTAGTATGTGACAAATCTTGGATGCTAAATAAAAACCACTTCTAGGTATTTGATTAAGCTGAAATTTTGTATACACGTTAAGTTTGGAGAACAATATATGGTTAGCTAAGTGACATCATTCTAAATCCAATATGGCGGACTCCCAAAGATGGCGGACCGTTATTTTATTATGCTCCTCCATGATATAGGTATCAAATGAAAGGGTTTGTTTAGTAAAATACGAAATAATTAAAATATATTTTTAAATTAGTTTATACCTGAAAGTTTTTACGTTTTTCGAAAATTATTTGTGACTTAATTCACGTATCTAATTGTGGTTGTGACATGGATTTATGGAATCACTAGGATTGTCTAGGATAGTCCTGTTATCTGTGGAATTTTAATTTCATTTTTTTTGTTCACTATTGGTAAGCCCTTGGCATCATCTCACCTTATGATAAGTGCAGACGACGATGCCGAAGATGAAAGTGGGCTTACCAAGATTCCCCAAAGAACTGGCTATCTAATCTTCAAGCCGGAACACATCAATGTTGTTAACACTGATGTTTGGCGGCAAGACTTAGATAAGATGGTGGTAGCTAGCCAGGCGGGCTTAGTAAATATACCACCAGCCAAACCGAGTCTTACAAGTTGACGTCGCCGGGAATCGAATCCGCGACCTCCTGGTGTGAAGCGAATTGAGTAACCAATACGCAACGGAGGCGGTTGAAAGCTAAATAGCACGACCATAAAGGTGTTTTTTTTTTATACTTGATATTTTTTCACCAAAGTATAAAAACCTAAGTGCGAATGAGCTTGTGCACCAAGGGTTCGGTATCACCCCACCGCTTCACACAAGAATAACAATGATACCTATTTATTGCAAACAAAGATATTATCGCAATACAGAGAAAAATGCATTTTACATTCATTCATTCGGAATCCTAAGCGCGAGCACACCCTGGACACTTCATACAACGGGCCAGAAATGACATTTCAAAAAATGAATGACGTAACAAACAAAATGGCGGCGAATTCCTATACGTTCGACAACCAAACTGTAACCAATCTGTAATAATCTGGGTGACGAGGGGGTGAGGTCGCAATCTAGACAGTGGCTGGGAGTGTCCATACTGTATGTTAGTACTAATATTATATATCATGGCGCGAGCAAGGCTCACACTTGGCTGGTTTTTAATATTTGTTGTTTTACTTTGGAATTAGTACTATAATCCTGCTAAATTTCACGCTTTTATGTATTACCACATTTACGATAAATCAAAAACAAAAACCCACAAAAAACGTTTCTTGTGTGGGGATTCCATTAATTTTTCACTTTTTTATTTTACATTATATCTTGGTAAATCCTCCATTTACGATAAAGCAAAAACCTATAAAAAAGTTTTTGTATGGAGACTCAATTTATTTTTCACTTTTTTATTTTACATTATTTCTTGGTAAATACTCCATTATAATTATAACACACTTTCTGTGTAAATTTCCTCTAGCTACATTTTTTGTAACTAATAATACTCGATTAATTTTTCACTTTTTTGTTTTACATTATTTGTTAGTAAATCCTCCATTATAATAACACACTTTCTGTGTAAATTTCATCTAGCTAGTTGAAAGTTTTAAAGATAAAGCTTTTTTAAGGTCAAAAAGACAGATAGTCGGACAGATATACGGACAGAGTAGCCTTAGTAATAAGGTCCCGTTTACCAGTACGGAACCTTAAAAACAAACTATAATATATTAATGATTTTGGCAAGGACAAAGCCACGGCACCACTAACCTTCTATCATCTGTCCGTCACCCACTATTCATCGACGTCTAACAAACAGCATTGTTATTAAAAGCTTAAATCCAATAATTATTTGCAGAATAATTATCGCCTTAATCCGCGGGGGTTGTAGCGAACAGATGTGACACTGCGCACCGGGCTCTCGTGCGGCCACTGTAACGTTAATAATTGTTTTTTTTTACTCTTTCACAGGCAAAGGCCCCTTTGTAATTAGCCAGCCACGCTGACGCTGATTCTCTCTGAATAATTATTTTTTAAACCGTTGGTCCGATTTTTGAAGAGTGCTTCAATGTGCTGTGTGTTGTCTTTGTTGTTGCGTTTTGGGTCTAGTTTGGATTACCAGGTATCGTTAATTCAAAGACTACACCGAACTCTAATGGATTGGATACTTTAAATTACTGCTTTGATAATTATTTAATCTTACCAATTGTCCAACTATTTCTCTCATCGTATCAGCCAAAAGAAATCCACAGCTGGACAAAGGCCTCCCCTTCACCAGGTCACACCCCGGACACTGCATACAAATGGTCGTGAAATGATATTTCTCAAAACAAATGACGGAGCAAACAAAATCACGGCAAAATCCCACACGTTCGAGAACCAAACTGTAACCAATCTGTATCAATATGGGTGACGAGGGGTGGGGTTTATAGAGCAATCTAGAGAGCGGCAGGGAGTGTCCGTCCATACGTTAGTACTCATATATATGGTACCAGGTCTTCGGTCTACCGAGTGGGACATCTGCCTATGCTACGTCTTCCGGTGCGCGGTTTCCCTCGAGAACTTTACTGCCCCAACGGTCATCTGTTCTACGAGGTATATGCCTCCTACTATTCTCTATCATATCAGCTCATAATCGGGTTCACTGAAGGGCTCAAGCCTAACCTCAATTAGGGCGATCAGGCCTTAGTCGACCACGCGGGCCCAGTGCGGGTTGGTCGACTTCACACACAACCTTCGAGTTTCTTCGCAGGCGAGTGCAGGTTTCCTCACGATGTTTTCCTTCACCGTAAGAGCGTCGGATAAACGTACATTTGAAATTGGTACGTGACAGGATTCGAACCACGACCTCCCGGTCAAGAGGCGGCGGCTCTAGCCGTTACGCCACCGACGCTGTTACTACAACGACTATTCTCTAAGACACTACGTACCTATTCACTAAAGCACTACAAACTTGTCTGTAGCGTTCACAAGATCGTTAAGACCCAGTGTTACCTCATAGAACTGAATGAAACAACTCCCAACTCCCAACAGACTGCCAATTAACCCTTTGCAAATTGCGCAGACGCATATTCAAATATTTTGACCCCCGGCAAGGAGCGTAATCCACGTTGTTCAACATTCATATTTATTACATCGCGCGTGTAACCGGGCCATAATAGAATAAAGCCATTGTGCCAGAAGGGCCGATTTAACCCTTTCATAGCTGCTAAGAGAAAGGACTGCTAATGGCCTTATTCCGGCTAATGATGTCCCTGCAGAAGGGTTGTTACTGTTCCGAGATGAAGTGATAAGTCACTCTATGCATTTCAATTGTTTATTCTTGGGGGTGATTGTGGGAATTGGCAAAGACCATAAAGATGCGAGCCTGAAGCACACCCCCACCCTTCCCGATGAACAATTTTACAGGTCTTAATTTGACCTAAATCTACTGGAGAAGTTTTGGTGGGTAGGTTCAGCCTTCAGCTGTGAGTCCCACATAACCAAGCACACATTTTTAGTACAGCCGGGCTGTATTGGTATGCATGATGTATCTCTCCCCCAACGTCCGAATAAGTGGAAAAAAAGCAAGAAATGACATTTCTAAAAACAAATGACGAAACAAATGAAATCACGGCGACATTCTATACGTTCGAGAACCAAACTTAAACCAATCTGTATCAGCCTCGGAGACGAGGGGGTGAGGTTGTAAACTAGACAGCGACAGGGAGTGTCCATACTGTATATCAGTACTATATATACTTTCATCATATCAGCACATATATGTCCCCACCGAGGGGCTAGAGCCTACCCTGAATTAGGGCGATCGGGCCTTAGTCAACCACGCGGGCCCAGTGCGGGCACAGATTACTAATTAGTTACTATTCACACACAACCTTAGAGCTTCTTCGCAGGTGTGTGCAGGTTTCCTCACACTGTTTTCTTTCACCGTTAAAGCAATCGTTAATTACACACGTAAGTTTAGAAAAACTCATTGGTACATTAGCTGTCCGGATTTGAACCCGGCACCTCTGGTTAGGACCGTGTCGTTACCGGTTGAGCCACCAACGCTTATGTATACTTTGCCTAAAGATAAAGATAAACTGCATTTATTTTGTATAAACTTAAAACAAAAATGCATTAGGCACGAAAACAACCTAATATTTTTAATGCCCCCAAATCACCGTCTCTCGCTTGCTCAGCTGGCGGATTTGAATAATGATTTTTCGTGTTTTTTCAACAAAAAAAAGTAATTGCATTACATTATCGCCCCTAACCTAATAACAAATAAGCACCCCTTTGTTTGGCGTCTGAAAAAATAGCTTAAGGGCTGAAGGACGATAATGATCGTTTTTTTCTTCGCCCGTCTGATTGCACCTAAATGATGAGCAAGACAAAAAATATTATAGGAATTAATCTTGCGTCCCAATCAGCGGCTATGCAAATACGCCGGCAGATGTGCGCGTGCCTTACCTGTAATGATTTTTAGGGTTTCGCACACCCAAAGGGAAACAACGGCACACCCTGGACACTTCATACAACGGGCCAGAAATGACATTTCAAAAAAGCAAACAAAATGGCGGCGAAATCCTATACGTTTGATATCCAAACTGTAACCAATCTGTATCAATCTGGGTAACGAGGGGGTGAGGTCACAATCTAGAGAGCTGCAGGAAGTGTCCATACTGTATGTTAGTATACTAATATATATATATACATAATATTTAAGGTGTAACAAAATTAGCGAAAACTATTTTAACTGGTGATTCTACCCATGAAACTGAAAAACTTTCCCCATGGAACCCATAGTCAAATCTCAAAAAAATTTTTGATCTTCCCATACTAATTTTGCTGATCAGCTGATCGAGTTATGTACTATGGGAGAGCCATTTTTTTGCGGTTTGACTATGAGTTCCGGGGAAAGTTGTTCAGTTTTATGGGTAGAAGCACCAGTTAAAATAGTTTCAGCTAATTTTGTTACACCTTATATACTTTGCTATTACTAAGGCTCCGCTGTCTGTCCGTCTGTCAGCGGGTTGTATTTCATGAATCGTAATAGGTAGACAGTTGAAATTATCACAGAATATGTATTTTGATTGCATCTATGACAATAAATACTAAAAATAAGAAAAAGTGAAAAAATAAGTGAGGTCTTCATACAAAAAAGTGTTTTTTTTTTGTAGGTCTTTAGAAGTATTTTTGATTTAGCTCTATCGCAAAAACGGTTTTACATAAAAGCGTGAAACTGGTTGTGATTATAGTAATAATACTGAAATAAAACAACAAACAATACAAATCATCCAACTGTACGTTGCACTCGAGCTGAATGACAAAAAAGGATATTTTTGTAGCTCGCGTTGATGTCTTTTGTTTGTAATTTAAATGGGTATCATTGTCATTATACTATGTAGTTGTGTGGAGAGTTATGGTGGTACCTACGGAACCCTCGGAGTGCTAGCCCGACTCCCACTTGGCAGGTTTTTATTGTAAAAACCTGTTGTTTTGGCCGCTTAACGCTGTACACTTCTCTACGTAGACTTTAACCTTTTATTTCACCAAGACAGCCCCAAGCTCCAAGGTGCTTGCAATCAACTAAAATACTATGATTTACTATTGCTATATTTATTTACATATTTCAACTGTTATTGTACCTACATACAATAATAATAAACTCTTGACCAACACAAGGAGCCAAAATTTTATAAGTAGCGACTTAATGATATGCAAATAAGTGTACATATAAAAAACTTTCAATGACATTTCTCTTTTGTGCTGCCCGAATGTTGAATTTTGTATTAGAAGTTTTCTACTCTGTGACGGACCACACCTATGGTCTTTTCACATTGGAACACACAGAGAGATAGGCTTCGATTGGCGTCAGTAGGAGTACTGTCACCGTCAATCATAGATTAATTATTTTTGTAGTGGCTGCGTCCGCGCTGGTAGTCGAAAGTGGAGAGGCAAGTAATAATGTTCTATCGAAAACAATCGGGCGATAAGTGGACGCCCAGGGCGGTTCATTCATAACCAGCACCTTCCTACGCGTGCATGACATTTGTTTATGGTAGGATAATAAAAGGACGAATAAAAACTGCTTCATTAAAAAAAAACTTACATTTATTAGCTCAGATTAACTACCTAATTTGGAGTGTGAGATCGAACTGCTCAGACCAAGTGACCAGACCAGATTGCGGTCTTTTACAGTTTTAAAGTTGATTTTTTTTTTAATTAAATATTTTAGTGCCTTTGGCTGCACCTCACCTGATGGTAAGTGCCGATGTAGCCGAGGATGTAACACGCAAGCTCAAATAGTGTCTATTCACTCTCGTCTTAAAGATTCCTCCTGGGCCGTTCTGAACGAAAAAGCAAAACGATTCGTGCGTATAGGTGGAACATTAACGATAAAGGGGTGAAATCGCTCTCCGCGCCTGGTCGTCCGATGATGAAATGGAGAGGGGGGAATGAGGACGTGAAGCTCCGGGCACACACTCCTAAATGAATCCTGTAGAACACCGATAGGTAGGCGACTTTGCGGCGATGCTTGAGGCTTTGGATACTGCCAATCATCCAAATAAAACATGATAATGAAATCCCTAAAATTTCAAATAAGTTGTTGTTAAATTGACTATTTATTATTTAGTAGGCACCAGTAGTTCAGAAACCACAAAGAAATTAAGAACACAGTAAAAAGAAAATTTATTACCTTTATTTATTAGTAGAAGATCAACAAATTTAATTTACATAAACTTTTAATTTAATGTTTTTATGTCGTTTTGTGTGCAGTGTGCGCGCGCTCTCCGCGGGGCGTCAATGCCGGCGATCAGAAACCATTGTATTCATATCCGATCTCCTTACTCCTTGACATTCGCTCTTAAAACTTATTTATATTGGAAGTATATTTCATTCACTAATTTCATATCAGTGTTCGGGATGGGGCCCCGATAAAGTTCCATTTTTACGTTCATTGTCACTTGTTTTAAAAAGTTCCCCCTACTTGACCAGAACCGTACCAATTTTATGAATCACTTTCATTTCATTCATACTTCAGTGTGTTTATCGCTGATAATGTTAGTCTACATTGCCTTTCTTACTTTAAATTTTACTGTTCGAAAATATTGCTCGTGCACGTACAATAAGCACTTCGATACCGGACTGATTGTCAATGTTTATTTTATTTACAACTCAATTTTGGTAGGAACAAGGACTTTCTTCTGCTGTCATAATTGTAGATACAATCGGGGACGGATACCGGTTAAAAATACACAGATGGGCCAACAATAGAATTCCAGCATCGTTCGATTAACGAGATTCGAGTGTTGCGCGTGGTCGAACGCTTAGCGCATGCGCGAGCCTCTATAGCGACACTCCTACACCTACTTAGTTGACATTATGTAAATACGGCCCCACTTTACATTGTTGTACTCATTATGCCGTAGAAGATTCGTTAGGTGAAGAAACACATGTTGTTTTATCGTATCGTTGGTGACGGTACGGTTGCAAGGAAGTGTAGTGCTAGAAATAGCGCGTTGCGTGTCTAATATTAACCCACTTTTTACAAAAAAAGGGGGGCAAAATTTTGTATTTGAGACTTATATGCTACTAAAAATATAAAATGAAAAATTTCTTTTGTTTGTAAAAATGTTATTTTAAAACGACAGTAGTAAAAAGAGGGTTAATTTAGCTCTTTGCTATAATACTTGTTGGCACATAGCTTTTTTTTATCACAATTGGTAAGCCCTTGGCATCATCTCACCTGATGGTAAGCTATTTGTTATAATATGTACTTGTAAGTACTTACTTATGAGCTATGTGATAAATCTCAACCCTCAGTATATTTTCATGTTTCCAGTAATTTTTTATTCAGAAAATAATTAAATATACACCAATAAAATAATTGAGTTGCGATTTTTTTTTGCAAAAAACTTTTTTTTTAGTTTTAGACGATATCGATTTCTGCTTGTTTAAGAATGTGGTAAAATCTACGGTTAATGAACGATAGGACAAGGCCCTAAAAACAGGGTGGAAACGAAAGTGTTTACAGACGATTTCTCCGTCACTACACCAGATAATCTAAAAATATATTTACTAGATAATTTAACGCGTAATATTATGGAAGGTCCAAAAATATTTTATTAACAAAACGGCTTAAAATAAAAAAAAAAATACTTCTCAAAGTTCCAATTTTTTAATGTTAAAAAAATGTTATAAGTATTTTTTTTTGGTTGACGAAAAGGGTGTGATCCTTAAGTTTAAAAAAAATTAAAAAATATTTTAAAATCTTTTTTTATGTTTTAAGGATAAAGTGTAAGTAATATTGGAAGAATCAAATGTCAATTTCAAATTATTTCTTATTTACTACTATCTGAAAAACTTACAAACTTAACCAGTCTAGTACCGGACTACAACAAAGAGACACACGATTATGTATCGTACTTATTCACGAACTGAGTTCAAAGTCGTACGATCTCTACTGGAACGTATACGTTCCAGCGGGCTTGACAGGTTAAAAAAATATATAGAGTCTGGCCTACTGACTTTGACTTATAAGGATCAGACCTTTATGTAGCATTAAAATAAATCGTATTGAAATGATTTAAAAGATTACACTATTGGGTTTTTTTTTCAAAATATTTTTTTATTATAACTAAGTGACTAAGTTTAAATAATTTTTTGAGTATACCTAACAAAAAAGTGCTCTATATTATCTTATAATGATATTAGTTTTTTGTTTTAGATTAACTTGAGCAGTTACGAAGAAGTTTGTAAAAGTAAAACTAAAAAAAATTGACAAGAGGAACACAATATTAAAATATAAACCCCACACTAGGCAACTTGCCTGTATCGTGGAAGTTGATTTAGTACGATTTCCAGAAAAAAAAGATTGCAGAGATAAGTTTTCTTAAAAAAATTAACGGTTAAATATTCTGAATATAAACGTCATAAGTTGCTACATATAGCAAAATTTTCTTAAATACTTTTTATCTCTTTACAGGTGCTCCCTAGAACAAAACTGTAACCAGACTTTCTGTCAGCCGTACACAGAACAGATACATCTTAGCTCACACAATGAGATGATTACTATTCGTTATGCCTATCTATACCGTATACAGTATGTATAAAAAAAACAACAACAAGCCTGGCATGCGTCTTCGTGGGCGAAGAAAACAATCGATATTCTCTCCTGCTCTAATTCTAAAGATACACTTTCCTACCGATAAGAATCTCCAAAATGATTTGATTAATTCGAACAAGGCTTTTAAGTTTTACACATAGAATAGGTAGGTAGGGTTAAGTATTTTTATTGCTGACGCGTGTCGATATGGATCTAAATATGTTATTAATAATTTTTGTTATGAGGGTTTAATAGACAGTTTTTTGACAGACCAGATGGTTTATTTGTCTGATTGTTTATTATTTTTAGTAACTCTTTATACTTCAAAAATGGTTCTTTTGTCTAAAATAATATTTTTTCAAAAACCTAAAAGCTATTAGGTACAAACTTTGATTTGAAAAAAAATTAAATAATGTCATATTATTCCCAGAAAACCCTTTCATTTCATACCCATATCATGTGGGTGCATAAATAAATAACTAGTCTGCCATCCTTGGGAGATTTAGAATGACATCACTTAGCCATGATTTGTGCTCCAAACTTAACGTGTATGCAATTTTTTAGCTTAATCGGAAACCGAAAAGTGGTTCCAATTTAGCTTCCAAGATTTATTCCAAACTAACTAACACGGAAAAATAAATAAAGATTGTAAAAATCTGAGTGATAGGAAGGTTACAGTGTTTGAACCGAAATCAAAGCGAAAAAGTACATTACCAGTTACGAATGAATTATCAAATAACGAATTGAAGGTATTATTATTGAGACCTCTTCTCAGAGTCAAATCCAACCATGATAAATTAAAAATTTATGAATATTTTTTTACCACGATATCTTATAAAAGCGTTGGTGTTCATTAAAAATATAAAAAAATCCTGAAGTCCCTTAAAGTGACATTACAAAGTCGATTGGTTTTCTGGGCCGTTTCACTTGCATCGTATCATTTATGGTAATTCCGCATTTAATTTCCTGGAGCAGATTAACAACACCTCCCCTTTTCTCCCACCCGAAGCTATAAATTTGGTATATTGAGGGATCTTTTTAAGACTTTTAAGACCTTGGTCTTCAGGCATTGTAAAATTTTAGATTTCAAGGTGGCTTCTGCTTACTCTACACCGCCCCCTCCCCCATTTTCTCCCCTGAAGCTAAAAATTTGGTATATTGAGGGATCTTTTCAATACTGGTTATAAAAAATATTTTAAAATCTTTTTTTTTTGTTTTAAGGATAAAATGTCCATTTTAAGGAAAAAATATAATTTTTGTGAACTAAGTTATAAGAGTAATATTGGAAGAATCAAATGTCAATTTCAAAGTATTTCTTATTTAAAAATTAACGGTTAAATATTCTGAATATAAACGTCATAAGTTGCTACATATAGCAAAATTACACGAATCTGTTCTGTGTACGGCTGACAGAAAGTCTGGTTACAGTTTTGTTCTAGGGAGCACCTGTAAAGAGATAAAAAGTATAATTTCAAGGTCTTGGTTTTCAGGCATTGTGGAATTTTAGATTTCAAGGCGGCTTCTCCTTACTCTATACCGCCCCCTCCCCCTTTTCTCCCATTGAAGCTAAAAATTTGGTATATTGAGGGATCTTTTCAATACTGGTTATAGGTCTTAGTTTTCAGGCATTGTGGAATTTTAGATTTCAAGGCGGCTTCTCCTTACTCTATACCGCCCCCTCCCCCTTTTCTCCCCTTGAATTTAAAAATTTGGTATATTGAGGGATCTTTTCAATACTGGTTATAGGTCTTGGTTTTCAGGCATTGTGGAATTTTAGATTTCAAGGCGGCTTCTCCTTACTCTATACCACCCCCTCCCCCTTTTCTCCCCTTGAATTTAAAAATTTGGTATATTGAGGGATCTTTTCAATACTGGTTATAGGTCTTGGTTTTCAGGCATTGTGGAATTTTAGATTTCAAGGCGGCTTCTCCTTACTCTATACCGCCCCCTCCCCCTTTTCTCCCCTTGAATTTAAAAATTTGGTATATTGAGGGATCTTTTCAATACTGGTTATAGGTCTTGGTTTTCAGGCATTGTGGAATTTTAGATTTCAAGGTGGCTTCTCCTTACTCTATACCGCCCCCTCCCCCTTTTCTCCCCTTGAATTTAAAAATTTGGTATATTGAGGGATCTTTTCAATACTGGTTATAGGTCTTGGTTTTCAGGCATTGTGGAATTTTAGATTTCAAGGCAGCTTCTCCTTACTCTATACCGCCCCCTCCCCCTTTTCTCCCCTTGAATTTAAAAATTCGGTATATTGAGGGATCTTTTCAATACTGGTTATAGGTCTTGGTTTTCAGGTATTGTGGAATTTTAGATTTCAAGACGTATTCTGCTTGGGTACTTTATACCGCCCATCCCAGTTTTATTCGCCTAGCGATCTCACGGACGATTGGTGGGTTGATGGGTTATTCATCATGATTTTTGTCTTAGATATATTTAACCCTAGGTCAACCAGGGATGCTTCCTGCAATTTGCGAGTATATTTTGGAAGTCTACAGCGTTTTTAGCTAGGAGGATTAGATCATACGCGAAACATAAGCGCAATCAATGTTTGCTATTAATTTTTTTAAGGCCCATTTCAGAGACTTTCACTCCACTATAAATTCTTCATTATAATCTATTCTACAAAAACATTTTGCCAATTGGCTTACCAATTGAGAATACAAAATAAATAAATAAAATATGTGAAAAGCTTGGATGAAAAAGTGTTTTCTTGCGGCAGGCCCTGCTTAAGAGTCTCCAGGAGGCTCGAGTTTCCATACAAACGTAGTTTTACTTTACTTGGTGTTCATGATAGCACAATAGACTTAAGTTAAGTATATTGTGATGATAGTGCCCATCTTTTTAAATAGATATATCATTAAGCTTTTACTGTATTTTCATTTATTTATTTTTTCGTATAGGTGGATACATATTTAATTTTAGTAATAGGTACTGATATATTGTCTTATTTTTTTTTCTTTTATCTGTTTGATTTTTGATAACATAGGGTAGAAAACTCAGCTTAAGTGTATTTTGTCAGCAACGATAGTAACTAGTACACGGATAAACCTGTAAAGGTTTTTGATATATTCGTATTATAATTTTTTGTAACATTCTTTTTATCAATTGTATAAAAAAATGTAGTTGGATTAGCAACTGCAAAAATATAATACAAAAACTACATGCCGGATTAGATCCAAACTTTGTAAATATAATGAGTTGACAAATATCGATGTTTTAATTAGTTTCCATTGTAGTAAATATTAACGTAACTAAACGAAGGCTTAAATTAGTTTTGTACTAAAAGTTTGAAACAGCTCTTATTTTTTACGTTTTATATTAGTACATCGAAAACTAATTACAAACATCGATATGTGTCTCCTGAATATATTTGCAAAGTTTGGATTCAATCTGGCATGTAGTTTTTGTATTAAAGCGGAACTACGTTTGTATGGAAACTCGAGCCTCCTGTCGTCTCTTAAGGCGAGGCAACAGTTGTCTCTGTCTTTTTCTTTACGTGTAAAGAATAAAGAAAATAAGCACACTTTTCACTTTTTCAATTGTTTTTTCGTTTCAATTCAAAACTACAATAAATTTTAAAAAAATCCAACTGGCATATTGAATTGTGTGTTGAGAGTAATCGACCAAGAAAATGTAGAGGTACTAAATCGGTCTGATTATCCTGTAGAATGCAAATCTCTGTTTTATTTCAATGAGGTTTCTTTGATATATTTTTTTCTGTTAAAAAAGTTAACGAATCGTGTTTCTGCAACTGATAAAATGAAGTCATTGAAATGAAGAATCTGGTTACAAAATATCACTCTCATACGTTTTTTTTAATTTACAATTGATGTGCCTCTGGCAACATCTCACCTGATGTTTTGTAATTACTGAGAAAAATCGAGATCCTGCGACCAACGTTTGCAATGCGTTACCTTAATCAATGTCATATTCCCAATATCTTTACGTCCCAGATACCGCAGTGTCTTAAGACCAAGGGCTTCGACCAGTGTCTGTTGCCAGTGATGACATTCGAAATTGAGACATGGTCGCTTACTACGGGCCTCATAAGAAGGCTCAAGGGCACCCAAAGGGCAATGGAGCGTGCTATGCTGGGAGTTTCTCTGCGCGATCGAATCAGAAACGAGGAGATCCGTAGGAGAACCAAAGTAACTGACATAGCTCTCAGAATTGCTAAACTTAAGTGGCAGTGGGCTGGCACATTGCTTGTAGAACAGATGGCCGTTGGGGCAGGAAAATTCTCGAGTGGCGACCAGGCATCGGAAAACGTAGTGTAGGCAGGCCTCCCAATCGGTAGATCGATGACCTGGTGAAGGTCGCGGGAAGACGCTGGATGCGGGCAGCGCAGGACTGGTCGTCGTGGAAATCCTTGGAGGAGGCCTTTGTCCAGCAGTGGACGTTTTTCGGCTGATATGATGATGATGAACACCAACGCTTTTATTAGATCTCGTGGTAAACAATATATTAATAAATTTTTAATTTACAATGGCTGGTATGATCATGATGATGACCTTAATCGGACACGAGATCAGTTAGTCTATTTATTCGTAACGTAATTATCCTGTTAAAGTTTTTTATATACCATTTAAGTTATTTTTACGTCCCAGTAAGTTTATGGTTTATATTAATTGATTGAAAACACCTTCTTACTGCACAACATAAAAGGAAAATAGATTTATGTGTAAAACAAGCAAGGAAGTAATATACTTAGGCAGTCTTATCGCTTAAAACTGATCTCGTCCAGACAACCTTTAGGCGGAGGAAATAGTGGAAAAACACAACTGTGGAGTAGTGCACAAAAACAAGATCATAAAAATAAAAAATAAATACACTTTCAAACTAATTAATAATTATACATGTTAATAAATGTAAACATACTAGTTAAAATACATATACCTAATGTTTTAAGTCCATACATACCCAGATTAATAATAATAACACAACATAATAAAATACTACACCCATTTCGATACATTTATATGGGACTACACGGGAAGCATTTGTTTTCAAATAAAAAAAGAATCATCAAAATTGGGTCACCCAGTCAAAAGTTCTGAGGTAACAAACATTTTAAAAAAATACAGTCGAATTGAGAACCTCCTCCTTTTTGGAAGTCGGTTGAAAAGACTTACGAGTATAATATGAGAGATAGAGTATTTAGATAAAGAGAATAATAGAAGAATTAGAGAAGAAGATTGTCATCAGCTTATATACGTCCCCACCGAGGGGCTCGAGCCTACCCTGAATTAAGGCGATCGGGCCTTAGTCGACCACGCGGGCCCAGTGCGGGTTGGTCGACTTCATACACAATAACCTTCGAGTTTATTCGCAGGTGTGTGCAGGTTTCCTCACGATGTTTTCCTTCACCGTTAAAGCAATCGGTGAGTATACGAATATGTATATCAGAGATTATTTTTTTAATTTATTCTATAAAACATCAACTTAATATTTTAAACATACAAAACCAAATAACTTTAGGATTAGGAGTTTTAAACAATCCTAGAAACTTTACGGAGGATAACTCTTCGATACTCCCCCATCCAAGCAACGACCTAAGCCGACCCCTCTCCGATCCTCCCCCGTCCAAGCAACGACCTAAGCCGAGCTCTCTCCGATATTCCCCCGTCCCAGCAACGACCTAAGCCGACCCCTCTCCAATCCTCCCCCGTCCAAGCAACGACCTAAGCCGAGCTCTCTCCGATACTCCCTTGTCCCAACAACGACCTAAGCCGACCCCTCTCCGATCCTCCCCCGTCCAAGCAACGACCTAAGCCTAGCTCTCTCCGATACTCCCCCGTCCAAGCAACGACCTAAGCCGAGCTCTCTCCGATACTCCCCCGTCCCAGCAACGACCTAAGCCGACCCCTCTCCGATCCTCCCCCATTCAAGCAACGACCTAAGCCGAGCCCTCTCCGATCCTCCCCCGTCCAAGCAACGACCTAAGCCGAGGTCCGTGCCCACATGGGCGCCCTTAGGCAGTTCCATCTATTTGCTTTGCATTTAGGTTGAGTGCCTTCCGCACTCGCCTCCCCTGCCCGGTGAAGTTGTAAAGGCCCCCACGGCCAACAACAAGCTTGTCCTTTGTAAAAAAAAAATACGGAAGATATTTTAATGGTTGAGTAACATTTGGTATCTTTGCATATTATGATGTTAACTAGAGCATATTTCGCTCTTTGTTTGGTGGTAATTCTATAAAAGTAACAAAATGATTTGCCAAACTGGCGGCCGTCAACGCGTTGCGTGAAGAAAGCTTGAGGGTTCTGGTTATAATTATGATATTGGATAAAGTGGGCGGGGCACATAGCTCGTAGAACGGATGGCCGTTGGGGCAGTAAAGTTCTCGAGTGGCGACTGCGCACCGGAAAACGTAGCGTAGGTAGGCCTCCCACTCGGTGGACTGATGACCTGGTAAAGGTCGCTGGAAGCCGCTGGATGCGGGCAGCGCAGAACCGGTCGTCATGGAAATCCTTGGGACAGGCCTATGTCTAGCAGTGGACGTCCGTCGGCTGTTATAATGATGATGATGATGATTGGATAAAGTGGGTAGCTAGCAATTTAAAAAAAACTTTCACGCGTTATTTGCTAGGAGGTACACTGTAAGAGGTACAGTCCTTCTCCGCCGAAATTATCTTCTAATACCATTAAAAATTAAAACTAAATATTAAAAACTAACTAAAACGTAATCTTCTGTCAAATCCTTCCCAATATTCTAAATGTGAAATTTTGTTTGTTTGTTACCTTTTCACGCTTCAACACCTCAACCAATATTGACAAAATTTGGCAATGCAGATAGCCTGTGTCATGGCACAGTATATAATATGGTCACGATGGTGAAGGACATAAGCTACTTTTTATCAAATAGTCACTAGTCGTTTTTCTGAGCAACGAATCGTTACAATTTCTTACACAGAGATGGCTGAGGGGGTGGGAAATGACATAGACTGAGCATAGCCCGAAACAGTTCCCGAGGGATCTGAACCAAACTCCTGTCTACGATCGCGCACCACTCACCATCAGAGACAAAAGCTAGTAAATTATAGTGCGTGCCACAAAATATAAGACTTGAAACACCACGTAAATCATTAAAAAGACAAAGTAAGAAGATGATTTACGACGTGTGCACCTATATGTCAAAAGAAGCAAAGGATAACGGATATCTATATATTACGGAAAACTATTCCGTACACTTCCTACTTTGTTTTTTTATCACGCTTTTATTAGCTTCACCTGTATGTTTGTATGTAACTGACTTCTTTGGACTCGATTTTGACCCACTTTAAACGGACAGATTTAATTCAAACTTTGTAGACTTATCAAGAATCAGCGACAATATAATAATTTCATAAGTTTGAACTAAAAAATAAATAGAGTTTAAAAAAACTAAAAAACACGCTTTTAAAGTAATCAGACTAAAAAGTAAAAAAATATTCTTAATATAAGTTGAAATAATTAACAAATTATTGTGAAAAAGTGAGTGTTGCTCGATGGACGAAAAATATGGCACAGAGCGCCCCACGCTTTTTCACAATAATACTAGTAATTTGTTAATTATTATTTTCAACCTATATTAAGAATATTTTTTTAATTTTTAGTTGATTGTACTTTAAAAGCGTGTTTTTTTTAAAACTATTTTTATTAATGTTTTACGTGGTGTTTCAAGTCTCTTCTTTAGTGGCACGCATTATAACATAAACTTTAATACCGTATTTGGCAGTTTTAAATTGAACCCTAACGAGTTAACGATACAAGAGTTTTAGAAAGTACACGGAGCGTAGTCCGAGTCGAATTAAACAGTCTTAAACACAATTGAATTACTCGAATTTTCTCGAAGGTACAGTTGAGAACAAAAGCGTTATTAAATACGTAATTATTCACATTAACCTGTGCTGGCGTGCAAGGATTTAATTCAGTGTTTCGAGGGAACATCCGACGTGGCTCTAGTCGAACTAATTGTGTGTGTGGGTAGAAATACTTAATTTTGTTTACTGGTTTTTAAATGACCCCACCCACCATTGCTTATTGCATTGTTAAAACTGGCCAAAGTAGAAAACTGTTAAAAAAAGGTTTTGAAATAAATTTTAAAAGTAGGAACCAAATTTTATTTTTCTGTTTCATCTTTTTTCGGTCTGACGATTATGACTAGTTCTGCATTGCATTGGGGAATCTTGGTAAGTCCGCTTCCATCTTCGGCATCATCGTCAATTACCATGAGGTGAGATGATGCCAAGGGCTTACCAATTTGGAATAAAAAAAAACTATTTGCTATTTTGAAGTTCCGACTCTCAAGAGGAAAAAAACAAATGGTGGATCACTTCGCTATCGCTCGGTCTGTCTGTGAACACCCTTTTCCTCAGGAACGCATAGAGATCATCATCATTACAGCTCATATACGTCCCCACCGAAGGGCTCGAGCCTACCCTGAATCAGGGCGATTAGGCCTTAGTCGACCACGCGGGCCCAGTGCGGGTTGGTCGACTTCACACACAACCTTCGAGTTTCTTCGCAGGCGTGTGCAGGTTTCCTCACGATGTTTTCCTTCACCGTTAAAGCAATCGGTAAGTATGTACGTAAGTTTTTGAAAAACTCATTGGTACATTGGCCGTCCAGATTTGAACCCGGTACCTCTGGTTAGATGAATTTGGTAGGTAGATAGATCAGGACCTGGATGAACAGGCTACTTCTTTCCACGCTCGCGAACTGCTTGCGGCTGGTGCACTGCGCATCCTTAAAAAGTCATAGACACGTTGTCCACGCGGGTGAAGCCGCTGTATGTGCAGCGAATATATGAGTCTATGTTTGTTACTCTTTCACACAAAAACTACTGAACGGATCTGACTAAAATTTGGTAAGTAGACAGATTAGGACCTGGATTAACACATGGGCTACTTTTTGTCTACGCTCGCAAGCCGCTTGCGGCTCGCGCACTACGCACCCTCGAAAAGTCATAGAAACGTTGTCCACGCGGGTGAAGCCGCGAGAAACAGCCATAGTTCTATATTAGTTACCTACTTTGTGGTAAAGTATTTTGTTTTATAATTGTATTAGTTTTTATGTACAGTATGGGTATTGTGACAAAAATAATGGAAACAGGGGATAAAAACCCTTACGGAATTTGCCACATATAATACGTAAGATTTAGAGGTAATAAATTAAAATATATATTTAGAGGTAATAAATTAAAATATAATTTAAAATTTGTATTTAATAACAGCTAGTATCAAAAGGAATTGGTCACCGCGAAATTTAAAATGGTACTTATAATAATATCAATTTTCACTAGGTTGAGAGACTATGACTAAAATTGAACATGGAGTACAAATGTGTGATTACACTTTTAGTTATTGTTAAACCTTAATAAGTAGTAGAAGGGACAATCCATACGTATAGATTGTTACTCTTAACTCTGTGATAGATTAGATAATACTTAAATTATACGTAAAAAGGCACACACAAAATAATAACACTGTTCAATTTCTAAAGTTCATGAAAACCAAAAGGAATCTTGACCGGGGAATAGGGAAATGTGAAGAAAAAAGGTGACTACTTCCCTTCGCAGGTGGCACGACGGTGGTAGATGCTCAGGCTGACGAAAAAGGTGTTCGAGCTGTACCAGCCAAGACTCGATCAGTTATTTGCTTAGCCTGCTGATGTAATACGTCGGCTATTATGCTGTTATTATATTAGTTGTCCATTAGGTACTCGGTAAAAACCCTCGAAATATCGGCAAAGGATTTGTAATAATACTAAAAAACTGCACCATACAACTTTGAAAACAGCAAAAGGCAACTTATTAAATTTATAATCTTATTTACGGTCAAAAATAGGTTTTTCGGTGACCACCATTCGGTTGTTATTTTTTCAATCTCTCATCTTCTTGTCAAAAAGAAACAAATATTTTCAAATTCAATTTCCATAGACGAACAAAACCAAAAGAGCATTTAATCATGAAACGCAAGAAAGGAGATCGGCTTAAAGCGATAATTTGCGCTTCAGTATGTTATTTGTTACCTAAAATAAAAAAAATAAACAAATTAAATTAATTAAGTTAGGGTTCCTTAAGCTGTAAAAAATATAGCTTCTAAGTCAAAGCTATAAAAAGATACGGCCATTTTCGTGTCAAATATTTTTATACTCGCATGTTACATCAAAACCTACAGGGACTTCCCGTTGACCTTATAGAATCGTGACATTTGGGCAAGGAGCAGGGTCTCACAGCACAAGTAAAGGAAAAAATCCGAAAACTGTAAATTTGCATTTATATAACATCATCATCATCATATCAGCCGAAAGACGTCCACTGCTCTCCTGCAAGAATTCACACGACGACTGATCCTGCGCTGCCCGCATCCAGAGGTTTCCCGCGACCTTCACCGGGTCGTCGGTACACCGCATGGGAGTCCTGCCTGCGCTACGTATTCCAGTACGGGGTCGCCACTCGAGAACTTTACTACCTGCCTAAATCACACGAAACATATTTATTTGCAATTACAAACTTTCATTTGCAGTTGGAGAAGTGACCGTGACATATATCGGTGCATGGGAGAACATTTATTCAAGTTAATTTTGTCCTTTCAACCGATTGTTTTGCTCGTTGATGTTTCTAGGGTTCCGTGCCCAAATGTGTTTTGGTACGGAACCCTCAGTGCGCGAGTCCATCGACTCGCACTTGGTTGGTTTGTATAATTGTCTTTAGGTTTCATTGGGTATGATTAATGTGACTATACGTCCCGGTTTGAACGGGACTGTCCCTTTATTTCGCACTCAGTCCCGGTATCCCCGAGGAAATTTTCGGGACGCAGAAATATCCAAAAGTCTCAAAGAGCAACAGTCGAAACCGCGCTCGTTACAATTGAGTGCATACCATATGCCTAAACTGCTACGTCATCCGGAGCGCGGTTGGCAGTCGAGAGCTTTACTACCCCAAAACGTTAAGGCGAGGTATTGATTGGAACAGTTGTCTCTGTCTTTTTCTTTACGTGTAAAGAGTAAAAAAAATAACTACACTTTTTCATTTTTTCAATGGTTTTTCTTTTTAATCAAAAACTACAATGAAAGTATAAAAAATAATAACATTACTCACTTTGTACTATCATAACAAATATTATTATATATTTTTAAAATTTATACTTCAAAATATTAGTCATAACTAGAGTTGAAAGTAACGGTGTAGACCTATCTTTGGGATTTTTTTATCTGATCAATCGTGAATCTAATAGCTTTTGACTTTAAGGAACATTAGAAACAAGAAGAGTATTTCTTTAACATTGGATTATTGTTTAGGAGAAATTGACGTCAAAAATAAGGAAAATCTGTAATATTACCGCCTTAATCTGTTGTACGAGCTATGTGCCTGCCTACAGCTACTTAACTTTAGCGATTCTGTGAGCTATGTTGGTTACCTATTCGTCAATAAACGTTGTCAACTCATAAAATCTGTATTTTATTACAACAAATTGACGGTTTTATCGTATTTTTAAAAATGTCCCGTTTTGAGTTTTTTTAAAACTGGTCACGTTAGGTATGATTATAGAGCGCATATCAAGTACCTATATTCATAATTTGAGACTGAAGACATCCACAGTGGAATATATAGGTACCCCCAAATAGACTTCCACTAAGCACGATTTTGAGCTATTTATACTCCTTTCTAGCGGCTTTGTTCAATTCAATTTAATTTAATATTCTTTCTTGCAATACAATACAAAAAGGAATAAAATAACTTAAAAGAAATATTATACAATAGACATCCTTATTTAATCCGGCCCACGGTCGCCACTCCAGAACCTCTCTTCCCGGTATCAGTAATCTTTTTTGAGAGCTATATGGCCTGCCCATTGCCACTTCAAACTGCTTATTCTATTATACCGCCAGCAGCGAAAGCCGCGGGAGGTGAGCGCGCCTACAGCTCCGGGACCTACCTGGACAGTAGGTAGTGGTTCTCTTCCACGAGGCACTCGCCTTGCAGAGTAACAGGACAAGCGTCTTGGCGGCAAGACCTACCGTAACTGGTCCTTGTCTTCACCTTATGGTGTTGGCAGGAATAGCGGCCCCCACTGTTATGCCCTAGGGTAGGTAAGTGGGGACGCTATATCATAAACCTGGAAGTCTAGCGTATCTGGTAGATATACGAGAGGGGATGCTTATTCTATCGTTGACCTTAGCCAGTGGCTATTATCAGGTATTTTTATTTCATCTTCAATTCACCCACATTATCTTTAAAGCTGCTGAAAATCGCTGCTCTGTCGTCACTATACTCCACATTCATTATCAACTCAGTCTAGGTGTATGTAAGTATACATATATGATTTAGTAAGCTTGCACACTTTTTAAGCGACTTCCAAAAAGGAGGAGGTTCTCAATTCGTCTGTATTTTTTTTTTTTTTTTTTTATGTTTGTTACCTCAGAACTTTTGACTGGGTGAACCGATTTTTACGATTCTTTTTTTATTTGAAAGCTAGTGCTTTCCGTGTGGTCCCATATAAATTTTATCAAAATCGGTGTTGTACTTTAGTAAAAAATTAACAAAAACCAAAAATAATAATGCAAAAATTTACTAATTTGTTGCGATGGAAGTCGGTTTTTTAACGTGTTTAGCGTTTTCAATTATAAAACAAATGAATGACAAGAAATATCTTTAACACGTCTACTGTTAAACACAATAAACATGTCAGAATGTCTTTTGTTTAAATGTGCTTTGTACGTAGAATAAAAATTTTATTGCCAAATTACCGCTGTTGTGGGCTGTGAGTCACTTTATGATGGGGTCAAAATTTTCCTCAAAATTAACTGCAGAGAATACCAAACAGGCATTTAAAGTAACTGTTGTTTTTATAGCGCATCCTAATTGCGAACTGCTTTCTAAAAATGAGTATCTATTGCGCTTGTCATTCTAGTTATTGGCCCAACTTTGACTGAAATTATTTGTTGGAGATACTTATTTTTATAAATTACCAACCCGCACTGGGCCCGCGTGGTCGACTAATGCTTGATCGCCCTAATTCAGGGTATAGGCTCGAGCCCCTTGTGGGGACGTATATGAGCTGATATGATGATGATGACGATTCATGCCCCCAAGTAAATTATGGTTTTGATGTCTGAAGCTTTCTCGTATGCATAAACAATTGTGTAGCAACCGTCACCACTGCTAGGGTACGGGCGCACCCCGGACACTTCACACAAGGGGCAAGAAATGACATTTCTAAAAACAAATGACGGAACAAAGGAAATTACGGCGAAATTATTTACGTTTGAGACGGTTGATTCCTTCCTATGAATGTACCTTAATACACGCCGCCATAGCAATAGGGGGGCGCGGGGGGGGGGTACTATGGCTTTCTAATACGTGAATTTATTTTATATCTTCGGCTGCATTGCAGCACTGCTGGCACGAACAGTTCTGTGCTAATTGCGATCCGATTACACTTAATCGGGCGAAACTGTTTGGACGATGGAATTACTGTTCTCGAACAAACATGGCGCTGTAGGAAGCTTTTGACAGGGCTGGCCCGTCTAAAGTAAAAACAGCATAGCATTCCGACGTCCCGCATGTCACTTTAAGGCGCAGTGGTACCTAAAAATCCACTTAAACAGATTTTTAGAATTCAGTTTTGAAGTAGTTAACAGCAAATTTAAAATCTAGAAAAACATACTGGTATTATTGAGAATAGTTACGAGGGACTATATCGAATGGAAACACGATTTAATAAAGTTGCCTCGATAGAATAATTTCACAAAAGTACCTCTTTTCGAGCCATTTTATCGTCTATTTTCGGTTTTATTCTTAAAATAATTAATTTGATAATATGATTTATTTACTAAAATTAAGTTCATATGTGACTGAAGGGAAAACATAGATTGGATTTTTATTTAAGATTAATATGATGAAAATAAAAACGAAAACATCGAAAAAGTGCAAAAGTGTGGTTATTTTCTTTCCTCTTTACACGTAAAGAAAAAGATAAAGACAGATTTTTAAGTACCACGGGGACTTAAAAATTTGAACGAAAAAAGTAAAATGAGGGCAAGTCGTCTTTCATAAAATACAAAAAAGTCACACAAATATTGCCCTGAGTGGGAATCGAACCTACGACTTGCCCGATTTTTTTTCGATTTCAACAAAGTCATAGAACAAAAGTTGTTCAGCGTGATAGTAAAGTTAGTGGGCCATACATGATTTTTTTTACACCCTGTAATTCGATTTCGCTGTAAGCTTAGGCCGGCACTGGCGTTTAACTCTAGAAGTTTGTAACTCTAGAAGTAATTTATTCATGACTATTAGCACATTATTAAAATATAGCAGCTTACAGTAGTGCAACGTATGTACTTGCGCAGAGCAACGGAAGGGTACTTGCGGGGCAGCTTAGCAGACTGACTACTGGCTAGTACCATAGTAAAAAGAAAGATAGTATGTTATCTTCATACAATAATACATCGCGCGGTTTGTATGTGTGCGCATCAGTAGACACACTTCAATAATAAAAACAACTTCTTTCCTATTAAAGAACTAAAAAGTAGTAGAAAGTAGACACGCACGCACACTTCAATAATAAAAACGACTTATTTCCTATTAAAGAACTTGTTTTATTATTGTAGTGTGTGTGCGTGCCTACTGACGCGCACACATACAAACCGCGCGATGTACCATTGTATGAAGATAACTTACTATCTTTTTTTACTATGCTAGTACTGCTAGTACCTACGCCAGTGGCGCACCGTGCGACATCAAAGGCGTTGTGCTACTGTAAGCCATATCGTAATACTGTGCTATAAGGTCTATAGGAGAGGAGGCGGGCACTGGTTTTTCCATACAAACGTTCTCGACAGTTTTCTCATTGATTTTTAACACTAAAGAAATGATTTTAATACATAAAATAAATATTAATGCTCCTATGTCTTCCTTTTTTCAATAACAATTTTTTTGAGCAACTGGAACCCTTCAAAAATGCTAGAAAAATACCTATTTTTTTTATTATTCTATGTGAACAATTTCTTTAACATAGGTCTAATTTTGGAGGAGAAAATCGTCGAGAGCCAAACCTCGAATTTTGCCATTTTTAATCGAAGTATTCACCGGGAGCTGTAGTTGTCTCTATCGCACGGTATTTAGAGGCGGTTTAGTCAAAGTGCAACAGCAACAGTTGTTTTAAATACCTATTTTCCAAATGTTTCTCAGCTAGCGTCCGCTCTTAACAGTAATTAAGATAGCCATTAAATATGATTTTTCAATCGTCTGCCATACTCGTTATTGGCCTTATTATTTGAACATTACGAAAGTGTTAATAGAATTATCAAAAAACTATTTTTAGGATTCCGTGGTCAAACTGGGAATCTTTATAGTTTGACCATGTCCATCTGTCTGTCCGTCGATACGTTACAGCCGTTTTTTTTAAAGACTAATTACTACTAAATTTGATAAGGTAATACAAATCTGTGACCCCTAAAAGTTATGTATGTAATAAAACGCTAACCACGTTAAAGAAACCGCCTTTCATAGGAACTTTTTCGCTGCCTCCGTCACAGATTACTAATTAGTTACCCTCCGTGGCGTAATGGTTATTCCATTAGCTCCACACCAGGAGGTCGCGGGATCGATTCCCGCTGGGGTCAACTTGTAAGTCTCGATTTGGTTGGTGGTAGGGCATTTTCTAAGCTCGCCTGGCTAGCTACCACCATCTTATCTAAGTCTTGCCGCCAAATATCAGTGTTAACAACATTGATGTGTTCCGGCTTGAAGATAAGATAGCCAGTTCTCCATTGCGTTGGGGAATCTTGGTAAGACTGCTTCCATCTTCGGCATCATCGTCACTTACCATCAGGTGAGATGATGCCAGGGGCTTACCAATAGTGTTTAAAAAAAAAACAAGTTAGTAAAATTTTGCATTTGTATTTTTGGTTCTTGTTATTTTTCTAATAAAGTATTACACCGATTTTGATAAAATGAATTGATGTATTAATGGTTGGTTAGAGCTTAAAAAATTAAATTAAAAATTTAAAAAACCCCCGACAAAAACCTCTAAAAAGTAAACAATAATATGTATTGACCCTTTGAGTTTAATTTAAGTAGTAATATTTTGATCCAAGAGTCGTCGCGTAGGGGGACCGCTAAGTTGTGAAGTTATTACTAATTAGTTGTAGTAAAGTAAATCAGTTGTATTCTGTTTTTATTTTATTTACTTAGCGGTCCCCCTACGCGACTACTCTTGGATCAAAATATTACTACTTAAATTAAACTCAAAGGGTCAATACATATTATTGTTTACTTTTTCTCTAAAAACCTCTGTTTTTGTCGGGGGTTTTTTAAATTTTTAGTTTAATTTTTATTTCGTGCTTTTTCAACTTTACATAACTATTACATACAATCGAAACTCTACCCCCACATTCATACAAATAGTTTCCGGGACGAAACACGATACTGCGACACAAAATCTAGCCTATTTTGAATCGATCAAGCCTGTGGAAGTTGCTCACCTCCCTTGTTTGAAGCTGCAATTAAATGTGTTATAACTCTAAACTTCAAATCCATGGGGGACCGCTAAGTTGTGAAGTTATTACTAATTAGTTGTAGTAAAGTAAATCAGTTGTATTCTGTTTTTATTTTATTTACTTAGCGGTCCCCCTACGCGACGACTCTTGGATCAAAATATTACTACTTAAATTAAACTCAAAGGGTCAATACATATTATTGTTTACTTTTTAGAGGTTTTTGTCGGGGGTTTTTTAAATTTTTAATTTAATTTTTATTTCGTGCTTTTTAAACTTTACATAACTATTACATACAATCGAAACTCTACCCCCACATTCATACAAATAGTTTCCGGGACTAAACACGATACTGCGACACAAAATCTAGCCTATTTTGAATCGATCAAGCCTGTGGAAGTTGCTCACCTCCCTTGTTTGAAGCTGCAATTAAATGTGTTATAACTCTAAACTTCAAATCCAAGGACCCATGGAAGTTTTTTACTTTTTTAACCGCTGCTTCAGCAGATTCCAGGAGATGCTGCAGCATCAGGTCAAGGTTACCATATTATATCTAACACCTATTCATTGAGACTATTCTAATAATTTCTATTCTAATTCTATTTGAAAGTGTGTGTAAACACCTATTTGAAATAAATTGTTTTGAATATTTTTTTTTGAGCCCAAACACGATACTTCTACTGAAAGTTTTTGAGGAGTTGGGTATTCTGCAGATTCTAGGAGATGCTGCATCAACAGTTCAAGGTTATCATGGTTTTGCAATATTTTTACATTAACAGGGCACCAAATTTTGAATCGATCAGACCTGTATAAGTATAGAACCGCCTCCGTAGCTCAGAGGCAAAGTTCACTGGCTTTACACAGGAGGTCGCGGGTTCGATTCCCGGCGGGGTCAATTGTAAGACTCGGTTTGGTTGGTGGTAGGGCATTTTCTAAGCCCGCCTGGCTAGCTACCACCATCTTATCTAAGTCTTGCCGTAAAATATCAATGTTGATATCATTGGTGTGTTCCGGTATGAAGATAAGATAGCCAGTTCCCCATTGCGTTGGGAAATCTTGGTAAGCCCGCTTCCATCTTCGGCAACATCGTCACTTACCATCAGGTGAGATGTTGTCAAGGGTTTACCAATTGTGAATAAAAAAAAAAATTGCCCAGATCCCTTAGTCACCTAGATAAGAGCTGATAACCCTCAAACGGCTGAACAGATCTTTATCGATTATAGCTAAGAACCACCGCAAGAAAACTTGTTTCACGTAAAAAAAACCGCATCAAAATCGGTCCATCCGTTCGAGAGTTGCGATGCCACAGACAAACAGACACAAACACACAGAAATTGGCGTCAAACTTAAAACACCCCTCTTTTTGCGTCGGGGGTTTATATAAGAAATCAAAGCGAAGGTTTATCTCAATAATATTTAGTTCACAGTTAGTCATAGTTTCAGGTACGTAGGTATGTCAAAAATTTAACGGATTTTAACAACATTAGCTCACCGTGTTGCCACCATTGCATTGTATGCAGAATCAAATACTGATCAAAACGAGTCCAAACACGACATATCTGCTATTATTTTTTTAAGAGTGTACTAGTGTGCTGGATATCCTGGCCGCAGCATCAGCTCACCGTGTTGCCACCATTGCATTGTATGCAGAATCAAATACTGATCAAAACGAGTCCAAACACGACATATCTGCTATTATTTTTTTAAGAGTGTACTAGTGTGCTGGATATCCTGGCCGCAGCATCAGCTCACCGTGTTGCCACCATTGCATTGTATGCAGAATCAAATACTGATCAAAACGAGTCCAAACACGACATATCTGCTATTATTTTTTTAAGAGTGTGCTAGTGTTCTGGATATCCTGGCCGCAGCATCAGCTCACCGTGTTGCCACCATTGCATTGTATGTAGAATCAAATACTGATCAAAACGAGTCCAAACACGACATATCTGCTATTATATTTTTAAGAGTGTACTAGTGTGCTGGATATCCTGGCCGCAGCATCAGCTCACCATGTTGCCACCATTGCATTGTATGCAGAATCAAATACTGATCAAAACGAGTCCAAACACGACATATCTGCTATTATTTTTTTAAGAGTGTGCTAGTGTTCTGGATATCCTGGCTGCAGCATCAGACCAAGAGTTCCATAATCCTGCATAGTTATTAAGCATACATGAGTGTTTCAAGTTTTTGGTCACATTTATGTTTGAAAGTAAAGTAAATACACATTAAGAGTCTAAGAACCCTACCGCAGCTAACAAAAGAGCTGATGACCTTGAAACGGCTGAACCGATTTTGATAAAACGTATCTAAGAACCATCGCCAAAAAACCTGCTTGTAAATAAAAAAAAACGCATCCAAATCGGTTAACCCGTTTGAGAGCTACGGTGCCACAGACAGACACACAGACACACAGATACACAGACACACACACACATAGCGGTCAAACTTATAACACCCCTCTTTTTTGCGTCGGGGGTTAAAAAATAGTTGTGAGTATTATAAGACCATTTTATAAATTAGGGTTTCGTTTTCGAATAAATAGGCTTGAAAGTGCTAAGTTTTGTTTGAAGTCAAGTGTCCACCCTCTAACAACTAAACAGCTGTATTTGGAAATTTGAAAATTAGATATGGACGCGATAATGGCAACAACGGAATCCTACATTGCGCATGGCCCGACACGCACTTGGCCGATTTTTTATGGCTATCCGTGGGTGAGTGGTGCGCGAGCCGAATGTGGCTCGCGAGAGTAGGCCGGAGTTTACTCCAGATCCCTAGGGAACTAAATCAGGCTATTCTGATTAGCAGTCTTTGTTACTTCCCACCCCCTCAACTAAATTTATGAAAGAAGCACGTGAATCCGTTGCGGCTTGCGCGATCCTTGAAATGAATATTACTAAGATCTTCGAGAACTATCTCGGGCTATCCTAATTAGTAGTCTATGTCATTTCCCACCCCCCCCCCCCCCCCTAACCAAATATGTGCAAAAAATCACAACAATCCGTTGCTCCGTTGTTGCGATGTTAAAGAAATCACCCAAAAAGGCGGCCAAGTGCGAGTCGGACTCGCGCAAAGTACGGTTCCATAGTATTCTAAAAAAATAAACGTATAAAAAAAACAAATTTGTATTTGCAGTTGGTAATAGGACAATTTGTATGGATAATCTATGAACTTTTTTCAAATCCAACTGCACCCCTTAAGTTACCGACTATTCCGAGGATTTACTTATAGTTAAAAAGCGTCGGTGGCTCAACCGGTAACGACTCGGTCCATCTAACCAGAGGTACCGGGTTCAAATCTGGACGGCCAATGTACCAATGAGTTTTTCAAAAACTTACGTAGGTACATATACTTACCGATTGCTTTAACGGTGAAGTAAAAACATCGTGAGGAAACCTGCACACGCCTGCGAAGAAACTCCAAGGTTGTGTGTGAAGTCGGCCAACTCGCACTGGGCCCGCGTGGTCGACTAAGGCCTAATCGCCCTGATTCTGGGTAGCCCCTCGGTGGGGACGTATATGAGCTGATATAATAACTTATAGTTGTGCAGTATTTTGATATGTAACATTCGCTAGACTAATGCAGTACACAAATTTATTCAATTAAAAAGGAAGACTATCACAGATAAGTAGACCCTCATAATTTAAAAGTAATAGACAATACTCTTAAATTATGAGAGTCTACTTATCTGTGATTGTTTTCCTTTTTAATTGAATAAATTTTCTACTATTAACAATTTATTCAGATGTCTTTAAATATCGGTTTAGCTGGTAGGAGGGAAAGACACTTGATCCTAACATAAAATAGCACGTTAAAGCTTAATACTTATAATGACTTTTTACATAGGTACCTACCATTTTTTTTTAAGTGTAACATCTTTGCTCTCGCTTTCCTGCAATTTGTGGGAGTGATTTCGTGAAATGGGACGGAAATGTGTAACAGGAAATGCGAACTTTTTTTAATTCTCGAAAACTAAGGTTGTCATAGCCAGGCCGCCTAGTGTGATGGCAAAGGCAAAGATGACATACTACTATTCTAAGGGTCGGCCCGTGAATGTACGACCCGATAATTAATTAATTTCATAAGTATTTTGTCACATTTTACACATCATATGCGAGTACTGTAGGTCTCGTTTTTTATTATATATATACTTATGTTGTTAAAGCTGTATGTTTTCCAAATTAAATAAAATAAAAATTTAAAATAAAAATAATATACTAAATTTTACTTACTTTAATTTAATTTTAACACAAACCGATCTCTGAATGGAAAAATGTTTTTTTTGCAAACTCTTAGTAGTTTCGAAAGACCTATTAAACGATACCTCACACGACAGGGTACATCGACGAAATCAATTCACCCCACTTTACATGTGAAAAAAAACCCTAAAGAAATAAAATTTTAATTTAAAAAATAAATGAATAAAATTTAAATTAAATTTACCCAAAATTTTTTTTCAAGATTTTATTGTACCATTACCATTCCCATTCCAAGTTACAGTTTTCTAGTACTAATAGACTCTGAGCTAAGCCACAGACAGACGGACAGACAGACATGGAGAAACTATAAGTGTTCCTTATTGACTTCGGATCCCTTAAAAGAGTTCCTTCAGGAACTGTATCGGGGATAAGCCATTGTCACGGGATAAAAAGTAGCATTTGAACTTCCCCATGACACAGGCTCCTTTTATGCCAAATTCCGTCAAGATTGGTTGAGGTGTTAAAGCGTGAAGAGATAACAAACAAACACATTTTTTACATTTAAAATATTAGTAAGGATATAATTAGGCGTAATTCACCCTACAACCTGTAAATCCTCTAAATCTAATATTTTAATGATGATAAAAATAATTAAGGAAATATACGTGTCGAAAAACAAATGCCTAACAACGCAACCGTTAATTCGGGTTAATCCATTCGGTTAATAATTATTATATTCGTTTTGTGCCCGTCTGAGTACGTTTTGTTTGCGGGCCGCATGTGTAATGAGCAAGCCTTTCCCAGTATCGGGCTGGCATTATCGGGCGTGCCATCTGACTATTATATTACCAAAATACCACTTTAAATGCAACCCGCTGTAATCCTATAATTAACTTAAGTGTACCCTCCACGGTAACATGAACAATAATGTATGCGGAAAATGCATTTTCGATGGCGAAAATTCAAATATCGAGCGCGGAACGCCCGATGAATTACGGGGTCGTTGATTTATTAATAGCAACTTTCCGAATTTAGACAGATGTTAGTGTTTTAACGTTTACATTTACTTACTCGGTTAAAAAGGAAGGTCTGTAATTTGCTTAGAAATTTTAACGTCTTCTCTACTACAGTTGTAATAGTCTGGTCCAAATAATTGCATAGAAACATATTGCATTGCGTAGAATTGCATAGATAGATAATATATAGGGTTATTTGCAATTCGGAGGCATCTACGGGGCAATTACGGCGTCGTTGATTTATTAATAGCAACTTTCCGAATTTAGACATATGTTAGTGTTTTAACGTTTACATTTACCTACTCGGTTGAAAATGAAGGTCTGTAATTTGCTTAAAAGTTTTAACATCTTCTCTACTATAGTTGTAATAGTCTGGTCCAAATAATTGCATAGAAACATATTGCAACATATTTGCAATTCGGCGGCATCTACTGGGCAATTACGGAGTCGTTGATTTATTAATAGCAATATCCGAATTTAGGCAGATGCTAGTGTTTTAACGTTTACATTTACAAACACTTTCGAATCGTTGACATATACTCGGTTAAAAAGGAAGATCTGTAATTTGCTTAAAAGTTTTAACGTCTTCTCTACTACAGTTGTAATATTCTGGTCCAAATAATTGCATAGAAACATATTGCATTGCATATAATTGCATAGATAGATAATATATAGGGTTATTTGCAATTCGGAGGCATCTACGGGGCAATTACGGCGTCGTTGATTTATTAATAGCAACTTTCCGAATTTAGACATATGTTAGTGTTTTAACGTTTACATTTACCTACTCGGTTGAAAATGAAGGTCTGTAATTTGCTTAAAAGTTTTAACGTCTTCTCTACTACAGTTGTAACGTCTTCTCTACTACAGTTGTAATAGTCTGGTCCAAAGAATTGCATAGAAACATATTTCATTGCATAAAATTGTATAAAATTTCAACTGTCTACCAGTTACGGTTCATGCAATACAGCCCGCTGACGGACGGACCGACACCAAAGGCTTAGTAGAGAGTCCGTTTTGTCACCCGTAGGGTTTACGGAACCCTAAAAGAAGTACGTGTATAAACAGTTTCGAATCGTTGACATATATTCGGACATCTCAAGATTCAAGATTCAATGTATTTATTCAAAATAAAAACAATGTAATTTGTGAAGAAAAAAGAAATAAACAATGATTAGTTAATAACGTCAAAATTCAATCCTTGATACAAACCAAATTATGTCATTAGAACATGAAAACAATATGATACGAAAAGTTATACATAAAAATCATTGATAGTCATTAATGCCTTTAACAAGAGTAGTCCAGTGCACACGGACAGCACCCGGTTACGAGAGTATAACGCGAGAGTCAGTTCTCAGTCAGTAACAGATCTCTAATGTTTATCTCCAAGTTATACATAAAAATCATTAATAGTCATTAATGCCTTTAACAAGACTAGTCCAGTTCACACGGACAGCACCCTGGTCACGAGTATAACACGAGAGTCAGTTCTCAGTCAGTAACAGATCTCTACTGTTTATCTCCAAGTTATACATAAAAATCATTGATACTCATTAATGCCTTTAGCAAGAGTAGTCCAGTTCACACGGACAGCACCCGGTTACGAGTATAACGCGAGAGTCAGTTCTCAGTCAGTAACAGATCTCTACTGTTTATCTCCAAGTTATACATAAAAATCATTGATAGTCATTAATGCCTTTAGCAAGAGTAGTCCAGTTCACACGGACAGCACCCGGTTACGAGTATAACGCGAGAGTCAGTTCTCAGTCAGTAACAGATCTCTACTGTTTATCTCCAAGTTATACATAAAAATCATTAATAGTCATTAATGCCTTTAACAAGACTAGTCCAGTTCACACGGACAGCACCCTGGTCACGAGTATAACACGAGAGTCAGTTCTCAGTCAGTAACAGATCTCTACTGTTTATCTCCAAGTTATACATAAAAATCATTAATAGTCATTAATGCCTTTAACAAGACTAGTCCAGTTCACACGGACAGCACCCTGGTCACGAGTATGACGCGAGAGTCAGTTCTCAGTCAGTCAGAGATCTCTACTGTTTATCTCCCTTTTGTCTATTTCTATGTTTATTACCTATATGACTAGAACAGTTGTATCGTTATGGTAATGCAAAGTTACCGACAACGTGACACCTCGCCTCGTTGACTTTGCATATGTCGCCAACATATCGGACACCCACATCGCGCCGTGGTGCCGGATCAAATTGTAATTAAATCGTCAATACACGGACAATATACGGGCGGCCTACTAATATAATCCAAGATATAGAGGAATATTCTGGATGTGATCTGCCTGATTGCATGACTAAGCAGGAAGAAAAAGTCAAAAAAAAAATACAAGTGTGCTTTAGACCACATGACTGAAGTGAAACTGCTTTAGCTCCATCTATGTGTATGAAATTAAATACTTAGTCTTCAAATAATAATCAAATCTTTTTTGTCATATGGAGGTATAGGCAGTTTACGAAAAGAGTTTAATTATCCTCTGAAAATGATCAAATCTTTTTTAAAGTGAAACTTTTATTACATTGTCTCAAATTTTTTCGTCTGTGTGTTGCATGTCGCGTGACGGTCGCTTTCGTCTGACGGTATGATCGTTTCGTCCTCTGTACCGTAGTGAGAGCTGCCATGATCGTTTCGTCCTCTGTAAAGTTTCACTTTTACCGTGGTTTCATAAAACCACACACTTACTTTTTATCTTATATGTTTGTTTTGATTGTTTTGACAACCGATACTGTTGCCTTGGAAACCGATATTTTTAGTAAACAAAAATAAATAGTATCTCTCTTTCTTTCTTCACTAATTTATATATCCCTCTCAACTTCCGTTCGCCTCACCCGATCCCACTTCCGTAACGCTCTCGTCACGCATCCACCAGCTTACTCCCCAAGACAAGCGTACTTCAAAAAAACTAGCAGGGAAAGTGGATACCAATAGGCAATTTGAATCTGAATTAGTTATGATAGGCCTTAGAAAAGAACGTGATTAAAATAGTTGTTTTTGCTCTAGATCTTGAATAGTTGACACACCTACTACTAAAATCATTTTAAATTTATTACGAACTAGCAAGCTGCTCGCGAGCATGGACATGAGTTTTCTCCAGATTCCTATCCCAGATCGTGCTATTTTGATTAGCAGTCTAGGTCACTTCCCACTCCTCAACCAATTCTATGCAAAAAATCACTTAAATCCATTGCTCCGTTGCGACGCCGACGTGCGCGATCGTGGAAATGAGTTTTTCCTATATCCCTTGGGAACTATGTCAGGATTTGCTAATTAGTTAATTAATGTCATTTCCCACCCCCTGAACCATCTCTGTGCAAAAAAAATCACGACAATCCATTTTACCGTTGCGATGTTAACCCGGCGCCAATGACGCTGGGTCATATTGACCCGAGCGATTTTCAATTCGGGAAATTTCGTAAAAAACATATTATAATCGTTATTGATTTTCTCAGTAGCTGGAGATAAGACCTCAATTCATATGATTTGTACCATAGTGTAGTGAGCAAGCGCCAGTGAAGAATGGTAAAATCCTTTTTCTTGAATAAAACGGCTACAGCTCCATACATTTTTAGTTCCAAAAGAGAAATTCTTTTAGTTGCCCTTTTGAGGTTGTTGCATTAAAACTAAATTATAGCTTGATATCTAAATTAACTTAAACATCTTGTACTACAATGACTTCATGGTCATGCAATAGTTCTTTGTATTAATTTTTTTATAATTCAGCAGATAACCAGATAATTAAGAAAAAAACATTCGGGTCATATTGACCCAGCGTCATTGTCCGCGTTATTTTTTACACGTCATTGGCGCCGGGTTAAATAAATTAGCCAAAAAGAGTATATTTTCAGTTTCAGACTATGCTTTTTTCACGGGATAAAATGTAGCATACGTGACACAGGCTACCTATACATGCCAAAACCCATCAAGATTGGTAGAAGTGTTGAACCGTGAAAAGGTAAAAAAAAACTCATTTTCACATTTAAAATATTAGTAACGATTAACTTTTGGTAATTTAACTTCAATCCCATATGTATATTTGTCCTATCTAGTGCGTAAATGGTTATTGATATCTAAGGCAAGCTATGTAGCACAGCGGGTTTGCCAAAGCAAATCGCGTTAATACTACTAATGAAATGAATGTTTTAGACTTCCAACTAACGACATGTGCATTGCATACCACTGTCTCATTGAGAATTAATAAAAGATAAATCGTTAGATACTATGTTTTCCTAGTAACTTTAGTCTACATTCAAATTCAGTCTCTAGGTTGTTTTGAAGGCAGTTTTTCTAAAAGAAAAATGTTACAAGCATTTATTCTATCAAGCTTTTTCAACAGGCTAATTTACACAGAGTAGATTCATACTTCTCATTATCTTGAAAGATAACCCCAAAAATGTCCTAACACTGTGACTACCACACAATGGGTGATCTCTCACACACACGACAAAGTATTATTAATAACAAAAAAAACACAGCAACATCCGATATCGTTTGATTAATGTACGATAAAACACCTTCTATTGATAAGCCTAACGAACTAATGACCAGAGAAAAGGTTCCAGTCGTGTACACACAGCCTTAATGTTCCTATTATATGTATGAGAAGTACAGAAAGATTGAGTGGCTTATGGTTATAATGAAGAATAGGAAGCTCACGAGTGAAGGTGTACGAAGGATAATAATGATTAAGTTTATATTGTAGAAACACAGTTGAAAAATGATTACATTATGGGTAGTGATTATTTATTGGGTGTGTAAAAGAAGTGTATTATTTTTATTGTATGATCCTCAAGTAGCAAAGAAAATTACAGCAGTCTTCGCGAAGAATGCTGATTTGATTAAGGTGACAAAAAGAAAATCAAAGGTATAATAATGAAGCACAAAGTAAATAATAGGGAAGGCTTCCATTTGGTAGACCGATTACATGGTGATGGTCACGGGGAGCCGCTGGATGGACCGGTGGATGTGGAAATCCCTGGGGGAGCTCTTTGTCCAGCAGTGGACATCTTTCAGTTGACATAATTATGACAAAGTAAAACAATAAATTTACAAAAGAAGATAGTCAAAATATAACTATTAATGATACATAAGGCATCCATCGGAAAATGGTATAAAAAATTTGATTCAAAAATATAAAGAAATCAAGAAAACTGTTGCCCTAAAATGGTTTCAAAAAAGTTTACTTGCCTGCAAATACAGGAGATAGAGGAAAGTTAAGCGGAATCAGTAAGTAATACTTATGAGGAAAGCGTGCGGGCATAGCAAACACGTGAAAACTCAAAATCGTGGCACCGATTAGACAAAAGCTTTTGACGGCACATACACTCGTTTTGGAGACAATCATTATGAGAAAATCTTAGAAATGACTAAAAAGAGCGTAATACAGACATTCATAGATGTATCCTGTGTACTTACGAATAACACTCACGTTCAAGATGTATATCTTAGACGGAATAAAAGTACCGCTTTCTGTGAGATGCCGCGGAACTATTCACCTACTAACTAGTGGCGAAATGTTATCGTGTGAGAAAAATAAGAAGATTCGCACCACGATGCTTGATCTCGATGGATGAAATTTAGGATTTGCGAAAGCAGTATTACTGATAATCTTTAAATAAACTAGTAGAATTGAAGTATTCTCTGCAGAAATATTAACTTGATAGGTCAATTGTTATGACGTATATAGTTGATAGGCACTTTTCATCAGTTGTACACCTTAACAAATGATCATTAGTGCACTCTGTAAAACAACTAAACTGTATAATTACCATAAATTCCATTCATTAATCTGACATCTGACCCATCAAGCAAATGAAACGACTCAGATAAGCAAAACTGTCGTCTTGAATTAAACTTAGATAAAGCATTCCAGCAGTGAAGCGCTTTTTGCTAGACGCTCGGTACTGCTCTATAGTCCGTATACGGCGGAGGCTAAATTGTTACAGCGTGCATATTTGGCACAGGATCCCTTTTAAATGTACCGCTAAGCACATGTATTAGCGCTCAAACGTTGCCATGAGCTGAATAGTTAATCGTCTACTAGCGTAAATATGTTTTGTGCCGTTTTTACATATGTATGTTTGCAATATTCACTAAATCATATTATCTCGTCAACCCATAACCTTTCCCACTATTGAGGTACGGGTCCCACTGACTAATCCTAGCCTGGCCAGGAAGGTCTTGAAGTTGGGAAGACTCCAGCTCCGAAAGGTATCTCCGAAAGGTATCACTGGCCACGGTTACTTTAACAAACACGTGCATGGAGGACGAAGAGACAGCTGCCCATATCCTTCTGTATTGCAGAGAGGTGGCAGCATACAGGGCCGAGTATCTCCTAGAGGACACTCCCAGAAGTCGCCGGCAATCTGCGGGGGCTACTGGACTTCCTAGAGGAGCTGAACTGGCAGTGATGCCAGCTAACCACGCAAAAGGGGCGCATCGGGCGCCTGGTTGCGGAAACCAGTCCGTCCTTACCATTACCATTGGGGTACGGGTCTCTTCAAAGGGGCTATAAGGTTAGGCCATACTCCACAAAGGGGATTCATGTCCGTGTTGGTGGATGTGGTAGGGCCAGTTGCGAACCCCACCGTCAGAAATTTCTCGAGCCACCTATAGGGCTTATAACTAATGTCATTTAATAATATCCATCGGCACTACCGGCACACACTGTTCACTTAAATTCATGCAACGGGCCAGATACACCATTTCAAAAAAGTAATGACGGAACAAACGAAATGGCGGCAAAATCCTATACGTTCGACTACCAAACTGTAACCAATCTGTATCAATCTGGGTGACGAGGGGGTGAGGTCGCAATCTAGAGAGCGGCGGGGAGTGTCCATACTGTATGTTAGTACTAATATATATACTTTGCTACAATATATATGTGCCTTGCGAAGCACGAAAACTGCCAAAAATAATTCGTCAACAACAGCAGTCAAACCCATCCAGGTAATGACCATACTTCAGGTCAGTTAACCTGCACAATCAACGCAACCACGCAAGTTGCAATAAGCTACGTTCACTTATCTTGTAAGTAAAACATACAAAAGCGCAGTGCAAGTGTATACTGATGATTAAATGCAACCTTTTTTTTGTTATTGATGTCCTCTTGTATTCATTCATATCAGCTTATATATACTTCCCCACCGAGGGGCTCGAGCCTACCCTGAATTAGGGCGATCGGGGTCTTAGTCGACCACGTGGGCCCAGTGCGGGTTGGTCAACTACACACACAACCTTCGAGTTTCCTCGCAGGTGTGTGCAGGTTTCCTCACGATGATTTCCTTCACCGTAAGAGCGTCAGATAAACATACATACGTATAAAATCGAAATTCGAAAACACATTAGTACGTGGCCAGACTCGAACCAAGACGTCCCGGATAGGAGTTTTGCGCCACCGACGCTCCTCTTGTATACCTATATAGTAATTGGTGTCACCCCACCTGATGGTATCTATCAGTCATGATCATTCCGAAACACCAAGAATTTATTACGTGAGTACCTAACGGATTATATACATATTAATACTAACATACAGTACGGACTCTCCCTGCCGCTCTCTAGATTCCGACCTCACCTCCTCGTCTCCCAGGTTGATACAGATTGGTTTAAGTTTGGTTCTGGAATGTATAGAATTACGCGGTGATTTCATTTTTTTCCGTCTTTGTTTTTAGAAATGTTATTTTTCGCCGGTTGTATGAAGTGTCCGGGGTGTGCCTAAACAGTAAGATTTTTGAGGGTATGTTGACTGCCAAACTTGGCCCCGTCGTCGTCGTTATTCCTCAATTAGAAAAAATAACGCAGGATATATCTTTTCTTAGTATTTCCTAAATTAAGATACAGCATTAATAAACTTATAAGTGTACTAGCTTTTGACCGCGGCTTCTTTCGTGTGAGCCTCGTTTTCATCACTGTTTTTTAGGGTGAGTGGTGCGCGAGCCACAAGCGACCCGCGAGCATGGGCAAGAGTTTCCTCCAGATCCCTCGGGAACTATATCGAGCTATTCTGATTATCAGTCTATTTCACTTCCCACTCCTTAACTATTTATATGCAAAAAATCACAAAAATCCGTTGCTCCGGTGCGCGATCCTGGAAATGAGTTTTCCCTAGATCCCTAGGGAACCACCTCGGGCTGTGCTAATTAGTAGTCTAGGTCATTTCTAAACCACTCAACCATGTCTGTGCAAAAAATCACAATAATCCGTTGCCTGGTTGCGATGTTAGAGAAATCAACAAGAAAGTATTTTTTTTCAGTTCCCTCAGGTACTGTATTATGCTATTTTCACGGGATAAAAAGTAAAATATTTCCTTCCTCGTGACACAGGCTACTTCCATGCCAAATTCCATCAAGATTGGTTGAGGTGTTGAAGCGTGAAGAGGTAACAAACTAAACACATCTTCACATTTATAGTACACTGTAAACTCTGTAAAACGTCACTCTATTTATCGATTAACTCTTTGAAACGTCAAAATTTTCTGGCTTCAGCTGGTTTACTTTGACGATTTCTCTCTGTATAATGAAAACTCTCAATTACGTCACAAAATGCCTGTTCCCTTGAGTGTCGCTATATAGAGTTTACACTTTATAAAGATACCCTTACGTGGAATTCTCTCAAGTAACAGTGTCAAGCACCTGTTTCTATATTGCGAATCGATGCCAAAGAGATCCTAATCACGTTATAATGCCCAAGCGCATTCCAAATGCGGACCGCATCCCTCACCAGCGCAAGCACAGGACATTCGTGTATTCAGCTATACGATTGCTATTCCACAAGCCTCCATAGTCTCCGTACAAAACAATTATAAAATATGCTATGTGCCATTGACAGATGGCTTACTGTGCTCATTTTATTCAGGACAAACGGATAAACACCTTATAAAATGACAACTAAAGCATTGTTTTACAATATTTACTGAAATCGCTTGAGTTGATTATCATCTGTTTGGTGATTCTGACCGCGTTTTCTGTTTTATTATTTTGTTCGCAATGTTACTGAGGATACTGGGAAAGGATATTTAAGGAGTTAGTCATTCATTTGTTGGCAGTAAATAAGTAAAATTTAACATTCTGAGAAAGATCAATGACATTTTCAAAGTTAGTTTTTTTTTTTACTAACCGTTCTTACCATTAACCGTCTGAGTGGCGTAATGGTTAAGTCCATTAGCTTTACAGGAGGTTGCGAGTTATTCCCGGTGGAGTTTAACTTTGTCTAATTTTAGGTATCAGTTGATCTAAGTTTTTTGTATCAGCCGTATTTTTGCGAAATAAATAAACAATTATGATTATTTTAAGGTAAGTTTTTTTTCTCCGCTTTTTGCTATTATTATTATTATTATTTGTAAGACTCGGTGTGGTTTGTGGAAGGTCATTTTCTTAGCCCGCCTTGTAGCTACCATCATCTTATCTGACTCTTACCGCCAAACATCAATTTTAACAGCATTGAAGTATTCCGGCTCGAATATAAGATAGCCAGTTCCCCATTGCGTTGAAGAGTCTTGGTAATTCCGATTCCATCTTCGGCATCATCGTCACTTACCATTAGGCGAGATGATGTCAAAGGCTTAACCAATTGTGGATTTAAAAACCGGTAAAGTACGAGTTGGAACCGAAAAGGGTTCCGTACCATCATACTAGATGGCGCTAGTTTCTTAACGTTTAAAAAAACTCGTTTTTTTGTATGGAGACTTTCATTTTTTTTTAATTTTTAGTATTGATGTTATAGTGGCAACAAAAATACATCATCTGTGAAAGTTTCAACTGTCTAGCTATCATGGTTCATGAAATACAGCCTGGTGACAGACGGACAGACAGACAGACGGATAGACAGACAGACGGACGAACAGCGGAGTCTTAGTAATAGGGTCCCGTTTTTACCCTTTGGCCATTGCGTGTCGGTCCACGCATAATGTAGGGTTCCGAAGAAGTTATTACTTGAAAACTATAACTCAGAATACCCTTATTAGTGTCCCTTCAGAGTTCCTATTAAGGCTAATACGTTCGATTTCCTACATTACAGTTAAGAAACGCCGGGGACATATAACTATTTCAATTAGATTTATCTGAAATTATACTCTGGCATACCGACAGGACAGACGGACGTACATGACGAAATATTAAGCGTTCCTTTTTTTGCTATTTTAGCTCAGGAACCCTTAAATGTATTGTTATATTAAAAAGTACACAAAAAACGCACTAGTCGCCACTACGATTTTTTAAGGTTCCCCTCGATTTCTATGGGATGCCATCATCAGATCCTGGTTTACTTATCATGGTACCACCCTTGGGATATCTCCTTTCTAAAAAAAAAAGAATCATCAAAATCGTTTCATAAACGAAGAAGTTATCCGCGAACACACATAAAAAAATATATCGAAAAATATATAGATTGAATTGAGAAACTCCTCCTATTTTGAAGTCGTTTAATAAAAATAGAAAGTTTACTTATATGCATCTTCTTAAATTTTTGGAGCATTTCTACAGATCACCGTGCACCAAAAGTACCATATTATGGTCTAAAATCGAATACATGCCTGCATTCCGTGCCTACCATTGTGCGTTTAATACCTATATGCGAAGCACTAATGATAATATCAAGATCCCACACCAAAGGCGCTAATATTACATTCCGCATCCAATCCTAACAGTTAAATCCATTTCGCGCATCCGGCTCTGCGCTTGCGCATTCAGCGCGCAGCCGCCCTCTGTGACAAGAAAGCGCATAACCTCATTAGAAACCCAACGCAAATGAAACCTCTTTATCTAATAATTTTATTATACATATTCAAAAGGGCTACCGCAGGTAATGGTTCGAATGACCCGCATTCGAGTTTTAATCGTCCAATTAACATATTAAGTCACGTTTTGGAAAGACAATAGCCATCTTCGCGGGGACAGCGTTGGCTGGCACTTTGCAAGCCAGCTTTCCATATTAATGTATGTTTGTTAGCGGTAAAACACGTACTGATGACACAAACCCGCAAGCATTTGTCAGTTGACTTGTACTGTTATGAGTAGGTGGACCTCATTAGTCTCTTGATGTTTTTGTTAATCCGTCACTAGCCTACAAGCATCAGTTTTTAGTCACTCATTTTGGTATATACAGTGTAAACTCTGTAAAACGTCACTCGATATTACGATTCACTCTTTGAAACGTCAAAATTTTCTGGCTCCAGCTGGTTTACTTTGACGCTAATTTCTCTTTGTATAACGAAAACAATCAATAACGTCACAAATTGCTCGGTCCCTTGAGTGTCTCAATATAGAGTTTACACTGTATTTACACTAATTCCACAGAAATTCAATAAAAACTGCACGTAATAATTTGTCAGCGACCGGTTTCGAACACCATCTTCAGGCAGACTTTTAGTCTTTTCACTGCCAGTATTTGACGGAATATTCAAAGGCAAAGCTGCTATATCTACAATTGGTAAGCCCTTGGCATCATCTCACGGCTCACCTGATGGTAAGTGACGATGATGCCGAAGATGGAAGCGGGCTTACCTTGATTCCCCAACGCAATGGAGATCTGGCTATCTTATCTTCAAGCCGGAACACATGAATGACTTAGATAAGATGGTGGTGGCTATTCAGACGGGCTATGAAAATGCCCTACCACCAACCAAAACGAGTCTTACAAAGTTGACCCCGCCGGGAATCGAAACCGTGACCTCTTGGTGTGAAGCGAATGGAATGGAACCACAAAAGCAAGGCATGAAATATACATTTATTTAAGCGAATGTCATCTTATCTGCTCATATACGTCCCCACCGAGGGGCTCGAGCCGTGGACCAACCGTGGATGGTTGGTACTTGTAATTATATTTAGTGCTGAAGAAATGTTAATAGCGCATTCTTAATTGTTCACTTTTTAGGTAAACAATCCTTACTAATACTATAAATGTGAAAATGTGTTTGTTTTTTACTTTTTAACACCTCAAATAATCTTGAAGAAATTTGGCATTCAGGCAGCCTGTGTCATGGGGAAGGACATAGGCTACTTTTCATACTAGAACTGAAAATATGCTTTCTTTGGTTGATTTCTTTAACATCGCAACGGAGCAAGGGATTGTTGTGATTTTTTGCGCAGACGAAGTTGAGGGGCTGGGATATTATATAGACTACTCATTAGCATAGCCCGAAATAGCCCCCGAGGCGTCTGGGGAAAACTCCTGTCAACGCTCAAAACCCTCGAACCCTCAAATCATAAAATCATAAGTCATAAAATCGATGCCCACGCGAAAGAAGCTAGTCTACTATAATCGGTAAACTTTAAACGTGTTTTGTATTAGTTTATAGCATTTGACATCTAGTTCGGGGAGCGTGTTCCAACGAATGCTGGATTAAACATCGAAACCCAGGTCACACCCTGGACACTTCATACAACGGGCCAGAAATGACATTTCGAAAAACCAATGACAAAACAAACAAAATTGCGGCGAAATCCTATACGTTTGACAACCAAACTGTAACCAATCTGTATCAATCTGGGTGACAAAGGGGTGAGGTCGCAATCTAGAGAGCGGCAGGGAGTGTCCATACTGTATGTTAGTACTATATACTTTGCCCAGGTCTGATTATTGTTGTAATTCATCTTGATTTATTCCACCGTGCACCGTGTACTGTAGCGCCTGCTAAGAGTCGTAAATTAACTGAGTACTAGGAAAGTGGAACTCCTTGGTATTATGATCTTGTTTTGATGGCAACCGCTCGAGTCTGCGCGAAAATTGATATTACTGTCGTTATAAATAAAACTTGTTACAATCACATTTCCCGCTGGCATTCGTGATAGAAATGTCGAAACTATAAATAATAGGTAATTTAAGGTACGCAACTTATTCAGATAAGGACAAACACACTTCTTTGAGAAAAACAAAATACGAGTGCGCTTTAGACCACACGACTGAAGTAAAACTTCTTTAGCTCCATCTATATGAATGAAAGTAAATACTTAGTCTTCAGAAAATAATCAAATCTTTTTTGTCATATGGACAGACATAGACAGTTTATGAAAAGAGTTTTACTATCCTCTAAAAATGATCATATCTTTTTTATCCTAAATGTTTGTTTTGACAACTGATATTGTTGCCTTGGCAACCGATATTGTTGGTAAACAAATTCAAAAAGTATCTCTCTTTCTATCTTCACTAATTTAAATATCCCTCTCAACTTCCGTACGCCTCGCCCGATACCACTTCCGTTACACTCTCATCACACATCCACCAGCTAACTCCCCAAGTCAAGCGTGCGTAAAAAAAAATACTTCAAAAACGAGTGTGCTTTAGACCACACGACTGAAGTGAAACTTAATAACCATTCGCGTAACGCATTCACCAGCTTACTCCCCAAGTCAAGCGCGCGTAAAAAAGTTTTAATTAAAAAAAAATCCTCAGTAAGGATTAGCTACATATTGTAGAACAAAGTCCCCTGCCGCGTCCGTCTGTCTGTCTGAACGTGATAAACTCAAAAATTACCGAACGGATTTTCATACGGTTTTCACCACGGGATGGAGTGATTCGGAGGTTTAGATGACTAGATGTACATAAAAAAGCACGCGTTACGAATCGCGTACTACATTCTCTCTAGGAGTTGACAAGAGAAACAAACTTGTTTCAAAAAGCTGGATCTGATGAACAAAAAGTCACACTAATATTATAAAGGCGAAAGTTTGTGAGTGTGTGAGTGTGTATGTTTGTTACTTCTTCACGCTAAAACAACTGAATGGATCTGGCTGAAATTTGGTAGGTAGACAGATTAGGACCTGGATTAACACACAGGATACTTTTTTCAACTGCACTGCGCACCCTCGAAAAGTCATAGAAACGTTGTCCACGCGAGTGAAGCCGCAGTGAAGTGAAGTTTTAAATAAATACGAAAGTATGAATGTTTGTACTTAGTTACGTAAAAACAGCTAAACAGATCATGATCAAATTTTGTACATAGTGCAGCATAATTGAATTTAAAAGGGGTTAAATAATATAATAGAGATGCTACATGATACGTAGAATTTTTACTCCCTGCCTAAATATGAATTTCGGAAAGAAAATAAATTTTGGGGTAATATGGAATACTTTTATTTTATAAGATTGTAAATATTTGGGTAAAGATATAAACCATTGGATAAGTTAAAGGTGTAAAGAGTGAATGACCGTGGAAATAACCTAAATATAAAAACAACACATTACATAATTTTAAAATATAAAAAAGGTTAGGTAACGATCGATCGTCCCCCCGGGTGTATAAAATGATCTAATAAATTCCTAAAAAAGTAAATCGAGTTCAATTATTGGGTGTCGAAATTACCCCATAACGTTGTAGGTAAAAAAACTTTGGGTGTACCATACTCTTAATAAATTTTAAATCAAACGCAAAATTGTTATAGAAAACGGAAGACAGGAGAACACGCAAGCCAGCAGCTGCGCTTGGAGGACGACAGCAGAACCTTGTCGGGCAGTAGTAATGCTTGGTCACTAGCGACAACAAAAAGGTGCGGGCAGGTCGTAATACTTGATCACCAGTAATAGTATTTGGTCACCAGTAACAATCAACTCCAATGGGCCTTAAATTAGGTATAAACAAAACTTCCACTTCCCTTTGGGTAAGCGGCAGGCAGTTGCAGATCGGCGTAGTAAACAATAGTCCAGGGTATAGTAGTAGTATGCTGATTTGTTCGGGCCTTGTGGAAGACCCTATAACCATGAATAAAAATTTAGTTCGCAACGGCACTAAATAAAAATGGATAGCTTTCTCTAAGCATAAATCACTTACCCCAGTTAAAAATAGGAGGTCTTGAAAATAACAAGAAGAATCACAAAACTTTTAAAATATTTATATTGAAAACAGCTATTTCGACGGTCAACACTCCTCAATTGTTTTCACTCTTGTCAAAAGCTCGCAATCATGTCCAAATTCTATTTTTATAGATGAACAAGATCAAAAGAAAATTTAATTATGAAACGCAAGAAAGAAGATCGGCTCGAAACGATAGTTTGCGTTTCAATAGGTATAGTATGATCTGTAAATTATATAAAATTAACAAAAGGCTAATTTTAATTTGGAAATATGAGGTTATTTTTGGACCTTTTGCCATAACTTCCCAGTAGCTTCTACTCATAAAATAAACTACTTTTTCTCTACAACTTTGCTGAGAATGTAAAAAAATGAACTTCCCATACAAATTTTGTCAATCATTGTGGGAAGTCCAAAATATTTTTTTTTGCGATTTCCGCATAGCTGTATAACAAAAGAGTCATTAGAAGAATGTCACAGAGTTGTTTTAGCGACGGTGCTAAAATCCATGTATTCCAAATTCAAAACAGGTGAAGTCGCGGGCAGCTGCTATTGTCACTATCATTACATGAGCTCATATACGTCCCCACCGAGGGGCTCGAGCTTACCCTGAATTAAGGCAATCGGGCCTTAGTCGACCACGCGGGCCCAGTGCGGGTTGGTCAACTTCACACACAACCTTCGAGTTTCTTCGCAGGCATATGCAGGTTTCCTCACGATGTTTTCCTTCACCGTATAAGAGCCTCGGATAAACGTACATATGAAATCTAAATTCGAAAACACATTGGTACGTGGCAGCATCGAACCGCAACCTCCCGGACAGGAGGTAGCAGCCCTTGCCATTACGCCACCGACGCTATAAACTAACGCTTATCAGGAGTTGCCTTTGGTTTCGTAATGCAATCAATGTCTATAACTTTCCATGCACGTACCTGTAGTTCTAATTAAGTGATGCTCAAACAATAAAACTGTTATTTTACTGCGTCCAGATTAACGACTGGACGTCGTTTTATTTTTATCCTCTCCGGCCTGAATCAAAATCGACTTTTTATAGTGATACTGATAGTAAATACTTTTTATTGGTAACAAACCAACAGGTGAGCGGAAAGGAGCATCTCTTGCGCATGTAGAGTAGGTTTTTAATTGTTGTCAGTAACACTTTGAATAATGAAACAGTCATTGGTATTCTTGAAGTCTACGCGGAGACAGTAAAACGTAGGAATTCATTCACATAAATTACTAACTTTTTAACAGAAAGATGTGAATCTTGATCATTGAGTTTTGACTGCCATTAAAATAACAGGGCCGATGGGGAAGTTCTCGTGAGGATCGTGCACTGAAAGACGTACCTAGCATAGGCACTTGCTACCAGGTGGATCGAGACCTGGTGAAGGTCGTAAAAAGTCGCTGCGTACGGCGTAAGATCGATCGCTATGTAAATCCTTGAGGGAAGTCTTTGTTCAGCAGTGGAAGTCTTTCGGCTGATATTATGATGATGATGATTAAATAAGGACTATTAAAATAGAGTGTTTTACTTTACGGTGTAAACTACGAAATTCGTATCATGACGGGGTCTCCGATGTAGAGAACCCTGAGTGGTGTTCATCGTCGAGGGTCACCAATGTAGGAACGGTATTTTTTTTTAATTCTCAATTGGTAAGCCCTTGGCATCAACTTACCTGATGGTAAGTGACGATAATTTCCATGATGTAAGCGGGCTTACCAGAGTCCCCAACGCAATGGGGATCTGGCTACTACTTGTCAAGAGCAAAGGAAAATATGTCTCAGACGAGGTGGTATGCCTGGCCGTGAACCAACCGTGGATTGTTATATGCTTGGTAGTGCAGAAATATTAAAAGCGCGTTCTAGGTATTGATAGATAGTTTGTGCTCTTGTCGCTTGGATTAAGGTTGACTTCAGTTTTGGCAGTTCTTCCGTTTCAAGCATATATTATGTTGACGCGACGTCGGTGACATCTGTCGAGGTGTAGACTGTCTCTGTGAGGGTATTGCATCAGGTATCGCCACAACGGCTTGTCGTGAAGTCTGCAGATCAGAACATCCTGATATTGTGCTGTGAGGTCCAGTTAAATGTACTTTTAAGAGTTTCAATTTTGACTGTCCCCATATAATGGACAGGTGCGATAAGCGCCGAGAAGTGAGCGTACCTACAGCTGCGGTACCACACCGGATATGTGGAGCCAGCTTAACTAGCGTCCCGAACGGGGATGGAACCGCCCGCAGCGAAAGCTGCGGGAGGTGAGCGTATAGCTCCGGGACCTACCTGGACAGAAGGTAGTGGGTTTTCTTCCCCGAAGCACTCGCCTTGCAGAGTACCGGGACAAGCGTCTTGGCGACAAGACCTACCGTAACTGGTCCTTGTATTCATCTTCTGGTCTTGGCAGGAATAGCGGCCCTCACTGTATGCTCAAGGGTAGGTAAGTGGGGACACTATATCATAAACGTGGTAATTTTAGCGTATGTGGTAGATATACGAGAGAGGAATGTCCCCATATAGGTCACATTTAAAAGAACAAACGATGCGACTATATGAGACTCGTCAGGTTGATTCACCTAACCGCTCGTTTTAAATTAACTGCAATTCTATGAAAGAGGTAAACAAGTTCGCGAACCCCTCGTAATTACAAGTTTACAATCCACATTACAAATTAAAATGGCTTCTATCTAATGAGAAAATGCTAAAGAAGTCCACGCAAATCGTTCTTCGGCCCATAAAATTGTACTTTTTTCATTAGTTCTTGGATTTTACGTCAACAGTGCTTGTTGTGTCTTAAGGCATTTAATTGATCTGTCCTTTGCCGACAACTCAACCTAAAACGAAATTGTACAATCCATTTCCGATTCGCAACGAAACGACTGTATATCTTTTAACAAAAGCACCGATGGACAGCGTTAAGCAAGTACGATTGTATTCAAAAAGTTATATTTAATTTTATGAATAAGAAGGTTTGTTGGTCAGGTACCCTCGTTTTCTTTAATTTATTTTCATGTTGGTAAGTGTCTAATGACTGGCTGTGTGTGGCCCGGCATTTTTATCGGCAACTAAGCAGCTTTGACAATATTTTTCGAATATTTAACGTCGATACCGTATCGATAACCGGTATCGTTAACAAAGTAATAATTTCGATATCCGTCTTTATGGAGGATGACATTTTGTTCGTTTTATTCCGTAGCGTAGTGACTCCGTATTTTTAGATATATATCAACAATACTATCTAAAAATAGAGTCTATTTTAAAACTAGTCCGTAGCGTAGTGACTCCACACCTGTAGATATAAATCAGTAATAGTATAGAAAAATAGAGTCTACTTTATAATCAGATAATAGCGTAGTGACTCCACACCTGTAGATATTAATCAGTAATACTATAGAAAAATAGGGTCTACTTAAAAGTTAGTCCGTAGCGTAGTGACTCCATTTTTGTAGATATAAAGCAGTAATACTATCGAAAAATAGAGTCTTAAAATTAAATATACTTTAAAATTAGTCCGTATCGTTGTTGTTATCTGTAATTGTAAATCAGTAAAACTATCAAACAATAGAGTCTACTTTTAAACTGGTCCGTAGCGTAGTGACTCCATATGTGTAGATATAAATCAGTAATACTACAGAAAAATGGAGTCTACTTTAAAATTATTCCGTAGCGTAGTGACTCCGTTCCTGTAAGTAAATTTATATCAGTAATACTATAGAAATAAAAATGTGGTTGTTTGTAAAGTCTGTTTAGGGACGATAATTTTACTAAAAGCGAGGCATTTGTAAAACAGTTGTCTCTGTTTTTTCCTTTACGTGTAAGGAGTCAAGACAATAACCAAATTTTTGCGCTTTTTCAATGTTTTACGTTGTTATTTCTCTTAAGACTTCAATTCAAAAACTAAAATTTAGCAAGTTCTCTGAAGCACTTTTAAAGAAATATCTCCATATAAAAACTATGTGAAAATGTAGAAATTTTATTAATAAACAATTCGTTTCAGACTTTTTTTAGACGTTTCAGACCTGTTTTTGGGATTTTTTATGATCGAGTAAAGTACATACTACCGTGTAACATATTAGCACATTTCTCAGACAATATCCTTAAGTATGTCCAATATTTTTTGCAAGATCGATATTTAGTAGTAATTACCCAAAACATTTGATCTATCATAAAAGGGTTTCTCCGTTTCTCCACCGGTGCCTCGCCTTAATAACGTGTCACAAGCCGAACGCTACGGCCGTTTTTCGGCGCTCTCGCTCTACTCTAAAATTAGTCCGTAACGTAGTGACTCCATACCTGTAGATATAAATCAGCAATACTATCAAAAAATAGAGTCTTGTTTAAAATTTGTCCGTAGCGTGGTGGTCCGTACCTGTAGATATAAATCCGTAATACTATCGAAATATAGAGTATACTGTAAAATTGGTTTGTAGCGTAGTGACTCCACACCTGTAGACATAAATCAGTAATACTATCGAAAAATAGAGTCTACTTTAAACTTAGTCCGTAGCGTAGTGACTCCGCACCTGTAAATAAAAATCAGTAACACTATCTAAAAATAGAGCTTATTCCACATTATGTGAATTATTTTTAAACGAGGAGGTTTCTCAATTCGACCGTATATATATTTTTTTTATGTGTGTTCGCGTTTAACCTCATCATTTATGTACCGATTTTGATGTTTTTTTTGTGGGAAAAGAGATATCCCAAGGGGAATCTTAGTTTCCTGTTTGAAGTCGGTTTTTTTTGTTCAAATTTTTTTTTAATATATGTATTTTTTGTGGCGATTTTAAACGGTTTTTTTTTTAAATCAACCACTGAAGTTTATTTACTACGCTTCAGAAAAGAAACGAACAAAATAACATCCTGTACGAACAAAAGTTTCCTATTAAAACGTTTTAATTTTTAACATGTCCTTTATAAAAAAACCTACACATCTCCATTAGCGTTTGATTCCGAGAAAATGATTCTAGAAGCTCACCAATTTAAAAAGTGCTAAAAGCATCGTAGCACGAGTACATAATACAAGCCAAAAACGAAAAAACCGACCAAGTGCGAGTCAAACTAACAATCCGTGGGCTCCGTACCTCTCCCACACCACACCACACCACACATCTAAATAAATATAACTCAAAGGTGACTGACTGACTGACTGACATAGTGATCTATCAACGCACAGCCCAAACCACTGGACGGATCGGGCTGAAATTTGGCATACAGGTAGATGTTAAGAAAGGATTTTGGGAAATTCCCACGGGAACCGCAAAAATCGGGATCTGCGCGGGCGAAGCTGCGGACATCCACTATTTAGAAATAAAAGACATCAACGCGAGCTACAAAAATATGTTTTTTTTGTCGTTCAGTTCGGACTATTTAGCGCGAGTTACTATAATCACACCAAATTTCATGCTTGTATGTATTACTACTGTTTTTACGATAGAGCTAAATCAAAAAAAAACTTCAGAGACCTGCAAAAAAACACGTTTTTTTGTATAGATACCCCCATTATTTTTTCACTTTTTCTTATTTTTATTATTTGTTGTTATAGAGGCAACAGAAATACGTATTCTGTGAAAATTTCAACTGTCTACCTATTACGGTTTATGAAATACAGCTCGCTGACAGACGGACAAACGGAGAGACAGGCTTAGTAATAGGATCCCGTTGGTCACCCGTTGGATGTGAGGAACCCTAAAATGTAGTTTTTTTTAAAGGTAGATGGTAACATCGCACGCATGTCCCACCCGAGGTGTAAAATAAACATTCCTTGTGCCATTAAGAGCCGGTCCATCCGTTGTATTAATTTGTATTTAAGTGTATTGAACAAGATAAAGCAAAATATATGGGTATGGCTGGCCCAGCTCAAGTCTACATTTAGTATCACGTTATAGGAATATTTAAGAAATTTGTTTTGTAGATATGTTTTGTTAATTTTGAGTTGATGTTTTGTTAAGTTTTGTTTTCGAAGTTGTTTGTTTCTGTTTGATTGGTGTAATTAATGCCTAATTGTTATTTCTTTTAATGCAATTTTTGATGACTCGTAAGGGTCGACTCACACTGTGTCTAATTAGTCTAGAGCCATTGTATTCTGAAATAACTGCGTCTGTGGCGTTATTGATTAGTACATTTGTTTCTCACCAGGAGGTCACAGGTGTGATTCCTGGAAGAGTCTAAACTTGTAAAACTAAACCCGCTTGGCTAGCTACTACCATCTTATCTAAGTATTGCCGCCAACATTAAAGTTAACCAGCATCAAAGAATATATATTAGTACTAACATACAGTTCGGACACTCTCTGCCGCTCTCTAGATTGCGACCTCACCCCCTCCGTCACCCAGATTGATGCAGATTGGTAAGCGTTTGGTTTTCGAACGTACAGGATTTCACCGTAATTTTGTTTGTTCCGGCATTCGATTTTTGAAATGTCATTTCTCGCCCGTTGAGATGTTTTGGCTGTAAAGAAAGCCAGCTCCAGATTATGTTGGGGAACCTTGGTGAGCCCGCTTCCATGTTCGGCATCTTCATCACTTAACATCAGGTACAAGGGCTTATTAATTGTGGATAATAATATCGAGAATAAAAAAAAATGTGGCGCATCAAGGCGCCGCGTCGCCAAACAACGCGTAACGCTTTTCACGTTCCCCAAAATGCTACTATCAAACGTCACTTAATGACATCTACACTCGCGACATACATTTACATTTGCGAAAATGGATTTACGAGAAAAATCACGTATTTTTTACCGACGACTTCCAAAAAGGAGGAGGTACTAAGTTCGACTGTATATTTTTTTTTTATGTATGTTCACCAATTTTTCCGTCAATTGTGGACCGATTTTCAAAATTCTTTTTTCATTCGAAACAGTATACTCCCGAGGGGGTCCCATTGTCACCAAGTCAGGATCTGATGATGGGATCCCAGGGAAATCGAGGGCAACCCTTCAAAAATAATGAAAAATTTGAATTTTAAAGGCATTACGTGATTCATATGTTTTCTAAAGCTATTAATATACTTGCGTCTGTTAGTCATATTCTCATGTTGATAAGCTGATATAGGAAGGTACAACTCCTTAACGGTTAGGAGTTGCAGGAAAATTCTTTTGAATGTTAATACATAGATATATACGTAGGTATGCATAGACCGATAGTTGTATTCCTTCAGGTTATTCAGATGAGCTGATGATGGACGATTTAACTCCTTAATTTTCACGCTGCTGAGATGATGATGGAAGCCACAGGACTCTGTATCTGTTAATGAAACACATGTTTTATGATTTGATAATTCCTATTGGTGAGTATGGGTGATTGGATTTAACGTTGCTAGATAGATAGCATTACCACAAAAAATAATGAAAATAAAAAAAAGATTAAAAAAACTTAAAACCGACTTCAAAATGAAATTCACTCAAAAGTGTGAAATAATATTATTATACTTAAATACACAACATTAACCAACAATAACGAAATCAAAGGCGGGTACGAATTAAATTAGGTACTCAAAATTTTTTAAAGGTCGGTACTAATTCAGGGTACTTGGTAGGGATTCGGTGGCTCAGTGGTTAGTGCTCTTGACTACTGATCCGAGGGTTGTGGGTTCGATCCCCACCCAGGGCAAACATTTGTGTGATGAGCAGATTTGTTTGCTCTGGGTCTGGGTGTTAAATATCTATATATTTATGTGGTGGACCGATGACCTGGTGAAGGTCGCGGGAAACCGCTGGATTCGGACAGCGCAGAACCGGTCGTCGTGGAGATCCTTAGGGGAGGCCTATGTCCAGCAGTGGACTTCCTTCGGCTGATATGATGATGATGATGATATGTATGTATTTAAACGTAAATAAGTAAGTATATCAGTCTCTGGTTACCATAACACAGGGAATCCTACTTTGGGGCCAGATGACCATGTGTGATTTGTCTCAGAATTAAAAAAAAAAGGTCGTAAAATGAAATTTCTAAAAGTAAATGACGGAGCAAACAAAATCACGGCGAAATCGTATACGTTTGAAAACCAAACTGTAACCAATCTGTATCAATCTGTGTGACGAGGGGGTGAGGTCGCAATCTAGAGAGCGGCAGGGAGTGTCCAAGTTTTTAGGGTTCCGTACACCCAGCGGGTGATTAACGGTCTGTCTGTCCGTCTGTTCGTCCGTCCGTCAGCGGGCTGTATTTCATGAACCGTAATAGGTAGGTAGACAGTTAAAATTTTCACAGAATATATATTTCTGTTGTCGCTATAACAACAAATACAATAAATTAGAAAAAGTGAAAAAATAAGGGGGGTTCGGTATAAAAAAACGTGTTTTTTAAAGGTCTTTAGAAGGATTTTTTATTTAGATCTATTGTCAAAACGGTAATACATGCAGACGTAAACCTTGGTGTAATTATAGTACTTTTACTGAAGTAAAACAAAAAAATTATAAAAATTGGCCAAGTGTAAGTCGTACTCGTGCTAAGGAGTCCGAAGTGAATAACAAAAAAGTACATTTTTGTCGCTCGCGTTAATGTCTTTTCTTTAAAATGTAAAAAGGTATCAATGTCATAGTAGTGTGAAGAAGTGTAGTAGTACGGAACCCACGAAGCGCGAGTCCGACTCGCACTTGACCGATTTTTTTAACAATTCATGTGAAATTTACATTCAATACCACAAAAAATATAAGTGGTCAAGTATTTACGATCCCCGCATAGCTTAGGAATTAATGTAAAGCATCCATATTTAAACCTTTGGAGTTAAAATTAACGCCATCTTATTTTAACGTAAAGAAATTAAAACTTCTTATCGTTTTTTATGTGGCATTTATGCTGATCGTAAAATTGGACTTGGGTTTGTAACACTTGATACAGGACCGTCTGCAGTGGGACTTTAAAATGATACAAAATAAAGCAAAGATGACTTATACATTTTAAGGCTTAGGTATTAAGTTCTAAGGTAATAATCATAGTTATCTTTCTCATTGTAATACGAAAGGTAATAAACCGGCCAAGTGCGAGTCGGACTAGCACTTCTAGGGTTCCGTACCACCATACCTCTCCACACAACTATAAATATAGTAAATTGAACAATGATAACTTTTCGCTCCTTAGCGCGAGTACGACTCACACTTGGCCAATTTTTATTATCTCTTGTTTTATTTCAGTATTAGTACTACAATCATACCAAGTTTTAAGCTTTTATGTATTACCGTTTTTACGATAGAGCTAAATCAAAAATACTTCTAAAGACCTATAAAAAACACGTATTTTGCATGGCGAGCCCCCTTAATTTGTCACTTTTTATTTTTAATTTTGAGTATTTGTTGCGTTAGACCATCGGTGGCGCAACAGCAAGGGCCGCTACCTCCTATCCGCGAAGTCGCGGTTCGAGTTCTGCCTGCATGTGTTTTCGAATTTCGATCTCATATGTATGTTTATCCGACGCTCTTGCGGTGAAGGAAAACATCGTAAGGAAACCTGCATACATCTGCGAAGCAACTCGAACGTTGTGTGTGAAGATGACCAAATCGCACTGGGCCTGCGTGGTCAACTAAGGCCCGATCACCCTAATTCAGGGTAGGCTCGAGACCCTCGGTGGGGACGCATATATCAGCTGATGTGATGTGATTTGTTGCGATAGCGGCAACAGAAATAGATATTCTGTGAAAATTTCATTTGTCTCACTATTACGGTTCAAGAAATACAGCCCGCTGACAGATGGATAGACGGACAGACGAACAAACAGCGGAGGCTTAGTAATAGGGTCCCGATGGCCACCCGCTGGGTGTACGAAACCCTAAAAATGACACCATTTGGGAGATATAGGTAAACAATTAACGAAAAAAATATTATTTATCTCTTTAATAAAAACAATAATTGACGACACTAAAGACGTAAAAAATTCTGAATTCGAACGCAACAAACAAGTACAATTTTGCATTTATTTTGTTTTTGTTATTTTGTAAAAAAATAATGAACTGATTTTGATAAAATTTATATGGACCCACCTCAGACGTAAAACATTCTTTCGAATAAAAAAAATATTTTGAAAATCGGTCCACAATTGACGTAGAAATCGGTGGACATACATATAAATATACAGACAAACATAGAAACTCCCTTTTTTTAATTTGATTAAAAATAAATTAACCATAGTGAAACTATACGCAGCAAATATTTTTTTTTAAGTGTGTTCGCGGATAACTTCGTCGTTTATAAACCGATTTTGATGATTATTTTTTTGTTGGAAAGGAGATATCCCAAGGGTGGTACCATGATAAGGAAACTAGGATCTGATGATGTCATCCAGAAATCGAGGGGAACCTTAGTTTCCTGTTTGAAGTCGTTTTTTTTATCAAAATTATTTGTGCCAAAGCTACCCCCCGGAGGACTCGGGGCAGGGGAGGTGGTGAATGCTCATGCATACCTACCAGTACAGCCGGCTATACAGGTTATGTGGGACTCACAGCTAATCTGTGCCTACCCACTAAACACCACCCTTGGGATAGCTTTGGTTTTTCAACCTCAAAGCTTTCATCTAAAGCGACCCCAACCTGGGGGAGGGGGGGCTCACAACTACTTTTCCTTGTAAAGGTGTGTAAGCTTCTAGATTTGTCAGTAAAGTAGATACCTACTTCTAAGAAAATGTATCCCAACAAGCCTTGGCACTCAATGATCTCAAACCGAACAATAGCCGATTCATCCGTAATTAGAGAGCCGGAACATTCCGAGCGATCTTTTGGATCGATTACGCTTGAATAAACAATTCCTTTTTGTTTTTTTCTTATTCAAATAATGTTATAAATCAAACGCACGCCGTAAGCGTCCCGCGGGAGAGGTCATTTATCAGAGCGACGCGAGCGCAGCGAGTCCATTGTATCGTCCATTAATGCCGCTTTAATTGTTATTTTATCGGATTCCAATATGGCCGACGCACTGTTGTAATTAGCCAGTGCGTTCTAAGACGTCCCTTCATTCGGTTTAGAGATGGTTTTGAAATAGTTGCAAGACAGTTTTATCATAAACAACTGACTAACTTCGGTCGTAGCTCAGTGCAACTTTCGTGGTTAGGTCGATCACGTAGGTTAATTGACCTGAAGCACGGTCAATATTTGGATGGGTTATTTATTTTGTTTATTTAAATGAGACAGTTGATACTTTTGATTGTAGGTTCTTGGTGGAACTTTATAACACACATTATTTTATTTATGTGGAATCAGTGTAGATATATACCAATAAAATGTGTGTTAAATAAGACACACCAACACCATAAGTATAATACATTTACATACCATAGTCAGGTCTTATTTTAATACATATGCATAAGTGTACACAACATTGACAAAATTATTATTATAACAATATAGAAAAAATGCGGGCAGCGCAGGACTGGTCTTCGTGGAAATCCTTGGGAGAGGCCTTTGTCCAGCAGTAGACGTTTTTCGGCTGATATGATGACGATGATGATGATGATAGAAAATATAATAACTAAGAAATTAATAATAAAAAAATAGTTTGTCTTTAATTTGGTTTGACTGGTTGTGACGTTTTTATTGACTATTTCCGAGCTCTATAGGGTTGGTGCCGGTGGGTATCGCTAGATGACAGTCGTTAAGCCGTGTCAGATGCCTTATAGGCGGCTTGAAATACTTCGGGCAATGGGATTCGCCACTAGCTCTAAAACCTCCACTAATAACCTGGACTGGAGTATGAGCTATGGCGGCAACTGCAGTAACCCGCCACTGAACCTTAACACAAGCGACGAGAGAACAAAAGAAATATACATCTAGAACGTGCTATTAGAATTTCTTCAGCGCTGAGTATATATACAGATACCAATCATCAACGATGGGACTCAGACCGGTCGGAACAAAGAAAACATGGTCAGGTGGGGATTTTTGGGTGACTGTGATACAAACTGTTTGTGCGGTACAGTTCAAACGATGAAACAAATAACATCGTGCCCTGCGTGCCCCTACATCTGCACGCAGGAAGACCTCATGACAGCGGCTGATAATGCTGTTAACGTGGCCAAATTCTGGGCTGCTGCAGTGTAGTGTCTGCCATCGACATGCTAAGATGATCAACGATTGGTCCATGGCCGGACCCAGGGCATACCACCTCGCCTGGCGGAGATATCTCCTATTGCTCTCGTCGAGTAGGAACGCACCGTTCCTAAAGACCTATAACCATCCCAAGTTTGGAAGAGACCTGTGCGCCCTCCAGCAGTGGGGACGTTTACGTGTTATCAACAACTGACTTAAAAAAAAAGGGGGAATCTCAATTCGGCTGTTTTTTTGTGTATGACCTAGTTAGACACGACCTTCAGAAAATAGAGCGGTGAAGAAGAACGATAAAGATGTCACGCGATATCTACGCCGAATGTAAACCGATTTTGATGATTCTTTTCAACCGATTTCCAAAAAGGAGGAGGTTCTCAATTCGACTGTATGTTGTTGTTTTTTTTGTATGTTTGTTACGTGATATCTGCGCAGGATATGAACCGATATTTATGATTCTTTTTATATTCGATAGGGTATGCTTCCAAGTTACTTTTATATAAATTTTGTTAAAATCGGTTTAGTACCTTCTTAGAAAATTAACAAATAGCTATAATAATAATGCGAAATTGTACTAAGTTGTTGCGAAGGAAGTTATTTTTTTTAACATGTCTTGCATTTCCAATTATTTGATTGATAGGTGATGATGCAGATTAGTCCAATATAAATTTTATAAAATCCGTAAATCTTTAACGCGAAACTGGGCAAACGAAGCGATGGTGAGCTGAGAGTGGGGCAATTTGGATATGGAGTAAGAAATGCACGTGGCCAGATGCTGGCCGACTTTATGGAGAAGGAGAGCCTCTTTATGATGAACTCCTTCTTTAAAAAGTCAAAACAGCGGAAGTGGACATGGTTGCATCCCAATGGCGTAACAAAAAACGAGATAGACTTCATCTTGTCGACAAGGAGGCAAATATTCAATGATGTCTCCGTGATCAATTCAGTCAAAACAGGAAGTGATCACCGGATGGTCAGAGGCACATTGAATCTAAATACCAAGCTAGAAAGATGTCGACTGATGAAGTCTACGCTCCGACCAGCGCCCATCCAGCTCCAAAACCCCGAGAGCTTTCAGCTCGAGCTGCACAATCGTTTCGAATGCCTAGAAGACTGCGAGAATGTGGACGATTATAATGACAGGTTCGTGAAAATTGTTCAAACGGTCGGGTCTAAGTTTTTTAAAACTCGCCGTTCAAACAGAACCAAAAAAATCTCCGACTTCACCAGCAACCTCATGGAACAAAGACGCAGACTGGTTTTGCAGTCCTCTGAAGACGCTACTCAGTATCGGCAACTAAACAGGCAGATCTCTAAGTCCCTAACTCGCGATTTACGCCAATATAATACAAATTGTATTAAAGAGGCGATTGAGCACAATAAAGGCTCAAAAGTGTTCGCGAGAGATCTGTCTGTTGGACAAAGCCAACTGACCAAGCTGAAGACTGAGGACCGCAGGACCATATCGTCTAAGACTGAGTTGCTGGAAGAAATTGAGAAGTTCTATGGACAATTGTATACGACCACACGTTTGCCTGTCAGTGATCTGGCTGAAGACCCAAGAGCCAGACTAACCCGACACTATACCGAAGATATCCCGGACGTCAGCCTGTACGAGATTAGAATGGCTCTCAAACAGCTCAAGAACAACAAGGCACCGGGTGATGATGGAATTACGGCTGAACTTCTGAAAGCAGGTGGATCACCGGTACTAAAAGCTCTTCAGAAGTTATTTAATTCCGTTATACTCGAGGGACAAACGCCTAAGGCATGGCACAGAAGTGTGGTCGTGCTTTTCTTCAAAAAGGGCGACAACACCCTGCTGAAGAACTACAGACCCATCTCACTTCTGAGCCATGTCTACAAGCTGTTTTCGAGAGTCATTACGAATCGTCTCGCACGCAGGTTTGACGACTTCCAGCCTCCCGAACAAGCCGGTTTCCGAAAAGGCTTTAGTACCATAGACCACATACATACGCTGCGGCAGATTATACAGAAGACCGAAGAGTACAATCAGCCACTATGCTTGGCGTTTGTGGACTATGAGAAGGCCTTTGATTCAGTCGAAACCTGGGCTGTGCTACAGTCTCTCCAGCGGTGCCAAATTGACCATCGATACATCGAGGTGTTGAAATGTCTGTATGAAAACGCCACCATGTCGGTTCGCCTCCAAGACCAGAACTCGAAACCTATCCAGTTGCAGCGAGGGGTGAGACAGGGAGACGTTATATCTCCGAAACTGTTCACCGCCGCCCTGGAAGATGTTTTTAAGCTTCTGGACTGGGGTGGACTCGGCATCAATATCAACGGCGAGTACATATCCCACCTCCGATTCGCTGATGATATCGTGGTCATGGCTGAGACTATGGAAGACCTAAGCACAATGCTCGATGGCCTCAGTAAGGTCTCTCAACAAGTGGGTCTTAAAATGAACATGGACAAGACGAAAATAATGTTAAATGTCCGTGTCGCACCCACTCCTCTAAAGGTTGGAGACTCTACACTGGAAGTTGTTGACGAATATGTATACCTGGGACAAACAGTCCAGTTAGGTAGGTCCAACTTCAAGAAAGAGATCAATCGACGAATCCAACTCGGCTGGGCAGCGTTCGGGAAGCTTCGCAATATCTTCACGTCCCAAATACCGCAGTGTCTCAAGACTAAGGTCTTTGACCAGTGTGTGTTGCCAGTGATGACTTACGGAACTGAGACATGGTCGCTTACTATGGGCCTCATAAGAAGGCTCAAGGTCACCCAAAGGGCAATGGAGCGTGCTATGCTCGGAGTTTCTCTGCGTGATCGAATCAGAAACGAGGAGATCCGCAGGAGAACTAAAGTAACCGACATAGCTCACAGAATCGCTAAACTGAAGTGGCAGTGGGCAGGGCACATAGCTCGTAGAACAGATGGCCGATGGGGCAGTAAAGTTCTCGAGTGGCGACCGCGCACCGGAAAACGTAGCGTAGGCAGGCCTCCCACGCGGTGGACCGATGACCTGGTGAAGGTCGCGGGAAGCCGATGGATGCGGGCAGCGCAGGACCGGTCGTCGTGGAAATCCTTGGGGGAGGCCTTTGTCCAGCAGTGGACGATTTGTGGCTGATATGATGATGATGATGAAAATCCGTAAAGCACTTTTTTTGTAAATTAATAAAAAAATAAAAAAATACTTGGTTGTTGTATCAATTGAAGTAGTTTTTTTGACATTTTTAGCGGTTTTTGAAATTATTTTGTATGAAAGCTTTAGCTGCTATGTTAAGCATAAAAATCTAAATCCTTATATAAAAAAATTAAAATTAATTAAAAATTTAAAATGTGTTAAAATTTAATTTATTACGCCTTAACACCTCAACCAAACTTGACGAAATTTGGCATAGAAGTAGCCTGTGCCATACGCTAACGCTAACTTTTTATCCTGTGAAAATAGCATAATCCGATACTATTCCTGGTTGATTTTTTTTCTTGTTTGATTTTTAGGGTTCCGTACCCAAAGAATAAAAATGGGACCCATTACTAAGACTTGGCAGTCCGTCTGTCTGTCTGTCTGTCCGTCTGTCTGTTACTAGGCTGTATTTCATGAAACGCGATAGCTAAACAGTTAAAATTTTCACAAATGATGTATTTCTATTTTCGCTATAACAACAAATACTAAAAAACAGAATAAAATGAATATTTAAGGGGGCTTTCATACAACCAACGTGATTGTTTTTGCTCATTTTTGCTCAACATTGGTAACGGCAACAGGTAGACGCTTGAAAATTTTCACAGAATATTGAGTTGTATTATTCACTTTTAAAATAAAATGTATAATTAATCCCATACAACAAACGTGATTTTTATAGATAATAGTACGGAACCCTTCGTGCGCGAGTACGTCTCGCACTTGGCCGGTTTTTTTAATATCGTAACGGAGCAACGGATTGTTGAGTTTTTTTGCACAGATATAGTTAAGGGGGTGACAAAAGACATAGATTACAAAGTAGCCTAACCCCAGATAGTTCCCGAGGGATCTGGGGAAAACTCATTTCCAGGCTAGCACACGTCGGCGTCGCAACGGAGCAACGGAGTTAGTCGAAACTCCTCTCGATCGAATTTTTAATAACCTTTTCATGTCATAACGTGTCCTAAAAACTCTGTCGTGTGTAGATATCATAAAAGTTAATTATTTGCATAAATATTACATCTCATTCCAAAATAACGTATTAATTACACATTTCTGTTTGAAATATGTACACGCATAATATTATAGATCTGAAATTTAATCTACCTACGAAATAATTAGCATAGAAACATAATTAAAACTTTTAAAAGTCATTCTAAAGCATTCCATTATATACAAATTATGATCAGTTTGCAACGATATATCGGCAACAAGAAAGTCGTTTGTTTACATTTGTAGAATTAATGAAGATTTTTTATCTTTATTGTATGACGCAAAATATGTGATTGCTTTTTTTTCTCTACTATTTATGTATTTAAATTTTTTGGCATAAATTTCTTAATTGAGAATGTTTGGGTGTCGCACCTTAAACGGTTTTAATCGATGCCCATCTGCATTCCTGTCTGTCCGGTACTATAAATCATTATACTTACATAACTATAACACACAGATAACTTGATTTATAATTTACTAGCTTTTTCCCGAGGCTTCGCTCGTATAGCCATAGTTTTTTTGACTATCTTGTCGCAAGCGGCTCGCGAGCGTGGATATGTGGTTTTCTCCAGAACTATCAGGAACTAGATCGGGCTATTCTAATTAGCAGTGTATGTCACTTCCCACCCCCTCGACCAATTCTATACAAAAAATCACTTCATTCCGTTGCTCCATTGCAACACCGACGTGCGCTAACGTGGAAATGAGTTTTCTCCAGATCCCTCGTAAACTATGTCAGGATATGCTAATTAGTAAATGATGTCATTTTCTACTTCCTCAACCATCTCTGTGCAAAAAATCACAACAGGCCATTGTTCCGTTGCGATGTTAAAGAAATTAACCAAAAAAGAGTATTTTTTCAGTTCCCTGAGGAACTGCATAGGACTTTGCTATTTTCATGGGATAAAAAGTAGCCTTTGTCCTTTCCAATGACACACGCTACCTGCATGCCAAATTTCATCAAGATTGGTCAAGGTGATGAAGCGTGAAAAGGTAACTAAAAAAACCGGCCAAGTGCGAGTTGAACTTGCGTGGAGAGGGTTCCGTACAATGCCGAAGTCAAAAAGAAAATATTACATTTAAAATCCTCACAGTAAGACGCGAGTTATCTATTACTAGCGCCACAGATGAGATACTAGTTACTTCGTTACAGATATTGCACTTCCTTATAAACGACGAAGGCGCTTGACTTAGCGGTTATAACTGCGTAAAAGGGCGGCGAGCGAATTGTGGCGGCGATAGTACGGCGTTCTAGCGCTTACGAGCGAAACGCGGCCAAGCCACGCCACGCCAATGTGTAGGTACTTATCACGCCTGCTCGACGGAGTGACTGGGGCCTGCTAGCGCTATTTAGTGGTGTTTTAGTGAACTGTTATCCGTTAGTAAACGTATTATATTGAATTTACTACTTTATTTTAAATTGAAGGAATTCTTATAGGTTTTCCTGAAATTTACAAGCAATATACTATAATTCGTTTTTTTTAAAAATTTAGGTTCAGTAGTTTCATTTTCGTCTACTTTTATGAATGAAATCAAAACTATTTATTATACAATAATAACAAAAATATATTTGAGATCCTCATAACGCGCCCTTTCATTTGATATAATATTAAACAGAAAGGTATGCAAAACTTTTTTTTTAAATTTCCTTATTTGTCCCCCGAAAATGACTCTTATTTATTTACTTTGAACATCTGTGTTTGGGTAATAGGATTAAACCATCCTACCAAATTTTATCTGATTTGGTCCAATTGATTCGGAGCAAACTGGCTGTGTCAGACAGACAGACAGACAAACAGACGCACGAGTGATCCTTTAGGGGTTCCGCTTTTTTGTACGAAACCCTAAAAACAAACTAAAAAACACATTTTCACATTTTCAATATTATAGTAAGTATTGTTATGCCGGTAACATGAGTTTACGAGAGAACCTCACTTCCAAAGCAATCGATACAGTTCTCGATGGCTATGGAGACAAGGTTACGATTTAACTGGTATATGTCTTCCTTTCTGATTATATTGACATGTTTACTTATGCAGATTGGTTATAAATGGTGTCATAAATATAACTTTACAACCGTGTCGTGTTGCTCATCGACGTCTAAAACGAGAGATCTTCATTAAGATAAATTTAATGAACGTCACATTTTAGCCGTTTCGAAGTAAAAATATAAAAACCGACAAAGTTCGAGTCGAACTTGCGCTCCGAGGGTTCCGTACCACTGCAACTCTCCACACAACTATGATAATAATTCCTACCTATTCACATTACAAACAAAAGACATCAACGCGAGCGACAGAAAATGGTTTTTTTTTTTTAAATCAGTTCAGACTTTTTTGAGCCAGTTGTAGGACCTCACACTTGGTCAGTTTTTGTTATGATTTATTTTACTTCAGAATTATTACTATATAATCACACCAAGTTTCATGCTTGTATATGTATAAGCCCGGGGTATGAAAATGTATGGGGAGTAAAATCAGGCGTTACGCATTAGGAAGGAGTAAACTGCAGTCGTGTGTTTATGTAAGGTCTAAAAAAATTTGCTGAAACTATTTTAAATGGTGCTTCTACCCATGAAACTGAACAACTTTCCCCATGGAAACCATAGTCAAATCTCAAAAAAAATGAACTTCCCATACTAAGTTGGCTGATCAGCTGATCGAGTTAGTATGGGAGAGCTAAATTTTTTTTTTGCGATTTGACTATGGGTTCCATGGGGAAAGTTGTTCAGTTTCATGGGTAGAAGTACCAGTTAAAATAGTTTCAGCTAATTTTGTTAGACCTTATATAGGGTGACCTTAAATTAGTTCTTGATAGCAAAGGATATGAATGTACTCGTGATAACAAACAACTTTCCCAAAGAAACTATATGTCGAATCAGAAAAAAAATTTTAGGTCCTCGGTACATAACAAGTTATCAAATCGACAAAAATGTATGAAGGACCAAATTTTTTTTTTCATATTTGACATATAGTTTCTTAGGGAAAGTTGTTTGTAATCACGAGTACATTCATATCCTTTGCTATCAAGAACTAATTAAAAGTCATTCTATATATGAAAAACATAAAACGAATAACGAAAATTATTAATTCTACTTTAAGATCTTTCGCTCAGCTCATAATTTAAACTACGAGTATCACCTTTCGGAACAAAGTATTAAATAGTCCCATTGTTACACAAATAACTAGCATTTAAACAAACATAAATAAAATAAAATCAGGCGTTATGCGTTATGCGTTAGTATAGTAAGGAGTAAACTCCAGTCGTGCGTCGGAGCTGACACACACACACACACTTTATTTTTGTAATATAATATGTTTGTGACAAATTTTGTGTGATTGGGTTAAAAAAAATAAAAGTTATGACTGCTTATGACGGACGGATGTACATAACGATATTTTAGGGATTCCTCGTAGGCACTACGGAACTCTAAAAATAGGTCCGTGTCAATATGAATTAGTCATATTTTAGAATACAAAAAGTTTCCAAACATAATATATTTTGAGCGACATCGGTCATTCTAATGGTAATTTTATAGGCTGTTAGTAGAACTTCTCCATACTATTCTTGGTGTGAAATCATCCTTACTAGTACTTACTAATATTATAAATGTGAAAATGTGTTTGTTTGTTTGTTTGTTACCTTTTCAGGCTTCAACGCCTTGACCGATCTTAATGAAATTTGGCATGCAGGTAGCCTGGGTCACGAGGAAGACAATAGGCTACTTTTTATCCCGTGAAAATAGCATAGCCCGATGCAGTTCCTGAGGGAACTGAAAATATACTCTATTTTGGTTAATTTCTTGAACATTGCAACGGAACAATGGATTGTGTGATGGTTGAGGATGTGGGAAATGACATGATTTAATAATAAGCATATCCTGACATAGTTCTCGACGGATCTCGAGAAAATTCATGTCCACGCTCGCGCACCCTTTAAGACAGGCATAAAAACTATGTCCACGCGGGCGAAGCCGCGGGCAAAAGCTAGTAATATTATTATAAATGTGAAAATGTGTTTGCTTGTTTGTTTATTTGTTACCTTTTCACACTTTAACACCTTAACCATTCTGGATGGAATTTGGCATGCAGGTAGCCTGTGTCACTGGAAAGGACATTGGCTACTTTTAATCCCGTGAAAATAGCGTAGTCCGATGCAGTTCCTGAGGGAAATGAAAATATACTCTTTTTTTGGTTAGTTTCTTTAACATTGCAACGAAACAATGGATTGCTGTGATTTTTTGCACAGAGATCGTTTCTTGTTTATTCCTTTAGAATTGATTCATATATAAAGCCCGATATGAAAAATATATGAGGAGTGAAATCAAGTGAAAATTGGTAACGCGTTACCAAAAGTGATACAAACTTTAAGTGTCATTACGTTTTTCAGTCACGAAGGCTAAAGAAACATAGCCATGCCGTCTAATGCGACGCCGCAGGTCGAGCTCCATGTAGGAGCACCGCTGGAGCTGGAGACCGGAGGCTGAAAAAAAATTTTTCATGAGTCAACTCCTGTCGCGCATCGTAGCTAACACGCACCCTTTTTTTGTTATAAAATCTAATAAATACCGCCATAAATTCTAGTTTAAAAGATACAGCCCTTCAAAGGCCAGACAGACGGAAGGATTTACGAACGTACAGTGTATGCTTAGTACTTTTGAGTACGATATCCAAATGAGCAATACGTTGAAAACTTGAAACCAGTAATCAATGATTCCTATAATTTGGGTATCTTCAAGGCAAGAGTGAATAGGCATTATTTGAGTTTTCGTTTACCATCCTCGACTGCATCAACACTTACTATCAGGTGAGTTGCAGTCAAACGCACTAAAATTTTTTATTAAAAAAAAACCAAATCAATCTTGCTGACTTCAAAAAGGAGGAAAATAGAAATGGAAAAAAAGGAGGTCCTAAATTCGACTGTATGTTTTTTTTTGTATGTTTGTAACGCAATTTCTTGATATAAGGTCTAACAAAATTAGCTGAAACTATTTTTACTGGTGCTTCCACCCATGAAACTGAACAACATTCCCCATGAAACCCATAGTCAAATCTCAAAAAAAAAATTGAACTTCCCATACTAAGTTGCCTGATCAGCTGATCTAGTTAGTATGGGAGAGCCAAATTTTTTTTTGCGTTTTGACTATGGGTTCCATGGGGAAAGTTGTTCAGTTTCATGGGTAGAAGAAAATTTTGTTACACCTTATAGATTGTGAACCGATTTTCATGATTCTTTACATTCGATAGAGCGTTTACTCCCAAGTTGGACCCATATAAATTTTATCAAAAATCGGTTAAGTACGTTTTTTTAGGAAATTGACAAAAACCAAAAAAAAAATCAAAATTGTATTGTTACGATTTAAGGTGGTTTCTTTAACGGTTTTAGCTTTTCCAGTTATTTCCTAAACCTGCTGATGTCTTGATTACCGTTTTGAATCTTTATTTTACAAAGTTTTCTTTTAAGGCGGTAATATTAGAGATTTTTGTTATTTTTGACGTCAATTACTCTTAAACCATAGGTTGAAAAAAATACCCTAATTTAATTCCTTGAAAACTTGAAACCAGTAATGAATGACGTCGGCAGGGTGCGCGTGAGTCGCCTGACCACTGCGCGCTGACAGCCGCTGATTAATCAAACGTTGATCCTTCATTAGTTACGCACCATCTCTTTTTGTTCACCAATCAATCGGGCAGCGGCGCGGGCGCAGCGAGACTTCGTCACGAAGATGCTAAATTGAAGGGCTGATTGATGTGACGTTTTCATTAGAGAGTTGTTGCTATTCGAGCCTCCAGGCTAGGAACCCAAACAGTGCCCAAGTACCATCAGGCAACCACACAATCTCTCTCTTGGAATTTTCCAGCTTTTCCAGCTAAGACCTAAAAGTGTTTTGCTGCCAAAAAATTGGGTGTTGTTTTTGTCATCGTTCCTTCCGGTTTTCTGCAATCTATGGTATTGGTTTCGTGAAAAGGGACGGAAGTGTGTAACAGGAAAATATGCGGTTTTTTTCAGTCACGAAAGCTAAGGAAACGTGGAAATGTAACTTTTTTTTCAGTCAACTTTAAGGCTAGGTGAACATGGTCATGTACGTTTGATGTAAGGCTGGAAGCCGAAAGGACGGTAAATTCTTTACTTATGTCAAATGTTACACATCATATGAAACTATTGTAAGGCTCGCGTATTTTTTTTTTCAAATCAATCCTCTATTATTAATAAAGACGCAACAATTCACGGAGCTGATTGAAACACTGTACTTTGAATATTACATTGTAAAGTCCTCAGTAGAAGTTTTATCGCATTCCACCGCCGATATGACGATCATTCCGCGTGCGCGACCGACCATTATTGTAATCCGTGAATTTAAAACTATCATAATAATAAATATCTCACGTTAATTAGATACTTGGGTTGAGCTTCGGAAGTTTGGAATAGTGATGCGCAGCTATTCGTTCAACATCGATTTCGATACAATTTTTTATGAGTAACTAGCTGTCCCGGCGAACTACGTTCCACGTTACACTACACTACCCTACCCTACCCTATCCTACCATAAAACCTTCTCCTGACAATAACGAACAAAAAAAGAATTAGTGAAATCGGTCCGGCCGTTCTTGAGTTATAAATGGTGTAACTAACACGACTTTCTTTTACATATTTATATCAGAATTGAATCTGGTTAAATTATTTACAAAATGTGTGACGATTTTTTAAATTTTTATTAAAGTCTAACTATGATAAAGCTATTTTTTGGTTGTGGCTTTTTCTCCAATTCCCTTTATCGTATTCATTCTCATGCGTAAACAATTCCTCCTTACAATAGGTTTGCACGCCCAGGTTAAATAAAATATCATGTAAGTATATTTTTTGACATGAAATCACAATAACTTACAAGTATTACTACCCAAACGAAAAACGTGCTTACTGCTCATTGTCAGTAAATTTTCGGCAGTCAAACAATACATATTAACTATCCCAAAATATTTTGAATGTGTCACATCAAAAATATTGATTACGTAACGCGCAGACACAGACAGTGAACCAGCCAGGTTCTTTCAATTATTTTTCCTTAGGTTTTGATTCCATGTTTAGCGATCTGCCCAGACAAAGATGGCTAGCTACCACCATCTGATCTAAGTCTCGCCGACAAAAAATGTGTGTTAACAACATTGATGTGTTCCGGCTTGGAGATAAGATAACCAGTTCTCCAATGCGTTAGGAAATCTTGGTAAGCCCGTTTCCATCTTCGGCATCATCGTCACTTACCATCAGGTGAGATGATGCCAAGGGCTTACCAATTGTGAATAAAAAAATAACAAAAAAAAAGATTTTTAAATTACCTAAGACAAAAAGTTACAAGGCAACTCAATATAAGACATCACTAGTTAACAACGAGTGGCCATGCGTAAATCAGCTTCTGCTCAGCCCGCATCTATTTCTGTAGCCAACTCAATCTCGGTCACAGCCGGCTAATTAGAAAGAATTGCTTTTATTTAGAGAGAATTAAAAAAATGCGGGAGAGTCTTAGGCGATTTTAAGCCTTGCTGTATCTGCTACACGGAATCCATGAGAACTTAGTGTCAGAAAATAAAGACCAGTTATTTATAGCTAAATTATAGTAAGCTTTGTAGCACGACTTAGGTAGGTATTTTTTATTTTATTTATTCACAATTGGTAAGCCTTTGGCACACTACGCTTTCCGGTGCGTGGTCGCCACTCGAGAACTTTACTGCCCCAACGGCCATCTGTTCTACGAGCAATGTGCCCCGCCCACTGCCACTTAAGTTTAGCAATTCTGATAGCTATGTCGGTCACTTTGGTTCTCTAACGGATTTCCTCGTTTCTGATTCGATCACGCAGAGAAACTCCGAGCATAGCACGCTCCATTGCCCTTTGGGTGACCTTGAGCCTTCTTATGAGGCCCATAGTAAGCGACCATGTCTCAGTTCCGTACGTCATCACTGGCAACACACATTGGTCGAAGACCTTGGTCTTAAGACACTGCGGTATCTGGGACGTAAAGATATTGCGAAGCTTCCCGAACGCTGCCCAGCCGAGTTGGATTCGACGATTGATCTCTTTCTCGAAGTTGGACCTACCTAACTGGACTGTTTGTCCCAGGTATACATATTCGGTAACAACTTCGAGTGTAGAGCCTGCAACCTTCAGAGGAGTAGGTATGGCACGGACGTTTGACATAATTATCGTCTTGTCCATGTTCATTCTAAGACCCACTTGTTGAGAGGCTCTACTGAGGCCATCGAGCATTGTGCATAAGAACAGAACCGAACAGCGCAGAACCGGTCGTCGTGGAGATCCTTGGGGGAGGCCTATGTCCAGCAGTGGACTTCCTTCGGCTGATATGATGAAGCCTTTGGCATCATCTCACCTGGTGGTAAATGACGATGATGCCGAAGATGGAAGCGGACTTACCATGATTCCCCAACGCAATGGGGATCTGGCTATCTCATCTTCAAGCCAGAACACATCAATGCTGTTAACACTGATGTTTGGCGGCAACACTTAGATAAGATGGTGGTAGCTAGCTAGGCGGGCTAGTGGTATGGTATGGTAGTGGACGTGGGTTTAAATGAAAATATTCGATTTAGAGCAGCGATCGGTTATTAAGTTTCTCACTAAAGAGGGAAAGAAGCCTAAAGAAATATTTGAACGCATAACAACAATATAAGAGGAATCTGCGTCCTCTAAATATAAAGTAAAATTTTGGACTTAGCAGTTTTAATAGGGAAGAGAGTCCATAGAAGATAACCCTCCCACGGAGCGGCCCGTGACGGCAACGACTCAAAAAATGTGTGAAATAATGGATAAATTTATTTTGGCAGATAGGCGAGTGACTGATTCCAGGCTAGCTGAAGAAATGGAAATCTCGGCAGGCACAGTTTGGAATATAATTCATGAACATTTTCAAATGTCTAGAGTCAGCGCAAGATGGGTCCCGCGGTTTCTGACACCACTTCAAAAGGACGTCTGACGCGAATGTTTCCAAAAAAACTTGGACCTCATTGGTGACAACCCAGTAAGTTTTTTACAACGATTGGTGACAGGAGACGAAAAGTGGGTTTACCATAGAGATCCCGAGTTAAAAATAGAGTCCATACAGTGGAAGCACCGAAGCACAGATATTCACCCACCCCTAAAATGTTTAAAGTAGAAAAATCTGCAAGCAAGGTCATGGCCACTGTTTTTTGGGATGAGGAAGAACTTTTACTGCTGGAGTTCATGCCACATAAGACAACGATAAAGGGAGAGACCTACTACGCTAATACCATAAATGCATTGCGAGATTCTATCAAGGAGAAAAGTCGCGGAAATCTTACATCAAACATTCTGCTCCTAATTTCGACAACGCTCCGGTGCACATGTGTGCAGAAGCATAGGCCGCCATTCGAGCATGCGGATCCCATCAGCTCAACCATCCACCCTACAGCCCTGACCTAGCCCCGTCGGATTGTTTTCTATTCCGAACCTTGAAAAAATTCCTTCGAGGGCAACGGTTTTCTTGTGATGAAGAGGACAAGAAAGCTGTGGCCACTTAATTTAACGAGCAACCAAAGGATTATTTTCTAAGGGTTTGAAGTCATTGCAAGAGAAGTAGAACAAGTGTATTGAGCTTAGCGGAGATGACATTGAAAAATAAAAATAAAGTATTTTTACTGTAATCTCTTTTTCTTATCTAGGTAGATAAATTATTGAACGCTCCTCGTAGAACAAAATATGTAGATTTTTTTGCACGATGGTATGGAACCTCTGTGTGCAAGTCCTTGGCTGATTTTTATTTATTGACAGATGGGCAGAACGACGTCGATAGTAGTCCGTAGTTGGAACTTAATATACTCATAAAATAGATACTCATCATCAAATTGTAACAAAATAACAGAATTGGACCAGATTTCTACAAGGCTTTAACTTTGTCCACTTTTCCTCGAGCAAAGTTTAATTAACACCTGTGACATTGGCACTATTTTTTTTTGTTGTTACAAACATCTTCCAGAAAGTAACAGATCCAGGGTCATACAAATTTACTTTAATATACTAACAACGTCTGGAATGTGTTGTTAATCCGAGGGAGTTGTTAACGTATTAATGATAAATGAGCTAAGAAAAAATGTTACGATTGCTAAACGCGACGCAAATGAGAACGTCCAAATTTTATTTTTATATCATTAAACTAGAAGTTGCTGCACGCGACTTCATTTACGTGTAGATCTTAATTTAAATTTCGCGCAGTTCGCCGTGAAATAAAGCAAAAAGGTTTCATTTCTTGGTTATTGATTGGAACAGTTGTCTCTGATTTTTTCTATACGTGTAGAAAATAACTACTCTTTTTAACACGCTTTTATTAGCTTAACTTGTAACTAACTATGTATGTAAGAAAATCTTGGAATCTTAATTTGACCCACTTCCCGGTCGATAAGAATGAAATTTTGCACACGCTCTGAGTTCTGATGACAATATATGACTAGCTAAGAAACGTCATTACAAATCCATTAGACAAATCCAATATGGTGGCCTCCCCAAGATGACGGACTGGCTGTTTGAAATCCACCCCCATGTTATGGGTATCAAACGAAAGAGTTTGCTGTCAGGAATACGAAAAAAATAGTCACGTGACTTAAATCCAATATGGCGGACGTCCAAGATGGCGGACAGGCTATTTGAAATGCACCCCCATGATATGGGTATTAAATGAAAGGGTTTGCTGTCAAGAATACGAAAAAATAGTCACGTGACTTAAATCCAACATGGCGGACATCCAAGATGGCGGATTGGCTATTTTGTAGTTTTTAGTGCGTGCTAAAAGCGTGTTTTTTAGTTTTTTAAACTAATTTATTTTACTTTTTCAATGGTTTTACGTTTCAATCAAAAACTACAATGAAATTATAAAAAATAATTACATTACTCACTTTGTATAATCATAACAAATATTGTTGTATATTTTATGAAATTTATACTTCAAAATATTAGTCATAACTAGAGTTGAAAGTAACGGTGTAGACCTATCTTTGGGACCTTTTTCTATCAAGCCAAAACTGCTCAATCGTGTTTCTTATAGCTTTTGACTTTAAGAAACATCATCAATAATGAGGATTTCTTTTCCAACCTTGGCTTTTCTATCGTTGACGTCAAAAATAACGAAAATCTGTAATATTACCGCCTTAAAAGTAGGTAGTAGTTTTAACCGCCTCTGTGGCGTAATGTTAAGTCCATTTGTTTTACACCAGGAGATCGTAGATTCGATTCCCGGTTGGGTCTAACTTTGAAAGACTCGGCTTGGTTGGTGGTATGGCTTTTTTAAAAGCCAGATAGCTACCACCACCTTGGTATGTCTTGCCACCAAACATATGTTAACAGATTTGATGTTTAACCGGCATGAAGGTAAGATATCCAGGTCCCCTTTGCGTGTAATAGTGGGAATTTAGTAAGCCCGCTTACATCTTAGGTATCACCGTTACCACCATCAGGTGAGATGACGCTAAGGGTCTTTAGATCTTTCATTCTTACAAACAAACAACACAGAAAATCTAATTCGTATTTGTAAATATGAATTATATCCTTACGACACAATGATATTTTTGAAAAAAATATATTCTTTTGATGTTATTACCATCATTTGTTACTTATATTTGTGAATAGAATAGCTGTGAAATTGTTATTTAATGACGTTACATTGTCTATTATTAATTTCAGTTTTCTTCTCGCAAAGAGATGAGTCAGTACTTAGAGAGCAGAAAACATGAGTTGTTATTCTCGAACTTAAAATATAACGAGAGCGTCGGTGGCGCAACGGCAAGGGCCGCTACCTCTAATCGGGGAGGTCGTGGTTCGAGTCCTGCCACGTACCTAATGTTTTTCCGAATTTTTATCTCATATATACGTTTAGGTATCTGACGCTCTTACGGTGAACGAAAACATCGTAAGGAAACCTGCACACATCTGCGAAGAAACTCGAAGGTCGTGTGTGAAGTTGACCAACCCACAATGGGCCCGCGTGGTCGACTAAGGCCCGATCGTCCTAATTCAGGGTAGGCTAGAGCCCCTCGGTGGGGACGTATATATGAGCTGATATGATAAAAATATAACAATAGGCTATATGATTGCCAGTCAATTGAATTACTTTTATCATCTGTCAAAAACGAAGCTTTGTTCTAAAAATGTATGAAATAGGAACACGTGACGTCACAGTTTTTCAGCTTCATTGATGTACTAATTTTGTGTTTCGCTCAGTTAATAAAAATGAAAAACGCAATCCAAAACAAAAGGAGTAAGATGTTTGAAATTTTAATGGGAGGACAATTTAGGGAATAACATTCCATTTTTTTTTAACTTATTTTTGATCCAGTCAATATAACAGTAGGCCAGTTGACTGCTAATCAATTGAGATACTTTTTATCATCTATCAAAAACGAAACTTTGTTCTAAAAATGTATGAATAATTTTGAACAAAAAAAAACGACTTCAAACAGGAAACTAAGGTTCATCTCGATTTCTATGGGATGCCATCATCAGATCCTGGTTTCTTATCATGATACCTTCCTTAGGATATCTCCTTTCCAACATATATAATAGAAAAAATATACGGTCGAATTGAGAAACCTCCTCCTTTTTTTAAAGTCGGTTTAAAAGGCACACTTTTTCAGCGTCCTTGATGTACTAATTTTGTGATTTCGTTTAATTAATAAAAATTAAAGACGCAGTCCAAGACCAAATGAGTAAGATGTTGGAAATTTCAATGGAAGGGCAATTTAGGGAAGAGCATTTCTATTTTTTAATAATTTATTTTTGATGCAGTTAATATTGCAGTAGGCCAGTTGACTGCTAGTCAATTCAGTTTCTTTTTATCATCTGTCAAAAAATAAATTTTGGAAAAAAAAAATATAAAATAGGAACGCGTGACATCATACTTTTTCAGCGTCATTGATGTACTAATTTTGTAAATTTTGTGCAATTCATAAAAATGAAGGCGGTATTGTTACAAATTTTCTTTAGAATGTGATAGAAAAACCCAAGTTTAAAAAAAAACTTATTGTTGATGATGTTCCTTAAAGTCAAAAGCTATTAGAAACACGATTGAGCAGTTTTCACTCGATATAAAAACATCCTAAAGATAGGTCTACACCGTTATTGTTAACTCTAGTTATGACTAATATTTTGAAATATAAATTTAAAAAAATATGTAACATTATTTTTTTATGATAGTACAAAGTGAGTAATGTTATTATTTTTTATACCTTCATTGTAGTTTTTGATTTAAACGAAAAACCATAGCAAAATTTAATTTACAAATGTTATTTACTTTACTCTTTACACGTATAGAAAAAGACAGAGATAACTGTTCCAATCAATACCTCACCTTAAGTTTACTTAACAGATATCAGTTTTAGGTCGTAATCAACCTTTGTGCATGTGTGTGTGGGTATACTTTTCATGATAAGACAAGACTTTAATGGGAAGACTTTCAATGCTGATGGTGAACATCAGAAGACGTCCTCTGTTGGACATAGGCCTACCCCGATTTGGGGATTTTATTTTATTTTTTTATTTAAATTTATTTTACAGACAATAAGATCAACGTATGTTAGTAAACAAATAAGCTTAACCTATGTTAGTAACTTATAATTAAGAGAGGTTTAGTACGATTGATCAACGTCCACACTAGTGGACAGTCGAAACTATGACCGCAAGATTGTGTTGGGGCTCTCGCGCAACATGCGAAGTAGCGAGGCAGATTTTTTTACGCGTCGAATTTATACTTCAAAATATTAGTCATAACTAGAGTTGAAAGTAACGGTGTAGACCTATCTTTGGGATTTTTTCTATCGAGCCAAACTGCTCAATCGTGTTTCTAATAGATTTTAACTTTAAAGGACATCATCAACAATAAGGGATTTTTTTTTCAACTTTGTGTTTTCTATCGTTTAGGAGTAATTGACTTAAAAAAATAACGAAAATCTGTAATATTACCGCCTTAAGTTCCTACTAATAATTTCTAAGAAAAATTGGTTTCAAACATTAATTACAGAGAATCTGATTATTGTGACATTTCTTGTTATGTCCCTTTACCCTTCATAAATATGTCATATGTCCCTAATAGACAGGACCATAGACCCCTCCTGCCCCAACTGCGGAGAACCGGAGACCAGCCAGCACTACTCGTATTTGGCTGAGTGTGTACTCTACAGCAGGCTAAGGTGGGGGACGTTTGGCGCCGATAGGATCAGGGAAGAGTAACTATGCGACCTGAAAATCAGTCACATAGCGGAGTATTGCAGAAGGAGCTCAAGGTTTGAGGGGGGGACTGCACCGGGGTCACAGTAACCATTGTACCACCATGGGAATAGGGTGTAGTGAGTCCACCTAGAGACCTGAACACCCGCCTGTACCCCCGCAGGCGTCCCACACAATAATAAAAAAAACGTGTGGCACTCGGGGACTGCCGCGGTAAAGCTATTGCATAGCATTTTTTTTATCAACTTATGCAATTATATTTTTTATTTATGCAGTATTTACCAGTACCATATAGTCCTTGGGGCGCGGGATGTTTATGTAATAAATTAACACTAAGAAAGTTACACCAGTAAAATTTACCAAGTCCTTTTAGTACCGCAAATCGCTAATAGATGGCACTGTAAGTTTTTAGAATGCGGTAACGTTACGTTACGCTCGGCCGAGCTACATGGTAGGCGGTGTTAGGTTTTATTTTCGTTACGGAATTTCTTGATTCGGTCGCCGCGCTCAAAGCCCGCGATAAAAGCTATGCAATAGCTTATTATTTACCCTTCACCTACTCTGCTTGATTGCCTAAAGTCAGTGTAAGTAGTATTCGGCCCATATAAGCAAAGAGCCAATTAAATCAATCGGCCGGTTCAATGAGAGAAATTACTTGTACAATCTGTGGAGAACAAGGCGACGATTGTGAGTGGAACACAATGGATGGCCGGTCGTGGTTTTTAAATGGATGTAACAATTAATTCACACAATTAGGTGAGCGTCGCCCGCATTTCGACAGCTTCGCCGAGTTACGAAGGAACAGAGTCATATTAGGCAATGAAAGAATATTAGATTTTTAGCAAAAATAAGACATATGAGACATTTATTGATTCCTTGTCACCAAACACACATACTAAAAATAAAAATGAAAAATTAAAGGTTATTATTCATTTGACTTGCCCGTATACGAAGCTTATAGTTATATGAGATAGCAGTCACCTGTTCCTGCCTCTATTTATTTATTTTATATATAAATTTGAGTATTGTTTTTAAATTAATTAATAAAAAAATGTTAATTCAAAATTATTTTTTAAATTAATTAAAAAAAATATCTTTATTTAAAATTGAAATGTATTAAATAATATTGGAAATAAATTAAAAATAATAAAAAAATAAAACGATATTATTATTTAATTAAATTTATTTTATGTACTTATAATTTTTTTTATTATTTTTGAATTAATTTAAAAAATAATTTATTTAAAATTATTGTTTGCTTTAATTTACAAAATAATTTATTTAAAATTGAAATATATAGAAAATTTTAAAAATTGAGAAAATAAAAATAGTTACTATCTTTTGCCCGCAGCTTCGTCCGTGTGAAAATCGTTTTTATAACTATCTTTGAAGGTGAGCTGTGCGCGTGGTCCGCGAGCGTGGACATGTGTTTTCTCCAGATCCCTCGGAAACTATATCTCTGGTCTACTCTGATTAGCAGTCTATGTCAATTCCCATCCCGTCAAGCAAAAAAATACTATACAAAAAATCACTTCAATCCGTTGCTCCGTTTTTCCCCAGATCCCTCGGGGACCATGTTAGGTTTTGCTAATTAGTAATTATTTCATGTCCCACCCACTCAACCATCTCTGTGCAAAAAATCACAATAATCCATTGTTACGTTGCGAATTTAAAGACATTAACCGGAAAAAAGGTTTTTTTTAGGTCCCTCAGGAATCGCATCAGACTATATGCCATTTTCACGGTATAAGAAGTAGCCTATGTCCTTCCCAGTGACACAGGCTACCAACATGCCAAATTTCATCAAGGTTGGTCGTGGTGTTGAAGCGTGAAAACGTAACAAACAAACACATTTTCACATTTATAATATTATAGTAAGGATATCTGGCTTAAAAAAACTCAAATCAGATCAAAACACAGCAAACTTAATGATATATAGCTCTTACTAAAATTACAATTCTTTAGTGTTTGAGTCTATGCTGTTTTACTGCACCTAAATAGTCTGTGATTTTTTTTAAATGATTTTTTTCTTTGATTAATTAAACACAAATTAAATACATAATATAAATGCATTAAGAGTAGGCTGACCGGGCAGCACTAGCGGCAACCTAATATTAAATCTTATGTAATCAATTTTACAGTTGAATTTCGCGTGTGTATCTTAGCGTGACCTACGTTTTTTATATAGGGCGTAAATGCACATTTTCATTTATTCAGAAGTTAGTAAACATTGTAGAAAAATTTCGTCTAAGCCGTTTTATCCATACCTTTAATCTCTTGCTGTCGCTATTAATTTCATGCACCTAACTTATATAATGTGGATGAAAAATCCAAAAATCTCTCGAAATTACATATTTTTACAATACACAAAGTATGGAGCGAAAACTCATTAAGCCTGTTTTTGTCTTAGGCATAATAATATTATAGAAAAGAGTTCAAAGAATCAGCTTCATCTAGTCAATTATTCTACACTTTGGTGGTTAGGTGTGCGGCCAATGTTAAGGCTCCTTGGTCCTTTAAAAATAAGCAACTCGATTTACGATGTTTCAAATATTGAACGAAATAGCTTGGTAATAAAGATCTCGTCAGCTCGTACTGCAACGTGGCTGTTACGTCAATCGCTACGGACGTATAGTGCGAAAATTGTGGTTTTTTAATTCATCATACATAAAATAAGAAGAATTTCCAAAAAGTTAGAAAACACTATCATTTTATGTTGTTTTGTTAATAATTTCATAAATTATCATAATGTTTCAATTAAAATTGCAACAGTTCTATAGTTACAACTAGGAAAAAAGGGTGCATAAGGTTATTTGTTTTCTTTAGTAATAGAATTCGAGGAAATCAGAATCACTCTCCATATCTTGTAAATTACAAAAAAAAAAACCGGTAAATCCTGAATTGAAGTAAAAAGTGCTTACAAAGTTGGTCATTGGCGGTGGTATAAGCCTTAAAGCTTCCGGTGACGCTGTGTTGAGGTCGTCCAGTGTGCAGAAGTTCGGGCACAGTGGACATTCCAGCAGGTGTTCCATGGTCTGGACGGGCTCGCCACAGTCGCACTGCTCACGATCAGGGTCCCTGTACCCCCACCAGCACAAGTTGGATCTGCAGCGGCTTACTCGGGTAAAGAGTCTCTTGAGAGAACTCCATATGTTTCCATTGCTGGTCGTGCCCAGGAAAAAAGAAAAAGAATGAGCTGTTAAGTTTTCACTTACAGCAAGCTTCCGGACGACTCAATATATTCTAGCAAAAAGGCGCAAAATTTGATTGCCTGGTCTGAAAGACCTCAATCTAAAAATTACAATAGAACTTCCTATAAGAAAATCAATTAACATCTTAATACCAAAGTATACCTATACATATAAGTATTATCATACAGTATGGACACTCCCTGCAACTCTCTAGATTCCGACCACACCCCCTCGTCTCCCAGGTTGATACAGATTGGTTTAAGTTTGGTTATTGAACGTATAGAATTTCGCCGTGATTTCATTTGTTTCGTCATTTGTTTTTAGAAATGTCATTTCTCGCCCGCTCTTTGAAGTGTCCGGGGTGTGTCAATACTATAGCATTCACAGCTCTATGGTCAGTTGCTATAAGCAACTGTCATTGTTAGTTAACACGCTTTATCGTGCCATTGTCGTGATTAAAATTTTAATAACTGACCCGCACTAAATCACAGTTTACTGTATTTGTTTTGGTTATAAAGTTTAATCTGTGGTTTGCTCGTAAGAATGTGGATCCTAGTGGACTGCCAGATTAGGTTAGCTTCATCATCATCATATCAGTCGAAGGACGTCCACTGCTGGACTTCGCATCCAGCGGCTTCCCGTGACCTTCACCAGGTCGTCGGTCCACCGAGTGGGAGGCCTGCCTACACTACGCTAAGTTAGCTTAAATGTCTTTTTTTAGGGTTTTGTACATCCGACAAAAAAATTAAACCTTATAAGGTCACATTTGTGTCTATATGTCTGTCTATCATACCCAATGCTTTCCGAGATTAAGTACTGGACAAAAAAAAAAGAATATAGCTTAGAAGACATTAAAGAAAATGTACGATAATTGAGCATTCCTCCCCCCCCCCCCCCTATCTCAGAAACTACTAAACAAAAAAAAATGAAAATAAAATGGAATATATTGCCTCTCTCATAGTTTACAGGAAAACCTAAACAAAAGTCCTTAAAAATTAACGCTCGTACGGAAAACGGAATGATACTTAACCCTCTCCACGCAAGTCTTTCTCGCACTATGCCGATTTTCAACTGACTGCCAAAAAAGAGAAGGTTCTCAATTCGACTGTATTTTTTTATGTTTTTTTACATCAAAAATTTCGACTGAGTAAACCGATTTTATGATTCTTTTTTTATTTCAAAGCTGGTGCTTCCCGTGCGGTCCTTTATAAATTTTATCAAAATCGGTGTAGTACGTAATTAGAAAATTAACAAAAACCAAAAATAATAATGCAAAATTGTACTAAGTTATTGCGATGGAAGTCGGTTTTTTAACGTGTTTAGCGTTTTAAATAATTTTGAGTTACGCACTAACCAAAACGCTGAATAAAATATTTGTTAAGATTAAAGTGCATAGATGGATGTATGTCGCCAGGCCAGACAGGTGCTACCATCGCCTAACGCTGGCCTGACTAGGAAGCTCCTGAAACTCGGGAGGCTCCAGCTCCGTAAGGTTACAGTGACCATTACTTTAGCAAACATATTTTTACCCATGGGATTACAGACAGCCCGCTGTGCCGCGCGTGCATGGCGGCCGAGGAGACAGCCGCTCACATCCTCCTGGACAGCAGAGAGGTGGCGGCGTACAGGGCCGAGCATCTCGGAGACCTGAGGACAATCCTGGAAATCGTCGGCAACCTGCGGGGGCTACTGGGCTTCCTGGAGGAGCTGGGCTGGCAGTGATGCCGGCCAACCACACAAAAGGGGCGCATCAGACGCCTGGTTGCGGAAATCAGCCCGTCCTTACAATACAATTACAAGTGCATAGATTTTAGGTCTCTTCTTAAGTGGCGTTAAGTCTATCGACTGATTTATCATTTTACTTCTTTTAAAATATCAGCGAGGTGTCATAATACTACGTGTGTAATCATACGTGTGTTATAAGTATAATATACGCCTAAATAGACTTCAAGTAACGCAATATTGAGAATAAACTTAACTCCTGCGGAGAATAAACCTTCTCGCCCGCCGGAGCGTATATCTTTTTAGTTTAAGTTATTTTAAAAGATTTCTTAAAGTACACTACGTGTTTAGTAAAACGTTGGCTCAACAGAAAGGGAGAAGAAACGGGAATATTTTTTATATTCACAATTGGTATGCACATTATTCACAATTGAGAACTTCAGCGTCAATAACCTTTACTCAACCTTGTAGTTTTTGAATGATTTTTTTTTTATATACCACATTTTGACATGTGGACCTCAATAACATTATTTTAAGGACTGAATTTAACAACTTGCATATTTTTATCTCCAATATTGTATAAATGTAACTGACTTGACACCAAAAATAACAACAAAAATTAATATGTATGAGTTGACAAGATATCGGGACACGAATAAATAATTTAATGATCTGATATTGAAATTGAAATTTAAAAAAAAAAACTAAAAGCGTCCCAATTCTTCAAACTATTTTTAAAAAATCTAGCTTGTACACTTTTTGACCGTATGCTGCATGTAGTAAAAACATGTAGATAACTTGTAGTAATCATGGTCTAAAAAAACTGGTCTTCTCTTCCCAGAGTGACACAAGCCTACGTCACAATAACATTGCCACTTTATTTCAACATAACATGTTACACGGGTAAATTATATCTATGGTTACATAGTTAAAATATTTCTTTGTAATTTTATAATTTTCATTTACCTATATGTATATTATCTTAAATTTTACAACAACACGTCATTTTTAATTATTCGTTAGATATCTTCCGATTCACGAAAGACATTTCAGACGTTCGGGTAATTCTGTTTACACTAATGGTAACACAGGATAGCGCTGACGTAGGACTGTGGTCCGCGAGTCTCGAAAGAGAGTACCAGGTGGAGTATATTATTGTACCATGGTAGTAATGAACCCCTGTATCAATCAATTTTGACGAAGATGTTCTTTTTGAAAAGAGTGCTAGGTAAACAAACATAGGTGGCTAAAACGTTTATAATTTTTGATGTGTAACATCTTTGCTCTCGCTTTCCTGCAATTTGTAGGAGTGATTTCGTGAAATGGGACGGAAATGTGTCCCATTGTAACAGGAAGTCGCGTTTTTTCAGGCTTTAAAAGCGCGGAAAAGGCAAAGGTATCTATGACCATACAGCCTAGTCTGCCGTATCTTTGCCGTCCTTTTTTCAGGCTTTAAAAGCGCGAAAAAAGGGGAAACTTTTATAAAGTATTTTGTCACATGTTACACATCATATGCGAGTACTGTAGGTCTCGCTCGAATTTTTTTTATTTTACAATAGGGGATCGGACTGCATCAAAAATAAAATTTGAAATATGATTTCCTAAATTGCTTTCTTCTGAAAGTTTTAAAAAAACTTTACTTGTTTTGTCTTTCCATCACGTCTTCAATTTTTAATTGATCATATTCACAAAATAAGTTCGTCAATGATGCTTAAAATCTATGATGTCACTTGTGGGTATTTCAAACATTTTTAGAACAAAATTTCGTTTTTGACAGATAATAAAAAGTAACTCAAATGACTAGCAGTCCGATCCCCTATTTGGTAAGCCCTTGGCATCATCTCACCTGATGGTAAGTGACGATGATGCCGAAGTTGGAAGCGGGCTTACCAAGTTTCCCCAACGCAATGGGGAACTGGCTATCTTATCTTCAAGCCGGACATCATGGTGTTTGGCGGCAAGGCTTAGATAAGGTGGTGGTAGCTAGCCAGGCGGGCTTAGAAAACGCACTGTTCACACTAAAAAAACCAAGTCTTACAAAGTTAGAATCCGCCGGGAATCGAACCCGCGACCTCCTGATATGAAACTTATGGACTTAATTATTACGCCACGGAGGTAGTTAAATGTGTTCTTCTGCAATGTGCGTGCTAGATCCCTTCAACATAGTATATATGTACTCGTATATACAGGGTGTAACAAAATTGGTGTAGAACCCGTTAACTGGGGGTACTACCCATCATACTGAACAACTTTCCCCAAGGAACCCATAGTCAATTCTCAAAAAAAATTTGGACCCTCCATACTAAAATGCGGGAAGTTCGGGAAGCTTCGCAATATCTTTACGTCCCAGATACCGCAGTGTCTTAAGACCAAGGTCTTCGACCAGTGTGTGTTGCCAGTGATGACATACGGAACTGAGACATGGTCGCTTACTATGGGCCTTATAAGAAGGCTCAAGGTCACCCAAAGGGCAATGGAGCCTGCTATCCTCGGTGTATCTCTACGTGATAAAATCAGAAATGAGGAGATCCGTAGGAGAACCAAAGTAACCGACATAAGAAAGCTCTCAGAATTGCTAAACTTAAGTGGCAGTGGGCGGGGCACATTGCTCGTAGAACAGATGGCCGTTGGGGCAGTAAAGTTCTCGAGTGGCGACCACGCACCAGAAAGCGTAGTGTAGGCAGGCCTCCCACTCGGTGGACCGATGACCTGGTGAAGGTCGCGGGAAGCCGCTGGATGTAGCCAGCGCAGAATCGGTCGTCGAGGAGATCCTTGGGGGAGGCCTATATCCAGCAGTGGACGTCCTTCGGCTGATATGAAGATAATGATACTAAAATGCACTAAATTGGTCGATCAGCTGATCGATTTGTATGAAGAAAAAAATTTTTTTTTTGCGATTTCAGCAAAGTCATAAAACAGTAGTTGTTCAGTATGCTGAGTAGAAGCCCCAGTTAACGGGACCTACACCAACTTTGTTACACCCTGTATAAGTGCCTTGAGTAAAGTCAAGTTCAAGGCTTTGATGACAAAAGTAACCTTATTCCATTCAGATTTAACGTGGTACTTGAATTAATTAAGGATGACGACCTCGTCTCTTCTCTAATTAGGTTAAACCAATCAAGTACTTTACTAATTAGTAGTCTTAATAAAGCGTTTCGTCTCCAAGAGTCAGTTTCCGAGTTCACTGACTTTTAAATGAGATTTTTTTCGATTTTTATTGATGTGTTCTTTGGTAAAAGTCTCCGTTTGTACATGAGTTATGATAAAAACACCAGCAAAAAACAACGGTGAATTAAATGGTTCTGAACTCTAGGTATTTGTCGTAAAGTGATTTCCCTATGTTTTGACTTTTGATAGTAAATAGGCTTAAAATGTTATGAGCAACTAGATTTATATTATGCTCTTTATGACTCATGAAACAAAGGTGAGTCCAAAAAATCGATCTGATTGCAAGAATAAATCACCAAGGAGTTGTCAACACTTTCGATTAATGGCGCCAGAGCAGCAAGGTCGTTCTCAAATAATGCTGGCCAGTTATAAAAGTATTCTTATCCTAAAGTGTGTTTGAAAATAGAATACGCCTCATTATAAAGTTTCCACGTTCCGTTAAAAAATAGGAATGGAGTCATCTGTAACGGTTATACGGAATCGGTTCCGTGGTTTTATGTAGGTTGTTATTATCTGTGACTTAAGATTTTGATAAGTTAACTCAAAAAAGATTAATTCAATTAAAGAGACAGAATAAATAGATAAGAATTCGCAAAAAAACAGTCATTATTCCTTCTCATTTTTTGACTGACTTGAATTTTTAGAATTTTGGTATGAAAATATTTTTAGTAACGTTCACTACTACGATAAAAATCTTAGTTTTCAAAATAAACAACTAAAATCTCAAATACTGAAACTATACCTAAAATTCATGAACTAAGCCATAGGAATGTATCTACAACTGTTAACTGATATTTTGCTATGTGTATGTATGTATGTTAGTACATTATTTTGTATGTATGTATTTTTGTTTAGTATTTAAATAAGTTTATAAACTAGTTTTTTTTACTTTTAGTTATAGCACTTCTATTAGTTATAATAATAAGTAAGATCGTTTAAAAGTTGAATTTGCTGCCATCCTGTACTAGTTTACCTGTCTTTAAATCCCTAACTTAAGGTTGCCTAGTAGAAATCGCTCAAAGCGATAAGGCTGCCTTTGCACTCTACATATATTACAAATTATAAGTCCTGTATTGTTTTTTGGCGTGCAATAAAGTATATTTACTTACTTACTTATTACATGGATGTTAGGCAAGTACATGAATCAAGAACAGCGCCAAAAACATACAAAACAGCACGCCCTTTCAGACTGCAACAAAATTATGCTTACAATATAACAAACACTAACTTTGCTATTGAGAGAGCCGACAAAAGCTCCGCGGAACCGCCGCCCGCGCACGCATCGCTACGCCCGCCCAAGCGCGCGAAAATCACGAAAACACCGCCGCGATTACAACAACGTGTTCCTTTCACAAAATTAAGAAATAAAAAATTCCGTTCAAAAAAGTTTTTATGTCAGTGAATAAGTTTTTGTTCGAAATTGAAATCTCAATTTTTTAATTCAACTGAAGTTAAGATTCTTAAGCCTATACAGCCAAGACCGACGGTTTTTGAAGTAAACTTGTGTGTTGTTGAAGTGACAGGCTGACACCGGTCAGTTACCTGACAAATGTTTGTTCGTCAATATTGAAGGTTCTACATCTTGAAGCTCAAAGGGACTGGTGACGTGGACAACGAAGACAGGTTTGTTTAACCATCACGTGTGATTGTAATGAGTGAAGTAGAATAAATCTTGATCTCTGGTTAGATTTTTTTCTGATCATATCTGTTTTTTACAAGCTTTGTTCTACTTCTCGATGAGTTTATTTATTTTATAGTTTATTAGTACGATTAAAATCTTGTTAACCACTTTAGAGTGAGGGGTTCAGTTGAGCTGAAAGGCATGAAAGCATAGATCCCTCTGGTATGATAATGAGGTGAAGTCAAAGTATATATATATATATATATATATATATATATATATTAGTTCTAACATACAGTATGGGCAATCCCTGCCGCTCTCTAGATTGCGACCTTAACCCCTCGTCACCCAGATTGATACAGATTGGTTACAGTTTGGTTCTCGAACGTATGGGATTTCGCCGTGATTTTGTTTGCTCCGTCATTTGTTTTTATAAATGTCATTTCACGACCATTTGGTATGGTCGAGTCAAAGGAAGCAGGATCGTCTTTTGTTTTCAATGGAATCGTAGGAAGTACTGTGTTCGACATCTTTGAATTTGAAAACGTGCATTAACGAGTATGTTTACATTTGGCACACTGAACATTTGGCATTTTGAGCATAAAAAGTATTTTTAATTATAATCTTGCTAATTTTTAGGTTTTTCGATGTTTGTTAGTATTTTACTTTCCGGGAAGTTGTAGTTTGAGTCCTGCCACGTATACCAATGTGTTTTAGAATTTCGATCTCATATGTACGTTTATCCGACGCTCTTACGGTGAAGGAAAACATCGTGAGGCAACCTGCACACACCTGCGAAGAAACTCGAAGGTTGTGTGTAAGTCAACCAACCCGCACTGGGCCCGCGTGGTCGACTAAGGCCCGATCGCTCTAATTCAAGGTAGGCTCGAGCCCCTCGGTGGGGACGTATATGAGCTAATATGATGATTTATTAAACCTTAATATGTAATCTTCCGCGCCTGACTGACAGCCACGGGCACCAACAGAATATAGCGGCGCTTCGCTTTCAAGCCTAGCATATGCTGAGTTGGGGCCCTGTAGTTGCAGTGGCACCTCATGAATACATGTTTTTTATCTTTATTTCATCGTATCAGCCGACGGACGTCCACTGCTGGACTATTTCCATGACGACCGGTTCTGCGCTGCCCGCATCCAGCAGCTTCCCGCAACCTTCACCAGGTCATCGTTCAACCGAGTGGGAGGCCTCCTACGCTACGTTTTCCAGTGTGCGGTCGTCACTCGAGAACTTTACTGCCCCAACGGCTATCTGTTCTATGAGCTATGTGCCCCGCCCACTGCCACTTAAGTTTAGCAATTCTGAGAGTATTTTTATTCTGAGAGATTATCTTTATTTACCTAAGCTTCACCCGCGTGGACAACGACGTTTCTATGACTTTTCGAGGGTGCGCAGTGCTCAAAAAGTAGCCTGAAAAAAGTGGCCTGTGTGTTAATCCAGATCCCAATCTGTCTACCTACCAAATTTCAGCCAGATCCGTTCAGTAGTTTTTGCGTGAAGAAGTAACAAACATACACACTCACAAACTTTTGCCTTTATAATATTAGTGTGATTTTGGTGTGGTGTTGCTGGAACCAATAAACGTATATTCTTCTTTTTAGGATAAAAAAAAAACTTTGTACTAATTACCTAACATGCAAAATAAAAACCTAGTACTTTAACGACCAACAAAATACAATTGGAATAGAGAATGCATTTAACAACATTATCACTAAAGCTGGTTTCACACTTCCAATTTTCCTCGAAATTCCTTAGCTAATGAGGTTCAACACCACCGCGCCGTCCGAGGCTCCGTCGGCAAACAGCTTTGTGTGTCCAGCGGAGTCCAGTAGCCGCTCGCTGTTTGCTGTCGACCTGTTAATTAATAACTCGGCGCGCACTATGTACACAGCCTTATTACAGGTAAAATCTCACAAGTCACGAGTCCAGACCGGCTTGTACAGTGGCCAGCACTTCAAGCTGGACACTTTGGACTTTGTACCGTTCTAATGCCTTATGAGTATGGGTCAGAATTGCACTACGAGTGTCTAGCTTGATGTGCTGGCTTCTGTACCTACCAGTTCACTGATTCGGAGTTTTCTAATCACACGCTTAATGGCTTTGTATGGGATTCTTAGAAGACATACCTAGGTGAATAGAGTTTTTTTTTGTGTTAAAATGAAGAAGTATTCTTCACTAGCTGTTTCCCGCGGCTTCACCCGCGTAGACAACGTTTCTATGACTTTTCGAGGGTGTGACTCGCGAGCGTGAAAAAAGTAGCCTATGTGTTCACCCAGGTCCTAATCTGTCTACCTACCACATTTCAGCTAGATTCTTTAAGTAGTTTTTGCGTTAAGAAGTAACAAACATACACACTCACAAACTTTTGCCTTTATAATATTAGTGTGATTGCGTTTCGTTTTAAAATAATACATACGATCCATATACAGGATGTAACAAAATTGGGGTACGTCCAGTTAACTGGTGGTTGTACTCATCATACTGAACAATATTCTCCAAGGAAAGCATAGTCATTTCTCAAAAAAATTGGACTCTTTATACAAAAATTTTCAAAACTGTTCGATCAGCTGATCGATTTGTGTGAAGAATAAATTTTTTTTGCGATTTCAGCAAAGTCGTAGAACAAAAGTTGTTCAATATGATGAGTAGAAGCCCCAGTTAACGGGACCTACACCAATTTTGTTACACCTGTATAAATCTGTTAATTTACAAAAAATATATAAAAATGTCTAACTACAAATAACAATTCACAAGAAGCCGTGAACGGGAGCATTTCAATTTCATATTTATTAATAAATTAAACTAATTATAAGTCATCCTGTTAGACAATTATGCAAAAACTGACCAAATATTCGGTTGCGTTATGGAGGAACGCTCATTAGTAGTTGGAATAGCGAGTTTTTTGGACCAGGATCCCCCCCCCCTGCCGGAGCACCAAAGTTGGAAGTTGGAATCCGCCAATTCCAACTTTGATGCTCCGGCAAGGGGGTGGGATCCTGGTCCAGAAAACTCGCTATTCCTACTACTAATGAGCGTTCCTCCATAACGCAACCGAATATTTGGTCAGTTTTTGCATAATTGTCATGAGTACAACTAGTACTTTCATTTTATATCTTACTCAGGCATTTCCCTTATCGTTTTTTTTTGATCACGATAACTAGTTTTTCAAGCGCTATAAGGAAGGGTGTGGAAGGGTTTTTTAACTTTTATACTCTTTTATTTATTATTATTCACAAATATAAAATTAGAGCCTCTCTGCTCACTTGGCACGAGGCGAAGTGGCAGGAGCACCTCCAGCGGAAGCACAGTCGGCTGGAATTCAGTGCGACGGGGAGAGAAAGCGTCGAACTATCCGGGCATTGTCGAGGAGGACTGCTTTCTGCATTGCTGCAATTATTGGTCTGCCTCGGAGTTCCAGCCGCCTTAGGTGACGTTCAAGGTCGGCTGGAATTAGTCCGTTCACGGATAGGACTACGGGGATGATTTCAGTGGATTCCACTTGCCACATATCAGTTATCTCGTGCGCCAGGTCCAAGTACTTGGTCCTTTTTTCGGCATCAGCCTGCACGAGGTTTTCGTCGTAAGGGATAGTGATATCCACCAAAAACACCCTTGACTGCGCCCGATCCATCAACACGATATCAGGCTTATTCGAAGGAATAGTCCTGTCCGTGATGATGGGTCGGTCCCAGTAGAGCTTGGCGCGGTCGTTCTCGAGAACCGGCTCCGGCGTGTATTTGTAATAAGGCAACCGCCGAGATATGAGGCCATACTTTAGAGCGATCTCTTGGTGTAGGATCCTGGCTGCTTGGTTGTGCCTGTGCAAATACTCAGTGTTGGCAAGCATAGAACAACCGGAGGTTATATGACGCAGGGTCTCCCCTGGTTGACGGCACAACGGACAAACGTCCAAGGTGCCGTCTTTTATTATAAACCTCCTATAGTTGTTCGTCTTGACCACCTGATCCTGTATTGCACAGACAAAACCCACGGTCTCTGCAAAAAGGTCTCCGAAGCGCAGCCAGTGCACGGAGGCCTTCTGATCTACGAAGGATCCACAAAGGGCCTTGAAGAACCTACCGTGCAGCTCTTTGTCTTTCCAGATGGCCTCTCGCTCGGTAGTGCTAAGTACAGCCGGCGCCTGCCAGTTCTCTTGGGCCATGGAAAGAGGAGTTAGTCCTTTATCACAAGCTATGACAACTCTATGCAACTCACTATCGACTTTTGTCAGGAAGTAACTTCGGAGGCTGCATATCTCGCGGTTGTGCATTTGTTTGGCACTTAGAAGGCCACGACCGCCACTCTTCCGCGGGATATACAGCCTCATCACTGACGACCTCGGGTGATGCATCCTATGGAGTGTCATAGTAGTGCGGACTTTTCGATCCAGGGCGTCTAGTTCGGTCTGCGACCATCTGAGTATGCCGAAGGTGTACAAAAGAACAGGCATGACCCAGGCATTGAATGCTCGTATCTTGTTAACGCCCGACAAATAGCTCTCAAGAACTTTTGTCAGGCGCTCAAAAAACACGTCACAAACCGCCCGTTTCACCCCTGCCTCGTGAACACCAATACTCTGCGACATACCCAGATACCGGTACGTTTCAGTTTCAGAGAGGGTGCGGATGTTCATGGAGTCGATTTCGACTCCATCCGAATGTACCACCCTACCCTTGTCCACATGAAGGATCGCGCACTTATCCACTCCAAGGTCCATGTTGATGGAACTGCTAAAATCACAAGTGATTTTCAACAGTTCCTCCAACCGTGTTGCATTTGGAGCGAACAGTTTGAGATCATCCATGTAGAAAAGGTGGGTCATGCGTGAATCACCTCTCCGAAACTGAAATCCCGTCCCTGATTTCTCGAGCAGGAAGCTGAGCGGATTCAGGGACAGGCAAAACCAAAGTGGACTCAGACAGTCGCCCTGGAATATTCCCCTCTTAATCCAAATCCGGTCCTCCGCATTCGACAACCGCTGACCATGGAGACTAAGGATCGTACTCCATTGCCCCATACATGATCCGAGGAAGTTTCGAACTGTTTCATCTATCTTGTACAGTTCGAGGACCCTATTTAACCATGAATGGGGGACCGAGTCGAAAGCCTTCGTATAATCAATCCAGGCAGCGGAGAAATTGCGTCGATTGCGGTTCACCAATTTACCCACGACCGCATCAATCAGGAGTAGCTCCTTCGTACCGCGACTACCGCCCCGACAGCCATTCTGAGTTACCGCCATGATATCATTCGCCTCAATGAAGGCGTCAATTTTGGCCTTCAGAATGGATGTCAGTGTCTTGTAGGTGGTGGAAAGACACGTAATGGGGCGGTATTGACTAGGGTCAGCGGTATTATTCGACTTAGGAGCTAAATGAGTGATCCCAGTAGTCAAGAAGTTCGGGATCCGACGCTGCTCGAGTGCTTGCTGAAACTGGCTGGCCAAGGTCTCGTGACTCGCATGGAACCCCTTAAGCCAATAGTGGTGCAGTCCGTCACTCCCTGGAGTTTTCCAGTTCGGAGCTTTACGGACCGCTTGCAACACATCATCGGCACTAATGGCCACGGGGTTCATAGGTTCAATGCGAGCATACGCCTCCTCCAGCTCAGCCGTCCATTGCCCCTCGTTGTGTTGCACAGGCCGGGACCACAGGTTGCGCCAAAAGGCAACAATACCCGCATGATCCGGTCTCTCGCCTGTGTCCAACACAGCAGGTCGGTCCAGAGACTTGTAGAACTTCTTTTGATCACTCATCAGAGGGTTACCATTTATCCTCTCAACGTAAGTTTATCCATTTCCGTTATCGTTATCAGATTTGTCATGACCTCCTAGTCTACAGTCAATTCAAATTTTGAACTCTTCATACATAATATCAACCAAATGATTCACTAATTTTGTCCATTTTGGTATGGCAATGGAGCGTTCCTGCTTGACTGAATGAGAAACAAGAAGATCAGTAGAAGAACTGCCTCCGTGGCGTGAGTGGTTAGTCCATTCGCTTCACACCAGGAGGTCGCGGGTTCGATTCCGGTGGGGTCAACTTGTAACACTCGGTTTGGTTGGTGGTGAGGCATTTTCTAAGTCCGCCTGGCTAGCTACCACCGTCGACCGACCGGTTTCGAACACCATCAGTATGCCTGAATATTGTGTTGGAAACCGGTCCCTGACAAATTATAAACGCAGTTTTATTGGTTTCATGTAGAATTAGTGTAGATATATACCAATATGTATGATATAATGTTCCACCAAGATTCTACAATCAAAAGTATAAACTATCTTGAATATTTGTCAAAATTTTAGCCAACACCTGTTACGGTTCAAAAGATACAGCCCTGTCAAAACAGACAGACAACGTATAGGCACGCCCTGGACACTTCATACAACGGGCCAGAAATGACATTTCAAAAAAGGGATTAAGGAACAGACAAAATGGCGGTGAAATCCTATAAGTTCGACAACCAAACTGTATCCAATCTGTATCAATCTGGATGACGAGGGGGTGACGTCGCAATCTAGAGATAGGCAGAGAGTGTCCATACTGTATGTTAGTACTAATATATATACTTTGTTATAGGTTTACTACTGAACCAAAACTAGACCAAAATCATTACTAAGGCCACAGCTAAGGCAATGTTGGTATTTTATATCTACATGCTGATAATTTCTATACATTATTTAAATTAAACTCTAGGGAAGTATCATTCAGACTAATCCAGTCGCTTAAATTATTACAAAAAGAGCTAATGAAAGCTGAGGTTACGACCACGACATGCTAATCCATGTCGCATAATTACGGAGAATGATATTACGGGTCATTAATAAATGCGCAATGCAGCTCAAAGCCGCATTTAAATCCACACCTCACACCTATTACTCGCACTAATTTAAATACGAAATTCATGGCTACCCTCAATACAATGTTATTTATCATTACTGTGCCCATTTAGCCTCGCACCCCGAGCTCTATAATTACAGAAAAAAAATGTTACTCGAAGAAACGCGACGACGACTAATGGTCTGAAACTAAATTTTAATTAATGTCGCGTTTTATGAAATGAAAGTGATTACAGAAATAACACGACAGGTCGATTCGGTGTGTGTTGGAGTTGCTATGAACACCCCCGCGTCCACTACCCTACGACGATAGACGATTTACAACACAGTAATTATGTACAGTGCTTAGACGCCTTCGCTCAATCCACGGGTGTAATTTTGGAAATTAAAAACAGTAAGCTTCAATCGCACCGTAATATCTAAATGATGGATTAACCTAGCGTTTTGATGTGGATCGATTTATTTGGCCGGCAGCCAGTAATTATTCTTTATCGTCGTACGTGTGTTGAACACAATTAGTTATTGATTAGGCAGCAATTAAGCCCAATCGATTTTGTTTGTTGAAGTTGAAGAAAATTGTTTTAGTTCGACGTTTAATCGACGTCGTTTTAACTGTCTAATGGATTCTCGTCATTTGAGTTGACTGGACATACCCTTATTAATTGTGGGAAATGTTTATTTTTTTTCTATTTGGTCACACACATCAATAAATTAATCGTATTTGTCACTAGAAGCATCGGTGGCTCAACCGGTAACGACTTGGTCTTCCTAACCAGAGGTCCCGGGTTCCAATCCGGACCAATTAGTTTTCGAAACTTACGTACATATATTCACCGATTGCTTTAACGGTGAATGAAAATCATCGTGAGGAAACCTGCACACACCTGCGAAGAAACTCGACGGTTGTGTGTGAAGTTGACCAAGGCCCGATCGCCTTAATTCAGGGTAGGCTTGAGCCCCTCGGTGGGGACGTATATGAGCTGATATACCAAACATTTCCTTTGTCAGCTTGTCTACTGTTTTAGTTGGATTGCTTTCATACAAAATACTCACTTATGTCAGGATAGGTCAGGATAGAAAATTAGAAAAACCTTAATACAGCTTTCAAACGCTTGACCAGCCTGCATGGCAGGTCAAGTGTAATCCGTCAATGGTGCGCAATAAATTTCGATAAAACTCGCGCATTACAGGTCTAATTTTGATAATCTTTCAAAGTAGTGCAGAGCAGAGGTATAGAAGATAAAGCGCCACTAAAAGTCAGGAGAGGCGTTGTTAAAGCATAAGCCAAACAACTAAGGCAGGGCACGGCCGGAGTAATTGGCGCAGAGCTGCCTGAGGCGTCAGCAACACCTCTGTACGTATCAAACCGTTTTAATAATGAGCTGGCTTGAGATCGTGAAACAATAAATTGCGAACCTTGCAGGCTTCGTGCCCGAGACAGCTATCTGAGTCAAGCATTATGCATCTCGTGTACCCGAGAGTCAGATAGCGGGCTATCATCTGTGAGATTGATAGGAGAATAGCCCTACGGCTAGGCGGGATTTGGAGTGTTGTGAAAGGATAGACACTTATGCACTTGGGTTCATTAAAAATGAGAGAGAGAGAGAGAGCTGACATTACTTCCTGTTTCTAGTTTGCTGCCAAAGGATGAACACGTTTAAAAAGCCGGTCAAGTGCAAGTCAAACTCGCGCACTAAGGGTCCCGTACCAAAAACTAATTTTAATTTACAGCGCCATCTATAGATAAAGGTAAAAGGGAACTAATTGCTGTTGTCGTGTTACTACGAAAATCAACCATGTAGAAAGTACTACCAGATCCCACTAGGTGTCGCTAGTTTCTAAACAATCGGACTTTGGAAATTACATATTTCCTGTAAGAACGGAAGGATTTTAGATTTGGTCATAGTATTTCCTGTAATCTATGCATTTAACCTCATATAATGTGATTTTTTTAAAATTTTAGGCCTAGTAGTTTCGGAGATAAGGGGAGAGAATGGTAAATTTTTGTCAATTTTCTTAAATAAAGTCAAAACTATTTATTTTAAAATTATAAAAAAATATATATTTGAGATTCTTACAACAAGCCCTTTCACTTGATATTTATAACACTGTTTTTTATATTTTCTAATGTACCCCCAATAGTGGACCCATTTTAAAATTAATTAAATTACATTATGTGCTTCTTTAGGTCACCAAAATATGTACCAAAATTCAACTCAATCGATCCAGTAGTTTTGAGCAAATCGGCTGTGACAGACGGACGGACATACAGATACACGAGTGATCCTATAAGGGTTTCGTTTTTTTCCTTTTGCCTTACGGAACCCTAAAAACGACTTCAATCGCAACAACCGAGTGCAGTTTAGCTACTTTTCTATTTTTGTTAATTTTACTAATTCGATTTTGTTAAAATTCTAAACAGGTACTAATTCGATTTTGATAAAATTTATGTGGTGGGTACCACCCTGGAAGCATAACATATCAATTTTAAAAAATAGTCATTAAAATCAGCGAACAATCGGCGAAGATATCGCGTAACATACGTACAAAAAAAAAACCGGCCAATTGCGAGTCAGACTCACGCTCAGAGGGTTCCGTACCACCATACCTCTTCACACAACTATGTAAATATACTTATTCATCTATATATATAAAAACTAGCTGTCCCGGCGAACTACGTACCGCCTTACATTACATTACACTGCCCTACCCTACCCTACCCTACACTACACTACCCTACCCTAACCTACACTACCCTACCCTACATACACTACACTACACTACCCTACACTACCCTACACTACACTACCCTACACTACACTACCCTACCCTACCCTACACTACCCTACCCTACACTACCCTACCCTACCCTACATACACTACACTACACTACACTACCCTACACTACACTACCTAACCCTGCCCTACCCTACCCTACCCTACCCTACACTACCCTAACCTAAAAAAAAAATAGATGTTGGCCGATTCTCAGACCTACTCAATATGCTTACAAAATTTCATGAGAATCGGTCAAGCCGTTTCGGAGGAGTATGGGAACGAACATTGTGACACGAGAATTTTATATAGGTATATAAAAATGAATTGCTGTTCGTTAATCTCGCTAAAACTCGAGAACGGCTGGACCGATTTGGCTTATTTTGGTATTGAATTATTTGTGGAAGTCCAGAGAAGGTTTAAAATGTGAATAAATATGAAAATGCTCGGAATTAAATAAAAAAAAATCAAAAAATAAAATATCACTCAAAAAATAATTGGTTTTAGGGTAGGGTAGTGTAGGGTAGGGTAGGGGGTAGGGTTGGGTACTGTAGGTTAGGGTAGTGTAGTGTAAGGTGGAACGAAGTTCGCCGGGACAGCTAGTAATAAATATAAAAGACATCAACGTTTTTTTTGTTAGAGAAAAATGTTTTTTTTTTTTAATTCAGTCCGGACTCCTTAGCGGTTTTTATTATTTGTTGTTTTACTTCAGAAAAAAAAAAATGCCTGTATATATTACTGTTTTTACGATAGAGCAAAATCATAAATACCTTTAAAATAATCGAGATTTTTTGTATAAAACCCTTTATTTTTTTACTTTATCTGATTTTTATTGTATGTTATACACACTGCAGCCCGTTGACAGACAGATAGACAAAAAGACAGCGGAGGCTTAGTAATAGAGCCCCGTTGGTCAACCTTTGAGCAAAGTATATATATTAGTACTAACATACAGTATGGAGACTCCCTACCGCTCTCTAGATTGCGACCTCACCCCCTCGTCACCAAGATTGATACAGATCAGTTACAGTTTGGTTGTCGAACGTATAAGATTTTGCCGCCATTTTGTTTGTTCGGTCATTCCTTTTTTCAAATGTCATTTCTGGCCCGTTGTATGAAGTGTCCAGGGTGTGCTTTTGGTGTACGAATAGTAACATACAGTTGCAATAAGAACCTCCTACTTTTTTTTTAAGTCGGTTAAAAATAAAATATGCAGTACCCTGTGCTGTATAAGCAGAATACAAGCAAACCAAGGCGGCAACTGAGGAGGTCACGAACAAAAGGCGACATTTACACTTTTTTTTTTCAATATTCGAAAATGTGTTAAGTAATAATGTAGTATAATATTTTTAGGGAGAGTAACACTTTAGTTGGCCAATCATATGTGTTAAGTTATATTGTAATAGATCAATGATGGCCGATGGGGCAGTAAAGTTCTCGAGTGGCGATCGCGCACCGGAAAACGTAGCGTAGGCAGGCCTCCCACGCGGTGGACCGATGACCTGGTGAAGATCGCGGGGAGCCGATGGATGCGGGCAGCGCAGGACCGGTCGTCGTGGAAATCCTTGGGGGAGGCCTTTGTCCAGCAGTGAACGATTTGTGGCTGATATGATGATGAGATCAATAAATATGAGAAATATATAATTTTATAAGTTTTAAATGTCACCTTTTGATCCCACACAAAAAAAGAAATGAAAATGTTACCTTTTGTATAAAATACGACTATAAGATGCTATCTACTTATGAGATATGTCACTATTTGAACCAAATCGATTCAAAAATTATAAAAATCCATATATTTTTTTAGTCAGATTTAAATAAAAAAAGAATCGAGCCGGTTGCGTAAATGTAACCTTTTTTTTCTGACCTAAACTGATAATCAATTTTTGGTGCATATTCAAGGTATTGTTGTCTTTCTTCCAATAGAATATTCCTTCCAATCCTGAGAATATAGTAACATCTCACCTTATACCAAACTCATTTAAGTCAAAAGTTATCAAATTATACCACGATCTTATCAACAAAATGGACAACTTTCAGCGGAACTTTATCCTTAATTAAGAAAGTATGATTAACAGGAACAATCAGGAAAACAAAAGTCTTATCATCGGAAGCGGAGAGGGGAGGAACGTTCGAGAACATTGATCATAGGATTCATAACAAATAAAGAGAGAGGGAATTAATAAATTAGCCGCTGCCGAAATAGTGTGAGGAAAATAAAAACTAGCTACTGAATCCGGAAATACAGAGACAGCGTCGGTGGCTCATCCGGTAACGACTCGTTCCTCCTAACCAGAGGTGCCGGGTTCAAATCCGGGCGGCCAATGTACCAATGAGTTTTTCGAAACTTACGTACATATACTCAACGATTGCTTTAACGGTGAAGGAAAACATCGTGAGGAAACCTGCACACCCCTGCGAAGAAACTCGAAGGTTGTGTGTGAAGTCGACCAACCCGCACCGCATGGTCGACTAAGGCCCGATCGCCCTAATTCATGGTAGGCTCGAGCCCCTCGGTGGGGACGTATATGAGCTGATATGATGATGCCGACATAGTATGAGGAAAGTAAAAACTAGCTACTGAATCCGGAAATACAGAACAGGTTTAGTTGTTAGGAGAGGTTCATTAATTACGTAAGGGTCCTGAGACGGAGGGGCAGAAGGGAGGGATTGATTTTTTTTATTTTATTCAAAACGCTATTCATACGAAATAATTTACAAGGCGGACTGTGCGTCTTCCAATGAATCGAATAATAATTGATTTTTGATTGTTTACGGCAACATTCACGAGTACAGTGTCTCATTCACTCTAAACTACATAAAACTACGGTTATTTTCGTATATAAATCCCCAGATACACTTAATTTTATCAATCAAAACAATACAATAACTAATTAAATTAATTATCTTGTAAAAAATTAAAATCAATGATTTATGAAAATTTATGAGTATGAGTGTACCTGATCCGTTTCTAATAAAATATTTAGGAAAACAATCTAGTTTATCTAAACTAGAGGGGAACCCAAGAAATCTTGAATGTCATAACATAAGGGTAGGGGGGTTCAATAATGGCCTAAATCGTCCTTACTTGAGGTTTAAAAAAAATGATTTCCTTCATTTCTAACTATGCCTTGGAGAAAAGATAATTTTGCTCGTCACAGATACATTTTTACGCAAAGTGACGTTATGTAGAATAAAAGTTTTGTGTGCGTAGAAACAACAGCTCAGAGGTTTATGGTTAAAATTAATCCTAATTTTTTCTATATTGTGTTTACACAATACTATCACAGTAACAAAATAATATATTTTTTTTATAATTACTAGTAATAGCAAAGAGCCATAAAGGTGGGTACCTACTTATATTTATAAGTGCTGCCTGTGCGTTACTGCCACTCATTAGGGGTCACAAAGAAATTACCGAAAGTGTGACGGAATCTGATAATGTTGTTCTTAGAGGGCTCGATTAGAGCGTAGAAAATGGTAAAAATGGTTTTATCGTTGATGACTTGCCATCATTAAGTGTAATAACTGTAGTTACAAACGTAACTAAATGTCAAGTTTGAGTATATTTTTTATGAAGGAATTATGTGTTTTATGTTTTTTTTTTGGAACACATAAAAAAATTGTCATCATCATCATCATATCAGCCGAAAACGTCCACTGCTGGGCAAACGCCTCCCCTAAGGATTTCCACGACGACTGGTCCTGCGCTGCCCCCATCCATCGGCTTCCCGCGATCTTCACCAGATGGTCGGTCCACCGCGTGGGAGGCTACGTTTTCCGGTGCGCGGTCACCACTAGAGAACTTTACTACCCCAACAGCCACCTGTTCTACGAGCTATGTGCCTGCCAATTTTTTTTAATCTAATTGTATAATGATGATATAGCTACACAAACGGTATCAAAGCTCTACTCATTAAGAGGGTATATGAAGGAAAATGTTTGACCTCTTCACTTTTGCACGACTTGTAACTTGCCATCCCGTTAAGAAAAGACAACGAAAGCTGTAAAAGTGGAGATTTTATTGAATAAATCGAAAATGAAAAACTTGAAAAAAAAAACTATCCCTCAGTCACCCTTCAAAGTTACATAACTTTTTCAGTTTTAATGTTTATAATAGTTGTTATGTGAGTACACGATTGAATTTAGTGTAATTTTAGAGGAAGTACTATACGTTTTTTAAGGTTTTAAAACAAAAATATCGAGGAAATGATAAGCAATCATGTTTTCGCCTTTAGTCAGCCCTACGACAGATCTATTATTTTTTTTTAAACTAAGCAAAATTCGGATAAGTAATTTATTACATTTTTATTTTGCTTTTAACCCCCCCTTAACTCGCAGATTAATAATATATATTGTAACAGGTACAAATATTAGTTATTGTATTTTACATAACAGTTATATATATTAGCCACTAGTGCTGTAAGTTGCAAAGAGGATATAAAACTACTACGCTGTCCATCCAGTCCGGAGCGCTGTCTGAGTCTTTGTCTGAGTTTAGTTTTTGATTTGGCACTGTGTGCCTTTCGCTGTGGATATTATAATATTTAAGATCGATGGAATAAAACAATGTGAAGAGGATTCCACGACTTTTATTGGAGTAAATCCCTGAAGGTTACAACTTTCAGAAGCGGGGATAACACACCCACACTGGAATTTAAAGGTACGAATTATCAATTTTATATGTATTGCTGCAGTTCTATTCCTAATCATTTTTCTTTCAGTAAACAAACAGTTTAGAAAGTAGATTAGCCTTTTGTTGTACGACGCAATGGTGTCCGTACAGATGATATTGAAAAAAAATTATAAAAGAATTGAATAAAATTATTGCCACTGAATTTTGTTAATCACATTATCTTGGCCGTCACGTAAGACTTTTTTTGTCTTGAGTTTTTTTTCCCGGTTTGTTCTGCATTCTTAGTTTGCCCATAAGAAAATTTAAGTATTGTAGGTAAATTCTGATTATGACAAACTGTACCTTTACCTTATATTTGCGTGAGTTTATGTTTGAAGATTAAAATGTCAGCATAGGCACAGATTACTAAATAGTTACTACGGCTTAGGAGATATTTTGTCTCAATTGGATTTTTAGGCCACAGTATGAATTGCTGCCCGAATTAGAAAATGTGTGGTTACCTATTTTATGATAAAATATCTTACATAATTTAGTGATAAACTACCCTCGACTTAATTTTTATCACAAATTATTATTTTTGGGGCCATAATTATATTACATTAGATAGTAGGTAGGTAGGTACTTATTTTTATTGTTGAGTGTAATACTTTACAAAAGGTACATTTTTACTGCAAATATTTACTGTTGTTTAATGAAAAGAAATAGAGAAACGGTCACATCGTGTTATTCATTACATTTTACATTTTGGTTACTAACGTTTATAGGTCGATGTTATTAACACTTATTATTGTTTTTTTGTTTCGAGTTTAAATGGACTCCGGTGATGAAGTGGATGTAGTGGCACAGCTGCAGCCGCAATAGAAACCAATTTCCTACGATTCGTCGGGAAAGATACTTAACCAGATAACAACACACAACGCCGTAGCCAAATTGACGTCATATTTGAGATGGTAGCCGGCTTATTCTCGAATCACTTAAAGTCTGTTTCAAAGCTTGCTATCTTCTATTTTATAGAAGATGAACTGGAGTAGAAATGGAGGCTAGAGCAATGGTAAGTTAACTACAAAAGAACGAGTCAGGGAACTTAAAGAGGAAACCCGTAAACAAAGCCATGACATTTCTCCAGGCAAAGCAGGTATGACTCAGTATCAGCCTTTTTTTTAGTAAGTATTTGATATATTGTATAAAAAGGTAGACCCAGTGAACGCTAAACCTTTCTGCTACTGTGCAATCCTGAATTCCGTCCCCTGATAAAAGAACAAACAATTGACGTTTAACAAGACAAAACAGATATTAAAACGATAAGCAGGCTACCCACTACGCTTTGCGCAGACTGGTGGTAAAATATAAAATACAGTATCAGGACTTGCCGTAGAAATAAACGTACATTAGTGGAATGGAAGCAGCTTTTATAAAAGATTCCTTTTAATCAACCAAAAAAATTCTGTAATTGTGTTGGTATTTAAATCGTCTCAAAGTATGCTAAAAAAATGTACTAATTATTGAAGTTGACTAATTTGAGATGCTGTAAATTGGTCGTGCTAAGCTCCTTCCATATTCAAAGGTGATATTTGTTATTATTTGACTTTGATACTACACATTTAATTTGTGTCCAATGAGCAAAAAGCCTAAAATCTAAACACTGACAAAAAGTGAAACTGGAGCCTTCAATGTAAAAAACTATCAATTCTAGGTCATATCTACTGATTTTGAGTGGTGAAAAAAAAACTATATAATTATGGTAGTTGACTGCTAATCACTTGAGTTGCTTTTTATCGTCTGTCAGAAAAAGGAATTTTGTTCTATAAATATTTTTTAATAACAAGGCACGATGTGATAGTTTTTGTCATCGTTGAATTGATGCGCTTACCTACTGTATAAAATAAAATCAAATAGACGGTTTTTCTTTAAACTAAACAGAAGTTTATAATTAATTTTTGATGCGGTTAACTACACAATTATCATACCTACTAAAGAGGCTAAAGAAAAAAAATACAATTTAAAGATGTTGTTAAGAGTAACTGTGTAACATTAACTTTACATTGAAAAAAAGTCATAGTCATCTTTGCCCGACATGGCGTTCCTTATACAATAGTTTCCGAAAATGATCCCCCATTTAATTACCAAGAATTCAAAGAGTTCTGTAAAGGCTGTTATATATAAAACATATAATGTCTAGCTTATATCATAGCCAGTCCACTGGATTGAATTCAATTGTCTCCCATCCAACTTGAAGGCGATTAGTAATGTGCACATGCAATTCCAAAGACTTTTAAAGCGCTTTTTGTTGGAAAAATGCTATTATAGTATTGATGAGTTTTGTGAGAGTAAGTGACTGTATTGTTATTTTATACTTTTGCGATTGTTTTATGATTTATTGAAATGTGATATTGCATTGTGTGTGATAATTTTTAATATTGTTTTCCTACACAAAGTATTTTGTTAATGGATTGAAATTGAATTGGTAGAAAGATGAATTGAAACAATTAAAAATATGTTATACAAATGTCGCAAGGATGGTTCAGACCCTTACCTAGAACTTTAACAGTTAAGAAATACCCCAAAAATATACTTTTGTCCCCAGCACTACTTTAATTTTCTAGACAACTTGAATTTCTGTGACAGTTCCGAAACCAAAACTAGTAAATTACAAGGATTTGGGAAATAAAATACAAGATTAAAAGGAATAACAAAATTAAAATTTATTATGATAAAAATAGGACAAACTTCATTACACGTTACTGATACGATACTGTAAAAAAAAATCTCCCTTAGGTAACTGGTTTCCGGTTGCCGTAACGAAAGTAGAGCCAGAACCACGTAGTTATGTAGTTCAAGGATCCAAAGGATCAAACCGCAGAAATCGTAAACACTTAATTGTTCGTAAACCAGACATAAACACTAAATATGTTCCCAAAACAATGTCTGAAAGCGTTTCACATTCACATCAGCAGTTCATGTCAAACTCTGTAAACAAAAACAACAGACAATCACTATATTATATGGTCGAGAAGTCCGTTCGCCAAAACGCTACAATGGTTTTTAGTGATTAATTTTGTTTTTTTAAACTGTAATTAATATAGGTAGTTTGCATTTAAAAGGCCTAGTTGTTTACGAGATAAAATGAGTACTCTTTGTATGCGTCAGATGACAGTCAGTATTTCCATAATACGTAGTGAGTTTCTTTATACGCATACCTACTTTGCCAAAAGTCAAGGTTGCTGTGTAAAATTGTTTTGCGAAGGAAAGAAGAGTACTAGAGTTAAATGTCAATATTTTAAAAACACTTTGTTTTCCAAAAAGAGGAAATTGTCTAGTAACCTATTGTAGGTCATCTTTGTTTATGACAACTGATTAATAATAGGTCGACAAACTGACTTTTTCTCACACCAGGTGGCGCACGATCGACTGTACCTTCATTTGACATAACTGTCAAATCGCATGGATTTTTTTTGTGTTTATTTGCGAAAAATTGTTGTGTTTTCAAAAATGCCTCAAAGCAGTGCTTTAAATTGTAAAAACAAGGGAGTACACTTGTTTCCCAATGATGTAAAACGAAAGAAACAGTGGGAAATTGCTCTCTCTCTCTTTTCGTCCTAGCCTCGACAAGCACAGCGATTTCGCAGACACTTTTGTGTGAGTCAATACAAAAATAATTAATAGAAGGTTCTCTTGCCAAGGCACCTCAGTACCCACAACCCAACGTAACAGATACAAACAATGTACATAATATAATGTTACTAGTAAATTATTGATAACATGATCCTAATTGTGTTTAGGTAGTAAAGCTGCTTTGATACGTGAGATGCTGGAAAGTGGTAGAATAGAAAGCTGCAATGGAAGAGCGTTGATGGTCTATTCTTTCAATGATTAGGTAACGTAGGTACCATGCCAGTCGGTCTCGCAAAACTTGTTTTAGAGGTAGGTACATGGTTCTCATGAAAAAGAAGTAGAAGTTTATGTTGTAGATATTCAAATTCAAATCATTTTATTATCTAGTCAGCTATACAGAGCATATCCCCATTTGCGAATTATTAAAACTACAACAGACCTCTTAATTAAGTGTCCCTGGGCAATACTACAATCTCAGTGAATCATTTGTGTAAAGTCTGCCACTTTCAATGATGGAAATATTTATGTGGCTAGGCCAGTGAGGGATGAATTTGGTAGTGAGAATTATTTACTACCTGATTAATGTCTTAATCATTGTATTTGACATAAAAGAAATTTAAGTACTCGGAGAATGTTATTTGCTATATTGCTATAGTTCATGGCTTAGGAATTAAACCTACTTTCTTGCTAGAAGTAACTCTCTTCACATTAGATCTATTATGATTAAAATTAATTTTCTATTAACACATTCCCTGCCACGATGATGATGATAATTAGATGGCAATGATTATGATAACTAGAGTGGACAGTCACCAAAATAATTAAATATGAATTTGTAAAAAAAAAAAAATATTACTGCAGTGGATATATAAGAGCAAAACTGCAAGATATAGATAAAACTGAGATATAAAATTTGCTTCACATGGGAAAATATTTCCCAGTATTACAGTTTAATTACGTAAATTCCGCAAATGCTGGAAATAGCACAAACACGAACGAGCGATTAATTAAATTTATATTAGCCTTGTAAAGTTGTTCACAGCAAATCTTAGCAGAATGACGCATAGCCAGCATAGTTTTATGCTTAAACTGACAATAGCCCTAACTTTCGTTGATTGCACATTCACTGGCTACTTCTTTTGCTATAATATACTTTGCATAGATGATTGTTATTGGTACTCAGTCATTTCAGTCATTAGAGATGACACTGTAAAGTAGGTGCATTTTTTTGTCATTTGAGATGGCACAGTAAAGTAATATGGTCATTTGAGATGACATGGATTTGAAATGTTGTCATTTGAGATGGCACAGTAAAATAATGTGGTCATTTGAGATGACATGGATTTAAAATGTTGTCATTTGAGATGGCACAGTAAAGTAATATGGTCATTTGAGATGACCGGAAGAGGAAGACCAAGTTAAGAAGAAAGTTAAGGTGGAAAGAAGGAGATTGTGTGGGAGAGAGAGACCTGGAAAGAGCTACACCAACAAGAGCACGACTCTTAAATGACGATGATGATTAGATGACATGGATTTGAAATGTTGTCATTTGAGATGGCACAGGTAAGTTATTATGGTCATTTGAGATGACATGGATTTAAAATATTGTCATTTGAGATGGCACAGTAAAGTAATATGGTCATTTGAGATGACATGGATTTCGAATTTTGTCATTTGAGATGGCACAGTAAAGTAATAATAGTCATTTGAGATGACGTAGGTTTGAAATGTTGTCATTTGAGATGACACAGTAAAGTAATATGGTCATTTGAGATGACATGGAGTTGAAACCTACAGTAATCAATTTGAACCGGTGTCATAACCAAAGGTGATCAACGGTAAGCACAATTGTCTCATTGCCAGTCACTGGAGGGCAATCTTTGTAGGTTATTTCTTTAAATTTTTATCTTATGTTAATGCATTTTTTTATTTAGTTTGACGTTTATTTTGCTTAAGATTTTTTTAAATTATGATACTGTTGGCATTTAACTAATTATTTTTTTTGACGGGTTGAAACATGATTGCATTTTATATTGTACTACTATGAAAATTAATTTCCTGAAATAAAATGTTTGGATTAAATTGAATTAGAGATGAACAGATTTAAAAATTGGAAAAATCAACATTACAGATGACAATTTTATAAGTAAAACTTGTCATTCGAGATGACACAGTAAGTTTTAGTCATTTGAGATGACAAAATATTACGTATGGATTATTTGATTTTTATTTAAAGTAAATAAATAGTGTTATATAAATTTGTACGTATCTAATATTACAATCTAATGATGAGCTATAAATTAAAGTATCAAGTGTCGTTAGAGATAGATAACTTGTGGATTTAGGTTTTGCATTGAATAAAGAAATCATGGTTCAAATAGTGTCATTTTCGATGGCAAAGTTCATAATTTGATATTATACAGATATGTTTATCAGAAGATGTTTTCAAGGGTTTACCAATTGTGAATAAAAAAAAAAGAGATGACAAAGTTTCAATGAGATGATAGACTAAAGCGTTTAGAATTACTGGTCAAAAAAGGATTTAAGGTGAAAGATGTTAGATGTAACTTCTGCACTAATTATCTATCAATGTTAAGTAACAAGAAAATAACAAATAATAGAAAATATATTTGATATACAACAACACAGTAAATGAAAAAAATGAAAATCACAATTATGGTTTAAATATAGAATGTTACAGTTAATTAGTGCAAAGCAATGATTCAAGTATAATTAAGTCTAAGTTCAAATAATGAAATGTTTAACATTGTATTATATTTTAAAAAGAGTAGATAATATTCACTGTATGTTTAAAATAAGTATAGTTTTTATTTAATATACATAATAATAGAAGAAACGAGAGGACTCGTTCTAGGAAGGATGGCCGACTGTAACAGGTACAAATATTAGTTATTGTATTTTACATAACAGTTATATATATTAGCCACTAGTGCTGTAAGTTGCAAAGAGGATATAAAACTACTACGCTGTCCATCCAGTCCGGAGCGCTGTCTGAGTCTTTGTCTGAGTTTAGTTTTTGATTTGGCACTGTGTGCCTTTCGCTGTGGATATTATAATATTTAAGATCGATGGAATAAAACAATGTGAAGAGGATTCCACGACTTTTATTGGAGTAAATCCCTGAAGGTTACAATATATATATGGCAGTAGTGATAAGTCCCATAAAATACCGTTTATAGTAAGCAAAAATGTAAAATATGATAATTTGTTTTAAAATATGTTCAAAATAGCTGTTTTCCGCGGCTTCACCCACGTGGATAAAGTTTTTACGTCCTTTCGAGGGTATTTTTGAGATAGGAAAAAACCATTGAACCGATACCTCTCAAGTTTTTAAAAAAGATATTAAAATCTCTGGGTACAAGCCCTTTTGAGATTGTCTTCATGTAGTTTTTACTTCGTTCGGCACTCGCGGAGTGCATTTGTGTTTTTTTATTATGTTCAGGACTCTTTAGCGGGATACAATTAATTTGGCTAGTTTTTATTATTTTCTGTATTAATTTAGGTTTGCTAAAGTAACTACTATAATCACACCAAGTTTCATGTAACCATTTATTACTTTGTTTACGAGCTTTTATTTTCCCTGAATATTTCTTTATTTAAAAAATACTTTAGAAATCATCATCATCATATCAGCCGAAAAACGTCCACTGCTGGACAAAGACCTTCCCAAAGATTTCCACAAAGACATGTCTTGCGCAGCCCGCATCCACTTAAAAAAAACTAATAATAAACAAAAAAAATATAGGATTAAATTTATTTCATTCAACCCAATTATTAATTGAGCCATAGAATGAGATCAACGGAATGTTCATAAAAATAATAAACAATCTTAACTCTGTCATCGGTCAGTGAGTGAAATAAAAACAGCTGTAAAATTTTAGTGGACGTCTGAAAAATAATCAAATGGTCGCAATTAAAACGATGATAGTTTCATTTCAAAATAAACCTGGAGCGAAATAGGTATCACACAGCAGAGTATAGTAATAACATTATAACATACGTAGGGGCAGATGCGCCAATATTATATTATTACTGGCTTTCCAATGCGAACAGCGCAAGCATTCCTGACTATTTCTACATCCCTAAAGATGAATCATTAAATAATAAAATCCAAAGCATACTTATAATGCGCAACAACATACGAATCTATTCACGTCTACGTATTAATATTAACTAACACATGCGCAGCGCTAATCAGTTCCAGGCCTCGGCGCGTACGCACACAACCTGATGGAGCCAATACATCAATGGATGATCTAATTGCGAACGCATAAATATACGCCAATGTGTTTGTTACGATTGTAACAATGTGCGTACCGCCAGCTTATAAGCACTTTAAACAAAATACATTCCAATTAGAACAGTGTTTGAATTTGAAATTGGAACGGTAACAATCTGACAGATGGCACACTATAAATAAGGGAGATATAGTTAGCGCATCGATTTCCACCGACCGCGTTGTTACGGTAAGCACCGCAGCCATGATATGTTAATGTCTCGAACTCATTAAGGCGGCGCATCAGAAACTTTGGTCGCAGGGATCTCTATTTTTCTCAGCAATTACAAAACTTCAGAAAGTGATATTTTGTAACCCGATTGTTCATTATTTTCAATCACTTCATTTTGTCAGTTGCAGATAAACGAAAATAAATATATAAAAGACAACTCTTTTAAACTCTTTTACGTTATACATTCAAACCAGACCGATTTAGTTACTCTAAGTTTTTAAATCGATTAGTCTAAACACACACTTCATAATGCCAGTTGAATTTTTTTAAATTTTGAAAAAAAAAACCGACTTCAAACAGGAAACTAAGGTTCCCCTCGATTTCTCTGGGATGCCATCATCAGATTCTGATTTCCTTATCATGGTACTATAAGGAAATCAGAATCTGATTATGGCATCCCAGAGAAATCGAGGGGAACCTTAGTTTCCTGTTTGAAGTCGTTTTTTTTTCAAAGTTTAAAAAAAACCCTTAAGATATCTCCTTTCCAACAAAAAAATAATCATCAAAATCGGTTCATAAACAACGAAGTAATCCGCGAACACACATAAAAAATAAAAGTAGAAAAAAAATAAGTGCGTAAAAAATTATTCTAGTATTTAATTTAAACGTAAAAACATTGCAAAAGTGTCGTTATTTTCTTCACTCTTTACACGTGAGGAAAAAGACAGAGACAACTGTTCCAATCAATGGCTCGCCTTAGCCACGATGTCATATCGTTTGATGCATCAACTATTAGTTAAAGTTGCCGGCTGCGAGATTATTTGTAGGCGTAAATTAGGTTCACGTGCGTTTTAATGTATACTGCAAGTGCTAGTGTTCTAGTTAGATAATCTTCAACCGGCGTGGATCAGTGTACATACATGATTCATAATGGTCTGTTCTATTGTTGGTTTGCATATTGCCAACTGGAATTATGCAATGTCCATTTCTCTGTTATTATGCAATAATGTTTGCTGTGAACATTGTTATTCATCTTGATGGCTGCTATGTACCGGTAGCAATCATTTTTTGATAATGCTAGATACAAAATTAACCTATATGTGTCCTATATTTATGTACATTTTTCATTCATATCAGCTCATATACGTCCCCATCGAGGGACGTATATGAGCTGAATTACCTACCCTGAATTAGTGGCCTTAGTAGACCACGCGGGCCCAGTGCAGGTTGATCGACTTTACACACAACCTTCGAGTTTCTTCGCAGGTGTGTACAGGTTTCCTCACGATGTTTTTCCTTCACCGTTAAAGCAATCGGTAAATATATGTACGTAAGTTTCGAAAAACTCATTGGTACATTGGCCGTCCGGATTTGAACCCGGCACCTCTGGTTAGGAGGACCGAGTCGTTACCGGTTGAGCCACCGACGCTTCATTTATGTACATACTGAGAACTATTATTTTTGTATTAACTTGCATAAATATTTAGTATTTATGACATATTGTTTTATGACATAGTATTTATGACATTTATTTTATTTTATTTAGTTCCCATAGTTCTTGTACCTATATTTTCTTTTAAGAAAAAACTCATAAGTATTGTTTTAAACAGCGCATTTTTTGGTTTATGTTATAAATCCTCGCCAAAATTAGAATCCACATTATCATGATCTCGCAACTGTGAACCACTTATTATTTTAGCACACTGCATCATGTTTGATCGATCATCGCCATATTTTTTCCTGTTTACCAAATATTTAAGTAACGGCTATAAGTCAGGCAGTAAAATAATTCAAATGTGAAATTTCATGAACGCTCATAATGAACTTGGCAAGCGACCAAAAAACGTCTTATTTTCGATGTGGGAATCTGGACCAATTTTTATTGCAATGCTTTGGAAATAGTGATATGAGCGCTCAATGACTTGAGCAACTTTATAAGCGCTTTGTTCAATAAAAGTCGAGACAGCCATGCAATGAAACTTAACGCCTTTACCCTTTGAAACTCTAGTTGTTACTTTGTTTTATGCGACTTCGTCCGGCTTTAAATCAACCTTTGTAACCTCCTCAACGTTAAAACCTTAGACGACAGTCTCAACCACATTATTTATATCTTCATCGCTCACGTAATTTATTGCAAATTTCGAATTCTTTATTATCCTAATACATAATAAACTTCAAACAGGTAAGTAATTTTTTTCCCGATCTTGCACATGGCGTTGGGAGTTGAAAATATTTTATTTTAATGACATTTCTATAGCCATTGATTGCATCAGCTTACCTTGGCACGTATATTGGTACCAACGTTTTTGAACCATTATTTTTAATAAAACACTTATACTAGATATTTCTGTGACTTGAATCAGTTTTATTGCTTCTTCTGTACTCATTTATAGCAGGCATAGATGTATATTTTTAACGATTTGAAGCGCTCTGTTTATTTTCGTTTTTAATTACTTTAGGCGTGGGTTTGGGTACGACAAAAAATGATCAGATATACACTTTGTTATTGGGATGTCTTTTTTTAAAATTTGATTAACAATTTGAGTGCGTTTGACTGTAACTCACCTGATGGTAAGTGATAATGGAGTCGAGGATCGTACACGCAAACTCAAATAATGCCTATTCACTCTTGCCTTAAATATCTTCAAATTATAGGAACTGTCTTGGTTGGTTTGAAGTGTATTCGTGTGATGTTAAAGGCCCGACCACTTGCGACCATTTAAGAGGGTGGCATATCAGTGCGCGAGGAGTGTCGCTGCGAAGATTGGCTACATAAACCATCTTCGAGCGCACGCGCGGCAAACCGACTAGGAGTCGAAGTGGTTGCCATAACCGAAATCGGTCGTATCATCATCATCATTCGTGTGATTTTGGTTTGTGTTAGAACTACCCACGTTAAAAGTTACAAACTGACAACCCTAATCGGTTCTCACTAATGCTGACTAATACATAAGTCTAAGCACTGACAAGTGCTTACTTGTATTACTAAATATTTCTATTATTAGATAAATGCTTAACTTGCTTATCATAAAACGATAGATTAAATTATCTACTTCACTGCTAGCGCCGAACTTGTATTGCCTATGTTTAGGCAGTTTAGGTATGGTCTTGGAACACCCGAGATTTGTAGGGATCATTAAAGTGTCCACTAAAATCGTTAGCGAGGGCCAACTCAAGAAACATTTTGATATGAGAAAAAATATGCAATTTTCATAAATGTTCAGAATGAAAATTTATATTAAGTAGGTACCTATTCAAACAAAAATCGTTTATTGCTATCTTCGCTTTACAATAAGGATCCCAAACATGGCACAACCTGTATCTTCGGCACCGGCAAAATAACATGACAAAAAAAAATACTGTTTTTTTGAACGTGCAATAATGCTGTAAATGCTTTTAACCGCCTCCGTAGCTCAGAGGCAAAGTTCACTGGCTTTACACAGGAGGTCGCGGGTTCGATTCCCGGCGGGGTCAATTGTTAGACTCGGTTTGGTTGGTGGTAGGGCATTTTCTAAGCCCGTCTGGCTAGCTACCACCATCTTATCTAAGTCTTGCCGCCAAATATCAATGTTGATATCATTGGTGTGTTCCGGCATGAAGATAAGATAGCCAGTTTCCCCATTGCGTTGGGGAATCTTGGTAAGCCCGCTTCCATCTTCGGCAACATCGTCACTTACCACCAGGTGAGATGTTGTCAAGGGCTTACCAATTGTGAATAAAAAAAAAAAAAAAACTAGAAAATAACTAATATATCGACTTTGTACCTCTCGCGTTTGAGACGACAGGGTGTTGGGGGACAGAGGCGATAGCCTTTGTTAGGGAGTTGGGGCGTCGTATCAAGGAGAGAGGATCGGAGGTGCGTGCGGGGTCGTACCTGGCGCAAAGGTTGTCCGTTGCGATCCAACGTGGCAACGCTGCAAGTGTGATGGGCACCTTTGCGCCGGGGATGACTCGGGGCGGACTCTTCGATTCCTAAGATTAGTTTGATGATTAGATGACGATGTATTTATACAGTAAATGAATTTTTAGATTAGATGACGATGTATTTAGTATTGTCAGAAGAAGGTTCTTATGTAAGGTAGGGTAGGGTAGGGTAGTGTAGTGTAGGGTAGTTTAGGGTAGGGTAGGGAAGCGTAGAGTAGGGTAGTGTAGTGTAGGGTAATGTAGTATAAGGTGGTACGAAGCTCGCTGGGACAACTAGTTAATAAATAATAGTACCTAGTTTAGGAAACTGTTGCATGTTACCTAGTTATGTTCAGTTTCATACTCTACTCTATCTAATCTTATACATTGGGATTGAACCTACTAAATAAAAGATCAATGTTAAAAGAGTAAAAAAAACCTAAGAAATCCAGTACAACAAAACGTATGAATGGCGCTGAAACCCAGAACATCACCGCGCATGCGCTTAAACGGGCGCTTTTACAGACAGGTAAAAATTGGAATCAAAACTTTTTGTATTGCTATAAAAATGGCGCGCCCCGCATATGCGTTCCATTTGAAGAAAACAATTGATGGAATCTCCTTGGTGATATAAACTACTTGTATTTTCCCGCATATTGGTAAAAAAATGTTTTAAATATGGTTTTAAAGATGTTGTAATATGGTTCTGTTTTTAAATATCGGTATGATGTTTATAATAAGCATGTCAATGTATAAAATAGTTTTAAAGTTAATAATATGAATTTTCGACATGAAAGTAGATGAAAACATTTAAAAATAGGATTAAAAATAAAAAAGAGTGTGTGGTTTTATGAAACCATGGTAAAAGTGTTTTTTTTTAACATTATAGACATTTACAGAGCACGAAACGATCATGGCTCCTCTCGTCTAGGAGCTACGGTACATAGGACGAAACGATCATGTAATAAAAGTTTCACTCCTATTGGAGCTACGGTACAGAGAACGAAACGATCATGGCTGCTCTCGTCTTGGAGCTACGGTACAGAGGACAAAACGATCATGGCTGCTCTGACTAAAAACTTTGAGACGACGTAATAATCTCTTTGCCGTCACGCAACACACAGACGAAAAAGCTTGAGACGATCTAATAAAAGTTTCACTTTAAAAATAAACCCTTGAAAACTATTAAAATATGATGTATCATTAATTTAACATTTAGGTATTATAGTTGAAGTGTATCTACATTTTCGATCAGCATATCAAATCCCGCGACTGAGTCATTCGCCATCGATGCGTCCGCGCACACGACCGACGGATGCGCCGAAGTGTTCTACAGAGATTGTAAATATTTCGCTGTTTCAGAACGAGACTGAAATAGATTAGAACGCGTGTTTCTAAATCCCCTTTGAAGATTACACACACCAGCATTAGCCTGGCAAATTACCCTCTAACAAAGATTGTATTAATTACGCGCTCCCGATCGCCGGTTCTAAATACAAATTTAAATTTAGAATTCGGCAAGTGGCGTGCGTGCGCGCAGCTTTTCAACGCTTTACGTCTGTCATTTTTCTTTGGAATCTATCAGAGATTTGTTTTCTTAATTTCGTTAAACCATGCGGAACTGAGAATTAAAAAACATTCGATTTGTTTTTTGATGGTTCATTTGAGCTCAGAGAGCTTATACAGGGTGTAAAAAAATTGGTGTAGGACCCGTTTACTGGGGGTTCTACTCATCAGTTATCATAACTGAACAACTTTTCCCAAGGAGCCCATAGTCAATTCTCAAAAAAAAAATTGGACTGGTCGATTTATATGAAGGGTAAATTTTTTTTTTGCATTTTTAGCAAAGTCGTAGAACAAAAGTTGTTCAGCATGATGAGTAGAAGCCCCAGTTAACGGGACCTACACCAATTTTGTTACCACTCTGTATAAATTATCTGCACATTGTCTTGTATCACAATATGTACGAATTTTACGTTCCGTTGAATTTTAATGAATCAAATTTAATTCATGACCAGATGTGAATAATGACCAAATTAGACGAAGTCGAACAAAATTCGGAAATCAAGAAACGAAAATTGCATGTTATTATGAGCCATCAACACTGGACGGTTGTTATAACACAAAAGATAAACAGACTGAATTAAGGAGTCGTTCATTATAATACATTTTCTTGAGAGTTACGTTATTCGGGTACGGGGCGTGTTATCAGACGGCGGGATCGACTGATCGCACGACCGATTGTTTCGCAGTTGTGGCCACAGTTTAGTTTACGGTCGAACCATTATGTTGTCCTTTTAGGTGAATACTTAAAGGGTGGTCGCAATTTTTACACCCTACGCACATTCCGGTAGGGCCTACTCAGCAAACGAGAGCCAGGCTGAAATATATTAAAAATTTAATACAAACATGGCTCCTTAAAATAATTTCGAGAAAATGTAATCGCGGGATCAAGACAAATCTAACGATACCCTCGCACTCTAAAATCTATTAAGCCGTTTAGAAGTTATCTTGGAAAAGAGAAACATACATACATACATTAGACCTGAAAACAATATACTCCTTCATCGTGGTTAGTCAGGTAAAACGTGTCCAAAATATTTTACAACTACGACACCGACTCTTTTCCTTTTGTCCTTTTGGTTGGTGGTAGGGCATTTTCTAAGCCCACCTGGCTAGCTACCGCCATCTTATCTAAGTCTTGCCGCCAAACATCAGTGTTAACAACATTGATGTGTACCGGCTTTAAGATAAGATAGCCAGTTCTCTATTGCGTTGGGGAATCTTGGTAAGCCCGCTTCCATCTTCGGCATCGTCGTCACTTACCATCAGATGAGATGATGCCAAGGGCGTACCAATAATGAATAATAATAAAAAAGTAACATAGCTAATTAAAAACTTTTTTTTTGGAAAGTCAACGGATCCGACTAGGCTCCTTTTTTATTTCTTATTGTTTGACACTATTACCTAACCGTAATAGTCCAATGCCGAACGTGCACCGGAGGACGTAGCGTAGGCAGGCCTCTCAGCCGGTGGATCGACAACATGGTAAAGTTCGCGACAAGCCGCTAAATGCGGGCAGCGTAGGACCGGTCGTTGTGCCTTTGTTAAGCAGCAGACGTCTTCCGGCTGATATGATAATAATGATGATAAATATGGTTAGCCGTATAGTTCCCGGCTAAGAATAGGACATCCCATTTCTTCCAATGGGTGTCGTAAGGGACTGAAAACCGGAGGATGGGCAGCAGCTTCCTTTCCGTACATTGCAACACACCTGAAATCACACTGCGATCGCCAACTCGCCTGCCAAGCATGGCGATTACGGCAAAACCCCTCTATGAAATCAACACCCAGAAAACGGCCCCTAGTCCCCGACGGCCCCGCTATTCCTGGCTCCGGTAGCAGTCATGGTAACGACGGAGTGGGGGGTGCGAAGAATCCCCGGCAGATGCCAGGCTACCAAACCCAACGACCTTTGGCCCTGGCAACTTACAACACGCGTACACTGCGGACTGACGAGAAACTTACAGAACTCGAAGAAGTATTGAGCAGGTTACGGTGGGATATCGTAGGTTTATGTGAAGTTCGAAGAGAGGGAGAGGACACCATGATCCTTAAGTCTGGAAACCTGCTCTATTTCCGGGAGGGTGACCAATAGTTTCAAGGTGGTGTCGGGTTTCTCGTCCAAAGTCCCTGATTAACAATGTGGTCCAAATCGTGAGCGTTTCGACAAGGGTGGCATACCTTTTACTCAGAATCACCAAACGGTATTCGATGAAGGTCATACAGGTATACGCGCCGACTACGGAACACTCCGACGACGAGGTAGAGACTATGTATGAGGACATCTCTACAGCCTTACATAGCACCAGGACCCATTATACCGTTTTCATGGGGGATTTAACGCAAAACTGGGCAAACGAAGCGATGGTGAGCTGAGAGTGGGGCAATTTGGATATAGAGTAAGAAATGCACGTGGTCAAATGCTGACCGACTTTATGGAGAAGGAGAGCCTCTTTATGATGAACTCCTTCTTCAAAAAGTCAAAACAGCGGAAGTGGACATGGTTGCATCCCAATGGCGTAACGAAGAAAGAGATAGACTTCATCTTGTCGACAAGGAGGCAAATATTCAATGATGTTTCCGTGATCAATTCAGTCAAAACAGGAAGCGATCACCGAATGGTCAGAGGCACATTGAATCTAAAGACCAAGCTATAAAGATGTCGACTGATGAAGTCTACGCTCCGACCAGCGCCCATCAAGCTCCAAAACCCCGAGAGCTTTCAGCTCGAGTTGCACAATCGTTTCGAATGCCTAGGAGACTGCGAGAATGTGGACGATTATAATGACAGGTTCTTGGAAATTGTCCAAACGGTCGGGTCTAAGATTTTTAAAACTCGTCGTTCAAACAGAACCAAAAAAATCTCAGACTTCACCAGCAACCTCATGGAAGAAAGACGCAGATTGGTTTTGCAGTCCTCTGAAGACGCTACTCAGTATCGGCAACTAAACAGGCAGATCTCCAAGTCCCTGACTCGCGATTTTATTAAAGAGGCAATTGAGCACAACAAAGGCTCAAGAGTGTTCGCGAGAGATCTGTCTGTTGGACAAAGCCAACTGACCAAGCTGAAGACTGAGGATAGCAGGACCATATCGTTTAAGACTGAGTTGCTGGAAGAAGTTCCATGGACAACTGTACAAGACCACACGTTTGCCTGTCAGCGATCTGGCTGAAGACCCAAGAGCCAGATTAACCCAACACTATACCGAAAATATCCCGAACGTCAGCCTGTACGAGATTAGACTGGCTCTCAAACAGCTCAAGAACAACAAGGCACCGGGTCATGATGGAATTACGGCTGAAATTCTGAAAGCAGGTGGATCACCGGTACTAAAAGCTCTTCAGAAGTTATTTAATTCCGTTATACTCGAGGGACAAACGCCTAAGGCATGGCACAGAAGTGTGGTCGTGCTTTTCTTCAAAAAGGGTGACAACACCCTGCTGAAGAACTACAGACCCATCTCACTTCTGAGCCATGTCTACAAGCTGTTTTCGAGAGTCATTACGAATCGTCTCGCACGCAGGTTTGACGACTTCCAGCCTCCCGAACAAGCTGGTTTTTGAAAAAACTTTAGTATCATAGACCACATACATACGCTGCGGCAGATTATACAGATGACCGAACTAATCATATTAATCAGCCACTATGCTTGGCGTTTGTGGACTATGAGAAGGCCTTTGATTCAGTCGAAACCTGGGCTGTACTACATTATCTCCAGCGGTGCCAAATTGACCATCGATACATCGAGGTGTTGAAGTATCTGTATGAAAACGCCACCATGTCAGTTCACCTCCAGGACCAGAACTCGAAACCTATCCAGTTGCAGCGAGGGGTGAGATAGGGAGACGTTATATCTCCGAAACTGTTCACCGCTGCCCTGGAAGATGTTTTTAAGCTTCTGGACTGGGGTGGACTCGGCATCAATATCAACGGCGAGTACATATCCCACCTCCGATTCGCTGACGATATCGTGGTCATGGCTAAAACTATGGAAGACCTAAGCACAATGCTCGATGGCCTCAATAAAGTCTCTCAACAAGTGGGTCTCAAAATGGACATGGACAAGACGAAAATCATGTTAAATGTCCGTGTCGCACCCACCCCTCTAAAGGTTGGAGACTCTACACTGGAAGTTGTTGACGAATATGTATACCTGGGACAAACAGTCCAGCTAGGCAGGTCCAACTTCAAGAAAGAGATCAATCGACGAATCCAACTCGGCCGGGCAGCGTTCGGGAAGCTTCGCAATATCTTCACGTCCCACATACCGCAGTGTCTCAAGACTTTGACCAGTGTGTGTTGCCAGTGATGACTTACGGAACTGAGACATGGTCGCTTACTATGGGCCTCATAAGAAGGCTCAAGGTCACCCAAAGGACAATGGAGCGTGCTATGCTCGGAGTTTCTCTGCGTGATCGAATCAGTTAAAATTTTCACAGATGATGTATTTCTATTGCCGCTATAACAACAAATACTAAGTGTTAAAGTGTCCATACAAAAAACGTGTTTTTTTTTTATAAACGTGAAGAAACTAGCGCCATCTAGTATGATGGTACGGAACCCTTTTTGCGCGGTTCTGACTTGCATTTTACCGCTTTTTATTTTTTCGCTCATAGCTCACAAAAAGGGTACCTTAGGGAGAATGTTTGTATTACAAAGTTGGAGCTTAGTTTTCACTAAAATAACGGTAAAACTTATGATTTGCATAATGGTATTCATCATATCAGCCGAAGGACGTCCACTGCTGGACATAAAGTGGTATTCAAGATCAATCCTACTAATATTATAAACGCGAAAGTTTGTAACAATGTATGGATGTATGTTTGTTACTGTTTCACGCAAATACTATCTACGATCTGGCTGAAATTTGGTAGGTAGACAGATTAGGACCTGGATTAACACATAGTGGTGTAGCCGGTTCGGATTTTTGAAAAATTTGTGGACTGTATTTTGCGGAGCGGGGTGATATATAGCGGATGAAATATTGCGGCTATGCGTGTGTGTTCAAAAAGGAGTTAAAGGTAAGGAAAAAAAAAGGAGAGGAACTCACCAGGCACGAAGTCAAAGCGGCACGTGGTTAGCCAGCGCTGGCTCAAATTCTCCTCCTCCAGTTGCAACTCCTTGCGGCAGGTACTTTATTTATCACTTCGTATTACACTGACACACGCGGATTATTATTTGGTCTTTTACAGCGGTTGGATATTTAAATTAATTTTTATTAGCGGAGCGACACGCATTCGTTGCGAAGTCATATCGGAAGACATCTTGTTCTTGTTAGTTCTTGGTTTCGACACCAGCAGGCACGGCGTCGATGTATGCTTTCTCACTCGAGGCGCCATATTCGATGCGTGAGTGGTAAAGGGAGAGGAATATCACAGGATATGGAAGGCTGAACACACATAACTTAACGCGCGAGTTTTCAAAATATGATTACGGCGTAAACACATAGGCTACTTTTTCCCACGCTTAAAGAAACGTTGTCCACGCGGGTGAAGCCGCGGAAAACCGCTTATAAAAACATAAATTGAAGAGAAATTTCATATTCACAACGAAAAGAACAAAACGACCAGCAACTTCGCATAAATTACAAAAACTTCCGCATTAGAAACAATAACGATATATACTTAATGTACAAAATCCAGATCGACGCAATCGGACTCGCACATATAGCCCGATATTACGAATCAAAACCCTATATTAGCCCCTCGGAGAGCCATAAAAAAGCGTGAAACGATACGAGAGCCTTAATTCGTTTATCAGATCGAAGGTGCGAAGCGAGTTTCGATGTTTATCTAGCATGGAAGGAGGCGCCGCGTAAGAAATTATTTTACAACTGCATTAATAAAAACTCTCATTAGCAGTCATTAAAGGTACGCCCCCGCGATTCGGGATAAGATTAGGCAGAGTATAGAGAGACTACCCTCTAATAAGTGTACTATAATAACAAGAAAAGAGGTGTTGCGTATTTATCACCTGATAGTGGAATTGTATTGTACATGCAAAGTATATGCCTGCCGCTCTCTAGATTGCGACCCAACCCCCTCGTCACCCAGATTGATACAGATTGGTTACAGTTTGGTTGTCGAATGTATAGGAGTTCGCCGCCATTTTGTTTGTTCCGTCATTCCTTTTTTGAAATGTCATTTCTGGCCCGTTGTATAAAGTTTCCAGGGTGTGGTACAGGTTCACAGCAAAGAGTAAGTTTTTTTCTTGTTTTTAAGAGGACTGTGAACAGCGAAAATTGTATTTTTCGTACAAACAGCGTTAACGATTTTCACCTCTTAAATGTTAACCGATTTGAACCAATTTTTGATAGGTTGTCAATCAGTGCAAAAACTAGGCTTATACGTCTCGTTCTTAAAATTGCTGGTTATAAATAACCAAAAAATGGCCGAAATTAATTTCGTATGAAAACACGTGAACGACAGTAAAATTAAACTTATAAACTTTATCGAAAAAACAAAAACGTATAAGCCTAGCTTTTTTGTGAATGACAACGTATGAAAAGTTGATACAAATTGGTTAAAATTTAAGAAGTGAAAATCGTTAACGCCGTTTGCATGAAAAGACGCAGCTCCAAAAATGAAAGAAAATTAGATAATAATGTTTTTATGCATTCGTCAGAATGTAGATAAATTTAATTTGTGGTGACGTAACTACGATAGCACTATATCCTTATAATATTGTGAAAGCTGTATTGTGAAAGCTGTTGTTTTATTATTGACAATTGGACAAAAGGACGCACCTTGGCTTCATCTCACCTGATGGTAGGTGACGATGAAGCTGAAGATGGAAACAGGCTTACCAAGATTTCCCAACGCAATGAGGAGCTGGCTATTTTATCTTCAAGCTGGAACACATAATTGGTATTTGGTGGCAGCTAGCGACGCGGGCTTACAAAATGCCCTTCCACGAACCAAGCCGAGTCTTACAAACTTAAACTCCACGGGGAATCGAACCTGCAACCTATTGATGTGAAGCTTTGGCATAACCATTACGCCACGGAGGCGGTAAGTCATGACATGTTAGCCATGATATTTTTAATGATCTCGTACAAAATCAAGACTATATTTTTTATATTAATAATTTAATTTTATATATGTTTCTTTATATCAGCCGGGCTGCTAGACAAAGGCCTCTTCCAAGAATGTTCAATAATATATGTTGAGGCTCTCATGCCGCTACTTCCTGTCCGTGAGGTCTTGGTACGAATCCTGCCAGGTACCAATATGTTTTCGAATTACGATTTCATATGTAGGTACGTTTAACCGACGCTCGGCTGTTATGGTGAAGGAAAACATCGCGAGGAAACTTGCACACGCCTGCGATCGACTAAGGCCCGGTCACCCTAGTTCAGGGTAGGCTCAAGCCCCTCGGTGGGGACGTATATGAGCTGATATAATAATATTAATCATGTAATAACGTTTATGGTCTCTTAATTTAGGTTTAGCCCTGAAATATATTTTGAAGTAATTACGTGATTCATAATGTATGTATTTATTACCTTTATAGGTCGATATACCGTGACTTCTCGGGCGTAGCCGGGTAATTAAGGGTAGTTTTTAAATTTTATTGACTCTTATTTTAGAAAAGCATTGAAAAAATTCGTACATCACTTATATAATGGAGAAAAATAATAATTTTACAAACAACCTGAAGAGGAAACGCGGGTGCCATCTTCTCCATACGAACGTAGTCCCCTGTTTCCTCCCTGGATATTAAGCCATAAATGTTTTTTCTATGTAACCTAAATCTACCATAACTATTGACCATGCCCCTATGTTTTATTTTTCCCATATTCTAATTATAATAGGAGTCGGAGCCTTTGAAATCTAAGAAAATTCCCCATTAGAAAGATAGTTTTCAGACACATACAAAAAAAACGCATATTACAAAAAAACGAAAACAAAGAGGATTAAAATTAAAAAAATAATTTTAAAATCGCTTAACCTATGCGTATTTTTTTTATGTTTTGGAGGAGGAAATAGGGGACTACAAAATGCTGTTTTGGTCAATTTTAGTACCTATTATCGGTCTGCGCTGCAGTTCTCCCTTTCTTTCTGTATACGGAGAGGTTTGGGGGAGGGAGACAGGAACATTTTATTAAAATACCTATTCTTAAGACCGCGTTTCCTCTTAAAGGGTTAAGCTTAAAGCAAACTTCTAAAAGACTGACTTTCCCTACACTCAAAACCAGTTAATATGGAAATGGATTATACAATAACGAATTTTGAACCACCTTCGTGGCGTAATGGTTAGTCATTAGCTTCACATTGAGAGGTTACGGGTTTGATTCCCGGCGGCGCTAACTTCGTAAGACTCGGTTTGGTTGGTGGAAGGGCATTTCCTAAGCCCGCCTGACTAGCTACTACCATTTTATCTAAGTCTTGCCGCCAAACATCAACGCAAACAACATTAATGTGTTCCGGCTTAAATATACGATAGCATGTTCCCCATTGCATTTAGGAATCTTGGTAAGATTACCAAGGGCTTACCAATTATCAATAAAAGAACAAGTGGTTAAGTGACAAAAACCAAGTGAAAATAATTGTTTGGAAGTACAAAAGGACTCGTAATATTAACGTATGCTGCGGTTTTACACACAATTTCCCTGAGGCACAGACTTGCATGAGTTTGTTAGTAATTCATCTGTCGATTAAAGATATAAAGAAACTGGAAATGACTTTATTGTAGTTAACACTAGAGTACACGCGTGGCCTACTATAGTAGACCATGGTGACATATAAGATTGCAATTTTTTTATTTCGCGCGATACCACGTTGTGCCTCAAGCTATTCCTCGTAAAGACAATTATGCTTAAGGTCAGTGACAGGTGCGACTCCAGCGCGTACGGATGAGTCCACTATTTGGCGCCAAAACTGCAGGACTACCATTGGAGTCCGCGCGAGCACTGGCGTAACAAATAAATGTAGGTGACTTTATTATGATAATATGTATAAAATATTATAAAATGTTTCTAATGTTGTGTTCTTTGTTTTATAGGTTAGGTTTCAGTTTGACATTGAAATAATAAGTCTAAAAAGAAGTATTTTTTAAGTTTTGGAAATAAATATCTCAATAGTGCCAAATAAATGCTAAAACTGTGTTCTTAACATATTAAGAACACAGTTTTAGCATTTATTTGCTTTTTAAACTAGGAAATAATTAACAAATCAAAAACTTAAGAAAATTAACAAAAATATGGCACTATTGAGAAATTTCTTAGAAAGACTAATAAATAAAGAACTGATACCAAATACTATTTTATTCATATAGTACGTAAACAAAAAGTAAACATGTTTTTATAAGGCCTACTATAGTCGGCCACGCGAGCACTCGTGCTAAAAAAACAGGCGCGTGTACTGTAGTGTTAAAAATTAAAATCGTATCAGTAATATCGTTGATGGAATTTAAATGTTTTTAGGTATCTGTAAAAATACGATGTAGTCTGTAAAGTCGGTTTACGGACGATGATTTTAAGTGATAACGTGTCACAAGACGAACGCTTGTGTGCTTTAGACCACACGTCTGAAGTAAAACTTCTACAGATCCATGTTTATGGAGATGTAAGATACCGCCCATAGTCGGGTGAGTTAACTCTTTGGCATTTCCTCACAAAGAATGGACCGAATTGGAACACCTCTTGTAAGGTCCTGGAAGCCTAGTACTTTTAATCCTTTTAACTTAACTTGACCTTGACCTTGAACTTAACAGGCCCCAAGTCCCAGGCCCTAAGCAAGTACAAGTACAACTCTCGCTTGCACGTTTGGCTCAACGTACTGGCGTAACGGGACAATGACGTCACGTAACGGGACACTTTTTCGTGCATGCAGCCCTGGCATCAATTTATAAGAAGTTATTACGTCAAAACCATTCTAGGTATCATACATATAAAACCAATGTCTTACCCTAATCATTAAAAATCTATATTTAAAACCTAATTAAATTAACCTAACCTAACAATAAAAATATTAATGAAAATCGAAACCCCGAGTCGAACCAGCCGCTAAGGAGCCCATAACACATATCGCTTTGCAGCGCTGGATGGCAATAGACAACCTTTGCAGCAGGTAGGACCCGGAGCGGGCGTCACACCCTCTCTCTCGAAGGCGACGGCCAATCTCCTTTATGAAGGCCAAGGCCTCTGAACCCCAGCAGCTCGTTGTCTTACACGCTAATTACAAAGTTACCTACCTAATTAAGATATTTTCTTTTTATAAAAACTTAAAAAAATAATTAAATGTACAAAAATCTGGTGACAAAATAAGGATAATCTTGTAAGGAGAGTAGGATTCTTAAATAGTTATCGATGCCACTGCCAAATGATGAGAGCCATTGTAACATGAGTGCTAGTTTGTGCCACGAAGCAAAGCTGAGTAGCACAATAGACAACACGAGTGTTACAATGGCTAATTGCGTACAGTGGCATATACAATACTTTTTCTACGACATTGAAACAAATAAAATACATTGAAATGTTGTAATAATCATTATATTGACTTTTTGAAGCCAAAGCCATAAAAATATTTAAAAAGTTATATTGCAGTACAGTTGTCTCGTTTGGAAATGATGATTGTAAAACAACTTGTAGGAACGAATTCTTATTTTTGAAGCAAGAGCCATAAAAATATTTAAAAAGTTTCATTGTAATATAGTTGTCTCGTTTTGTAATGATTATTGTAAAACAACTTGTAGGAATGAATACTTTTTTGATATGATTTGAGGTTAATGTATTAAGCAAATTACCAAATGGGAGTAGAAAAAGACTGTTTGCCCTAATAACATGAATTTTACAAGTAAGTACAACATTTTTGGAAGAATCAATGAAAAATGTGTTCCATTTTTAACCGACATCAAAAAATGAGCAGGTTCTCGATTCGACTGTTTGTTTTTGTATGTTTGTTAAGCGATATTTTCTCAGGTTGTGAACCAATATTCATCAGTATTATTTTTATTTGAATAAATTTTAATTTTATCAAAATTTTTTCAGTAATTTTAGATAATTAACAAAAACAAAAAAAAAGCAAAACTGTACTGAGTTGTTGTGATTTAAGTAGATTTTTAAGGTTTCGTACCTACCCAAAGGGTAAAAACGGAACCCTATTACTAAGAATCCACTGTCCGTCCGTCTGTCACCAGACTGTATTTCATGAACCGTGATGGCTAGACAGTTTAAATTTTCACAGATGATGTATTTCTGTCGCCGCTATAACAACAAATACTAAAAATTAGAAAAAAGAAAAATAAGGGGTGGGAGGGTGTCCATACAAAAAAAGTTTTTTTTTAAACGTGAAGAAACTAGCGCCATCTAGTTTGATGTTTTGGAATCCTTTGTACTAGCGCCATCTTTGCCAGTTTTTATTTCACATTTTTAGCGTTTCCAATTATCAAGTTAGTTACTGTCTCAATACAATACAATATTCTTTATTGCATCACAACATAAAAAAAGAAATTAATAATATAGAAGAAAGCCTATACAATAGGCGGCCTTATTGCTAGGTAGCAATTTCTTCCAGGCAACCTTTGGGTAAGGAAACAGCTGTAGCTATAGAATAAGTTAAGTTGCAATAATTAAAAACAGAAAAAATTTCACATAAACAGTTACATAAAATATCTGTCTCTTCCACAAACACTGTAAAGTTGAAATCCTTGTTGGAATTTAAAATAAGTACTTATTCTTATATTAACAATTAGCTGTTTTGTATTCGTTACAAAGCTTCAATTAGGCCTTGGGAGAGGTTTCGCTCGCTTTAAGTGTATAGTGCATATGAGATGATAAATGGTTAAGCGTCTTTTTATAACAACATACCTTTTTATCCCTTAACTAATTACCAATAATTTAAACCGCACTTATTAAAGTTAAGACCTAGTTGTGGTGTACAGAAACAGATTTCGGTTGATTGTTCATAAAAAAGGGAGAGGTGATAAATGCATACTGCCGTATGTTTCTTTGGAACCTCTATAAAATAAAAGCAAAATAAATATATATTTTCATTCATGTCAGCTCATATACGTCCCCATCGAGGGGCTCGAGCCTACCCTGAATTAGGGCGATCGGACCTTAGTCGACCACGCGGGCCCAGTGCGGGTTGGTCGACTTCACATAAACCCTGCGAGTTTCTTCGCAGGCGTGTGCAGGTTTCCTCACGATGTTTTCCTGCAACGTAAGCTAACACCGTAATATATATAGCTATATTTTATTTTATTGATTTATTTATCGCGGTAAGAGCATCGGTAGCGTAACGGCAAGAGCCACTAACTCCTGTCCGCGAGGTCGTAGTTCGAATCCTGCCACGCACCTATGTGTTTCAGAATTTTGATTTCATATGTGTGTTTATCTGACACTCTTACGGAAAAAAAAACATCGTACGGAAACCTGCACACGCCTGCGGAGAAACTGGGCCCGCGTGGTCGACTGAGGCCCAATCGCCCTAATTCAGGGTATAGGATCGAGCCCGTCGATAGTAACGTATATTATTTTGACCGCCTCCGTGGCGTAATGGTTACTCCATTCGTTTCACACCCGGAGGTCGCAGGTTCGATTCCCGGTGGAGTCAACTAGTAAGTTTCAGTTTGGTTGGTAGTAGGGCATTTTCTAAGCCGGAAGAGATAGGATGGCACTATACTAAGCCGAAAGCCATCCGGCCTAATTGGAATATTAGTTTATTATTCAATACAAACAAGAAAGCATTAACCGCTTATACGTCTCCGTGGCGTAATGGTTAGTTCATTCGCTTCACACCCGGAGGTCGCGGGTTCGATTCCCCGTGGGGTCAACTTGTAAGACTCGGCTTGGTTGGTGGTAGGGCAGTTTCGCTGGTTAGCTACCACGTACATTAATAAAAATTCACTCCCCCGGAAACCAGGATCTATAGTGTTCTTCAATGTCGATGTATGAACAATTTGTTGCTTCATATAACAGACAGACATCAATGAGCATTGTAAGTTATAATACGCAACTCTGATAGCAGAGAACAGATCGAGACAAGTGCTTTATTTTAATGAATCATATCAGCTCTTTTATTTATTCACAATCGGTAAGGATTTTTTTGTTCTCTTTTAATAAGGTTTCTTCTTTCATTTATTTTTATTTAAAAACTAGCTTTTGCCCGCGGCTTCGCCCACGTGGACATAGCTTTTATGACTCTTTTTGAGGGTGAGTGGTGCGCGAGCGACTGTATCGGGCTATTCCGATTAGCAGACTTTGTCACTTCCCCCCCCCCCCCCCCTCCCCCCCCCCAACAAATTCTATACAAAAAATCACTTTAATTCGTTGCTCCGTTGCGACGCCACTGACGTGCGCGAGCGTAGAAAACAGTTGTCCCCAGATCCCTCGGGAACTATGTCAGGATATACTTATTAGTAAATTATATTTTCCACCTCATTTCTGTGCTATCACACCAATCCATTTTTTCGTTTCGATTTTAAATAAATTTGCGAACAAAGAGTATTGTTTTAGTTTCCTCAGGAACTGCATATGATAATTTCCACAGATAAAATGTGAAAAAATAGTCAACTATTTCATTCCCAGTGATACAGACTACCTGCATGCCAAATTTCATCAAGATTGGTAGAGGTGTTGAAGTGTGAATAGGTAACAAACAAACACATTTTCACATTTATAATATTATAAGTAAGGATTTCTAAATCTTAATTAAAATACAGAGCGTCGGTGGCAAAACGGTTAGGGCCACTACCTCCTGTCCGGAAGGCCGTGGTTCGAATCTGCCACTTACCAATATCTATACGAATATCGATTTCATACTGGTATGTACGTTTATCCGACGCTCTTACGGTGAGAAAAACATCGTGAGGAAACCTGCACTCGCCTGCGAAGAAATTCGAAGCTTATGTGTGAAGTCAATCAACCCTCAATGGTCCCACGTGATCGTCTAAGGCCAGATCGCCCTAACTCAGGGCAGGTCGAGCCCCTTGGTGGAGACCTATATAAACTGATATGATGAAATAACACATTACCTATATTATCAAAAACCTAATTCAAATCATTATAGGTATCAATCTAGTAATAAAATTTCTTAACAATATTAATATGGGTCAAATCCTCGAGTCGTATCAGCTCCAAAGGAGCCCAAGACGCACTTCTCGTTGCCGCGCTGGATGGCAATAGACAACCTTAGCAGCAGGTAGGACCTCAAGTCACATCTCCTCTCTCGAAGGCGAAGGCCAATCTTCTTTGTGAAGGAAAAGGCCTCTGAGGGTTCAGCAGCCGGTTGTCTCACTGACCAGCGGCACAAAGCAGCAATTTGCCTCCAAGACCGAGTACTTATTATGCTTCTTTCTCACCGCAAATTGAGCAGCAGTTCCGTACGGGTGAAGAGTGAGGCAGAAAAAGTGGCTTCCCAAAGCAGACACGTTCCTCTCTGCCATAGCACCTGTTTAAAACCTCCGGCCTTTTGCCATCAGATCGACTAAAGCCCGGCCGGCGGCTGCATCAAAGATGGAATATTCCATCTGGCCGAGACCAGTGCCCTCCGAGTGAGGTCATTAAGGAATTGGTGACGTGGGAATCTTCACAAACACGACTGCAACTCAGTGAGTGATGGACAATTGCCTCCACCGTGGACCCGCAAATACATTGATGAGGTTCATAGATATTGATATTGCAGGCGGAGAGCAACTGCCACACGCAAATAGTCGCCGTCAGAAGAGTTCCCATATCTGTGCTCCTGTTAAAAGATGCTAAACTCGATTTATGTGTTTTTATTTTTTTACACGATTGGAATCTGTAAAAAAATATCTCTCTGTTCGTCTATGAAACACATCCAGAGTTTAAAGTAGCGTATGCTGAAAAATACATAAAAGAAATCCACTCAAAAGTATTAAAAAAATATTTAATGTTTTAATACAACTTAAGCGCGTTTTATTATCCCTACAGCGCCATCTATTGACATTCTGCTACTATGATTATAATGTTTGGTATGTGTAGCTAATAAATAGAAAAAAGTACTCTATTGCTATTATTGTAAGTATCGATAGATAATTTCCCACGGGACCTCTTTAGTTTTCCGGGATAAAGAATACCCGACTATACAATGATGGTCAAAACACTCCATCCCAATGTAAAGGTTTCATATTGTTACGTTGAGCCAATCTAAAGATACAATTTTTTGCATTCCTGTAGGAAAACTAATTTTTTTGGGATTCACAATGTCCCAGTTTTAGTTCGCGATAAGGGTATCAACGTGTAAAATTTGATTGTTATTTGAAATTTGTTGGTTAAGCCACATTTGCGTGGTGAGCCATTCTATAAATGTATACTTTTGATTTTCCCACGGGAACTCTTGAATTTTCTGGGATAAAAAGCGAGTACCCGGCGTGTACCCGGCAGCGCTCAGACGGCGTGACGCGTGCGTCCTGTTTGCCCGCTCGAATATTAAATATGAAACTTCCTAACAAATATTAAATTAAACTTCCTAATTATCTATTTTTTCTTGCTATTACTCATAAATTAGTCCAGCTTATCATAATTATAATGATTACCATTTGTGTTCCAAGTCAATAAATAATTAAAAATCTAAAACGTATCATTATTTCTAGCCTTCCAAATTACCCGCCCAGAGCCGGGTACCCGGCACCATTACCCGGTACCCGGCCGGATACTTAAAAAAGTGCCGGATCCGCCGGGTACCGGATCCAAACCGGGTACCCGCCCCATGTCTAATAAAAAGTATCGTATATGTTAACCCGGGCTATAAGGAACCACCATACAAAATTTCATCAAAATCGGCCCGGTAGTTTTTGCGTGATGCGCGAACATACAGACAGACAGACAGACAGAAAAAAATTCCAAAAGTTGTTGTTTTGGCCTCTGTATCGTTAGTAATGTCCACCACAGTTATTATTTTCCAAAAATATTTCATGTACAGACTCGACCCCGTTACAGTTTTATTATATTATATAGACTAAATCATTTTCTATGTAAATATATCAAGTCATAAATGCATACTTACAAACTGCAGCGCTGAACACTCGCGCGCCCCACATAATGTACACTCTATTTACCTTTTTTTTTATTCACAATTAGTAAGCCCTTGACATCATCTGACGTGATGGTAAGTGACGATGATGCTGAAGATGGAAGCGGGATTATCAAGATTCCCCAACGCAATGGAGAACTGGCTATCTTATCTTCAAGCTAGAACACATCAATGCTGTTAACACTGATGTTTGGCGGCAAGACTTAAGTGGTGGTAGCTAGCCAGGCGAGTTTAGAAACTGCCCTACCACCAACCAAACCGAGTCTTACAAAGTTGACCCCGTCGGGAATCGAAACCCGCAACCTCCTGGTGTGAAGCGAATGGACTAACCATTACGCCACTTTGGCGGTTAAAATACGCTACACCTGGCAACCCAAGCATTCAAAATTATGTAAATGCGTTTTGGAGTACCTCAAATAAATTGCCTCACTTAAAAACAATAAAATGCAAAGTAGACAATAAAACCAACAAATTAAATTATAATAACCTACCGATAGGAAACGTTTAATTCTATTGTAATTTATCAAGCTAAACACATGCCCTTTTTCGTAGTGTTACGTAGCACTTACGTCTTCTCAATTATTTTCTTTTAAACATTTCTTATCGTATCAGCCGAAAAAAAAGCAATTTCTCATCACATGTTATTTATCTATCATAATCAACCAAAAGACGCCCACTGCTGAACAAAGGAGGCGGGATAGACAAGGATTTCCACAACGACCGGTTCTGCGCTGCCCGTATCCAGTGCAGCGGCTTCCCGTGACCTTCACCGATTAATCGACCCACCGAGTGGGAGGCATGCCTATGCTACGCCTTCTGGTACGCAGTTGCCACTCTATAACTTTACAACCCCATCGGCCATCTGCTGTGCAAGCTATATGCCCCGCCCACACCACTTAAGTTTAGCGATTATGTGAGCTATGTCGGGTATTTTGGTTCTTCTACAGATCTCTTCATTTCTGGCCAGCTGTTTTTCGCGGGTTCACCGGCGTGGACAACGATTCTATGACTTTTCGAGGGTGTGCAGTGCGGCGAGCTGCTCGGAAGCGGCTCGCCAGCGTGGAAGAGAGTATCCTATGTGTTGATCCACGTCCTAATCTGTCTACCTACCAAATTTCAGCCAGATCCGTTCAGTAGTTTTTGCATGAAAGAGTATCCAACATACATCCATACCTTTTGCGTTTATAATATTAGTAGGATACGAGTTAACCTTGTGTCTGTAAATGATCATGTAACATCTAAACTTATTAACCGATTACGATGAAACTTAGGCGAAATGTTGTGCCCACGCTCGGGTAGGTGTGCGTTTGTAACAAAAAAACTCGAGAGCCGCGCACCCTCGATATTCAAAACCGCGGGCATCAAACTAGTAAATAAACATACTCTTCTATTATAATTGGTGCTAAACACCTGTTAAGTTATACTTAAGTATAGAGCATCCTGTACGTGTACATTTTGTTGTTAACCTAATACATAATTATCACATAATTATAAGTAAGTACTAAGTACTGTTTATAATTTCACAGTTCAAGTTTCATCGCTGTAAATAATGTCCACAATTATGATATAAGACGGATTTTCTTGTGATCCTTACTAATATTATAAATGTGAAAATGTGTTTGTTTCTTACCTTTTTACGCTTCAACGCCTTGACCAAACTTTATGAAATTTGGCATGCTGGTAGCCTGCGTCACGGGGAAGGACATAGGCTACTTTTTATCCCGGTAAAATAGCATTATCTGATGCAGTTCCTGAGGGAACTAAAAAAATACTCGATTGTTGTGATTTTTTGCACAGAGATGGTTGAGTAGGTGGGAAACGACATAATTTACTAATCACCCTTAAAGACAGTCATAAAAACGATGTCCACGCGGGCGGAGCCGCGGGAAAAAGCTAGTAATATTATAAGTGTGAAAATGTGTTTGTTTGTTTGTTACCTTTTCACGCTTCTACACCTCAACCAATCTTGACAAAGTTTGGCATGCAGGTAGCCTGTGTCACGGGGAAGGACATAGGCTACTTTTTATCCCGGGAAAAGAGCATAATCCGATACAGTTCACGAGGGAACTAAAAAAATCTCTTTTTTGGTTAATTTCTTTAACATCGCAACGGAACAATGGATTGTTGTGATGTTTTGCACAGAGATGGTTGAGTAGGTGGGAAACGACATAATTTACTAATCATCCTTAAAGACTGTCATAAAAACGATGTCCACGAGTGCGAAGCCGCGGGAAAAAGCTAGTTACATATAATTGTTTGTTTTGATACGCCTTTTATTGTAGTTTGTGGTGACGTTACGAAGGTAATTGTTGAGAGAGAAATAATTCAATGTCTGCTTGATCATTATTTAATTGTTCCGTGTATACGGCCTGAGGCCAGAGGAACAGACAGGGAACAAAGTCGTAAGTACACAAATCATTAAATGACATTAAATAATGATTACGAAGTAAGCCATTATTTAGTTTGAATGTCGCAATGCATTTTCCTGCTACGTTATTCGTTTCATTTTGAACTATCTGGTGCCCGCTATTTTGGTTGCGTGGAGTTTGGGTTCCCGTTAACACTTTATTTCTTACTAGCTGTTTCTCGCGGCTTCACAGACAACGTTTCTATGACTTTTCGAGGGTGCGCAGTGTGCGAGCCGCAAGCTGCTCGCAAGTGTGAAAAAAGTAGACTACGTGTTTATCCAGGTCCTAATCTGCCTACCTACCAAATTTCAGTCAGATCCGTTTAGTAGTTTTTGCGTGAAGAAGTAACAAACATACACACGAACACACTCACAAACTTTCGCCTTTATAATATTAGTGTGATACCTGCTTTAAAATATCTTAATAACACAACATGCACATCCTTAATAATATTATAAATGTGTCTGTTTGTTTATTTTTCACGCTTCAACACCTCTACCAATTTTGACGAAATTTGGCATAGGAAAGGACAAAGGCTACTTTTCTTACCTTGAAAATAGCATAGCCGATACAGTTCCTGAGGGTTTAAAAACACTATTTTTTTTGGTTGATTTTATTGGACAACGGAGTAACGGATAGTTGTGATTGTGTGTACAGAGATGGTTGACGGGTTGGCAAATGACACAAACTCCTAATTAACATAGTCCGAGATTGTTCCCGAGGGATCTAGGGAAAAGTCATTTCCAGACTCGCGCACTACGACGTCGCAACAGATTGACGTAACTTTTTGCACATAAATAGTTGAGGGGAGTGGGAAGTGACATACTCGTAGACTGCTAATCAGAATAGCCTGATATAGTTCCCGAAAGATCTAGAGTAAACCCCTGTCTTCACTCGCAAGCAGCTTACGGCTCGCGCACCACTCGCCCTTTGGGCAGGCAGTCATAAAAGCGAAGCTGCGGGAAAGAGCTAGTATTTACATAGTTATGAGTCTACCTACATCTACTCCCCGAAATACTTCATTCGACACGTTCAACCCAAATTCAGATCAAAAAGCTGTTTTAATTCTCTCGGGAACCCCTCTATTGTTTGGGTTCAAAAGCATAATGTCGTACCTATATCATCATATCAGCCGAAGGACGTCCACTGCTGGACATAGGCCTCCCCCAAGGATTTCTACGACGACCGGTTCTGCGCTGCCCGCAGCTTCGCGCGACCTTTATCAGGTCATCGGTCTACCGAGTGGGGCCTGCCTACACTACCTTTTCCGGTGCGAGGTCTCCACTCGAAAACATTACTGCCCCAACGGCAATCTGTTCTACGAGCTATGTGCCCCGCCCACTGCCACTTAAGTTTAGCAATTCTGAGAGCTTTGTCGGTTACTTTGGTCCTCCTGTGGATCTCCTCGTTTCTGATTCGATCACGCAGAGAAACTCCGAGCATTAATAGATAGATAGATAGATAGATAAATCTTTAATTTCGTTTATTGCACGCTACCTATATTGGTTATGTCTAATCAAATACTAAAGGTTCAATTCCAGAGATACAAATATCTTCCTCTCTCTTGCGGGAACAATTATATATCCTTTATTGTACACAAACATTTAAGTGACAAGAACTTAGAGAGGACGTGTACAAAGGTGGACTTAGCTCTATAAGAGAATTCTTCCAGCCAACCTTACCCGGTGTTAGGAGACTTTAAAAGTATGGGAGGCAAACCTGTGTGTACTTAATAATCATATAAACTAAATAAAATACAATTAAATATAAACTAACCAACTTACAATTACTGATTATCCGGGATCACAAATATGATGTCATCTAGGTAATGTATGTTAACAACGCATAAACGTCTCCACAGCTGGGACTCGCGTCTCTTTCCAAACTTGGGTAGGATAGGCCATATCAAAGTATATATATATACATATGTATATATATATACATATATTAATACTACTTTTATATATATATATATATATATATATATATAATATTAGTACTACATACAGTATGCACACTCCCTGCCGCTCTCTAGATTGCGACCTCACCTCCTCGTCGCCCAGATGGATACAGATTGGTTACAGTTTGGTTGTCGAACGTATAGGATTTCGCCGTGATTTTGTTTGCTCCGTCATTTGTTTTTAGAAAAAAAAATAACAAAGCTCCATACCATTGAAGTTCGTTTGCTGAATTTGCTGCTACCAACACTCATTCAAAGTGTGAACAAGAACACTAAGTTACAAAGCCCTATTTCTCACAAATAAACTAAACAATAACTATGAACTAAATTTTAATCACCTGACTGATTTTATGTCCGCTCTGTTTAAAGGGCTATGTTACAATCCGCTAACTAGTTGGACGTTGAGTGACGCTTGTTCAATCAACGTTTGGCCTAGTCATTCAATTGAATTTCGTCATTCAATGAACGCGCTAGTCATTCAATCAAATAGTAGATTCAACCAGATGACTGCGACATATACATTAGTACTAACATACAGTATGGACACTCCCTGCCGCTCTCTAGATTCCGAACTCACCCCCTCGTCATCCAGATTGATACAGTTTGGTTTTTGAACGTGTGGGATTTCGCCGTGATATTGTTTGCTCCGTCATTTGTTTTTAGAAATGTCATTTCACGACTTTTGTGTGCAGTGTAAAAAAAAAAAAAAAAAAAGTGTCCGGGGTGTGGCCATACTCCACACACGCGGGCTCAGTCCGAGTTTAGAATCAATCAAGTTATAGAAAAGTTCTAATATGACTTTTATCTTATAGTAAATGTTTCATCCTTAATGTTGCTGTCACAGAGAAACGCTTCTTTATTGCTTTCTGTAGGAATGTCTTGATTCATCATCATCATATCAGCCGAAAGCCTTCCACTGCTGAACAAAGGCTTCCCTCAAGGACTTCCACGACGACCGGTCCTGCGCTGAGCTGCCCACATCCAGCGGCTTCCCGTGAACTTCACCAGGTCGTCGGTCCACCATGTCTACCTACATATGCCACGGCCTGCTTAGTGCCTATGCCACGTCTTCCGGTGCTCGGTTGCCAACCTTACTGCCCCAACGGCTGTTCTACGAGCTATGTGCTCTGCCCACTTCCACTTAAGTTAAGCCAGTTCCCCATTGCGTTGGGGAATCTTGGTAAGCCCGCTTCCATCTTCGGCAACATCGTCACTTACCACCAGGTGAGATGTTGTCAAGGGCTTACCAATAGTGAAAAAAAATAAAAATTGTATGAAAATTTTAAAATTAATTGGCTCCGGGTCGCCCTAATTCAGGGTAGGCTCGAGCCCCTCTGTGGAGACGCATATGAGCGTTTTTTTTTATTCACAATTGGTAAGCCCTTGGCATCATCTCACCTGATGGTAAGTAACGATGATGCCGAAGATAAAAGCGGGCTTACCAAGATTCCCCAACGCAATGTAGAACTGGCTATCTTATCTTCAAGCCGGAACACATCGATGTTGTTAACACTGATGTTTGGTGGCAAGACTTAGATAAGATGGTGGTAGCTAGCCAGGCTTAGAAAATGCCCTACCACCAACCAAACCGAGTCTTACAAGTTGACCCCACCAGGAATCGAACCATTACGCCACGAAGGCGGTTAATATGATATGATAATAATGAAATATTAACCGATTTGGACCAATTTTTGATAGTTTGTCAGTCAGAACAAAAGCTGAGCTTATACGTTTCGTTTCTTAAATTACTGATTATAAATAAACAAAAAATTGCCGAAATGAGTTTTGTATGAAAACACGTGAACGACAATAAAAATTAAACTTATTAACTTTACCGAAAAAAAACGTATAAGCCTAGCTTCTGACAACCTTTTGAAAAAAATTGGTGCAAATCGGGTAAAATTTAAGAGGTGAAAATCGTTAACGCCGTTTGTGTGAAAAGTCGTAGCTTCACAATCCTCTTAAATAATAAAAACAAAAAAAAAATTGATGAAAAAACGATTTTAGAGTGTAAAAAGTAATAAAGCAACACATAAAAATTAAAATCATTTCATAGTCGTGAATTAAAATCAGAACTGGGGCCGTTTTTTCAACTATTTAGACCTGTGACGTCATCACTTTTTGAAATTAGTAAAATAAAATAACAAGTGAAAATTAAAAACAAGTTTCTTAAAATAGTCTACATTTTCAATAAAAAAATTCCTTTGTATGAAAAGTCGCAGCTTCACAATCCTTTTAAAACGCTAGTTGGTTAGATTCTCTTTAACTTATACGCTAGTACTAATATACAGGGTTACAGGGAAAATAGTATAGAATATTAAAGTGCGTTATTATTCAGGTCATTCATTTCTGATGGATTTCATTCTGTAATATGGTGCACGAAACTTAACCGTTTTGAAGATATTTAATTTTAATTGTTTTTAAAAAAAATCCTTGAAATCATGCAAATCATTAAAAATGTTAACCATTTTTAAATATTTGCATGCCTTCTAACTAGATACATAAAAAATAGATTGTACGAGCTCTAATCTCAAAAAAATCGATAAAAAGCTAAAAAAATAAATGATTTTTTAAAAAAATCTTTAAAAAAAATATCTCCAAAACGGTTAAGTTCCGGACACCATATTACAGAATGAAATCCTAGAGAAATGACCTGAAAAATAACGTTTTTTAATATTTTGTACTACTTTTCCTGTAACCCGTAAATGTCACCGGGATATTGTAAAAACCGTAATATGACAATCTCACTAGTTAAATTATAATATAACGGCAAAATGTGAATCGGATCACAATTTCAAGGTCTATTCTTGTACCTCCGAATAAAACCGATGATTTTTTTTTGCTGCGAAGCATTCTGCTACCCAAGGGGGGGGGGGATCAATCAAACCTGACCGAACCTAACATCGCTCATTTATTTAGTGTTTTTCACTTCGCTTAATGTTATTGTAATTTCACTAGTGAGATTACAATGTCACTAGTGAAATTGTAAACAATATGTTACAGTTCACAATCTCGCGAAATAAATTCCGTTAGATTATAATCTAACGGAATTTATAATCTTACGGTGACATGTCCTGTGCTTAAACTAAGGGCTATTGAAGTAACTAAACTTAAAGAATAGCTTCTCTTCATTGAAGGCGCGCACGTGTGGGCTCCGTGTAGTTCGAGACAAAGACATAATTAAAGGTCCCTCTTAATCTGAATGAAACAAGGTCAAAAATCGGGACACACGTGCGAATTTAAAGGACCGGCTAAGTGTGCGTCGTAATATAAATTAATAGTTATTTGCCGGCCAAGACGCCTAATAATTTTTCCACTGACTACCCAAGGAGGAGAGTTAAGTTTCTGGGATGTGTGTCTGCTTTTTTTGTCTGAACCTATAGCCTGAACGGCTTGATGTACGAGTTGTCGTTAGATTCGTCTTGATCCCTTATGTGATATGTAATATTGGATACAGTTAAAGCAGTCGGAAATTGTATGTATGTCTGTTTCTTTGTCTGAGCCTAGGGCCTAAACGTCTCGATAGATTTTGGTGTACGAGTTGTCGTTAGATTCATCTTGATAACTTAAGTGATATTTGATACTAGCTGTTTCCCGCTATGACTTTTCGTGGGTGCGCAGTGCGCAGAGCGTGGAAAAAAGTAGCTTATGTATTAATCCAGGTCAAAATCTGTCTACCTACCGAATTTCAGCAAGATCCGTTCAGTAGTTTTGGCGTGAAAGAGTAACAAACATACACATTCATACACTCACAAACTTTCGCCTTTATAATATTATTAGTGTGATTCGTAGGATATCATAAAGTCGTTGTTTTATGTGAAACTTGCAAATGAATTTAAAATCTGTGCGTGTTATCCAAATAAGCTGAAATATTGTACTTTGCGAAAATCAATTAACTTCAAACTCCAACGCATGTCTGCTCACACTATTATAAAGTTCATAGTTGCATTTCATAGCGCTATCATCAATTAAACTTCTGCTCACACTATAGAGGTCATAGCTGTTGCATTGCATAGCGCTATTTGTAATTAGGTATACCTAACTAATAACAAAACATAAAAAATATCCCTCATTACACTTTTCATAATAAATAATAATCACTCATACAATTACACACATGCATCTATAGTACAGGAGCCGGCTACCGCGCGTCATTACTCGTTTCGTTGATACCGCATCGCTCTTTTGTTATTTTGACACAGGAAGTTATTAAAGCAATTAAGTGGGGCACGGCTCCTGGGCTATTATCATCTCTACGAGTGACGTGTTAATGCCGCACCGAGATAGTGATGGGCTAGTGTTATTCATTATTTTTTAACCGACTTCAAAAAAAAAGAGGAGGTTACTCAATTCGACCGCATATATATTTTTTTAACCGACTTCCAAAAAAAAAGAGGAGGTTACTCAATTCGACCGTATATTTTTTTTATTTTTTTTATGTGTGTTCGCGGATAACTTCGTCGTTTATAAATCGATTTTGATGATTCTTTTTTTGTTGGAAAGTAGATATCCCAAGGGTGGTCGTGGTACTATGATAAGGAAACCAGGATCTGATAATGGCATTGCAGAGAAATCGAGGGGAACTTTAAACTACTGTTTGAAGTCGGTTTCTTTTTTGTTCAAAATTTTATTTATTCACAATTGGTAAGCCCTTCTATCTATAATCTCAACTGATGGTAAGTGACGATGATGCGCGAGATGGAAGCGGGCTTGCCAAGATTCCCCAACGCAATGGGAACCGGCTATCTTATTTTCAAGCCGGAACACATCAGTGTTGTTAACATTGATGTTTGGCGGCAAGATGGTGGTAGCTAACCAGGCGGGCTTACAAAAATCCCTTTCACCATCCAAACTGAGTCTTACAAAGTTAGCTTCCGCCTGGAATGGAACCCGAACTTTCTGATTCGAAGCTCATAGACTTTACCATTACGCCTTGAAGGTGGTAAATAAAAATATTTTATTAATAGAAGAATAAATTGCTTTTATGCTGTAAAATATTTTATAGAAGGAGATAATTGAATCGAGAAGTACAAGTTTTTTATGTAATCAATATACAGTTTGTAACAAAATTGGTGTAGGTCTCGGTAACTGGGGCTTCTGCTAATCATATTGAACAACTTTTGTTCTACGACTTTGCTGAAATCGCAATTTTTTTTTTACTCTTCATACAAATCGATCAGCTGATCGACTAATTCTGTACATTTAGTATGGAGCATCCAATTTTTTTTTGAGAGTTGACTATGGGTTCCTTGAGATAAACTTTTAAAAAAATTTGCTCTAAAAGTAATCACGCTTACGATATGTAAGGAATCTAATTAATACTTTTCTATAATGAAAAAAAAATAACTATAACATCTATGCACATCACTAAAAAAAATCTCAAATTATATCGGTTCTTTAATTTTCAATCGCCCGAATGACAGAATGAAAGCTACTGGCCGATCACAATACACACATACATACTCTGTGGACATAATTGATAGTCATACAGTCTTTACAATAGGGAAATCATTCACTTAATCCACGCAAAAAAATACTTTATGCCTTTTAGATTTAGAAATAGTTTACAATGCTCGGTAGCTCAGGTGGTATTCAAAAAGTAACAAATGAGTTTTAGTTGCGTGGCTCCCGTACTTACACTCAGCCTAATTTCTCAGAATTCGTTATTATTGTTTCTCATGATTAAATTTCTTTTTTTGCTCACAATAGAACCGCGAGGTGTTCCGTTCGTTTTTGGACGTGCCCTGCCGTTGTTTTGGTTATTCTAATGTGAAAACTTTCGGATAAGTTACGTTAATTTTGTTGTTGGGATGTCATTACTTGTCATTTATCGTCATTACAGATTTCCCCACGTTGTATGGACTGCAACAAAAGGGTTATAACAGTTTAAGTCTATTGTTAAGAAATATTTTCGTTTTCCGCAAAAGAATATATACCTAACTGTATCTATCAATGAAATAATAATAAAGGTTCAAGTCAATAAAGAGTCAACGGTATTACAGTGATTGCAACTATTTAAAGATTAAAATTAATAATAAAATAAGTTAGCTTTAATTGTAATATTGTAGAGTGTTGGTGGCGTAACGACCGGGGCTGCTAACTCCTGTCCGGAAGGTCGTGCTTCGATTCCTGCCACGTACCAATGTGTTTTCGAATTTCTATTTCATATGTACGTTTATCTGACTATCTTACGTTGAAATAAAACATCGTGTTCCCCACACGCCCTTACTCAGGATAGGATTCGGCCCCTCGATGGGGACGTATATGAGCTGATGATGATTGTATCGAACGAGGTAAAAAACGAAACCGAATGTTAATACAAAAATGCAGAGCCTCTAATTACTTAATTGACCCATCTAAACATGTTAAAAAAACCGGCTGCAATAACAACAACCAAGTACAATTTTAAATATTTTTTTTTGTTAAATTTTCAAAAAGTACTGAATCGATTTTGATAAAAAAAAATTGGGAATAAACCTATTCAAAAAAAATATTTTTTAAAATCAGTCCAAAATTGATGGAGAAATCGGTGGATATACAAAAAAAACCAGTTTGGGGCAGTAAAGTTTTAGAGTGGTGACCGCGCACAGAAAACCTAGCGTAGGCACCCAACTCAGTGGACTGATGATCTGATGAAGGTCGCGGCAGGCCGCTAGTTGCGGGCAGCGCAGAACCGGTCGTCATGGAAATGTTTGGGGGAGGCTTATATGACTTCCTTCGGCTGATATGATGATGATGATCACATTAAAAACGAGCGAACCTTACAGTAATCGCATGAAATTATTAATATCTAAAATTTTATCCAAGCCTTCGGGTAGTAGGTCATCTTTGCCTTTGGCCTCACATTAGGCGGCATGGCCCTGTTACCTTAGCCTTCGTGACTTAAAAAAACGTTAGCATTTCCTGTTACACTCTTCCCTCCCATTTCACGAAATCACTCCCACAGATTGCAGGAAAGCGAGAAGAAAGATGTCACATCAAAAAGATATAGGGTTAAATAAGGATAGTTGCCCCAGGAGTATAGTTGCCCCGATTGTAATTAATTTAGTTTCGCCGATGAATAGTATGCTATTTTATCAATGTATCTAAAGATTCTCCAACTACTCTAAGTTGACCGTGTCTCATGTCTTTGTGCAACTGCATGGGAAGGCAAAATGCGATCAAAGTTTTTTACGGGGTAGATGTCCTGTTTCTCGGCGGCGCAAATATCCTAAACGTCATTAACATGAATTAGGCAACTATCCCCTATGTGGGATAGATGTCCCAAAATATAAAGGTCCGCAAAAAACGCCAATACTCAAAAAACAATAAATATAATGTTATTAACTTTTCATACATTTGTAGATAAAAAACCAACGTACCGGCCAGTTTAATTTACAAATAAAGTATTTTACTTTTTGTACTGAGAGATATATAGAATGATTTAAAAAAGTGTGGCAACTATCTATTATCTAAATCTGGCATTACCTAAGTCTTGCCGCCAAACATCAGTGTTAACAACATTGATGTGTTCCGACTTGAAGATAAGATAGGCAGTTCTCCACTGTGTTGGGGAATCTTTGTAAGCCCGCTTCATCTTCGGCATCATCTTCACTTAACATCAGGTGAGATGATGCAAAGGGTTTACCAATTGTGAATAATAAAAAAAACTATCAGGCTTTTAACCTTCGTCGAACATGGAACTAGAGATGCCTCGATACGCCTTTTTGCCGATACGATACCGATACCGATACTCTTATAAAAATATCGGCGATACTGATACCGATACGCTAATTGAACTCAAAAAGGAAGGTAGAATAAATAAAACACAATAAATTAATAGTTTTAGCAATCAAAATTAACATTTATAAGATTTTTATTTAAAAAACAAAGCATTCTTAAGTTTTGCGGGCAAAGGCGATTTCGCAAGTCCGTTTGAATAAGACCTGCGGTGGAAAATAGTCTCTTAGATGCGACAGATGCCTCGTTTGCAACGAAAGAGATGGGACAACACGCGCGTTTACATTACATTTTTAAAGCGCGAAATTTGAAAAGTATCGTTGAATCTGCCATAAAAATATCGCCGATACCGATATATCGGCAAACCCGAAGTATCGCCGATATATCGGTATCGGTATCGGATGCATCCCTACATAGAACCTCCTTCTTTTTCGAAGTCGGTTAGAAACAAACGAACGTGTGAACTAACACGTGTTGGGTAGGCGCGAACAAAGAAAGTTACGTGTCAATTAAAGAGTGTTTGCTCTTTTTTCCGCCGTAACGAAGCGTAATGCAATTATTCGTAATAACAGGATGAGTGCGACACGACGACGATGCCCGGTAATAACCTGCACAATTAAAATGTCATTACTTCGCCGGGTTTTACACCTAACCAATGTAACTTTAATTATGGTCGGATGAAAAGTATGGGACGAGCGAATTGATGGAATGGTAACGTAAGTAAAATTGGTAGGTATGTGAATCTGGAGCTGAAAATAGTAAGGTCACACCCTGGACACTTCAAAAAATGAATAACGGCACAAAATGGCGGCGAAATCCTTTACGTTCGACAACCAAACTGTAACCAATTTTATCAATCTGGGTGACGAGGTGGTGAGATCGCAATCTGAGCGGCAGGTAGTGTCCATACTGTATGTTAGTACTAATGTACTAAGGTTGCCTGGAAGAAATTGCTACCTAGCAATAAGGCCGCCTATTGTATAGGCTTTCTTCTATTGTATTGTATTGTTATATATATACTTTGGTAAGGTATTATGATATAAGAATTTTTTACCCGACTGCGCCAGAAGGAAGGTTATTTTTTTCGAGTGCATGTATGTATATTTGTTTGGCACGCTCTGTAGCCTTAATAGACTAGGAGGTCAGGACAAATCTGGAAGCGATAACGGAAATGGATAAACTTCCATAGTTGCCATTATCGCGTCCTTATCTAATTTTCAAATTTCTGAGTACAACAGTTTAGTTGTCAGGGGTAGGGGGCACTCGACTCCAACAAAATTTAGCACTCAAGAATATTTTTTTCAAAAACGGAACCCTAGATTATAAAATGGTCTTAGAAAACTCAAAACTATCTTTAATCTCTAACCAACGACGGGAATGGGTTTAAAAAGAAAAAAAAATCATCCCCACTTTACTTGTAGGGGAAGTACCATTAAAAAGTTTTTTATTTTCAAATTTTTTTTCCAGTTCTCTCCGCGTTATTATTATATATCTTTGCCAAATTTCAGCTCTTAACTACTAATAGTCTAGGAGCTAGGCCGCGGACAGACAGACATGACTAAACTATAAGGGTTCCTTGTTGTACTACGGAACCCTAAAAACTAGCCAAAAAAGGGTTATTTATTTCTTTAGCATGCTCTGTAGCCTAAACAGCTAAATGCATTACACACTCAAATTTTTAATAAAAAAAAATAAAAAAAAGCGAGGTGTCGTTAGATTCGTCTTAATTCTATGAGTGACATAGAATTCATTTTTATCCATTTGGGCAAAAAATAGGGGTTAAGTTTTTTTGCAGTTGGTTTTTAAATTATTAATTAATTCCTAATTTCATTACCAGCTTTTTACAAGCTTTCTATAGAAACCATTTGATAACTATATCATTGGGACCTATTCTGGCGTATTCTGCGTATTCCGCTCAATTTAATATTTTTATTTTTGATTGACGTAGCGTAGGCGGGCGTCTTACGCGGTGGATCGACGACCTAGTAAGATCGCGGGAAGCCAATGGATGTGGGCAGCGCAGGACCGGTCGTCGTGGAATAATACCTATCACTTCCTAAATGTAAAAAGTCATACGACTAAATTGAAACTAGGACATAAGTACGTTAAATAACCTAACCAATTCAATTAAAAATTAAAAATGGAGTTAAGGAAGAGCGGTGCCTCCTGACACAGGCTGTTTGTTTATTCTTAAAAGGAGACACCGAACCCATCTTATAATGTACTCCTTGTTAAAAAATAATAAACTTATTTAAACTTATTTATTTAAACATGACTGCGTATCAAAATTGCTTCTTTTTTTTTATTCGCAATTGGTAAAGCCCTTGACAACATCTCACCTGGTGGTAAGTGACGATGTTGCCGAAGATGGAAGCGGCCTTACCAAGATTCCCCAACGCAATGGGGAACTGGCTATCTTATCTTCATGCCGGAACACACCAATGATATCAACATTGATATTTGGCGGCAAGACTTAGATAAGATGGTGGTAGCTAGCCAGGCGTGCTTAGAAAATGCCCTACCACCAACCAAACCGAGTCTCACAATTGACCCCGCCGGGAATCGAACCCGCGACCTCCTATGTAAAGCCAGTGAACTTTGCCTCTGAGCTACGGAGGCGGTTAAAAAGATCTTTTTTAAGGCAACTGGGTTAAAATATATCCTTTGACATTTTTAGGTTTAAGGTGAACCTAACGACACCTCGCACTCCAAAATCCATCAAGCCGTTTAAGCTACAGGCTCAGCCAAAGAAACAGGCATACATACATACATACATAGGTATACACCCGAAAAACATTACTTTATTTTTGGGTAGTCGGGTAAAAAGGTTTCGTTTCATCCGTTACAAAAAGTTAAGGCTTTAAGATGCCTCAATCCGAGCAGGTTGAAATAATATAGAACGTAAATGTTCAAATCAATGCGGGCTTCAGCGCGGCTGTTACCTTAAAATAGTATACCTAGTTCTTAATTTTTACATGTTTTTATTACTTTTCTATACTTTCAAATAAGTTTTAAAAACATGTATTCAATTGAAATAAAAGTTCTTAAAATCACCAATTTTTGTGTGTTGGTTTCATTCAAATTTAACTATTTGTTTTCGAGAAATTTTGCAATTAATGCCAAAAACAGGGCCTACAGTATATTTTTTTACATCAAAACTGGAAATGTTTTTAAAATTATATTGATTAAAAAAAAATACTATACGTATATTATATATTTTTTCCATAGTGATAGCTTTACAGTCTTTTAATAATTTGAATTGAATATTGTTGTTTGACCTATCTTAAGGCCTTAACAGAACAGACGACAGAACCACAGATAGGGTTAAGCATGATGACACTGAAATTGGGTTGCCATAAGCATAATTTTGGGGAAATTATAGGTTTGGTGTCAAGTGTAATTATTGTCGAGAAGTTTTGCCCCTTTAACGACATCTGACAGTTGTGCTAATGACAACACTGTGGTGAGAACAGGCGTTTCTACTTGCCTCGTTGATGTAAAGTATATTTGTTCGGAAATGGCCAGACATGTAACCAAAACATTTTATTGTTTGAAGTATCGGAGGCTCAACCGGTAACGACTCGGTCCTCCTAACCAGAGGTGCCGGGTTCAAATCCGGACAGCCAATGTACCAATGAGTTTTTCAAAACTTACGTACATATATTACTCACCGATTGCTTTAACAGTGAAGGAAAACATCGTAAGGAAACCAGCACACACCTGCGATTTTAGATTTAAACATTATGAGACACAAAAAACAACCCAAAACAATAGTACACAAGTAAACAAAAAACAAAGTACGACAACGCAAAAAAAAACTACCTATTATGATTTCTAATAAATGGTTTTATCACCCCCTTCTCTTTCCCCTCCCAGGTTAAGTGGGACTTGTTCATCAACCAAACGGTGAGGGAGCGAGCTATGCTCGGAGTCTCCCTACACGGTCTAATCAGAAATGAGGAGATCCGTTGGAGAACCAAGGTAACCGACATGGCTCACAGAATCACTTAACTTAAGTGCCATTGGGCGAAGCACATGGCTTGTAGAACTGATGGGTATTGGGGTGGCAAAACTCTCAAGTGATGATCGCGCGCCGGAAGACGTAGGCCAGGCAGGCCTTCCACTCGGTGGACCGACGACCTGGTGAAAGTCGCGAGAAGCCGCTGGATGCGAGCAAAGTAGAACTGGTCATCGTGGAAATCCTGGGGAAGGCCTTTGTCCAGCAGTAGACGTCTTTCGGCTGATATGATGACTGCTTTGCGGAGCGTTATTCTGTTTTTATTATCTACTGATAACAAGCGACACCAATGGCTTAAAGTGCTTTACGAGGCTCGGGTACGGTCAAAAAAAACCATGTTGTCTGTAAAGTCGGTTTACGGACGATAATTTTACGTGATAACGTGTCACAAACCTTGACCTTGACCTTTAACATAAACTTGTACAGTTTAACTTTAACCCCAGGCCCAAAGCCCCAAGCCCCAAGCAAGTACAAGTTCAAGTTTTGACTGACTCGGTGGCTCAGTGGTTAGTGCCCTTGACTACTGACCCGAGGTTTGTGGGTTCGATCCCCACCCAGGGCAAACATTTGTGTGATGAGCAGATTTGTTTGCTCTGTGTCTGGGTGTTAAATATCTATATATGTATGTATTTAAACGTATATAAGTATGTATATCAGTCTCTGGTAACCCATAACACAGGGAATCCTACTTTGGGGCCAGATGACCATGTGTGATTTGTCCCAGAATATTTATATTTATTTAACTCTCGCTTGCACGTTTGGCTCAGGCGTAACGTGACAATGACGTCACACTGGCGTAACGGGACAATGACGTCACGTAACGGGATAGTGACGTCAAACTTTCATTTCATGCCCGTGTCATCAATTTATAAGACGTTATCACGTCAAAAAATGCCACTAACAGATAACAACAGTCAAAACCCATCTAGGTAATGACCGTGCTACAGGTCATTAAGACTGCGTGATCGACCCAACCCAACGTCGCATACACACTGAGCTGCGACCGCTTCATAAAAAATGGTGTAAATTGTGCAACGTGACCTTTCATACACATCTCGAATCAGATGTGCAGGTTTCCTCACGATGTTTTCCTTCACCGTTAAAGCAATGTGTAGTTTTCGAAAAAACTCATTGGTACATTGGCCGTCCGGATTTTAACCCGAGAACTCTGGTTAGGAGGACCCACTCGTTACCGTTGAGCCACCAACGACGCTTCTATACCTACATATCTAAATCATACAATTTTATTATTATTATATCAGCTCACATACGTCCCCACCGAGGGGCTCGAGCCTACCCTGAATCAGGGCGATTAGGCCTTAGTCGAGTCGTGCGGGTTGGTCGACTTCACATACAACTTTCGAGTTTCTTCGCAGGCGTGTGCAGGTTCCTCACGATGTTTTCCTTCACCGTTAAATGGCTCAACCGGTAACGACTTGGTCCTTCTAACCAGAGGTGCCGGGTTCGAATCCGGACGGCCAATGTACCAATGAGTTTTTCGAAACTTACGTAAATATGTATGACGAAATAAAAGCCCTTAATTTCAGGGTAATTAAGTCACAGAACTATAGAAGTGCTACGCCTAGCTACGAATAGACCTCGTAGCTCCGTAGCACGTAAATAAATAAGGTCTATAGTGTCGATAGCGATAACCAATCCCTATAACAATGCACTAGGTATGAGATTGGATGTGGCATTTTAACTGAAGTGTACTTTGTACTCCTGTCCGTGTACATTGGAGAACATATCAATGTATTATGAGAAATGCGCCCACGCACCGCGCGCTGGCGCTACTTAAGAGCCCGCTGAACTTGTTTTGAAGGTAAAAAACGGAAAACAAGTTTATTGGTTAATTATGGATTCCCGTTTATTTTTTCAAAAAAGTAATGCAATACCGACACAGATGTACGTCATCCGATTATCAATATAAAATTATATTAAAAACGGTTGTTTGGTTAACAAATGAATCCAATACTAAGTTTCTATAATATTTATGAACTCCAGTGGGCTCTTAAGGGCCGCCAGGAGGCTCGAGTTTCCATACAAACGTAGTTCCGCTTTGATACAAAAACTACATGCCGGATTGAATCCAAACTTTGCAAACATATTGAGGAGACACATATCGATGTTTGTAATTAGTTTCCGATGTAGGTACTAATATAAAATGAAAAAAAATAAGAGCAATTTCAAACTTTCAGTACCAAACTAATTTAAACCTTCGTTTAGTTACGTTAAAATTTACTTCGATGAAAACTAATTACTAACATCGATATGTGTCTACTGAATATATTTGCAAAGTTTGGATTCAATCCGGCATGTTGTTTTTGTATTAAAGCGGAACTACGTTTGTATGGAAACTCGAGCCTCCTGGAGACTCTTAATGAATACGTTGATAGGATCCAACTTGTCGACATTTTCGACGACAATATAAACCTAATATACTATCATTATAGAATGTTCCTTAGTTTTAGATAACTATAAGTGTAACAACAATAGCGGTTTTGGCTAAGAACAATAACTGAGAGCTATGTCGGTTACTTTGTTTTTTTTTTTTTGAAGCTTCTTTAGCGGCGTTGTGCACTTTTTTGTAATTGGTAAAGAATGTTAAACTCGCGTCAGGACACGTGACCTGATCGAAAATTCGTAAGACGGATGGAGTAGTGAAAACTTCTTTAGCGGCGTTGTGCACTTGTTTTGTAATGGGTAAAAAATGTTAAACTCGCGTCAAGACACGTGACCTGATCGAAAATTCTTAAGACGGATGGAGTTGATTTTTTGTAGATTTTTCTGAGATATAAACTTTTTAATGTAATATAAATTGTCATGTTTGTGTACGATAGCGCAATAAACAAATATTGTATTCTACCACATAAATGATAGTACTTTTATACTGATAATCAAAGCAATTCGTGCAAAATTATTCCCTAACCATTCCAAAATATCAAAAATGCACAACGTTAATATTCAAGTTTTCACTTCTGCCGGCACTCCCGGAGTGCAACCCGTCGTTTTTTTTTATTTATTGCTTTAAAAAACAAACATAAAGATATTAATACAGTACAAAGAAATCTCCTCCTCGTTTCTGGTTCGATCACGCAGAGAAACTCCGAGCATAGCACGCTCCACGTTTTGCTTCTTATCTCAATGTTCGGTAATCATAGGCGGCGTATGACACGGACTAATTACTTATGTAAACGGTCTGCCCTTTGTCGCCCGTCCGGCCGGGCAAGTGGTTTGGCGATCACAAACATGCCCCGAATTGATGTAGGATTAGCAACAAGTAGGTTTGGATTAAGATTACGCGTAGGATCTAAGTAAGTATTATTTTTATACACTATAGCTGTCCGCCCGCGGCTACGCCCGCATTGTTTAGAACTATCATCATATCAGGTGCTCGAGCCTACCCTGAATTAGGGCGATCTGGCCTTAGTCGACCACACGGGCCCAGTGCGGGTTGGTCGACTTCACACACAACCTGCGAGTTTCTCCGCAGGCGTGTACAGGTTTCCTCGCGATGTTTTCCTTTCACAGTAAGAGCGTAGGATAAACGTACATATGAAATCTCAATTCGAAATCACATTGGTACGTGATAGGATTCGAACCACGACCTTCCGTACAGGAGGCGGCGACCCTAGCTATTACACCATCAACATTAATTAAAAAATAATGTTATTCAGATTAAATTATTTCCTATGTCATATAAGATCGTGCACCTTTGAACTGATTTCGTTTTGGGGTAAATGAGGAACAAAAGTCCAAGCTAGATTTGATTTTAATGACAACAATTATTTTCCCCTTCGCTTCACTCATGAATCTCACACAAACAAACAAATCAACCGAAACGAGACAAAACAAGCTGGAACAACAAATAATTGCGAACAGAGCTAATACGACAACTTTTTATATAAGCGTCATATTTCCCTCGGTCTTCTTCTAGCTATTAACATGGAGTCGTGTTTAATATGTGACATCTGTTACAAAAACTTTTATTATAAGGCATAAGACTAATCCATAGCATACTTAGGTTAGCTACGCACACATGCAATTATTTTTCAGCGTACAGTTAAAGCCCAAAATTAAATTACACATTACTAAATTTATCGATTGTATTTGTCTTTTTTTTTATCTTTGATACAGGCTTAATTCAAATCAAAAGTTAAAAAAAACCTACAAGATTTAATTTGAATCGTATTTCCCTCGGTCTTCTTCTAGCTATTAACATGGAGTCGTGTTTAATATGTGACATCTGTTACAAAAACTTTTATTATAAGGCATAACACTAATCCATAGCATACTTAGGTTAGCTACGCACACATGCAATTATTTTTCAGCGTACAGTTAAAGCCCAAAATTAAATTACACATTACTAAATTTATCGATTGTATTTGTCTTTTTTTTTATCTTTGATACAGGCTTAATTCAAATCAAAAGTTAAAAAAAACCTACAAGATTTAATTTGAATCGTATTTCCCTCGGTCTTTTTCTAGCTATTAACATGGAGTCGTGTTTAATATTTGACATCTGTTACAAAAACTTATATTATAAGACATAAGACTAATCCATAGCATACTTAGGTTAGCTACGCACACATGCAAGTTTTTTTTAGCGTACAGTTAAAGCCCAAAATTTAAGACCCATCACTAAATTTATTGATTGTATTGACTATTTTTTATCTGTGATACAGTATTTTTAACCGCCTCCGTGGCGTAATGGTTAGTCCATTCGGTTTACACCAGGAGGTCGTGGGTTCGATTCCTAGTGGGTTCAACTTGTAGACTCGGTTGGGTTAGAGGTAGGGCATTATCTAAGCCCGTCTGGCCATCTTATCTAAGTCTTGCCGCCAAGCATCAGAGTTAACAATATTAATTCCGGCTTGAAGATAATATAGGCAGTTCTCCAATGCGTTGGGGAATCTTGGTAAGCCTGCTTCCATCTTCGGCATCATCGTCACTTACCATCAGGTGAGATGATGCCAAGGGCTTACCAATTATGAATAAAAAATAATAAAAAAATCTTAATACAAAACAAAGGGCTCAAAAAACTAACAATTGAAGCTTTTTTCTGTAAATCTTTTCCAAAATCCGAAATTGTAACAAAGGATAGACTAACGTACCTTTGAATGTCAATATTTATTTTGGAAATCATAGAGCTTATATTAACACTATAAGACATAAGTGTGACAAGTTCCTTAAAAGATTTTAGCGTTTTCACCCGACTAACCAAAGAGGAGGGTAATGTTTATCGTATGTACGTATGTATATACGTTATTTGGCATGCTCTGTAGCCTAAACGGCTTGAAAGATTTTAGCGTTTTCACCCGACTAACCAAAGAAGAGGGTAATGTTTATCGTATATACGTATGTATATACGTTATTTGGCATGCTCTGTAGCCTAAACGGCTTGAAAGATTTTAGCGTTTTCACCCGACTAACCAAAGAAGAGGGTAATGTTTATCGTATATACGTATGTATATACGTTATTTGGCATGCTCTGTAGCCTAAACGGCTTGAAAGATTTTAGCGTTTTCACCCGACTAACCAAAGAAGAGGGTAATGTTTATCGTATATACGTATGTATATACGTTATTTGGCATGCTCTGTAGCCTAAACGGCTTGAAAGATTTTAGCGTTTTCACCCGACTAACCAAAGAGGAGGGTAATGTTTATCGTATGTACGTATGTATATACGTTATTTGGCATGCTCTGTAGCCTAAACGGCTTGAAAGATTTTAGCGTTTTCACCCGACTAACCAAAGAGGAGGGTAATGTTTATCGTATATACGTATGTATATACGTTATTTGGCATGCTCTGTAGCCTAAACGGCTTGAAAGATTTTAGCGTTTTCACCCGACTAACCAAAGAAGAGGGTAATGTTTATCGTATATACGTATGTATATACGTTATTTGGCATGCTCTGTAGCCTAAACGGCTTGAAAGATTTTAGCGTTTTCACCCGACTAACCAAAGAAGAGGGTAATGTTTATCGTATATACGTATGTATATACGTTATTTGGCATGCTCTGTAGCCTAAACGGCTTGAAAGATTTTAGCGTTTTCACCCGACTAACCAAAGAGGAGGGTAATGTTTATCGTATGTACGTATGTATATACGCTATTTGGCATGCTCTGTAGCCTAAACGGCTTGAAAGATTTTAGAGTGCGAGGTGTCGTTTAGATTCGTCTTGATCCTGTGAGTGATATTTACATTTTCACCCAACTCCTAACAAAGCGGGTTTATGTTTTTATGCAGATGGAATACAATTTTTAATTCAGTTGGTTAGATCATTGCATAAAGCGCACTTACATTTACTCGAACACACATTAGAACACACACAGAAACACACTTAGATCTTTTTTAACCTGTGCAATCCCGTGTTAAGTACAAGCATTAGCATTTGCTTTTTCATAATGGCCTGGCAGAATTATCAGCGCTGCGAATCTAAAATTTCGCAGCATTCAAGCTGAGCCTGGTCATTTTCCTAGCCCACCTTATATTTCATAGTCAATAAAATTTTAAAATAAGTAGTTTTAATAAATTTTTTCATTGCATTGTATTACCTGTTTTTTTTTGCTTGTGTGGGCTCTGAATAAATGCTTATCTTATCTTATCATTAGATAACTCAAACTGCGAAAAACTTTCCCTTGGACACTACTTTTTCTGGCCGACGATCTTTAAACAGACTCTGCACTCAAGTAGGCCGAAGCAAGGAAAATATTGGTGGAGGCTTTAACCTATTGTATACAGCTCGATTAGCGCATCCAAGTGCGGTGTCTTTCCCCACCAGTCCATGGCACCCTTTTTCTCCTGCCCTGCATGTCCTAGCATCTGTACGCGCGAGGACCTGTACAATGTAACAGACAATGCAGTCCGGGTCTGAAAAAAAAATATTTTATTTTATTTTTATTTTATTTACTCAGGATACAGGCTGTCACATACGTATATAGAATGATAAATATTAATAACTTGAAGACCTAGTTTCCGATTCGATCACGCAGAGAAACTCCGAGCATAGCTTGCTCCATTGCCCTTAGGGTGACCTTGAGCCTTTTCATAAGGCCCATAGTAAGCGACCATGTCTCAGTTCTGTATGTCATCACTGGCAACGAGATCGAATCAGAAACGAGGAGATCCGTAGGACAACCAAAGTAACTGACATAGCTCTCAGAATTTCTATACTTAAATGGCAGTGGGCGGTGTATATAGCTCGTAGAATAGATGGCCGTTGGGGCAGTAAAGTTCTCGAGTGGCGACCGCGTACCGGAAAACGTAGCGTAGGCAGACCTCCCACTCGTTGGACCGATGGCCTGGTAAAGGTCGTGGGAAGCCACTGAATGCGGGCAAGCAAGAACCAGTCCCGGCCGTCGTGGAAATCCTGGGGGGAGGCCTATGTCCAGCAGTGGACGTCCTTCGGCTAATATGATGAAGACCTAGTAGATCTCTAACTTACACTTACACAAACAGTTTCAATTTAAGGCTAATACGATAAAAAACAAAAAACGCAAAAGACGCAAAAAAAATGTGCTACATGTTAGTATTGGTAATTTTTTAAATTTATTTTTAAAATTTAGTAATAGTTGAATGAAAAATGTCGATGTCACCGCTGTTCAGTTTGTTATTGTACAATTCACAGGCACGTAATGAGCACGTAATAATTTAAGCCAAAGGATCAACTGGCTAAGGAGAAGAAGCTAATTTAGGATGCTGAGTGTACGAATACAGGCTCAGACGCACACATAAATGAAGGCACTTAGTATACCCGCCTCCTGCTGCGCCTTATTGTAATTAGCTGCCTTGGAAAATTGCAGCTGAGTGTAGGTGGCGGGCCCTGATTCAGGGTAGGCTCGAGCCCCTCGGTGGGGACGTATATGAGCTGTAATGATGATGTAGGTGGCGGGACGGTCGAAGAAGGTCAATATGGAGCTGGTAAGGAGATGTTGTTAAGGGTTTACCAATTGTGATTTAAAAAAAAAATTTGCAGAAATGGCTTTTATAAAAATAATTTAACTATGAATTTAATTATTATGAACTATTATTATTATCGCAATATCTTTACGTCCCAGATACCGCAGTGTCTTAAGACCAAGGTCTACGACCAGTGTGTGTTGCCAGTGATGACATATGGAACTGATACATGGTCGCTTACTATGGGCCTCATAAGAAGGCTCAAGGTCATCCAAAGGGCAATGGAGCGTGCTATGCTCGGAGCTTCTCTGCGTGATAAAATCAGAAACGAGGAGATCCGTAGGAGAACCAAAGTAACCGATACAACTCTCAGAATTGCTAAACTTAAATGACAGTGGGCTGGGCACATAGCTTGTAGAACAGATAGCCGTTGGGGTAGTAAAGTTCTCGAGTGCCGACCGCGCGCCGGAAAACGTAGCGTAGGCAGGCCTACCACTAGGTAGACCGAGGACCTGGTGAAGGTAGCGGGAAGCCGTTGGGTGCGGGCAGCACAGAACCGGTCGTCGTGGAAATCCTTGGGGGAGGTCTTTTGTCCTTCGGCTGATATGATGATAAGGCATTTGATATGGCTTAACAACTACACATTTCCCTAATTCCGGGTAGACTCGGTGGGGACGTATATGAGGTGATAAGAAGATGGCTTAACAACTATATAGTGACAACAACCAGCAAGAGCAACTTAATGTACAGAGGCCAGCACATCAAGCTATACACTCGTAGTGCGATTCTGATCCGTACGCATTCGGAATAAGAACGGTACAATGTCCAATGTGTGTCGCTTGATGTGCTGGCCTGTGTAACTTTCGAATCACGGAAACGGTTGGGAAAAATTCCACTAATAGACAAACCCATCAAGGTCACGGCCGTGCTTTAGGTTAGTTAACCTACGTGATCGACCCAACCACCCAAGGTGCACTGAGCTACGACCGATCAAATGTGTATGCAAAATGTATTAAATTTCAAATAAGAACGGATGTTTTATTATTATTATATCAGCTCATATACGTCCCCACCAAGGGGCTCGAGCCTACCCTGAATCAGGGCGATTAGGCCTTAGTCGACCACGCGGGCCCAGTGCGGGTTGGTCGACTTCACACACAACCTTCGAGTTTCTTCGCAGGCCTGTGCAGGTTTCCTCACGATGTTTTCTTTCACCGTTAAAGCAATCGGTAAGTATGTACGTAAGTTTTTGAAAAACTCATTGGTACATTGGCCGTCCAGATTTGAACCCGGTACCTCTGGTTAGATGGACCGAGTCGTTACCGGTTGAGCCAGCGACGCTTTAAGAACGGAACGGATGTAGGAAGAACGGATGTAATCACAGTTAACTAAGTACCTCCATACACCTTTTTTCTGTAGACCACCCAGCTACCTACCACACAGCGCCCACCTCCCACCGCCACACTCATCTGCTAGTTCTTAATTAAGTTAGCTTATATAACGAAAGATGGTCTCATTTAGATAACACCGTAACTTTCAGTAAACACCGGGCAACTTGCGGTGCTTAGCTCGCTGTTGCCTCCCGAACTTGGTCGGGTAACTTCGAAGTTAATTAGTGGAGTTGGCTGGCTTTATGACGTTGTCAGATGTGTGTTGTTGTGACAGTTTTAACTGCTTGCGTACCTAAGTAAAACGTTGTTAGGAGAAATCCTTTGATATAAAATAGCTTTTAAGGCGCTAAGATCACTTAATCGGTGCAGGTTTATACACCTAAATCTTCTACACCTTCGCCCATTAGTGAAAATCCGTGTGTTAGTTTTTGAGTTAATCGCGTTCAGACAGACAGACAGACGCGGCGGGTGACTTTGTTTTATAATAATCCTTACTTACACATATTAGAAATGTGAAAATGTGTTTGTTTCTAATTTTTTCACAATTCAACACCTCGACCCATATATTGATGAAATTTGGCATGTTGGTAGCCTGTGTCACTGGAAAGGACATAGGCTACTTTTTATACCGTGAAAATGGCATAGTCCGATGCAGTTCCTGAGGAAACTTTTTTTTTGTTTCTTTAACATAGCAATGGAACAATGGATTGTTGTGATATTTTGCATTTAATGAGAGTAATAAAAATGATGCCCACCCGAGCGAAGCAGCGGGCAAAAGCTAGTATGTAATAAAGAGAGTAAAAAGTGTATTTTAATTTATGGTTTTAAAGGATGCGTGACATAAAAGGGGGGGGAGTAGGTAATAAGATAAGGATCGCTTGCCCTCTTTAAGCACTAAACATATTTAGTCTTAGCTACGAAATTCCCGATTACATAAAAAAGTTTAAAGATGAAAATTAATATTAAGAACAATAGTTATTACAATAAAAATTATTCTCAAAATAGCATTAGACTATTAAAAATTAAATGGTGGTAAACATATGCCTATGGTTTAGATATTTTGAAAGCACGGTGGTTTTAACCCCATGAAGTCGGGTTTTTTCACCTGAAAATGTCGCCTTTATTGAGGCAAAAAATACACATTTTTAATTTTAAAGCTCCATCTAGAGTTATCGCTGAATCTTCTTCACTAATGTTATATTTGGGAATATCCCGCATAAGATTTCGTCACTTTCAGGAAAATTCAAGAATATTAGCTAGTCTAAAAAATTACCACATCTGACCACTAAGAAAACGCCTTTGTTCCATTCAATGGTACATAGCTCAGGGGATTGAAACATGAAAGACATGCCACTAGTTACTAATAAAAGAACATAAGTAGTGTCACCATAAGGTCAATAATAAAAAACAATAACTTTTTTAATTTTCATCCTAAGTTGGCATTGAACTTCAAAAACTGAATGTGTAATTCAAATAAAATCAATAAAAATCAAAATAATTTATTTTAAATATCTGTTTAAACACACTTTTAAATAGTCAAAACAAAACTTATTGTATATTACAAATATTGTCATGATTCAGATTACAGAATCAATATAAATATTTTTGTCATTTACATAATCTATTATTTTATAATATCCTCTAGAGCACAAGCATTTTTTGTCTTGAATTTATTCTCTGACAAACTAGTTACATTTTCTGTAATTTTATTGCATTGTAATTTCAAATACCTACAAACTCAAACGAAGTTACGCTAATTAAGTAAATCTAAACCAATCTTTCTCATTGATCCTTAAGCCTTATCAGGGCGAAACTTTTTATTATCATCCAATCAATCAACGTTCCTTGCCAAGTTATTACAAGATTAATACGAATTCTAATCGAGTTTTCTCTCATTAAGTATTACGTACCACAGTTACCGAGCCCTCTTTATTATAGTCGAATAATACAACTGGGTAATATCGTGGTATAGTTACTTAATCAATTCCTTTGTTGGTCGATTCGACCCCCTCGGCGGTGGGTGGGGTTGATTAACAAGAATATTGCTTGATTACGCACTTCAGTCTTCAAGTATGAAAGACGAAGATGTCATGTTTGGAGAAAGAATAGACGTGGCCTATAAAACTATGTTACACAACTGGAAACGCTAAACACGTTTAAAAACCGGTGTAGTGCGAGTCAGAACCGTATACAAAGGGTTCCGTACCATCATACTAGATGGCGCTAGTTTTTTGTACGGAGACTTTCACATTCTCTAATTTTTTGTATTTGTTGTTCAACTGTTTAGCTATCACGGTTCATGAAATACAGCCTGGTGACAGACGGACGGAAGGAGAGCTTAGTCTTAGTAAAAGGGTCCCGTTTTTACACTTTGGGTACGGAACTCTAAAAAAAACTGACTTCCATCGCAACAACTTAGTATTTTTTTTTTGTATTTGTTAATTTTCTAACAAAGTCTATTATCAATTTTGATAAAATTTATACAGAACCAACTTGGCAGCGTACCCTGTCGAATAAAAAAAGAATCATGAAAATCGGTCCACAATATGCGAAGATATCGTGTAACAAACATACAAAAAAAAACAACATACAGTCGAATTGAGAACCTCCTCTTTTTGGAAGTCGGTTAAAAAATAGATGTAGGAGCCGTGGCGTAGTGGTCAGTCGACTCGCTTCACATCAGGGCGCGCGGGATTCAACGCCGGCGGGGGCTAACTTTTTAAGACTCGGTATGATTGGTCTTTTCTAGGCCCACCTGGATAGATACCACCATCTTATCTAAGTCGTGCCAAACATCAATGTTAAGGACCCCCAGGAGGCTCGAGTTTACATACAAACATAGTTCCGCTTTAATACTAAAACTACATGCTGGACTGAATCCAAACTTTGCGAATATATTAAGTAGACACATATAGATGTTTGTTATTAGTTTTCATTGTAGTAATTTAAACATAACTAAACAAAGGCTCAAATTATTTTTGTGCTGAAAGTTTGAAATTGCTTCTATTATTTCCGTTATTAGTACATCAATAAACTAATTACAAACATCGAAATGTGTCTGCTCAATATATAAGATCTAACCAAATTAGCTGAAACTATTTTAACTGGTGCTTCTACTCATGAAACTGAACCACTTTTCCCATGGAACTCATAGTCAAATCGCAAAAAAAAATTGGCTATCCCATACTAACTCAATCAGCTGATCAGCCAACTTAGCATGGGAAGTTCAATAATTTTTTTGAGATTTGACTATTGGTTTCATGGGGAAAGTTGTTCAGTTTCATGGGTAGAAGCACCAGTTGAAATAGTTTCAGCTAATTTTGTTAGACCTTATATTTGTAAAGTTTAGAGAGCCAATCCGGGATGTAGTATTTAAGTTCCTCGAGAACAATACACCAAACATCATTGAAAACAAAATTGATGTGTTCCGGTTTGAATACAAGATAGCCCGTTTCCCATTGCGTTGGGGAATCTTGGTAATCCCTAGGTTAAGATATAGTTCTATAGTGTAGGCACACCCTGGACACTTCATTCATACAACGGGCTAGAAATTATATTTCAAAAAAGGAATTACGGAAAAAAAAAATGACGGCGAAATCCTATAAGTTTGACAACCAAACTGTAACCGATCTGTATCAATCTTGGTGACGACGGGGTGAGGTCGCAATCTAGAGAGCGACAGGGAGTGTCCATACTGTATGTTAGTTCTAATGTATATATATACTTTGGTGTAGGTATCTAAATTAAAAGTTATATGTTTGTTGCAGTATTTTTGTTGCAAATATTACTATTTATGCATATCTTCGTTCCGTGGCGCATCCAATTTTTCTAACATCGCAACTGTACACATCCATACAAGCAATATTGTCGTAGCTAATTCGCGAGAGTGAGTGTATGTCTAATGAATATATCTACGGCATTCATCAGTCAATATCTGGTATCAACGGAACTTCTCGGAGATAAATATTGCCGATTTAGATACAATTTGGTATATGCACAATGTTTATTAAGGGGCAATCAAATGCCTAAACAACACAACCATAGGAATATGTATAATGTTTGTACCAATTCATACTTATTCATAGTTCTTTATTTCGATTGTTGTTTTTTTTGTTGTTGTTTAAAATTGGTGTAGGACACGTGAATCTAATAAAATGAGGTTCTAATCATCATACTGAACAACTTTCCCCAAGAAACCCATAGTCTATTCTTAAAAAAAATTGGACCACAATACACAAAATTGATTGATTAGCTGATCGATTTGTATGAAGAAAAAAAAAATTTTTTATTTCAGCAAATTCATAGAACAAACATTTATACATAGAAAAACCGGATTGTTCAAGTAGAACCGGAGAACTTGACTCGCTTCGCTCACTCGTTAAGGCCTTAAGATGGGTCAAATGACAATATTCAATTCAAATTATTGAAATACTGTGTACCATGGAAAAAATATACAGGGTGAAATTTTTGAACGCCACCTGGAGGGAAAGTACTCTACATACTGGAGATAGACAATTTTACTCAAAGGGATAATTCCTTTATTTTTAAAAAGAAACAGAACTGCATTCACACAGATTTTCGAAAATTCGCTTGCCACACCCAGGAATCGAACCGGGTAAAATCCGAAAAAATATCACCCTGTACTTTTACGGCATCGATCGATAGGGTCAATCATAAGGATCAAATCTCTCTAACAAACGTGGTAAATGAAATGAAAGGAAAACCATGAAATTAAGACCTTTCAATTTTAATTGAACACAGTTTTTTAAACTTATTTGAAAGTGATGAAAAGTAATATACGTATAATAAACGTAAAAGCCGAGTTGAAGGCCGCATTGATTTGAACTTAAAATGAATAGACTTACGTTCGATATTATTTAAACACGTATCAATCTGCTCGGATTAAGTGATCTTAGCGACTTAAGTGAAAACTATTCGGTGATTATAATGATTTTATACTAAAAAAAAAACACTGATTTAAAAAGTCAAATTAAGTGTGCAACACTATAATAAAAGAGATAGATCAAACGTTTTTCGATTCCATCCTGTATGTTAAAAGGAGTGTATTGTTTTTAGGTCTAATGTAAGTAAATATGTATGTATGTATCTTTATTCCACGACATCTTCTAAATGGCTTGATGGATTTTAGACTGCGATGTATCGTTAGATTCGTCTTGATCCCGTAAGAAGAAAAGGATAAATTTTACCCAACTTCAAAAAAGAGAGGTAGTGTGTTTATTTTTTATTTTTTTTATATCAGCTCATATACGTCCCCACCGAGGGGCTCGAGCCTACCCTGAATCAGGGCGATTAGGCCTTAGTCGACCACGCGGGCCCAGTGCGGGTTGGTCGATTTCACACACAACCTTCGAGTTTCTTCGCAGGCGTGTGCAGGTTTCCTCACGATGTTTTCCTTCACCGTTAAAGCAATCGGTAAGTGTATATGTACGTAAGTTTTTTTGAAAAACTCATTGGTACATTGGCCGTCCAGATTTGAACCCGGTACCTCTGGTTAGATGGACCGAGTCGTTACCGGTTGAGCCACCGACGCTTTTTTTTTGTGTGTGTTTATACAGTCGTGTTTTTATTATGATACCTGCAACTTTACCAGAGTAATTGTAATTGTTCCAACAAAAAACCGGTCAAGTGCGAGTTGGACTCACTCACTGAGAATTCCGTACAAAAACATATTTTGGTACGAAAACTATAGAAAAGTTACTACTAGATGTCCTAGTTTTTTTTTGACATTTAAAAAAGTTACGTTTCTTGTATGGGTTATTTAATTTTGAATATTATTTTATTTTGTTACAGCGACAATTTATACCCATACTTTGTGAAACTTACATATTACGGTTAATAAAATGCAGCCTGCTGACAGACAGATGGACGGACGGACGAATGGACAGCGAAGGCACAGTCTGCACCCTTTGTAAATAGTAAGGTTTCTTTAATTAATGTTTTGACTATTTATTATAAGAAATAAATTCGAATACCTATTTTGACTTTTTAAATCAATGGTTTTTTTAGTATAAAATCATTATAATCTCCAAATAGTTTTTATTGACGAGCGAGCGAAGCGAGTAAAATTCTCAGATTCGACTGGAACAATCCGGTTTTTGTATGATTGTATGTATATATGTTTGTTCGGCGATAACTCGAGTATCGTTGATCGGAACATCGTGAACTTTGGTACGCGAAGTAATGAGACAAAAATATATTTTTTTAATTCGAACATGAACCAAAGCGGTCAAGGGCTTGCCAAGATATACGGGTTTGTAAATATTGTAAACATGGTTTCTCTGAACACCACTAGATGGTGCTGAACGGATCCTACATTGAGCAAACGTTAGTGAGTGTACTTGTATTTTTTTAAAACGAGTATATCGTGAGTTCACAGTTCAGGACGAACCACTAGTTTTATTAGTGTCTAGATCTAGATATATTTTTTTATTCATAATTGGTAAGCCCTTGGCATCATCTCATCTAATGGTAAGCGGAAGCGGGCTTACCAATTTTCCCCAATGCAATGGAGACCTGGCTATCTTATCTTCAAGCCGGAACACATCAATGTAGTTAACCTGATGTTTGGCGGCAGGACTTAGATAAGATGGTGGTAGCTAGCCAGGCGGGCTTAGAAAATGCCCTTCCACCAACCAAACCGAGTCTAAACCGAAATGATTTTGTCGATTATGAGAATTTTATCTTTATTTTATTATTATTATATCAGCTCATATACGTCCCCACAGAGGGGCTCGAGCCTACCCTGAATCAGGGCGATTAGGCCTTAGTCGACCACGCGGGCCCAGTGCGGGTTGGTCGACTTCACACACAACCTTCGAGTTTCTTCGCAGGCGTGTGCAGGTTTCCTCACGATGTTTTCCTTCACCGTTAAAGCAATCGGTAATTATATGTACGTAAGTTTTTGAAAAACTCATTGGTACATTGGCCGTCCAGATTTGAACCCGGTACCTCTGGTTAGATGGACCGAGTCGTTACCGGTTGAGCCACCGACGCTTTGAATGAGAATTTTATCTTTAATTAATGATAATTTACAAAAAGAAACCACTGACTTTCTTTGGTCTTTACTTTGTCATCATTACAGCTCATATACGTCCCCACCGAGGGGCTTGAGCCTACCCTGAATCAGGGCGATTAGGCCTTAGTCGACCACGCGGGCCCAGTGCGGGTTGGTCGACTACACACACAACCTTCGAGTTTCTTCGCAGGCGTGTGCAGGTTTCCTCACGATGTTTTCCTTCACCGTTAAAGCAATCGGTAAGTATGTACGTAAGTTTTTGAAAAACTCATTGGTACATTGGCCGTCCAGATTTGAACCCGGTACCTCTGGTTAGATGGACCGAGTCGTTACCGGTTGAGCCACCGACGCTTTGAATGAGAATTTTATCTTTAATTAATGATAATTTACAAAAAGAAACCACTGACTTTCTTTGGTCTTTACTTTGTCATCATTACAGCTCATATACGTCCCCACCGAGGGGCTTGAGCCTACCCTGAATCAGGGCGATTAGGCCTTAGTCGACCACGCGGGCCCAGTGCGGGTTGGTCGACTACACACACAACCTTCGAGTTTCTTCGCAGGCGTGTGCAGGTTTCCTCACGATGTTTTCCTTCACCGTTAAAGCAATCGGTAAGTATGTACGTAAGTTTTTGAAAAACTCATTGGTACATTGGCCGTCCAGATTTGAACCCGGTACCTCTGGTTAGATGGACCGAGTCGTTACCGGTTGAGCCACCGACGCTTTGAATGAGAATTTTATCTTTAATTAATGATAATTTACAAAAAGAAACCACTGACTTTCTTTGGTCTTTACTTTGTAGCAAGACATATTATAATTTTCGAAAAACCTAAAAGCCTTTAGGTACAAGCTTCTTACGATCAAAGTACTCGTCAATACGAATTAAACGAGCTCAAACTCGATGGGATTGTGTCGCTTTATTGCGAATTTCCTATGGCCACCTTGCAGCTCTATCATCAGATCAGCACCATATCATCATAACATTGCATTGTCACGCGATTTACACATGTATACAAAATTTCAGGTCAATCGGTAACCGGGAAGTGGATCAAATTTAATTTGCAAGGTTTGATGACAAACATCAGGACAAGTGAAACTAAATAAAAGCTTGTAAAAAGATCTGACAATTTTATAAAACACTAGCTTTTTCCCGCGGCTCCACCCGCGTGGACATCGTTTTTATGACTGTCTTTAAGGGTGATTAGTAAATTATGTCGTTTCCCACCTATTCAACTATCTCTGTGCAAAAAACCACAACAATCGAGTATTTTTTTAGTTCCCTCAGGAACTATTTTCCCGGGATAAAAAGTAGCCTATGTCCTTCCCCCTGACACAGGCTACCTGCATGCCAAATTTCATAAAGATTGGTCAAGGCGTTGAAGCTTGAAAAGGTAACAAGCAAACATACACATTTTCACATTTATAATATTAAGTAAGGATAGCTGCAGAATCAACATCACAGAGAACAATCCCGTTTCTCTCAGCCCACATTGTCACTAAATGCTCAACGACCAGATTACACCAGTCGCTTTGTTAAGCCCTTATCAGACGATGCCTCATCTACGAGCAGCTAACGACGGTCACTCATCTCGAAGGGACACAATGGACCAACGAATTGAAAGTCGGCTTAGACAAAAGCTATCGTGTGGGGAAACGGTCAAAAGAGGCAATGTATGTAGTGTCTAATTTCACTTCGTCTAATTTCGACAAACGGACAAAAACGGTTGCAACTGTAGCGCGGAGCGCTGTTATTCATTATTCTTTCATCCCATCTTCTTTTTATTCCGTCTATTTATTTGCCACGCATGCGCTGTCAATCTATGTGACATTTGATTTACAAAATCGAAAATTTGATCATCGTTCATCCTAAGCATCACAAATTATTAATTTTTATTTATTTAATAACTCTACTTAATAAAAGACCCATTTCGGGTAAGATTTATTTATGTTTTGTGATTTGTATTTTAAATTTAAGTGTATTATTGTTTTCCTGATTTTTATGTAGTTTTCAGGTCTTTTACTCTTATTTTTCTTCAATAAACTCAAATTACCTGTAGCACGCATTGGTATTTTTAAAAGAACACGCTCCTTACCTACCCACCTACCTACCTGCCATGCGCTCAGCGTTGTCGACAATACAATGGATATAATGGTCGCATCATTAATTTGATAAAACTTGTCAAACAATATTTTATACCTATCCTTATTTTATCATGCATTAAATAACTACGTAGCGTAGGCAGGCCTCTGACTCAGTGGACCGATGACCTGGTGAAGGTCGCTGGAAGTCGCTGGATGCGGGTAGCACAGAACCGGTCATCGTGGAAATCCTGTCCAGCAGTGGTCGTTCTTCGGCTGATATGATGATGATGATTAGGTCTAACAGACGGACACATAAGATATAATATAAGAGCTCCTTTTTAAACCGGATTTACGGAACTCAAAAACTAACTAAGAATTGTTGACACCGAAATCTTTTGATGATGTGTTCGATGTAGTGATATTCGATATTACGTACTAGACCATCAAGATGTTCGGTTTAAATCGGTCTTAAGAGCCACATTGATGGTTAATGCGGTGAACTTGAGCGGTGATTTCTGATTGATGTTTGATAGGGATGTTAGCTGATTAACTTAATTTTACTTAAGTTTAAGTAATTATACTACAACTGTCAGTATTACAAAATTATAAAGCTTGTTTATATAATAAATAATTAAAAATTTGTTCGTTAACAAAAAAAAAACTCATGAAATCAGCACATTAATACAATGATCCTATATTAGGCTACGCCTGTCTTGTGCAAACCAATGATATGATTTACAAATTGAATTGCGGCTGCAGATTTACACTAAGAAAAATAAATAAATAAAAACTAAAACTGATTCAAAAGATCCTTCTCAGATATATGGAACACAAAGAAAAATAATAAATTTTAAGGCGGTAATATTACAGATTTTCTTTATTTTTGACGTCAATTTCTCCTAAAAGATTGAAACCCCAAGGTTAAAAAAAATTCAATAATTGTTGACGATGTTCTTTAAAGCTAAAAGCTATAAGTAACACGATTGAGCAGTTTTGGTTCGATAGAAAAAAATCCCAACGATAAGGTCTACACCGTTACTTTCAACTCTAGTTATGACTAATAGTATGAAGTATTATTATATCAGCTCATATAAGTCCCCACCGAGGGGCTCGAGCCTACCCTGAATCAGGGCGATTAGGCCTTAGTATAAAGTATAAATTAAAAAAAAATATACAACAATATTTGATATGATAATACAAAGTGAGTAATGTTATTATTTTTTATACTTTCATTGTAGTTTTTGATTGAAAAGAAAAACCATTGAAAAAGTGAAAAAGTGTGGTTATTTTCTTTACTGTTTACTTGTAAAGAAAAAGACAGACACTGTTCCAATCAATACTTCGCCTTAAGACTAAAATTTAAAAACTAGGTGTGTATATGTGTGTGTGTTTAGTGTATGTTTGGGTGTGCATGTGTGTGTGTGGGTGTGCGTGTTTTTGAGTGTGTGTGCATGTGTGTAGTGTATGTTTGTTTAACATGTAACTTTTAAAATACGCTCTACTTCATCATAAGTCTTGTTAAGGAAATAGCATTATCTATTTTTTTTCGTTTCATATAATGTGCACTTCGCTATGTCACATGGTTTAATAATTTAATTATGAATTTAGGGTAAAAGGGAGCCTTTGAATTGTCTTGCAAATGTGGTCTTTACTGACACTCAACTTAAAGACTTTGTGTCAGCATATTCTTGTAGCTAGCAGACGCGATAACCTGCTTATGGGTAAACATTATTAATTAATCACAGCACATAAAGTTTTCTAACACTAAGGACTTGAGTGTGACGACATAAGTTTACAAATACCTGTCGTTTAAATATTTATTTAATTAATTTATTGTACACACACATCTGATAATCACAAATTATATTTAAATTTAAACTTATATGATTATATAGAGTAAGAAATCAAAAATGATTGTGTTTTGCATAATCATAATCATGCGTATACACATAATAATCTATAATATAATAAAACTGTAACAGGGCCGTGTCTGTACATGAAATATTTTTGGAAAATAATAACTGTGGTGGACATTACTAACGATACAGAGGCCAAAACAACAACTTTTGGAATTTTTGTCTGTCTGTCTGTCTGTCTATATGTTCGCGCATCACGCAAAAACTACCGGGCCGATTTTGATGAAATTTTGTATGGTGGTTCCTTATAGCCCGGGTTAACATATAGGATACTTTTTATCCCAGAAAATTCAAGAGTTCCCGTGGGAAAATCAAAAGTATTCATTTATAGAATGGCTCACCACGCAAATGTGGCTTGACCTATTACAATCAAATTTTACACGTTGATACCCTTATCGCGAACTAAAACTGGGACATTGTGAATCCCAAAAAAATTAGGGTTCCTACAGGAATGCAAAAAATTGTATCTTTAGAATGACTCAACGTAACAATATGAAACCTTTACATTGGGACGGGGTGTTTTGACCATCATTGTATAGTCGGGTATTCTTTATCCCGGAAAACTAAAGAGGTCCCGTGGGAAATTATCTATCGATACTTACAATAATAACAATAGAGTATTTTTTCTATATATTAGCTACACATACCAAACATTACAATCATAGTAGCAGAATGTCAATAGATGGCACTGCAGGGATAATAAAACGCGCTTAAGTTGTATTAAAACATTAAAATATTATTTCATACTTTTGAGTGGATTTCTTTTATGTATTTTTCAGCATACGCTACTTTAAACTCTGGAACTATGGTATATAGCGATTTGTTTCATAGACGAACAGAGAGGTATATTTTTACAGATTCCAATCGTGTAAAAAAATAAAAACTTATAAATCGAGTTTAGCATCTTTTAACAGGAGGCACAGATATGGGAACTCTTCTGACGGCGACTATTTGCGTGTGGCACTTGCTCTCCGCCTGCAATATCAATATTTGTGAACCTCATCAATGTATTTGCGGGTCCACGGCGGAGGCAATTGGCCATCACTCACTGAGTTGCAGTCGTGTTTGTGAAGATTCCTACGTCACCAATTCCTTAATGACCTCACTCGGAGGGCACTGGTCTCGGCCAGATGGAATATTCCATCTTTGATGCAGCCGCCGGCCGGGCTTTAGTTGATCTGATGGCAAAAGGCTGGAGGGTTTAAACAGGTGCTATGGCAGAGAGGAACGTGTCTGCTTTGGGATGCCAATTTTTCTGCCTCACTGTACGGTACTGCTGCTCAATTTTCGGCCAAAAAGAAGCATAATAAGTACTCGGTCTTGGAGGCAAATTACTGCTTTGTGCCGCTGGTCTGTGAGACAACCGGCTGCTGAACCCTCAGAGGTCTTTGCCTTCACAAAGGAGATTGGCCTTCGCCTTAGAGAGAGGAGATGTGACGTGAGGTCGTACCTGCTGCTAAGGTTGTCTATTGCCATCCAGCGCGGCAACGAGAAGTGCGTCTTGGGCTCCTTTGGAGCTGATACGACTCGAGCATTTGACCCATATTAATATTGTTAGGAAATTTTATTACTAGATTGATACCTATAATGATTTGAATTAGTTTTTTAATAATATAGGTATATATGTTATTTCATCATATCAGTTTATATACGACCCCACCAAGGGGCTCAACCTGCCCTGAGTTAGGGCGATCTGGCCTTAGATGATCACGCGGGCCCATTGCGGGTTGATTGACTTCACACATAAGCTTCGAATTTCTTCGAAGGCGTGTGCAGGTTTCCTCACGATGTTTTTCTCACCGTAAGAGCGTCGGATAAACGTACATACCAGTATGAAATCGATATTCGTATAGATATTGATAAGTGGCAGGATTCGAAGCACGGCCTTCCGGACAGGAGGTAGTGGCCCTAACCGTTTTGCCACTGACGCTCTATATTTTATTTAAGATTTAGAAATCCTTACTTAATATTATAAATGTGAAAATGTGTTTGTTTGTTTGTTACCTATTCACACTTCAACACCTCTATCAATCTTGATGAAATTTGGCATGCAGGTAGCCTGTATCACTGGAAATGAAATAGTCAACCTTTTATCTGTGGAAATTATCATAGCCCGATGCAGTTCCTGAGGAAACTAAAACAATACTCTTTGTTCGTTTTATATAAAATCGTAACGAAAAAATAGATTGGTGTGATTTTTAGCACAGAGATTGAGGTGGAAAATGATATAATTTACTAATAAGTATATCCTGACATAGTCCCCGAGGGATCTGGGGACAACTGTTTTCTACGCTCGCGCACGTCGGTGGCGTCGCAACGGAGCAACGGATTAAAGTGATTTTTTGTATAGAATTTGTTGAGGGGGTGGAAAGTGACAAAGACTGCTAATCTGAATAGCCCGATACAGTTCCTGAGGTACCTGGAGAAACCTCATGTCCACGTTTGCGAGCTGATTGCGGCTCGCGCACCACTCACCCTCAAAACGAGTCATAAAAGCTATGTCCACGTGGGCGAAGCCGCGGGCAAAAGCTAGTATGTAATAAGTGACTTAAATACGAGAACCGCCTCCGTGGCGTAATGGTTAGTCGATTCGCTTCACACCAGAACGTCGCGGGTTCGATCCCCGGCGGGGTCAATTTGTAAGACTCGGTTTGGTTGGTGATAGGGCATTTTCTAAGCCCGCCTGGCTAGCTACCACCATCTTATCTTAGTCTTGCCGCCAAACATCAGTGTTACCAATATTGATGTGTTCCGGCTTGAAGATAAGATAGTCAGTTCTCCATTGCGTTGGCGAATATTTGTAAGCCCGCTTCCATCATCGGGATCATCGTCACTTACCATCAGGTGAGATGATTGCAAGCGCTTACCAATTGTTTTTTTTTTAAACCCGATGTTGTCTGTAAAGTCAGTTTACGGACGATAATTTTACGTGATAACGTGTCACAAGCCGAACGCCTGTGTGCTTTAGACCACACTACTGAAGTTAAATTTCTTCAGCTCCATCTTTAAGGAGATGTAAATTACCTAGAAATTACCGCCCATAGTCGGGTGCGTTAACTCCTTGGCACTTATGTGCTCCTGGTACTTTTTACAACTACAACATATCTCACAGTTGGAACACCTCTTGTAAGATCCTGGAAGCCTAGTACTTTTATTCCATTGACACACTGATGTTAGGAATAAGAAACGCCTCTTTTTAGTATGACGGTTTTCCTCACCGCATTGGAACACCTCTTGTAAGCTCCTGGATGCCTAGTACTTTTAATCCATTGACACAATTGTTTGACGGTTCGTCTGTCCGTCCGTCCGTCCAAGTCCAATTCCGAGTCCAAGTACAAGTACAAGTACAACTCTCGCTTGCACGCTCGGCTGAGGCGTAACGTGACAATGACGTCACACTGGCGTAACGTGGCAACAACTTCACACTGGCGTAACGCTACAATGACGTCACACTGGCGTAACACGACAATGTGCGTAACGTGACAATGCCGTCACAATGGCGTAACGTAATAATGAAGTCATACCAGCGTAACGTAATAATGAGGTCACACTTTTTCGTGAATGCAGCCCGTGTCATCAATTTATAAGACGGTATTATCACGCCATGTGTATTAAAAAAAGAATCAATTAATTGTTAGGCAAACAAAATTAATTTTGACAAGTACCAAAAATGAAGTCCCAGCAATCAGACTTCACGATTACGCCTCAAAGTTTGAATAGCCTCCAAATCCACAGTAATTAAAGTGTTGTTAGCGAAATTAAAATAATTGTAATTATATCGCGTTGGGCTCAATGCGTTCGAAGGTCGTGCCGCACAGGCCGGTAATGGGAAATAAATTGTCGTCAGAATAATTATTGTATTGTAGACACAGATTTACTAGACGTAAGCGTGACGAGGCGTTTGGATACTTTAGCTTAACATCCGATAAATGTCTACTTTAAATTCATTTAAAATTTATCTTATACTAATCTTTGCCAACGTCTTTGCCCGCATGGACTTAGTTTTTTAGGCTTAGCTATTTTCACGGGATAAAAAAGAAGCCTATGTAGTACTATTACCTAATCTGTGCCTATATCCTTCTCCATGATACATGCAAGCCAAAAACATCACTTAACTGGTATGTCCTCCTCTGCCATCGCATGAATGAATTTAATTGTATGAATTGTCCCCAATGGTGACTGTAGTAATTGGGAATCGACCTACTCCATCCCCCCTCAACCCTCCGCACGATTGCCACGTCTAGAGTTTTAATCGGGCACAGTGTAAGAATCCGTACAGTGTTTAACCTCTTTGTTTGCGTCAAAATCAAAAAACATTACAAGACACTTGGCATGTCCTCCTCCGTCGCCGCAAAATTGAATTGAATTATTTAATTTGTCCCCAATGGTAACCGTAGCAATTGGGCATCAACCTCCCCCATCTCCCCCTTAACCCCTGCACGATTGCCACGTCTAGATTTTCAGTAGGGTACAGTGTAAGAATCCGTACATTGGTCCAACCCCTTTGATGTTAGCGTCAAAGCCAACTGACATCACTAGACACTTGGCATGTCCTCATCAGCCACCGCAGGAACGAATTGAATTGTATGAATTATCCCCAATGTTGATCGTAGCAATTTGTGCTTGATCTTCCCCATCTCTCCCTCATTCCCCGCACCATTGCCACGTCTAGAATTTCAATAGGGCACAGTGTAAGAATCCATACTGTGGTCTAACCCCTTTGATGTTGGCGTCAAAGCCTACAGACATCACAGACTTGGCATATTATGCTTCTTCGCCACCACATGAATTAATTTAATTTTATGAATTGTCCCCAATGGTGACCCTACCATTTGGGGCTTGATCTCCTCCATCTCCCTCTCAACCCCTGCTCGATCGCAACGTCTAGAGTTTCAATAGGGCACAGTGTAAGCATCCGCACAGTGTTTAACCCCTTTAATATTTGTGTCAAATCCAAAAAACATCAGAAGACACTTGGCATGTCCTCCTCCGCCACCGCATAATTGAATTGAATTGTTTAACTTGTCCCTAATGATGACCGTAGCAATTGGGCCTCAACACCCCCCATCTGCCCCTTAAACCCCGCACTATTGCCACGTTTAGATTTTTAGTAGGGTTCAGTGTAAGAATCCGCACATTGATCCAACCCCTTTGAAGTTAGCGTCAAAGCCAACAGACATCACTAGACACTTGGCATGTCCTCCTTCGCTACCGCATGAATGAATTGAATTGTATGGATTGTCCCCAATGGTGACCGTAGCAATCGGGCTCGACCTCCCCAATCCCCCTCTCAACCCCCGCTCCATTGCCACGTCTAGAGTTTCAATAGAGCACAGTGTAAGAATCCGTACAGTGATCCAACTCCTTTGATGTTTGCGTCAAAGCCAACAGATATCACTAGACACTTGGCATCTGCTCCTCCGCCACCGCATGAAGGAATTGAATTGTATGGATTGTCCCCAATGGTGACCGTAGCAATCGGGCTCGACCTCCCCAATCCCCCTCTCAACCCCCGCTCCATTGCCACGTCTAGAGTTTCAATAGAGCACAGTGTAAGAATCCGTACAGTGATCCAACTCCTTTGATGTTTGCGTCAAAGCCAACAGATATCACTAGACACTTGGCGTCTGCTTCTCCGTCACCGCATGAACGAATTAAATTGTATGAATTGTTCCCAATGGTGACAGTAGCAATTGGGGCTCAACCTCCTCCATCTCACCCCTCAACCCCGCACGATTGCCACGTCTAGAGTTTCAATAGGGCACAGTGTAAGAATCCGTACAGTGGTCTAATCCCTTTCATGTTTGCGTCAAAGCCAACAGATATCACTGGACACTTGGCATCTGCTTCTCCGTCACCGCATGAACGAATTGAATTGTATGAATTGTTCCCAATGGTGACAGTAGCAATTGGGGCTCAACCTCCTCCATCTCACCCCTCAACCCCGCACGATTGCCACGTCTAGAGTTTCAATAGAGCACAGTGTAAGAATCCGTACAGTGATCCAACTCCTTTGATGTTTGCGTCAAAGCCAACAGATATCACTAGACACTTGGCATCTGCTCCTCCGCCACCGCATGAAGGAATTGAATTGTATGAATTGTCCCTAATGGTGACCGTAGCAATTGGGGCTAGACCTCCCCCATCTCATCCCTCAACCCCCACACGATCTGTTAGACGATTTTTTTATTTTTTTTAAGCTGTGAATAGGGGGTATCCTCTTCAAGAACTTTTAAAAAAAAAATAACAACACGAATTAATTAAATATAAAAAACCCGACTACATATTTTTTATTAAAAACTTGAGTGCGTTTGGCTGCACCTCACCCGATGGTAAGTGCCTAAACGTAATTTCTCTTTTTGGCCAGTCGGGTAAAAAGTATCCTATATCACTCATGGGATCAAGACAAATCTAACTACACCGCTCGCACTTCACAATCCATCAAGCCGTTTAGGCTACAGAACGTGCAAAAGTAATAAATATACATACCATACCGATACATTCATACTTACCGATTGCTTTGACGGTGAAGGAAAACATCGTGAGGAAACCTGCACATCTGATTCCAGATGTGTATGAAGGTCACTAGGTGTAAATCTAAATGCCCTACACATGACCGCGGGTGATGCTAAGTGCAACACCAGGCAACCGCCATCTATTCCTTGGCTAGCACGGTTAATTGTGCCACACGATAAGAGAGAGAGAGAGAGATACATAACCACATCTTAGACTGTGCCATAACCCTCTTTCTGAAACAACAGGAAAAATTTCATGAGTCAACAAAGAACACTGAGCTTTGACGTTCGATATTTGAAATTTGGCAATAGAAAAGACCCCTTTAAAAATAACGAATAAATTAAAAAAAATACAGCAACGCCAGATGGAACGAATGCTTAACCGACAAGGTTAGTTAGTTATTAAAACGTTTAATTGCAGGAACGGCAGCCGACGCGTATCCATCATTCTGTGCGCTACAGTTTTGTCTAAACATTGTGATTACAACACAGCAATTACAACTGTAATTATATTGTATTTAGTTGCTGGAAAATGAATCATGTTTGTTTGTGAGCGTCGGTGAAGGAAATAAAAAATATGTACTTGTGCGGTGAGATAGGACGCATATTTATTAACTTCTAAATGTTTTAATGAGATTTTATAACAAAATTTATTAATAATTATTTAATTACAGATTTAATTGCAAATAAAGAAATTAAAGTTTATTAGACATGGCTCAGATGTGTAGGCTAACTGATGTTTGTTTTCACATAACTATTGTACTTTTTAAGAGTTGTTGTCTTTTACCTTTTTACCCGACTGCCTGAGAAGAAGCGTTATGTTCTTCTAGTGTATGAATGCATGTAGATTTCTATGTTCCCTGCTACAGCCTGAACTGCTTGAAGGATTTCAACGTATGAGGTATCGTTAGATTCGACTTAATCCCGTGATTGATATGGGTTTTACTTGACTGCTCAAAAAGAGGGGTTAAGTTTTTCGCAGTCGGATTTTTCATTTTTAATGAATTCCCGAAGTTATTTTGTATAATGCGTGTAGCGAGCGTCCGTTGGCATAACGGATAGGGCCGCTATACTTCCTGTCGTGGTTCGAATCCTTCCACGTACCAATGTGTTTCCGAATTTCGATTTTATATGACGTGCATTTATCTGATGCTCTTACGGTGAAGGAAAACATCGTGAGGAAACCTGCACACGCCTGCGAAGACACTCGAAGGTTGTGTGTGAAGTCGACCAACCAGCACTGCGTGGTTGGCTATGACCCGATCGCCCTAATTCAGGGTAGGCACGGGCCCCTTGGTGGGGACATATGAGCTAATATTTTGATGATATAATGCGTAGTCATAGACTTTGAGGTGCTAGAGTCATCGGTATAGGCGAACACAGGCTTACGAAATGATCCATTTAAATAAGCCCCTAAATATATGTAGTAGGATTTTGGTTCGCAGATGTTGGCACCAGTTTCGATCATAAAGTTAGAGGCTTGGAACATTTTTTGGACTCTGGTAACACCGAGTTTTATCGAAAAGCTGCAAATTGTGTTAAAAGCATGAAAATCAGTACGAGTGATCTGAAGATCTAGAAAGAAAAGCTATTTTAATCAATTCGACCCTCAGCAATTATCAAAAATATTTTTTTTTTAATTTCAGGTTACAGCTAGCTAAAAGAGAGATGGACAGACGGACGAATGGACAGAGGAAGGTCAGTAATAGGATCCCGTTGATCACCCTTTGGATACACCCAACCCTAAAAAAAACACTAAAAAAAGCATTTTTCTATCGCTGGCGTTAATGTCTTTTAATTGTAATATAATTTTTGAAAAACCTAAAAACTTTTAGGTATAAGTTTTTTTTTAAAAAGAGTTTTTTATGCTCAAAAACCCAAATGGTCAGTGGGACAAATGTAAATACAGATCGTTTCCAAATTCAAATAATTTTCGAAACACCTAAACCATTTAGGTAAAAGCTTTTAATATTGCATTGTCATACGATATAAATATTCATGCAAAATTTCAGCTCAGTCCGAAACCGGGAAGTGGGTCAAATTTAACTTGCAATATTCCACCCGAACAAACATACATATATTTTAAGAAAAATGAAAGCTTATAATAGGTATCATTGTCATAGTTGTGTGGAGAGAAGTGGTGGTACGGAGCCCTCGGAACACGAGTCCGACACACACTTGGCCGTTTTTGGAGCCCTCGGAGCACGAGTCCGACACACACTTGGCAGTTTTTTTTTTGCAAAGTGACAAGGGGTTCTATTGGGAACGTAGTTCAATTTCGTCTTCTTATTCACTTCCTTCAATGTTGTTATCTTGCAACACGCTGTATATAAGTGTCCGGTGCTTCATTATAACAGCTCGTATATACGTCCCCTCCGAGTGTGCAATAGAGTGCGGGTCGGTCGACTTCACACACAACCTGCGAGTTTCTTCGCAGGCGTGTGCAGGTTTCCTCACGATGTTTTCCTTCACCGTAAGAGCGTCGGATAAACGTACAAAATGTACATTCGAAATCACATTGGTACGCGGCAGGATTCGAATCACGACCTCCCGGACAGGAGGCGGCGGCCCTAGCCGTTACGCCATCGACGCTCCTACCCAGTTTTGTTTACCCGTTTTATCACCGACACCATTGTCAATCTAACCGCGTAAAATAATTATAGCACTATTAAACATTCCGTGATTTACCTAAACAATTATCAATAAGCAGTTATTATTTTTCATATTCGTATCACACAGTTACGATGTTTGAACAATGCAGTGAATCAGACTGGTGTAATTACAGTGCTGTAACTGTTTCATGTACACAATATGAAATAATTGTTGGACGTCGCTCGCGTGGACTGAAATCGGTGTAGTTAATAGCCCTACCAAATGTGCCGGAAGTACGAAAAGTTGATTGAATAGCTGGCTGCATTTTTGTGTTATAATTGTATAGTTAGGTACGGAGATAGTTCGAACGAGATTTGAATTTTGAAATAGGAATTTTGATAAACATATTGTATTATATTTGAATTTCGAAATAGGATTTTTTTATAAAGATGTATTAGATTTGAATTTTGAAATAGAAATTTTGATAAAAATGTATTAGATTTGAATTTTGAAATAGGAATTTTGATTAACATATATATTAGATTTGAATTTTGAAATAGGAATTTTTATAAACGTGTGTTAGATTTAAATTTGAAATAAGAATTTTGATAAACATATATTAGATTTGAATTTTGTAATAGGATTTTTTATTAAAAGGTTTTAGAATTAAATTTTGAAATAGGAATTTTGTTAAACATGTATTAGATTTGAATTTTGAAATAGGAATTTCAATAAACATGCATATTATTTTAAATGCAGTTAATGACTTTTTGCGGATAATGACTTCTTGCAGTAAGCCGACGATTTATACGGAGTGTAACATAAGCGGAAGTTTGAAAGTAGCAAAGACGAGTACCAGAAGATGAGACTAGAGATGACGACAAGAGAGTGACATGACTGAGAAATTGAGAGTGAATCGTTTGTCATGTTTTGGACATATAATGAGAAGACCAAGAATGGCATGTGATAAAAAAGGGATGCGAGTATGAATTTGGATTGGTGAGGGAGGGAAGGCGAAAGGAAAGATCGATGCACTAGGTGAAAGATGATAATTTATTATTGATAATAAAAAGGTAATGTTGATATGACTTCAAATATGGAAGAATGAAAAAGAAAACCATGTTGCGCCGACCCCAAATAATAATTAGGAACAGGGCGGTGAAACGATGGTTACACAGGGTGTAACAAAAGTGCTATAAGACTCTTAACTGAAGCTTGTACTCATCATACTGAGCGTACCGCAAGAGCCCTTTGCATAAAAAAATATTAGGACTCTTCATACAAATCGATAGTTATCCTGCGTCTGTGTCTCCTAGTTTATCCATAAGCATTCTTTGTATGAATTTATTGATATTTATTGTTATAGTATATATTTATATTTATTTATGTATTTGTAATTTATCTTTATTCATTTTCAGTTGCACATGCACCGACCCGCTATCGTTCCACTTTCTCGTCTCCTCCATTCACCAAAGGTTGTCTGGAAGAAATCGCTTAATGCGATAAGTCCGCCTTTGCATATCATTGTGTACTCTGCTAGATAACAAGTTTTTTTATTTTTGTAAATTTGGTGTGCAATAAAAAATATTTATCTTATCTTATTGATCAGCTTCAGCGTCACCTACCGTGAAGGTTCGCTTAAGTTCACTTCTCAGTAAAACACTCCTAAAGTTCAAAATTATTTTTCATTGGAAGAGGTTAAAGATAAATATATCTCGTCCCTCCACCACGGTGAGAATAGGAATTCAGATACTACATTAAAAACAATAATTCAGATTCCTACTGGCTACATCAGCTGCAATGTCATCGACACGGCACCGTTCGTGAAATATCGACCACTGTTCAAGGTGTAAACAACTAGGCACGCCTACAGTACAGGCTATCTTGCAAAAAAGAGGAGCACGCCCGGCCAACACATTCGCGGGGCAATATAGCACAATTTTTATCTTGCAGATTTATACCGGGCTACACACACGGCCGCAGGTCGGGTTGCAGTTGCATAGCGACTGCTGTTGGGAGTCTGTGTGCGTGTGGAGGCTGTATGTGGACTCGTTGAGATCCGAGCGCGAAAGTTTTGCATATGTGTAATGTTTCGAGATATACAGGTGACAGAGGTGGCTGTGGGCGGGGCCGAGGGAGGGGTGAGACTATTGGAAAGAGATGGCGGACTCACTATGATAATGATGTTATTGCTTTCTTGATATTCGCCCTCCTTTAGTTTTTATTATTTCTTGATCTATTTATAAAGCGATATAAATGTTAAGTGTTAGCTCGTATAAAATACGTTTATTGTGTCGCTGTGGCCATCTGAGCGGTTGGACGGAATGCAAAAAGTAGACATTACAGGATTACAGATTTAAGACTTCTCGTAAGGGACAAGTCGTAGTCTGGGACGCTGATAAAATTTAATCGAATATGACACACGGCAAAGCTCACTATAAATACGTATGCCATTTTATATGCCTCAGCATATCTATATTTGTTTATACTTACTTCGCAGTAAGCATCGGTGGCTCAACCGGTAACGACTTGGTCCTCCTAACCAGAGGTGCCGGGTTGAAATCCGGACAGCCAATGTACCAATGAGTTTTTCGAAACTTACGTACATACACTCACCGATTGCTTAAACGGTGAAGGAAAACATCGTGAGGAAACCTGCACACACCTGCGAAGAAACTCGAAGGTTGTGTGTGAAGTCGACCAACCCGCACTGGGCCCACGTGGTCGACTAAGCCCCGATCGCCCTAATTCAGGGTAGGCTCGAGCCCCTCGGTGGGGACGTATATGAGCTGATATGATGACTTACTTTGCAGTAAAATGTTTAAAACACAATATTGAAAATCCCGGAAAACCTCTTACAAACTCAATTATTTTTGCAATCTGAAATGTCACATTTGTCTGTATCACACACCGCATATTATTGAGTACTAAACCAATTTTAATTATGAAAACTAGGTAAGTGTGAATTGGATTTATATCCTCTGGGTTCAGTGGCTATGTCTTGGCTATCTCAAAAAGGAAAGAAATAAAATATGTGAGTGCCTACACGTTTCTGTTTGGACTTTTGGTCAAAATATTAACTGAGGAACGTACCTGTTCTTGAAACTTATGAATTTATTTTCAAAAAAACCGGCCAAGTACGATTTGAACTCGCGTGGAGAGAGCTCCGCACAATGCCGAAGTCAAATACAAAATATCACTCTTGAAATCCTCACAGTAAGACGCGAGTGGTTAGTGCTCTTGACTACTGATCCGAGAGTTGTGGGTTCGATCCCCACCCAGGGCAAACATTTGTGTGATGAGCAAATTTGTTTGCTCTGTGTCTGGGTGTTAAATATCTATATATGTATGTATTTAAACGTATATAAGTATGTATATCAGTCTCTGGTTCCCATAACACAGGGAATCCTACTTTGGGGCCAGATGACCATGTGTGATTTGTCCCAGAGTATTTATTATTATTATTATTAGTTAACTACTAGGTACTAGCGCTGTCTAGTGGTGTTTTAGTAAACTATATTCCGTAAATGAATGTATAATATTAAGTTTGCAACTTTATTTTCAATTGATACAATTCTTATAGATTTTCCTGTAATCTTCAAGCAATGAACTATATTTTGTATTTTTTTTCAAAATTTTAGGCTCAGGAGATCAGGGGAGAAGGGTGGAATTGTCAATTTTCGTCTTCTTTCATGAATAAAATCAAAACTATTTATTTTACAATAATAAAAAAACTATATTTGAGATTCTCATAACGAACCCTTTTATTTGACATTATAATACAGTAAGGTTTGCTAGAACCTTATTTTAAAAAAAAAATACTTTGCACATCTGTGTTTGGGTCATAGCATTACACGTACCAAATTTCACCTAATTTGTGAATTGGCTGTGACAGACGGACGGACAGACACACAGACGCACGAGTGATCCTATAAGGGTTCCGTTTTTTTTTTGTACGGTACCCTAAAAACGTTGGATGTCCACTAAATTGATGAGCTGTTAGACAATATATTGCGTGGGAAGTACGTTTTTTGCGAATGATCCATAATTTATTTAGAAAATGTTCAACAGCCTCGTAAATTTTAAAACATTGTCCCGTAGGAATAATCCCGTACAACCGAGGCATCACTGTTTTTCATGACGAATTTAGTAAGAGTAATGGTTAGTCCATTCGCTTCAAACCAGGAGGTCGCGGGTTCGATTCCCAGTGGGGTCAACTTGTAAGACTCGGTTTGGTTTTTGGAAAGGCATCTTCACAAGGTCGTCGGTCCACCGCGTGGAAGACCTCCCTACGCTAAATTTTCCTGTGCGCAGTTGCCACTCAAGAACTTTACTACCCCAACGCTCATCTGCTATACGAGCTATATGCCATGCCCACTGCCAATTCAGTTTAGCGATTCTGGTGAGCTATGTCGGTTACTTTGTTTGTCCTGCGGATCTTCTCATTTCTGATTCGATCGCGTAGAGAAATTTCGAGCATAGCTCGCTCCATTGCCCAAAGGTAACCTTGAGCCTTCTTATGAGACCCATAGTAAACGACTCTGTCTCAGTTCCGCAAGTCATCCCTGGCAACACACACTGGTCAAAGTTGTTGACGAATATGTATACCTAACAGTCCAGTTAGGTAGGTCCAACTTCAAGAAAGAGATAAATCGACGAATCCAACTCGGCTGGGCAGCGTTCGGGAAGCCTCGCAATATCTTCACGTGGGCATTTTCACTTTCGGTTGCAAAGACAAAAATCTAGCTGTCCCATGACTTTGAACAACTGTTGTTGTAAAACTATTAAACCTGTGCACTAATTATCAGATATTTCAGATAATTTGTATAATTTTCTAACTGTTCAGTAACAATTAATCGTTTCTGATCTTAAAATCAATTAATAAATTCAGTTTTTCGTGTTAAAGATTGGCTTTTTTTTAATGTCCCAACCATATTTTTAAAGTTTCAGCGCGAGTTTCAAAATATTTTCGATTTTATAGGCTAAGTTGGTAGCATTTTTTTGGAAGATTATAAGCTTAAAAATTCAATTCTGAACCTTAAACATCATAAAATAGGCTAAAAAATAGAATAAATTACTTAAATACGTTGTCCCACGAAATAGCATGAAGTGGAATTCCTTAATAACGTCACGGGCTATTTTTGCAACTTCTTCTATGATTTCTACCAAAACATTGTTGTTTTATAATAATGGCAACATTTATATGATCTAGTCAAGCCGCCATTATGTTCTAGCGCGTTCAGTGTCAAAAATATGTGGTGAAGAGTGCTTGTGTTTCGTCGGGGTCAAAATCTACATTCCACGCATTTACGCAGTTCTTCAAAGTAAGTAGTGCTTAATGCATGTAATACAATATTTTATTACGATGTTGCACTATACAGCATGCAAAACTGTGCAGGCTGACTATCTATTTGCATGATTTATATATTTAAATCATTTTTCAAAATAATGTGGACTAGTTCGTCACATCCACAACGTCACGTCACTTATATGCGGATAACAAAAAGTGACGTATTGGAATTGTAAGGCATAGTTCACATACATGGATTTCGTATTAAATTAATAATTTGATTAATTATATGACACATAAATTATGTTCTGGACAGGGACATAAATATTGAGGGATTTCTTAGTGATCTCAATGTAAACACACAGTATATTTATTCTTCATAATAGTATAGTGAAACATATCACTGGAATGTGTTACTTTTTGACATTGCTGACATGAGACTGTTTTAGAATCGAGTCTTATTGCCCGACTGCCTCAGAAGGAGGGTTATGTTTTTCGAGAGTATGTATTTATGTATGTATGAATGTATGTATGTGTGTGTGTGTGTGTGTGTGTGTTTGTTTGTGTGTTTGTGTGTGTATGTATGTGTGTATGTATGTATGTATGTATGTGGACTATAAATTCTTTTTCACGGGCTACAGCCTAAAGGACTTGTTGGATCTTAACATGTGGGGTATCGTTAGATTCGTCTCAGCAGCGCGAGTGACACAGGCTGTACCAAAATTTCAAAAATCCAAAATAGCGGATTAAAAACGCAAAAAACACAACTTTGACATAAAAAAGCAGTCGGGTTTTTTTCTTTTTAATGAATTCAGCTTGTTTGATTTTCTTGTTTACGTATACATAATATATATTTTTGTTTTAGGACACTATGGCTCTCACGCTAGTTTAGTTACACATTAGTTTCCCACAAAGAAGCATTAAATTATTGATAATTTATCATGTTAGTCGTCATCTCATTATCATTATATATCATATTTTAAGACTGTTAGTGAGACTCCGATACCTATACATTTTGACCACTATGTAGAATGTGCCTTACCTTTCCACTAACGTAACATAAGATTCCATTAACGTCACTGTCCCAATATTTTAGGGAGTGAAAATTTAACGTGATTGCTTGAGTATTCCAGGTACTTTAAATGTTTCTATTCTATCTGGATTTGCTTTTAATTCTTTATATTTAAAAATTGTAATTGCTTGTGTAAAGTTTGCCGTATAAATAGCGTACAGAAAAACAAGAAGTGGTTTGAATCGAAAAGTGACGTTATGGAACAATTGCACGTAATATTTTCGTACTTAAAATGGTTTTCTTTCATTTGATTATTATTTTAAAATAATGTTTAAGTTTGCATTCTTTTATAATAAATTCTTTGCCTACTTTAAACTCGCCTTATCAATTTACAGCCTAAAACATTTCGTGACGTAACGGAGCAGTGGGTTTCATACTTTCCACAAAAAAAACAGTTTTGTTCAATACTTTAAAATATTTATGCCGACATATATATATATTATGAATCCTACATATATCTTCTACGTTACTATCTATATTTAAGACATAATAAACGATTTTTTATTTCGTCACTTCCATATACGTCACGCTGCAACCGAAAGTGAAAATGCCCACGTCCCAAATACCGCAGTGTCTCAACACTAAGGTCTTTGACCAGTGTGAGTATAAACAAGTTACAGAAAGAATACAAACAAAACAAAAATATTTTAATACTACACAAATGGTTAAACAAAATTTTTTTAAAATAATAATTAAATGCTCGTCTAGATAGATATTGCCATTGGACGACTGAGATGAGATTATTAAGACTGTTTGTTTGTTTGTAAACTCTTTAATGTACAAAATATACACTAAAAAAATATTTAAAAAAAAACTTAAGTACAAAGGCGGACTTATCCCTTAGAAGGATCTCTTCCAGTCAACCTTTGAAATAATAAATAGAGGACTTAACTAGGACAAAGGAACACTTAATACCTACAAACCAGTAAAATAACATGAATTCAACTAATATTACGAGTACATCTAAAGTTAAGTAATCTTATTTTAATAAATACAAACTCAATGTAATAAATCTATCATATAAATAAATATGATACATAATATAAAATAAATACAGTGTAAACTCTATATAGCAACACTCAAGGGAACGGACATTCTGTGACGTTATTGAGAGTTTTCGTTATACAGGGAGAAGTTAGCGTCAAAGTAAACCAACTGGAGCCAGAACATTTTGACGTTTCAAAGAGTGAATCATTTTATCGAGTGGCGTTTTACAGAGTTTATACTGTATATGGGGTGACTTGTAATTAGTTCTTGATAGCAAAGGATATGAATGTACTCGTGATTACAAACAACTTTCCCAAAGAAACTATGTGTAAAATATGAAAAAAAAATTTGGTCCCTTATACATTTTTTTTCCGATTTGATAACTCAATATGTATCGTGGACCAAACATTTTTTTTCTGATTTGATATATAGTTTCTTTGGGAAAGTTGTTTGTAATCACGAGTACATTCACATCCTTTGCTATCAAGAACTTATTAAAAGTCGCCCAGTATATAAGCTCAAGACTGATGGGATGATGGGACTCTGCGACAGAGATCCCTAAAAACGCGTGGCGAGACTGCGCAGACGCAACGCTGCGGTGCGTTAGTCGACCACAAGCTAAATGAATCGCGCGGATATAGCCTTTTGTGCACCGAGCCCTCATTAGGGTGATGTGATGAGTTCGCTTCGAGTTAATAGAGTACCGCACCAATCACAGCTCTACGGTTAGTATGGTTGCATTGTAATGTATCTGTGAATTGAAGTTGGTGAAATAACTTTAAATAAGTCGTTGGTCCTCAGAGCATTAAAGTTTCTCTGATAAATTGTACTACAGTAATGAATAATAACAATATTTAGGGATAGGGACTGTTGAGCGTCGGTGGCGCAACGGCAAAGGCCGCTACCTTTTATCTGGGAAGTCGTGGTTCGAGTCCTGCCACGTACTAATGTGTTCTCGAATTTTGATTACATATGTACGTTTATCCGACGTTCTTACGGTGAAGGAAAACATCGTTAGAAAACCTGAACACGCCTGCGAAGAAACTTGAAGTTTGTGTGTGAAGTCGACCAACCCGCACTGGACCCGCGTGGTCGACTATGGCCCGAACGCCCTAATTCAGGGTAGGCTTGAACCCCTCGGTGGGGACGTATATGAGCTCATAAGAAGATTTAGGGACAAATGACAGAGTCAATCCATCTGGCCCCAAACTAGGATTCCCTGTAATATGGGAACCAGACTGGTATTGGTACTTTGTATACGTTTTAACACGTTAACAGTCCAGTGTACCGTATGTGGTACACGGGGAGCGGTTCTCCCAAGTTGTGTACCCAATGAGGCACACAATCCCATGATACTTTACTTTAAGGGCTCAAACATCCATATGTCTCCATAAAAGTATTCCAAAACACGCCATATGTCCATAAATATGGCGTGTTTTGGCTCATAAGAAGATTTAGGGACAAATTACACAGAGTCAATCCATGTGGCCCCAAACTATGATTCCCTTTAATATGGGAACCAGACTGGTATTGGTACTTTGTATACATTTTAACACGTTAACACCCCAGTGTACCGTATGTGGTACACGGGGAGCGGTTCCGCCGAGTTCGTTTACCCTATGAGGCACTCAAGCCCATGATACTTTACTTTACGGGCTCAAACATATGAACATGCTAGCTGTTTCCCGCGGCTTCACCCGCGTGGACATCGTTTCTTTGACTTTTCGAGGGTGCGCAGTGCGCGAGCCGCAAGCGGAAAAGTATTAGTCCTATCGAAAAAAAAATGTATATTCTTACGTTTCTGTTTGTGTCCCTTCTGATAATAAATAAAATAAAATGAAATAAAAAAATATGTGGATAGAGAGATGTACCCCTGCAGTGAGAAAGCTATGGGTTTAATAGAAATTTTATAAGATAATTTGGAAAAATCTAAAATCTTTCAAAAAAAAATATTTCAATTATTTCGTACTCTTCTCAGCAAACCCTTACCCATATCATGGGGGTGTATAAAAATAACTGGTCCGCCATCTTTGGGAGTCCACGTTATTGGATTTACAATAACTGAACCATGAACTTAGCTAATCATGCGTTGTTTTGTAAACTTATCGTATAAACAAAATTTGAGCTCAATCGTAAACCGGGAAGTTGGTCACTTGCCAATTTTGAAGAGAACAACTTACAATTATGAACATTGCAAGTTAACAAGTAGGCTACCCATCATACTAAACCTACCTACAGTATTGTTCCCACGCGCCATATAAATTTACTGATGCCACCGGTGATGCTCATGGCCACACAGAGAAGATTACGTGATGCCACCGGTAATGCTCATGGCACACAGAGAAGATTACGTGATGCCACAGGTGATGCTCATGGGCACACAGAGAAGATTACGTGATCCTACCGGTGATGCTCATGGCCACACAGAGAAGATTACGTGATCCTACCGGTGATGCTCATGGCAGCCTACGTGTCAAATAAAACCTCGAGTTTATTAAACCACACACCTTTCCTGTAAGCTTCAAACTTTTTACACAACTCTGCTAAAAATTATTAAACATTAATTCACGAAGACTCAATATTTAACTCGTAAATTTCCTTAGAAAATTTACTGGCTTTTTACAACACATTCTAAGAACAGGGTGTTACAATGTCTTCTTAAACGCAACACTTATTATCGGGTATCTAAGTTAGTAAATGAAAAATTCTGAAAAGGACAAATAATGGTCACAAAAACATAACCGCCTCCGTGGCGTAATGGTTATTCCATTCGCTTCATAGCAGGAGGTCGCGGGTTCGATTCCCGGTGGGCCCAACTTGTAAGACTCGGTTTGATTGGTGGTAGGGCATTTTCTAAGCCCGCCTGGCTAGCTGCCTCTATCTTATCTATGTCTTGCCGCTAAACATCAGTGTTAACATCATAGATGTGTACCGACTTGAAGATAAAGATAGCCAGATCTCCATTGCGTTGGGGAATCTTGGTAAGCACGCTTCCATCTTCGGCATTATCGTCACTTACCATCAGGTGAGAAGATGCCAAGGGCTTACCAATTTTGAATAAAAAAAAATCAGAACTTAGAAAGATGTGTGTGTTATTACAAATTGTTAAGTATGAAGTAGTGTTTTTGCAGTGTTATGATTTGAAACTAATGGTCGTATATTAAGAATTAAATAAGAATCATTGATGATAATTTAGAATTTAGGATAAAGATGATTATAAATGCAGGCGTATAAATCCAGATCTCTAACAATCTTGAGCTCTGTGTCGTAGATTTAACATCCGATATAAATTTCGGGATATAACTTCGAATCCAAGGCAAAAACTGCTGCCAAAATGATCAGAATCCTCTCAAAAGTGCAAGACATTACTTCACACAAGAGCAGCATCTAATGTTATACCAAGCATCGAAAAGTTGTCTGGAAAAGAGTGTTCTTAGCAATAAGACCGCTTACTGTACATTATATACAATATCCCTATGTATTAGCTTTACGAAATTGTTTTTGGTGTACTATTAGGGTAAATAAATAAATAAAAAATAAATAAGCTCAATATCGGTCATGAATGGAGTACTGCTCTCACTTATGACACACCTGGACACTTCATACAACGGGCCAGAAATGACATTTCAAAAAGGAATGACGGAACAAACAAATTGCCGTCGAAATCCTATAGGTTCGACAACAAAACTGTAACCAATCTGTATCAATCTGAGTGACGAGGGAGTGAGGTCGCAATCTGGTGAGCGGCAGGGAGTGCCCATACTGTAGGTATGTTAGTCCTAATATACAGGGTGTCTAAGTACTAGTACGATAAACTTAAGGGGGTGATAGCTTGGGTCATTACCTGTCAGAATATCTAAATTTGACCTCAGTAAAAACCTCACCATTTTCGAGATATTTCGACTTTTTCAAAAATCCGTTAATTTACTACCTTGTGTCGAATTATTCATTACTGTTTTTTCAAAATAACATGTGTAAATAAAAAAAATACACTAAATTGTTTCTGATAGGTAGGATTACCCGATGTAAATGACATTTTTCACCAGTGGAATAAGAATGTCGGAAAAAATTACTTTGAATTTGGATTTTTAACTTCAGAAAATTATCTAGTTGAACTTTGACCTTCTTTGGTAAAAAAAATGTTCTGAACTGTGATGGCAAACTATTTTAAAAAGTTACTCATTTAATGCAGATTTAAAAAAGGTATAACATTAATCCATTTTATATACGGATAATGAGGTGTTGCTATTTTTCTTGCATAAGGGGCATATTGCATATCTTTTGAAATGATCCTCTCGACGTTTTTTACTTGGGTTGCCTAAAAGATAAAGTGTACAAGATACCAATACAAAACCAGCAGGAACTACGACACCGCGTGAACGTTGCTGCACAAGAAATCAGCTCGACTATAAGTCTAAGAAACTTAAAAAGATCGTTTTTGCGGAGATGCCGAACATGCATTCGGGCGGGGGGGAAACACTTTGAACACCTTTTATAATTATTTTAATTAAAAGTTGGTTTTCAAATACGGTTTTTTTTTTATTTCCTCTTAATTAACGAATGTTGTTAACCTTAAGCTAATAATACTCAGTCAAATCATAAAAAAATAAGTTAATTTTTACAATAAATTCCATAACTCCCGATTTCATTAAAATCAGCCCCTTATGCAAGAAAAATAGCAACACCTCATTATCTGTAAATAAAGTGGATTAATGTTATACCTTTTTGAAATCTGCATTAAATGAGTAACTTTTTAAAATATTTGCCATCACAGTTCAGAACACTTTTTTTGCCAAAGAAGGTCAATGTTCAACTAGATAATGTTCTGAAGTTAAAAATCCAAATTCAAAGTAATTTTTTCCGACTTTCTTATTCCACTGGTGAAAAATGTCATTTACCTACATTGGGTAATCCTACCTATCAGAAACAGTTTAGTGTATTTTTTTTATTTACACATGTTATTTTGAAAAAACAGTAATTAATAATTCGACACGAGGTAGTAAATTAACGGATTTTTGAAAAAGTCGAAATATCTCGAAAATGGTGAGGTTTTTACTGAGGTCAAATTTAGATATTCTGACAGGTAATGACCTAAGCTATCACCCCCTTAAGTTTGTCGTACTAGTCCTTGGACACCCTGTATATATTTTGCTTATGAGATGAATCGGCTCATCACCTGCTAGATGCTTTGGATTCTATCGACCGACGAGCTAGGATACTCATTGGCGATGAGGAACTTGAATCAAACAAGGTCCAAAGCCTCAAGCATCCCCGCAAAGTCAGCTGCCTATCGATCGGTGTTTTACAGGATTCACTTTGAAGAGTGTGCCTTGGAGTCTCACGACCTCATACCCCCTTCTCTTTTCCATCATCGGATGACCAGGTGCTTTGCTTTTGATTTCGTCGTTCATTTCATTACGCGAACGGTCAAGGAGGGAATTTTCTGCCGTCGTTTGTATTCCCCGATTCCTATGAATTAGGAATCTTCAAGACGAGAGTGCATGGACACTATTTGAGCTTGCGTGTTACATCCTCGGTTGCAAATCTCTAAAGTTCTAAAATCGTTTTTTCTCTAAATGTTTTTTTATTTTATTATTTAAGAGGATTGTGAAGCTGCCACTTTTCACACAAACGGCGTTAACGATTTTCACCGCTTAAATTTTGACCGATTTGGATTAATTTTTGATAGGTTTAAGTCAAAACAGAAGCTTGGCTTATACATTTTTGTTTTTTCAATAAAGTTAATAAGTTTAATTTTATTGCCGTTCACGTGTTTTTATACAAAAGTTATTTCGGCCCTTTTGTTCTGACTGACAACCTATCAAAAGTTGGTTCAAATCTGGAACAGTTCTGTCTTTTTCTTTACGTGTATAGAGTAAAGAAAATAACCACACTTTTTCAATGGTTTTTCGTTTCAATCAAAAACTACAATGAAAGTATAAAAAATAATAACATTACTCACTTTGTATTATCAAAACAAATTTTGTTGTATATTTTTTTTACACTTCAAAATATTAGTCATAACTAGAGTTGAAAGTAACGGTTTACCTGTCTTTGGAATTTTTTTCTATCGAGCTAAAACTGCTCAATCGTTTTTCTAATATAATTAGACTTTAAGGAACATCATCAACAATAAGGGTATTTTTTTCCAACATTGGGTTTCCTATCGTTTAGGACGGATTGGACGTCAAAAATAACGAAAATCTGTAACATAAGAAGTGAAAATAATTAACACAGTTTGTACGAAAAGTCGCAGCTTCATCATATCAGCCACAAATCGTCCACTGCTGGACAAAGGCCTCCCCAAGGATCTCCACGACGACCGGTCCTGCGCTGCCTGCATCCATCGGCTTCCCGCGAATCCCGCGATCTTCACCAGGTCATCGGTCCACCGCGTGGGAGGCCTGCCCACGCTACGTTTTCCGGTGCGCCGTCACCACTCGAAAACTGTACTGCCCCATCGGCCATCTGTTCTACGAGCTATGTGCCCTGCCCACTGCCACTTCAGTTTAGCGATTCTGTGAGCTATGTCGGTTACTTTAGTTCTCCTGCGGATCTCCTCGTTTCTGATTCGATCACACAGAGAAACTCCGAGCATAGCACGCTCCATTGCCCTTTGGGTGACCTTGAGCCTTCTTATGAGGCCCATAATAAGCGACCATGTCTCAGTTCCGTAAAGATCGTTTGGTTTGGTAGCCTGGCATCTGCCGGGGATTCTTCGCACCCCCCACCCCGCCGTTACCATGACTGCTACAGTTCAAAATTTCGCAGCTTCATAATCTTCTTAAAAGCTAACCAATGCTAACTGTAACAACATTTTCTTTATTTGAATCTATCTCTGCCCTTTCGGTTTCAGAGCGTCGGTTGCGTATCTGATAGGGCCACTACCTCCTATCTAGTAGGTCGCGGTTCGAGTTCTGCCACGTACCAACGTGTTTTCGAATTTCGATCCGACGCTCTTACGGTGAAGGAAAACATCATGAGGAAACCTGCACACGCCTGCGACTCTAAGGTTGTGTCTGAAGTCGACCAACCCGCACTGGGCCCGCGTGGTCGACTAAGGCCCGATCGCCCTAATTCAGGGATTCTTGGTGTAGATGTATATATGAGCTGATGACTGTGTGATACCTCTTTTACAAGAGACATAGCTATACGTAGATTAAGATTGTCTTACATTATTATATCAGCTCATATACGTCCCCACCGAGGGGCTCGAGCCTACCCTGAATCAGGGCGATTGGGCCTTAGTCGACCACGCAGGCCCAGTGCGGGTTAGTCGACTTCACACACAACCTTCAAGTTTCTTCACAGGCGTTTGCAGGTTTCCTCACGATGTTTTCCTTCACCGTTAAAGCAATCGGTAAGTATTCGAGTATGTACTAAGTTTTAGAAAAACTCATTGGTACATTGGCCGTCCAGCTTTAAATCCAGTACCTCTGGTTAGATGAACCGAGTCGTTACCGGTTGAGCCACCGACGCTTTACTTAAATTAATAATTGTTATTTCTGTTTTCTCCAAGAATCGAGTACTTAAATATTAGAACATTGTGAGCTCTGTTTTATGGGTCTCGTACCAGTAATTTAATAGTATCGTCCATATTCTGTCTACTTTGTTGTCGCGATTCGATGACGATTGAGAACATTGGCTAACACAATGTTGGCACACGTTTCATAATCTCTGTGTCTTGTTCAGCGACTATTTATAATTTATTATGATAATTTCTCCTATGTTACTGCGGAACGACAAGCATGCATGCATTGAAGTAGTAGGAATGAGATAGTTCGTAAAATATTTACTTTTTAACGTCTGTCTGCCTGTCTGAATGCGATAGAATCAGAAGCTATCGAACGGATTTTCATAAGATTTTCACCAAATGGACGGAGCGATTAATGAGTAAGGTTTAAGTGTATAATTCTAATTAAGCCGCACATAATTAAGACACACATTTTTTTTTAATTTTAGACTATTTGTGTAAGACAATCGATCCATGTCAAAATTTCAACTTCTATTTTTTGGCTATCTCAATACCTTCTTCACTCATTTGGTGCTCGAAGTTAAAAAAAATAGGGATTTTATTGCGCTACTGATTTAGCTTATAACTAAACTAACCGGAAAGCTCCGCAATATCTTCACGTCCCAAATACCGCAGTATCTCAAGACTAAAGTCTTTGACCAGTGCGTGTTGCCAGTGATGACTTACGGAACTGAGACATGGTCGCTTACTATGGGTCTTATAAGATAGCTCAAGTTCACCCAAAGGGCAATGGAGCGTGCTATGTTAGGAACTTCTCTGCGTGATCGAATCAGAAACGAGGAAAACCAACGTAACCGACATAGCTCACAGAATCGATAAATTGAAGTAGCAGTGGGCAGGGCACATAGCTCGTAGAACGGATAGCCATCGGGTCAGTAAAGTTTTTGAGTGGCGACCGCGCATCGGAAAACTTATCTTAGGCAGGCCTCCCATGTGGTGGACTGACGACCTGGAAAAGATTGCGGGAAGCCGATGGATGCGAGCAGCGCTAGACCGGTCGTCGTGGGAAATCCTTGGGGGAGGCCGTTTACCAGTAGTGGACGTTTTTCGGTTGATATGATGAAATCAAATTTAACACAAATCCGTCTAGTAGTTTGGGAACTAGAGCACCGGAAGGACGCACAGACACACACATTTTTTATTTTTTTTGGTTTTTAGACTATTTGTGTAATACAATCGATCCATGTCAAAATCTCAACTTATATTTTTTAGCTATCTCAATATACCTTCTTCACTCCATTGTTCCTGGAAAGCAAACATTTTAGGGATATTATTGCGCTACTGATTTGTCTTATATATAACTAAACTAACCACTGAATGACTAAACAATACGAGTAGCACTCGGAGGCTTTACTGACATTGTCTACATTTTTAAGAGCACACCTCATGTCTTAAACAATACACTAAGACTCATTCGTACATCTGCGAATAACTGGTAAATGTCGTATTGTCTTGAACATAATTTTCTGAGCGTTTAAAAAAGCTTTCGAGAGGCCACCCCAGTGGCCAGCGCATCCCAACATTTCGACACTAAACTTTGATTTACGGCGCTCGCTCGCCGATTGCGCACTAAAACTGCACTTACGTCACTTTCAATTTTAAAGTGTGTACGTATTCACACCGATATGCAAAATAGTTACGTTTGGAAGAAAAAAAAAATGGCAGATAGTAAAAAAAACGGCCAAGTGCGAGTCGGACTCACAAACCGAGTGTTTATAGCTAGTATTAATTTCAAACTAAATAGACATCAACGTGAGCGACAGAAAAATGACTTTTTTTATTCAGTTAGAACTACTTAGCGCGGGTACAACTCACACTTGGCCAGTTTTTATTATTTTATGTTTTACTTAATGATTATTTATATGATCACACATAAGTTTCACGTTTGTGTGTATTACCGTTTTTACTATAAACCAGAAACAACAAAACCTTAAAATAGGCTTCTATACATTTTTTTTTATTATTAATATTTTTCAATTTTAGAGCAATGTTTCTAATCAATTTCATATTATTATTCAGTTTACTTTTTTTTTACCAAAGCCAATTCCGTAAATAATGTTAACGAATCTTGGTCGCCATATTTTCATCCACAATAGGGGATCGGACTCCTAGTCATTTGAGTTACTTTTTATGATCTGTCAAAAACGAAATTTTGTTCTAAAAATGTTTGAAATACCCACAAGTGACATCATAGATTTTTGGCGTTATTGACGAACTTATTTTGTAAATTTGATCAATTAAAAATTAAAGAAGTGATGGAAAAAACAAGTAATGTTTTTTGGAACTTCAAGAGGAGAGCAATTTAGGAAATCATATTACAAATTTCATTTTTAATGCAGTCCGATCCCCTATTAATAAAGCTTTGGCATAAATTCACCTTATAATAAATGAAGGTATTGTACTATTAAAATTCCCCAAAAACTCTAAGCTGCTGATGGCAATTAACTTCATAACTTTTCCCGTAAAACACAAGTCCATGCTGAAAAAAAATGGTCTTCTCATACATATCGATCTGATGACTAGATTTTTTTTATGGTTCCGTACCCGGACCCTATTAAATTTACTAAGACTTCACTCTCCGTCTGTCTATCTGTCACCAGACTGTATTTCATGAACCGTGACAGCTAGACAGTTGAAATTTTCACAGATGATGCATTTCTGTTGCCGCTATAACAACAAATACTAAAAATTAGAAAAAGTAATCGGGGATCTCCATACAAAAAACGTATTTTTTTGAACGTGAAGAAACTGTGCTATCTAGTATGATGGTACGGAACCCTTTATGTGCGGTTCTGACTCGCACTTGGCCGGTTTTTTAGAGTTCATTACGGGCTACATGGGAAAAATTCACAGTATAGTTTCGTGAATATTCCACTCACTGAAAATAGCTTTTGTAAATTTTATGGATAAACCTACAATAATTCCTTAGCGGTGTAACAGCCTGCCCGATAACTGGAAACTTTTTAACCGCCCCCGCTGTAAAGAGCACGTCACAATGGTCCGAGTTACGCAGTAAACGTGCCACTCCTGCGCCGATGTGTATAATTTATCTAAATATGACTTTATAGCTTGCACTACCTACCAGATAATAACCAACTTGTTTGGTTATAAAAACGTCTTCTACCGCCAGTTGGTAATGTTAAATCTATCATAACTAAAAATTAAACAGCTGACCGAAAATAAGATAACTTTACGTAAAATTCAATATTTTGTAGAGAAGTTCACCATGGATACATTTTCTTCGCCTTGTCTTACTATTTAAGGTCGACACTCGAATTCATAGCGTTAAAATGCTCTTTTATTGGCCATCGAAAGTGTTGATTGGGCTTTTTTGAGGTCTTTGGACAAGGTAGACCACTAGGTAGCCAAAGGGTAGTCCTTTTTCTTTGCGCGCATATGGGAGCGCTAGGGCTTTGCGCACGGCGTTCCGCCTCATCACGTGTCCACACCATCTCGTACTACTTTGCGCACGGCTGTCCGCCTCATCACGTGCCCACACCATCTCGTACTACTTTGCGCATGGCTGTCCGCCTTGTGGTGACTTTGTCTCACATACGCCTGTCATAAAATAGCGATCTTGTAATGTTTTTCTCTAGTATGCACCTAACTGTAAATTGTAAATGAATGTTTTCTTTTGTTACGAACCTAACTTTTGTGTCAATAGAAATATTTTTAACAGTATAGTTTTACGATGTTTGTCATTTCTAAATAACCATTAGGTATTCTGTCGACAACCGTTATTTAGATCCTTTAGTAATAATTGGTATTGTGCAATATATATGTTTCTCAAATAACAACAGGCATTGTCTAATATAACTTCTTTGGCCGTAACGAATGTAACCCTTGCTTTTGTATTTCGTCGGCTTTCTAATTTCGCGTAAATTTTAATTGTTATGTTGTCACTATTTTTCTGTTTGTATAATATCCTTTTGTGTGTATGTCCCGTTTAGAAAGCGTCCGATGAAAACCGTTAGCTAGCTGCGATTATTGTGTAGCTACGTTCGTTAGAGAGTCAGCATCAAACCACGGTATAGCTCGGACGTTTTCTCACATGTACTGAGATCTTTATTATACAGTTATCGTACTATATTTGACGAACTATTAATTATCTCCAACGCACTCCACACCCTTGTACGTAGCGCGCGACAGTGGTGACCCCGACGTGATCCATTCGGTTATCGTGCACCTAAGGTGTGTGTGAAGTTTTAATTGTATACGCGTCGGGTGTTAACGAACCTTTGTGACATTTTGTGACTTTTTAAGTGAACTTTTTAGTGCCGTAAAAATGCCTAACGAAAATCACCATGTAGAAGGCGTCAATGGCCCCGCGAAGCATGTTTTGTGGCCGCGGATGGCTCAATTTAATACGGCGGACCCTGAGACCTGGATGAAGTGTGCTGAGAGCTTTTTACGCATGTCTCAGGTGACGGACCCCACTGAAAAATGCCTGTTCATCATAAGCAAAATGGATTCCCCTGCGCTCAGAGAGGTGAGCGATCTAATCGCCGACTTATCAGTGCTGACCTTAGACCAATACGAACAACTTAAAGGAAAAATCGTGAAAAGGTTTGGAGAGTCGCAGACGGTGAAAACACAGCGGCTTTTAGAAGGAGAAGAGATAGGTGACCGCACCCCATCTCAGTTCCTGAGACATTTAAAATCCTTGGCGGGCAGTGCTATGTCAGACGACGTGCTACGTGTCATATGGACGAAGGGCCTACCAAACGAAATGCAAGCGGCAGTGGTGGCGAAACGCGACACGCCGCTAGAGACGCTTGCGGAGATTGCCGATCTCGTTGCGGAGAATACAAGGCTCCGATGCGTGAAGCCATCGCCGACAGTAGCAGCCGTTGCCCATGCAGACTCCGCCCACGATCGCATCCAGCAGTTGGAAGGCGAAATAGCTGAAATAAAAGGATTGTTACGAAATATGTCAGGTCAGTTGCAAGCTTCTAACGCGGTGAGGGACGCGAGGTCACGTACACAATCCCGCTCGCGCGGTCACTCGAGGCGACGCTCATCGTCAAGGACCCGACCGGAAAATTGGTTATGTTGGTACCACTACAAATTTGGATCAAAGGCCAACACCTGTGTACAGCCGTGCGCGTACAAACCGCCGCCGGGAAATGCCAGCGGGAGCCATTAACGGCGGATGAGATCAACTCCCACACAGCATCACGCCGCATTTTTCTCACAGACGTGGACAGCAAGGTGAGGTTTCTGATAGATACGGGCGCAGATCTTTGCGTGTACCCGAAAGCGCTAGTTCATACGGCTCGCAACATGTCTGCCTATGAGCTAGTCGCGGCCAATGGAACCCCAATTCCTACATATGGTACAGTCGCTCTAACACTTAACCTAGGTTTAAGGCGAGACTTCCCATGGATTTTTGTTGTGGCTGATGTTGAGAAACCGATCATCGGTATGGATTTTTTAGCACATTATAACCTGATGGTCGATGCAAAAAATAAAAGCCTTGTAGACGCGACCACTGGTCTCAAGTCCAACGGACAGACAACACGGTGTGAGCAGTTTACGGTAAAAACCGTGACCGGTACTTCACCGTATCACGACCTCCTGGCTAAGTTTATAGATATCACGCGCCCAGATGGAGTCGTGAAAGAGGTCAAACATAATACGAGGCACCACATACTGACCACACCGGGACCGCCAGTGGCACAAAAACCACGCCGCTTAGCTCCAGATCGACTCATAGCGGCTAAAAAAGAATTCGAAACTATGGTAAAGCTAGGAATTGCCCAGCCATCAAAAAGCCCTTGGGCCGCACCACTAGTTATGGTACAGAAACCCACAAATGGAGAAAAGCCGGAAAAACTTTCACCTTTCACCGGGCCGGAAACCGGGGAACAACAAACCGTGAAGCATCGTGCCTGTGGAGATTATCGCGGGTTAAATAATAGAACTGTTCCTGATAAATATCCAGTGCGTCATATACACGACTTTTCACAGTGTCTAAACGGTAAAAAAGTGTTTTCAAAAATTGATTTAATCCGCGCCTTCAATCAAATACCTACAGCCGAAGAAGACATTCCGAAGACGGCGATAATAACACCGTTCGGGCTATTCGAATTTAAATTTATGACGTTTGGTTTGCGCAACGCAGCGCAAACCTTCCAACGGTTTATGGATGAAGTGCTCAGTGAGTTAGAGTTTTGTTACTGTTTTATTGACGATATATTAATCGCATCAAATGATGAAACCGAACATTTAAAACACCTAAAGATAGTATTCAATAGATTAAGACAATACGGTGTAGTAATTAACCCGTCAAAATGTGTATTCGGCCGAACCGAAATCGACTTTCTCGGCTATTCAGTATCGGCCGACGGTACCCGCCCGCTACCTGAGAGGGTCGAAGCTCTGCGTATGTACCCATTACCCGAAACCGCTAAGGGCCTCAGACGGTTTTTAGGTATGCTAAACTTTTATAGGAGGTTCATACCTAATGCCGCCGCCAGCCAAGCTAGCCTTAATAAGCTTCTGGGCGATAAAAAAGGCAAAACGCCAGTCACGTGGACTGAAGAAACAAAAAATGATTTTTGTTTATGTAAAAATAGTTTAGCACAAGCGACATTATTAGCCCACCCAGGTGTCAATTCTGAAGTAGCTCTATTTTGCGACGCCTCGGATAATACAATGGGCGCCGCCTTGCAACAAAGGACAGATAACGGCTGGGAGCCGATTGGGTTCTTTTCAAAGAAATTAACGCCCACCGAACAAAAGTATTCGACATACGATCGCGAGCTACTGGCTATCTACGCTGCAATAAAATACTTTCGGCATTACTTAGAAGCGCGTCCTTTTGTCATATTTACTGATCATAAACCAATTACCTACGCGTTTAGTAAGAAAGACCAACAATGCTCGCCTAGACAGTTCCGTTATTTAGATTTTATAGGCCAATTTTCGACTGACATTAAACATATCAGCGGGGAACATAATATTCCAGCTGATACATTGTCACGAATTGAGTCGATACAGAAGGGCATAGACTGGGAATCACTCGCGACTTCACAAAATAATGACTCACAATTAAAGTCATTAATTGAAAACAATAGCTCTTCGTTGCAGTTACAACTTATCTACCTGCCCGATAGCGAACAGCCAGTTTATTGCGATGTCTCTACGCGAACTGCGAGACCCTACCTAACAGAACCGTTCAGAAAAATCGCGTTTGATACTTTACACCGGAATTCACATCCGGGTGCGCGAGCCACGAGCAAGCTTGTTTCCAAACGTTTTGTCTGGCCTTCTATGAACTCAGACTGCAAACAATGGGTAAAAGCGTGCATAGACTGTCAAAGGTCAAAAATAAATAGACACGTCGTAACTGCACCTGGCACATTCGCGCTGCCATCATCTCGTTTTGAACACATACATCTGGATATAATTATTATGCCCGTTAGCGAGGGATACAGATATTGCCTAACTTGCGTAGATCGGTTTTCAAGATGGCCTGAAGCCATTCCGATAATGAATCAAGAGGCGGAGACAGTCGCACGCGCATTTTATTTTAATTGGATAGCTCGTTTTGGTGTTCCGCTTAACATAACGACAGACAAAGGACGGCAATTCGAGTCACACCTATTTAGAGATCTAAATGCCCTAATAGGTACGCAACACTTTAAGACCACTGCCTATCACCCAGCTGCAAACGGTATGGTAGAGCGTTTTCACCGACAGCTAAAAAGCGCTATAATGTGTCACGGATCTAACAGTACCAGTTGGACGCGAATATTACCGACTGTTTTGCTAGGCGTTAGAACCGCATGGAAGGATGACCTCCAAGCTACTTCCGCAGAATTAGTTTATGGACAGAGCTTACGTCTTCCAGGACAGTTCTTAGGAACCGATACAATACCTAGACCGTCGCAAAGTGAATTCGTTAAAGAACTATGTAATAACTTCAGACAGCTTAAACCCATAGCTGGAGCGAGCCACGGCCAGAAAAGTACCTTTATCTATAAAGACTTAGCTACGACTAGTCATGTCTTTGTTCGAGATGACACAATCAGAGCAGGTCTTCAACAACCATATAACGGACCTTTTAGGGTGGTTAGCCGAAAAGAAAAAACGTTTGTCTTAGACATGCGCGGTCGCGAGATCGCGGTTTCAGTCGATAGGCTAAAGCCAGCTTACGTGTTAAGGGAAACGGCACATCACCCCGAGAATAGCTTAAGCGACTCTGAAGACACCGTAATACGGTACAATAGCCATCCCCAACAGGGTAATAATGGGAACAATGGGAGCGGTACCTCTGAGGCGCACACGCCGAGCGCCACGCCAGATTCAACAGGTGTTAGGCATTCAAATATTCCTCGACGCACAAACAGGTGTGTCCGCTTCCCAGATTTTTACCAAGCTGGTTTTGCGTGATTTATATCATGGCGTTATTATTATTAATTATTTTTTTTCGTGATTTAGACCATTGTGTGTATTAAATAATCTGTATCTTTGTTTGTTTTTGTTTTTTTCATGGTCTAAACCACTGGAGAGGGGATACTGTGGTGACTTTGTCTCACATACGCCTGTCATAAAATAGCGATCTTGTAATGTTTTTCTCTAGTATGCACCTAACTGTAAATTGTAAATGAATGTTTTCTTTTGTTACGAACCTAACTTTTGTGTCAATAGAAATATTTTTAACAGTATAGTTTTACGATGTTTGTCATTTCTAAATAACCATTAGGTATTCTGTCGACAACCGTTATTTAGATCCTTTAGTAATAATTGGTATTGTGCAATATATATGTTTCTCAAATAACAACAGGCATTGTCTAATATAACTTCTTTGGCCGTAACGAATGTAACCCTTGCTTTTGTATTTCGTCGGCTTTCTAATTTCGCGTAAATTTTAATTGTTATGTTGTCACTATTTTTCTGTTTGTATAATATCCTTTTGTGTGTATGTCCCGTTTAGAAAGCGTCCGATGAAAACCGTTAGCTAGCTGCGATTATTGTGTAGCTACGTTCGTTAGAGAGTCAGCATCAAACCACGGTATAGCTCGGACGTTTTCTCACATGTACTGAGATCTTTATTATACAGTTATCGTACTATATTTGACGAACTATTAATTATCTCCAACGCACTCCACACCCTTGTACGTAGCGCGCGACAGCCTCATCACGTGCCCACACCATCTTGTACTACTTTTCGCATGGCTGTCCGCCTCATCACGTGCCCATACCATCTCGTACTACTTTGCGCATGGCTGTCCGCCTCATCACGTACCCATACCATCTCGTACTACTTTGCGCATGGCTGTCCGCCTCATCACGTGCCCATACCATCTCGTACTACTTTGCGCATGGCTGTCCGCCTCATCACGTGCCCATACCATCTCGTACTACTTTGCGTCCGGCTGTCCGCCTCATCACGTGCCCACACCATCTCGTACTACTTAGCGCACCTCATCACGTGCCCACACCATCTCGTACTACTTTGCGAAATAATGCTACAAGCACTTTGAGTAAGTGTGATAATTCTTCTATTATCTTCATATAACTTTTTTATATTATGGAAATTAAAAGTTACTTAGTTTTATTAAATATTCTGTAACATATTTTTATCATGATTCCGACGTTTACTGGACAATAAACGAACGCATTTCCATATTTAAGAAAAAGAGAAATAAGAAATTTTATGCGATTGTATAAAATTAACTAGGATGAATTACTACACATTCGCATTACGAAAGCTGTTTATAGGAGGCTTACGCACTTTTGTTCGCCTCATGATTACGAGCACGGGTCAAAAATAATAAAAACAAAACTCAACGAGAGACGCGTGCCAAAGAACAATAACAACGCTGGCAACTTTTAAAATTTAATTATTAACTTAAAGCACCGTGACATAAGCGTTTTAAAAATATCAACTTTCATAATTTTAAAACGAACTTATTCGAAATTCGAAATCCGCGAACGAATCGACCCCTCCGGATGGACCCATGTCAGGCGTTGTAGGTATCTCATTGTCTTCATTGTAAGTGGTCAGTTGAAAGAAATGAGAACGTTTCATTATAATATTTAAAAGGCTGACAGACGATACGCATTTCCGTTCAGACGCCATATGCCAGTGATTCTATAAAAAAAATGTGTAAGTACCTACGTGTTAAAAAGATAGCTTGTTGCGTATTTTTATTTTGTTAAATAAAACCCTTTCATGCGAATCAATGTATTATATTCAATGTATTATGATTGGTTTTAGTCTAGCTAGACTGATGAACATATTCTTTGTTATTCAACATGCTGATGAAAAATTTTGTTACAAAAAAAGTATTACATCAAGGAACCGTAAATTTTTTCGAAAAATGTCTTTCTTTTCACAATCAGTCAATTACAATCAGTCATTAGTCGTAGATAATTTAAAACTTTCAGGAGTAGGTACCTACCTTTACCAAACTCAGAATTCATCATCATCATCATCATATCAGTCGACGGACGTCCACTACTGGACATAGGCCTCCCCCAAGGATTTTCACGACGACCGGTTCTGCGCTACCAGCATCCAGCGACTTTCCGCGACCTTCACCAGGTCATCGGTCCACCGAGGCCTGCCTACGCTACGTTTTCCGGTGCGCAGTCGCTACTCGAGAACTTTATTGCCCCAACGGCCATCCGTTCTACGAGCTATCTGCCCCGCCCACTGCAACTTAAGTTTAGCAATTCTAAGAGCAATGTCGGTTACTTTGGTTCCCCTATGGATCTCCTCGTTTCTGATTCGATCACGCAGAGAAACTCCGAGCATAGCACGCTCCATTGTCTTTAAAACCTTTTAAATTAGAACTAAAGTCAAGTTAAGTAAAGTAAAGTAAACCACAACCTGGACACTTCATACAACAGACCAGAAATGACATTTCAAAATAGGAAGGACGGAACCAACAAAATGGCGGCGAAATCCTAAACGTTCGACAACCAAACTGTAACCAATCTGTATCAATATCGGTGACGAGGGGGTGAGGTCGCAATCTAGAGAGCGGCAGGGAGTGTCCATACTGTATGTTAGTACTAATATATATATTTTGACTAAACAGAAGGCGGCTGCAATTCATTCATCGCATTCATAAATCAAAATCTTGCTCCAGTACTAGATTCAAAATTAAAAATGGAACTAATAAACAATTAATTACTTCCTCTCCACCCAAATGGCTCAATCGAACATTGATTTGAATTAAACGACCATAAACAAAAGAGGTCTTTATTCGTGAACCTAAAGACAGCATAAATGGTTGCCAGTACTTAAGAGTTGAACGTAGGGCGGGACTCACTGACGTAAGTACAAAACGTACCTGGTAATTAAATGAGGTAACTTGTAATTAGTGCTGAGTTGTATTTATGAAATGTTTTAAACGTAAATCTAAGTGCGCAAAAGTGTGCACCTTTCGGTCTGCGAGGAGCAAGGAATATAGAAATGCTTTATGCTGATATTTTTGTTTTGTTTTGTAAAGGTCTGTTTCTTTTGAACAACATAATAAGTTGGTAGAATATTTTCTTTTTACAGTGTCAGTAGGTGTGCCTACTAAATATCTGCATTTGTCTAAAAAAAAAAAAGTAAGTATGTGGTTTTATGAAACCACGGTAAAGTGAAACTTTACAGAGGACGAAACGATCATGGCTGCTCTCGCTACGGTACAGAGGACGAAACGATCATACCGTCAGACGAAAGCGACCGTAACGCGACATGCAACACACAGACGACAAAATGTTATTTTAAAAATATAGTCACAATGAAGTCTCTTCTTTGTGCGGTCAGCTGTCACAAGTTATAACAAAATTTCGATTTTCATAAGCACTGTGGCGTAGGTAGGCCTCCTCCTCCCACTCTGTGGACCGATGACCTGGTGAAGGTCGCGGGAAGCCGCTGGATGCGGGCAGCGCAGAACCGGTCGTCATGGAAATCCTTGGGGGAAGCCTACGTCCAGCAGTGGACGTACGTCCGCTGATATGATGATGATGTAGCACGGTGCAAAGCTACTCGGAATAATTTTGATTTTTATGGATCCAGAACCAAACGGTTTGATACTAACTGGTTCCTACTACTAAGCCTACACCGTCCATCTATCCGTCTTTCCGTCTCTTCGTCTGTCTTACCTAACCTAACTGTAGCTTTTAAACCGTAATGGGTATGTAGTTGAAATTTTCACACATGTGTTTTACTCGACTGCACCAGAAAGCGGGGTTATGTTTTTCGAGTGTTTGTATGTATGTGTGTTAATTTATTTCTTTGTCACGTTTTATAACCTAAACGGCTTGATGGATCGTGGAAAACGAGGTATTGTTAGATTTGCCTTGATCCCGACTGGCATAAAAAGAAGGGGTTTCTATACAGGCGGGATTTAATTTTTAATTAATTCGTGTAGGTATTATTATAATATTCTGACAAATAATTAAAAAAAATATATAAATAAACACTATCCATGTACAATCAACGTGTTTTTAAAAAATATATTTTTTTTTTTTGGTTTTTGCACTATTGTAAAAACGGTGAACAAGCATCAAACTTAGAGTGATTATAGTTAATACTAATATATATATTTTGATTATAGTAAGAATCATGTAATAAGTATGATAGCTATTTTTATTTTATCCTATTGGTATAACTGTCCGCTAGCGTTCAACACAAAGCTATAATTCTTTTCTATGTCTGTATGGGACTCTTAAAAAGGTTAGTTTGTATAATTTGATATAACTAATTCCTAATATATAATAATATATTCTGTTCTATTCTATTCTAACAGATGGCCGATGGGGCAGTAAAGTTCTCGAGTGGCGACCGCGCACCGGAAAACGTAGCGTAGGCAGGCCTCCCACGCGGTGGACCGATGACCTGGTGAAGGTCGCGGGAAGCCGATGGATGTGGGCAGCGCAGGACCGGTCGTCGTGGAAATCCTTGGGGGAGGCCTTTGTCCAGCAGTGGACGATTTGTGGCTGATATGATGATAATGATGATGATGAATAATATATTCCTGTATAATAATATTAAAATGCAAGCAGATACATGTAAAGTTCCAACAATCCCTAGCGCTGCAAACTTGTGTGTCCGATGTGCAGCACCAGTATATCTGTGTTGAGTGTTTACTTTGTGCAGCACCAGTATATCTGTGTTGAGTGTTTACTTCACATCTGAGTATCGGCGGGATGAAGCGAAGTGAGATTTATGATTCAGAAAAATCTCTTAATGGACCATCCTGCATGGCCAACTGTGATAAATGTGCAATTTCAACTTCGAGAATGCAGGCACCAAGTTTTGACTGCACATGATGTATGTGTTTAGCTGTATTTTTAAAGCGTAGTCTTTAAGCTACTTCTGACACGTTGCTTGTAAAATTTTCGACCGACTTCCAAAAAGGAGGAGGTTGTATGTTTGTTACGCGATATCTTCCCAGATTCATCATATCAGCTCATATACGTCCCCACCGAGGGGCTCGGGCCTATCCTGAATTAGGGCGATCGGGCCTAGTCGACCACGCGGGCCCAGTGCGGGTTGGTCGACTTCACACACAACCTTCGAGTTTCTTCGCAGGCGTGTGCAGGTTTCCTCACGATGTTTTCCTTCACCGTTAAAGCAATCGTGGAGTATAATAAGTACGCAAGTTTCGAAAAACTCATTTGTAACATTGGCCGTCCGGATTTGAACCCGGCACCTCTGCTTAGGAGGACCGAGTCGTTACCGGTTATGCCACCAACGTTTTTTATATACGTCCCCACCGAGGGGCTCGAGTGGTAACCAGATATCCCAGATTGTAAACCGATTTTTATGATTCTTCTTTTATTCGATAGGGTACGCTCCCAAATTACTATATACATATAATAAAACTGTAACGGGGCCGTGTCTGTTGTACATGAAATATTTTTGGAAAATAATAACTGTGGTGGATTTTACTAAGGGTATAGAGGCTAAAACAACAACTTTTGTTTGTCTGTCTGTATGTTTTCGCAGCACGCAAAAACTACTAGGCCGATTTTTATGAAATTTTGTATGGTGGTTTCTTATAGACCGGTTAACATATAGGATACCTACTTTTATATCGAAAAATTTAAGATTTCCCGTGGGAAAATTTCAAACCTCCACAGGGACGAAGTCGTGAGCACAGCTGGTCCCTTATAAATTTTATCAATATCGGTGTAGTACTTTATTAGAAAATTAACAAAAACCAAAAATAATTATGCAAAATTGTACTAAACGTAGTTAAGTGGTTGCGATGGAAGTCGGTTTTTTAACGTGTTCAGCGTTTTCAAGTAATAAGTCATCTTTTTTAGGATACCATACATAAAGGGTTCCAGTGTGATCTTATTATTAAACCTCCGCCTATCCATCAGCAGGCTGTAGGTATATTCATCATCATCATCATCATATCAGCCGACGCACGTCCACTGGTGGACATAGGCTGTATATTACGTGAATCGTAACAGGTAGACAGGTGAGATTTTCACCGAGTGTACATATATATTTCTATTTTCGCTAAAACAACAAATAAGAAAATTAAAATTAAATTTAAAACTCGAAGGGGCCCACACAAGAAACGTGTTTGTTTTGTACGATGGTACGGAACCAATCGTGTGTGAGTCCGAATCGCACTTGGCCGGTTTTTTTACCACAATTGGTAAGCCCTTGGTGTCGTCTCACCTGATGATGGATGCGGGCTTACCAAAATTCGCTATCCCTATGCTTGCTTCCACCTATCTATCAGCAGACTGTATATAACATGAATCGTAACAGGTAGACAGGTGAGATTTTCATAGAGTGTGTATTCCTATTTTCGCTCTAACAAAAAATAATAAAATTAAAATTTAATTTAAAATTTGAAGGGGCCCATCTTGTAATGTGATTTTTTTTGTACGATGGTACGGAACCACACGTGTGTGAGTCCGATTCGCACTTGGCCGGTTTTTAACCACAATTGGTAAGCCCCTGGTGACATTAGACCGAGTGAAGGATGCACCATCACACCAGGCATTTAAGGCAAGACTCAAGTCGTGGTTGCTATAAAAGCAATTTTACGCTTTGAAGGACATTTTTCATCCACCCAATTAATTATCACGAAAAATATACGTTTTTTTTATTGTTTTTGTAAAGTAAATGTACTTAATTAAGTAATATAACTATTTTAAATAATATTATATATAATATCAATAAATTCATTATTATTTTTGTTTTAAATGACTGTCGTGTAAATTATTGTATTGTATTGTACACACGGCGCCACATCAAGCTATACACAACCAGTATACGCGGGCCTAGCGTATGTTGAAACGCAAAGGCGTCGCGCGGCCAGCTTATACTGGCTTTGTATAGCTTGATGTGTCGCTGTCCGTACCGTACCGTATTGTATTGTATTGCATTGTGTTGTATTGTATTGAATCGCATCTCATCTGATGATGCCGAAGATGGATGCGGGCTTACTAAAATTCCCTAACGCAATAGGGATTGTAGTGTATTGTATTATTGAATTTTATTGAATTGTATTGAATTGTATTGTATTTTATTGTATTGTATTGTATCGCATCTCATCTGATGATGCCGAAGATGGATGCGGGCTTACCAAAATTCCCTAACGCAATAGGGATTGGCTATCTTATCTTCAAGGCGGAACACATCAATGCTGTTAACATCAACATTTGGCGGCAACACTTAGTAGCTAACCACACGGTCTTAAAAAAAGCCCGTCTACTAACCAAATCAAGTCTTACAAAGTTAAACTCCACCGGGAATCAAACCCACGACCTCCCGATGTGAAGCTAATGGACTAACCATTTGCGGTTAAAGTTGATCACAATTTATTTTTGATTTTGAGGTTTAATACAGATCGACTATGATTTTTTTTAAGGTCAACCGAAATCGAATCAATCGAAATTGGAAAACACATTTGTACGTAGCAGGACTCGAACCACGACCTCTAAGATAGAAGGTAGCGGCCCTTGCCGTCGTGCCACAGACGCTCTTACATTAACACATCGACATTAATACATTTATATAAATATTAAACACAGAGATACAGAGCAAACAATCCTATTTGTCACACGAATGTTTTCCCTGGCTGGGGATCGCACCCATGACTCCCGAACCAGTAGACAGGAGCGCTAACCACTGAACCAACGAATTAGTCTAAAAATCAGTTAAAAACTCAAACTAAAAATGCAATTGGTGTACGCTGCATATTATGCATATAATAGTTTTACCGAAAACAGCGCGAAAGAACGAATAAAAAAAAATTCATGATGATTTTTATCACATTTAAAATTTGTTTAAAAACATCTGAGCTCTTAATGTTTAACCGCCTACGTGGCATAATGTTAAGTCAATTCGCTTCACACTAGGAGGTCGCGGATTCGATTCCCGGCGGGGTCAATTTGTAAGACTTGGTTTGGTTGGTGGTAGGGCATTTTCTAAGCTCGCCTCTAGCTACCACCATCTTATCTAAGTCTTGCCGCCAAACATCAGTGTTATTAACATTGATGTGTTCCGGCTTGAAGATAAGATAACCAGTTCTCCATTGCGTTGGGGAATCTTGGTAAGCACACTTACATCTTAGGCATCATCGTCACTTACCATCAGGTGAGATGCTGCCAACTTACCAATTGTGAATTTTAAAAAAAATTACAAATATTATACTTTAGATGATTTTGGCAAAATAGGCAGGTGTCCGTAAAAAATAAATATATGTATGCATTTTACAACCTTTCCTATCATAAACATATCACAATCGCAGATTACAACCATAACCTCACTTAATAAATATTATATTTTAAATCACCCTATAAATTGTGCGAGATACGACGTCATTTCAAGACTATGAAACACGCAACTGAATGGTTTTTAATTACGCTACTCGATATGAGTTATGGTCTCTCAAGACAAAAGTCGGAGACATTAACCTCATCCTCAAATTGGGTGGTTTAAGTGCCCCAACATCTTCGAGAGCGCAAACAATGCGATACTGTACCAGGCAAAACACTCGACACTATAATTTTTCCACATTCATACAATAAGGGTCGCAGTCAATGAGTCTAGCCTGATACTTCCACAAGTGAAGTTGGCACGCACACCGATGTACGCCCCACTCGTTTAAGCTCGAAGAGATCGCGTGCAGAAAGCTCCACACACGCACACCGCCGCGTGGCCGGCGCCCTAAGCTGTGGTCAGTACTAACGCAAACTGTGTGACGGACACACGAAAATTCGAGCTGAAAACGGAACGTATCACAAACAAAATTAAAAAAAAAAGATAATCACACGCAAGCAAAAATACGGACACACCGTTCTTTATACGGCACCCGCGTCCGGTGCGCGTATGTAAATGTGACTGCGTCTGTGTTAGTTCTTTATGATCATCTGTCAAAACTTGGATACATGTGACGTTTCGCAACTGAAATGTAAACAAAAGTTGACCGGTAACAGTTTTGAATTAATTTGGACGTTATTTACGCCGCACGAAGCGAATGTTACAAGAGTTATGAACTGAAATATGTTAAATTAATTGCTTAGCTAAGTGTCGCCAAAGGAGGAAGCTTGTTTGGATTTATTTTTGTATGAGTAAGTATCTAAAATGTATCCCCTTTCAGAAATACGGTTCGCTGGTGTAAAACCGTGAGTTACTTTGTGTTATGGTTGCTTTGTGTAGTTATAAAAAGTTTATGATACGGAGGTGGTGATTTCCATAAACAGTACAAATATATTAAAGTTTTTATATGAAAATAAACGCGGATACACAGTTAAATGTCTTATCATATGACCTATCATAAATGTGATAATAATTAATTGACTTAGTTATACGATCTAAGTAATTTACCTACACGATTACACAGTTTTAAATGGTCATTACTAAATCGATTAATTTTGCATCCAATTAACATAACAAGTATTTTATTCATAGTTTATAGGTTAAATTGTAATTCGTTTGTGATAAAAATAGTGTCAATCTGTCGTAAAATTAACACTTAGAATGTATATTTTCACACTTACAGTATCTACATATTATTGGCACCAGTAATTTTTCATTTGCGACCGATGTTGTAATCTCATACCACGCCGCTAATCCTTAGGGGTGATGTCCAGTTACAAGCTAGGGCTGCCAACTGGTTTAGGCGAAAACCACACACTATATTACAGCTGTTTTGAGATTTTTTTTCTGAATTTCAACTAATCATATTTTTGAAGTGTAGAAAAGCTTTATCCTAAAAATATCCTCTTTTTATTCACAATTGGTAAGGTTTTGGCATCATCTCACCTGATGGTAGGTGACGATGATGCCGAATATGGAAGCGGACTTACCAAGATTTACCGACGCAATGTGGAACTGGCTATCTTATATGCGCATAAAAGTACCTATATGCCATAATAGTACATATTTGGGACACTAGATATATTTTAAAATGTTTTAGCTTTTGGGAAGAAGAACTCTTTCTCCAGCAGTGGGGAGGTTGCTAATCAACTTGCTTAGGTATGTGATGATGATGACTATTATCACAGCAGCCAAAATATGTCCACACGTGACCGCGGGTGATGCTAAATGCAACACCAGGCAACCGCCGTCTATCCCTTGGATAGCACGGTTAATTTTGCCACACGATAAGAGGAAGAAGATTCACATTTTTCATATTGCAGTAGAAGAGAAACAAAGCTGGGGTAGAGTAAAAGAAAGAGAATAGAGCGTAGGTACGTAGAGCTATAAAATGATAGAGTGCAGGTAAGAACCGCTCAAATAAAAAAAAGAATAGAAATATTAATTTTAAGTAGGTATAATATCAAAGTAGATAATCTTATTTACAAAAAAGCGTCGGTGGCTCAACCGGTAACGACTCGGTTCTTCTAACCAGAGGTACCGGGTTCAAATCTGGACGGCCAATGTACCAATGAGTTTTTCAAAACTTACGTACATATACTTACCGATTGCTTTAACGGTGAAGGAAAACATCGTGAGGAAACCTGCACACGCCTGCGAAGAAACTCGAAGGTTGTGTGTGAAGTCGACCAACCCGCACTGGGCCCGCGTGGTCGACTAAGGCCTGATCGCCCTAATTCAGGGTAGGCTCGAGCCCCTCGGTGGGGACGTTTATGAGCTGATATGATGATGATGACAAACAAGTGTTATCTAAAAATTGTAGAGAAAATGCCTTTCCACCAACCTAACCGAGTTTTAGAAAGTTAGACCCCGCCTTTATTTTTGATCTGAGGCTCAGACTGAAATTTAACCCGTGACCTCCTGATTTGAAGGAAATGGAGTAACCATTACGCCATGGAGGCGGTTAAAAGGAAAGTAAGAAGGAAAGTAGAGTTTTACATTGAAAGAGCGTTGATATGGAATAGATAATACGTGAAGAATAATGTAGAATATTTCACTCAAACTTTTTGAAGATCTCAGGCACACCACACAAGAAAAAAGCTGAACCTTTTTAAAGGGGGCTTCTACGCTCGTAATACTGAACTAAAACTAAAACATATTTTAAGGATATATATTTACATATTTTTTATGATACTAAAATAGAGGAATAGCGTATTTTAAGGGGGGCTGCCACGTTCATGATACTGAACTCAAAATGAAGCATATTTTAAGGGGGACATCTACATTTATGATACTGAACTAAAAATGAAGCATATTTCAAGAGGGGCTCCTACGCTCATGATACTGAACTAAAAATTAAGCATATTATAAGGGAAACTTCTACGCTCATACTCATAATACTGAACTATAAATGAAACATATTTTAAGGAAGGCTTCTACGCTTTTGATACTGAAATAAAAATTGAGAACATTTTAAAGGGGTCTGCCACGCTCATGATACTGAACTAAAAATTAATCATATTTTAGGAGGGGCTTCTACGCTTATGATACTGAACAAAAAAATAAAGCATATTATAAGGGAATGCTACTAATAAAGGGATTCTACGCTCATTACAGTTAAGTAAGCGAGAAAGTATTCACAGGTCGGCTGTACAATTTATTCCCCTATAAAGGAACACTATCAAGGCCGAGTTTTTCTTTGTCTGATTTGCCGCCCAAGCCAAAATGTATCATGACAACCCTGACAAATGTGTAGTCGTACAACGTTCAAATATTTGAATGTGTGCTTTGTAATAGTGTGTGCACACCCCTATTAGACTTACTCCGGTGACTGGTGACACCCAAGACCGCTTATAATTGCATTTTCCTCTAAAATATGAGCTCATTGGAGTTTACGCTGTGAGATGAGAAAAAAATTTTAAAAAAAATTCAGCTAAATTACCGGTTGTCTATCAGTGGTCAGTTTCTGCCTGATGAGCCGAGGGTCGTGGGTTCGATCCCCACCCAGGGCAAATATTCATGTGATAAACAGCTTTATTATATATTGCATAAGTAAATATGTCTATATCACTAGGTCATCGGTCCACCGTGTGGGAGGCCTGCCTACACTATGCTTTCCGGTGCGTGGTTGCCACTGGAGAACTTTACTGCCCCAACGGCCATCTGTTCTACGAGCAATGTGCCCCGCCCACTGCCACTTAAGTTTAGCAATTCAGAGAGTTATGTCGGTTACTTTGGTTCTCCTACGGATGTCCTCGTTTCTGATTCGATCACGCATGAAGCCGCTGGATGCGGGCAGCGCAGAACCGGTCGTCATGGAGATCCTTGGAGAGGCCTATGTCCAGCAGTGGACGTCCTTCGGCTGATATGATGATGATGATGTATATATCAGTCTCTGGTTACCATAGTGTACAGGGAACCCTAGTTTGAGGCCAGATGTGTGTGTGTGTCTGTGTGTGTGCGTGTGTGTGTGGGTGTGTGTGTGTCATTTTTATCTGAATATTATTATTATTGTTGTATATCTATACGACATGGTCGCTTGCTATGGGCCTAATAAGAAGGCTCAAGGTCACCCAAAGGGCAATGGAGCGTGCCATGCTCGGAGTTTCTCTGCGTGATCGAATCAGAAACGAGGAGATCCGCAGGAGAACTAAAGTAACCGACATATCTCACAGAATCGCTAAACTGAAGTGGCAGTGGGCAGGGCACATAGCTCGTAGAACAGATGGCCGATGGGGCAGTAAAGTTCTCGAGTGGCGACCGCGCAACGGAAAACGTAGCGTAGGCAGGCCTCCCATGCGGTGGACCGATGACCTGGTGAAGATCGCGGGAAGCCGATGGATGCGGGCAGCGCAGGACCGGTCGTCGTGGAAATTCTTGGGGGAGGCCTTTGTCCAGCAGTGGACGATTTGTGGCTGATATGATGATATCTATACTAATACTCGTCGTATTATAAAGAGGAAAGATTTGATTGTTTGTTTGTTTGTATTGAATAGGCTCCGAAACATTGATTTGAAAAATTCTTTCACCGTTGGAAAGCTACACTATCACCGGGTGACATATGCTATATTATATATTTTTTTAATAGGTATCCTTACTAAAAATCCAATAATGTAACAATTTTTGTGATCGAAAAAATCTAAGAATAATGTTGTGATTACCGTAACTACAATATTTTAAGTCTATTTTGTATATTTAATTGACCGGTCAAGTTCGAGTCGGATTCGCGCACCGAGGATTCCGTACCACCGCACCTCTCCATACAAGTATAACAATGATACCTTTTAATTACAAACCAAAGACATAAAAGCGAGCGAATATTTTTTTATCTAATTTTCATTCAGTTCGGACTCTTTAACTCCAAGGCCTGTTTTTATTATTTGTTACTTTATTTTTGGATTCGTACTACAATCACACCAAGCTTCATGCTAGTATGTATACTTATCTTTTTTTTATTCAAAGAAATATAAATAAAAATTAACTATAACCGTTTTTTAAAAAAAGGAACATGTTTCTTGTATTACATTCTATCTCAATATTTTTAATACCTTTTTTTAGTTTTTATTAATTGTTGGTAAATCGGCCAAATTTCAGCCGGCTATCTATTATGGTGCTAAAATACAGCTTTTTAAAGGTCGGACTGACAGACGCACGCACGGACAGATGGACAGCCGGCTTAGCAATAGGGTTCCGTTAGCTGGTACGCAACCCTAAAAAAAATATTCAAATTCAAAATTCAAATTCAAATAACTCTTTATTGTACATCAAAATACAAAATACATATGCAAAATTTTAATTAAAACTAAGAGACGTACAATTTAGGCGGCCTTATTATATGTATAATTCTTGTGCACGATTATCACGCTTTTTTTTTATCCCCAATTGGTAGACCCTGGGACGGAAATGTGTCCCGTTGTAACAGGAAGTCGCGTTTTTTCAGGCTTTAAAAGCGCGGAAAAGGCAAAGGTATCTATGACCATACAGCCTAGTCTGCCGTATCTTTGCCGTCCTTTTTTCAGGCTTTAAAAGCGCGGAAAAGGCAAAGGTATCTATGACCATACAGCCTAGTCTGCCGTATCTTTGCCGTCCTTTTATAAAGTATTTTGTCACATATGTTACACATCATATGCGAGTACTGTAGGTCTCGCTCGAATTTTTTTTATCGAATATTATCTTTTTGCAGAACCTTGGTAGCCAGAAAATGGCTAGTGTGAACAGGCCCTTATCTCTCTTAATAGTGAACGTAGACGATGCGGCATTTTCTTAATTTCTTAACCACTACACTCGCACGCAGCGGGATGAAATTAAGAAAACATTCACCACATTAAGTGTCCACTATTTATGGTTATATTTGTTCTCGTAGGGTTGCCAAAACCCTAATAATTGATTTTTATAATTTTAATACAAAACAACGAAAATAAAAAAAATATGTTTTACTATTTTTGAAGCCTTAAGGTACCATCACTATCTAGGGAGCGGTAGGGAGTGTCCATACTGTATGTTAGTACTAATATATTATATACTTTGATATGGGTCTTTTCCAAACCTTCACCACGCGGTCGTAGCTTTACGTAGTTACATCGATCAGGCAGGTTAACTGACCTGAAGCACGGTCAGTACCTGGATGGGTTTGAGTAATAGTGGCATGTCCCGTGCTTACCAAGGGACGCTGAGCCGTTGGTGTCGGTTGCTATCACTAGATGGAATTTATTTATTTATTTTTTAAAATTTTATAAGCGGATTTGAAAACTGCCGCCGCTAACCTAACGATCTAATTTTCTTCTAAAACTAGATAACTTGAACAGGTTGAACTCTTTTTCTTTGCAACAAATTTCGGTTTTTTAAATTCAAAACAAAAATTCTAAATGCGTTTCACTTACATCTTACTTGATGAAAAGTCACAAGGCTGTGTAATCTATTATATAATCTGTGGTCAAGTTGTCTTAGTAATAGACTAAAGTTTCTACGTTACTATAACCACACCCTGGACAATTCATACAACCAATCTGTATCAATCTAGGTGACGAGGGGGTGAGGTCGCAATCTAGAGAGCGGCAGGGAGTGCCCATACTGTATGTTAGTAGGTACTAATATATATACTTTCTTACAACCCTGCTTGCACAGCTGGCTCGTAGTGTAACCCAACCAAATTGAGAAGGTGCCTCCGATGGGTTCGTGCAGTGGAAGGTGGGCCTCTACGTAGTTTGTTTGTGTTTACTTGGGGGTAGTCGTCGGTTCAAGAACAGTTCAGACGGCTAGCTGTCTAATGAAATCTAATTAAACGCAGGGGTGTGAAATGTTTCCGAAGTTCTTTTTCTGTATATACAGGGTGTAAAAATATTGGTGTAGGACCCGTTAACTGGGGGTTCTACTTAATATACTGAGTTCTACTGAACAACTTTCAACAAGGAAACCATAATCAATTCTTCAAAAATAAATTGGACCCTCCGTACAATGGAGAGTAATTTTATTTGCGATTTCAGTAATGTCGTAGAACAAAAGTTGTTCAGTATGATGAGAAGAAGCCCCAGTTAACGGGATCTACACCAATTTTGTTACAACCTGTATAGTTTTTTTTGTAAAAAATACAATAAAGGGATTATTTAGGGACAGGAATAAAAACTTAGAGGAATGGAAATATTCGATCATAATCCTACTTATAATATTATAACCGCGAAAGTTTGTAAGAATGTATGGATTTATATTTGTTACTCTTTTACACAAAAACTACTGAACGGATCTGACTGCAATTTGGTAAGTAGAAAGATTAGGAACTGCACTAACACATAGGCTACTTTTTTTACACGAAAAGTCATAGAAACGTTGTCCACGCGAGTGAAACTGCGGGAAATAGCTAGTAAGTTTTTATAACTTTCTAACTACATCATTAAAACATAGTAAAACATATCTGGTCTTTATAAGTTCCTACACGTGTCCCCGGGTAATGTTGAGTGCAATACCAGGCAATTGCCGTCTATCTTCACGACCTCATTCCCCCAGCTCCATTCCACCTTCGGTCAACGAAACGCAGGGGGAGGTTCCACCCCTTTGTTGTTGATATTCAGCCTATACGCACGAAGCGTTACGCTTCCTCATTTATTATGTGGACAGCGATGGAGTGGAACTCCTTGCCTGCGTCTGTGTTTCCCGACTCCTACAATTTGGGGATATTTAAGGCGAGAGTTTGCGTGTACCATCCTCGACTACATCGTTACTTACCATCAAGTGAGATATAGTCAAACGCACTCAAATTTTTAATAAAAAAAATAAATAAAAAAATCCCTTTGATCTTGGATTGACCAGACCGGTTGTTTGTGTCACACGATGAGAGAGAGAGAGACATAAATAGAGGAAGAATAATAAAAAATAAATAAATCTTTATTTAACCGTATGGTTCCCGGCTAAGAATAGGTCCATCCCATCTCTTCCAATGGGGGTGGTAAGAGTGGACTAAAGGATTTTTTTATTCAAAATTTGAGTGCGTTTGACTGCAACTCACCTGATGGTAAGTGATAATGCAGTCGAGGATGGTACACGCAAACTCAAATAATGCCTATTCACTCTTGCCTTGAAGATCCCCTAACTATAGGAATCGGGAAACACTGACGCAGGCAAGGAGTTCCACTCCTGCGCTGTACGCATAATAAATGAAGAAGCGTAACGCTTCGTGCGAAAAGGTGGAACATCAACAACAATGGGGTGCAACCCCTCCTTGTGTTTCGTTGACCGACGGTGGAATGGAGCCGGAGGAATGAGGTAGCGAAGTTCTTGCGCGCACTCTCCGAAACGAATTCGATAGAATACCGATAGACAGGCGACTTTGCGGCGATGCACAAGGCTTTGGAGCTTAAAACCGGAGGATGGGCAGCAGCGTCCTTTCGGTGCATTTCAACAAACCAGAAACCACACTGCGATCGCCAACCCGCCTGCCAAGCGTGGAGATTACAGCAAAACCCCCCTATGAATATCACACCCAGAAAACAGCCCCTAGACCCCGGCGGCCCTGCTATTCCTGGCGGGGTGGGGGTAGCGAAGAATCGCCGGCAGGGATGCGGGCAGCGCAGGACCGGTCGTTGTGGAAATCCTTGGGGGAGGCCTTTGTCCAGCAGTGGACGTTTTTCGGTCGATATGATGATTATGCCAAGGGCTTACCAATTGTGAATGTAAAAGAATGATGAAATCTTTATTGCAGGCTTATAAAGCCATAGTAATAATTGTGACCCACCCCGAAGCTCAACCAGCGTTTTTACAGAATCACCCGCTGTGCTGGCTCAATCTAAGATTTCTTAAAAAATCATTAAAATCGATCCAGCCAATTTGAAGTCCATAGGGATCATTACATACTTACACACCTCCACTTTTAGATGTGTAGATTATAATTGTATTTACATTATAATTATACTAGCTGTTTCCCGAGGCTTGACCTGCGTGGCTTCACCAACGTTTCTATGACTTTTCGAGGGTGCGAAAAAGTATCCTATGTGTTAATCCAGGTCCTAATCTGTCTATCTACCAAATTTCATCCAGATCCGTTCATTAGTTTTTTCGTCAAAAAGTAACAAACATACATCCATACATTCTTACAAACTTTCGCGTTTATAATATTAGTGGGATGTTAAACGCATTTTTTTTTTCAAGAAAAAGAAAAACAATATTTTCATGACTCTATTTCCTCCAAGGAAAACTCCTTAACCGTCCACGACTTAGCGCCAGCAAGGAAAGCAATAAAGAGCGCAAGCTTCCACGTTCATTAATTAACCCAGCTATCTCCCTCCCTCTTACACTTAAGTAAACTATTTGTAAATGAGTGCACCTCTCACTCGCACGAGCTTTGCGCAAAAATTAACTACTACATGGTATATCGTGGTATTCATGTTACGGGAAAAGTCAAGGTGTATTGGAGAGCCCCTGGCCAAAAACAAACAGTCTACCGCTGTTCTATTAACAATAAAAAAAATCATAGTAATTTCATAAAAGGTCGAGTAATTATTTTGAAAATAAAAAAACAAATTTCAGAGATTGATCAGAAATCTACGCACGTGGCAGTGCGCTAGGCCAAGTTCTAGCAAGTGTAGGTATCTTAGAAAGTGTAGGTATTTTTACACAAAGTCATCCACCCGGTTTTCCACACCTCATTTAACTCATTCTATCAATAATAAAGCTTTGAAATTTAGTAAATATGTTTATTTATTTATTTATAATTTATTGTACACAAGAAATATGATATTACACATTCTACAAAGTAAGGTTATGTACACGTTATTTAAGATACCCTGAAAATTTTAAAACGCAGTATCAGATATCAGATGGTATCGAAATTTTTAATTATGTTACTGACTTACATATTGACCGATCATCAAAATTATTAAGCACTCTCTAGCTAGCTACAAACCTGAAATTTTGCGTGGCGGTGGCAATTGATGTGGTAATTAAATGTAAATAAAATGATTTTAAAAATGGACACGGTAAAAGTGAACTAAGGCATTGTTCTTGCAAACGGCCTACTTTTAGGTTAGTAGCTAAATGAAAACAGCAGGTAATCAACGAAAGAGAAATTGATGTAAGGGTAGGTACTTTTCGAGAATGTCACTGGGCCACAAATTATTTTTGAAAAAGAAACTTGGTCCTTTTTTCAATGATTATTTTTTTAGTGATCTACTACAAAATAAAAAAAGTTTTTTTTTTTTTGTGAATTGCATAATTTAAAAAAAGTACAAGTTAAAACTTGGTGTGACCTCGTATAGACTAGTCTCCTTACCGCGTAACCATTCACACTTTGCTGGCAACATACACACATGGCCAAGAATGCATATGCACGTAAGTAACCAACCGTGAAAGAGCCTCAAGTAGATTTTCCTCCTCGGAAAATTGTTGTTAATTACTTCTAAGTAGAGCACACTTTCGTTCGTACAAACTTTTCCAGACATCATTTGTACTGAGAAGTTAGGATTGGTCACGTGGTCTGTATCCTATCCTTGCACTATAAATCTTGTACTTCGCGTAATTACAATGTTTTCTTCTGTTATATGTTTTCGTTGGACACAGTATAGAACTAGAGTTCAGTTATGAGAGTGGTCGTGTTTTTGGCAAAGTTACAAATGATAAGATTTTATTTAAAGTACTGAGATAGGGATTGTTATTCTAAACGTGATTGAGAAAAGGGCTCGATGCTTATACAGGTGACTTTTAATTAGTTCTTGATAACAAAACATATGAATGTACTCGTCATTACAAAGGACTTTCCCAAAGAAACTGTGCATATGTCAAATCAAAAAAAAATTTCGTCCTCGATACGCAATAAGTTATCAAATCGGCAAAAATTTATCAAGGACCAAAATTTTTGTTTTCATATTTGACATAAAGATTCTTTAAAAAAATTGTTTGTAATCACGAGCACATTCATATACTTTGCTATCAAGAACTAATTAAAAGTCACCCCATATGCTTATCGTAAAAATGAATTTATTAAGTCATTTATCTATAACTATAAATTAAAAAATGTTGACAACCCCCGCCAATATTACGTGATATTTTTTAAATATGTAAAACATGTATTATAACCATATATCTATAACCTTATCATTAAAACCAATCCAACGAGCCCAAACACCATACCTTTTCCTTTACCGTAAGCGCGTAGGATAAACGTACATATGAAATCGTAATTCGAAAACACATTGGTACGTGGCAGGACTCGAACCACGCCCTCCCGGATAGGACGTAGCGGCTCTTGCCGTTGCGCCACCGACGTTATTGTTCCCTAAACAGCCGTAAAAATACCTCATACTGATTTCTCTGTGAAATAAATTAATTGAACTCCCAAATTGAGAAAAACACTCTTTGCGAGAGCTACTCACAAAAATCTGTTTATATTGTGGTAGCCACCTTTTTAAGACTTTTACCGGACATTCCACTCATACAATAATTAAACCAATTCATACATGTTCTTGTACACCTGGGACAAACAGTCCAGCTAGGTAGGTCCAACTTCAAGAAAGAGATCAATCGACGAATCCAACTCGGCTGGGCAGCGTTCGGGAAGCTTCGCAATATCTTCACGTCCCAAATAACACAGTATCTCAAGACTAAGGTCTTTGACCAGTGTGTGTTGCCAGTGATGACTTACGGAACTGAGACATGGTCGCTTACTATGGGCCTCATAAGAAGGCTCAAGGTCACCCAAAGGGCAGTGGAGCGTGCTATGCTCGGAGTTTCCCTGCGTGATCAAATCAAAAATGAGGAGATCCGCAGGAGAACCAAAGTAACCGACATAGCTCACAGAATCGCTAACCTGAAGTGGCAGTGGGCAGGGCACATAGCTCGTAGAACAGATGGCTGATGGGGTAGTAAAGTTCTCGAGTGGCGACCACGCACCAGAAAACGTAGCGTAGGCAGGCCTCCCACGCGGTGGACCGACGACCTAGTGTAGATCGCGGGAAGCCGATGGATGCGGGCAGCGCAGGACCGGTCGTCGTGGAAATCCTTGGGGGAGGCCTATGTCTAGCAGTGGAGGTTTTTCGGCTGATATGATGATGATGATGATACATGTTCTTAATCATGAAAATTTTATAGGCAATATTTGCGCCATTTTAGAAAAAATGAAGAATAAATAATAGGAGAAAATTTTTTTTTAATAAGTTTATTTTTTTTCGGATACAAAACCTATACAATATTTTAGATGTTAACAAGTGTTACTTATAACTATAAATTGTGTGCATACTTTTTCGCGAAGCATTCACTGTCTGTCGTAGTTCGGAAATACACAAATTAACAATAAACATTACACTTACTTATTACTAATGAATAAGGTTAGGTAAATCAGACTTTACAAATAATTTAGGTTTGTATGGGAGGTACCTTACTCGGCTTTTCCTGGAATAATTAACCAGTGACGTAAGCCTTGTTAAGACTTTATTATTCACAAAGTCTTATTAACATCGTTAGAGGAACTTTTGCGAAAATATAACAAAACAGAATAAGAAACTACCGCATGCCGTAGGCCATGTAAAGTTATAGTAACCTAACCAGTTTCATTAAAATCTTTAGAGCCATTTTTGAGTAAAAGAAAAGTGATTTTTAATATGATATATATCCCCCCCTATAAATCAAGACATAAGATTTTAAAATGGTTTTGCCCATCACAAGCTTCCTCACTGCTCGTCGCTCACTGACGCTTAAAATTCAAAATACATCCATAAGAGGCATTTTTGAGCAAAAAATGTTTAATCCTTTTTGTAGGGACCTTTATATTTTGAAAATAAAAACCTACCCGTGGAAAATAATTTTAAACAAAATGACGTGAAAAATTTCTTCAAATCGGCCCAAAGTCACCTCACTAAATAAGTGGACGGACACACATACCTACATACATACACACATACATGCATTTTTTCACTCAAAATCTCGAGGCCAAATTTTCGTACGATCACATAACTTTCTATGAACTCCTTCGTCATCGTCGCTTCAAACTAAAAAGGAAAATAAACTTTAAAATCTCATCTTGACCGCACTGGCGACTTCTATCGGCGGCAAATTAAAAAAGTTACAAATTTGAATTTGGAATAGTGTCAAGTGATTGTTAGGTGGCGAGTCGCGCTCTATCCCTGTCTATCTGTAGGGCGGCGGCGGTGGCGGCGGCGCGGCGCACGTCTGGGCGGGCGGTATGCAAATGCTCAGTACGGCAGAGTTACAGCTGTGTGAGTGGGTTGTGTGTGTACCATTGGACGCGCTAGAACGGCAAACTTCGCCACCAGTTACGGACCACGGTTGTTTTTTTCTTCCGCTTCTAATTAAGTTCCGTATATGCTTAAAGTAACTTTTCTCATCTGGACGTCGTACCCTTTAGTTTTTGTTCGTTAGCGGACGATGTTATTATGTGAAATACAGTAGCGAGTGCAGGAGTTCTTTCCAATGTTTCCAAAGAAAATGCAGTTGTCGTGTGTGCGATTGTTTTGCTGAGTTGACAGAAAATCACCGGCTTGATATAAACGTATGTTAAAACAAATAAAAATTTTGTGAATACAGAAATGGAGCTGTTAATGGGGTGAGGTGTCGGAGTTCAATCAACCTTTTATTTTTGTTCTTAATGAAAATAGCACATTTTCAACACAATAATATGTATTATGAAAACGAACAAAACAATTATTAAATTATCATTTCTTGGGATTTCATCCTTCATGCTTTGGTAAGCACAAATGTGTACCTTTTTCCTTAAAAGGATATTTTAAAATTCTCCAGCATGTAACCGAAGACGTTTTAATTGCCCCTTTGACAGACGTTTTAACGAGTCGGCAATCAGCTTAACATTTCGGGTGTGGTCAGAGCAAAAATGAACATTGGCAGTGGCCAATATATTTTTATAGTTCTCGCGCGGTGTTGTTTTTATTATTGTCCAATTTATTATTGGCAACACCAAAGGTTGCCTGCAAATTAGAAAGTTTATGTGAGAATAACAGACGATATCGTAAATTTTGTTCGCGGGTTAGCAACTCAGAAGGATGCGTTTGACGGGCATTTTTAATTATCTCTCAGGTGATTTACAAGCTATTAGTGTTAAGGCGATCTTTTAATGGTTTTACGAACAAAAGAAGGCGGTGATTAAATTATAAAAGGGACATTGGACATTTGTATTGTGGTAACATTTTTTACATTGAAAATGAGTTTACGAGGTATATGAGGTACTGGAGGTACCTTTTTCAGCAAAAGTGCAACATGGAAGTCTGAAAGTGTTTGGGGTATCATAATGATTTAAGTGTCAAAATATGCGTATTTGCTAAAGAGATTTAATTTTAAAAACAAATTTTTGTTAAAGCCAAAAACGTTTTTGAAAAATTTAAAAAACTGGAAAATGTGATCGTTTTTTTTGGACTTTATTTTTGAAAAGGCCCATATTTTAAAAACTAATTAATATTATAGAAAAGTTCAAAAACTACTTAGAGGGGTGATGTTATGCTAAATTAAAATAGTAAAAAAAATTAAATTGGTTAATAAATAATTAGTGTGTATGTTACGAGCATGTACATAGAGCGCGGACGTTCAGCACCGCAGTTCGTAAGTAACCATGACGGTCTCGATTTATTTATATATAAAATGACTGTTTTTAATTAGTTTTTTAAAAGCACATATAACTGGTTTTTAAAAAGAAAAAAAAGAAAATATTTGGAAAGAATTTAAATTTTGCCTGACTTTATTTTCAACGTACACGTAATTTGACTCTTGAACTCTCTTAACAGTCAATTCTTTCCTAATATTCGGATAAACATGAAAATTAAAAGAATCGTGATCAGTTCTATGCATTTTATAATAAAATACAACAAACATTCAAACACAGGCGACGAAAAGAATGCACTAAAGAATGCATTTGCATACACAATGCCCTTTTGTTTAGAGAAAGTATTTCACATTTTAACCCCTGAGTGACTTCGTGATTTATTTTTATATGAGTTATAAGATGGCCACCGAGCGGCGATGTCGTGCCAGCGATGAAAACTTCTTTTATTATTATATATTTTTCTTTCATTTTAACTTTTAAATGCCTTGTTGAACTTTTAAATGTATACGTACAATATATTTCATTAAGTACTAAAATAACATTGGCAAAATAAATATTGCAATGAAAATAATTGTTCTTTCACTAAAGCAATTTATTCTATTAATTGGATTCTAATATATCTCCAAGTGATTTTATTTCCTAAAAACAGTGACAGGCATAATTTGAATATAAGAAATGTAAATACAATAGATATAACCTATTCGAGACTGAGTAAGGTTAAAAATTAGTTTGTGGGGCAATGTATAAGATTCTACAATAAAATTCCAGAAAATTTAACTAGTTATCAGAGAATAAATTCAAGACTCATGTCAAAAATGCTTGTGCTCTAGAGGATATTATAAAATAATAGATTATGTAAATGACAAAGTATATATATGTTGATTATATATCAAATACCATTACCTGAAAACACCTATTTAAAATAAATATTTTTGATTTAACAAAACCGCTTTCCTTCAAAAGTTCTTCAAGGCTTATAGTATTTTTATATTATTTCACTAGTTCCTTTTGCAAATATTAAATGACAAAAAGTGGCTCCACAGTGGATGTATGACTGTAAAGGAAACATAAGCGAAGACGCATGGCGAAAGTAACATGCGCCAACAGCTTGATGCTGAAGGTAAGTAAAAAATGTATGAATTTCTATTTCTAAGCACTAAGTACAGATATCGAAATATTTTTGAATTACCCGATAAAAGTTTATTTTACAGTAGGTATTATTATTGAAGTGAAACTTCGTATTAGAATTTTTTCTGTCACGAAAAAGCGTTACGGCCGCGTGGAGGGGGTAGACGATATATTGCATGGTGAGAGGCGGCAGTGGCAGAGGGATATTTTTGTGATATATATTTTTGAAGTATTTTTTTTTCGAAAAATATTTTTAAGAAATGTATTTTTATATTTTTTATAAATATTTTTTTTTTAATATTTCTTTGAAAAATATATTTTATAATATTTTTTAATTATTTATGAATTTAAAAAAAATATTATAAAATATATTTTTCAAAGAATTATTTATGAATTATTTTTTATTATTTTATTGCCTCATTACCAGGAAAGCCGACCCCGCGTAACGGAAAAAGGCGAGACCAAGGAAGAAGAAGAAGAATAATGTTTTTTAAACAAAAATATCCGTTGAAGTTTCACTTTTACTATGTGTCCCAGCACACATTTCGTTTTTTATAACCGATAAATTTATATTTTAATTGTTGTTGTTGTTTGTATTGTAACCTCCTTAGAGGTTAACAATTACGGATATATGTACCATTGTTGGCATTGCACAATATTCGTATACGTTAGTCTTTGTAGATTTTAAAACAGGTGAGCCAAATTTCGTAAGTGTATGTGTGTGTGTGTATGTTTGATTGTCTAAGTATTTCTCAGAAACTAGAAATCGAAATGTAATGATTCTTTTTTTTTATTGAATTAGGTATCTTTCAAATTAGGGAACAGTACACATTTCGTAAAAAAAGCGTCGGTGGCTCAACCGGTAACGACTCGGTCCATCTAACCATAGGTACCGGGTTCAAATCTGGACGGCCAATGTACCAATGAGTTTTTCAAAACTTACGTACATATACTTACCGATTGCTTTAACGGTGAAGGAAAACATCGTGAGGAAACCTGCACACGCCTGCGAAGAAACTCGAAGGTTGTGTGTGAAGTCGACCAACCCGCACTGGGCCCGCGTGGTCGACTAAGGCCTGATCACCCTGATTCAGGGTAGGCTCGAGCCCCTCGGTGGGGACGTATATGAGCTGTTATAATATAATAATAACACATTTCGTAACCAAAAGGTAAAACGGAACCCTATTACTAAGACTCCGCTTTCCGTCTGTCTGTCCTTCTGTCACCAGGCTGTATTTCATGAACCGTGATAACTATACAGTTAAAAATTTTACAGATGATGTATTTCTGTTGCCGCTATAACAACAAATAATAAAAATATGAAAAGTGTAAAAAAAGGGGGTATCCATAAAAAAAACGTGTTTTTTTTAAACGTGAAGAAACTAGCGCCATCTAATATGATGGTACGGAACCCTTTGTGTGCGGTTCTGACTCGCACTTGGCCGGTTTTTCAAGTTATGAACTGCTATTCGTATAAGTTGTATGCCTATCATTGGAAAATCATGATTTTGTAAGTCGATTGTTCTTAACGTTTTTAGGTAACTGGTATTAGTATCTCATCTGTGGTTTTTAGGTAACTAGTATCTCATTTGTGGTTTTTAGGTCACTAGTATCTCATCTGTGGTTTTTAGGTAACTAGCATATCATCTGTGGTTTTTAGGTCACTAGTATCTCATCTGTGGTTTTTAGGTAACTAGTATCTCATCTGTGGTTTTTAGGTAACTAGTATCTCATCTGTGGTTTTTAGGTAACTAGTATCTCATCTGTGGTTTTAAGCGTTGTTAATAGTGAATGTACCCAAAAAACCTGTTATGTACTTTTCTACTATTTTAGTTACTTTTTTATATAATTTTACATCTAAAAAAATTACGGAATGAATGATTTTATAACAGTGATATTTTGAGATACCTAAGTTAGTAAAATTGTCACTAAAACGATTTGAACTTCATTCAAAAATAACAAGTCGTCACCAAACTTTGTCGTTACCTCAGTATTTGTCTTTTTTCTAACCAGTTTGCAGCTAATATCGAATATCTACGTAATTATAAAGAAAGTTTGAACTCACTCAGACTATTGGTTTCGTTGTCACGCGATGTGGTCGGGTGGATTCCTTAGTTCGACTGTCTTGCCTTATTAGCTGCGAACAATAAAAGAAACAGATCTACTCTATGGTTGGTCTGCGTAACCTCTACTTTGCTTTTTAATTTTGTAAGGAAATTATATTAAGGCGATGTATTGATTGGAACAGTTGTCTCTTTTTTTTCTTTACGTGTAAAGAGTAAAGAAAATAACCACACTTTTTCAACGGTTTCTCGTTTTAATCAAAAACTACAATGAAAGGACAAAAAATAATAACATTACTCACTTTGTATTATCATAACAAATATAGCTTAATTTTTTTTTAATTTATGCTTCTAAATATTAGTCATAACTAGAGTGGAAAGCAACGATGTAAACCTATCTTTGGGTTTTTTTCTATCGTGATAAAACTGCTCAATCGTGTTTCTAATAGCTTTTGACTTTAAAGAACATTATTAACAATAAGGATTTTTTTTTCAACCTTGGGTTTTCTATCGTTTAGGAGTAATTAGCGTCAAAAATAACGAAAATCTGTATTATTACCGCCTTAACCGCTGTGGCGTAATGGTTAGTCCATTTTCTTCACACCAGTAGATCGGGGGTTCGATTCCCGGTGGGGTCAGCTTGTAAGACTCGGTTTGGTTGGTGGTAAGGCATTTTCTAAGCCCGCCTGGCTAGCTACCACCATCTTATCTTACAATATTAGTACTAACATACCGTATGGAAACTCCCTGCCGCTCTCTAGATTCCGACCTCACCCCCTCGTCACCCAGATTGATACAAATTATAATAAATAATAAATAATAATAAATATTCCGGGACAAGTCACACATGGTCATCTGGCCCAAAGTAGGTTTCCCTGTGTTATGGGAACCAGAGACTGATATACATACTTATATACGTTTAAATACATACATATAATAGATATTTAACACCCAGACACAGGGCAAACAAATCTGCTCATCACACAAATGTTTGCCCTGGGTGGGGATCGAACCCACAACCCCTTGGATCAGTAGTCATGAGCACAAACCACTGAGCCACCGAGTCAGTCAAAATTGGTTATAGTTTGATTTTCGAACGTATATGATTTCGCCGTGATTTTGTTTGCTTCTTCATTTGTTTTTAGAAATGTCATTTCACGATTTATATGCAGTGTCCGGGGTGTGCCCGTATGTAGCAGCAGTGTCACTACGAGAAACAAGTATCCTTTATGGTCCTACCAGTACAACAAAATTAGCCGAACCATGAGAAAACGGCACAATATTTTTGTTCTCAAATTGATAGATCTGTCATTAAATTAATAGATCTGTCATCAAATTGACAGATCTGTCATCAAATAAAATTTTGGTCAAGATGAAGGTTAACATTGGGTTAATGGTTAGGTTAGGTTAGATTATTTAGGTTTGTGGTTAGGGTATGTTAGGTTACGATATTTTATGTGGTTAGATGGAGAGGAGCGAAGGTGTGACTTGAAAGACAACGCGCGAGTCGAGCGAGCGGAGCGAGCATGCCGCGGCAGTGGCGGGCGAAGCGCCAGAAGTAAATTTGCTCTTTTTGAAAATATTGGTTTCCTTTTTTGTTGATAAATCCTATCCTTTAGGGTATCACTTACCATCAGGTGAGATGATGCCATGGGCTTACCAATTGTGAATAAAAAAATAAATTGTTTTGGTGTTGTTTGATGACTTTACTTTGGCCACAGATCTACTATTTTGACTACAAACTACATATCTACTCATTGATTACGCAAATTAAAATTTCAATTATTTTATTTAGTTATTTAATTGGCGATCGATTAAAATCAATATCCTTTAAAAGTCATACCATCTTGGATTAAAAATATACTTAACTTTTTAAAATTATTTTTTTGACATCTTGTGGCTTGGCTACATTGGCTAGGAAGCTCTTGCGGATTTTGAGTCTGGGACGGGCTGGGCTGCATCCGAACATGGGCATGCTAATTGTAGATTTATAAATATTTTAATACTCTAGCTAAAAAAATAATTAAATTAATACCAAAATTTAATTAACTCCCATATGCTTCCTGCCGCACTCGAATCATAACTGAACCAACTACAATACATTGTGTCTAACCAAAATTAAAGAGGGCTATCTTTTTAACCATCCTTTGTATTCAAAATTCGATAATTTATCGCCAAAATAATATAATTACGGTTAACTGACGGGGATTAGTGGTGTTTAGTAGCTAGAGGCCTTTCAAATCCAATCGCAATTTCACTTATTATTTAAACATTATTAAGTACACATATATTTGCTGACTGAAATTTAAAATAAGTTATATTAATAGGTATTGCCCCGTTATAAAATTAACTTCTTGCATGCATCAGTGTTCTCCGATTCTTACAATTTGGGGACACTCAAGTATTTTAAGGCGAGAGTGAATATGAATTATTTAGGTTTGCATCAATGACTTATATATTACTGGCGTAAGGACCCGGCTAACGCGCGCGACTAATGGGCCCAGCGAATTGGTGCGAAAATCGAAAGTTTCGCACACTCGCGACTCAGTCGTCTGCGGGACATTGTTCAGTGCGGTGGAAAAATATTCCATATAAAAATGCCTTATTGTGTTGTTAGAGGCCGTAAATATCATAAAAGAAAGGCTAAAAAGAAACATGGGATGTCGTATTATCGATAAGTAACCTTACATTGTATTTTTTCTTGTAAACAAATTAAAAAAACGAATTTTTAAAGCGACAATTCTATCAAGGTTCTTTTAACTCGGCACGTCAGTCAACTCTCGCCCACGCTAGTTCGTACGAGTTATGTCAGATGGCGCTACTTTTTGCATGTATGAATAAAATCTGACTAAAATATGGAGACGGGCGGATCCTTTTGTTCAAATCTGTGGTTTGCATATACCTGCCTCAACTGCATCGTCACCTCATCAGGTAAGTTGCAATGTTAGTATTGTAAGTTGAAAAAATGGTTTTTAATTTTGTACGTCTTTAAAATTAGTAGACGTTTTTTAATACTTAAAAATATAATATTTCGTTTCATTATTTTTATGTTTGTCAAAGAAATTAACTTTAATTTGTTTTTTATATTATATAATTACGAAAAATAGATTGTAACCAAAGATCACATGCAACTTACTTAGCGTGCGAAGACAAAAATATCCATGCGTCATTTTTATTTGCAAATGTTACTACGAATACTTTTATTTTTAGTTTCTTTTGTGACTATTTTAAAAATAAGTTTTCAAAATTATACTATTTATGTACACTTCTAAACATTGGTCATTCAACTGATTCATTACACTTACCTTCATTGCAATCCATTACATCCAATTCTCAAGCCTGCCTCAAGTGTCAACTAATGATCAACTCAACTCACTTGTATCGTTATGTAACGTTCTATTAGTTAATTCTTTTACCATGCCATAGATCTATCTACTTTCTTTATGTGAAAACTCCACTAGAATCTATTCAGTAGTTTTGTTAAGAATGACTATAGATACCCTCGGAAAGCACTTGCTAAACACTTTTCCCATAGATAAAAAAAGCAAAAGTGGTTTTCGAGGCAAATACTTTTGCTTATTGAAATAGTACCAAAACTAGATACAAAAGACTACCGGATACCAACGGCTACTTACGTACCCGACTGGCAGGACGGATTGGTGCACCGGAAAGAGCAAATTATCGGAGAAATTAAAGCGGAAACATTTGGCCACCGCTGGCAAGATGGCGCTCATTCGATCGCCTGTTCGATTTTTGAAATTATAATTGGTGTCGCGTATCTGATTATATTTTTTTCTGTGCGTAAGCTTTCTACTGTTAAATTAACTAGATATTTGTAATGGAAGTTAACACTTTGTAAATTCTCAGCTATATACAATGTTTGTTTTTCAAGCGACTTCCAAAAAGGAGGAGGTTCTCAATTCGTCTGTATGTTTTTTTTTTTTTTTTTTTTATGTTTGTTACCTCATAACTTTGGACTGGGTGAACCGATTTTTACGATTCTTTTTTTATTTGAAAGCTAGTGCTTTCCATGTGGTCCCATATAAATTTTATTAAAATCGGTGATGTACTTTATTAGAAAATTAACAAAAACCAAAAATAATAATGCAAAAATGTACTAATTAGTTGCGATGGAAGTCGGTTTTTTAACGTGTTTAGCGTTTTCAATTATTTACGGGACAGTATACCTACGTATGGGAAAGTCGTAAACCGTAGGAGTTTTATTTGAGTCCATTTTAATTAACAACAAACCACGACCTACACTGTGAAGAACTTACACTTTTAAGTAATCGATTAGAAAGTTATCATAATCAACAAATTTTATTAACTTTTAAAGAGTATCTTTTGCGCACATACTATATTATAGTATACTTTATTGCTGGGGCTGGTCTGACATTATCATCATCATAATCATCATGTCAGCCGAAGGACGTCCACTGCTGGACACAGGCCTCCCCCAAGGATCTCCACGTCGACCGGTTCTGCGCTGCCCGCATCCAGCGGCTTTCCGCGACCTGTCATATCTGGACTATATAGGTTCATAATCAATTCATCATCACATCAGCTCATATACGACCCTACCGAGGGGTTCGAGCCTGCCCTAATTTAGGGCGATTGGGCCTAAGTTGACCACGCGGGCTTAGTGCGGGTTGGTCGACTTCACACACAACCTTCGAGTTTCTTCACAGGCGTGCGTAGGTTTCCTCTCGATGTTTTCCTTCACCGTAAGAGCGTCGGATAAACGAACATATGAAATCGAAATTCGAAAAGATATTGTTACGTAGCAGGATTCAAACCACGACCTCCCAGACAGGAGGTAGCGGCCCTTGCGTTACACCATCGATGCTCTCACTCGCTCCATATAGGTTTTTTTTAAATAAAATAACCATTAAAATAAACTGCAAAACAATGTCACTGAATGAAGCTAGGGCTGTAACTTGAATTTCAATCGCGAAAATCAATATCGATTCGCTGGGTTCGATTAATACTATTAGAAATTAACGCAGCGGGTAAGCATCGCATTGCTCGTTGCTATAGCAACGCGCCCCATACTTACAACCACGCACTAATTATGCCACACTGATTGCTTTTCACTTTTTTTCTGCCCCAAGAGAAGCTGCCACCCTATCATTCGTTAGTGTTTGGCAGCGGTTAGGGGTTTTATCGATTTTATTTTTTATCGAGTCGATACGGTGTGGAAGCTGGGAAGTGCTCTATGAAGAATTGAATTTTTATAACTAGATTAGTCTTGGTGTCGCATGGTACAAAATGTCCCAAAAAGCATCATTAACTAAAACATTATATAAACTATGAAATCAATAAAGATTTCATATAGATAATAAGAGGGCACATATCTTGTAGAACAGATGGCCGTGGGGGCAGTAAAGTTCTCGAGTGGCGACCACGCACCGGAAAACGTAGCGTAGGCAGGTGGACTGACGACCTGGTGAAGATTGCGGGAAGCCAGTGGATGCGGGCAGCGCAGGACCGATCGCCGTACAAATCTTTCGTGAAGTCTTTGTCCAGCAGTGGACGTTTTTCGGCTGATATGATGATGATGATGATAGATAATTATTAGACTACCTCCCTAGGTAGAAAATGACGTTAACTTTTTGTTTTAGATTACATTTAATTGCACGTAGCAATTAGAATAATTGTTTGTTTTACGATATACTTATCGATAACTTTTGAAAGCCTACGGCTCGCAGTGACTTTGCATTCAAATTTTGATGACGTCACGCCGATCGATTTGAGGAAACGGGTCATTTACTGTTTTTATTCGTCACACTGATTAATCAAGTGATTAATTATATTTAGTTTGTGCCAGGCAGGGCACGGTGGGTCGCTTTTTTGTGCTTTTTCCTCGTCAAACTGACTGACTGACTTATTATTTAATTGGATCGTAAAATAAATAAACGTCAATAACGCCATACTGGTTATGACAAAATATCAGCTCATATACGTCCCCACCGAGGGGCTCTAGTCTACCCTGAATCAGGGCGATCGGGCCTTAGTCGACCACGCGGGTCCAGTGAGGGTTCGTCCATTTCACACACAACCTTCGAGTTTCTTCACAGGCGTGTGCAGGTTTCCTCACGATGTTTTCCTTCACCGTAAGAGCGAAGGAGAAACGTACATATGAAATCTAAATTCGAAAACACATTTGTAATACATACATAATAGCTTACATTGTAAGCTAGTGTCAGTCACTTTAACTTTTAATATAATTATTTAAGAGCGTCTGTGGCGTAATGGCAATCGCTCTTACGGCGAAGGAAAACATTTTGAGAAAACCTGCACACGCCTGCGAAGAAACTCGCAGGTTGTGTGTGAAGTCGACTAAGGCCCGATCACCCTAATTCAGGGTAGACTCGAGCCCCTCGGTGGGGACGTATATGAGCTGATATGATATGATGATAATTATTTACAATTAGTTAGTTGTAAGACGCCTAAGGCGCCCGTTAAAATATTTTTGTATGCCACATTAAAATCTTTTCGGCCGCTAAATTCTTTTTGTTTGCCATTGACTTGTTTAAGTTGCTAACCTATTTGCGTTGCAGAGTCCCGTCATACAGTAAGTCAACTATTGAGCGTAAATCTTACATTAATTAATTAATTAAATTACTTTTTAATGTCACACACACCGCAAGCTATTCCAATTCCAAAAATAAATATTATTTCCAACCTTAAAGATTTTTGTTGTAGCTGGCCGTTTTGTGAATCAGCTGGTGGCCGAGCATTGATCAGATAGAGCAGCCCTGACCTTGCCCAACCACACACACACACACGCAAGTTGGTACTGTGTCGCACCAACTCTACAACGCACGCAACCTGCACACACACACGTGTCTCACAAAGCTACAAATGAGGATATTTGTAACTGCATAACAACAAGTAAAAACTGTTTAGTTGATGCCTTTATATCCTATTTTGTGAGTCAAATTAAATAAGACAGTTCGCATCTGTCAAAATTTTTATTAAATTGGCTGGGTTGTATTCCTTGGTGATTGGCGAATCGTGGAATCATCGAAGATGTTGACATAAATACATTTTAAAGCTTAGGTAAATTGATAACATTATTTGAAAGATGGTATAAAAGTGTGTGTAAACACCTATTTGAAATAAATTGTTTTGAATTTTGAATTTTTGAAAGATTTTTACTATCGCATTACAACTTTTGATTTACTTTACATATAGAAAAAATAAAACACATACGTAATAGCTTTTTTCTTTTTATTGAACGTATGTAATTTTAATTTTACCAAGAAAACTTAACCTACATGTGTGTTTTAAGAAATATGTACTTATTGTCGGACTCGTGCACCGAGGATTCTATAACAAGTGCTATTCTGTTCTATAAATCTATTAATTTCGAAGAAAAGCCATCATCGCTAGCGACAGGAAAATGTATTATTTTTTCTTATTGTGTTACGACTTTTTAGTGACTAATACCTTGCCGATTTTCATTTTTAAATATTTTATTTTAAGATGAATACTATAATCACACCAAATTTCACGATTTTATGTTTTACGATAGTGTAAAAACAAAAAACGTTGAAAAAAAAACCCTTTTTGTATGGGAACTCCCTTTATATCTTACTTTTTTTATTATCATTTATTAGTAAGTCGTCTACAAAACACATATTTCATTTAATTTTATTTATTTACCTATTACGGTTCAAAATATATAGCCTTTTAAACGTTGGACAGATGGACGGACAGACAGAGGGCTTAGGCTTAGTAATAGGTTCCCTTTACATGGCACGGAACCCTAAAAATAATGTGTCTACTTGGCTGTTCAGCATATTTTGATAGGTCATTGATTCTTTGATCAAAACTCATTAGGTAGGGACGTATGTATGTATCAGTGGCGTAGCGTGGGTTTTCGCCGCCCGGGGCCAACGGGGAAATCGCCGCCCCCTCTATTTACAACATTTGTCAAGAAAATTAGTAAAAAGTCAAATAAAGCATCTTTAAACTTTTTAATTAATCAAAATGTACTTTCCGTGTTTTTTTTAAAGCAAAATCTTTTATACAACTGTCAATGTCAATATGAATATTAGGTTCGATTGTCAATATGGCTAAATTTGACAGTCTCAACGTGGACATAGTCGATCTCAGATAATTTTTTATTAATTTTAATTTAGAGAAGCTTCTCTCGCAACTTGCATTACTGATGGCAGCAGTTAGGAAAATTCTTAACATTATGACAATGTTTGGTAAGCCGTCTTCGAGTTTCGATTGAATTATGTATTTTAACAAACCCAGCGAGCCGCACTTTTCGAGCTCTTTTTTGCAGTCTGGGTCTGTTGCAGCTACAAAAGCCCGTAGACGTACTCGCTCAAGTTGAAATTCCTCATTATCTATGTCTTGAGGAGCTTGATCTAGACAAAGGTCGTCAGTGCCCAATAAGACTGCAGGCCTTAAAAAAGAATATTTTTGTGCCAGATTGTGTAGCTGTTGAAATCTTTCTCGAATTTCAGCAATTACTCTATCTACTGACGAAAACATTGTTCGTCTCAAGTCATCTTCATATGATAACCCAACATCTCTACTTCCATCGCCATGTATATATGCGTCCTCCTAATTCGTCTTGGTGGTTCAAAAGAAATTCCAAGCTCTTCACAAGAGCTTTTAGCATATCTCAATGCTTCGTCTACAGATTCCTCTCGCTTTTCTTCTAATAAGGTCTGTAGAGCGCTTATTTTTTGAGCACACTGATCTACGTTTAGTCCCTCTGTTTGCAAATAGTTTTGAGCATCATTAACTTCACGCAGTACCGGTTGCCAGAGGCCTAAGTAACACAAAAATGAAAATGATTGCATCGCGACTAATAAACTTCTTGCGTCCGTCCGTGTGTTCAAGCTTTCGTTCGTTTCCGTCAGACTTTCTAGTGCAGTTAAAGTTTCTTTGTAATGATCTCTTATGAAATTTACAGCATCGCCTCTAGCACTCCAACGTGTGTCTTGAACCCTCTTCAAACTTTTTCCTGTGGAGGCAAGAAGAACATCCCACCGGTGCGTCGACATAGCAAAAAAAGCGTAGCAGCGTTCGAGCGAACCAAAGAAAGTCACCGAATTTACCTCCACTGAAGCTGCATGTAGACAAACTAGGTTTAGTGAATGGTTTGAGCAGGGTACAAATTCAGCATTAGGATTGATATCCTTTATTCGCTGTTGTACACCTGTGTGACATCCAGCCATCGTAGCAGCATTATCGTAAGCTTGCCCTCTACAGTTCATAATGTCGAGCCCATCAGCCTCCAGTTTGCTTAGTATCATGTCACTAATACCTTCAGCGGTTTTGCTTTTCGTTTCAATAAATTCTATAAAAGATTCCTCTACTCGAACCTCCTGGTTATCAATCATCACATATCGTAATACTTGGCTTGTTTGATCTTTGTGGGATATATCCGGTGTGCTGTCAAAAATTATGGAATAATACTTGGCCTTTTGAACACGAGCTATAATTTTTTGGCGAACTTTATTTCCCAAAATTTCAATGAACTCGTTTTGAATTTCAGGTGACATATAAGTAAGTGAAATGTTTTGGCCCATTTTGATTCTTACTAAATGCTCTCTGAGAACAGGGTCATACTTTGCCAGCAGATGCACTAATTCTAAAAAGTTGCCTCTGTTGGCACTGGTGCCATCTTCTCTGTGACCACGTAACGCCAAATTTTGTTTTGCCAGAAATTTTATTATATCAAACATTCTGGTCAGAATTTCACGCCATTTTTTTGTTTCTTTTGTCACTACTTCTTGTTCTTTCCTATCAATAGTCTGTCCTTTTCGAAGTCTTGTTTCTAACTCCTTCCATTTGCAAAAATTTTCGTTATGTTGAGCACTTGTTTCATGATTGGCAACTTTTGGATTTAATTTCCACCAAGTATTAAATCCGTCAGATGAGCAAAATTTCGACGCATTTGATAAATGTGTGTTCTCAAACAAACGACAACAGAAGCAAAATAATGATGATTTAGAAGGAGAATATGCCATCCAAGAGCGTAAAACTTTTTCACCATTTGGCAATTTGCGGTAAAACCAATCTCGCGTCAGCCGTCTTCTCGGTCCCCTTGACAATACTTCTGATGTGACAGAGTCCACGTCTGAGTGAACCGTACGTTGTACTGTTGACTCTTTAGAAAAATCTGTATTCATGTGTTGAACGACTTCAGGACCTCTCTGTATCAATAGAAGCCTTATATTCGAATCTATAGTTTCAGGCCATTTCCCAATATCGTTGACATCAAAATCGGACTCAGCGTGTGCGGTAACATTTAGTTCTGTTGTCGGAATTTCAGCAATTACAGCAGAAGTAGGACTTGAATCTAACAAATTTGAACTATCAATTAAAGGTTTTGAAGAGAAGTCATCGGTATCGGATATTTGTAATACGTGAGCAACTTTTTGGGTTTCAACAGCACTAGCCTCTGAAGAACTAACACCTGAAGGCCCTGGCATAGAATCTGGCGAGTCTGGCGTACACCCCAACGGCGGCGTCTCCGAAACTTTTACGAACTTTAATATAGCCCCTTCATTTTTTCTAATATTCTCGTCCTTCGCTTTCTTCTTATTTCGATACCATGCTCCACTTTCTTTTGCCCTTTTCATTATTTAGTTACACGTGCTGTAGAAGAAAAGAAAACCATCCATATACCTACTTACTTATATGAAACTACATAAAAAGATATCTATGGTGAACACATAAGAAACCGCCAAAACTAGAGAAAATAAACCAATAAAGTATTTAAGTAGGTTTTTACCTTTACCACAGATTACTGATTAGTTACTACGTAACAGATACTTCACTCAGTAGTAAATTTCCAATACCTACTGCTATAATAGCCTACTCCATCGCGTCAGCAACCGCAGTGCTTGCTTCACACCGCGCGATCGCAGGGCTGCCTCTTCGATAAAATTAAATTAACATAACTTTTTGTGTCTATGTTATTGAGAACTGTGAATATGTTTTGACTTATAGATGGTAGTTTAAAATTGTATCATTTATCTATCTATATATATAATTCTCGTGTCACAGTGTTAGTAATCATACTTCTCCGAAACGGCTGGACCGATTTTTATGAAATTTTGTGTGCATATCGGGTAGGCCTGAGAATAGGTTCTTATCTATTTTTCATACCCCTACGCGGGCGAAGCCGCGGGCAACATATTTTTTTTTTATAAATTGGTTTTTATATTTTTTTATCATTTGAAAATCGGTCTGTAAGTTCAGTTTCCACATACTATTTAAAACGTTTATTTCAACAACTTCCAGCAACTTTAGACCTATGGTCTCCGTACAATTTTTAGTTTGTATAGTGATATACAATCGAAATAACAAAAAAAATTGTTTAAGAAAAAGTCATATCTCCGGAGTACATACTCCAGGACCTATCATTTTTTTTATTTTTTAACACGCAATTTTTATTTTCTCTATAATTGAGATCACGGTTCTTAAGAGCGCTTTGCTCTATCTCTTATAATTTAGAAATTCCTTATAGAAAAAATTCACCATGTATATTTTTTACAAATATAAAACCGAATCACAAGCACAGATTACTAAATAGTTATGTCAAAAGTTTTTGTGTGCGCTAACAGCACGACAAGTTGAGACAGGTCGCCGCGCCTGCGACTCACATATTATCACAATTTTATTTTAAACGTTGTTAAAATAGTGTTTAAGGTAAGTATGACGTTTCTATGTAACAAAAAAATGAAAATCTGTGTCTGAAAGGCAAGCTAATGCCACAGTGTAATAAAGAGTACTAGCTATTGCTTAGTATACCTAGTATTAAAAATAATTTTAAAACGACAAAAAATAGTAATAGTTTATCACTTACCTTTCTTCATTAACAGGTAAATGGAAAAAATTTAGGTGGTTATCTCTTCTTTTGCTTGATTTGCACCCATCTACAGCACATAAGGCACCAGACGGCATCGTAGGTACGCGTACGAACGAACAAAACGATTTAAATTAAACTACGTGCGTGCGCTTCGTTTGTGAAAACCGCACTGAATTGGGTCCGCAAACGGCCCGAGAACGCTCGGCCGGGCGGTAGGTATTTATAGCGCGCAAGTACATGGAGTGACGGAGGCCTGCCTTTACTCAGTAGGTACTTGTTCGACGATGTCTCCGTATCCGTAGATAGCAGGTGCCAGGTAGGTTGGTAAACAAATGCCAAACTGTTTATTTATTATTGTGTAGGTACCTATTTACATTACTCTAACAAAATTTGTAAGTACTCTACTCGAAAACTACACATGAAACTTTCTAAGTCAGAACGGACAAAATAAGTTATATATACTTAAGAACAATTTATCACTCGCAAATCTAATCACGTACGTGTGGAGTGGACAATAAATCAAAATGAATAACAAAAAATTACGATAATTTGTTTGTGTAAACAAGTCGTGTCAAAGTTCAAAAACGCACGTTCTAAAATAAGTCTTAGCGTAATGAAAATAAGGAGTGGCTTTTTCGCTCTCGCTTGTTGGGTCGTTCGTTTTTCATTCGGTAAAACTCAGCTTGGCGAGCGCGCGCTGCACGGCTGCACTTCGGCACACTTCGGCCTACTCTCAGAACAAGCCTCATCGGGCCGCCCCGTTCGTCGGGCTTGCTTGGGTCACTGACCCAGGGTCAGCCAGCGCGGGCGCGTTTGAAAAATAATTTTCTAATTTAATGTTTTAAAATTTGCGACGCCCTGATCGCCCGCGCCGCCGCCCCCCTTCAATGTGCCGCCCGGGGCCATGGCCCCCCCTGCCCCCCCCACGCTACGCCACTGGTATGTATAGTTCTTCGATACTTTCCTCAAACGGTGTTAGCGTATGCATTCGCAACACATATAATTAGTGAAGTGGGGGTCGATAATATTAATGAGGTGGGTCGAGAGGGGGTGAGGGGTGCCAGGGGGTACCCGAGGGTGGATTGTTATCTACTCAAGCTTTTGTGTTCTTTTCTATAGATCAGTCGCGTATTGATTGTTTAGTAGATACTTTTCGCCCTTTAATTATAGGGACTAACTACTATACGGCTGAATGTGAACACCTCGCTTGACACACTAATAACGAACGGTAGGGGACCGTTATAATTTACCACAATTATATTCCGTTTCGAACACGAACTTTTGACGTTTACGACTTACCTATATTGAAATTGATTTTCTGTTATTGTAACTAAAATGATTGATTAATGCGTTGTGATTTAATTTCTACTGCGGGTACTGAAGTTGTGGATAAAGTTTCGGAAACAATATTTTCTAAGTATCTTATGTTGCTACCATCATCTTGGTTATTACGTCTCGTCACTTACTATGCTTAGAGCTTACCAGTTTTTAAATCAACAATTGGTAAGCCCTTAGAATCATCTCACCTGATGGTAGGTGACTATGATGCCATATTTGGTAGCGGGCTTAGCAAGATTCTCCAATGTGGAATGGCTATTTTATTTTCAAGCCGGAATAGATCAATGCTGTTAAGAGGATTGCTGAAGCTGCGACTTTTCATACAAATGGCGTTAACGATTTTCTCCTCTAAAATGTTAACCGATTTGAACTAATTATTAACAGGTTGTCAGTCAGAACAAAAGCTAGGCTTATAAGTTTTGATTCTTAAATTACAGATTATAATTTATAAATAAACAAAAAATGTTCGAAAATAATTTTGCTTAAAAACACGTGAACGACAATAAAATTAAACTTATTAACTTTATCGAAAAAACAAAAGCTTATAAGCTTTTGTTCTAACTAACAACCTATCAAAAATTGGTCTACATCGGTTAACATTTAAGAGGTGAAAATCGTTAACGCCGTTTGTATGAAAAGTCACAGCTTTACGATCCTCTTAACAGCATTGATCTATTCCGGCTTGAAAATAAGATAGCCAGTCCACATTGGAGAATCTTGCTAAGCCCGCTACCAAATATGGCATCATAGTCACCTACCATCAGGTGAGATGATTCTAAGGGCTTACCAATTGTTGATTTAAAAACTGGTAAGCTCTAAGCATAGTAAGTGACGAGACGTAATAACCAGAACTCATCAGGGCTGTCACCATTAGAGGATTTTCGGCACGTTTACTTTTCAGTTTTACATACTATTTGTCATGCTAGGAGCTGTTGCCATTAGAGGATTTTCATCACGTTTACTTTTCAGTTTTACATACTATTTGTCAAGCTAGGTACTTGACAGGTTGATGTTTGGATAAGATGGTGGTAGCTATAGCCAGGCGGGCTTACATACTGCCTTTCCATCAATCAAACCGAGTCTCAGTAATGTTATGTGTAGCTAATGGACAAACCATTACGTCAAGCCGGTTTTAATTTCTAAATTAATCCTACTAATATTATAAACGCAAAAGTTTATAAGAATGTATGTATGTATGTTCGTTACTCCTTCAAGCAAAAACTACTGAACGGATCTGGCTGAAATTTGGTAGGTAGACAGATTAGGGCCTGGATTAACACAAAGGCTACTTTTTTCTACTGCGTACCCTCGAAACGACCACGCTCTGCTACCAAGTTAGAAATAATCGGCAGAATAAAAATACTGGACTGAGATTATTATTATTATTATTATAACAGCTCATATACGTCCCCACCGAGGGGCTCGAGCCTACCCTGAATCAGGGCGATTAGGCCTTAGTCGACCACGCGGGCCCAGTGCGGGTTGGTCGACTTCACACACAACCTTCGAGTTTCTTCGCAGGCGTGTGCAGGTTTCCTCACGATGTTTTCCTTCACCGTTAAAGCAATCGGTAAGTCGTATGTACGTAAGTATTTGAAAAACTCATTGGTACATTGGCCGTCCAGATTTGAACCCGGTACCTCTGGTTAGATGGACCGAGTCGTTACCGGTTGAGCCACCGACGCTTTTTACTAAGATTACACGCGATTTTATTTCAGAGAAATTGACAACATCTTTTTAGCGAGCAAGCCAAAAGTACAGATTACACGATGACAATAGGTTAACAGCCGTCATCTCATATTTGACATAAGTCACAGTGACAGTTAACGTCTAAATTATTTTAGGTTGCGTTCATAAACACAATAATTTCAACAGTCCACGCGGGTGAAGCCGCGCCGCGGGGAACAGCTAGTACTTTAATAAAATTTAAAGAAGCGTTTTCACATTTTCAATTCATAAACAATGTGTCTGCGTTTCAAACTAGAAATCTATAAACTAGATAGACTTTGCGCTTTCAATTAAGTCCTTGATATTTCCTTTACCGCAACAGCACCGTGCAATTTCACTTGTGAAATATTAATCGCCTTAACGAAGCAAATAGTGTTAGAGGCTAAGAATTTCTTATGAGAAATAACGCCTCGCTATTAAACGGACATGTGAAGAGACGGCCGGTACTTCACTGATTAATAAGATGGGGTTGCGCCAAGCAAGGGGTACTGCCACCCCCACGCACCCTCGCGCCTTACCCACGAAACAAAAAAAAATGTGACTCATCAACCCACACGAAGAAACAACCACCCAAATAAGCAATGCATTAAAAACCCCTCACACATTCAAATTATCAACCTTAACATGAAGATAAAAGGTTCCAATCTGAGTAGTCTTAGGAACGTATAGAACTGTTTGCAAGCGAAACTAGGTCTCCTATAATCGTTCATTATCGCACACTAGCGGACGTCATTCACGTATTGTCTGGACACGCATACAAGTATGCGTTAATTATATCGGAAAGTAGTAGGTTGGGGTTAGTTGATTTGATTAATTCCAGCTGGAGTAGCCGACGGCCTTGTTGGATACGCTATAAACATTGGAATATTCCGCCCAGGCTATCGGTACCAGTAAGACATTAATTGCTTATTTTCAATAGATAAATGTATTTTCTACGATGAGTTGTCTTTTATCGTTTATTATTCATTTTCGAAAAACAAAATGCAAGTCTAATATTTTCTGTACAAAACTGTATTTCAATTAGATCTTTGTAAAAGACACAAAAGATACAATACCGAGAAACGACTTCATAAAATTTATATCATCATATCAGCTCATATACGTCCCCACCGAGGGGCTCGAGCCTACCCTGAATTAGGGCGATCGAGCCTTAGTCGACCACGTGAACCCAGTGCGGGTTGGTTGACTTCACACACAACCTTCGAATTTCTTCGCAGGTGTGTGCAGGGTTCCTCACGATGTTTTCCTTCACCGTTAAAGCAATCGGTGAGTATATGTACGTAAGTTTCGAAAAACTCATTGGTACATTGGCCGTCCGGATTTGAATCCGGCACCTCTGGTTAGGAAGACCGAGTCGTTACCGGTTAGCCACCGATGCTTTAAAAAATAATTATTTATATGACATTAATAAAATTTAATTTAATTAATGTCATTCAACCGATTTTAAACATAAGGCTAAGTTTACATGTAAAAATAACAACTATTTAAATAATTGAAAACGCTAAACACGTTAAAAAACTACTTCCATTGCAACAACTTAGTACAATTTTGCATTATTATTTTTGGTTTTTAATATTTTTCTCTTATTCTCGGAGCTCGTAGACCAGATGGCCGTTGGGGTAGTAAAGTTCTCGAGTGGCACCCGCGCACCGGAACGTAGCGTAGGCAGCCCTCCCACTCGGCGGACCGATTACTTGGTGAAGGTCGCGGGAAGCCGCTGGATGCGGGCAGCGCAGAACCGATCGTCGTGAAAATCCTTGGGGGAGACCTATGTCCAGCAGTGGATGTCCTTCGGCTGATATGAATAATTTTCTAGAAAGTACTTAACCGATTTTGATCAAATTTATACACAACTAACTAAAAGTATACTCTATCGAATAAAAAAAAAATCACAAAAATCGGTTCAAAATCTGCGAAGATATCGCGTAACAAACAATACAAAAAAAGACATACAGTCGAATTCAGAACCTCCTCCTTTTTGGAAGTCGGTTGAAAAGAACTTGACATGTCAAGTAAAAAACAAAAGCGGCAAAGTGATAAAATAGAAAACTTGCTTCCTAAAACACTCATCCAGGAAGAATTCAAAATGAAGTTATCAAAAGAGCAATTTCCCCAAATAAGGAAAGTATTTGAAGCGTTCGTCCATCGGAAGTCGTTCGCGAGCAACGTCGCCACTTTAGTGATTTTCTCACTAGATTTGGTGATTTTTCGATGCAGTCTAGCTACAAAATATTCGACGCTTCATACATTTTAGCGACTTTTTAAGCACAGTGACACACTTCGATTAAATTGCTAATTTTATGTTAGGTATTCTGGTGCCTTTTTGGACATTATTTAGTAAAATTTAAAAAAAGTCGTCTGGCAACACTGTTCGCGAGCTCTCTGTAAGTATCACCGAATGGCGCGCTCAGCCTAATTCTATTCTAATACTTTTAAGTTCTATGAATTTTTATATACAACTTCATTTTGTCTGCGTGAACATCAGGGCCCGTGGATATCAAGGGTGCGCGGTGCTCGAGACACAAGTGACTCGCAATATTTTATAACCGACTACAAAAAAAGGAGGAGGTTTCTCAATTCGACCGTATATATATTTTGTTTTTACGTGTGTTCGTGGATAACTTCGGCGTTTATAAACCGATATTGATGTGTCTTTTTTTGGAAAGGAGATAACCACCCATGATAAGGAAACCAGGATCAGATGAACCTTCGAAAATCGTAGTGGCAGTCATTAAGCACCCCAAACTATAAAATGTTTAAAGAGAAAATTAAATTTTAAAGAAGCTATTGGTCTTCCTTAACAAAAGTTTCTTTAAATTAAAGTATAGTTTTTTATAGCTTAACGATTGCCATCTAGTAATAGCAACTGGCATCAAAGGCCCTGGAAGGTGACTTGAGACCTCGGACAGAGGGCTTCGCCACAACCTATACCACATCCGTATTGCCTAACGTTTAAGATAAAGATAAATATCCACACCACACCAAATATACAAAAATGAAAAAACTTATTAACTAGCAAAATACACAATGATATTCAAAGGCGGACTTGTCGCTTTAAGCGATTTCTTCCATCCAACCTTTGGTGAATGGAGGAAACTATAAAGTGTAACAATAGCGGGTGGGGACATGTGCAACTAAAAATAAATACTTATTAATAAAGATAAATTACAAATACATAAATAAATATATAAAAATAAATATATTAATCACAAATACATTTTTTAAATATAAATATATACTATAATAATATAATATATCAATATATAACGTTTCCAACTCTGGAAAGAGATCAATGCCTTAGCAGTCTAATTGGAAATGCTAACCGGATTTTTTATTTACAATTGGTAAGCCCTTGGCATCATCTCACCTGAACTAAAAATAAATACTTATTAATAAAGATAAATTACAAATACATAAATAAATATATAAAAATAAATATATTAATCACAAATACATTTTTTAAATATAAATATATACTATAATAATATAATATATCAATATATAACGTTTCCAACTCTGGAAAGAGATCAATGCCTTAGCAGTCTAATTGGAAACGCTAACCGGATTTTTTATTTACAATTGGTAAGCCCTTGGCATCATCTAACCTGATCGTTAGTGACGATGATGCCGAAGATGGAAGCGGGCTTACCAATTATTCCCCAACGCAATGGAGAAATGGCTATCTTATCTTCAAGACAGAACACATCATTGTTGTTAACACTGATGTTTGGCTGCACGACTCGTGAAGATGGTAGCTAGCTAGGCGGGCTTAGAGAATGCCCTACCACCAACCAAACCGAGTCTTACAAGAACCCGAGACCTCTTGGTGTAAAGCGAATGGACTAACCATTACGCTACGGAGGCGGTTAATTAGTATAATTTTGCATTATTATTTTGGTTTTTGTTAATTTTCTAAAAAAGTACTTCACCGATTTTGTATAATTGATTTAAGACCAACCTGGCAGCATACCCTATTGAATAAAAAATTAATCATGAAAATCAGTTAACAATCTGCAAAGATATCGCGTAAAAAACATACCAAAACAAAAAAAAACACGTTTTTTGTATGTAAACCCCTTATTTTTTTGTAATTTTTAGTATTTGTTGTTAAAGCGTCAACAAAAACACATCATCTGTGAAAATTTCAACTGTCTATCTATAACGGTTCATGAAATACAGCCTGGTGACAGGACAGACAAACGGACAGCAGAGTCTTAGTAATAGCAAAGTATATATTATATTAGCACTAACATACAGTATGGACACTCCTTGGCGCTCTCTAGATTGCGACCTCACCCCCTCGTCACCCAGATTGATACAGATTGGTTACAGTTTGGTTGTCGAACGTATAGGATTTCGCCGCCCCATTTTGTTTGTTCCGTCATTCCTTTTTTCAAATGTCATTTCTGGCCCGTTGTATGAAGGGTCCAGGGTGTGGTAAGAGGGTCCCGTTTTACCCTTTGGTTACGGAACCCTAAAAACAGCGGAATTGAGAATCTCCTCCTTTTTGGAAGTCGGTTAAATATATAGTTGGTCACATCGCTTCCTCGGTTGTACTCGTAAGTAAATAATGAAATGTATACCCGGGCTTTAAGAAACGTATTCCACGAAGCTTCGCGTGTTTAATATTACCCGAAAACGAGAAAAAAATACTTGGAAAATTTTTGTTATTGACTGAACGTGGCCCGATACGGAACACTGACAAATTGCAAACGGTTTTTAAGCAATTTTTACTTGCTCTCTTTGGACTAAAATATGGCGCGCTATCGAATTTGGCGCAGTTAAACTGTAATGTATACCTATTTTTTTTAATTGGATATTTTTAGGTAGGTATCGTTTATTGCCAGCGATGACATACGGAACTGAGACATGGTCGCTTACTATGGGCCTAATAAGAAGGCTCAAGGTCGCCCAAAGGGCAAAGGAGCGTGCTATGCTCGGAGTTTCTCTGCGTGATCGAATCAGAAACGAGGATATCCGTAGGACAACCAAAGTAACTGACATAGCTCTCAGAATTGCTAAACTTAAGTTGCAGTGGACGGGGCACATTGCTCGTAGAACAGATCGCCGTTGGGGTAGTAAAGTTCTCGAATGGCGACCACGCACCGGAAAAGGTAGTGTAGGCAGGCCTACTTGGTGGACCGATGACCTGGTGAAGGTCGCGGGAAGCCGCTGGATGCGGGCAGCGCAGAAACGGTCATCGTGCAAATCCTTGGGGGAGGCCAAAGCCCAGCAGTGGACGTCCTTCGGCTGATATGATGATGATGATGATCGTTTATTAAAATAATGAAAACGTGTTTATTTTTTATTTACGCTAAAAACAATTTCGTAAAGCTAACACATAGGGATATTGTATATAATGTACAGTACGCGGTCTTATTACTAAAAGCAATCTCTTCCAGACAACCTTTAGTTACAGGAGAGCATGAAATACTTAATTTTACTATAAGGGCAGAGAAATAAGCAACCTTTTGTTACCTTTTCACGCTTCAACACCTCGACCAATTTTGATGAAATTTGGCATGCAGATAGCCTGTATCACTGGAAAGGACATAGGCTACTTTTTATCACGTGAAAATAGCTTAGTCCGATGCGGTTACTCTTTATTGGTTATTTATTTAACATGGCAACGGAAAAATGGATTGTTATGATTTTTTGCACAGAGATGGTTGAGGGGGTGGGAAATGACATAACTAACAAATTAACATATCCTGACATAGTATGACTAGAGATCTAGGGAAAACTAATTTCCACGCTTCACGTCGGTGTCATAACGAAGCAACTTGAAGTGATTTTTTGTATAGAATTGATTGAGGGGGTGGGAAGTGACATACACTGCTGAACAGAACAGCCCGATATAATTCCTGGAGAATCTGGTGAAAACTCATGTCGACTAACCCTCAAAGACAGTCATAAAACGATGTCTATGCGGGCGAAGCCGCGGGAAAAAGCTAGCATGAAACTAAAACTTTAAACTTTATAAAAAAAATTCCTTTCAAGGATACAATTCAACATTCTTACAAAAGGAATACTTGAATAACGTAGTTTCGTTAAATTTATTATAGTGACAAACCCACTGCAACATTTCATACATCTTATTACAAAATCTTTCTTCCTCCACATATATATAATGAGGTCTTATTACCATAAACTTAATTGCGATAAACATATCAATAAGGACACCCAGCACTTCATGTCCAATATATTTATGCAAGCCACACTTTCGTAGAATTGCTATCTCCTTATGCAAAAATATCGACCCACGGCGGACTTTATGTAAATTCGATTTGTCTTCAACACGTGGCCTCAAACTTTGAATTCTTAAAGCTTAACTCGTGCCTAGAAAGAATCTAATGCGTTGTAGGGTGGTGATGTTACCGAACAGGAATGGATAGTATCTTTAGTGAGCGATGCCCGGTATGCTAATCTGCGCGTGGACTCTTCATATGCAAAATGTGATGGCTCGCGTCATCTTTATACTCTTTCTTATGTTGATCATTGGGTCCAGAGATGGTTTTTTTATTGGTGATGTTGTCACATGCAAATGACTATTATGATTGTTGTCACACGACTAAATATCACTTGGATTTTTTACAGTTTATTGTCATTTTGATCTCTTGTAAAGGAAATTGATCATGAGTAGATAAAGGAAATAGTTCAAATCGTACTGATACCTGGTTTTACTTTGATTTGGTTATTGGTTTTGTTATTATCCTTACAGTTTAATAAAATGGAATATGTCCAGGAGCCACTGAAAATGGTAACGGTAGTTCTAAAAGATCTAACGGTTTATCTAATGTCTTCGTTCTCATATTCGGTACAATACGATCAATAATACTTTTCCATTCGCGAATACTACAAATGTATCTATAATTTCAATAATATCCCTGTACCTGTGCCATCTCATCTACATATCAATGTTCGTAGCGTCTTCGAAATTTCTTTTTCTCGGGCTCAAATATGCAAGCCTCGTGCTCCATATGATTACTATAAAAACTTGGCTAAAATTGTTTCGCCCTCTCGCACTATGTCCTACCCTTTTGTAATAGTAACGGTTTCTTTTCATAACGAACTTTTTGTAATGCGATATTCACCTTGTTTCTGCTAAGGGTGAGATTTGTTACCGACGTTTGATTGGCGTTTGGTCCTTTGACGATAAAGTTACTGCGCTAACAGGAACACGACTATCTACTTGATCCAATACTAGTGTAGCCCATGGAGTAAGTTCTAGGATGTAATATCTGAGTTTCATTCGTATTCTTGAACCAAGTCATTTGGCTAAGCTGATTTGAAAAAAAAAATCTTAATCTCCAGATGCAGTAATTCGTAAGAATTATCTGATAAGTATCATCAGGTAACCCTTCTTCCCACACCAGCCTATCTCGTTCAATACCCATCTCGATACATCGGTAGGCAATCCATTGTCAGATTCAACTTAACCCTTCGAAGTGTCTACAATGAGACGCCCAAAATTTATGCATGTAGCCAACAATAGTGGCATCTCTGCATAATTTGATTACGGATAAGGGCAGGTATCGAAACGTGAAATTAAATTTAGACCTATCATTGGTTAATTTTCGGGATATACCGGCCTCTCGATACCAGAAGGGTTCGTCTCTGCAACAATAGTGTACAATCAGTTCTTATTTCTGTTGCACCTTTGGCGAAATTCTAAATTGTTGCGATAACGGTCGCCTCATTGTCGCGAGCTTCGATACATTTGCATATATCAGTTATTGATTGAAAAAATATTCAAATACCTTACATCTAATGTTTAGAACCATTCGATCGATCCGTTACGGTTCTCGTAATTTGGTTCAACAATAGAATTTAAAATAATGATTTCGATCGTTACTCCTATGTCGCTTCGTGTGAATTTGCATTTTTTGTCATATTATTATATTTTTTACACTTTGGGTTACATTATTAAAGTTTTAGTGAGGATCCCTAATTTATTTAAAATATAAGCACAGTATTACAGTATAGCGGCTTACAGTAGTGCAATTAATGTACTTACGCAGAGCAACGGAAGGGTATTTGCGGGCAGCGGGCGGCGGGGCACAGGCTGCCAAACTTGCGCGAGTTTGGCAGGCTTACTACAGGCTAGCACGCTAGTACCTACGCCGGTGGTGGCATCGTGCGACATCAAAGGTGTTGCGCTACTGTAAGCCATATCGTAATACTGTGGTGTAGCGTCCCAACGGTGAAAGGACTTTTCAAATCGATCCAGTAGTTTCGGAACCTCATCATCATCATATCAGCCGAAAAACGTCCACTGCTGGACAAAAGACTCCCCCAAGGATTTCCACGACGGCCGGTCCTGCGCCTATTGTTCGAAGCCTATTCAATGCAAAAAATTTGTAGTTTCAAAGAGTGAATCGTTATATCGAGTGACGTTATACAGAGTTTACACTGTACTATTATTAGTATTATTATAGATTACTGTGTTAACAACTTACGGTGAAGGAAAATATCGTGAGGAAACCTGCACACGTCTGCGGAGAAACTCGCAGGTTGTATGTGAAGTCGACCAACCGACTAAGGCCCGATCGCCCTAATTCAGGGTAGACTCGAGCCCCTCGGTGGGGACGTACATCAGCTGATATGATGATAGTGTTAACAAAGGGAAGTTTTCAATGCATTCTAATGGAAAATATATTGTCAGTGTTGTAGTACGTGTAACGTGTATGTTGTCTAAAACTAAAACTAACTATACCCAGTCCAGTCTTCAGTGGAGTGAAAATGTAATTGTTGCGGTCGCTCGCTGTGAAACAGAAAACATTGCCACAACGCATGTCACAGTCATAGTACGAGTATGTCACAGTTGCCGGCTCTCTCCTACATATTTCTGAATGCCTTTTGTTCTTACACTACAATGATGATGCGATATGGACACGATGAATTTTCTATGTTGATAATATCTTCCGTGTCATACCTACTCCTCTGAAGGTTGGAGGCTCTACACTCGAAGTTGTTACCGTATATGTATAACTGGGACAAACAGTCCAGTTAGGTAAGTCCAACTTCGAGAAAGAGATCTATCGTCGAATCCAACACGGCTGGGCAGTGTTCGGGAATCTTCGCAATATCTTTACGTCCCAGATACCGCAGTGTCTTAAGACCATGGTCTTCGACCAGTGTGTGTTGCCAGTGATGACATACGGAACTGAGACATGGTCGCTTTCTATGGGCCTCATAAGAAGGCTCAAGATCACCTAAAGGGCAATGGAGCGTACTATGCTCGCAGTTTCTCTGCGTGATCGAAACAGAAACGATCAAGATCCGTAGGAGAACCAAACTAAGCGACATAGCTCTCAGAATTGCTAAACTTAAGTGGCAGTGGGCGGGACACATAGCTCGTAGAACAGATTGCTGTTGGGGCAGTTAAGTTCTCGAGTGGCGACCGCACACCGGAAAAAGTAGCGTAGGAACGCCTCCCACGCGGTGGACCGACTGGTAAAGATCGCGCGAAGCCAATGGATGCGGGCAGCATAGGACCGCTCGTCGTGGAAATCCTTGGGGGAGGCCTTTGTCAAGCAGTGAAGGTTTTTCGGCTGATATGATATGATAACATAGGCTACTTTTTATCCCGTGAAAATAGCAAAGTCCGATACAGTTCCTGAGAAAACCAAAAAATATGCTTTTTTCGTTGATTTATTTATCATTGCAACGGAGCAATGGATTGTTGTAATTTTTTTTTGCACAGAAATGGATGACGGGGTGGGAAATGACAAAGATTACTAATTAGCATAGACCGATATAGTTACCGAAGGATCTGGAGCAAACGTCTGCCTACGCACCACTTACCCTCAAAGACAGTCATAAAAACGATGTCAACAAAGGAGAATTCATTATACTTCACGAGTATTTCAATAATAGGTACATTTGTATCATAACTTTACTATCAATGATAGGACTCGAAGGACCAAAAAATGTTTTGAAGCAAACAGCCTCTAACAGTGCATGCAATTCTGGTAATCGTCCAATTTTTTTTAATGGTTATCTATATATTATACTCGTATATATAAAGAAAGTCGGGTTAGTTACACCATTTATAACTCAAGAACGGCTGGACCGATTTCGCTAATTCTTTTTTTGTTGTGTTCGTTATTTCCAAGAGAAGGTTTTAGGGAAGTGTAGTGTAGGGTAGGGTAGTGTATGATAGTGTAGGGTAGAGTAGGGTAGGTTAAGGTAGTGTAGTGTAAGGTGGATAGAAGTTCGCCGGGACAGCTAGTTAATAATGTTTTCAAAAAACCTAAAACTTTTAGGTACATGCTTTCATGTTGCATTGTCACACGATATACATATGCATGCAAAATTTTAGCTCATTCGGAAACCGGAAAGAGGGTCCACCCGAACAAACATACATATATTGCAAGTTAAATAAAAGCTTGTAATAAAACATCAAAATCAAAAACAATTTATTTCAAATAGGTGTTTACACACACTTTTAAATAGTCAAAACAAAAAAAAAATTACAGTATATTACAAATAATGTCATGATTCAGATTACAGTCTCAGGTAATGGTAAGTATTTGATATAGAATCAACATATATATATATATATATATATCTTTGTCATTTACATAATCTATTATTTTATAATATCCTCTAGAGAACAAAACTTTTTTGACATGAGTCTTGAACTTATTCTCTGACAAACTAGTTACATTTTCTGGAATTTTATTGTAGAATCTTATACACTGCCCCACAAATGACTTTTTAACCTTACTCAGTCTCGAAAAGGCTATATCTATTTTATTTACATTTCTTAAATTCAAATTATGCCTGTCACTGTTTTTAGAAAATAAATGCAAATTCTTACGAACGTACATGATGTTTTCATATATAAATTGACTAGCAACAGTTAAAATATTGATTTCTTTAAACTTATTCTGTAACGACTCACGTGATCGCATCTGATACATAGGTTCTAATGCCGTTCTAGTTTATAATTAGTGGCACGTGCGATGGCTTGCGCCAAACCATGTGTATCTAGACCACTTCCCACATACATTTGCATACAAATAAGACAATTTAATATTTCTTTTGCACCATTATCTCTTCCAGGTACTAAGTACTTTGCATATACATATTTAAATAGCTCGAAAAAAGAGTCGACTCGTGCTGGAAGTCATGTCTTCTTGATTTGCATACCGAATCCGTGAATCCCTTCATATTATTACTATTGATATTGTAAGAAGCAACTGCATGTTTGTAAGTTTTTGTGTGGTGGCTCGTGGTAGCAGTTACAAAACGTGTAATATCTAATTTTACGAGTATTATACTATGTAATTCTGCATAAAATTTCATACAATTTACATAACTTCAAGTTTACCCTCATACACTTAAAGCATTTGCATAGCTATACCTTTCAAAAGTATGGAAATAGGTGTTCAGTTGAATGAGATAAAGGGTAACTTAGACAGTGATAGAATCATACTCTTGCTGTACCAACTGTGCTAAATTACAGTTGCTGTACTTCAATCAAAGTATACCTATGTATTAGTACTAACATACAGTATGGACACTCCCTGCCGCTCTCTAGTTTGCGACTTCACCCCCTCGTCACCCAGATTGATAAAGATTGGTTACACTTTGGTTGTCGAACGTATAGGATTTCGCCGCCATTTCGTATGTTCCGTCATTCCTTTTTTGAAATGTCATTTCTGGCCCGTTGTATGAAGTGTCCAGGGTTGCTTCAACCGCCTCCGTGGCGTAATGGTTACTTCATTAGCTTCACATCAGAAGGTCGCGAGCTCGCCCGTTCGATTTCCGCCGGAGTCTAACTTTTTAAGACTCGGTTTGTTTGGTGGAAGAGCATTTTCTAAGCCCACCTGGCTAGCTACCACCATCTTATTTAAGTCCACCAAAAACTAACAGCAATGATGTGTTCCGGCTTGAAGATAAGATAGCTAGTTCCCCGTTGCGTTGGAGAATCTTGGTAAACTAGCTCCCATCTTCGGCATCGTCGTCAATTAGCATTGGGTGAGATAATTCCACCGAATATTAAAGCGTCGGTTATGTAACGGCTAAGGGTCGCTATTCGCTAACTTATGCCTTACATTGTGGTCACATTACATTGTGGTTGTCTTTCTGCCACCTATGGTTGCCACATGTGTTTCAAATTTTGATTTTACATAAGACTTTTATCCGACGCTCTTAAGTTGAAGGAAAACATCGTGAGGAAACCTGCACACATCTGCGAAGAAACTCGAAGGTTGTGTGTGAAGTCGACCAACCCGCCCGATCGCCCTAATTCAGGGTAGGCTCGAGCTCCTAGTGGGGACGTATATGAGTTGATTACACATCAGCTCATATATACATCCCCACCGAGGGGCTCGAGTCTACCCTGAATTAGGGCGACCGGGCCATAGTCGACCACGTGGCCCAGTGCGGGTTGGTCGACATTACATACTACCTTCGAGTTTCTTCGCAGATGTGTGCAGGTTTCCTCACGATGTTTTCCTTCACCGTAAGAGCATCGGATATACGTACATATGAGCTGATACTATGAGATAATTCCAATGGCTTACCAATTGTTGATTCAAGAAAGAAAGAAATTTAGATGAAATTTAAAACAATATGCTTAGAATTGTGCTACGAATCGTCAGGAATCTAGCTAAACATTTTCAAATTAAATCGTAAGTCGGTAAATTTTAGGTGTAAATTGCAAAACAAAATGATTTTAATGGTTAACAAGCACGATGCACCTCTTTGTCGTGTTATAAATACCCAAATTCTCCAAAACAGTTTTAAATGCAGTCCTAATTTGAGCCAATCAAAGTTTATTAACAGTAAACATTTATTACTGAAAAACTTTACTGTAATTCCAGTGCTTTTACTCAGAAGTTAATTAAATACTGGCAGCGTATTACGTGCAAAATGCAAAACACGAATTAACTAAGACCTTCGAATAGGGCTATCAGGACAAGTTTTGAAAGTTATAACTTCAGTTCTTTATAAAAATCAATATATTAGTCCGCGGAGTTGATAATTGACAGTTTTAAAAACTTAAAAATACGATTTAATGGCAAACCGTAGTTCGGTATTCGTTTTTATTTTTAATTTATTTTTTAGGGCTCCGTACCCAAAGGGTAAAAACGGTACCCTATTACTAAGACTTCACTGTGCGTCCGTCTGTCACCAGGGTGTATTTCATGAACCGTGATAGCTTAGACATCAGTTGAAATTTTCACAAATGATATTTTTTTGCCACTAACAAAAATTACTAAAAATTAGAAAAAGTGAAAAATAAGGGGGGTATCCTCCATACAAAAAACGTGTTTTTTTAAACGTGAAGATACTAGCCCCATCTAGTATGATGGTACGGAACCCTATGTGTGTGGTTCTGACTCTCGCTTGGCCGGTTTTTCGTATTGTCGTCTGTACATACTACATAGTATGTGCGCAAATTTCTAATTTAATCTGACGTCTTGAAGTGAGTGAAAATCACGATCAAAAATTTCGTTCTACAGTTACATAAAAGTAAAGCTTATATAAAGCGTATATTAATTTTTTTTTTTTTTTTGTATTGTCATTGGTTTTTAATATCTATGTAAATTTTTTATTTAATCCGACGTCTGAAAATCAAGATTTTGTTCTTATTGACTTAAGTCCAACTATTATAAATAAAGCTTACATTATAATCTTTTTTTTTATTGCCATCGGTTCTCAATATATGTATAAGCAATTTTTTTATTAAATCCGACGTCTTAGTGTGGGTGAAAATCAAGATTTTGTTCTATAGTGACATAAACCTACCTTACAGGCAAAGCTATTATAAATTTAGCGTAGACATTAATTACTTTTTTTTTGTATTGTCATCGGTTCATAATATGTATGTTAAGGTTTTTTATTAAAGCCGACGTCTTAAAGTGGGTGAAAATCACGTTTAATGATTCCCTGCATAGGTAAATACAGGTGAAGCTAATATGAAACATATAAAAACATACTTTTCGGTTTGATCGCAGTTTGTTTTTTTATCCTGGAGACATATTAGCGCAGGTGCCATTTGAGCGGGTGCCGCCTGTGGAATACCTCTATTTTTCCTCCTTTTATGTGCTTATCTTTTTCACCTACGATATTTAAGGACCTTTTTTTAGGAGTCATAGTCGACCAAATTAAGAGTGCAGTTTGATTTGTAAAAAGTTCAAAGATTTTCCATAAAAAATGTTTAATTACCAACTGCGTAAACAATTTTGTTTTTTTTTAAATAAACTTTTATTATTGAGAAAGGCTACGGAACCCTACTTTGCGCGAGTTCGACTCGTACTTGGCCGGTTTTTATTTATATAGCTAGATAAATTATTTATTAGTCTACGTTTTGCCGTATCAAATCTTAGCATTATCTATCATCGATCAATATAATAGTGATTAAGCGATAAATTAATTACTTCTAAAGAGCAATGAAAACAATTCTATCAGCAATAAAGGTGTACTAGGTAACAGCAGCCCAGACATCAGTTTGGTCCTTCGAGCCGGACCAACATTTTCTTTACAACAATTAGTCAGCTGTTTAAAACTGCATTCATTGTGCAATGTGCAAGTGTAAAAGTGGGTGTTCGGAAACCCTACTCGTTGCAGACGGCTGTAAGGCTTCACAAGTTAACTACCCTCATAATGAAATACAGCGTAATTACTTAATGCAATCAGTCGGCCTCGATGCGGTATTACCACCTTTTATAATAAGATAATTGAAAACGCTAAACACGTTAAAAAACCGACTTCCATCGATCGGAACAGCTTAGTACATTTTGCATCATTATTTTTGGTTTTTGTTAATTTTCTAAAAAATTACTACACCGATTTTGATAAAATTTAAATGGGACCACACGGGAAGCACTAGCTTTCTAATAAAAAAGGAATCATAAAAATCGGTTCACCCAGCCCAAAGTTATGAGGTAACAAACATAAAAAAAATAAAAAAATACAGACGAATTGAGAACCTCCTCCTTTTTGGAAGTCGCTTGAAAATAGTTATAAACGGAGTAAATCTTTAAAAAAAACACCATTATTCTTCACTAGTGAATGCAATAATTGCGTAAGACTTTATTTGCGCGACTTGGCGCGATTACTCATTTTCGCAAACGCACATAATTAATTATCAATAATCATACTCTATAAAAAATAAGATTTAAGTTCACTTTTTTTAATTAAAAATTTGAGTACTTTTGGCTATATCTCACCTGATGGTGAGTGACAATGTAGTCGAGGATGGTACACGCAAACTCAAATAATGTTTATTTACTCTCGCCTTGAAGATCCCCAAATTGTAGGAGTCGGGAAACACAGACGCAGGCAAGGAGTTCCACTTCATCGCTGTCCGCATAATAAATGAGGAAGCGTAACGCAACAACAAAGGGGTGGAACCTCCCCCTGCATCTCGTTGACTAGCTCGTCGTCACCATTGAGTCTCCGTGGGCGTCGGTCGATGGCATCCAAGGTATCCAGCTGATAGAGGGCTAATCCTTCCCTTTAAGTGTGAATAGTACTCCATACATGAGCGGACCTGTGCTTGATATAAGGTAAGCAGCTGTCCAGGTGTGAAGTAGCGTCTCGCCTTAGGGGGAATGCCCAGCTTCATTGCAGAAACTTTTGCCTTGGACTCAATGTAACGACCGAAGTTAATATTGGGTTATAAATCCAAGCCGAGGAGTTCCAGGTGATAAGATATCTGAATCGATTCATTCCGGAGAGTTGGAGTCAAGGTGAATGGACTTCTTTTGGCGGAAAAAAGAAACGCCTGTGTCTTAGAGGCATTAAACCTTACGAGGTTGGAATCACCCCAAACAGAAGTGATAGGTTTATGCGCTCTATCATGGCCTCTCTCATAAACAGCCTATCAGCGCTGTTAGCTCGTGCACTGGACAGGTATCTTTCCACAGCCATGCTATCGTCCGCATAACCGATTATACCGGGATTCAGCAGATCGTTAATGTGAAGCAGAAATAGTGTTGCGGAAAGAACAGATCCCTGAGGTACCCCGGCATCAATCGCCAATAGGTCCAAAGAACAGCCGTCAACGACCACTCGAATAGACCGTTCCCTCAGGAAATCAGCTACCCAGTTACACAATCCCACAGGAAGACATATCATATCAGCTCATATACGTCCCCAACGAGGGGCTCGAGCCTACCCTGAATTAGGGCGATCAGGCCTTAGTCGACCACGCGGGCCCAGTGCGGGTTGGTCGACTTCACACACATTCTTCGAGTTTCTTCGCAGGTGTGTGCAGGTTTCCTCACGAGTTTTCCTTCACCGTTAAAGCAATCAGGAAGGCACACGATAAGAGAAAGAGAGATATTAAAAACAGAATCAAACGCTACGAGGAGCCCATTTAACGATGGTATTATCAAGTCTTCAGTCGAAACTTTAATAAAGGCGCACACCGCACACACTTCAAATCGGCCGGCCCCGAATTTCAGTCATAACATGATTTGCTTTATTATTGAAATGCTTTGAATGACGGACGTGGGTCGCGTCCGGCGGAAGCGTCCGGTCTGTCTGACGCCGGACCGGCCGGACCCGGCCTATTGAAGCAACCGATCGATAGCGTGGGAGGATTGCTTTGATTGTTAATTAGTAGCTGATGTATGAGTTATTCTCAGTCTATATCTAAATACCTATAAGCAGACTGTAAGATTTCTAGGAAAAATTAGAAATAACAGTAGGTTTATTACTGTTTTGCTGTTATTGAATGGCAACCCTGAGTCAAGAGAAGGTCAGCATACAAAACCTACATAAAAAGATAAGCTATGAATTAAATGATCGGCGAAAAATTGTTCTTAAAAAGCGATTTGAGGAAACTGATCAGATATTATAATTAATTGATAATCAACGATCAGCTGAAAGAAAGTATACAACTGACTACAAATATCATACAAACTGCTGTAAAATATACGTGATTGACTGAATATTATGTTTTACTGAATTATATTTTGAACAAAGAAAACAATAGTATAATAAACCCCTCTCGACTCTACTAGATCATCATATCAGCTCATATACATCTCCACCGAGGGGCTCTAGCCTACCCTGATTTAGAGCGATTGGGCCTTAGTCAACTACGCGGGCCCAGTGCGGGTTGGTCGACTTGACACACAACCTTCGAGTTTCTTCGCAGGCGTGTACAGGTATTTCCTCACGATATTTTCCTTCACCATAAGAGCGTCGGATAAACGTGCATATGAAATCGAAATTCGAAAACACATTGGTACATGGCAGGATTGGAACCACGACCTCCTGGACAGAGTATAGCGTCCCCACTCAGCATATTCTGGTTATACAGTGCAACGACGTGAGGCAAGGACCATAGACAGGGAAAATCAGGAATTGATCAGCGATCTATGATGAGTGCAAAGAAGGAAATGCTGGAGAATACTTACTTAATATTATAAATGTGAAACTGTGTTTGTTTGTTACCTTTTCACGCTTCAACGCCTTGACCAATCTTAATGAAATTTGGCATGCAGGTAGCCTGTGTCACGAGGAAGGGTATAGGCTACTTTTCATCCCGTGAAAATAAAATAGCCCTATGCAGTTCCTTAGGGAACAGGAAATATACTCTTTTAAGGATAATTTCGCAACGGAACAATGGATTGTGTGATTTTTTGCACAGTGATGGATGAGTGGGTGGGAAATGACATAATTTACTAACTAGCGTCCTACTAACTTATGTCCTGGAATAGAACATAGGCTACTTTTTACCCCAGAAAAACGTCTTATTCCCACGGGAAACTCGAAAACAACGCGAGCGTAGCGTGACCTTAAATTTATAGACAAAAAAGTGTATACCTGGTGATTTTTTTTTACTTATTTATTAAAAAATAAAGATATAAACAGGATATAACAAAAAGGTGTGGTCATACTTCAAGATGGGCTTCCACTCGTCAAATTGAAAAATCAGCATATCGATTTCTATGTTTTTTATGCAAAAAATCACAACAATCATTGTTGCATTGTGATGTGCAAGAAATTAACCCAATAAAAAAAGATTTTTTTCAGTTCCCTCAGGAACTGCATCGGACTATGCTATTTTCACGGGATAAAGAGTAGCCTATGTCATGCAATTTCATGAAGATTGGTCGAAATATTGAAGCGTGAAGAGGTAACAAACAAACAAACACATTTCCACAGCTTTAATATTAGTAAGGAAGTAAAGGGCTTTTTTGTACCAATGAGTTTTTCAAAAAACTTACGTACATATACTTACCGATTGCTTTAACGGTGAAGGAAAACATCGTGAGGAAACCTGCACACGCCTGCGAAGAAACTCGAAGGTTGTGTGTGAAGTCGACCAACCCGCACTGGGCCCGCGTGGTCGACTAAGGCCTAATCACCCTGATTCAGGGTAGGCTCGAGCCCCTCGGTGGGGACGTATATGAGCTGATATAATAATAAAGGTTTTTTTATGAAATTTTAATTGGTCTGATAAGTAATATATTCATAACACTTAATAAAATAGAATTAGGAATATTTCTTAATGTCGGTTGACCAAATTTTGTAATAACACAATCATAAGAGAAGACACGACAACGAAATTCGGTGGTGTCTTAATCTGAAGAGAATGTAAGTGACTATATCTTACAGCATAGTAAATAAATTGCTCGTAGAACAGATGGCCGTTCGTGCAGTAAAGTTCTCAAGTGGCGACCACCCACGCATTGGAAAACGTAGTGTAGGCAGGCCTCCCACTCGGACCTGGTGAACGTCGCGGAAAGCCGCTGGATGCGGGCAGAGCAGAACCGGTCGTCGTGGAAATCCTTGGGGGAGGCCTATGTCCAGCAGTGGACGTCCTTCGGCTGAAATGATGATGATGAGTAAATTACTTATTGAAGTTATTGTACAGACAGTTATTATATCAAAATATTGTAAGGAAACAATGCAAGACGTGCAAATAATTGAATTGACATGGGTCACTGTGCGCCTACACCGTACATAATATCCGACGCCAGCGCAGCGACTAGACGGGGAACGAACCGATAGTTAGGAAACAAGTTAACCCTCGGTTGGTCGCGTGGGGTCTTTAAAAGCCCGACGTTTGCAAAAACTGCTATATTTTGTTCCATATTAAAGATTCAAATTTGTACCTCAGGGTAGCTTCCTAAAACATACTTAACTATCAATTAGTGCAAAAATAATATATAAAAGTAATACATATTATTATTTGTTAAAAATAATTTCCTATCATTAAAATTATTTAAAAACACACTATGGGTTCTATTTAAAATTGTATTATGCTACAAAAATATAAAAATAAATAAATAATAATAAGTAATAAAAAAATCTAAATATTTAAAATTTCCGGGCGTTATAGACCCACGTGACTGACGGTGTCACAAAAAAAGCGCGACCACCCGAGGGTTAAGAGGAAACGCGGTTTAAAGAATAGGTATTTGAATAAAATTTTCCTGTCTCCCTCCCGCAAACCTTACCGTATACAGCAAGAAAGGTAGAACTGCAGTGCAGTCCGATAAAAGGCACAAAAATTGACCAAAACAGCATTTTGTAGTCCCCTATTTCCTCCTCCAAAACATGAGCAATATTTTTTTTTCAAAAATTCTTAAAAAGAACGCTGTAAACCGACCTTTTTTTCGTTTTCAACCGACTTCAAAAAGGAAGAGGTTCTCAATTCAATTCAAAATATTTTTTTTAGGTCGGTGTCATCAATGCCATCGAATCTAAAACATTTGATACGTAAGTAGCTGTGTGCCGGTACCAGCACACAGCTACTTACGTATCAAATGTTTAAGATTCGACCACAAAAAAATTTTAGGCACCTAATTTAATTCGTACCCACTTTTGATTTCGTTATTGTTGGTTAATGTCGTATATCTAAGTATAATAATATTATTTCATACTTTTAAGTGAATTTCATTTTGAAGTCAGTTTTTAGTTTTTTTAAACTTTTATTTTATTGTTTATATGCGTATAAATTTTTTGGTAGGTGTCTGAAAATAACGTTTCAATTGGGCAATTTTCTCAGCTTTTGAAGGCGCCTACTTCCTATTATAATGAAAATATGGGAAAAACAAAACATAGACTGTAACAGCTTTGTAATATTTATTTGTAAGATGAAGTTAAACGATATAATTGGTGGAATTGTAAAAATGTATTATTATTTAAAGAATGCAAAAGTCTAACTTTACAGAACAAAACAAACATCATATTTATAAAAAAGAAATAAAAGACAAAGAGTTCTTATGTTATTGACAATAACCATGGTAGATATAGGATTGACGGAAAAGACATTTTTTCTCTATAGTTATTATCCAGGGAGGAAACAGGGGACTACGTTTGTATGGAAAAAATGGCGCCCGCGTTCCCTCTTAACGACATTAAATTATGAAGTACCTACCTGAAAATGAATGATTAGTGTTATGCCCGGAAGCTAATAGAGATTCAATTATATTATTGTAATCATTTCAACGTAGGTTATCTATACTAATATTATAAAGAGGAAAGATTTGATTGTTCGTTTGTTTTAAATAGGCTCCAAAACTACAGGACCGATTTGAAAAATTATTTCACCGTTGGGAAGCTACACTATCCGCGGTTGCTGTAGGCTATAATAAATATTAAAAAAATAGGGATTATTACTAAAACTCAAATAATGTAACCCAAGGTATAAAAAATAACCTAAAAATTCTTGCAATATCTACATTTTTTTTTTATTTATTTACCAATTTTAAAACAAAATACAATTTTTTTTATCATCTAGCCACATAAAGTAGTGTAGTGGTAGCGTAGTGGCAGTGATAGTGGTAGTGGTAGTTGTAGTGGTAGTGGTATTGGTAGTGGTAGTGTAGCGGTAGTGTAGTGTAGTGTGAGGGCGGTACGAAGTTCGCCGGGACAGCTAGTCGTAAAATATATGTAATGTGTCATTACTTAAGACGCTCGAGATATTGAGCTCTTCCTTGAGTGCAGCAAAATGTTCCTCTTGTCTCTGACCCTGGCTGTTTCGTCTTACCTATATTCCAGTGTAACAAAGGTTTAATGTTTTTGGATTTTGTTTTTTTTTGTTTTTTTTTTTAATTATTTTTTTACAATATTATATATGTGTGTTTGGTGACAAGGAATCAATAAATGTCTTATGTCTTAATAATATAACGAGAAACTTCCTAGTGGTTTTGATATTTTGATATTTATGGAACTCTTTTTCTCTCTTATCTATAGACGACAGCGGTTCCCTGGTGTTGCACTTAGCGTCACCCGCGGTCACGTGTAGGGCATTTAGATTTACACCTACGGACGTGTGCAACGCAACCTTCATACACATCTGGAATGAGTTGTGGAGTTTTCCTCACGATGTTTTCTTTCACCGTTAAATAAATCGGTAATATCGAAAAACTCATTGGTACATTGGCCACATAGCTCACAGAATCGCAAAACTGAAGTGCCAGTGGGCAGGGCACATAGCTAATAAAACAGATGGCCGTTGGGGCAGTGAAGTTCTCGAGTGGCGACCGCGCACCGGAAAACGTAGCGTAGGAAGGCCTCCCACGCGGTGGACCGACGACCTGGTGAAGATAGCGGGAAGACGATGGATGCGGGCTGCGCAGGACCGGTCGTCGTGGAAATTATTGAGGGAGGCAAAGGCAAAGGATCAGTACTGGACGTTTTTCGGCTGTTATGATGATGATATGATTACATTGGCCGTCCGAATTTGAATCCTAATTGGCCTCCGGTTTAGTCACCAACACTTTTTTTCTCATGGAACTATTTAAAACCAAATAAAAAATGATAATAAAAATTAACAAAAAAATCGTATTTTTCATAACCTTGTTCACACTTATTATAACGTAATAGTTTTCCCTTTTCCACCCTTACAAAACACTATACAAACATATAGGTACGTTAGTAAGTACAGTACAGAATGACCAAGCAACCGTTAAGAGGGCGTATACAGGGTGACTTTAATTAGTTCTTGATAACAAAAGATATGCATGTACTCGTGATTACACACAACTTTCCCAAAGAAACTATTCGTATATGTCAAATCAGAAAAAAAAATTTGGCCCTCGATACATGCATACTAAGTATCAAATCGGCAAACCACAGGACCAAATTTTTTTTTTCATAGTTATAGTTTCTAGTATAGATATTAGTTTCTTTGGGAAAGTTGATTGTAATCACGAGTACATTCATATCCTTTGGTATCAAAAACTAACTAAAAATCACCCTACAGGTATAGGAAAATCTTTGTCCTCCACTCTCTCGCAGGATTTTTAACTTGCAATCTAAACGCAGCGAGAGTCACAAAAATTTGTTGAATAAATCGGAAATGAATAATTTTAAACAAAAATTGATAACTTTATCCCTCGGTCACTTTTAAAAGTATTTATTTTTTAGGTTTCACATTAGGAGATTGGACTGCTAGTCATTTAAGTTACTTTTTATGATCTGTCAAAAACTAAATTTTGTTCTAAAAATGTTTGAAATACTCACGAGTGACGTAATATAGGTCTTTAGCGTCATTGACGAACTTATTTTGTGAATTTGATCAATTAAAAATTGAAGACGTGATGGAAAAACAAAACAAGTAAGGTTTTTTGAAAATATAAGAGGAGAGCAATTTAGATAATCATATTTCAGAATTTATTTTTGATGCAGTCCGATCTCCTGTTGTAGGAGTTGTATGAGTACATTGATTTTAGTTGACATTAGTGTAATATTAGAAGTATCTTCGCGATTTTTTTTGTTGGGAAATTATAAGCAATAGAGTTATCGCCTTAGGTCAGCCCTCAGTCAGATAACTAAGCATTCATCTTATCAGCTCATATACTTCCCCACCGAGGGGCTCGAGCCTACCCTGAATTAGGGCGATCCGGCCTAAGTCGACCACGCGGGCCCAGTGCGGGTTAGTCGAATTCACACACACCTTCGAGTTTCTTCACAGGCGTGTGCAGGTTTAAGCATTAAGTAAGCATTATTCATTCTAAATGTTCATATTGCTTTGTACCCCCTCTTAACAATGATGGTGGGGCTCGAATACCGTCGCAGGTGGGGTGCCCTTATCACAACCATCTAGTGACCACTCCACGCGCCTTTGACACTTGACTGTTGTTTCGGCCCTCGAAAGCTTCACCTACATTGATATTTTACACGGATAAAAACTTTTTACACGTGTTTTTTGTTTGTAATAAGTGTTTTATCAGTGACCTGTCTGTTCTTTAGGATTGACAAATTGTTTTTTTCCTTTTTCTTTTTTTTTGCATTTGTTTATAAAATTAAATAGAACAACTTTCAAAGATATTTTAGAGTACTAGCTTTTCACCGCGGCTTCGCCCGCGAGGACATCGTTTTTATGACTGGCTTTGAGGGTGAGTGGTGCGCGAGCCGCTTGTAAAAATAAGTTTCATCCCTATCCCAGATCGGGCTATTGTGATTAGCAATCCATGACACTCCTCAACCATCTGTGCAAAAAATCACAAAAATCTATTGTTCCGTTGCGATTTCAAAGAAAATAGCCAAAAAATAGTATTTTTTTCCCTCAGGAACTGTAAAGTAGCCTATATCCTTCCCCTTGTCACAGACTACCTGCATGCCAAATTTCATCAAAATTGTTTAAGGTGATAAGGCGTGAATAGGTAACAAACAAACACATTTTCACATTTATAATATTACTAGCTGTTTCCAGTGGCTTCACCCGCGTGGACAACGTTTCTATGACTTCTCGAGGGTGCGCGTGAAAAAAAGTAGCCTATGTGGTAATCCAGGTCCTAATCTGTCTACCTACCAAATTTCAGCCAGATCCGTTCAGTAGTTTTTGAGTGAAGAAGTAACAAACATACACACTCACACACTCACAAACTTTCGCCTTTATAATATTAGTGTGATATAAGGATAACGATTCCAAGTAAACATCTGCTGTATTGGTAACATTAAAGAATATTTAACAATTGCATTGTAAATAAATAATAAGTAAAGGACAGTGTACGATCTGCTAATGTCTTATTTATGGGTTTAGGATAACGAATCACATAGTTTTCACATGCTTAACCCATAGCTACCCGGCGCATCCGCTAACTTTATGGGGCATGTAGAGCTAACAAGAAACCAGAATAGGTGTGAATTAAAAAAAATATTTATGCAGTGTTCATCATTACAGCTCATATGCGTCCCCACCGAGGGGCTCGAGCCTACCCTGAATCAGGGCGATTAGGCCTTAGTCGACCACGCGGGCCCAGTGCGGGTTGGTCGACTTCACACACAACCTTCGAGTTTCTTCCAGGCGTGTGCAGGTTTCCTCACGATGTTTTCCTTCACCGTTAAAGCAATCGGTAAGTATGTACGTAAGTTTTTGAAAAACTCATTGGTACATTGGGCGTCCAGATTTGAACCCGGTACCTCTGGTTAGATGGACCGAGTCGTTACCGGTTGAGCCACCGACGCTTTTTTTATGCAGTGTTAAGGCCTATCAATTAAAGTTAACACTTTTCCCACGAAAGGCCATACTAAAAAAATTGCAAAAAGAAATGTTAAACTTTATGTATGAAATGTTCAAGCGATTTAGCCAACTTTGTATAGAAAGAGAGAGAAAGTTGTTCAAATTCGCAGTTCAGTTTTACTTTTAAAGACTTGTAAACTAAAAAAAATAAGACTTTTGCATGAAAGTTACGAGTACATTAAAATTAGACATACATTCTTAACCCCACCACCGAAATTTCTTACGTTTAAAAAAATATTTATATAACTGTGTAATCAAGAATTGTTTTTGTGTGTGAAGTAACTTTAAATAAAAAAATAAAAATTGATTGCATAAAATCAATACCCTTCTTTTTTGGGAAATCGCGTAAAATGTGTCCTATGTCACTCACGGGATCAGATTAGATCCAATGATACCTCGCACTCCAAAATATATCAAACCATTTAAAAGATATTGTGTAATAAAGGAACATACATACGTATATATGTACATCAGACCTTTTTGAGGGCATTCACGTAAAAGTAAAATTAAAACGAGCCAGCCTTATATAATAGTAGTCGCATATGATGTGTAACATTTGAAATTAATGAATTATCGGGTTGTACATTCTCTGGCCAGACCTTTGGATAGTAGCTTATCTTTGCCTTTGGCCTCACATTAGGCAGAAAGGCCATGTTGCCTTAGCCTTCGTGACTTAAAAACGTTCGCATTTCTTGTTACACCTTTCCATCCTATTTCACTAAATCACTGAATCAGTGATAATCACTCTCACAAATTGTACGAAAGCGAGACGAAAGATCAGTCACAGAGAAAGAGAACATCAACAATAACTGTAGTGTAACAAAACAGAATTATTATTTTTTTTACTTAGTAACTAAGTTGTTATTTTGGCATTGCCCTTTCCATTCGATTCCTGACTCTACAAAACCTAAATGATTTGATACGGTTTCCAGTCCAGTAGTTTGTATTTGTGCGATTTTAATACAACCACGTTTAGATGCCCATTTAACCCGTACACCGACCATATTATAGGTGTAGCTTTTTTACGGGGTCGTATAACACGTTAGGAATGGTTATTTTACGGTGCCCTCGGCAAGGGAGCGTTCAGATTCTTGTGTCATAACATTTTGAATTCTCGATACGTCACTTTAGTTACGTGTGTAAAATGATAAGCTCTCACTAGAGATAGTACTAAGTTTAATACGCTTTTTATGTGATATTTACAGTGTTTTGATTTCGCTACCTACTCGTATTTGCATAACTTTGCAAGCACATTTTTACTTGGTGAGGTTCTTGGTAGTGGTACTTCAATAGGAAATAAAGATTATGTAGATAGGTTCTCTGGGTTACCTGGAAGAAATTGCTTTAAGCAACAAGGCCGCCTAAATTGTACAATTTAAAATTTTACAGTGTATTCTGTACTACTTATTAGCTGTATATATTTTTGTTATTGTACAATAAAGCATATTTGATTGATTGATTGATATATCCTTACTTAATATTATAAACGGGAAAGTACGTATGATGGATGTTTGTTACTCTTTCACGCTTCAACCACTGGACAGATCGGGATGAAACTTGGCACACATATAGGTTAGGTCCTGAAATAGGATATAGGCTACTTTTTACCCCGGGAAAACGTCTTATTCCCACGGGGAAATCGAAAACTATTCGAGTATCTGTTTCACCCCGATCCGTCCAGTGGTTGAAGCGTGAAGGAGTAACAAACATCCAAACTTTCACATTTTTAATAATAGTAGGATTGTTATGCCTGCAAATAAATTAAAATACAAATAAATAAATATTCTGGGACAAATCACACATGTTCATCTGGCCCCAAAGTAGGATTCCCTGTGTTATGGGTTACCAGAGACTGATATACATACTTATATACGTTTAAATACATACATATATAGATATAATTTAACACCCAGACACAGAGCTAACAAATCTGCTCATCACACAAATGCTTGCCCTGGGTGGGGATCGAACCCACGACTCTCGGATCAGTAGTCAAGGGCACTAACCACTGAGCCACAGAGTCAGTCAAATAACGTCAGGCAAATGACGACTAAGTTATAAGCACATGAATTAAGTTATAGTAACAATTCGTAGTAATTAAAGTGTTAAAGTTCAAATTTGAAATCTTTACTCACTTTAATAAATTAAGGTATATTTTGTGATGATAAATTGTTATAATTTAATACTCGATAATTTTTAATATTTTCTTCTCAAGTAACCTACCTGCAGCACAAAACCAACATCATTAATATTACTGTACAAATATTGAAGAAATATTTCTATGGACAACTTAACCAAATTGCAATTTCTCAAACCGTCCTCTTATTTATTTTCTACTTTAATTCCATATATTTTATAACCCTTCTATTTGTTAAGGTATGTATAGGGATTAAGAATTTCTTTGTTCATTGTAACCGACAGGGGGCTACGAAAATGATGTAAATATATCACTTTACAAAGTTAAAGCAAAGTTTCTACCTCTTTGTGGTACCAATCAATGGTTACAGGGCTTTTCATGGTGCAACGGCTCTCAATCTTTGCTGGTGTTATGTTCCAATTGTCAATTTTTGCAATTTTTTTAATATAAATACCTAGTTATGCCTAATTTTATTTTTTCGATACATAAATGTGTTTGTTTTATTGTAAAACAACAAAGAAGTAAAGGAAAGAAATGAAAATTGGTACAACAAAAACATTACAATGGCAGTACAACAGGACTAGCCTAGTCATGTCAGCTCATATACGTCCCCACTGAGGGGCTCGAGCCTACCCTGAATCAGGGCGATAGGGCTTTAGTCAACCACGCGGGCCCAGTGCTTAGACTAGTGTCGTTTTGATTTCAAAAAGTAAAAACATAGATTTAACACTTACTTAAAATTTTATCCTACTGGTCCTCTAATTCAGCAACTTACTTAACTTATTTGAAAAAAAAGAAACAAAGAAAGAAAGAGAGAAATAAGGAAAGAATATAAGTTTATTCAGCTACCATTATATTAACCATTTATAGGCATAAACATACAATTTAAAGCGTGATTCAAATCAAACCATCATATCGCTCAAATAAACGGAAGTCTCCTAAACTTTGGGAATCACAAAAAAAAATACGTTGACGATCCCTGCAACTAATCCTAGCGAAATCTTCACGCTTGCCGAGCACCGTTCAAAACAATTTCTGGCTTATTAAAACCGTCAGGTAGATGTAGCACGTCACATCAGTTGACTTATCCGTCTTGCGTCAGGGGTAGCCAACCCTTACGGTGCGCCTCAATCAATATTTGACAAGGCACTTCTTAAGAAGCGATCGTAGCTTAGTGCGGCTTGCGTGGTGGCGTCGATCGCGTAGGTTAACTGATCTGAATGACGGTCATTACCTGGATTGGTTTGACTTGCATTTTTCTCGACCTTTTCCATGCTTTGCGAGACATGTTAAGACGTTGGTTGATTGCTATGTCTAGATGGCAGTCCTTAAGCCGTCTCAGAGCGGCTTGTAAAACTTCTGACAGTGGGCCTCGCTATATCCTCCACCAACCCGGACTTGTATGGAGTATGGGTTAAACCTTCCCTAGTTTGGGAAAAGTCCCGCGCGCCATCAGTGACCCCCACTGACCCCCCAGTGTAAACTTGTTCATGGGTTGTTAACGGACTCCTTAAGATGCCTATGGATAATTGTTCCACTATAAGACCAGAGTGAATTGGCACTATTTGAGCTTGCATGTTACATCCTCGGCTGCATCGGCACTTACCATCAGGTGAGGTGCAGCCAAAAGCACTCAAATTATTAATAAAAAAATTTAAAAAAATAATGTTTCCAAATTACCTATCCAATTATTTTTTTCAGAAATACACGCCGATACTGAATTTTAAATAAAATGAACAGATTTTATAGATTTAGGTACAGTCCAAGCCTAACAGTGATAGGTACGTTCCACTTAAGTCTACAACGTTTTTTTTTCTAAATTCGCCAAAAAAACTATTTGACTTAATTTCTAAATTGGATCTGAGTCAAAAATGCAAAGTTCGTTCTGTCTCTGTCAGAATGTATAAAAAGTGCATAGTGTTAGGCGCATAGCCCACATATGGGCTGTGGAATGTTGGTGCTTTCAGTCTACAGCCCATATGTGTGCTGTGGACTGTGAACCTGTTAAACCTGAACCTGAGTAAGGTTAAAAGGTATTTATAAGATTCTACAAAGAAATTCCTGAAAACTCGTTTGCCAGAGAATAATTCAAGACTCACTTCAAAAAATGCCTTTGCTCTATAAGATTTTATAAAATAATAGATTACGTAAATAACAAGGATATATGAATAAGTATCAGTCCTCCAACAAATACCATAACCTCAGTCTGTAATCAGAATTATGTATGACATTATCTGTAAAAGCCATTAAGATTTTAAGACTATTTAAAAGTGTGTGTAAGTAAACACCTATTTAAATAGAGATGACGACAGCATCAGAAATAAATTATGAACTCTTGATCACTAAATTGTCCTCCTACTTAAACTTCTGAAAACCTTACTCGTTTTGTTTTCCCTCAAGTCTTCGATTTTTAATACATCAAAATCACAAAATGAGTACATAAATGACGCTGCAAAACTATGACGTCACACCTAGGTATTTCAAACATTTTTAGAACAAAATGTAGTTTTTGACACTTGATAAAAAGTAACTCAGATGACTAGCATTCGTCATCCCTATTAAATATTTTGGAATAAAGCCGTTGCTTTCGTATAAAAAACGCTAAACACGTTAAAAAACCGACTTCCATCGCAACAACTTCGTACAATTTTGCAATATTATTTATGGTTTTTGTTAATTTTCTAATAAAGTACTAAACCGATTTTGATAAGAATTATATGGCACCACACGGTAAGCACTAGCTTTCAAATAAAAAAGAATCATTAAAATCGGTTCACACAGTCAAAAGTTCTGAGGTAACACACATAAAAAAAAAACATACAGTCGAATTGAGAACCTCCTCCTTTTTGGAAGTCGCTTGAAAATACTGCTTCAAAAACCAAAAACGTATTTAATAGCGACATTGTTCTTACCATTTGGTGTGAAAGTCGAAGAAAGCGAGGCAAGGGTGCGACAGTGCACAGCCGATAATTAAGGCGTATTCAGTGTTCGTGATCGGAAACTATAAATAATAGAAATCCGGCTAGAACGGATCTCCTTTGTGATCGATCATTATAAGTTTTGAAAATCGAACCCTTTGGATCGATATTGTAGTTGATTTAATAACATGCTTCGAAGCTTTCACCTCCTCTCACAGGTGATATACTCGTACCTCCTGTATAAGTAAGGGTTAGTTTTTTTTTGGTTGATATTATGCAGGAAATTTTAATCACAAAGCATATTCATTAGGTCCTTCGACAAATAACTACCTATATGTATATATATTTAATTATTTTCTAGGGGTAACGTGAAAGTAATTGTAGTATGACGCAACACAGTACGTACTTGTTTAACGCTATGAAGAACTTCTTTTTAAAACTGTTATTTTATTATTATACGCTTAGGAATAAATCTTCTAAAAAACCGGTGAAATGCGAATCAAAGTCACACACTGTACCATCGTACTAAATGTCGCTAGTTTCTTCATCATCATCATCATCATATTAGCCGACGGACGTCCACTGCTGGACATAGGCCTCCCCCAAGGATTTCCATGACGACCGGTGATGCGCTTCCCGCATCCGTCGGCTTCCTGCGATCTTCACCAGGTCGTCGGTCCACCGCGTGGGAGTCCTGCCTACGCTACGTTTTCCGGTACGCGGCCGCTACTCGAGAACTTTACTACCACAACGGCCATCTGTTCTACGAGCTATGTGCCCTGCCTACTGCTACTTCAGTTTAGCAATTCTGTGGGCTATGTCGGTTACTTTGGTTCTCCTTCGGATCTCCTCGTCACTGATTCGATCACGCAGAGAAACTCCGAGCATAGCACGCTCCATTGCCCTTTGGGTGACCTTGAGCCTTCTTATGAGGCCAATTACATTTTAATATTATACGCTTATGGAATAAATAGATTTTCTACAAAACTGGTCAAGTGCGAGGCAGAGTCACACACTGTACCATCGTACTAGATGTCGCTAGTTTCTTCACGTTTCTAAAAAATCACGTTTTTTGTATGGGGTTCTCTTTATAATGTTTACTATTATTACATACTTGTTGTTAAAAGAGCATTCCCTCTCGTAGATCCACCAGATACGCTAAAACTACCAAGCGAAGATCGAACGGGGATCGAACCGCCAGCAGTGAAAGCCGCGGGAGGTGAGCGTGCCTACAGCTCCTGGACCTACCTGGACAGTAGGTAGTGGTTCTCTTCCACGAGGCACTCGCCTTGCAGAGTACCGGGAAAGCGTCTTAGCGGCAAGACCTACCGTAACTGGTCCTTGTCTTCACGTTATGGTGTTGGCAGGAATAGCGGCCCTCACTATATGCCCAAGGGTAGGATAGTGGGGACGCTAAATCATAAACCTGGTAGTTTTAGCGTATCTGGTAGATATACGAGAGGGAATGTTAAAAGAGCAATAGAAATACACATTGTGTAATAATTGAAAACGCTAAACACGTTAAAAAACCGACTTCCATCGCAACAAATTAGTACAATTTTGCATTATTATTTTTGGTTTTTGTTAATTTTCTACTAAAGTACTACACCGATTTTGATAAAATTTATATGGGACCACACGGAAAGCACTAGCTTTCAAATAAAAAAAGAACCATAAAAATCGGTTCACCCAGTCGAAAGTTCTGAGGTAACAAACATAAAAAAAAAACATACAGACGAATTGAGAACCTCCTCCTTTTTGGAAGTCGCTTGAAAATTTATTCTGTATTCCTATTACGGCTAATGACTGACAGACAGCAGAGTCTGTCTTAGTAATAGGGTCCCATTGGTTAACCTTTGGGTGTAAAGAACCCTAAAAATTACGCTAAATCTAACACAACTTTGAACAACTGAACTGCATCAAAAGAAAAATAATCGAGCTTAAAATCTCACTGCAAAAAAACTGTTACAATTAGACAATCTTTGTTCCTTGGCGTTTGAATTAAATTAAAAAAAAAATACCTTTCAAGTGACAAAAATAAGGAGTACAATGACATGTCAGGTTCGGGTTGACAGTCTTTATTTTTTTTTCTTATCCCTTGCGAAGTGTTGGGTGACGCCGCTGTGATCGCAGTTTTTAAGGCCCTTTGTACTTTTTTTATAAATAAAAAACCGTAGTATCGTCTTGCATAAATTAACGCATGCGTAATAGAGCGGACATGAATATTCCCATGTCTATTATTATTTTTTAGGTTCATCTTTTGATTGATGGCATTTTTTGCAGTGCAGCTTGGTTTTAATTAAAAACAAATATCCATAGAGGTTTTTAATGTGTTTTTTTTTATTTACAATTGGTAAGCACTTGGCATCATCTCACCTGATGGTAAGTGACGATGATACCGAAGATGGAAGCGGGCTTATCAAGATTCCCCAACGCAATGGAGACCTGGCTATCTTATCTTCAAACCGGAACACATCAATGTCTGTGCAACCTTACTATGCTTAATGGCACTTAAAATAATCCAAAGCCTGCCGCTTTGTTTTTTGGTCGAAGTTATTTGTTTGTTATTAAAATTTTAACCTTGCAAGCGTGGCGGCGGGTCTACTTCGCGAATCCCAACAATGTCCCAGATATTTTATACAAAAGTCCAAGTGGACAAATTTACGACACTCATTACCAATAAATCATTTCCAACGGTGACATTTTAAATACATTTTTATAAGCCAGCCCTGTGTAGAGTTCAGAGGCGAAATTTATAAGTAATTTGAGAATAAATCTTCCTAAGTGAGGGGGATTTTTTTGCATTCCCCTGTCTTCTTAACAATGTAAGGAGACTATTAACGTCGTGTACTGATAATTGTCACACATATTTTAAAATTTTACCTTCAATAGACCGGGTAAAAGTAAAAACTATCTTTATAGAAACTTTATACAACAAGGGAGTTTTTGTTACTTTAGAATGAAAATTTTCAAAAGTTGTGGATTTAATATCATGGGAATCGGTTTAATATATTTTTTCTTTTGTTGCAGATGGTGAGTGTACCTATATAAGATCTGTTTAAAAATCTTAAATTGGCTGTATTTTCTATCAATCCATTGTATTTAAAAGAAAATACGTGTGAACCTGTAAGTACTAGATATATTTTTGCATTTGACATTTCACTTCATTGACATAATTATATTGTTTGAGTTTTGTGTAAAATACATTTTACTTTAGCGAAACACTATGATTTCATCGTTTCTTCGTGCCTCTATAATAATAACAGCATAATCAAAATAGAGGTATTTTTTGTAAGTAGTAGGAATGTAGATATTTCTAACATTGTAATACTTTATCAATAGGACATCTAAACAATTGCAACATGTATGTGCACAGGAAACCGTATTGTTTTCACACCACAGAGCAAATGATGGGTTATAAATAAAATAGGTGAGTTATTTCGAAGTGGCGATCGACCGTGGAGATCGCATCCGTGGCATTGTCACGTAAAACAATGTGATAACGGGCCTCATTGGACCTGGATCTACTTAGTTTAATGGAGGTAGAAAAGATATTTTATTTTGTCTATGATTTAGTTGTAAATGGAAATATTGTAGACTACTAAGACAAAGAATTTATATTATGTCGTAGCCATATCGTAAAATTGATCACTTTATGAAATGGTTGATCATGATCAGATCACGATAAGGCTGAACAAATCATGAAATGATGTGATTAGATCAATAAATAATTAGCGTTTGACGATATGAACAGCTCATGTCGAGAATCGGCTACTTCATGAAATGGTTAACCGGAGAATTGGTAAGATCATGAAATAGTTGAATAATCATGAAATAGTCGAGCATATCATGCTATACAAAATCAAACTTTCAAGCATTCTGCCACCCACGGGAGAGCCTCGCTTCTCGAGACTCTTCGACCGTATCATCATCAAACCTAACAAACATTATTATCGCTTGCTTCGCTCGCTCAAGTCAGATCCGCCTAGGCATTATATGATCTGGCCAATATTCACTCCACCATTTCATGATTTCGCCAAACGTGGATTGACATGACATATCATCATGCATTGACGTTTAAACGTCAGTTTTAGCTGTTCATATCATGTAATACAACTATTTCATAAAATGGTCGGCCACATTATGATGTGATAAATTTTATAATATGGCCACGATATGTACACCAAGTAGAAACAGTGTCAGTAAATAAAAAACCGGCCAAGTGCGAGTCGGACTAGAACTCCGAGGGTTCCGTAGCTCCACATCTATCCACAGAACTACATAGCATAATGACTATGATACCTATTCACATTACAAACAAAGACATCGACGCGAGCGACAAAAATATGTTTTTTTTGTCATTCAGTTCGGATTCCTTAGCGCCAGTACGACTCACACTTAGCCAATTTTTATTATTTTTTGTTTTTTATTTTATAAGCCAATTTTTATTATTTCTTCTTATCGTGTGGCACAATTAGCCGTGATTTCCAAGGGATAGATGGTGGTTGCCTTGTGTTACTTCCGTACAATAATGACACCAAGTTACACGCTTCTATGTATTACCGATTTTGATGATGATGATCTATCCGACCGATTTCGGTCATGGCGACCACTTCGACTCCTAGTCGGTTTACCGCGCGTGCGCTCGAATATAGTTTATGTAGCCAATCTTCGCAGCGAAACTCCTCGCGCACTGAGGGCATTTAAGTATGCCACCGATTCATACCGATTTTACGATAGAGCTAAATTAATAATACATCCATAAAAAACAGTTTTTTTTTTATTGATACCCCCTTTTTTACTTTTTTTGTATTTTTTTGATATAGCGGCAATAAAAATACACATTCTGTGAAAATTTTAACTGTCTCCCTATTACGGTTTATGAAATACAGCCCGCTGACAGACGGACAGACAGCGGAGGCTTAGTAATAGGGTCCCGTTTGTCACCCGTTCTATAGTGGGTATCCATTCAATTAACTCGTCCTAAATTATTAAATTTTTTGTTTGTAAACTGGCACTTCAAATGTAAATATTAAGCGTGTAGTATTGTCACTGAATTAGTTTAAAGATCTTTGTGTATCGGGTCTATTGCATATAAGGTACTTCACGAATGAAGGCATGGTCAAAATGGTATTAGTACTAACATACAGTATAGACACTCCCTGCCGCTCTCTAGATTTCGACCTCACCCCCTCGTCACCCAGATTGATGCAGATTGGTTAACGTTTGGTTCTCGAACGTATCGGATTTAGCCGTAATTTTGTTTGTTCCGTCATTCGATATTTGAAATGTCATTATTCTCGCCCGTTGTATGAAGTTTCCGGGGTGTGGCATGGTCATGTGCTTATTACGCGTATCAGGTAATTTGCGTTTCTGGCAGTATGCGTCAAAATGCTGTTATAATATATCAAAAAGGCTATTTTCCTCTAAAACTCTAATTTTGGGGTGAGGTCATCATCATCATCATCATCATATCAGGCGAAAAACGTCCACTGCTGGAGAAAAGGCTCCCCCAAGGATTTCCGCGAGGATCGGTCTTTCGCTGCCTGCGTTCAGTGGCTTCCCGCGATCTTAACCAGGTCGTCGGTCCACCGCGTGAGAGGCCTGCCTACGCTACGTTTTCCCGTGCGCGGTCGCCACGAACTTCACTGCCCCAACGGCCATCTGTTCTACGAGCTATGTGCCCAGTCTATACTGAAGTCCCTAAATGCAAATTCACCTTTATTGTCGACATCCAGAATTTATTTTGAATTTGTAATCGTTGTGTGATTTGTTTCTTTAATTAGGCAAAAGGGTTAATTTGTTTTCTGCTAAAAGAGCGAAATTTCCGGTTCGCGGTTTCTTAAATTACTAAGGTGTCGCATCAGAAACGTCAACATCAAACAAAATACTGCAATTTTCGCATCGCACCTCAATTAAGTACTTATATTTCTTTCTCTATTATTCACACAAACTAGCAATTTGATAGTTACAGCATAATAAAATTGTAACAGATATTCTAACAATTTTTTATGCAAAATTATTTCCAAAGTCCTATGATTGAACTAAACGGTTAGTTGGGAAAACTTCTGCTACTTAGCTTAGTAAACTAGACATCATTTGAGAGTCTATTAAATATTGTAAGGTTGTGATTACATTAACGAGAGCCGAGTCAAGCGAAGCGGAAAACTCAGCGGACCCTCCCCTCTAGGGCTACCACATTGTATTGCAAATGTTTTTCGCATATTTAACCGTCTCCGTGGCGTAATGGTTAGTCTATTCGCTTCACACTTAAAGGTCGCGGGTTCGATTCCCGTCGGGGTCAACTTTGTAAGACTCGGTTTGGTTGCTGGTAGGACATTTTTATAGCCCGCCTGGCTAGGTACCACCACTTATCTAAGCCTTGCCACCAAACATCAGTTTTAGCAGCATTGTTGTGTTCCGGCTTGAAGATAAGTTCGCCTGATCCCCATTGCGTTGGGGAATCTTGGTGAACCCGCTTCCATCTTTGATATCATCATCAATTACACCATCAGCTTAGATGATGCTAAGGGCTCATCAATTGTAGATAAAATATAATCATGATTTGCTCAGTTGTTTGAAAAGTGGAATGCGCAGGGCATCATTACAGATGGTGAAGCCTTTGTTTGATAGTGGACAAAGTAAAACATTTTCCTGATTATCTATCTCTTATCGAGTGGCACAATTAACCGTGCTATCCAAGAAATAAACGACGGCGATTGCCTGGTGTTGCACTTAGCATCACCCGCGGCCACGTGTAGGGCATTTAGATTTACACCTGCGGACGTGTGCAACGCGACCTTCATACATATATGGAATCAGATGTGCAGGTTTCCTCACGATGTTTCCCTTCACCGTTAAAGCAATCGGTAATATATGTACGTAAGTTTCTAAAAACTCATAGGTGTAATGGCTGTTCGGATTTGAACCCGGGACCTCTGGTTAGGAGGACCGAGTCGTTACCGATTGAGCCACCGACGCTTTTTTATCCTGATATTATTAGACCCGGTTTAGTTAATAGAAGGGCAATTTTAAGGTTAGTATGTCTAGCGAGCTTCGACCATCTTGAGAAAGCCTCAATACATATTGTTTTTCGAGATAAGCTAGGCAATCCTTTAGGGATTAGGGTAGACTCGCTATCACCTTCGAGATCTTTATTACAAGTGAGTTCATACAAATGTAATTCAATCATTTATCAATAAAGTTATATGTATAATTTTTTTTTTATATAAAATTTTATACAGCGTCGGTGGCTCAACCGGTAACGACTCGGTCCTTCTAACCAGAGGTACCGGGTTCAAATCTGGACGGCCAATGTACCAATGAGTTTTTCAAAAACTTGCCTACATATACTTACCGATTGCTTTAACGGTGAAGGAAAAACATCGTGAGGAAACCTGAACCCACCTGCGAAGAAACTCGCAGGTTTTGTGTGAAATCGACCAACCCGCACTGGGCCCGCATAGTCGACAAAGGCCTGATCGCCCTAATTCAGGGTAGGCTCGAGCCCCTCGGTGGAGACTTATATGAGCTGATATGATGATATTAAATACTACGCTATCATATCAGAAATTATTAGATACGTAGGAGAACCCAAGTTAACCGACATAGTTCACAGAATCGCAACACTCAAGTGGCAGTAGGCGGGGCATAAAGCTCATAGAACAGATGGCCATTGGAGCAGTAAGTTCTCGAGTGGCGACCACGCATCGGAAGACGTAGCCTAGGAGGTGAAACAGCGACCCGGTGAAGGTCGCGGGAAGCCACTGGATGCGGGCAGCACAGGACCGATCGTCGTGGAAATCCTTGGGCGAGGCTTTTGTCCAGCAGTGGACGTCTTTCGGCTGATATGATGATGATCATTATTTTTACTAATTCATCGATTTCGCCTTTAATAGATTACAAAATTTTGTGTGAATCGCCTTAAGTATTTCAATGTTTTGTATTTTTTTTTTTCGAAAATGCATTAGCTCGAGACCCGGCTTTACAACATATACTATACATGCTTCGTAAACACAACTACACGTAATATCCTATCTATCACCTCACAAAAGCGAACTGCCTCGGTGGTGTAATGGTTAAGTCCCTTAGGTTCACATCAGGAGGTCGCGGGTTCGATTCCTTGCCAAGTCTAACTTTGTTATACTCGGTGTGATCGGTAGATTTTCTACGAGTTTTGTTTCACAGATTTCAAGATAATTTTTAGTGGCTACCCTAACCTCGCCTCGCTTGCCTTAGAAATCGTCTCTCTTTACGCAATCACGACAATGCGTAATGACGATCGTTAGCGACTCCAGTTTGAACGGTAATTGACATTATTTTCCATTTTCTTTTTTTTTTCTCTTGTGTATAATGTAATAATGAAATCGCGCGTCGCCGCCGCCGTGCTCAGTCGTCTGAGCGCTGCCTTTAAGCAAATTTGTCGCAACGAGCCAACCCGATTATCCTTACTAGTATTATAAATATAAAAATGTGTTTGTTTGTTTGTTACCTTTACACGCTTCAAAGCCTTGACCAATCTTGGTGAAATTTGGCATGCAGGTAGCCTGTGTCACGAGGAAGGACATAGGCTACTTTTTTTCTCGTGAAAATAGCAAATATCGGGCCTGTACCTGAGGGAACCGAAAATATACTCTTTTTTGGTTAATTTCTTTAACATCGCAACGGAACAATGGATTGTGTGATTTTTTGCACAGAGATGGTTGAGAGGTTGGGAAATGACATGATTTACTAATAAGCATATCCAGAGATAGTTCCCGAGGGATCTGGAGAAAATTCATGTCCACGCTCGCGAGCCGCTTGCGGCTCGCGCACCGCGCACCGTCTAAGACAGTTACAAAAACGATGTCCACGCGGGCAAATATGCGGGCAAAAGCTAGTATTTACTATGCCGTGATAAGATCATTCGTAATACTGAATAGGCAACTTGCAACAGGAATAATAAACTACGTCGTCGAGGTTAAAAAGATTGACTACTAATGGGCATAAATTACAAGATTTATTGATGATACTATAAACTTAGTACTTCCAGATAAGACGTTTTTACACGGAAAATTAATAATTTATAGTCCTAATACAATTTCATTAGCTTCCATCCCATCTAGTGTTATTAAGATTCCGTACACCCAACGGGACCCTATTACTAAGCCTCCGCTATCTGTCCGTCTGTCCGTGTGTCCCTCTGTCTGTCCGTCACACTACCGTTTATATTACCGTTTTTACGCTGGAGCTAAATTAGTCAAAAATACTTCTGAAGACCTATATAACACTTTAAACTTTCATGATTATTCGTAATGACAAATTGAAAGCGGGACTTGACGTGACTTTATATAACATATGAGCAGGTATTGATGTTGTTTTTACTTCAACGTTTTGACTAACCCTTCACAAAATGAAGTGAGGGTAGATGGAAGTGTTCCTGCGATGCGCCGGCGGCGATGACACCGCGGCTTCAGTGTGCTCGCGACCACGGCTAGCGAAGCATAGTCGAAACGTTAAAAGCAACATCAATACCTGCTCATATGATAAATAAAATCACGTCAAGTCCCGCTTTCAATTTTGTCATTCTGAAGACATGTAAACAAACAGGTTTTTTTGAACCTTACTTTATCACTTTTTAGTATTTGCTGTTATAGCAACAACTAAAATACACATTCTGTGAAAATTTCAACTGTCTACCTAAAACAGCAAACACTAAAAATAAGAAAAAGTGATAAAATAAGGAGGTCGCCATACAAAAACGTTTATATTTACAGGTCTTCAGAAGTATTTTTGATTTAGCTCTGTCGTAAAAACGGTAATATATACAAACGTGAAACTAAGTGTGATTATTGTACTGAAATAAAACAACAAATAATAAAAATTGTCTAAGTGTAAGGAGAACTTAACAGCGCAGAACCGGTCGTCGTGGAGATCCTTGGGGGAGGCCTATGTCCAGCAGTGGACTTCCTTCGGCTGATATGATGATGATGAAGTGTAAGGAAGTTCAACGTATTTCAACGGAAAACTCCTTTTTTTAACGGAAATCAAGTTTATTGGTAAATAATGGATTCCTGTTTCGTTTTTCAAAAAAGTAATGCGATACCGACACAGATATACGTCATCCGATTATCGATATAAAATTATTTCAAAATCGGTATTTTGGTTAACAAATTAATCAAATACTACGTTCGGGGATTTATGAACTCCAGTAGGCTCTTAAGGACTCCGAACTGAATGACCAAAAAGCGTATTTTTGTCGCTCGCGTTGATGTCTTTTGTTTATAATGTGAATAGGTATCATTGTCATTCATTATACTATGTAGTTGTGTGGATATGTGTGGTGGTACGGAACTCTCGGAGTACTTAGCCGGTTTTTTTAAAAACAATGAACAAAACATTGAAACATTAAGGGCTCAAACTCTTCTTTAATTGACTGACCCAGTGGCGTAGGGGTCGGCGTTCCTGTCTGCGTTGCCGAGGGTCGTGTATTCGATTCCCGCTTAGGGCAAATATAGTTGTGACTAACAGGTTTGTATCTGTATGTCAGTGTTTAATATCTATGTATTTTATATCTATTTTAACCGCCTCCGTGGCGTAATGGCTAGTCCATTCGCTTCACACCGGGAGGTCGCGGGTTCGATTCCAGCGGGGTCAACTTGTAAGACTCGGTTTGGTTGGTAGTAGGGCATTTCCTAAGTCCGCCTGGCTAGCTACCACCATCTTATCTAAGTCTTGCCGCCAAACATCAGTGTTAACAACATTGATGTGTTCCGGCTTGAAGATAAGATAGCCAGTTCTCCATTGCATTGGGGAATCTTGGTAAGCCCGCTTGCATCTTCAGCATCATCGTCACTTACCATCAGGTGAGATGATGCCAAGGGCTTACCAATTGTGAATAAAAAAATAAAAAAAAATTATACATTAGTATACATGAGTATTTATATCAGTCTCTGGTTCCTATAGTATAGGCAATCCTACTTTGGGGCCAGATGATGTAATATGTCCGGGATATAATTATTATTGGTGACCTGGTGAAGGTCGCGGGAAGCCGCTGGATGCGAGCAGCGCAGGACCGGTCGTCGTGGAAATCCTTGGGAGAGGCCTTTGTTCAGCTGTGGACGTCTTTCGGATGATATGACGATGATTATTATTATTACTAATTCATCGATTTCGCCTTTTATACTTTACAATTTTTTTTTGTGAATCGCCCTAAATATTTTTTTTTTATTTACAATTAATAAGCCCTTGGCATCATCTCACTCACCTAATGGTAAGTTACGATGATGCCGAAGATGGAAGCGAACTTACCAAGATCCCCAACGCAATGGAGAACTGGATATCTTATCTTCAAGCCGGAACACATCAATGTTGTTAACACTGATGTTTGGCAGCAAGACTTAGATAAGATGGTGATAGCTGGCCAGGCGGGCTTAGAAAATGCCTTATCACCAACCAAACCGAGTCTTACAAGTTGACCCCACCGGAAATCGAACCCGCGACCTGCTGGTGTGAAGCGAATGGACTAACCATTACGCCACGGAGGCGGTTAAAATGTTTTATCAAAGTATATATATTTATACTAACATACAGTATGGACACTCCCTGCCGCTCTCTAGATTACGACCTCACCCCCTCGTCACCGAGATTGATACAGATTGGGTACAGTTTGGTTGTTTGAAATGTCATTTCTGGCCCGTTGTATGAAGTGTCCAGGGTGTGGTTTTATGTTTTTTTTCGAAAATGCATTAGCAACACATACCTCACATGCTTCGTAAACACAGACAGGCGTAATATCCTATCTATGACCTCACAAAAGCCAACTGCGAAAGCAACCGCCTCGGTGGCGTAATGGTCAAGTCCCTTAGCTTTACCTCCTGATCGCGAATTCGATTCCCAGCAGCTTTACTTTTTAATACTCGATTTGGTCGGTGAAAGGGCATTTTCTACGCCCGCCTGGTTAGCTATCACCATATTATCGAAGTCTTGCCACCAAACATCAATGTTAATTAATATTGTGAGGCTTAAGATAACAAAACCAGTTCCCCATTGCGTTAAGGCACCTTGGTAAGCCAACTTTCATCTTCGACATCAACGTCACTCACCATCAGGTGAGATGATATCAAGGGCTTACCAGTCTTGAATAAAAAATAATAATCGGCAGTTAGCTCTCTCTACGTATAATTTAAAGCCATTAAAGACATCTGCAGGCAGCAATGAGCTCGCTTACTTGGGATGCGTGTCGTCCCTCCGGTGCCCTTTTTTGTTCATACGTGCGGGGGTGACTTTTTCCAAGTGGTGTGGGGTGCAAGTTTACGACGCCAATGTTCTTGACTCATATACTTCGTTTTATGAAAAAGTGAAAAACTCTGCCTCGAATTGCGCCATTTTGCCATCATTATCATGTGTCTTTAAGTTCTAAATAGGTATTTTGCATCATTATCATGTGTTGTTGAGTTCCAAATAGGTATTATGCCATCATTATCATGTGTTGTTGAGTACTATATAGGTAGGTATTTTGCATAATTATCATTTGTCGTTGAGTTCTAAATAGGTATTATGTCATCATTACCATGTGTTGTTGAGTTCTAAATAGGTATGTATTTTGCATCATTATCATGTGTTGTTGAGTTCTAAATAGGTATTTTGCATCATTATCATGTGTTGTTGAGTTCTAAATAGGTAGGTATTTTGCATCATTATCGTGTGTATTTGAGTTCTAAATAGGTATTATGCCATCATTATCATTTGTTATTGAGTTCTAAATAGGTATTTGGTACACCCCTAAACATTTTAGAAAAACCTAAAATCACAAAAAAATATTTTTATATCGTTGTAACATAAGCTGAACTCACGAAGTTCGTTTAATTTTTGTAACTTTTCATCAAAAATAACTAACTTCAGAATATTAAGGCCAGAGGTCAGTTGACTTTGTTTTTCCACTTCTCTTTAGCATTTTCCTCTCGTAACGCTTACTCCTATTAGCACTTACCATTAGCGTTAACACTGATCCAAAACGACGCCCATTTACATTATACTTGCACATTGCATCACTTTTCTTAATTAAACAATCTCTACTTACCCGCCGACACATAACCCGGAGCGGTTGTGACGCAAAATGTTCGTTTTACAAAATGTCAAACAGTAGTAAAAAGTATTATTGGCGTTTGATTTTAGTTAAAAAAAATAACATACGTCTTGGTTTAATATTGGGCTTTAGTGATTAGCCGACGTTCATGACGATGACATGTCAAGTATTCAAGTAAAGAATAGGATCTTGGCACCAAGATGGTACATAAGTTTTTTTTGATAGAATTTTTATTCATCTTTCTTAGATCACATATAAAGTACAAAATATATACAAAACAATCTTGTTAAAACTCCCGGACAGTTGTTTGACAAGATACTAAGATAGAAATAAATATTTCGCTATGTTAGACAGATATTTTAATCGCCTCCATGGGTTAATTATTAAGCCCTATTAGCTTCACATCATATTTGATTCCAAGCGGTTTGTATGACTCGGTTTGGTTGGTGAAAGGGCATTTTCTAAGGCCGCCTGGCTAGCGACCACCATCTTATCTAAGTCTTGCCGCCAAGCATCAATGATAACATCATTGATGTGTTCCGGCTTGATTATAAAATAGCCAGTTGCGTAATCGTAATTTTGGTAAACTCTTTTTTATTTTCGGTATCATCGTCACTCACCATTAGGTGAAATGATGTCAAGAACTTACCAAGTGAATGAAAAAAAGTGAGAACCGCGAAAGTACATCTCAGTTAACAATAAAGCAGACTTTATGTTTGTACACTTTTGACTGTCTGACCGTGAATCTCGTCCTTTTATAAGTAATCTATGATGTCATTATTTGTTCTTTGAGTCAGCATGACATTTTGAGAATCGGGAAATCTGCGTTTAGTTAGACGCGAGCAAGGCGAGTGCGAAAACACCGTCAACTTTAATCACAACGTTCCCTGATTAAGGCGAACCCTCGGCCATAAAAACATTATCGTTACGTCCCTCCACATAAAAAGCATAAAGAACAAATACAATGGGACAGTGAGGCCGATGCATCAGATATTGGCCGTTAACTACTCCGACGCCATGCGTCTTCGTCGATTAGATAGCGCGGGATAGCCTGACGCTAGATCGTCTTTTGTTAGTGTTATGGACGCTTTCAATTGTGAACTCGTTACTTTCGATGTGTTGGAAAACGAATAGGTGGCAGTTTCCTTCAACAATCCATAGTTTTTCATTCAATTATTAATGTGCTCATACATTACATGGAGCTTAGAAGACCTAAACGAGTTTTAATTATACATAATATTATACACTGAGCCGTAATAGAACGAATGATCGGGAGCCGGGTCGTTCCTTTCCCTCTAATATGGTTGATGGGAGCGATGGCTGACTCTCGCGTTATACTCGTGACCGGGTGCTGCCCGTGTGAACTGGCCCACTCTTGTCAAAGGCATTAATGACATTCAATGATTTTTATGTATAACTTTTCGTGTCATATTTGTTTTCATGTTCTAATGACATAATCTGGTTTATTTCAAGGATTGAATTATGATGTTATTAACTAATGATTGTTTATTTCTTGATGTTTCACAAATGACATTATATATTATTTTATGACTATCAGAAAGAGGGTAATTTTAAATAAATGCCTTGAACCTTGAATCTAGATTGTAAACGCTGAACACGTTAAAATAACTGACTTTCATCGCAACAATTTAGCAAAATTTTGCATTACTGTTTTTGTTTTTTTTAATTTTCTATAAAAAGTACTACACCAATTTGATGAAATTAATATGAAACCAACCTGGCAGCATAACCCATTGAAAAAAAAAAAACAGTTCACAATCTGCGAAGATACCAAGTAACAAACAAAGAAAAAAAAACATACAATCGAATTGCGAACCTCCTCCTTTTCCAAGTCAGTTGAAAAAAACTGACAAACAAGTAGTAGGTATCTTAAAAAGTATATGAAAAACTTTGCAAACCTTAAATCTATTCGTAGGTTAGTCCAAAGATACTGAATTACGTACCTATTAAATTACGCTCGTAAAATAATCATAAACAAGGCACGGCCGAATACATAGAAAACATTAGGGAATTACACGACGCAGAACACAGCATCCGATTTTCCTCATTTCAATTTCTTAGATGGCCAAAACAAAAATAGCCTTGAGGGGGGCGCTTAAAGCACTGAGAAAAACAGTCGTGTGGACTCCAAGCGATATGCTTATTGCACCCCCACACAAATTATCGATTAGAAGCTTTTTTATGCAAGAGGGACCGCTGAGGGGAGCCAAGCTTGGGGCGAGCGGTTGAAACAAAAAACACGAGTGAAGAGTGAAATAAAAAGTTTAAACAAGTAGGTAGGACTGCAATGTAGCCCTCAAGACGTAGGAAAATCAATAGTCGATGCGGCCCGATGCAAATCTTCTTGCATCCCGATTTGAATTTCAATGCGGCAACGAATTTGACTCGTTGCTTTATTTTTCTTAATTTTTACGTGTCTGGGTTCCTGATGTGAACGCGGCTTTTGAAGAGGAATATTGTTATTCTTGTTGTGGATTTTCTTAGGTTCATTTAATGTCTGTTTGTTAGACATTCTAAGACTTGATGTTGCGTATTTTTCGATTTAATATTCCATTCTTTTATTCTTGATGTATTAAAGTCGGTAAGAGCGTCGGTGGCGTAACGGCAAGGGCCGCTACCTCCTGTCCGGAAGGTTATGGTTCAAATCCTGCCATGTACTAATGTGTTTTCGAATTTTGATTTCATAAGTACGTTTATCCGACGCACTTGCGGTGAAGGAAAACATCGTGAGGAAATCCTGCGAAGAAACTCGAAGGTTGTGTGTGAAGTCGACCAACCCGCACTGGGCTCGCGTGATCGACTAAGGCCCGATTGCCCTAATTCAGGGTAGGCTCGAGCCCCTCGGTGGGGACGTACATGATCCGGTATGATGTAGGTACTAAAGTTTCTTTGTACGGCTACGTTCATCTTTGTCCCGCCCGCATGTACATATGCAGCATTGCAACGGTGCAGAAGCTGAAGTAATTGAAATTTTATAACCTCGTTGTAAATAATATCTTTGTTTGTAGTTATTCGGATTTTCGTAAAAATATGTATTTTTGAAATAGCAATCGCTCAAAGTTTACATATTTTTACGGAAATCTGAAAACCACACACATACCTACATTTATTTCTAGAACCTGTTACAAAATTGTAATAACTTTTATTGAATATGTACTGTATGTGTGTATGCATGTTCCCTATAGACTCCTAAACGGCTGGAGCGATTTTGATAAAATTTTCAGGGAATCTTATTAGCCCAGCTGAAGTTCGTGTGAAGTTTGTTAGCGAGCGGGGAAATAAACGCAGGTGGATACGCGGTTAAACTGATTAGCCTAGCCGACAATCCTGTAAAAAAAACGCGAGTAAAGCCGCGAGGCACAGGCCGATAGTATATTCAAATAAGAACCAATTATAGTTGTTATGGAGCACAATAGGGAAACACTCCTCTTAATAGTTGTTTCCAATTAAAATTTGTAGAAAAATTAAAATTTAAAATTCCCGCGCTTCCATTTAAGAACATGGATATCATCGTCACTTATCATCAAGTGGGATGATACCAAGGGTTATATAAATTTTAGTTTTTTTTAAACGGTCAAGTGCGAGTCGGACTCACGAATTGAGGGTTCTCTACTACCACATCTATCTTCACGGGCACATAACAATAATACCTTTCATTACAAACAAATGACATTAACTAGAGCGCCAGAAAAATGCTTTTTTTATTCAGTTGCACTCCTTAACGCGAGTACGACCCTCACTTGGCAGTTTTTTGTTATTTGTTGTTTTACTTCAGTGTTAGAACTACAATCACTTAACACTTGTATGTATTAGCATTTTTACGATAAAGCAAAAAGAAAAAAAAGTTTGTAATTGTATGTAATTATATGTAATTGTTTTATGTGATCTAACTACAAATTTACAAATTTTCGGTTTTTACCCTTTACTTGTACTGTAAGACCTTGCTTCTTGCCAAATTTACGGAAACGAGAAGTAGGTATCCAATTTACTTGCGAGAATCAAAATATGTGACATAAAATGTCCGTACATTTTTATGGCTTTGACTTAGAGGTTTTATTTTTTTACAGCTTCAAGGGAATACAGATCTAAGTATTTGATATTAATTGCACCTTGATACCTTTACGCGTTTATGAGAAAAAGGGTCTTGACAGACAGACAGACAGACAGATTAACGTACAACCAACCAAGTGATCCTATAAGCGTTCCTTTTGTCCTTTTGTGATACGGAATCCTAAAATATATAATGTTTAGACGACATATCTCGACTTGTGTCGCAAACTGTACCTTCTTGGATCACTCAGCCCAATTAAAGACCCCAAGGCGGGCTCAGATGTGCACTCTTCTTGATCGTTCGAGCGTCATCTTTAAATTTCCGTCGTTAAGATTTAATTTTTATCAAGCAGGCGAGGTGGGGAGGGGGTGAGGCAACCTGTCGCGCCAAATATTTTCCTCCGTAGTTTTTTCCCTCCTTCGATGGCACTTACTCGCCACCCCTCGGTACGCATTTTTTTATCATTAAAACTCCGAGTGGGGTCGCCGAACTGAACGTTGCCAACTCGCGCTGTCATAACAAAACAAAATCATACGGAAACAACGTTTGGATGGAATTCGCAGCAACGCATTATTTTCGTCGTAAAATTTTAGGTTCTTTTGCATTATTAAACAGGTTTTTTTTTATTATTAATAATTTGAGTGCGTTTGACTTTACCTCACCTGATGGTAAGTTGCGATGTAGTCGAGGATGGTACACACAAACTCATATAATGCCTATTCACTCTCGTCATGAAGATACCCAAATTGTAGGAGTCAGGAAACACAGAGAAATATATACTTCAGAAATGTATACTTTCTGTAAAAACCTTACCAAATACACAGGGCAAAACGTACGATATATTTAACTTGGGAATATTAAATTAAAAATTCAGAAGATTAAATTTTTTCCTTGGATACACATTACTTTATGTCGGGTAGAGATTATGAGAGTGTAGTATGAGTAGAGTGATAACTAAAAAAGACTTGTGTATAAGAATCTTTATTTATACTATTGCGTTGGGGAATTTTGGTAAGCCCACTTCCATCTTCGGGATCATCGTCACTTAACCATCACGTGGGAGGATTCCAAAGACTTACCAATTGAGAACTTAAAATAAATTAATTAACAAGTACTAAACTCATAACATAACTAATCAAACTCCTACTAAACGAAAACCTAAAAAAACCGGTAAAAACTTTGCGAATCAGAACCGTACACATAGGGTTCCTTACCATCGTAATAGATGGCGCTAGTTTCTTCAGTTACATACTATCATACTAGATGGCGCTAGTTTCTTCACCTTTCAAAAATAAACACGTTTCTTGCATGAAGACTTTCACTTTTTCAAATGACTATTCGTCATCCCTATTCCAACATTATTAAATGCATACGGGTCGCATTGATAACCTCTTTTCTTAAGTCGGTTAAAAATAAAAGCAAGTTTAAACTTAACTTAACTTAACTTAACTTTACTTGATTGTGTTTAATTTTATAACCATAAAAAGAAATTACAGACATCGATATTGTCTACTCAACATAGTTTGGATCCAATCCGGCTTGCAAGTTTTAGGGTACCGTTCCCAAAGTGCCAAGGGGACCCCATTAATAGGGAAGCCTTCGCTGTCCGTCCGTCGGTCTGTCTGTCAGCGCGCAGTGTATCCATGCACCGTAATAAGTAGACAGTTGAAATTTTTACAGATTGTGTATTTTTTGTTGCCGCTATAACAACAAAACATCGTCACTTACCACCAGGTGAGATGTTGTCAAGGGTTTACCAATTGTAAATAATAAAAAAAAAAAAAAATGAAAGTTAAAGTTATTTTTTTGAAACTTAAATATGATGTAATATGTACGTAGTGTAAATTCTTATACGATGATACGAAACCTTCCGTGGGGACTCCAACTCGCAATTGCCCAGTTTTTTTTATGAAGCGGAACTACCCTTAAGAGCCTGCTGGAGTTCATAAATCCCATACAAACGTAGTATTTGCTTCATTTGTTAACCAAAGAACCGACTTTAAATTCATTTTATATCGATAATCGGATGACGTTAATCAGGTTGTGTGTGAAGTCGACCAACCCGCACTGGGCCCGCGTGGTTGACTAAGGCCCGATCGCCCTAATTCAGGGTAGGCTCGAGCCCCTCGGTGGGGACGTATATGAGCTGATATCATCAATCGGATGACGTGTATCTGTGATAACGTGATGACGGTATCGCATTACTTTTTTTAAAAACGAAACAGGAATCTATTTCATTCCAATAAACTTATTTTCCGTCTTTTACCTTAACGTTTCGTTTTCCAAAAAAGTAATACGATACAGACCAGATATATATATATACCCGATTATCGATATAAAATTATTTCAAAATCGGTTCCTTGGTTAACAAATGAATAAAATACTACGTTTGTATGGGATTTATGAACTCCAGCGGGCTCTTAAGGCGTCTTCCAATAAACTGAGGAACGGATGACATATTTCACTTACCCCCAATGCTCCTAATATCCTCAATGCGGGTGTAATTAAGGCGCTACGTGTTAATTACGGGCTGACACCACACCTCGGATTAATTCTTCGCAAGGTCCAACGGCCACCGCTTTGTTTTCTTACGCTGTTTATACGGAGTAAGCTTAGTCAGGTAGATTTATAAGGAAGGCCCCGTTGAATAGTTAAGGAAAAGGATATGAATATGTAGCTATAAAGGCATTTTTTATTCACCACTGGTAAGACCTTGGCCTAATCGTCGGTGGCGCAACAGCAAGGGCCGCTACCTCCTATCTGGGAGGTCGTGGTTCGAGTCCTACCACGTACCAATTTTCGAATTTTCGATCTCATATGTACGTTTATCCGACGCTCTTACGGTGAAGGAAAATCATCCCGAGGAAACCTGCACACGCCTTCAAAGAAAGTCGAAAGTTGTGTGTGAAGTTGACCAACCTGCATTGGGCCCGCGTGATCGACTAAGGCCCGATCGCCCTAATTCAGGGTAGGTTCGAGCACCTTCGGTGGGGACGTATATTTGAGCTGATGTGATGAAGAACTTGGCATCATTTAGCCTGATGGTAAAGTGACGATGATGCCGAAGATGGGAACGGGCTTACCAAGGTTCCCCAACTATACTAGGAGGTTACGACAAATTTGGTAACGATAACGGAAATGGTTATACTTAGGTTGAGAGGATAAATGGCAAACCTCTGATGTTAAATATGTCGGTCTGCCTGCGCAAAGTGGTTGCGTTATGTACTAATAGCGCCTGAAAATCTAGTAAGCGTGACCAAAAAACAACAACAAGGGAAATGCATGAGTAAGATATAAAATGAAATTACTAGTTGTACTCATGACAATTATGCAAAAACTGACTAAATATTCGGTTGCGTTATGGAGCAACGACTGCTAGTAGTAGGAATTCCGGACCGGGCCCCTACCCCCCTGCAGGAGACCAAAGTTGGAAATGGCGGACATTAATTCTTAAAAAAATACTTCAAATGTAATGCTGTTGCCCCCCATTAAAATTGTTTGCGCTTGGTCCCATTTCGCTATCTTCAAGCGTTTCCGAGATAGGAATTCCAGGCAATTTTGGGCTCCGGCATGGGGGTGGGATCCTGGTCCAGAACTCTCACTATTCCTACTACTAACGGGCGTTGCTCCACAACGCAACCGACTTACATTAAGTAAGACTTAGATAAGATCGTGGTAGCTAGCCAGGCGGGCTTAGAAAATGCCCTTCCACCAACCAAACCGAGTTTTACAAAGTTAGTTACCGAAAATCAAACCTGCGATCTCATAATGTGGAGCTAATGGACTAACCATTACGCCACAGAGGCGGTTAAAATAAAATTACAAACAATAAACGTTACAATTTACTCAGTAAAACATTTAATTGATGCTAAATATAGCCTGTTTTGTGGCAGTCTTACGACTTATCTCCCTTAAGCAAGACCAAAGAGCATTAAAACGCGAAAACAAACAAAATCATGGTAACTAGGCAAAGAGAAGTTGATAAAACGAAACTGTTATAATCTTGTTAGACCGCATCGCTAATCCGGCGCCCATCAGCTAATTAATCCCACCAAGTTTATTCCTAAAGAAGTTTCAACTTGCCTGGGAAGTAATTTCACGGCGAAGCATTAGAGGGGCGAGCGAGCTGCGAACTTCACACTTAGCTCTCTTCGTAAACACTCATGACGTTTCCTAATTAACGGACGCAATTAGTGGTCGAGCTTGGACCACGGGGGGAGGGAGGGGGTGATAAGTGGCCCGAAGCGGAAAAAGTTGGGAGAAAATTCGAGGGCTCAACTCAAGACGGACGAAAACGTGCGGAGAACCGCGTAATATACAGTGTGTTCGGAAACGTTAAGTGGCCAATATACATAATAATCCCACATTACGGTATCTACAAATAACTTGTGTTAAAACTACCAAAAACGACAATTCGTACAAAATTGATCGTGATAATAACATATGACATCATTGGCTATGACGAACTAATGTTGTGATGTTTAAAAATGGATTAAAATATCAAATTCAGAGTAAGTTTGAGTAAATATATTTGTATTCTCTATTTTTTTGTGCTTTGGTAGGAGAAATGCTATTTAGTAAATAATATTTTATTTTTATTCTGTCAAATGTACAGGGTCTTAACAAAGGTATGAACTTTTTTTTAACTATTTGGTCTTGTACTCATGAAACTGAACAACTTTCCCCAAGAAACCCATGGTCAATTCGCATTAGTTTTTTTAAATAAAATTATTAAGAGCAGGCTCCCAAAATAAGTGCATTTTTGCTATAATATTTTTAGTCAGCTGCAAGCTTGCTGAACCTGAAAACTACACATCATATTCTTTGAAGCTTTTTCTTTGGTATGTCTAAAACAATATCACGATTTATTGATTTTCGCCCCATACTTTTTATTTTGTAAAACTATGTAGTTTTCAGATATTATTAGATTTTTCTCCTAAATTTCATATGTTAGGCGCATGAAATAAATACCGACAGTAGGAGCATAAAGATACTGATAAAACGGTTAAAACGAAATTTTCCTAAAATGTATACTAAGCTCGCAATAAACTAAAATGTGCATTTACGCCCGAATTAAAGGACATAAGTCGCTTAAAGACATTTACGCGAAATTAAACTGTAAAGCTGATTCCATAAGGTTAAATATGAGGTTGTTCACCAGTTCTCTTAAATTGCGCAGAATACGCCAGAATAGGTACGGCGCGGTATCGTAAAGTGAGTGCCCGTGTGGTCATTGAACCTGCCTGGCCTCGCTGGAAGTTGTATTCTGACCAGTTTGATAGTTTCATTTAAAAAAAAAAGCAAATTGTCCATGGGTTTCTTGGGGAAAGTTGTTCAGTTTCATGCATACAAGCACCAGTTAAAAAAAGTGTATACCTTTGTTAAGACCCTATATAAGGTGCTTGCTAGTTTGTGATTATGAAGCAAATGCGTAAAAATTTAAACAAGAGCAATAATTGCTTTACTTTATATAAGAAATCCTAAGACTCCATGACCATACAGCCTAAACTGCTAGGCCGCCTGGTGCAACCCTCGTGTAAGGTCAGGAACGTCAAAAGTATACAATGTCACAATGTTTTTTTTAAAAACGATTTAATTCTATTTGATGAGTACACCCTAGTCGCGCGTCGGAGGAGACGAGCACACTTTTTTATTTCTACAGACTTGTTAATATCTATTTTCTTTCAAAAGGTTGAAGTTAATGTTGCGACTTTTTGAATAAAAACTTCTAAGTTGTGTATTTCCAAATCATCCTGTAGCTACATGTAGCTAGTCCTTTACCTCTTTCGCATCCGGCACTATACAGTTTTATGTGTATGTACCTTAAACGAAGACAGCTGTTCACTGACCTTGAGGAATAAAATTTAGGACTGAACTTGCGTCAAAGTTGGTGAATCAGCTGTGCCTATTAATTGTGTGATAGAGCCTAAAACATTTTGGGAGATGCATACATGTTTAGAAAACACATGCAAGTCTTTCAGAAAAGGATGTTTCAATGATTTTACTAATATTATAAACTAGCTGTGCCATAGACTTCGTCCGCCTGGAGGTTTTGAATTTTCCCACAGGAACTCTTGAATTTTCTGAAATAAAAAGTATCCTATATGTTAACCCGGGCTATTAGGAAATACCATACAAAATTCCATCAAAATTGGCCTGGTAGTTATTGCGTGATGCGTGAACATACAGACAGAGAGAAAAAAGTTCCAAAAGTTGCTGTTTTGGCCTCTATATCGTTAATAATGTCCACCACAATTATTATTTTCTAAAAATATTTCATGTACAGACACGGCCCCGTTACAGTTTAATTATATGTAATAGATAGATGTGAAAATGTGTTTATATATATATATATATATCTCTTCAAGCTTCAACACCTCGAACAATCTTGACGAAATTTGGCAAGGCGGTAGCCAGTGTCAAGGACAAGGACATAGGCTACTTTTTATCATGTGAAAAAAGCATAGTACTATACATTTCCTGAAGGAACTGAAAAAAAACAGTTTTTTTGGTTGATAAGTGATGACTTTTACGTAGCGACAGAGCAACAGATTGTTGTGATTTTTTGCACAGAGATGGTTAAGGGGGTGGGAAAATACGTAGACTACTAATTAGCACAGCCCGGATTATTGCCGAGGGATCTAGTAAAAACTCATTTCCAAACTCACGCACGTCGGCATCGCAACGGAGCAACGGAGTGAAGTGATTTTTTGCATAGACATAATTAGGGGTGGGAAGTGACATAGACTGCTGATCAGAATACTCACCTTCAAAGACACTCATAAAACGATGTCCATTTGAGAAAAGCTGCGGGCAAAAGCTAGTTGTGAATAAAAACTTCAAAATGTCAAATGCTGTTTCATAAAATTTTGTTTCACTTTCACTTTTTATAATTTTTTGTATTTGTTGTTATAGCGGCAATTGAAATATATCATCTGTGAAAATTTTAACTGTCTAGCTATCACAGACAGACAGACAGACGGACGGACAGTGAAGTCTTAGTAATGGGATCCCGTTTTTACCCTTTGGGTACGGAGCCCTAAAAAGGTCTTGATCTTGACAGACAGACGAACTTGGGACAACGAAGTGATCTTGAAAAGGTTCCTTTTTTTCCTTTTGAAGTACGGAATCCTACAAAATAAACCTTATACAATCCCTTCGTTGTCCGTCAGTCTGTCTTCTAAAACAGTTGGGGAATCTTGGTAAGCCCGCTTCCATCTTCGGCAACATCGTCACTTACCACCAGGTGAGATGTTGTCAAGGGTTTACCAATGGTGAATAAAAAAAATAACTTTTTCTTGAACGAGTGGAGGTATAAAAATGAAATTAATATCAAACACTTAGATTCACGGTCTTAGCTGAAAAAAACAAGCTTTTAGGTCAACGCAATTAAAAAATTCAACTGTATAAACCCATTTTTTAACACTTGCAACTTTATCAAAACTTGTAGGATAGTTCCCGTTGATCTAGAATCATGAAAAGAAGTAAGGCCTTTCAGCACAAGTAAAGGAAAAATCCAAAAATTGTTGTTTTTATATCGGATTAAAACAAAAAAAATGGATTTTTGCTTGGACAACTGATCGTGACTTATATCGATGTATGGTAGAACATTTTTTCAACTACAAAATTGAGTTTGTCCTTCAATTTTTAACCGCCTCCGTGGCGTAATAGTTAATCCATTCGCTTCACACCAGAAAGTCGCGGGTACGATTCCAGGCGGGGTCAACTTTGTAAGACTCGGTTAGGTTGGTGGTAGGGCATTTTCATATCCCTCCTGGCTAGCTACTACAGTCTTATCTAAGTCTTGCCGCCAAACATCAGTATTAACAGCATTGATGTGTTCCTGCTTGAAGATAAGATAGCCAGATTGCGTTGAGGAATCTTGTTGAGTCCGATTCCATCTTCGGCATCATCGTCACTTACCATCAGGTGAGATGATGCCAAGGGCTTACCAATTGAAAATTTAAAAAATCCGATTGTTCTACCCGTTGATGTTTTCAGTGTTCCGTACCCAATACTGCGCAATTCAACTCACACTTAACCGATTTTTTCTCAATTCAAAGGCATTTCATTCTATTGAACTTCAGGATCTGCAGTCACGTCCTGTTTTTCCCTACTCTATTTGATAGGCAGCCCGATATCGGACATTTACATCTTAATTACGAATTCATCGATGTCCATGGAGGGTAGATGAAAAATAGCTCTTACCATAGTATCTTATTAACATTCCGCCCCTGTGCGTTTCGATGAGTAATTGCTTTCTTAATTCGCGCCATCCATCCTCAAAATAGGGCGATTTTTCATTCGTCGCGTTCTGCTTGTAAGCTCGTATGCTGATGGCAATGAAAACACGCTTAAATGGATGGACGGGTCTAAGAATCTTGTAGGTCTATGTATGTTTACATGTGCTTGTAAGAGATAGAGATCTCTTCGTATCCTAAAGGCGAGAGTGAATAAGCATTATTTGAGTTTGCGTGTACCATCCTCGGCCGATAGCCGATGGGGCAGTAAAGTTCTCGAGTGGCGACTGCGCACCGGAAAACGTAGCGTAGGCAGACCTCCCACGCGGTGGACCGATGACCTGGTGAAGGTCGCGGGAAGCCGATGGATGCGGGCAGCGCAGGACCGGTCGTCGTGGAAATCCTTGGGGGAGGCCTTTGTCCAGCAGTGGACGATTTGTGGCTGATATGATGATGATGATGATGTACCATCCTCGACTACATCGTCTTTTACTATCAGGTGAGATGTAGTCAAACGCACTCAAATTTTTAATAATAAAAAAAAGCGTTTGACTTCAATCTTACCTGATAATAAGTTTAAGAGATAAACCTTTAACAACTCAAATAGTTTTAAGAAAACCTCAGTCTGACAGTTACTTTTATACTTTACAATTACTGTAAATAAGATAATCTAAATAAATATAACTCAAAGGTGACTGACTGACATAGTGATCTATCAACGCACAGCCCAAACCACTGGACGGATCGGGCTGAAATTTGGCATGCATGTAGATGTTATGACGTAGGCATCCGCTAAGAAAGGATTTTTGGAAAATGCCACGGGAACCGCAAAAATCGGGATCAGCGCGGGCGAAGCTGCGGGCATTCACTAGTGTAAACATAAATTATTCAAGTTTGGTAACAAATAGGTGGGTAGGTTTGTCTTGTATTTTTTTTGTATCGTGCATAATTATAATATTTTATTATTTTTACTTTATTTTATGTGACTATTCCAAAATTTGTAGCTTAAAATTATTAATATTTACTATTACTGGGAAGAGACTGACTCTCCCGACACAGGGAATCCTAGTGGGAGATTCAGAGTGTAATTATAAAGCCTACCACTAAGATATACATAATGAGCATACTGTCAGTCTTTCTACACGTGCAGCCTATGGGTCAAGTATACGCAGAGTGCATACGAGGCTCTGCGTATCCAGTATAACAATGCATTCAGGGTGCTGTTGGGTCTGCCGCACTTTTGCAGCGCCTCCGGCATGTTTGCAGCGGCACAAATCGATGGTTTTCACGCAATCATTAGGAAACGCTGTGCCTCCATGCTGTGGCGTGTGCGCGTCAGTACCAACAGTATCCTGAGCTTAGTTGCTGACAGGTGGGACAGTCCGATGCTGGAGCGGTGGATACACCTTCACACAGTGAGGTAGTATATCTACCGCTTCCCATCGTAAGACTGATACTTAATTTAATTACTTTGTTTTGTTTTATTATTGTTCTTTAGTTTAGTTGTATACCCTACTAACAATTGTTTATTTAAGGTTTTTGTATTTTTATTAACACAATTATGGGTCTATGAAGCCTGAAAATAAAATGATAAATAAATAAAATAAATAAGATGTAACTTGCCAGTGATGACACACGGAACTGAGACATGGTCGCTTACTATGGGCCTCATAAGAAGGCTCAAGGTCATCCAAAGGGCAATGGAGCGTGCTATGCTCGGAGTTTCTCTGCGCGATCGAATCAGAAACGAGGAGATCCGTAGGAGAACCAAAGTAACCGATATAGCTCTCAGAATTGTTAACTTAAGTGGCAGTGGGCGGAGCACATTGCTCGTAGAACAGATGGCCGTTGGGGCAGTAAAGTTCTCGAGTGGCGACCACGCACCAGAAAGCGTAGTGTAGGCAGGCCTCCCACTCGGTGGACCTATGACCTGGTGAAGGTCGCGGGAAGCCGCTAGATGCGGGCAGCGCAGAACCGATCGTCGTGGAGATCCTTGGGGGAGGCCTATGTCCAACAGTGGACGTCCTTCGGCTGATATGATGAAGATGTAACTTAAATAAGTACCTCACCATTTTTTTGTATTTTGTATCTAAACTTACTTACTTACAATAAAAAACCTTAACAAAACGGGGAAAAATAATAAGGGACCCAAAGAAAAAGGTGAGCCGTCTCAGGCAGGTATTGTAACAGCGAGCCCGCGCAATAACGTCAAATCGTTAGCAGTTGTTTGCGGTTCGCCTTCTTCCCTCCTAGTCTTTAATTTATTCCCAAAAAGTACAAAAGGATTCCGGGGAGGCGGTCGTCGTTAGCGATATTGTAATTTCATTATTTGTATTTTTTTTCTCGAATACTTTTAATCACCCAGGCTCAGCTCAATGGTTAGAAAGGGGAAGGAAAATCAAATTTCAATTACAATTAGCGAAGGATCTTCGTGGAAAAATCCGAATCAATGAATGAGTATTGATGAGTTTGGTTGTTAATATAAATGAGTCATTTCAGCGGGGGAGTTTGTTCAGCCTTTTCATTTATTTGGTTAATATAACAAATTGTTTGTTTATTTAGACGAGAATAGATTCAAACTGTGTAATTTCAATTTAATTGAAGTCGCGATACAAATATAAATCTCTGTTGTGAGAACAGGAAGTGTTGCCACGTCACTACATGTAACAGTGTTATTTAATTAGATACCTCGCGATTGGTGCACGCGAGCTACAAATAATTCATTAGTGGCACCGTATGGCTCACCGCATACAATCACTTAAACTGTCATGTACGACGTTTAAACTTAGCCAGTGTAATTACTGCACTGAACTGAAGGAGCCACCGCTGAAAGGTTAGGAATAATTGGATAATAGCGGTGTCATGGACAGTAATGACAAGTAGTTTCGCATGTCGCGTTAGATGACAGAACGTTTCCAAAGAAAAACAATCAATTCAAATTAGATTTGTGAGCAGACGAAAATATTTACGAAAGAAATTTTCTTCTTTCTAATGAATCTTGACTCGTCAAATCGTCTGAAACGTTTCACGGGGAAATTCAATTTGTCCAAGTTATTCGCCGACACGAACCAATTAGAAAAGCCGGACGTCAGGGAAGCCGCAATTAAAATGAATCCTCGAATATCTTCCGACTTAATGACTTCTTTGCTTGTTAATTCCTTGTCGCGAAGAAAAAACTGGAGTCGGATTAATTCCAAGTGCGAGTCGATTGTTTGCATAAGCCTCGGCGGGGAATCACCGCCACTGGCTTAAAAAAATAATTAAAATTCGTAATCACTCTTGACTTGCCCCCTGGGGGTGCAAGTTTGTCTCGGTTTGAGGTGAGCATTGTGGGACATTAAAAATTTCTTGCAGGAAACTTCTTGTAGACCTTTTCTTTCTTCTTATTTTCTTGTCTTGTTTCCAAATTTCTCTCTCTTTCATTAGGCTTTTCTATTTTTCATTTGACTGCGCCAGAAGAACGAATATGTTTTTCGAGTGTATGTCTGTATGTAAGTAAGTAAGTAAAACTTTATTTGCAGAATATTGGTAACAAAAGTTGTAGTCTTAAATAATAAGTGCCTTAAATATTCCGCCTTAAAACGGCATGCAAATCTTTAGTAACATGGTGATGAATAAACAAATTTAAATGATTACATAAAAAGAAAAACACTAGTATAGTCTAAAAATTAAAAGGAGTTAAAACATTTCAAATTACTCATTCACTTTAATAAAATTCACTTTAATAATAAAATAATAAGTTCATTGATTAACAAGAGGTCAATTAAATTGAAAATAACAGAAACAAATCATTAGGTAGGTAGCACCAGTCGCAGATGAATAAAAATAGTTACATAAAATTTATAATAAAGTAGGAAATGTCCCATTATTCGTCAACAGAGTAATATGCCTTCTTCAGTAACATATCACAAACTTTTTTTTAAAAAACATCTAAACAGTCAACCTCTTTTATTCTTGTTAGCAACTTATTGTACAGTATGTATGTGGATTTAATCATATTCATTTATTTCTGCTTACATGTACTTAACAGATAGATTTATATCTTTAACACGCTCTGTAGCCTAAACGACTTGATGGATTTTGGAGTGTGAGGTGTCATTAAATTCTTCTAGATTACATTTTCACCTGACTGACCAAAAAAGAAGGGTTAAGTTTTAATGCAGCCGTGTTTTTAATGTTTAATCAATAACTTTTAGTTATTTATTTACCTTACATTTCTATTCGTTAAAGCTCGCTTGCACATTGAGTTATCATGCTTCATTCGTATGTTTATGGCAGCCTGAAAAATTCCAACGACATATGCGACTGAAAAACTTCTGAAGGCAGTTTGTTACCGGTTACCGCAAAAATATGAAAGCTTAGTTCATCCCTCGCATGTTCGCAGGCAGTTTTCTGCCCTCTTAACAACATATTTCGGCATATTTCGATTACCCAAAGCGTTTAGTCTGATGTATGTGGGCGTACGTATTTGCGTTTCATTATCCACGGCTCCAGGTATTTAGGCAGTATTTATGTGAAGTTTTATAGCGGTATACTGATGCGGACTGAATTTAGACGACTCCTGAGTAAAATATGAATTTCTTTCAGCTCAATAGATTGTAAAATGCCTAACAATAGGCAGGAATTTCTTCCTTACATTCAAAAGAATTCGAGCTTATCACGGTCTTAAATTAATAAGCATTCAAGTCGAGCCAAGTAAAAATGAATAAGGCTCGTAACACCGAACAATGGCGTAATAAGGACGGTGCATTTTGTCTCTGCGAGCTCACTTGCAAAACAACAATAATTCATCCCGTGAAAAGATTTTCAGCGCTGTTCCACTTGAAATTATTATTTTTTCTTGTCGTTGTCTTGCCATTGTCTCGGACGGAGGTAAGTAATGAAGGAAATTGGGGGTTGTAGAGGGACGACGAGATTTTCGTGGAGACCGCCGCCCGCGCTGGCTTAATGCCGAATAATGAAACAGCTTTGAGATATTCTACGCTCAGCGGCTGGGATTTATTAGATTCGGCCAAACGGAATTAGGTAGGTTGTGGTGAAATTTGCTTACCTACCTCTGTTCTTACCTATGTAGTAGATAACTTAGCTTCATAGGGATGGTAGGTATGATTCATAATTCATAATATAATTCATAATAATTTATTTGCTTTAAACATGGTATATAAAGATCTTAAAATATGTATATAGAACTCATGTTTAGCTAGTATTTAAAATAGCATGCAAAATATTTTAATCTTAGTCACAAACATACAAAATAATGTCAATCTTCAACTAAAGTAATCTACAAATTTAAAAAGTCTTTAATATTATAACAGTCAGTGTCATTTAGCCACTTATGTAATTTGATATTGAATTGTTTATTGTTAAGATCCTTAATTTCATGTGGTATTTTGTTATACATGCGAATACACATCGTCAGGCAACTTTTATCATATACAAATGACCTGGGAATTTCTTGAAACACTAGCTTTTCTGGGTCCCTGCGGGATCTGATACTTCCATCACATGCTCTTTTAAATAGTCCGCTATTTGTCCGCACAAATATACAAATTTCATAAATGTAGAGCAAGGGTAGCGGCAAAACACCAAGTCTATTGAAGAGTGATCTACAAGATACGAAGGGTGGGATTCCATACATAGCGCGAATACATTTTTTTGAGCAATAAAGGCTCGATTCATGTCAGTACTATTTCCCCAAGCTATAAGACCATAACGTAAAACTGACTCTACGTATGCACGGTATGTTAATAAAGCCGTTTTCATGTTAGTGCAATTTTTGACCTGTTTGAGAGCATACACAAATCTATTTATTTTACAGCATACATTATCTATTTGTGGTTTCCAGTTTATATTCTGATCTATAGTTATTCCTAGAAATGTATGTTTATTAACCTCGTTGATTGTATAATTTTCATACTGAATGTCTAAATTGTAATTATATTTATTATTAAGAGACTTATTAAATTGTATATAATTAGTTTTATTCAAGTTAATTTTCAAATTATTAATGTCAAGCCAGTCTATTATTTTTTCTAATGTATTATTAATGTCGTTTTCATGTTCCTTGATTGAAGTACTCTTATTGTCAGAAGTTACTATAATGGAAATATCATCAGCGTATAAAATGCATTTATGATTAGTTATGTCAGTTATACTATTTACGTATAGTATAAATAAGATTGGTCCCAACACACTTCCCTGAGGAACGCCATATTTATTTGTCTTATATTTAGAGGAGTAGGATACTATGTTGTTTTTGCTGTCTGATTTTTTAATAACTACACATTGTTGTCTGTTAACTAGGTATGATGATATCCATTTAAGCGTAGGACCTCTAATACCAAGCGCTTCTAATTTGGAAAGTAGTATGTCATGCTGAATGCTGTCAAATGCCTTAGAAAGATCAAGGAATAGCCCTGTAGTCATAAAATTTTTGTTAACATTAGTCAGAATAATTTGAAGTAGAGAGAAAAGAGCTAGTGTAGTCGATTTTCCTTTCCGAAATCCAAATTGTTCATCATTTATAAGCTTATATTTTTCACAAAATTCAAGAAGTCTTTAAGTGTGTTATAACTAAGCTTACATTACAGTTACAAGCTACGAGGCTCAAAGAACGACATGACACTGCCGAAACAACATTCATCTGACAAAGTTTGAACAAGTCTTTTATGCACTGTTTTACACAACTAATAATCTAACCATCATCATTATGTCAGCTCATATATCGTCCCCACCTAGGGGATTGAGCCTATCCTGAGTTACAGCGATCGAGCCTTAGTCCACCACGCGGGCCCAGTGCGGGTTGATCGACTTCACACACAACCTTCGAGTTTCTTCGCAGGCGTGTGCAGGTTTCCTCACGATGTTTTCCTTCACCGTAAGAGCGTCGGATAAACGTACGTATGAAATCGAAATTAAAAAAAACATTGGTACGTGGCAGGATTCGAACCACGACCTCCCGGACAAGTGGTAGTGGCCGTAGCCGTTACGCCACCGACGCTCTTTTTTACGATTAATCTAATAAATTTAATTAAAAATTAAAAACATCACCTCTCGTTTTTGGGCCCTCGGGTTAAAATGTATCCTAATGTCGCTTTCGGGATCAAGACGAATTTAACGACAAAATCTATCTAGCCGTTTAGGCTACAGGCTTAGACAAAGCAACGGACATATGTATGTATGTACATATACAGGTTGTAACTAAATTGGTGTAGGTCCCGTTAACTGGGGCTTCTACTCATCATACTGAATAACGTTTGTTCTACGACTTTGCTGAAATCGCAAAAAAATATGATTACTCTTCATACAAATCGATCAGCTGATCGATCATTTTGTGCATTTTAGTATGGAAGGCCTAATTTTTTTTTTAATTGACTATAAGTTCCTGGGGGAAAGATGTTCAGTATGATGGGTAGAACCCCTTATTAAAGGGCAATACACCATTTTTTTTACTCTCTGTATACATACATACTTATACGCATGATAATTATGTATGCATGTATGTAAGTATGTATGTAGGTATACAGAGAGTAAGCTGTTAGCTGGGGGTTCTACTCATCATACTGAACAACTTTTCCAAAGGAACCCATAGTCAATTCTCAAAAAAAATATTTGGACCATCCATACTAAAATGCACAAAATTGATCGATTAGCTGATCCATTTGTATGAAGAGTAAAAATATTTTTTTGCGATTTCAGCAAAGTCGTAGAACATACATAAACTTGAAAAACATTACCGTCCTTTTTGGGCAGCCCGGTAAAAACATGTCATTTTTCGGAATATTTAATTCCTCCACTACATTTTAATGATCTCAAGATTCAGAGGGTCGAGAGCCGTCTGTAAGAACTTCATCTTGTGGGTCTTGAGTCTTGAGACTTGCGACTGAGCCTTTCGAGAGCAATTTCATAGACTCCTTTTTGTACTCCAGACCACTTGGCGAGATGTTGTTTGCTAGTTAAAGTTTTCAGGGTTCCGCGCGTCCGATGAAAAAAAGAACCCTCATAAGATCACTTACGTGACCTTCTGTCCGTCCGTCCGTTTGTCACACGCAATTTTCTACGAATCTACAAGACGGAAGAAGTTAAAATTTCTTACTTAGTTTAACCCGGCGCCAATGACGTGTAAAAAATAACGCGGACGATGACGCTGGGTCAATATGACCCGAATGTTTTTTTTCATAATTATCTGGTTATCTGCTGAATTATCACAAATTTCAAACAAAGTAAGAACTATTGGATGACCATGAAGTCATTTTAGTAAAAAGATGTTTAAGTTAATTAAGATATCAAACTATAATTTGTTTTTAATGCAACAACCTCAAAAGGGCAACCATAATAATTTCTCTATTGGGACTAAAAATTAATGGAGCTATATATAGCCGTTTTATTCAAGAACAGGGATTTTACCATTCTTCACTGGCGCTTGCTCACTACACTATGGTACAAATCATATGAATTGAGGTCTTATCTCCAGATACTGAGAAAACCAACAATTATAATATATTTTTTTCGAAATTTCCCCAAATGAAAATCGCTCGGGTCAATATGACCCAGCGTCATTGGCGCCGGGTTAATAAAGCTTGATAACCCAATCATGAACGTATAGCGTAAATGAAGTAATTTAAATTTTAGATTTTAAATTTGGGGGACAAATTAGAAAGTTAAAAAAATTAATTCAAGTACTTACAAATTGATTTATCAAATGAAACGGCTGGTTATAAGAAATACATTTTTTATAATTTCAAAATGAATGTTTTAAAAAAAATTAAGGAAAATATACGAAAATCGAGCACTCCCTCCGATTCATTATCTATATATGAAACTACCGAGTTTTTTTAATATAGGGTTTATCTTATAGTTTCAATAAAAACCCGGCTAAAACCTTAAGTCTTACGCGAATCGGAAGGTACGGAACCCTCTCCAAGCGAATTCTACTCGTAATTGGCAGATTTTTTGCATTTCGTGGTTTACCAAGAGTTTAGGTCTTAAAATTTTCATCATCACCATATAAGCCGAAGGACGTCCACTGCTGGACAAAGGCCTTCCCCAATTATTTTCACGACGGCCGGTTCTGCGCTGCCCGCATGGTTTACTAGGTCATCGGTCCACCGAGCTCTTTCCTTTTACTATGATCGAGTGGGAGGCCTCCCTACGCTACGTTTTCTAGAACTTTACTACCCCAACGGCCGTCTGTTCTACGAATTACATAGGTATTCACATTTTACTCGTTACGTATTTTCGTGGCAACTGGTGTCTCGGCTGGATTTCCCTTGCATAATAAAGGATGAGCAATAGTGGTGGCACCACTAATTTTATTAGCTTACCCACCGGCAAAGTTACTAACATACAGTATGGACACTCTCTGCCGCTCTCTAGATTGCGACCTCACCCCCTCGTCACCCAGATTAATACAGATTGGTTACAGTTTGGTCGTCGAACGTATAGGATTTCGCCGCCAGTTTGTTTGTTCCGTCATTCCTTTTTTAAAATGCCATTTCTGGCCCGTTGTATGAAGTGTCCAGGGGGTGTGCCACCTGTCACCTATATCTTAATAGGCGAATATGATGGGAGTATAACATAGCAGACCGTTTATGACCCCTACGCGGAGAACCATCGCATGCCTGGGTCGGACAACTTGTGATGATGGGTAGCCTAGGTACCTCAATACCTGTACCTTATACGCTTATTTCAACACCCTTGCATAGTCAGCGTACCGTTGGAACAGAACGGCATGATTTACAGATTAAATTATAGTCTAAGGCAATAATGTAGTTTTTGATCAAAAGCTTGATTTTGCCATTTATGACTGTCTTCGAGGGTGCGCAGTCGCTTGCGGCTAGCGAGCGTATTAAAAAGTAGCCTATAATATGTTAATCCAGGTCCTAATCTGTCTACCTACCAAATAATATCCAGATACGTTCAGTAGTTTTTGAGTGAAATAGTAACTAACATCAATTTATACAAACTTTCGCGTTCATGATATTAGTAGGCCTTTAATGCGTTTGACTACATCTCACTTGACGGAAAGTGACGATTCAGTCGAAGATGGTACAAACAAACTCAAACAATGCATATTCACTCTCGCCTTGATGATCCCCAAATTGTAAGACTCGGGAAACCCAGACACCGGCAATAAGTTCCGCACCATCGCTGTAATCTCGATAAGTATTTTGATATATACATTATCTACTTATCTTATTAGAGCGTCGGTGGCGTAACGGCTAGGGCTGCCGCCTCCGGTCCGGGAGGTCGTAGTTCGGATTCTGCCACGTAACAATATGATTTCAAATTTAGATTTCACATGAACGTTTATCCGACGCTCTTACGGTGAAGGAACACATCGTGAGGAAACTTGCACCCGCCTGCGGAGAAACTCGCAGGTTGTGTGTGAAGTCGACCAACCTACACTGGACCCGCGTGGTCGACTTAGGCCTGATCGCCCTAATTCAGGGTAGGCTCGAGCCCCTCGGTGGGGACGTATTTGAGCTGATATGATGATGATGACTTTTCTTATCAACAATCTTATCATTTTTTAGTGTTCCAATTAGTCTAACAGTTAGTAAGCGAAAACAAAAAAGGGATTTAAATTGGATTCACTCTTAAAGTTTCAGAGGCGCAATAATCCCGCGACCACTCACGCGTCCCAACTCAAACATTACTTTTGTAGTTTCCTATTTACATATCCCCAAAGCCGCTTTCTTCCTAAACTCCAATATTTCTTGGCCCTCATACTCCCTTTTTATGGTGCTAAGTTAGTGTCTAGTGGATCGACACTTCATTGTCAGTTAAAGGTGACAAAATTGACACTTAATCATGAATTGGAGCGTGCTATACTCGGAGTTTCTCTGCGTGATCGAATCAGAAACGAGGAGATCCGTAGGAGAACCAAAGTAACCGACATAGCTCTCAGAATTTCTAAACTTAAGTGGCAGTGGGCGGGGCACATAGCTCGTAGAATAGATGGCCGTTGGGGCAGTAGAGTTCTCGAGTGGCGACCGCACACCGGAAAACGTAACCTAGGCAGGCCTCCCACTCTGTGGATCGATGACCTGGTGAAGGTCACGGGAAGCCGCTGGATGCGGGCAGCGCAGAACCGGTCGTCGTGGAAATCCATGGGAGAGGCCTATGTCCAGCAGATGTCCTTCGGCTAATATATGATGATGAATCATGAATTGATATTTATGAACAAAATTCGAACAATAGTGTTACTGGAAAACTATTGTGGTTATTATTCTATTAGGTCTTTACCTATGAAATTGCCGATTGTATAAAAAAGTTGAAGGATGAAAATCAACATTAAGAACAATAGTTATTAAAATAAAATTTATTTTCAAAATAGCATTAGGCTATTAGAAATTAAATGGTGGTAAACATATGCCTATTTTTTAGATATTTTGAGAGCACGGTGGCTTTGACCCCATGAAGTCGGGTTTTATCACCTGAATAAATAGCCTTTATTGAGGCACAAAACACACATTTTTAATTTTAAAGCTCTAGAGTTATCGCAGCAGTTTTTTTAATACTAATTTCATATTTGGGAATGCTTCGCAGGATTTCGTCACTTTCAGGAAAATTTAAGAGAATTAACTAGTCCAAAAAATTGCCTCATCTGACCACTAAGAAAACGCCTTTTATTCCATTCAATGGTACATAGCTCAGGGTATTGGAACATGAAAGACATACCACTAGTTACTTATAAAAGACTGTAAGTAGTGTCAGTCAATAATAAAAAACAATAACTTTTTCACTTTCAATAAAAATTGGCAATGAACTTCAAAAACTTAATCGGCAATTTTATATGTAAAGACCTATTATTTATAGTTCTTACTGTACTTTAGGAATGTAGTCAAATGCATGTTTCAAAATGAAATAAAAGGATGTTTTTTATACTGTTTATCCAAAATTTGACTTTTCGGATTTCACTGTTTCTTTTATCGTGTGGCACAATTATAATCATGCTATTGAAGGGAATCGACGTTGGTTGCCTGGTGTTGCACTTAGCATCACCCGAGGTCTCGTGTACTCCTATGTTCATGTGCAACGCGACCTTCATACACATACTAAATCAGATGTGCAGGTTGCCTTACGATGTTTCCTTCACCGTCAAAACAGTAAATATAAGTAGGTACGTGAGTTTCGAAAAAATCATTACTACATTGGTTGTCCGGATTCGAACTCATGAGCTCTGGTTAGGAGGACCGAGTCGTTACCGTTTAGACACCGAAGGTTTTTTTGTAGCCAATTGTGACTAGTTTATCCTATAAACTGTTTGTTCCTAGCCTCATTTTGTTGTACGAAGTCACGGCGGACCGCCATCTAGCATTTTTAATCTCGTCGGCCGGATCTCGGGACATGGAAGCACGTGGGTCCCATCCCGACCCCTGTGTGTTTACCTTCCGAAATAGTTTAACGGGAACAATTTGCATATGCTTATGCGCGGTCCAACCTCCGTTGTTAACTACATTTTTTTTTCTTTCTCTGTGTTTGTGAATTTTGGTGTTTTACCTGTGTTAATGTAGCTTGTATTTTGATCAAAAAATTGAGATTGGTTACAAAAAGAATAAAGATATCGGAATCACAGAAGAATAATTTTAAAAGTTAAGTTTTATATAATAATAACCAGACTACTTAAGAATGTATCTTATGTCACTTTGAGGATCAATGCACATCTATTTAGGCTACAATTTCAGCTGTGTTAATGTAGCTTGTATTTTGATCAAAAAATTAAGATAGGTTACAAAAAGAATAAAGATATCGGAAAGAAAAGAATAATATTAAAAGTCAAAGAAAAAACAAATTTTATATTATAAAAACCAGACTGCATAAGAATGTATCTTATGTCACTTTAAGGATCAATGCACATCTATTCAGGCTACAGTTTCATCCGTGTTAATGTAGCTTGTATTTTGATCAAAAAATTTAGATTGGTTACAAAAAGAGTAAAGATATCGGAATCAGAAAAGAATAATTTTAAAAGTCAAATTTTATATTATAAAAACCAGACTGCTTACGCATGTTTCGTATGTAACTTCGAAGATCAATGCACATCTATTTAGGCTACAGTTTCGCTGTATTAATGTAGCTTGTATTTTGATCAAAAAATTGAGATTGTTTACAAAAAGAATAAAGTATCGGAAAAAGAAAAGAATAATTTTAAAAGTCAAACAAAAGTCAAATTTAATATTATAAAAACCAGACTGCTTAAGAATGTATCTTATGTCACTTTGAGAATAAATGCACATCTATTTAGGCTGCAGTTTCAGCCAAATAAACAGACATACAATCATAAAAAACCCAAAAAATATTAATCTCTCGCGTGGGCAGTCAGCTTAATAGTCAAATTAAGTAAATAATAGTTAAATTAAATTAATCTTAATAGTTAAATTAAATTGAACGGAATATTGGAGTTGCTTTAAAATTATGTTAGTCAAACTTCAATATTAACACAAAAGTTGACCTAGCAAGACGAAATTCACCATAAAATGAAATAATACCTGAACGTAAAAAGTTTGCCATAATATCCTAAGCACACAAAACTTTGAGTGCCACCAAGATATGGGCAAGTTACGTCGTGGCCTAATCGATATCCTTATAATGATTGCCTGAGGAGCTCGCATACGAAATAAGGAGGGCGCCTGCCGAGGAGGTGCAAGGGTGCTGCGGGCGGGGGGAGATATGAGACGATTTAGATTTTTTCCCTCTTCTATTCTTTCGTTTTTTTGGGGGAGCCCCCTCGAAAAGGGTGAGGAATTTAAGACGGCAACGCGATCGATTTTCACGCATGCATTGGTATTCTCGTAATGTCTTATTTGAGATTAGAGTTATGTTTTTATGTTGGCCACCTTGAGTGAGACGTTGCAGGTTTCGGCAAGAGACTTTTTACAAGCTTTTATTTAACTCTTGAAATGTTATGTATGTGTGAAATGGTGCGACTCAGTTTTAAAGCAGATATCTTCAACCGATTGAGCTGAAATTTTGTATACACGTTCAGTTTGGATGACAATGTATGGTTAACTGTGCAACGTCATTCTTCCATCTTCGGCAACATCGTCACTTACCACCAGGTGAGATGTTGTCAAGGGTTTACCAATTGTGAATAAAAAAAAAAAAAAAAAAAAAAATCCAACATGGCAGCGCATCCAAGATGGCGGACTAGTTATTTTTAATGCACTCCTACAATGTAAGTATCAAATAAAATGGTTTGCTGAGAAGTTAACGATATAATAGAAAATTTTTAAATATAAGCTTGTACCTAAAAGTTTTTAAGTCTTTCGAAAATTATTATTGTTCTGTGTGGTTTGACTGACTCGTTGGCTTAGTGGTTACTGCTCTTGACTGCTGAACCGTGAGTTGTGGGTTTGATCCCCACCGAGGGCAAGCATTTGTGTGATGAACAGATTTGTTTGCTCTTGTCTGGGTGTTAAATATCTATATATGTATGTATTTTTTTTATTAACAATTGGTAATCCCTTGACAACATTTCACCTGGTTGTAAGTGACGATGTTGCCGAAGATGGAAGCGGGCTTACCAATATTTCCCAAATATAAACGTATATAAGTATTTATATCTATTTCTGGTTCCCATAACACAGGGAATCCTACTTTGGGGCCAGATGACCATGTGTGATTTGTCCCAGAATATTTATTATTATTTGTTCTACTTGTGAATCTATCGGTATTTGGAGATGGGTAACTAAACCACAAACATACATAGGAAGGCATAGTAGCCATGTTTTATTAGATTCATCTGGGTTAGTGTATCTATTAAAATGGAATTTTTAACCAAAATTTTCATCCACTTCAAGACGTCGGATTAATTCGAAAATTTTTACACGTATAAGAACTGATGACAATACCAAAAATATAAAAACCTAACCACTCCGGAAGTGCTGATAGAAGTGAAAACATTTTACAGTTTTATAAGTTTTGAGCCTACGAGTGTTCCTGTTACGGTGGCGGTTACATTACAGGTTACATTGTCGCGATTTCAATGGTTTTTTCCCATCTCAAATACAGTTTTACAAGTTTTGACCCTCCGAGTGTTCCTGGCCGTGTCGGTTACTTCCTTAAAAAATAAAAATAATAATTTTAAAAATATAAACATTATAATATTCATAATAATAATTTATACTATGAATCAGTTTGGTTTAACATAAAAGTGTGTTTTTTAGTATGTAAGAATGTATGTTTGTTACTCTTTCACGCATAAACTACTAAACGGATCTGGCTGAAATTTGGTAGGTAGACGAATTAGGACCTGGATTAACATATAGGCTACTGTTTCTACGCTCGCGAGTCCTCGAAAAGTTATAGAAACGTTGTTCACGTGGGTGAAGCCGCGGGAAATAGCTAGTTTTGAAATAAACGTTTACCAGATTATCCAGACATGAAAACATCATCATTACAGCTCATATACGTCCCCACCGAGGGGCTCGAGCCTACCCTGAATCAGGGCGATTAGGCCGGACCACGCGGGCCCAGTGCGGGTTGGTCGACTTCACACACAACCTTCGAGTTTCTTCGCAGGCGCGTGCAGGTTTCCTCACGATGTTTTCCTTCACCGTTAAAGCAATCGGTAAGTATGTACGTAAGTTTTTTTGAAAAACTATTGGTACATTGGCCGTCCAGATTTGAACCCGGTACCTCTAGTTAGATGGACCGAGTCGTTACCGGTTGAGCCACCGACGCTTTAGTATGAAAACATACTAAGTATTTATTTATAAATAAAAAAGAAACTTCTGCAATAAATCATTAAAAAAAATTCTTTCTATATATCCTCAGTCATCATTACCTTCCAACTTAATTATTAGCATTAGCTAGCTATTTTTATGCATAATACAGAAAATAAAAAAAGTTAACAAATATTTTCCTTCATTAATAGATTACCGTCCACGGGCACAAAAGGCAACGCGCGTCAAAGGGGCTAAAAGCCTTTCTGCCGACAAAAAAGTCTCAATTAAAAACCTGACGGAAGCTTTTAGAAGGTAATCCCTCAAATTGTTTCCAACGCCCCCTCATTAGCACCGAAAGTGTTAAAAAATAAACTTTTTAATCTTTATTACACGACGACAGCGCTAAACGGGTTAAAATATTATAGGACAAGCGCGCTCTCATTTTTTATTCCTTAACCCTTCGCGGGCGATGTAATTTATTAGTGGCCAGGGAGTTTCTTTTAATTTTAACTTTGTTTTTAATTTTGTTGACAGTCTGTCAAAATCGGGTAAGGTATTTGGTGCGATTTATCAGTGCACGTCCTTCGGTCATCATGATGGTGATGATTGACAGAGAAGGATGATCAAAGTAGGTGTGTATTTTGTCGTGCGAAAGATAAAGTACATTTAACAGACAATTTCTACTGCAATATCTACAAATACTTTTTCTGTGATCGTACCCAAAAAATATCACTTCAAGCGAAGCAAAGTTCATTGCGAAAATAAAATACAAAACTTACCTCGATGTCACAGCTTTTACCCACGACTAAGTTAGACTTTAAATTTCACAGTTCGTTTCCTATCAACTGTAACAAACTTTTCTTTTCCAACAGACAAAAAAAAAACATAAGTAAACCTCCTAATTCTTTTTGTTTCAATTTGCATCACAAATCCAAAATTAAATAATGGCAACAAAACAAAACTTCACTAATTACACGAATAAATCCAAACCTTAACAAACTGAGCGAATAAAACAGAGAAAAAGGATCTAAAAAAGCAGATTGAGAAAATACGGCATTTCCTCTACAAGGTTTATTTACCATAAACATTGTTAAAACCGGACGGGGCGGCGAAAAAGTTTCGCCTTCATTAAATTCATTAATTAATTCAAACGAAACCGCGACAAACCATTTAGATTTCCCCCCCGTCTCTATTTTGTCTACACAAATAAAAGAAATTCTCAGTCATTGAGGAAAAAAAACTACTCCGTCCAAAAAGAAAACTGCCCGCTGAATGAAAATTAAGCGTTTAATAAACCAAGCGATTTCGGCTAGAATTAATTAATACTTTGACTTGTCTTGGAGACTTTTTGCCCCTCGATGCTTTCATTAGCCAACATCAGCACAAGGGTCGCCAAGGGGAGTGACTGCACTTTGTAATGGTGTAATAATTAAGACAAAGCCTCTTGTTTCGCAGATAACACTACTAATTATTCATTTATTCGAGACGTCATCGAGATTTGATGGGGTATCAACGGTTAACAGACTCACAATTTTTTTTTAAATTTTAGCACTTTATCTTAAACAAACAGTTGGTTTTATCGCCGACGAATTGCCAACAAAGTATACTTGATTTCGGCTTAACATGTAAGAATCTGTTTGCCAACTAAATTAACTACTGTCACTGCGCTGGGTCTAAAGTGCCCCAAAATTAGTTTACCGCTTGTATAAGGAATTTCATGGCTATTGGTGTTGTTGAGGCTTTTAATTAGAGTCCCGAAGGCGTTCGTTCGAAGTCTGTATGTCGTACGTATAAGAGATTAAGGCTTTCCTACCTTTGGAACTACGTAATTTGGCTTTATAGCGGTTTTATGATGCTTCATTGTTTTATGGACGCCTTTTCGAACGAAGGCAGCTTACAAAAACAAATGCTTTACAAAAAGTAGCATTTTCAAAATAATTTACGATCATTGTGGGTAATTAGAGACATAAACTATTAAACTAGACCCATTAGCATCAGCAAATCAGTTATCTATTAGTTGCGATGTTTTATTATTTTCAAACGACTTCCAAAAAGGTAGGAGGTTCTCAATTCGATTGTATGTTTTTTTTATGTGTGTTACCTCAGAACTTTTGACTGGGTGAACCGATTTTTATGATTGTTTTTTTTATTTGAAAGCTAGTGCTTTCCGTGTGATCCTTTATTAATTTTATCAAAATCGGTGTAGTACTTTATTAGAAAATTAACAAAAACCAAAAAAAAACTAAGTTTTGCGATGGAAGTCCTTTTTTTTTAACGTGTTTAGCGTTTTCAACTATTGATCTAGCTGTTAAAAAGTTGAGATACAACGCAAACAGCTCGCGGGTCATTTTTTGTTGAAAAAAAAAGAATAAGTTGAAGCATCTAAAAAGTAAACCTAAAAAGTGATAAAAATCTATCCAGTAGTTATGTGTGATACGCGCACAACGCTAGACTCTCTTAGCTGGACATCTTTCGGCTGATATGATGAAGGGTGTCGTAAGAGACGACTAAAGGGCTAAATGCCGGAGATGAAAGCGGGCTTACCAATATTCCCCAACGCAATGGAGAACTGGCTATCTTATCTTCAAGCCGGAACACATAAATGTTGTTAACACTGATGTTTGGCGGCAAGACTTAGATAAGATGGTGGTAGCTAGCCAGGCGGGCTTAGAAAATACCCTACCACCAACCAAACCGAGTCTTACCATTTTACCTCACCAGGAATCGAACCCGCGACCTCCTGGTGTGAAGCGAATGGGCTAACCACATGGGCAGTATAAATCGTCTGTAAAGGAATATAACAGTTAAAAGTCACTAGGGGTCAAGTCACTAACAACACTCTCTCTTCTCTTCTCTTATCTTGTGGCACAATTAACCGTGCTATCCAAGGGATAGACGGGGGTTGCCTGGTGATGCACTTAGTATCGTCCCCGGTCACGTGTAGGGCATTTAGATTTACACCTACGGACGTGTGCAACGCGACCTTCATAGATATCTGATGTGCAGGTTTCCACACGATGTTTTCTTTTACCGTTACAGCAATCGGTAAGTATATCTACGTAAGTTTCGAAAAACTCATCGGTAAATTGGCCGTCCGGATTTGAATCCGGGACTTCTGGTTAGGAGGACCGAGTCGTTACCGGTTGAGCCACCGTAGCTTCAATAATCATCAACACTCTAAACCCGAGTTACTTAATCTACGCAGGCCTCCGTTAAATCACTTGAATAGAGGTACCTACCTTCCTCCCTCACTTTATCCACTTTTACGAAATATTGATAATTATCACTTTATCCTCTCTTTGGTTTGTCCCATCCTTATCTTTATCGATGGTTTTATTTACTTTGTATACCGCCCTTGGCGCCCACACCACACCACGTCCGTGACCACGCAACAGTAAGTACAGTCGCCTGCAAAACTATCTGATAATAGTTCAACATTGTATGAGAATACTATTTTTTTGCGGAAATTGTTCAGTTGCATGCGAAGAAGCTACAGTTTAAATGTTACGAACACTGTGTAAAGAAATCTTACAAAGAATAATCTTCCTACAAAAAAAACTATTTTTTTTTTATATTAAAAATTTTAGTGCGTTTGACTATATCTCACGTGATGGTACGTGACAATGTAGTCGAGGATGGTACACGCATACTCAAATAATGCCGATTCACTCTCGCCTTGAAGATCCCCAAATTATAGACTTCGGGAAACACAGACGTAGGCAAGGAGTTCCACTCCATCGCTGTCCGCATAATAAATGAGGAAGAGTAACGCTATATTAGGCCTCTTTCAAGGATTTCCATAAAGACCCGTCTTGTGCTGCCCGCATCCAGCTGCCGCGAACTTCACAAATATCGTTTTTTTAACAAATGTCAAATTCATATGTTTATGTCATTTTCCTCAAATTCTATTAATTTTCTTTCATCTTCGCGCTGCTTGCTGCTACCACTGTTGGGGTACTCCTGAGGCTGTGGATCAGTTTTGGTTCCCTAACCCTCGGTCGCTCGCGCTTATTTTTATTAAAAACTTTATTATGCTACTAAAAATATAAAAATGAATAAATTGTACTAAATAAAAATAATAAAAATCTCTGCCCTAATATTGGGCTTTTAAAGACCCCACGCGACGGGCCGCGGGGTAAAAAAATTCTAAACATGAGATATTCAAAACAAAAATTAAACGTTTGTTTGCTATTAAACAGACATTGTTTTTAAAAAAACTATTTTCACAATTGACATTTCAACAAAAAAAAACTGTCATTCCAACGGGAAAAGTGGACGGGCAAGACGTCCGTGCGGTGCTGATGTTGGGTTGCGACTGACTCAAGGAGTATAGAAATCACTACGTTTAGACTGACTGACTAATGTGTCATACAAACAAAACATTCTTAATTTGAAATAAAACTTTACACGACATGGCTAGTGTGTTGTATAGCTACCATCAAAAACTTTTGTTTCAACAAACCTTTGGGTGTATGGAACCATATACGGGATAACTTGAGAACCTCCTACTTTTTTTAAGTCGGTTGAAAGTTCTGAAACATTATCGTTTTTAAACTACTTGTTTGGCAGTGGGTAAAAAATATTTTATAATTTTATTTTTTATATTTACATAGTAAGGTGATTATGTTGGGGCCTGATAAAACACGACTGCTTTTTGGAGACCATTGTAGATAAAGAAAGTGAAGATAAAAAACCGGCCAAGTGAGAGTCTGTACCACACACATAGGGTTCCGTACCATCATACTAGATGGCGCTAGTTTCATAATGATTTAAAAAAATACGTGTTTTGTATGGAGACCCCCCTTATTTTTTCATTTTTTCTAATTTTTAGTACTTATTTGTTGTTATAGCGGCAACAGAAATACATCATCTGTGAAAATTCCAGCTGTCTAGCTATCATGATTCATGAAATACAGCCTGGTGACAGACGGACGAACGGACAGCGGAGGCTTAGTGATAGGGTCCCGTTTTTAGCCTTTGGATAAGGAACCCTAAAAAGTGTTCCGACGCACGACATCCTGAATCCCTTTTTTCTACACAGATCAGTTTAGGCTTTAAAGCCATGGAGTCTTAGCCTTCCTTATATAAAAAGTGACTGACATACAACGTGAGAAAACTACGCGATGTAAACAACGGAAGTAAACAAAGTTAACATTCGATTTATTCACTCTCCATAAATCGTTTCATAGGGAGTAAATTAAAAAAAAACATAAAGCAAATAGTGGCAACGGTTGCTGTGTTGCGCCATTAAAAGGTTCAGAAGCTAGCTGAGAATAGTATTGGATAATTTCTCCACGTGTATTGCACGCTCAATTTCATCTTGAAATTTTACGAAGAATGTATTAATAGGAAACGCGGTCTAAGGAATAGGTATTTGAAAAAAATATCGCTTTCTCCCTCCCCCAAACTTTTCCGTATACAGCAAGAAAGGGAGAACTGCAGCGCAGACCGATAATAGGCACTAAAATTTACCAAAATAGAATTTCGTAGTTCCATATTTCCTCCTCCAAGACTTGCACAAAAATAATATTTTTTTCAATAGTAATTAAAAACGCTTTACCTATGCCTCCATGTTTTTATTTTATTGTTAATATGCGTATTATTTTGTTTGGTGGGTGTCTTAAAATGCCATTTCAATTGGGCAATTTATCAATTTTTGAAGACTTATAATTCCTATTATAATTAGAATATTGGAAAAATCAAAATATAGGGGCATGTCCATGGTAGATATAGGTTTGAAGGTAAAAACAATTTTGCTCTATTGTCATTATCCAGGGAGGAAACAGGAGACTACGTTTGTATGGAAAAAATGGAGCCCGCATTTCCTCTTAAACAACTGCAACCAACTGTACCGTGAAAGGAATTAAAAAAAAATTATCTCCGCATAAACGCTATGTCCGAGTCCCGATCTGATAATGTTGCCCATTAATTTGAGCAAAGTTCGCGTCGACAACGGCGTCCTCCATACAGAGGTGAGGCGACAAAATTTATAAGTTCGATTACTTTAATCTCGGCTAACTTATGCGAGTACAATTTCAAAGCTGACAAAAGAAATGTAAGCAATAAATTGCAGTCTCTTATCTGGTAAATATACCTGTATTGTGTGGGGTGTCGCTGGTGCAATCTTAACTAACATGGGGTAATTAATATATGAAGCACAGCCCTAGGTCACGCAAAGTTTTTTGGTCGCGTGCTACTGGTGGTCAGTTTAACCGTTATGGTGCTAAATTTAGGATCTTCTAAATGCGCTTTGCTTCTTCGTTCATTATACGAACGGCCAAGGAGTGGAATTCTTTAGGAATCTTCAAGTCCAGAGTGAATAGGCACTATTTAGTTTATTTAGGCACTATTTATCAGGTGAGGTGCAGCCAAACGCACTCAATTTTTTAATAAAAAAATATAAAAACTTATAACACGACCTTTCATACTGTTTTTTATGTACTATGTGTTCTTCCAAAAATTAACAACTTTTGTAATTTAATTCATTTATATTTTTAGGGTTCCGTACCTTAAAAGTAAAAACCGGAACCATCATAGAATCACTCGCGTGTCTGTCTGTCCGTCCGTCTGTCACAGCCAATTTGCTGCGAAACTACTAGACCGATTGGGTTGCCATTTGGTACATTTATGTAAATCAGTGACCCAAAGATGGACGTGTAACGTAAATATATAAATTTAAAACATAAGTGTAGATTTAAAAATAAAAAAAATGAGAACTATCTATATCGTGTGAGATATCAAATGAAAGGGCTTTTTGTGAAAACCTCAAATATGTATATTTTTTTATAATTTTAAATTAATAATTTTGAAGTTATTTCAGACCCCCCCCTATCTCAAAAATTACTTGGCCTAAAGGTTTGAAAATAATACAATACACAGTTATTTGCCTACAGATTACAGGAAAACCTATAAAAAATCTATGGTATTTATTTGAAGTAATATAGAAATTTTTTCAACCAACCTACGGAGCCCTCCCCCGAAGAGTTAAACTCGCACGTGTGCGCTTGTTAAATCCCTTTACGATAAAAGATCCGGAAGCATTACATCAAAAGACGGCGATGGTAAAGTCGCGAACGCATAAATCTGCATAACGCTGCTTTCTTTAGGTAAGCTTGCACTAATCAATTTAGACGCACTAATGAGCCCCATATAAATTGAGGTTCTTAATCCCGAAGGCTGGCCGCAATAAATAAAGGCATAAGAGCACGCGCCATATTTCTTGATTAAGGGCCGGTTTACACAAGCGTTTATGTCGCAATTGATGGAACAACTACGATTTATTTTTGTTCCAGAATTGGCAAGATCTCGACATCCTTCTCAAGAAAGTTACCCGATGAAATAAAAGTCAATTAAAGACACAGCAATACTGACACATTAGGTCAAGTTGGAGACAAACTTGCCAAAGCATAGAAATTTAAATAACATAGGCACTATACTTGAAATGCCGGGATTTTTTATTTTTATTAAAATTTCGAATGTTTCATCGTCATATCAGCCAAAAATCGTTCACCTTTTAAATTTTATTATAAATAATAAAATAAACATATAAATAAATCATATATTTGTCACAAGAAAGCAACAAATTGTACACAAATAAAAGGAGCAATTAAAAGGTTTAATATCTAAAAGGTCACAATTGTTGTGAGAAACAATTGTCTAATAATAATAATAATAATAATAATAGGTATTTATTTCAGACGTAGTCCATAATTGGTTAGTAACATTAGTACTTATAAACTAGTGTTAGTAAAAAACAATGGGAATAAATCAAATAATTGATATGGTCTCGATGGAGCCGTCCGCCACAGGGGCAACGCCGGTCTCTACTTGACTGCGTGCAGCCGTATCCAGCGCCCCAGTATCGGAGAGTCCCATCGGTCCACTAAAGTGCACAGGATGCTGTTGGTACTGGCGCGCGTTCGACTCATCAATGAGGCAGACCGCTTACGCATAATAGCCTCGAAGCTGTCAGTCTTTGCCTCCGCAAACATGCCAGAAGCACTGCAGAAGCGCGCCAGGCCCATCAATACCCTGAACGCGTTATTGTATTGGACTCGCAAGTCGCTGTATGCTCTCTGCGTGTAGCTAACCCACAGACTGCACGTGTAGAAGGACTGGCAATATGCTTTAAAAAGCGTTACCTTAACCTCTTTAGAACAACGTGAGAATCTGCGGGCCAACATGTTGCATCGAACTGCCAGCGACCTGCGCTCCCTCTCAATATCAAAATTATCATTAAGGTCCTCGGAGACCCAGTGACCCAAATATTTAAAGCGAGCGACTCTGTTAAGGGCAGTACCACACAAACTCAAAGCAGGCATTGTTGAATAGTGTTTGTTGCCCGACTTGAACACCATTAGTTCGCTTTTCTTCGCATTATACTTGAGCCCATGGGCCTCCACATAAGTTTCACATATAGTGAGCAGTTTCCTCATGGCACCAATCGATGGGCTTAGCAGGACCATGTCATCTGCGTAGCTAATATTATTGACACAAATTCCATCAATATGGCATCCGACGTTGGTGCTGCCCAGCCCATCGATCAGCTGATTGATGTATAGGCTAAAGAGTCGGGGAGACGACAAACCACCCTGCCTCACCCCACACTCCAGCCCATACTCATCGGAGAGGGATCCTGCCCACCTCACACGGTTCTTCTGATTTGCATACCAATACATAAATAATGATGTAACCTCTGTAGGTACACTAGTATCAAGAAGCTTTTGCCACAGTATATTATACGATACAAGATCAAATGCTTTGGAAAGATCCAAGTAGCAAGCAAAGACTGGGGTTTTTCTAGAAGTATAATACTGAACAGTCTGCTTAAGACATAGAACAGCACTTTCAGTGGAAAGACCAGCTCTAAATCCAAACTGAGCATCATTAAGATGGATATGCTGCTCCAAGTGTCGATCAAGCAGACCGTCCAGTACCTTCGCAAAAGTAGAAGCCAGTGATATTGGTCTGTAATTCGCTATATCAGATGAGTCCCCTGTTTTATTTTTAATGATAGGTACAACAATAGTTTTCATTAGCTTTTCAGGTAAATAAGAATGACCGAGGCAGAGAGTATAAAACATTGAAAGTACCCTTGGAAGATGAACTCCTGCATGTTGCAGGTGCTCGATACTGAGGCTGTCATGCCCTGGCGATTTACCTCTAACCATGCCCTTGATCACTGAAGCCACTTCCTTGGCTGTAAATTTCACATGTCGCTCAAGGGTATGACTGGCAGCATCTAGCACCTGCAACCCGGGCCCCAGAGGCGACTCCACTCTGAAGTGCTGCTGAAATACACTAGCTAAGATAAAAATATCTTGTGTGATAGTTCACTAGGCCCTCACTTGGAGAAATGGGTTTGCAAAAAGAGAAATAATAAAGTACGTACATGCAAATTTAAGGAACAATTTCAGTGAGATTAAGTTACTAGCATCTAGAAAAAATAAACAGAAACAGCGTGGTTATCAATGTGTGTGTGTGTGTGTGTGTGTGTGTGTGTGTGTGTGTGTGTGTGTGTGTGTGTGTGTGTGTGTGTGTGTGTGTGTGAGTGAGTGTATGTGTATGTTGTGTGTGCATAGTGTCATCATCGTTATATCAGCCGAAAAACGTCCACGCGTACTTAATTACTTAATACTGCGCTGTCTCAGCGACCCGAAGAGGATCTTGGCCTCCGACACTTTTTTAAGTCAACCGTCACGACCCTGCGCCACTTCTTTTTCGACTTCATCTTTTCAGCGGTATCTATGATGTTTAAAATTCTGTTTGGCAAAGTGATACCAGCTTCAGTCGTTTAAAAAAACTCACAACGAAGTTAAGGCCTATAAGTGGTATTTCATTGTGACATGAACGCAAATTTTGAAATCCCTTGGTGTTTATAATTCTACACAAAAAGGAGTCATGAAAACCATTTCAAATTCAAATAATATAAGTCAGTGTTCATCATCATCGTCGTATCAGCCATAAAACGTTCTCTGCTAATCAAAGGCCTCCCCCTGGTATTTCCACAATGAGCACGCCGGTCCTGCGCTGTGCTAGCGGCTTCCCGCGACCTTCACCACGTCGTCAGTCCACCAAGTGATTGTCTGCCTATCTTCCGGTGCGCAGTCGCCTTTCAAGAACTTTACTGCCACAACGGCCGTCCGTTCTTATTCCGTGTTACACGTTTTTAGATAATGAAAGAAGGAAGTATTACTTTCTATTACAGACAATGTCTATCAGCCTGCGCCTTTGTCCTCGTGAAAACGAAAAATTTTATGCCCATACAAATCATCCTCTATTTTAACGCTCCTAAGGGATGATGAAAATAACAATGACATATCTTAAAATTGTAATGTCACCCTCGGTATTATTTTTTTATCCTCGATTGGTAAGCCCTTGGCATCATCTCACCTGATGGTAAGTGATGATAATGCCGAAGATGGAAGCGGGCTTACCAAGATTCCCCAGCGCAATGGAAAACTGGCATCTTACCTTCAAGCCGCATACATGTTGATGTTTGGCAGCCAGACTTACCTAGATAAGACGGTGGTAGCTAGCCAGTAGGCGAGCGTAGAAAATGCTCTTCCACCAACCAAAACGAGTCAAAAAATTAGACCACCGGGAATCGAACCCGCGCCCTCCGGATGTGAATCTAATGGAACTGACCATTACGCCACGGAGGCGGTTAAAACAACACTGGCGAATTTAGAACGCACAAAATCGTCTGCTATGAAGAAGGCCTTAGCTGCAGAAGCGAAGCTCGCTCGTAGGGATACCTCTGTGGTAGGCTTGCCGCGTCATTACCAGTTTGGATTGGTCACGCGAATCAGGCTCGGCCTGTCCGCACAATTATAATCGAGTACGGTACGGCAGTCGTAATTCTAAAGCAATCAAAGGTTTACCCATCTGTTCGTAAATAATATTATGCGTAGATTTGCAATTTCGAATAAAGGTATCTGGATACGGCCGTATGGTATGGCTATGCCCACAGGAAATTGTAGATTTGCATTAAGAGGTTGTAATGTAGTGAAGGTTGGTGCAAGCGGCAATGACATAACAATCATATGGCTACAAAATCATAACCATACAAGTCGAATAAAACAAAGACAAGTAAATAGCATACTGACTTAAGAGTCCCCAGGAGGCTCTAGTTTTTTTTAATTTAATTTAATTCCATAGACATAGACATAGACATAGACATCATTTATTAATAATATACATTACACGTCAAGAAATTAAAGAAATAATATAAAATACAAACGTAGTTCCGCTTCAATATTAAAACTACATGCTGGATTGAATCTAAACTTGCAGATATAATGAGTAGACACAATATCGATGTTTGTAATTAGTTTTCTCGTAGCAAATTGAAACATAACGAAATAAAAGCTTAAATTAGTTTTGTATTCAAAGTTTGAAATTGCCCTTATTTTTTTCCGTTTTCATTAGTACATCGAAAACTAATTACAAACATCGATATTGTGTCTAATCAATATATTTGTAAACTTTGGATTCAATCCAGCATGTAGTTTTAATATTAAAGCGGAACTACGTGTGATGGAAACTGGAGCCTCCTGGAGCACCTCGGACACTGCATGCAACGGTCGTGAAATGTCATTTCTAAAAACAAGTGACGGAGCAAACAAAATGACGGCGAAATCTTATACGTTCGAGAATCAATCTGTATCAATCTGGGTGATGAGAGGGTGAGGTCGCAATCTAGAGAGCGGCGGGGAGTGTCCATACTCTATTTTAGTACTAATATTTGTATATATACACTTTGCTCCCGGAGACCCTTAATTTTATTATTTAATTTTAATTTTTTAATAAAATTCATTTATGTTTTATTAAGAATCTAAAAAGAATAAATAACAGTTTTGTCAAAATAAACCAAAGCACAAATTTTTTATAAAACGTGTTTAAAAATTTACTTTGGATCATATGAGACCTTAAAACGCCTTAACGCTTATTGCAAAAACAAATAAACTATTATTTTCTAAACGGGAACGACATATTATTTGGAATCAACAGAGCGGGGGTGAGGATTATCATACTTACAGTACACAGAGTCCTGTGTAATATTTGATATACTTCAACTGTTTACGAATAATTTCATTTTTAATTTCCATGGATTTCATGTAATCCGCGCGACCACTGCAGGGTTAACTATTATTCATCTTTTACTTACAAGTACTGTCTACGTCTTTATGGTCACACCAGCCTTACTTCCTACATACTCTTTGGCTAACGACATATCAATAATAATTACTAGCTGTATATAAACGATTTTTTTTGTGAAAAATGTAACAAAACTTTATTAAATCTATGTTCACAAAAAAATTGCTTTTACGATTCCTATTAAATTCTTGATGATCGAATTCTAAATCGAAAAATATTAGCATTGTTGACACTGCATCTCCATAATCCTGTGGAAAGCTTCTTACCATAAATAATACATGTAGCCCGGGTAATAGCGTATGTGCGTAGGCGCAGAGCGACTGAACGATCCTGATTGTAAATCAGTGCTGGCTGGTAAACTAGCTATTATTGGACTGCTGTGTTGACTGATGTTTCGACACGGCTTGTCTTTGGCTTGAGTACCTCTGATTCATTTACCTCTAGAATGAGTGTTGTTGTTTCCTTAGTCATTTGCAATACTTTGACTTTCCTCATGGCATGTGATTGTTTTAATTTAAGGTTTGCTTACTTAATTGTATCATTCTTTTAATACTAGTTGTCAGTAGAAAATTTCTTTTGTTTTCCTACATATTTTTTTTAAATTCTCAATTGGTAAGCCCTTGGCATCATCTCACGGTAAGAGACGATGATGCCGAAGATGGAAGCAGGCATACCAAGATTCCCCAACACAATGAGGATCTGGCTATCTTATTTTCAAGCTGGAACACATCAATGTTGTTAACACTGATGTTTGGCGGCAGGACTTAGATAAATGCCCTACAAACCGAGTATTACAAGTTGACCCCACCGGGAATCAAACCCGCGACCACCTGATTCAAAACAAAAATACAGGCCAAGTGCGAGTCGGACTCGCGCACTGAGGTTTCCGTACCACCACCACCTCTCCACCGAATTATAAAAATGATACCTATTCATTACAAACAAAAGACATCAACGCAAGAAACAGAAAAATGCTTTTTTTTCATTTAGTTCGGACTCCGTATAGCCCGAGTACTTGGCGGCTTCACCCGCGTGGACAACGTTTCTATGACTTTTCGAGGGTGCGCAGTGCGGGAGCCGCAAGCGGCTCGCGAGCGTGAAAGAAAGTAGCCTATGTGTTAATCAAGGTCCTAATCTATCTACCTACCAAATTTCAGCCAGATCCGTTCAGTCCTTTTTGCGTGAATAAGTAACAAACATACACACTCAAGCACTCATAAACTTTAACAATTACCGTTTAACAATAGAACTAAAACATTTTTACTAGAACTTAAACAATTTTTTTAAATATTTTATTATTTGTTGGTAAATTTCCCGTAATAACAGATATTCTGCTAAAATATTAGGCAGCTACCTATTACGGTTATAGATTACAGCCTTTTGAAAGTTAGACAGACAAGCGGATGGACGGACAGACAAACGGCCAGCGTAGGCTTAGTAATCGGATCCCGTTACCTGCTACGGAACCTTCTTCTTCTTATCGTGTGACACAATTTACCGTGCTATCCAAGGGATAGACGGTGGTTGCCTGGTGTTGCACTTAGCATCACCCGCGGTCACGTGTAGGATATTTAGATTAACACCTACGGACGTGTGCAACGCGACCTTCGTACACATCGCGATGGTTTCCTTTACCGTTGAAGCAATCGGTGAGTATATGTACGTAAGTTTCGAAAAACATATTGGCCGTCCGGATTTGAACCCGGCACCTCTGGTTAGGAGGACCGAGTCGTTACCGGTTGAGCCACCGCCGCTTATCACTGAATCTTAAAAAGTATTTATATACATATTTAAATATGTGGAGACACATTTTCGATGTTTTAAATGTCCCTTGAACCGTACAAGAATTCCTTTACAGTGCAGCAGATAATAAACATCTAACACAATTAAAGAACAACTTTTATCTCACGACGACGCTCAATGTACCCCGAGTAGGCGTTCTAATAGAGAAATTACTTAGTATAAAACGAAGGAGTGTGTATGTTATAGGCAATGTGTATAATGCAGGCATTCTATACAATACCTAGGAAATGTAAAGAATGCCGGGGTCGTTCAGGCAATGTATGAAATAATAAGAAATGTTTAAACTATTTTACATTTTACCTAGGAAATGTATAGAATACCTAGGCATAGTATATACTATATAGAATGCCGGTTGAAGCATAGGTAATGTGCTCTTTGACTGTTAAATGTTAAAATGTTAAAACCTGACCGAACCTAACATAGCTCGCTTCGCTCGCTCATTTATTTATTGTTTTTTTACATTTATTTCTCGTAAGTCTGGCAACCTTGGAGTTGCAACTTGTTTGCGGGGTAGTCCCGCAAGCCGCGCACGCGTCTCCTTCCCGTGGTCGTTCATTATACACATTGCCTGATGCGCTTAGGGCATTTAATACAATACCTAGGCAATGTATGAAATGAATCGTATTATAAATGTTTATAATGCCTAGGCATTCTATACAATGCCGAATTATACACATTGCCTATAAACATGTATATGTTTCTTGTAAATTGATAGGGAAAGGCGACTCGCCACGTGCGAACATGTCCGCTGTGTTGATTGTAATTTGTAGCGCGCGAGAGCATGTCCGGACGACGCTGGTTTATTCTGCAACTTTAAATCGACTAGGTGTTTGACTTTAAGATTTTTGTAGTTTATTGGACGTAGTAAGCTATGCTGGATTTAGAAGTGACACTTCTTTTTTACGTAAGTCTCAAGCTATGCTTGATTTAGAAGTAATAATTATTTTTTGCGTAAGTGTCGCATTGGACGTAGCAAGCTATGCTGGATTTAAAAGAAATAATTCTTTTTTGCGTAAGTGTCGCAGTTAACAATCTCAAAGAGTTTTTAAGAATTTGATCCCAGCATACACTGTAAAGATTATATATTTTTTTTTATTTTATGTTTTTTATTAAAAATGTGAGTGTGTTGACTATATCTCACCTGATGGTAAGTGACGATGTAGTCGAGGATGGTACACGCACACTCAAATAATGCCTATTCACTCTCGCCTTGTAGATCTCCAAATTGTAGAAGTCGGGAAACACATATAATGATCATATCAGCCGTAGGATGTCCACTGCTGGACATAGGCCTCCCCCAAGGATTTCCACGACGACCGGTTCTGTGCTTCCCGCATCCAGCGGCTTCCCGCGACCTTCACCAGGTCATCGGTCCACCGAGTGGGAGGCCTGCCTACGCTACGTTTTCCGGTGCGCGGTTGCCACTCGAGAACTTTACTACCCCAACTGCCATCTGTTCCACTAGCCCTCTTATGATACATAATATACTCGTATTAATTTGAACTCAAACAATCAATCAAATAAAACCAATAATCCTCATAATTTAAAAATTATCCAAATTTCTAAATTTTTCAATTCCTCGACTATGTAATACTAGCTGTTTTCCGCGGCTTCACCCGTGTAGACAACGTTTCTATGACTTTTCGAGGATGCGCAGTGCGCGAGCCGCAAACGGCTCGCGAGCGTGAAAAAAAGTAGCTTATATGTTAATCCAGGTCCTAATCTGTCTACCTACCAAATTTCAGCCAGATCCGTCCTGTAGTTTGTGCGTGAAGAAGTAACAAATATACACACTCACAAACTTTCGCCTTTATAATATTAAGTGTGATGTATTATACATTAATTTAAACTCGAACAATCAATCAAAAAAAAAATCCTCATAATTTAATAATTATCCAAATTACGTAATTTTTTCCATTATGTACTATGTTCATTACTATTTATTTTGCGCTGCGAATCTAAGGTTTCGTAGCATTCAAGCTGAGCCTGGTCATTTTCCTAGCCCACCTTATAATTAATAGTTATTAAAATTTTAAAATAAGTAGTTTTAATTATAATTTTACCTGTTTTTTTTTTGCTTGTGTGGGCTCTGAATAAATGCTTATCTTATCTTATTTATTAATTAAATATTTAGTCTTGTTTCATTCACTTATCCAGTTTTCCTCTCGATTGCAGAATCCATCTTAGTCTTTGTCTCCGCAGTCCCCACAAAGCGATCGCTTAATTTATACCGTGCCCTCGGCGCGTACGCACGAAAGGATTAGTCCATCAGCAACAACTTTATGTAGTAATGCTGCGAATTATTGCACGCCCCTAATTGGAACAAGATCTATATAATTAATTTATATGGCGAGCAAGGTGATTGCGCAAACGTCGATTTATGAGTTTTAAACTTACGGGTCTATTTCGTTGTCGCTAGTGGCTAAGTTATGATTCTACTGTGTTTTAGTAAGGGTGCTCATTGTAGAATTTTAATTCTGGCCCTTTTTTGGTTTTTGGACAACAGTCACGCTTTGAAATTATACGTCAACACACAGACGCGAGCTCGCGCCTTCTTTATACTACCAAAATTTAAATTTAACTATTATTATTTTTTAATCTGTCTTATTACTATAACTTTTCATGTAATCCATGTTTTTGGTAAATAAGAGTGAATACTTCTGACACAAGCAGTTATTAACATTGCTTAAAAGAAGTATTCAGAAACTGTAAACTATTTTGTAAATTGAATGAAGAAATAAACAATATTTTATATTTTATTTTATTTGTCTTCATATTTATCTATAAATTAAACTAGTGGGGTGCTCTGTGCGCGTGCTTTAGTGCTTATTAAAAAAACACTCAACTCACCCTCGATATCCATAGAGGTGAAGACGCGGGCAACAGCTAGTTTTTTAATATTTTGTTTGATCATCTTCATCATATCATCCGAAAGACGTCCACTGCTGGACAAAGGGCTCCCCAAGAAATTCCACAAAGATAATATTTTACGTAAGAGGATTGTGAAGCTGCGACTTTTCATACAAACGGCGTTAACGATTTTCACCTCTTAAATGTTAACCGATTTGGACCAATTTTTGATAGGTTGTCAGTCAGAATAAAAACTAGGCTACTGATTATAAATAAACAAAAATGGCTGAAATTAGTATTGAATTAAAACACGTGAACAACAATAAAATTAAACTTATTAACTTTATCGAAAAAACAAAAACGTATAAACCTAGCTTTTGTTCTGACTGACAACCTATTAAAAATTGATCCAAACCGGTTAACATTTAAGAGGTGAAAATTGTTAACGCCGTTTATATGAAAAGTCGCAGCTTCACAATCCTCTTAAATCCTTATAATTTGAAGATTGTCACAATGGAATATTGTGTACAATAGAAAAAACAAGTAATTCTAAACGAGGTGACATTTTTACCATAGTCACAGGTTTGCAATTATACCATACTTTTATTCAACTTATTAACTACTTTATTCAAGGCATACAGATGGCCGTCGGGGTAGTTAAGTTGTCGAGTGGCGACCACGCACCGGAAAACGTAGTGTAGGCAGGCCTCCCACTCGGTGGACCGATGACCTGGTGAAGGTCGCGGGAAGCCGCTGGATGCGGGAAGCGCAGAACCGGTCGTCGTGGAGATCCTTGGTCTCCCGGCCTATGTCCAGCAGTGGACGTCCTTCGGCTGATATGATGATGATGATGACTTTATTTAACACAGTTTTGAAAAAATATTTTAATTTAACTAAACATCAATAAAAATAAAATGAAAAAACTGCAGTTATTTCAGAAAAGAAAAAAAGATAACTGACTGCGTTTTTAAAAAACTTCTCCAAGTTATACCATAACGAGATGCACACAAAAAATGTGGTTAACTGGAACAACCAGTATAAGCTGAACTCTGCTGTAAACAAAACTTCTTACTAACCACGACCAGCCTATTCTGGACGTTGGCTTTTGATAATAGTGCCCCGTTGGCTAGCACTCCTTGGAGAAAAGAACCCAGCTGCAAATTAAAACGCACTAGCGCTCTAAAATTACCTTACAAGCCATGTAAACTAGCATGTAAACTTTCAATTTTGACGTGAAACGTCTTTAAAATCACATACGAGGTACCAATCTAAAAACCTGGACCGTAACGAAAGAGACTTAGATCTGTTTCCGTTTCACGTCAAGGCTAAGGCTCCATAGCCGTACCGCCTATTTCATAAAACCAAGTAACAAACCGCAAGATCTCAGGCCGAGCTCCGCCTAGCCGTAGGGCGAAACCCGGAGCGTCTCTCCTGTAAGGTCAGGGACTTTAAAAACTAAAAGTTTCACCTTATTAAGGTCTTGTGCACAAATCACGTGAGGTTTGATGGGGGAGGGGGGGATTTCACGTTAAAAATCACGACAGATCACGTTGGGGGAGGGGGCTATTAAAAGACCTCACGTGTATTTTTCTAAAATAATAGACCAAAGATAAAATCTACCACATGAGTAGATAGTTTTTTTCGGTTTAATTAAAAATAAATCTTCACTTGTTAAATACTTCAAAATTGCGAGTCTATTTTACGAAATTTTGGCGCGTGGCCTTGACCGCGCTTGACCCCACCCGCTTTATACAATAGGTACTATTAATCTTCAAATTAGATTAAATTTAAAAAAAATACACGTGAGGCTGTGAGGGGGAGGGGGTTAGCCAAGAACCTCACCAAATATCACCAGGGGACAGGAGGGGGTCAAAAAGTTGCCGAAAAAAACCTCGCGTGATTTGTGCACAAGCCCCATCTAAACCAACGGCAGGCAGTGTGCTTCGTCAGAGTCCCATCCGATTTTTTTAACAACATAGTAGTCTCTTATGTTTTTCTCTTAACCTATGTGTCGTGAATGAACACAAATATGGCTCACTAATAGTAGTGGTTGGCAGGACACTTAGCTCGATACAAAGACAGATGGACCCTAAGGTCAGTAAAATGTTCAGGGCCAAGAGGCACTAGATCAAGAGGTCGACCAAGGGCCAGATGGGCTGACGATATAGTAGCAATGGCGGGCGGAAGTTGGATGGACAAAGCCAAGGATAGATAATCGTGGCATTCCTTGGGGGAGGCTTTTACCCAAACGGGGTCCATACAAACAATAAAGAATTAAATTAAATAACAATTAAAATTTTAGAAATAAATACATAAACTTAACTTATATAACCAGAAAGAGCTATACGTTTAATAAATTTATTAATTTTATAATGGCTATATGTATAATATGAATTTATCATTATAATCTGTATGGAATTAAATAAAGCTTTATTATTATTTACAAATATAAAATTAGAGCCTCTCTGCTCACTTGGCACGAGGCGAAATGGCAGGAGCACCTCCAGCGGAAGCACAGTCGGCTGAAGTTCAGTGCGACGGGGAGAGAAAGCGTCAAACTATCCGGGCATTATCGAGGAGGACTGCTTTTTGCATTGCTGCAATTATTGGTCTGCCTCGGAGATCCAGCCGCCTTAGGTGACGTTCAAGGTCGCCTGGAATTAGCCCGTTCACGGACAGGACTATGGGGATGATTTCGGTGGATTCCACTCGCCACATATCAGTAACCTTGTGTGCCAGGTCGTTACTTGGTCCTTTTATCGGCATCAGCCTGCACGAGGTTTTCGTCATATGGGATAGTGACATCAACCAAAAACACCCTTGACTGCGCCCTATCCATCAACACGATATCAGGCTTATTCGAAGGAATAGTCCTGTCCATGATGACGGGTCGGTCCCAGTAGAGCTTGGCGCGGTCGTTTTCGAGAGAAACGGCTCCGGCGTGTACTTGTAATATGTGCAAATACTCAGTGTTGGCAAGCATGGAACAACCGGAGGTTATATGACACAGGGTCTCCCCTGGTTGATGGCACAACCGACAAACATCCAAGGTGCCATCTTTATTTATGAACCTCCTATAGTTGTTCGTCTTGACCACCTGATCCTGTATAGCACAGACAAAACCCTCGGTCTCCGCAAAAAGATCTCCGAAGCCCAGCCAGTGCACGGAGGCCCTTTGATCTACGAAGGATCCACAAAGGGCCTTGAAGAACCTACCGTGCAGCTCTTTGTCTTATTATTATTATTATAATAGTACATTTAAAATTTGAAATCTGAACACTCATTTTCTAAATTCGAACACCTCAATTCCGTTTACAAGTTACAAATCAGCAAGCAAACAGCCAGTGGCCCGTGCCTTTACCGGCTTAGAACAAATCGTCTCAATATATCAGGCAGGTTGTGTGCGTTTGCCTTTTATGATGGGATTCACAAGACATATTCACTGGTCGTTTGGAAGTTAAAACTGTTCAGGTGCAAGATGTTTGAGTTGCATAAAGTCAGATGGGCACTTCTTTTAATAGTGTGGATTTTAGTCGCGAGACACGTACTTAAGGCATTTCCGCTCAATAGTGGTCGATCTACCAAGGAAGAGCGTCGGTGGCCTTTTATGATGGGATTCACAAGACATATTCACTGGTCGTTTGGAAGTTAAAACTGTTCAGGTGCAAGATGTTTGAGTTGCATAAAGTCAGATGGGCACTTCTTTTAATAGTGTGGATTTTAGTCGCGAGACACGTACTTAAGGCATTTCCGCTCAATAGTGGTCGATCTACCAAGGAAGAGCGTCGGTGGCCTTTTATGATGGGATTCACAAGACATATTCACTGGTCGTTTGGAAGTTAAAACTGTTCAGGTGCAAGATGTTTGAGTTGCATAAAGTCAGATGGACACTTCTTTTAATAGTGTGGAATTTTGTCACGATACACCTCACTCACATCAGCTCATATACGTACCCACCGAGGGGCTCGAGTCTACCCTGAATTAGGGCGATCGAGCCTTAGTCGACCACGCGAGCCCAGTGCGGGTTGGTCAACTTCACATACCACCTTCGAGTTTCTTCGCAGATGTATGCAGGTTTCCTCACGATGTTTTCCTTCACCGTAAAAGCGTCGGATAAACGTAAATTTGAGATCGAAATTCGAAAACATATTGGTACGTGGCAGGACTCAAAGCAAGACCTCCAGGAGGTAGCGGCCCTTACAGATGCGCCACCGAGGTAGCTTAGAAGCTACGGACAAGTGCAGTGCTACTATATAGGTCATCTTTTTTTCTAATTCAAAACTCAAAACAAAATCGTAAGTAATCCTTATTCAAACTAGATATTGAAAGAATTCGATATTTTCCTTCTCATGTCGAACTTTTTGCGTGAGAATGACGTATTGCGAATCGAACAATCTGCGATTGAATCGTTAAAAGAAACGTTTGCGCGTTGCTACAATGTTCGCGGTTGTTAATTATGCTTGCACGGGGCGTGGTGGCAACAACGCCACATAACATCTTCACGTTAACATTGTTTATCATTTTCTATAGACGGTTGTGTTTTAGGGAATGCACAGTATGATGTGATTAGAGATTGCAAACCGGGCCCGGTCACCTAGAATGTACGTTACAGTACAGTACAGCCTAGCCTATAAGATTTCGCTATTTGCTCAATAAATAATAGAAACACTCACTGGTCTTAATAGTCAAAGTTTAAGAAATAAAAATAATACTTTACTTTTAGCAAATAATAATTTGTTTTGTTTATACCAAATCTTGGTAAGGCTGTTTCCATCTTCGGCAACATCGTCACTTACCACCAGGTGAGATGTTGTCAAGGGTTTACCAATTGCGAATAAAAAAAATAAAAAAAAATGCTACCAAAGTTTATCTATATATCTAATCTAAGTTGTTATAACACGTTTAGTACTTTAAGTTAGCTGCGTTATTATTTTTATTATTTTAATATGTACTGTGTTTTTAAATAGACACTATAAGGAGTAAAGAGAAAGACCTGCTTGTTTAAACTTATAAAAATAAATAATTACTAATACATAGTTATGTTACTTTTCCGTCCATAAGTAAAAGTAATCAATTCTGTATTAAGTTTCCGTACCATTAGCTATTAAAATCACGTTTGTTGTATGGAAGCCCCCCCTTAAATAGTAATTTTATTTTAATTTAATAGTATATTTTTAAAGAAAATAGTACAACTCAATATTCTATGAATATTTCAAGCGTCTACCTGTTGCCGTTATTAATATAGGGCAAAAAAGAGCAAAAAAAATCAATTTTGTTGTATGGCAGCCTCCCCTTGCATATTTTTTTTTATTTTAATTTAATTATTTATTTTTAAAAGTGAATATATTACTTTATATTCTAAACAAGCCAAAAAAATCACGTTTGTTGTATGGGAGTACCCTTAAATATTAATTTTATTCTATTTTTTGTAATTGTTGTTATAACGGCAACAGAAATCTGTGAAAATTTCAACTGTCTAGCTATCACGGTTCATGAAATACAGCCTAGTGACAGACGGACGAACAGACAAACAGACAGACGGACAGCGAAGTCTCAGTAATAGGGTCCCCGTTTTTACCCTTAGGATACGGAACGGAACCCTAAAAGAGATGGACTTAAAAAGATTTTGACTATAACATCTCCAAACTGTATCCTTTTATTAGTCCACTAATTACTTTCGACGTTATTCTGAGTGAGATATTTAACATGTGATAGTAATAAAATAATATGGTATGCTACCACATAATTCTATTAATAATAACTACCACAACGCCTACGATAGAATTAATTAGCACAAGGAACGTAACGAAGAACGAGTTCTATTCGATGTCAACAGTACGGTGAAATGGAACGGAACTGTAAGGCGATACCAGGGTTGCCAGACGAGTGCAAGTGAATTATCGTACCGTTATTCAAAAATTATCGTACAACTGTCAGAACCGCGCGAAACGCGCTATTTCGCGTAACATAAAACAAAGTTAGTCAATTAACAAAGTTGAATGTACGCTAATCCAAGTAATTTTATACATTTTAACAATTTTAAACATTTTTTTAAAATAATAAATGTAGGGAACTATCATTGTCATTCGTTTGTTTATTTGGTAGATTCGAGGAAAAGAGACATTATTTTGTATTTTTAGATAATTTTAAGGCACTGGATACTAGTCTTTTCACCCCACTTCTGAGGAGGGTTGGAAATTATTGTACTTTGACGTAAGTTAATACATATTGTATACATCGTACCAGTGTCGATTAATTAGTCAGTACATGTACGATAATTATCGTACGTCTGGCAACACTGGGCGATACATCGACATTTTTATTGCACTGGATCAGCCTCCAATGACTCATTCCATCTTATAGTAGGGTGTCTGTATGTAGGTGTGGTTCAATAAAATGTTAGTACTTACTCAGTTAAAGTAACAAGTGACAAATCCCTGTTATTTCCTCAGAATATAATGTTTTTATGAAAGCTACCCACCTATAACGACATTTATGCCTGTTAAAGTAGATGTAGCCAATAATATAATTATATTATAAGATTTAAATATCTTCATAAAATCTATCTTTATCTGCATTCATAAATAGCTGTTTCCCGCGGCTTCACCCGCGTGGGCAACGTATCTATGACTTTTCGAGGGTGCGCAGTGCGCGAGTCGCAAGCTGCTCGCGAGCGTTGAAAAAAGTAGCTTATGTGTTAATCCAGGTCCTAATCTGTCTACCTAGCTAATTTCAGCCAGATCCGTTCCTTAGTTTTTGCGTGAAAGAGTAACAAACATACATCCATACATTCTTACAAGCTTTCGCGTTTATAATATTAGTAGGATAAGATGAAGAACAGGTAACCAAATTTTTTTTAGGTATAAGCTTTTATTTAATATAGTTTTTATGCTCAAAAGCCAAATGCTCACACAGCATTAAGATAGATTAGCAGTTAGATTTAGCGTTCTGATGTTGTTTTTTTTTATATGTAACTCGAAAAAAAAAAAAAACAGATTTATTTTTTTTATTATTTTTTTAGCACGTTTCCAGATTCAAAAAAGGCGAGCTCAGTATTCCCTACGACTCTATTTAAAAAAAAACTGATTGATTGATTGATTGATTCCACCTCCTAAGTTGATCATCAGATAAACTTCAAAATACCAAAAGTATCTATTGTCACCGGGAATGCGGCTCCATACCAAATTTCAGCTCATTCAGAGCTCTGAAAATCGATTGCAATATTTGACTTAAACAAACATACATACGAACATTGTTAGTTAAATAAAAGCTTTTAAAAAATCAATCGAAACTCGAAAACGGCTCCACCGATTTCGATAAAACTTTGGTGAATTGTTGTGCGCACGCCAAAGAAAGTTTATAAAATATAACTTTAAGAATTCATTAAAAATTAAAAAAACCCGACTGCGTGAAAAATAACCTCTCTTTTTGGCCAGTCGGGTAAAAATGTATCTTATGTCACTCACGGGGTCAAGACAAATCTAACGATACCTCATACGTTAAAATACTTTAAGCCGTTCAGGCTGTAGCAGGGAACATAGAAATCTACATAAATACATACACTCGAAAAACATAACCCTCCTTCTGAGTCAGTCGGGTAAAAAACCTCACCCTCGATATCCACATGACCGAAACCGCGGGCAACAGCTAGTTACTAATAAAAATGCAAATAAAATAAAGACTAAACTAACATTTTCATGTTATGATCGTATTATTTATGATAAAACGCAATTGGGAGGCAAATAAACTTCTGCTTGTACGCATGAAATTTTCAGTTAATAATAATAAAATGTATACTTATACACTTAGCTATGTTATACAAGCTGCGTCCTCGCCCACCTCAAGTGTTAACGCATTTAAAATTACTGCGTTTCCAACTCGAAAGCTATTCTCTGGTCATAGAGAAAATTTATATCGATTCTGAATGGGCAGTAGTCAGCCAACGCACCTCAGTCACTATTTTGTGACCGTTGTAAAAGGCACTATTTCTTATGAATGAAACGGTGACCGGTCAAGCGTGTGTGATACACACTACTCCTGTGTCCACGGTGCACTCACGTGTGTGTGTTCGGTTTTTTGTGAATGACCAGCGATATCCGGTCCGCTATCGACCGGCCTACAGGTTTTGTTATCATCTCTCGGGCACTGTCTAAACACGAGATATAAAAATACAGTTTTATTACATTTTACAACACTCCAGCGCATGAATATCGATGAGACGTATCGAATAATAAGCCCTCTGTGAGGACGAAGAATCGAGACGTAAAAACGTAGGTGTCAATGTTTGGAGCGGGCTTCGAGTCCATTTCTCTTAACTTTTAAGGACACGTTTAAATTTTTATGAAAGACAAAAGTCTGAATTTAGAGGGGAGATTGGGGATATATTAATTCAGCTTTATTCTCGTTCGGATAACGTATTCAAGTCGCGCGGCTGGGTCGCACAAAAACCCGAATAACCGAATATTTGAGATTGTGTCGAGGCGCTTTTACTAGTGTAAGCGAATTAACACAAATGCACGGATGGACGCCGGGCCGATCGAGACAGATATATCACTTGGTTTTGTGTACAAATATTTCTGTAAATGCCAAATTTAAATTTTACAGCATTCACTTTTGATTTGAGCTTTAGAGATCGGTGGTCCTAAGCATTTAGAGGATTTACTTATAATCGAGAGCGTCGGTGGTTTGATGGCAAGGGCCGCTACCTCCTGTCCGGGAGGCCGTGGTTCGAATCCTGCCACCTACCAATGTATTTTCGAATTTGGATTTCATATGTACGGTTATCCAACGCTATTACAGTGAAGGAAAACATCGTGAGGAAAGCTGCACACGCCTACGAAAAAACTCGAAGGTTGTGTGTGAAGTCGACCACTGGGACAGCGTGGTCGACTAAGGCCCTATCGCCCTAATTCAGGTTAGGCTCTAGCCCCTCGGTGGGGACGTATATGAGATGATAATATGATGACTTATAATCGTCTAAATCTACTAGAAAGGTACTTAGAATGCCTGGTATGAGAGTCATAGCAGGAAGCGAATACATAAACAATGAGATAAAATTAATAATAATGTTTATAAGAGTTAGCTTTAATATTCTAAGAGACATTACTTTGATTGACTTCAATGGAGTTGAACTTTTTTTTTCACTATTGGTAAAACCTCGGCATCATCTCACCTGACGGTAAGTGACAATGATACCGAAGATGTAAGTTGAGGAAGTTTAACATATTGTAGTCCATCGAGTCACATAAAAAAAGAAAAAAAAACTGAGCAAACTTCTTGAAAATTGTTCTAGGATTTTCTCTAGAGATCGGACTTGTAAAATTTTAAAAAGTAATGGGACTTATAAAATTTTTCGATCAATTTAGTATAGAGTTTGGACTTAAGAGAATTTTATACATTTTGAGACATATAGTCATTTCTGTGTGTGTATAGACAATAGACATTGAAAAACTTTAACTTTGAGTATTGATTCTTCAACGTCATGGGGTAGGCTATCTTATCTTCAAGCCGGAACATATTAATGTTGGTAGCATTGATGTTTGGCTACCAGACTTAGATAAGGTGGTGGGTAGCTATCCAGGCGAGCTAAGCAGATGCTTGAAGAACCTTACTGATTTTACAAACCAACCAAAACGAATCTTATATTTATTTATTTTATTTATTTACACTTACAGTAAACCAAAAACAATTTGTATGTATCTTTGTATGTATATTTTGCGATTTCTTATAGTCGCGCTTCGTCGCCTCTAGCCGCTCAACAATTTTATTTGTCGTTTTATTATTTAGTTAATATTTTTATTATGTGATTTTTTTTAATATTTTGAATTGATAAATTTACTAACATAGTTTTTAAGTGGTCGGCTTTTAATCCACAAATTTTACAATACATTGTTGTTGTCATTTTATTATTGTTGTTATTTTAAGTGGTTGAACTAACAAATTTATGGATTTTTACAATCTGCAATAAAATGATTTGATTTGATTTATAAAGTTAGTCCCCGTCGGGAATCGAGCCCTTGACCTCCAGGTGAGACACGAATGGACTAACCATTACGCCACGGAGGCGGCTATATTACATCATCATCATCATTATATCAGCTCATATACGTCCCCACCGAGGGTCTCATGCCTACCCTGAATTAGGGTGATCGGGCCTTAGTCGACCACGCGGGCCCAGTGCGGGTTGGTCGACTTCACACACGACCCGCGAGTTTCCTCGCGATGTTTTCCTTCACCATAAGAGCGTCAGATAAACGTACATATAAAATCTAAATTCGAAATCACATTGGTACGTGGCAGGATTCGAACCACGACCTCCCGGTCAGGAGGCGGTGGCCCTAGCCGTTACGTCACCGACGCTCATATAATAAATTACATAAAATATAATAACTAACTGGCCGAGTTGATTCGTAACCTGAGCAAACATTAACAAAAAGTCCTTGAGACAGAGAAAGAAAATAAAAACAAGAAGGCACCCTCTCACCGAGACAGAATTAGAAGCACGAAATAGGGTCTTGCCTTATCAAAATTTAAATTTGGAAAAAAGCGGGGGCCTCGTCTCATTTCAATAACCGTTATTCTCCTGCCCCCGCTCTCCTCTGTCGCCTGCCTTGCATCAGGTGATTGATGGAGCCCAAGAAACAATGGGCAGCCAACTCAGTCCGACGGCGGTAGAACCGCATCGCGAATTCTAATAAACGCTTTGTTTTATTTGTATCGGTATAACGAGAGGCCCGATGAATGTTCAGATCGACTTAGCATCAGTATCTCGAGATTATTGACGGAAAGCTGCGTTGTGAATTTTAAACACTTCTCTTTACAGTTTGGTCGTTTACACGATTAGCTTTTGTTTTCAACCGCCTTCAAAAAAGGGGGGGAGGGAGTTCTTAATATGACCGTATCTTTTTCTTTGTATGTATGTTTCGCGATTTCTTCACGGATTGTGAACCGAATTTTGTGTTTTTTTTAGTTGATTGCTCATGCCTCCAGTTTCACATACTTAAATTTCAACGAAATCGGATAAGTAACTTGTTTGAAAAATTAAAAAAAACAAAATAGCAAAATTGTACTTGGTTTTCGGGATTGAAGATGATTTTTAACACCATTTTATTTCATTTTACCCTAACTCCTAATTTCCGAAATGAATCTATCTAGATCTCAAACCATCTTGATCTCCTTGGCGTAGATTTAACATCCAAGTCAAAAACGGCTGCCAAAAAACCCGGCATCATCTCGAAGGTGAGACTTTACTTCACACCAAAGCAGCTTCTAATGTTATACCAAGCTTAAGTTCGGTCATGTGTGGAGTACTGCTCTCTCTTATGGAACGGATCGGCTCGTTACCAGCTAGATGCCTTGGACTCTATCGATCGACGCGCTCATAGGCAACCAGAAACTTGTATCAAACAGGTTCCAAAGACTCAAGCATTGCAGCAAAGACACCTGTCTATCGGTGTTCTACAAGATTCATTTCAGAGAGTCTGCCCTGGAGCTTCACGACCTCGTTCCCTCCTCTCCATGTCATCATCGGACGACCAGGCGCGGAAGCCAATTCTGCACCGCATTGCTATTAATGTTCCACCTTTACGCACGAAGCGTTTTGTTTCTTCGTTCATTATTTTTCGTTCATCGTTGGAGTGGAATTCCCTGCCGGCGACATCTATATTCGTACAATTTAGGAATTTTCAAGACGAGAGTGAATAAGCACTATTTGAGCGTAAATGTTACATCCTCGGCTGCATCGGCACTTACCTTCAGGTGAAGTGCAGACAAACGCACTTTAGCTTTTAATAAAAAAAGAAAAAAAAGCTTCACCTGTATGTATGTCTCATTATCCATGTACAGAATCATTAAAAGTAATTTTCAATCATTTCAAGACATCGAATTAAATCGAAAATTAGCACACATATTGAGGACCGATGATGACAATACATGGTAACCTTGACCTGATGCTGCAGCATCACCTGAAATCCACAAGATACCCCACTTCCATACCAACTAACAGGAGAGGTATCGTGTTTTGGCTCATTGAAATAATTTCAATAAATAGGTTGTTATTGAAATGGTCTCAATAAATAGGTTGTTATTGAAATGGTCTCAATAAATAGGTTCTTATTGGTAGAGTGCTGTGAAAAAAAACGTGTTAGAGTTTTTAAAATTTTCCATTTATAAGATAAGATAAGAAAAATATCCTTAATTCCACACCAAATATACAAAAAATAAAAATTTATTAACTAGCAAACTATACAATGATATGCAAAGGTGGACTTACTTACTTTAAGCGATAGTTTAGTTAAATAGTTATTTAATAGTTATATAGTCAATTATTTCTTCCGTTTTGTTATTTTATTATTATTATATCAGCTCATATACGTCCCCACCGAGGGGCTCGAGCCTACCCTGAATCAGGGCGTTTTGTTATTAATTAACTTTATATCCGTGGCCACTCAGTAAAATTAAAAGAAGCGAGTATTTCCACTACTTTTTGTTATTCTAGGCATTGCAGAAAACCTCTTTTATCGATAGTTGACAACTTAATAATATCTATGATTAACAAAGCGAGGCCTAACGACACATTAGTGAAACCTGCAATAAAGCGATGCAACCTGCAATCAAAGTATATATAGGGTCTTAACAAAGGCATGCACTTATTTTAAACTGGAGCTTGTACTAATGAAACTGAACAACTTTCACAAAGAAACCCATGGTCAATTCGCAAAAAAAATTTTGGACTTCCTAAACAAATCGATCAGCTGGCGGGCAAACTTTGTATAAAAGTCCAAATGTTTTTGTCTAATTCTCAATGTGTTTCTTAGGGAAAGTTGATCAGTTTCATGAGCACAAGCTGCAGTTTGAAATAAGTGCATACCTTTGTTAAGACCCTATATTAGTACTAACATACAGTATGGACCCTCCCTGCCACTCTCTAGATTGCGACCTCACCCCCTCGTCACCCAGATTGATACAGATTGATTACAGTTTGGTTCTCGAACGAATAGAATTTCGCCGTGATTTTGTTTGCTCCATTATTTGTTTTTAGAAATGTCATTTCACGACCGTTGTATGCAGTGTTCGGGGTGTGCCCGTGGCATCATCTCACCTGATGGTAAGTGACGACGATGCCGAAGATTGAAGCGGGCTTACCAAGATTCCCCAAAGCAATGGAGAACTGGCTATCTTATCTTCAAGCCGAAACACATATATGTTGTTAACACTGATGTTTGGCGGCAAGACTTAAATAAGATGGTGGTAGTTAGCCAGGCGGGCTTGGAAAATGCCCTACCACCAACCAAACCGAGTCTTACAAGTTAACCCCACCGGGAATCGAACCCGCGACCTCCTGGTGTGAAGCGAATGGACTAACCAGGCGGTTAGCATCTATACTGTAACATCTTTAATTATACAAAGAATTAGTCTAGCTATTCAAAGGGGGAACGCTGCCAGTATCTTCGGAACCTTGCCTAAAGGGACTCTTTTTAATAATATATTTTAGGCATATTATATTTTTTAAGGTTTTTAGTTTTAGGTTCATTGTTATAGTATATATATATATTTTGTTATTTAATTGTGAGTATAGTGTTTTAAACGACTACTAAGACACTTACATGTATCGGTTGTGTAATATATGGTTACAATTACCTGCAAAATTTTAGGGAGTGTAATGTATTTTGTATCGAATTGTAAATTAATATTAGATCCAGCCATTTAGCTTGACAGTATTTTGCCTAAGTAGGGCCTTATATGACGTCACTAAGCTTACTGTAAATGTTTCCAAGCAGATATATCTATCAATTCAGAAACGAGGAGATCCGTAGCAGAACCAAAGTAAGCGATAAATTTCTCAGAATTGCTAATATTAAGTGGCAGTGGGCGGGACACATAGCTCGTAGAACAGATGGCCGTTGGGGTACTAAAAATCTCGAGTGGAAACCGCGCACCTGAAAACGTAGCGTAGGCAGGCCTCCCACTGGGTGGATCGATGACCTGGTGAAGGTCGCGGGAAACCGCTGGATGCGGGCAGCGCAGAACCGGTCCTCGTGGAAACCCATGGGGGAGGCCTATGTCCAGCAGTGGACGTCCTTCGGCTGATGTAATTATGATGATATATCTATAGAAAGTGATATTTGAACAGAATCGAAGTCACTCGGGCTTCAAACTTTTATTTGACATTTTAGTTGTTTATTATTGTTTTAAAATTTTATGCTCAAGCTAATGTCAATATCTACAAGAATTTAGAATACAAATGATTCTGTAATTCTTTAGATGCAAAATTAATTGCGAAATCCTTTTAGCATTTTCCATTCATTTGAATCTAAGAATTAAGGCTTTAAGATGCCTCAATCCGAGCAGGTTGATACGTGTTAAAATAGTATCGAACGTAAGTCTATGCATTTTAAGTTCAAATCAATGCGGGCTTCAACGCGGCCGTTAAGTTGAAACCAAACACCCAATTCTAGATTTTTACATGTTTTTATTACTTTCTATACTTTCAAATAAGTTCAAATAAAATTTGTTCGATTAAAATGAAAGATATTAAGGTCACCGATTGTTGTGTGTTGGTTTAATTTAACATTAATTATTTGTTTTCGATAAATTTTGCAATTAATGGTAAAAGTGGAATTTTTTTAAAAATTGTATTCAATTAAGTCGGTTTTTTATTACTTTAAGTATATTATATATATATATAGTGATAGATTAACACAGTCTTTAAATAATTTGAATTGAATATTGTCATTTGACCTATCTTAAGGCCTTAAGCATAGATGTCTTTAATAGGCCATAAAACCACTCGTGCGCTATTATTGTGGAATATTTCTTGTGTTATACAAGATGAAAAACATGCCTATTTATAATTGGCACATTGTTATTAATGAAGGCTGTGAGATAGCAATTAAAATTTTTATGTTAATTGATGAGCTAACGCGTGCCGCCCGCAGCGCTCCGTATGCGATGAACCGGACGTCGGAGTGGATTTAATTCCGATAAATTAATTATATAAAATGATAAAGAATTGAGGCCTTTGTCCAGCAGTGGACGTTTTTCGGCTGATATGATGATGATGATAAAGAAACTCAAGATATTCTTGTCACTTGTTAGGATTTCTGAGAATAATTCTTGAAGGCCTACTGGGACCAAAAATATAGTCCATCTAAAATATTTGAGATAATACGCCGATTAATTTTAAAAACTAAAGTTATCATGATAATAATTAAATGTAGGTACCTACTATTACTATTAATCTTTATTGTACTAGTGTTAATAACTTTATTATATTGCCTATACAGGGTGTAAAAAAACTGGTGTAGGACCCGTTAGCTGGGGGTACTACTCATCATACTTAACAACTTTCCCCAAAGATACCATAGCCAATTCACAAAAAAAAATTTGGACCCTCCATACTAAAATGCACTAAAATTGATCGATCAGCTGATCGATTTGTATAAGGAGTAAAAATTTTTTTTGCGATTTCAGCAAAGTCGTAGAACAAAAGTTGTTCAGTATGATGAGTAGAAGCACCAGTTAACGGGGTCTACACCAATTTTGTTTACATGTAAACATTACACTCATTATTTGTTATGTAATGTAATGTTTAATTTCACAATTAAAATAATCACATATAGGTACTTGACTTGATGAATATGTAACGGCTATTTGCGTCTATTATTTTAATTGATCAAGATGACAGATACAGGAAACAATAAAGCATAAACACAACAAAAGTGTTGTAATTTAATAAGGACCCGAATTACTGTTAATCAACGTTAATCATCGCTGGCTACAGCACAATTTGTGCCTTCTTACAGTTATTATAGTAATGACTTGGGCGGTACGTACAAACAAACAAAAATTATGTGCAGGTAATTAAAGAAAGGGGTTCTATTTGATAATGGTCCGATAATTTCGTTCCGCCGTTTGTGTGGGGCAATTTTCTAGAATTATATCCGTATAAGTGGTCCCGTTTGATTGCGTTTAGATACTTGGGATACATTTCTATGATGAATTGCTGGCAGGTTTCTTTTTTTTTCATTTCATCATTCATATCAGCTCATATACGTCCCCATCGAGGGGCTCGAGCCAACCCTGAATTAGGGCGATCAGGCCTTAGTCGACCACGCGGACCCAGTACGGGTTGGTCGACTTCACACACTACCTACTAGTTTCTTCGCAGGCGTGTGCAGGTTTCCTCACGATATTTTCCTTCACTGTTAAAGCAATGTACGAAAGTTTTGAAAAACTCATTGGTACATTGGCCGTCCTAATTTGAACCCGGTACCTCTGGTTAGAAGGACCGAGTCGTTACCGGTTGAGCCACCGACGCTTTTTTTTATTACAATTAAAATCAAATTTCGAATTTGATTGCGAAAAACGTGTTCGAAATTTCGAAGTCAGGGTAAAACAAACACTGAAAAAGTAAATAAAATTAATTCAATAATTCGTCAGCCAATTAAAGCACAGTCCGGGGCGCGCGAACAAAGGCAATTGGGACGCTCTGCCGAAAATTTCATTTGGCCCCAATTAGATCGTTCTAAAATTGAATTTTCCAACAATTATATCCGGGTATCCGGAAACGGGACGGTTTAGAACAGCCTCCAGTGAAGAGAGATGGTGCTCTATGCGTAACGGAGATGAATGATTGAGCAACAGGTGGCTTCGTGGAGCAATTAAAAGGTTTTAATTAGTGGGGGAGCTTGGTTATTAGCAAACCTCACTGTGCTTTCGGCTTTTCATTGGAATGCAAACCACTTCAGAACAGGGGAGAGAAGTTTATCCATGGACATTTTAAGTATGTACTTAGGAGAGTTTAAGGGCCAATCCCTACTAATATTATAAAGGCGAAAGTAACTCTGTCTGTCTGTTACGCTTTCCCGCAAAAACTACTGAACGGATTTGGCTGAAATTTGGTAGGTAGACAGATTAGGACCTGGATTAAGACATAGGCTACTTTTTACCACGCTCGCGAGCCGCTTGCGGCTCGCGCACTGCGCACCCTCGAAAAGTCATAGAAACGTGGTCCACGCGGGTGAAGCCGCGGGAAACAGCTAGTGATATAATATAATGTTACTATCGTATCGTATTTTTTGGAAGGAGCTATAAAATAGTGCTTTTATGAACTGTGTTAGTTATGTCGCATAAATAAACTGGTTTCATACATAAATTTTCAGTTCATCATCATTATATCAGCCGAAGGACGTCCACTGCTGGACATACGAGTAGGCCTCCCCCAAGGATTTCCACGACGACCGCTTCTGCGCTGCCCGCATCCAGCAGCTTCCCGCGACCTTCACCAGGTCATCGGTCCACCGAGTGAGAGGCCTGAAATTAATAAAAAAAAAAAATTCTCAACTTTACAATATGAAACCAAAAAAAAATTTTAGGCAACGAAACGCAAGTAGGTTCACGTTTAGATTATGACATCCTTCGTAAACACCGGCATTTTGCCCCTCAATGCTTATTCGATACTTAGCTTTTCTTGAAATGTCTGCATTTCCTTATCAAAAGACTCCCCGGGGGAGGAGGGGGCGGTTTTTAAAGGAAAGCCCGGGGTGTGGAGGGTGGCGTGTGTGTGTGTGAGTGAGCAGGTTTAACATGTGTGACTACTCATCTATATGTGTTAATGCGTTTTCTTTTTACCAATTTTTAGGGTGACCGTGTTCAGTGATCGATTTGGGACTTTTGTGATAGTTTGATTGGGTCATGCATAACCACTTTTTAAACATTTTGACTGACCAGTTAGTCCAATTGCAGCGCTGCGGTCTGCTGGGACGTGGGTTGTGAGTTCGATGAAGGGCAATCATTCGTGTGACGAACAGTTTTGTTTTATCTGTGTCTGGGTGTTCAATATCTACGTTTACACACGTAGCCCATAAGCTATGTATCTGCGTTTACACACGTAGTTGTGGTTGTCCTTCATACATCCATACATACAAACTTTCACATCCTACTAATATTATGAATGTGAAAATTTGTATGTATGGATGTTTGTTACTCTTTCACGCTTCAACCACTGGACGGATCGGGATGAAACTTAGCACACATATAGGTTAGGTCCTGGAATAGTTACAACGTAATTCAGCATCATCATATGATGATAAGATGGATGCGGGCAGCGCTGGACCGGTCGTCGTGGAAATCCTTTGGGGAGGCCTTTGTCCAGCAGTAGACGATTTTCGGCTGATAATGTAATTACAAGCTTTTAATTAACTTGAAATGTATGTATGTATGTTTGTTCGCGTGAAATCTTGCAAGTTAAATTTGACCCACTTCCCGGTTTCCGATTAAGCTGAAATTTTGCATGCATATGTATATGCAATATCTAAAGCTTGTATCTAAAAGTTTTCAGGTTTCAGGTTATTTATTTTACATCTATTGAGACTTCCAAGTAGTTACCGTCTGGCTACAAAACTCATATAAAATAAAATTTACCAAAAATCACTTATTCTCTAAATACTTCTCATTTTATAATCGCCTCTGTGGCGTAACAGTCAGTCCATTGGCTTCACATCAGGAGGTCGCGGGTTCAATTGCCGGCGGAGTCGAACTTTGTAAGACTCGGTTTGGTTGCTACCACCATCTTACCTAAATCCTGCCGCCAAACATCAATGATAACAGCATTGATGTGTTCCGCCTTGAGATAAATTAGCCAGTTTCTCATTGCGTTGGGGAATCTCGGTAAGCTCGCCTCCATCTTCGGCATCATCATTTTCTACCATCAGGTGAGATGATACTAAGAGCTTTTCAACTGCATAAAAACTGTTTTTATTCCTACACTTAAAACATAAACCTATTATTTTCTGGGTTACGTTAGCGTAGATATATTGTATTTTTTACTTAGTTTCACTTGACAATCTAAAAGGATTATAGAAAAAGTAAGAATTAGAAAGAAGATTTTAAAAAATAAGACCTCGAAACCTGCCAATAAAGAGACCCAATTACTGGTCACCCTGATAAACGTCTTCGGTTCACACGACCGAAGCTTGCATATTATTTGAGCGGGCACACACACTCGGCCAACTAGTGTTATATCTATGTGTGCGAACATCGCTATTCACGATTTTCGCATCGATGGTGTTAGTATTGATTTCGTATTGTCGTTAGCCCGCGACATGTAAAAGAAAAGGGGTGTAATTGAGACTGTACACTTGTTTTTTTTGGACGATGCTTGTGTTTTCCAGCTGTGAAGCCATCGCAAGCAAGTTAGTATTAGGAACTGTATGAAAAAAAAACTTCCAAAACTATATTCAAAACATTCAAATTATGTTGCCTTCCTATAATAGAATTCAACAATTAACTAAATTTTTCAACCATACAAAAATGCACATTAAAATATTTTTTTTTGATTTAATAAAACCCGATCAGCTTATTATAAGGCAAAAAAAGTTGTAATGAAAAGTTTGTATATAAAAAGTTTTTTTTTTCTTATGTTTCAGCAAAGTTGCAGAACAAAATTGTTTAGTGTATCCTTAAGTTTAGCGCGAAACTTAAGTGGCACTGGGTAGGGCACATATTATTATAGCTCGTAAAACAGATGGCCGTTGGGGCGGTAAATTTCTCGAGTGGCGAACAAAGACGTAGCGTAGGGCAACCTCTCACACGGTGGACCGACGACCTGGTGAGGGTCACTAGAAGCCGCAGGATGCGGTCAGCGCAGGACCGGTCGTCGTAGAAATCCTTGGGGAAGGCCTTTGTCCAACGATGGACGTCTTTCGGCTGATATGATGGTGTTGATGATGGGTCAACCTGTACTAGCCTCGGTGGAGATATCAATTTCAGGTCTCGTACTAATTAATTATTAATTTAAACTGATAATCGACCATTAATTGTTTCATTTTGTCTCTCAGCAATAAAGTACTAAAACACATTACGAGAGAAAACTGTGTGTGCAGTAATAACTATTACACACTACGTGGGGCAATTGTGCGTGCAGCAATAATGTACTATTACAAATTAATAAGAAAAACTGTGTGTGCGGCAATAATGTACTTTTATACACAACGAGAGAAAACTATGTGTGCGGCAGTAAAGTACTATGACACACTATGAGGGAAAACTGTGTGTGCAGCAATAATGTACTATTACAAATTACGAGAGAAAACTGTGTGTGCAGTAATAACTATTACACACTACGAGCGACAACTGTGCGTGCAGCAATAATGTACTATTACAAATTAAGAAGGAAAACTGTGTGTGCGGCAATAATGTACTTACTTTTATACACAACGAGAGAAAACTGTGTGTGCAGTCTCCTTAAAAAAGAAAAAAAGGGTCTCAAACACGAGCCGCCATTAGAAAAATGTCGCGATAAGGATGTTCAATCATTTCGGTACCAATAAGGGGTGCTATCGATTTTGCCCAAATGTCAGGCGAGCGGCATCAAGTAAGGCTCGCGAATGTAAAGTAGGGATGTGTGTGGGTGCGTTTGGAATAGTTTGGATATTTTTGAAAACAAGAATTTTAAGATAAAGATAAGATGAGATAAATATAAATCGTCACTTACCATCAGGTGAGATGATGCCAAGAGCCTACCAATTATGAATAAAAAAAAATCTGCATAGTACACACTAACTAAAAAGAAACGCAATGTAAAACTTAATTAAAAAAAAACACAACTTAAAACAAAATCTTACGAACGTACTATAGTAGTACAATTTGGGTGGTCTCATTGTTCAAAGCGATTTCTTCCAGACAACCCGGTGGACTAAATAATAAAAACTGGTAGTGCACGAGTATCCAACTAAAAACAATACTTATGTAATATACATTTTGTAAAGTTGTAATATTTCAAAATTAATTTTCTACTTCTGATAGTCAATTTGGTTATAAGTTTAAACGTTATAACTTTAAATGTATTATCTACTATACAGAACGTTAAAAAATTACGAGTGATTTTTAAGACGTGATTCAGAATCCACTCTAAAATGCTGGAGAAGTTTCATTTCGTATTTTTTAACTTCACATAGATACAAGTCGCTTTTTACGATAGTGTGGGGTGGCCAACATTTTTTTAACTTCACATAGATACAAGTCGCTTTTTACGATAGTGTGGGGTGGCCAACATTTTTTTAACTTCACATAGATACAAGTCACTTTTTACGATAGTGTGGAGTGGCCAACATTTTTTGCTAATGAAATTTTTATGATGTTTTTCTGTATTCTAAAATTGATTCTGAATCGGATCTTAAAATTTCACTAGTATTTTTTTACACCATGTATAAACATATATTTTTATGCAGGTACCTACTAAAACCTACCTTGTTGTTCATTCTGTGGGGTGTAACATAATTGGTCTTCTTCTTATCGTGTGGCACAATTAACCGTGCTATCCAAGGGATAGACGGCGGTTGCCTGGTGTTGCACTTAGCATCGCCCGCGCTCACGTGCAGGGCATTTAGATTTACTCCTACGAACGTGTGCAATGCGAACTTCATGCCCATCTCGAATCAGATGTGCAGGTTTCCTCACGAGTTTTCCTTCGCCGTTAAAGCAATCGGTAAGTATATGTACGTAAGTTTCGAAAAACTCATTGGTATAATGGCCGTGTGATTATGAACCCGGGACTTCTGGTTAGGAGGACCGAGTCGTTACCGGTTGAGCCACCGACGCTTTTTTTGTCTATAATTGGTGAAGGAGCAGTACTATTTAGGTATTTTATACTCATCATTCTTAGTAAAATATCCCCAAGCCAAGAGACATAGTTTTTGTCATACCGCGGAAAAAAAAACGATCTGTCATTTGACCAATTTTGTATGAAGAGTCCAATTTTTAAAGTGAAACTACTATATAGACGGTGGCAGTGGCGAAAGGAATATTTTTTTAATGTTTTTGCTTGAAATATATTTTTTATATTTTATTTGAAATAAATCAGAAAACTTTACATTTGTAATTAAATCATAAAAAAATATAGTCTTTATTTAAAGTACGTCATCAATTAGGCAAGGAACGGCGGCGGTCCAAATTTTGAATTGAGGTAACCGTGTCATGTGTGGTATCGTATGAAAGGGCTTCCTTAGCACAAGCTTAAACAGATTTTTAATTATTTTTTTGATGTATAGTTTTCGATTTATGACGAAGAATATAAAAAAAAACCTTTTTTTATATGTATAGGTTGGTACCTAACAATTTTGGCGTTATGTAGTACCTGACAGTTTGCACTGTTATAACACAAGTTATAATTTACAATATTTACCTACCAATTTGTACGGAACCCTCGGTGGGCAAGTCCGACTCGTACTTGTCCGGTTTTTTTTATTCACAATTGATAAGCCCTTGGCATCATCCCACCTGATGGTAAGTGACGATGATACCGACGATGGAAGCGGGTTTACCAAAATTCCACAACGCAATATTATTCCCCAGTTTATATTATAAGTTAAATAAGTACTTCATATTTATTTATTATTTTTCTTTTTACAGGTAAGTGTTTGCTGCTTGTCTATGAGTAATCACATCTCCTTGCTAATTTAAAGGTAAAAAAATCTACAGAAACATACCAAAAAATCCGATATGCTAGGTATCCTACGGCTGAATAAATAAACAGTTCTATAGTTCAAGGTCTAGGTGTGCTTGAATCAGTTCCCTTATTCCTCAACAGATGGCAGCACAGACCGTTATTGCAACGGGGTTAGTTTCCGTACAAACAAACGAAGGAGGTTTTTCTTAGAGCGAGCGCCACACGTGGCCGCACATGTGAAGGAGAATTTTCTCAAGCTTTCCCTAAGTGAAAAGGGTGGCGTTCTTTTTGTAGTTGTGTTAGTATTGTAGTTTTCTCATAGGGGGCGATGGGTGTTGCTTTTCGTTAGGTGCTTTTCGCACTGAAGGTATTATGTGTGATTCTTATCGTACTGGTACGTGACTGATTTTATTATTAACAGGTAAATGTGACAGGTTGATTATCTTCTGATCGTGGGAAAAATTACATTAAATTAAAACTATAAAGAGTAGTTAAGTCCCGTACTGACCCAGTCAATAACTAAATTATTTTTATTTGTATTAAATTACCACTCGTAGAGACAAAACTCAAAATAGGAGGAGGTTCTATGTTCCACTGTATGTATTTTTTTTTATTTGGTTTCGAGCGACTGAGAAGCGAGCGCCAGCGAGAGGTATATAATAATAATTGATCACAATACCTACCTTTGCTATCGAGCAAAAAAATTGATAGATTTTGATGGGATCGATTGTCTTACAATAAAACAGTTCAAAAAACCACTATGTGTATTTGTGTGTATGTGTGTGCGTTTGTGTGTGTGTGTGTCAGTGTGTGTGTATGTGTGTAGATCCTAAACTACTTACTGATGGGATTTGGATGAAATTTGAGTAAAGAAAATATTATCTTTTTATCTCCGGCCATTTTTTTCAAATTTTTTCCATCTTGATTTTTTAGAGTTGCCACCATAGTTAAAACACTTTTTATTATTGTTCTCAAAAATGGTTCTAACGATTTGAATATTTGTTGTGAATATGATGAAGTAGAGTTGTGGCACTAATAAGTGTCAGGTTCTTAGTTGACCTAGATTTTTTTTTCATTATCTGTTAAATGAGCCCAAACATGAGAGCTCTGCTGTAAGTTGGTAAGGAGTTAGGTATCCTGCAGGTGTTATGTGATACTGCAGAATCAACCTATACTTGCGGCGGGCGGCGCACCCTCCGTGTGCGTCGTCGCACACTCGATAGGAAATTGAACAGGTACTGGAGAGAAGGGTCAAGGTTCTTTTAAAAAAATAGGAAATTCCACCAAATAACGTATATATTCTTTATTGCACACAAATATTTACATAAAAAAACACTTAGAAAGGACATATACAAAGATGGACTTATCTCCATAAGAGATCTCTTCCAGCCAACCTTACCGGGTGTTATGAGAATTCTAAGGACGGAGGGCAAACCTATGTGTTTCTAAAAATATACTTAATAAAATACTAATATAATATAATTAAAACTAACCTGATCTACTCACGAATTAAATAATACATGCCGACAGTAAATAAATTAACAATTAATTAAAATGAATAAATATAACGTAAAAATGTGGTAATGTGGGACAGATGTGTCGATGAATATCTCGGAATTGAATTCCATTACAGAGAGTGACAGTTTTAAAAAAAAACAAACATAATAACAAAAAGTATAAATTAAAAAAAAACAAACATTTTAACAAAAAGTATAAATAGCCAATAAGTAAATTTATCATTATGTGTTGGTGATGGTATTTGTGTTGTCTTTGTTTTAGAACATCATCAGAAAAATTTTGGGTAAGTAAACATCTAAATTCCGCAAAACCGGCCATCTGCTGAAGTGTCACTCCCATGACTGACATGACATTTGCAGAATTCTAAAAGAGACGCCAAAAATTAAAGGATAGATATAGATAGAAGTAAAACTAGACAAAAAGATGATATAAAAGTAAGTTGAATATAAAAGGAACCAAAAAGATTGACTTCGTCACATACTTGAAACACTTTCTCAACTACAAAGTAAAGTTTTTTTTATCCATAATTGGTAAGCCCTTGACATTATCTTACCTGATAGTGACGATGATGCCGAAGATGTAAGCGGGCTTACCAACATTCCCCAAAGCAATGGGGAACTGGCTATCTTATCTTCAAGTCGGAACACATCAGTACCGTACACATTGATGCTTGACGGCAAGACATATATAAGATGGTGGTAGCTAGCCAAGCGGGCTAAGAAAATGCCCTTTCACCAACCAAACCGAATCATATTTATTTATTTATTTATTTACACTTATAGTACACCAAAACAATTTCGTAAAGCTAATACATACACGTAGTAAGACTCCGCCGGGAATCGAACCCAAGACCTCTGGATGAGAAGCTTGTGTGGACTTAACCATTACGCCGCACGAAGGCGGTTAAAATGTTATCCTTTAATCCGATTGTTGTACTCATTGATGTTTGTAAGGATTTCTTACCCAAATGTGTATTGAAACGAAATCCTCAGTGCGCGACTCCGACTCGCACTTGGCCGGTTTTTTCAATGTCTCTACGAAGGTTAACAAACAGACAGACAGACGGACAACGAAGTGATCCTATAAGGGTTCCTTTTACAAGCTTTATCTAAGCTTGCCGTGTTAGTTACTTATTTTGTCTGTTAGTTAGTTTGGGACAAATCTTGGAAGCTAAATTAGAACCACTTGCCGGTTTCCAATTTAGCTGAAATTTTGCATACACGATAAGTAACCGCCTCCGCGGCGTAATGGTAGTCCATTCGCTTCACACTAGGAGGTCGCGGTTTCGATTCCAGGTGGGGTCAACTTGTAAGACTCGGTTTGGTTGGTGGTAGGGCATTTTCTAAGTCCGCCTGGCTAGCTACCACCATCTTATCTAAGTCTTGCCGCTAAACATCAGTGTTAACAACATTGATGTGTTCCGGCTTGAAGATAGGATAGCCAGTTCTCCATTGCGTTGGGGAATATTGGTAAGCCCGCTTCCATCTTCGGCATCATCGTCACTTACCATCAGGTGAGATGATGCCAAGGGCTTACCAATATAGAGAATAAAAAAAAAGTTTGGAGAACAGTGCATGGTAAGCTCATGCAGTGACGTCATTTTAAATCAGATATAGAGGACTCCCAAAGATGGCAGAGCAGTTATTTTTTATGCACCTCCGTGGTATGTTTATCAAATAAAAGTTTTAGCTGAGAAAAAATTCGAAATACCTAATTAAAATAATAATTAAAGTTTTTAGTTTTTTCGAAAATTATTTCCAAATTTTAACCCTCAATGCTTATACGCATTTTTGCGGTACCTACATACCTACACTATCTTTTCTAAAAACTCGCACGATTCAAACTAAAATAAACATATATGTACTCATTTAAAATATTATGTTCTATGAATTAAAATCAATTGATACCACTTCCAAAAAAACTTCAAAAAAAAGAGAAAGTTGTAATTGTACATATAATTATTATTTATTATGTAGTACAGTCTTATCTATTATAAGTATTTATAAGTATTATAAGTATTTTAACTAGGGATGCATCCGATACCGATACCGATACCGATATATCGGCGATACTTCGGGTTTGCCGATATATCGGTATCGGCGATATTTTTATGGCAGATACAACGATACTTTTCAAATTTCGCGCTTTAAAAATGTAATGTAAACGCGCGTGTTGTCCCATCTATTTCGTTGCAAACGAGGCATCTGTCGCATCTGAGAGACTATTTTCCACCGCAGGTCTTATTCAAACAGACTTGCGAAATCGCCTTTGCCCGCAAAACTTAAGAATGCTTTGTTTTTTAAATAAAAATCTTATAAATGTTAATTTTGATTACTAAAACTATTAATTAATTGTGTTTTATTTATTCTACCTTCCTTTTTGAATTCAATAAGCGTATCGGTATCGGTATCGGTATCGCCGATATTTTTATAAGAATATCGGTATCGGTATTTTTTATTTTTTTGGGTACAATAAAGAGTATTTATCTTAACTTATCTTATTATTTCAATTCGGTTGTGTTATTTAGGGTTCCGTACCAAAAGGGTAAAAAAAGGACCCTATTACTAAGACTCCGCTGACCGTCCGTCTGTCTGTCTGTCTGCCCGTCTGTCACCAAGCTGTATTTCATTCATGAACCGTGATAGGTAGACGCCCATTGGACACATCGCGTTGCCGCGCTAGATGGCAATATATAACCTTTGCAGCAGGCAGGACCCGGAGCGGGCGACACACCCCCTCTCTCGAAGATGACGGCCAATCTCCTTTATGAAGGCCAAGGCCTCTGATCCCCAGCAGCCCGTTGTCTCACACGCCAGCGGCACAAAAATTAGTAATTTGCCTCCAACACCGAGTAGGTATTTAACATGCTTCATGGCCGCCGCGAATTCAGCAGAAGCCCCAGTCGAACGCACCGTGCGGGTGAGGTGCGAAACACGATAGTTAAATGAATCTATTGTTTTATAAAAAAAAACGACTTCCATCGCAACAACTTAGTACATTTTTGCATTATTATTTTTGGTTTTTGTTAATTTTATAATAAAGTACTAAACCGATTATGATAAAATTTATATGGGACTACACGGGAAAAACTCACTGGCTTTCAAATAAAAAAAGAATCACAACAATTGGTTCACCCAGTTAAAAGTTCTGAGGTAACACACAAAAAAAAACAGTCAAATTGCCAATCTCCTCCTTATTGGAGGTCGGTTGAAAAAAAGTGTGCGTGTCGACTCTGTCGCGTTTTTTTTTGCCAAGCACGGAACGCTATAGGGGTTCGCCCTACGCAGAGCTCGGCTTTCGGCCTTGCAGGGACCGCTCCGAGCTTCGCCCTACGCGGAGCTCGACCTCCGACCTTGCTTTAGGCGGCATGGCCATGTTTGCTTAGCCTTCGTGGCTGAAAAAACGTAATGGCACAAAAAGCCACGGTAACGCGTTACCGATCAACACTCGATTTCACTCCCCATACATTTTTCATATCGGGCTTTGTATATGAATCAATTCTAAAGGAATAAACTCCTACAATATAAAGAACACTTACAAATCAATATTACATTACTGCAGCGGCCAGCAAAAGAGGCGTAGATGGACGTTACCTCTTTAGTTGCCATGCTTCGGAGTAAAATATAGTTCCATTATTAAATTTATTTGGCCGCTAAATGCGACAGATATAGATTTTCATACAACTTTTGCCGGCCGATGTTCGCATGTATTTGGCCAGCACAGCAATTTCGATTTATCTCGAAGAAGGTTGTCAAATAATGCTCAAATTTCCAAGTATTGTCTGAGATAGGTAGGTAAGTACTTTTATGAAAAAATACTTCAATTAGGTACTCAAACCTTTCTGCACAAAAAAAAAACTATTTTTGACACGTGTCACATTATTTACTTACTTTGAGCAACAGCAGTTATGTTTTGTTAGCTTGTTCGCATTAATATTTTTAAAACCTATGGAAAAACCTGCCTACCTATAAAGGGATGACGACAGCATCGGAAATAAATTATGAACTCTTGATCACTAGATTGCCCTCCTACTTAAACTACTGAAAAACTTACTCGTTTTGTTTTCCATCAAGTCTTCGATTTTTAATTCACCAAAAACACTAAATGAGTACCTAAATGACGCTGCAAAACTCACGCCTAGGTATTTCAAACATTTTTAGAACAAAATGTCCTTTTTGACAGATGAATAGAATAAATAGAATAAGTTTATTGAGACACCAGGCACATAATATATAGTTAATGGTACATAGCTACTGTTATTTTAAAAATTAACATTTAACTTACACTAGACAGACATGTCAATTTTAAATAAACGAGTAGAAGTAAATAAATATAAAAATAATTTAGGTATAAGCCCGGCGACATCAAAAGGTCCCAGCTCAGCATATGTAGCAGAGACAAAGCCTCAGCTACGCTGGTGATTCTGCTGTAACCTTGCACGAGATGAACACACACAGATGATAAAAAGTAAATCAGATGACTAGCATTCGTCATCCCTATTCAATTATGGTTGGACGATATCCATTCAAGACCTACCTGAATTACATCTAACAGCTATCGCTGAACACAAATAGACTCACAGACAGGCGCAACTTTATTTCCTTTTGCCCGAAAAAATAAAAATAGTTTCGGAAAAGCCACCTGTGTCGGTCAACCCGACGCGGAGCAGTCACGGTTACATCAGTTCAGTCCACAAGGTCAGGGGTTCGCCGCGGGTCAATGTCCGCGCCGGTTTTTATTGAAAATGCTCGCGTTACGATTTTACGAATAGGTACTTGACTAGAGTCGTTCGAGTATCTTTATTTCTGTTCGAGTTTCTACAGTAGGGGTTGCGCGAAATAGGCTGTTTTCAACCGACTTCTCAATTCGGCTGTATTTTTTTTTTAAGTTCGTTACCTCAGAACTTTTGACTGGGTAAACCGATTTTGGTGATTATTTTTTTTATTTAAAGCCAGTGCTTCCTGTGTGGTCCCATATAAATTTTATCAAAATCAGTATAGTGTTTTATTTGAAAATTAACAAAAACCAAAAATAATAATGGTAAATTGTACTAAGTTGTTGCGATGGAAGTCGGTTTTTTAACGTGTTTATTACGGTTCTGCATACACAACAGGTGACCAACGGGACCCTATTACTAAGCCTCCGCTGTCTCTCCGTTTGTCAGCGGGCTGTATTTCATGAACCGTAATAGGGAGATAAGTAGTTGAAATTTTCTCAGAATTTGTATTTCTTTTGCCGCTATAACAACAAATATACTAAAAAACAGAATAAAATAAATGTGTAAGGGGGCTCCTAGGAGGCTCCTATCAAACGTGATTTTTTTTGCTCGTTTCTGCTCGATATTGATAAAGGCAACAGGTAGACGCTTGAAAAATTAACAGAATATTGAGTTGTATTTATTCACTTGAAAAATGAATAATCACGGTTCATGAAATACAGCCTGGTGACAGACGGATGGACGGACGGACAGAGAAGTCTCAGTAATAGGGTCCCGTTTTTACCCTTTGGGTACGGAACTCAAAAAAAAGTAGGTACCTGTACGGTATATTTAAAATTAATCAATTAATTAAAAAAATTAAGCAAGTACTAAAATTAATCAATTAATTAAAAAAATTAAGCAAGTACTAAAATTAATCAATTAATTAAAAAAAATAAGCAAGTACTAAAAGTATAGGTAGCACAAAGCACTCCACTTTTTTTATGATTGTATTGTCATCTGATTTTAATACGTGTAAATTATTTCAACCGACTTTGAAAAATGAGGATATTATCAATTCGGCTGCATATTTTTTTGTATATTTGTTACGCGATATCTGTGCAAATTGTGGACCGATTTTCATCACTTTTTTATTCAATAGGGTATGCTGCCAAGTTGGCTATTCATTCAAAATACGAACCTACCACTATCAGTTTAAAGATTGAAATTTTTAGGTAGATAGGTACACAAGCTTTTATTTAAAAAGAGATTATGTTGCTCAGAAAGCCAAATGCTCAGTGTACCAAATCTAGTAATATTATCCCTGCTTCCCTTGGTCACATCATAGCTTGAGAACGGCTTTACCGGTTTCGCAATTATTATTATTTTTATTCAATATTAGTAAGCCCTAGGCATAATCTCACCTGATGGTAAGTGACGATGATGCCGAAGATGGAAGCGGGCTTACTAAGATTCCCCAACGCAATGGAGAACTGGCTATCTTATCTTCAAACCGGAACACATCATTTTGTTTGAAATGACTAGTTCTTCTGTTTTAATCTTATATTTGTAGGCGTATAGGCAGGCCTCCCACGCGGTGGACCGACGACCTGGTGAAGATCGTGGGAAGCCAATGGATGCGGGCAGCGCAGGACCGTTCGTCGTGGAAATCCTTGGGGGAGGCCTTTGTCTAGCAGTGGACGATTTTCGACTGATGTGATGATGATGATGATGAATCTTATTTGTTCTGTTAAAATGTTCATCGTGCATTGTCCACAGCGATGGTTTTTTTGTAAATTAATAAAATACTTTAATAATTAAGGAAACTATAGGTCTGTATTGAAGTAAGACGTTTTATAGATTTAATTAAATGACTGTTTGTTTCTATTTAATATAAAAATAATATCGTAACAGTACGAATAAGATTTTTAGGAATAAACCCCGAATAATAATAAACCACCCTCGATATCCACGTGGACGAAGCCACGGGTAACAGCTAGTGTGAATATAAATACATGAAGGCAAACACGGTATTTTCTACAATTCTATATTTAAAAAAAAAACCTGGGACTTTGGCTCCACATCCAAAGTTCATCATCAGATCAACTTCAAAATACCAGAAGGCGATCTACTGTCACCGAGAATACGGCTTCATACCAAATTTCAGCTCAATCGGATTTCTGGAAGTCGCTCTGAAATCTTTTGCAAGATTTGAGCTAAACAAACTATTAGGTACAGAGGCCAGCACATAAAGCTAGACACTTTGGTTGGACTTTGTGCCGTTATTATATGTCGTATGCGTAAGGTTCAGAATCGCACTATGTGTGTCTAGCTGATGGCCTCTGTACATACATACACACAACATCAAACCTTACCTCACCTCACTGCTAGACAGAAGCCTCCCCCAAGGATTTCCACGACGACCGGTTCCTGCGCTGCCCGCATCCATCGGCTTCCCGCGATCTCAACCAGGTCGCCGGTCCACCGCGTAGGAGGCCTGCCTACGCTACGTTTTCCGGTACATATATTCAAACAAACATTGCAAGTTAAACAAAAAGCTTTTAAAACTTAGTTACTCATTCAAAAATACGAACTCAAAGAAGATTTTCGTTCGTTAACGATTTTTAGAGCGATTCCTTATTAAAAAAAATTGCGATTTTGTACAGGGTGCAACAAAATTGGTGTAGGTCCCGTCAACTGAGACTTCTACTCATCATACTGAACAACTTTTGTTCTACGACTTTGCTAAAAACGTAAAAAAAAAGTTTTACTCTTCATACAAACGATCAGCTGATCGACCGATTTTGTGCATTTTAGTATGCAGGAGCCAATTTTTTTTTTTAGAATTGACTATGGGTTCCTTTGAGAAAGTTGTTCAGTATGACGAGTACAACCCCTAGTTAACAGGTCCTACAACTTTTTTTTACATCCTGTATAGGCAATATAATAAAAGTATTTAATACAATAAATATTAATATTTTACTACAATTAATAGTACCTAATGGCGGCGTAATGGTTCGCTTCACACCAGGAGGTCACGGGTTCGATTCCCGGTGTGGTCAACTTGTAAGACTCGGTTTGGTTGGTGGAAGGGCATTTTCTAAGCCCGCCTAGCTAACTACCACAATCTTATCTAAGTCTTGCCACCAAACATCAGTGTTATCAACATTGATGTGTTCCGGCTTGAAGATAAGATAGCCAGTTCTCCATCGCGTTGGAGAATCTTGGTAAGCCCGCTTCCATCTTCGGCATCATCGTCACTTACCATCAGGTGAGATGAGGCCAAGGGCTTACCAATTGTGAATAATAATAAAAAACCTACATTTTGTTCGGTATGATGAGTAGAAGCCACAGTTAACGGGATCTACACCAATTTTGTTACACCTGTATGTATATTCAACAACACTCAGGTACCCACCTACCTACGTAGGGACTATAGCGCTGTATTTTTTGCGCGGGAGCACCGTGGGTGGGCATAACCACAATCTAAAGGGACATGTTTATTTACACTTTTATAGCTACTGTCATCCAGAACCTCCACCACCGTACAGTGCTGGTCAGAAAAAAAAATATTTTTTGCAATTTTAACACCTTTATACCTGGGGCCAAGAAAGCGACTTACCTAATAATTGAAAACGCTAACACGTTTAAAAACAGACTTCCATCGCAACAACTTAGTGCATTTTTGCATTATTATTTTGTGTTTTTGTTAATTTTCTAATAAAGTACTACATCGATTCTCATAAAACTTATATGGGACCACACGGGAAGCACTAGCTTATAAATAAAAAAAAATCTTAAAAAATAGGTTCACCCAGTCAAAAGTTCTGAAAAAAAACATACGGACGAATTGAGAACCTCCTCCTTTTTGGAAGTCGCTTGAAAATAGGGATGACGAATGCTAGTCATCTGATTTACTTTTAATCATCTGTTAAAAACTACATTTTGTTCTAAAAATGTTTGAAATATACCTAGACGTGACGTCATAGTTTTGAAACGTCATTTACGTACTCATTTTGTGATTTTGGTGAATTAAAAATCGAAGACTTGATGGAAAACAAAACGAGTAAGGTTTTCAGAAGTTTAAGTAGGAGAGCAATTTAGCGATCAAGAGTTCATAATTTATTTCTGATGCTGTCGTCATCCCTTATTATCTTGGATTCTTCTAAAACGATAAGTTTAAAATAGTGTAAACTCTGTAAAACGTCACTCGATATATCGATTCACTCTATGAAACGTCAAAATTTTCTGGCTCCAGTTGGTTTACTTTAACGCTAATTTCTCTCAGTATTACGAACTCAATAACTTCACAAAATGCGCTTTCTCGTGAGTGTTGCTATTATATTCACGGCATTTTTACTATGGTCAAGGGACCGGGCATTTTGTGACGTTATTGAGAGTTTTCGTTAAACAGATAGATATTAGCGTCAAATTAAAGCGATAAACGTAATCCCTTGAGTGTCGCTGTATAGAGTTTACACTGTATTTCTGTCTGTATAAAAGGAGACCGTGACCATAGAGTAAAAATGCAGTGACTGACGGACTGGCTGACGTATCTAACAACGTACAGCTCAACCACTGCACTGGACGGATCGGGTTGAAATTTGGCATAGATATAGATGAAAATTGTGACGTAGGCATTTGCTCAGAAAGGATTTTGGAAAAACCTGGATCTGCGCGGGCGAAGCCGTGGGGAACAGCTCGTATAACGTGTAGAAGGTGGTAATAATAAGGGTTTAAGTATGAAATTGCCGATTCAATTTTTGAAGTTATTGTTTTTTATTATTGACCCTAAGGTGACACTATTAATGGTACTTTATTAGTAACTAGTGTCATCTCTTTAATGTTCCAATCCCCTGAGCTATGTACCTACCATTGAATGGAATAAAGGCGTTTTCTTAGTGGTCAGATGGGGCAATTTTTTAGACTAGTTTCTTGAATTCTGCTGTAAGTGACGAAATCTTTTGCAGGGTATTTCCAAATACGACATTGTAACGACGAAAACGCTGCGATAACTCTAGAGCTTTAAAATTAATAAACAAAAAAACCGACTTCAAACGCGAACTACGATTTTTGAAGATTTCTCTAGATTTCTCTGGGATGCAATCATCGGATCCTAGTTTCCTTATCATGTACCTCATGTATCTTGGGATATCTCATTACCAACAAAAAAATAATCATTAAAATCGGTTCATAAACGACGAAGTTATCCGCGAACACACATAAAAATATATATGTAGGTATATACGGTCGAATTGAGAAACCTCCTCCTTTTTTTGAAGTCGGTTAAAAATGTGTATTTTATGCCTCAATAAAAGGCGATTTTTTAAGGGGGAAAAACCCGACTTCACGGGGTTAAAGCCACCGTGCTCTGAAAATATCTAAACAATAGACACAATATTTACCAACATTTAATTTCTGATAGTCTAATTCTCGTTGGCTCAGTGGTTACTGCTTTTGACTGCTGATCCGAGAGTTGTGGGTTCGATCCCCACCTAGGGCAAGCATTTGTGTGATGAGCAGATTTGTTTGCTCTGTGTCTGGGTGTTAAGCATCTATTTATGTATGTATTTAAACGTATATAAGTATGTATATCAGTCTCTGGTTCCCATAACACAGGGAATCCTACTTTGGGGCCAGATGACCATGTGTGATTGATTTGTCCCAGAATATTTATTTATTTTGAGAATAAATTTTGTTTTAATAACAATTTTTCATAGTATTAATTTTCTTCTTAAAACTTTTTTATCCAATTGATTATTTCATACTTAAGCCCCTAATTTAATTAAGTCTGTTTGTTGTGTTTTTATATATGTACACAATAAACTGTTCAATAATAGATACCTAGGATAATAGATTCCATATTAAAACACCAAATTTAAGTTTACAAATATTCATTTCATAAATAGATAAAACCTAACTTCATAAATAGACGAGTCGCACTCATAAATACTCGAGTCCTAGGGTCCCGTACAAATTTTCAGGTAGGTATACATATTCTAAATCATAACAGTGTAAACATTGATTTTTGCATAACTTCAAGGGACTGTAGAACGCAGTAGACATATAGATAAATGCTTTTATTCAAAACACAGCAATACAAAAAGATAAAAAAAATAATTAAAAAACAGTAGGTACCTACCTACATGGTTTTAATTTCAACTCAATACCTCCACGCGTTCCCGAGACATAGGGTCTTGACTCTTGACAGACAGACGGACAACAAAGTGATCCTATAAGGGTTCCTTTCATATAAGTTATGCTATAAGGGTTCCGGAGTATTACTTTAAAACTGTTTGCCTCAGGGTACCTTAAATCGTTTTCCTAGATCCAATACTTTAGAAACACCAGGGACACGTTCTTAACGATTTTGACAAACTTTTACTGAAGAAAAACGCATCTGACTATAGTAGGTACAGAGGCCAGCCATCAACTAGACACTTTGGACTTAGTACCGTTCTTATGTCGTATGCGTTTAAGGATCAGAATCGCACTACGAGTGTCTAGCTTGATGTGCTGGCCTCTGTACATTCAGTTTGTTTATTGTTTTTTTGTTTAAGGGTTGCTTTGTGGTATTACATACATTCCTAAACATTCCTCACAGATAATAATAATAATAATAAACTGAACTCACTGAACCGACTGTGCTTCCGCTGGAGGTGCTCCTGCCACTTCGCCTCGTGCCAAGTGAGCAGAGAGGCTCTAATTTTATATTTGTGAATAATAATAATATAATAAAATAATAATAAAAATCATTTGTTCTCACCACAAAGCAACAAATTATAAACAAGTAAAGGGAGCAATTATAAGGTCAAAACAAAAATTGTTTGTGGGAGACTGGTGCCTAAGCTAAGATAAAAATATCTCGTGTTATAGGCCCTCATTCAGAAAAACGGGTTTACAAAACGAAAATTAATAAAGTTACGTACAAGCAAATAACAAGAACATAGGCAGTAAAATTGTTACAAAGCATGTACAAAAAAAGAATAATAATAAAAAAAGTAATAAAAAAACAAAAGCGTCATTAAAATATGATTCAAAATTTTTAGGGTTCTGTGGTTTATACCCAAAGGGTAACAAACGGGACCTTAGGTGTTCTAGACTTGAAAAGCCTACACCGTCCGTCCCTCCGTTTTTCGGTCTGCCGTACCTTGTTAATGCGAGGTATTGATTAGAATAGTTGTCTCTGTCTTTTTCCTTACGTTTAAAGAGTAAAGAAAATAATCTCACTTTTTAAATTTTTTCGTTTCAATCAAAAACTACAATGAAAGTAGGTATATAAAAAAATAACATTGCTCACTTTGTATTATCATTACAAATATTGTTGTATATTTTTTTAATTTATTCTTCAAAATAATTCTATATAGTTGAAAGTAACGGTGTCGGTAAACCTACCTTTAGATTTTTTTTCTATCGAGCCAAAACTGCTCAATCGTGTTTCGAATAGCTTTTGACTTTATGGAACATCATCAACAATAAGGGTATCTTTTTTTTAACTTGGGTTTTCTATCGTTTAGGAGTAATTGACGTCAAAAATAACGAAAATTTGTAATAATACCGCCTTAATATATTTTAAACCGTAGGTATAGAGGTTAAACCGTATGGCAACAACATCCTAGCAAATAATAAAAAACAAGCGAGCCTTATTACAGTACCTGTCGCATATACCTATGATATGTATCATCTGACATAAGTAAAAAAACCAACCGGCCTTCGGTCTCGCATTAGGCGGCAAGGCCATGTTTCTTTAGCCTTCGTCAATAAAAAAAAACACATTTCCTGTTACACTCATCCGTCCCTTTTCACGAAATCACTCCCACAAATTGCAGGAAAGCGACAGGAAAAATGTTACACGTCAAAAAATAAAACGCAAAAATTAAGAGGATCCAAATATCCTAATAAGATATAAGAAATGGTTTAATCTAGAATAAATAGGGATCTTGGTGTTGTTGTTTTATATTATTGCAAACTTTAAAGCAAAACAAGAAACAAAAAAAACGAAAAGTATACTTGCAAGGGTTGAACTCTCGTTAAAAATCCCGAAATTTATGAAATAAAAAAAATTTTGCTGTCGCTCTCGTTGATAGATTTTCAACCGATTTCCAAAAAGGAGTTTTACAATTCGACTGTATATTTTTTTTGTGTATTTTTTACGCGATATCTTTGTAGATTGTGAATCGATTTTCATTATTATTTTTTTGTTCGATAAATTTTTCCGTGTTGGTCCCATATAAATTTTATCAAAATCGGTAAAGTACGTATTTTAACAGAAAAACAAAAACCAAAAAATACTCGTAATAATGCAAAATTTTACTGTGTTTGTTGCGATGGAAGTCGGGTTTTTAACATGTTTAGCGTGTATAATTAATAATTACAATTGAAATGTATCATGGTTAGTAGGTAGGTAAAATCGTTAATGTTACTAAGTTTAAGGCTCCTTATCCAAATTGTAGGTACGGAACCCTCGATGTGCGAGTCTGACTCGCACTTGGCCAGTTTTATTTTCTTAGGTATTGTAATTAATATTTATTTATACAATAGACAGATCTTTGTTTAACATCAGCACTCACCGATTTTATAAATTAATGGTAATTATACTTTACCTTTATAGCTCGTAGAAAGGATGGCCGTTGGGGTAGTAAAGTTCTCGAGTGGCGACCGGAAAATGGACCGATGACCTGGTGAAGATCGCGGGAAGACGCTGTAGGTATGCGGGTACCGCAGAACCGGTCGTCGTGGAAATCCTTAGGGGAGGCCTATGTCCAGCAGTGGACGTCCTTCGCTGATATGATGATGATGACTTTACCTATGTACATTTAATTAAAAATGTTATTCTTCTTCCTCCTACTACAGTAGGACACAAGATTTCTCCTTTCATGGTTTTATTAAATTTAATCTTGTAGGTTTATCATAAATCACAGCAAGCTCATCAAAGTTTTTAGCTGGTGCCTGGTACATCTGCGAGGTTCATTACCTATATTTTATGTTAAATAGAAATTAAGAATATTTTAAATGAGTTTCTAATTACACGGATATTTAACAACTGTCTGTGACAAGAGCTTGTATCCAATTAAAATAAAACGATGATCCAATCAACTGGGCCCAATTAAACCAAGCAACGACACACCGAACCGTGGAATCCGCATTAAAACAATTATAACTGCTGGTATGGTGGACGAAGAGCGTTGACAATTAAACGATCGTGTAATTAAATCTAGGCGTGGCCAGGCGTTAATGAGGGGCGCACATAGGCGGCGGCGGACGTAATCAACATTAAAGATTGGCGGGAGATGCAGCCCCCCGCGCCCGTACTCTCATTACTTATACAAAATACTTAAGACGCGCGTCGTCCCGCTCTCCGCGTGCTAATAGCTCGCGCCCACTCGCTATCGCCGTCCCGCTTCGCCCGCTGAGCGTAATTAAGCCTTCGCCTCGCCTCGACTCGCTCGGGTCGAAACCCCGCCCACTGAGGGGCGCGGGGGGGACGCGCGGGGCCGGCGGGGGGGTCGCACGGACCGGGCGCGCAGTGTGCCGGCGACCGTTGATGGTGTTGTGTCGCGCGCCGCGCCGTCAACAATCCGAACGATTCAACAACACAACATAAGTTCCTCATTATCGGTTATCGCGGTTGTTTTTGGTGTAATTAACAAAAATTTTGTGTTTTGACTGATCATTCTGAAGTGTTTTTGAGTTTATACTGGTTTTGGATACTGGACAAGTGAAATAAGTGACTGTGGTGCATAGTATGCGGCAGCCACACGTTTAGCAGTGTTCTGCGGGCGATGCTCAAAGGTTAATATTTACTTTAATTCTTATAAGAATCTCAGTAGAAGCATATCAAGGATTTCTTATTGTAATCTCATATCGAATCGAGACGGAACCATGTGCATTGAATGGATGACTCTAACTATTCTTGCTAAAACTATTCTATTCTAAGTTCAAAACCTGAGCGCCTCTGAAACAAATTAAGTTAGTTTTAAACATAGGAAGTTTAATTGTTGAACGTGTTTCAGAAGAGACAGTCACTTGCTAGGGAGAAATCGTCCAAGAAAAGGTTGTTAAGTTTTAGGGTTTAAATAAACTCTAAAATTTTAACAGGTACTTCTCCAAATTTTAATTGCTATTCATTATTTAACACTATCGATAAATTAAAGATGTGTTTATATATTTTAAGTTCACCTGCAATATTACTTGTAGCATTTGAGTGTTTAAGTATCGGAATAATTCGATTTAAATACATTTTGGAACCCGTTGTCCAACAAAAAGGCTTAATTCAAAAACTTAATGAGCACATTTTAAGTTCCGTTAATGTATAAATATTGAGAGATAGGTACGTATGAGTTTACTATAAATATACCTAGGCTAGTTAAATTTTATTGATTTATTGTTTTTTGTACACAGTAAATGAAAAATACTTAAGTAAAAAAACATAGATTTACTTACAATTGGTAAGCTTAACTCTATACGAGTTTTCTGCCAACAAACCAGTGAGTGAGAGGCGTGTACCTACAAATTTTATTGTGAATTTATCTTTGTAAACAAATAATTAGTTATAAGGTAGAATCAGTGTTATGTCAGTTTTAAGTGTCCATCAGGCGAATAACGGCGTACCTATAAGATGTTATTTTAAATGAACTTGTTTTTGCAAAATTTTACTTTCATAATATTAACAAAAATTTGACAATTTTCGCGCAAGAATTTAAATCTACTATGTGAAACTGAATAGAGTTCCCTACCTACTAACTATATCAATAAAAAAAGAAAATAAAACCAAAAAAACTTTTAAGTAGGTACCTACGAGCTTTTAATATTACATTGTCACGCGATTTTCCATGCAAAATTTCAGCTCAATCGGAATCCGGGAAGTGGGTCAAATTTAACTTACAAGATTTCATTACAGACACCGGGACAGGTGAAACTAAATAAAATCTTTTAAAATGGACAGTAATTGTTATATTTATTTTATCAAATATAGGTAGAATAGCATAGAATATTTATACGCTTAAGATGTAGAACATTTGGATGTTTATCTATACTATAATAATATTATAAAGAGGAAAGATTTGATTATAAAGAGGAAAGATAGGCTCCGAAACTACTAGACCGATATGAAAAATTCTTTCACTGTTGGGAAGCTACACTATCCGCGGTTGCTATAGGCTTCATAATATTAAAAAAAAAATTGGGATCCTTACTAAAACTCTAATAATGTAACCCAAGGTGTAAAAAAAATAACCTAAAAAAATTCTGAATTATATCTACAAAAAGTAGTGCAGTGTAGTGTAGTTTAAGTCAAAACGAAGTTCGCCGGGACAGCTAGTACAATAAAAGTAATCTTACATTTCACCAGCTATCCTGGCATGATATATGTTCTTTCTTGCCATTACTCAACTACTTACCAAAAAAGTCAGTAATTAAAAAAACAAATAAGTAATCAAGAATTGAATCAATAATTTTTCACAAATCCCAAAAATGCACATTGTGTAGGTTAAAACCTTTTTCAAGCGACTTCCAAAAAGGAGGAGGTTCTCAATGCCACTGTAATGTTTTTTTTTATGTTTGTTGTTACCTCAGAACTTTTGACGGGGTGAACCGATTTTGATGATTCTTTTTTTATTTGAAAACTAGTGCTTCCCGTGTGGTCCCATATAAATTTTATCAAAATCAGTGTAGTAATATATTAGAAAATTAACAAAAACCTAAAATAATAATGCAAAATTGTTCGAAGTTGTTGCGATGGAAGTCGGTTTTTTAACGTGTTTAGCGTTTTTTTTTATGTTACTCAAAACAAAATAATGATGCCTCTTGGCCTCGCGTGCTGCATTCTCTCGCTATGGGGCGGCCATTTTGCCTCCCAAGATCAATTTCTCGTCCGATATCGTCCGGCTTCAGGACAGATCGATCCATTAATCAAAACGGCCTTAGATTGGTATCAGTGATCGCAAACAGTATTTAATTTATTACAACCCAGAAACGAATTTTTTTATTATTATTATTTTTTTTTTGTTCACAATTGGTAAGCCCTTGGCATCATCTCACCTGATGGTAAGTGACGATGATGCCGAAGATGGAAGCGGGCTTACCAAAATTCCCCAACGCAATGAAGAACTGGTTATCTTATCTTCAAGCCGGAACACATCAATATTGTTAACACTGATGTTTGGCGGCAAGACTTAGATAATATGGTGGTAGCTAGCCGGGCGGGCTTAGAAAATGACCTACCACCAACCAAACCGAGTCTTACAAGATGACCCCACCGGGAATCGAACCCGCGACCTCCTGGTGTGAAGCGAATGGACTAACCATTACGCCACGGAGGCGGTTAAACTGATTGAAACTGAAACGGACAATTGATTTAAATGCGTAGGAGCCTATGGTTGGTGCGAATAATGGCAGGCAACAATAACGACGACAAAACGACACCGTCGGTGTTCTTTGAAATTTTTTAAATCTTGTTTTCAATACTAGTATTACTACTAGTAGAACAGGACCAGCATGTCCAGATAAGATAAGATAAGATAAATACTCTTCATTGTAAAAAAAAAACAAATAAATAATCAAGAATTAAATCAATAATTTTTCACAAATCACAAAAATGAACATTGTGTAGGTTAAAACCAAAAACTTCTTCAGCGACTTCCAAAAAGAAGGAGGTTCTCGATTCGACTGTATAGGTATGTTTTTTTTATGTGTGATACCTCAGAAAATTAGTTAAAAAAAAATAATTCAGTCCAGATTAATCAAAAAACAAAATTTACCCGACCTGACAACCCTAGACAGAATGTCTTGGCGACGCAAGATTAGGAGAGCCGTCCCCACCTTAAGTGGGAATGTGCAAGGAAGAAGAAGAAGCTTTCAATACTAGTACTAAATAATAATATTATCGACTAGTTTTTGCCTGCGGCTTCTCCTTTTTATTACTGTAATCGAAGGTGTACGTTGCGCGGACCGCATCGTGCTAAGTTTTTCCCAGATCCTCGGAACTATGCAATTTTTCGGGACAAATAGTACCTTATGTTATTCTCTGCACTTTACTTTTAGCTCTGTACAAAATTACAGCGAAATCGATTCTCTGTAGTTTTAGCTTAAAAGAGTAACAAACAGACTTCTGATCCTATTTTGTTCTCCTCTCTTAACAAATTTAGCCCTGTAAAAATTTGTTTCAGCAAAATAGGTTCAGTAGTTTTGCATAATAAATATACAGACAGTCAAACACACTTTAGGATTTACCATGTGTAAGGGTTTATTTAGGTTTTATCCGCAAATCCTATTTAACATCATATTGTGCCCCAGCAGTGGCCTTGATTATTGTAAACGTACGGGTACCTATCTACCTATAGGTAGGTGCTGTAGTTTGTACTGCATTTTTTTCAGCAAACGTGACACTGGCGACATAGCTCGAAGCACGGAGGGCAGTTGGGTAGTAAAGTTCTCGGTGGCTACCGCACACCGGATTACGTAGCGTCGTAGACATGCCTCTCACTCGGTTGTCCGACGACGAAGCCGCTGGATGTGGGCAGCGCAGGACAACAAAACCTTGGGGGAGACCTTTGTTCAGCAGTGGATGTCTTTCGGGCGGGCTATGATGATGACACGTGAAGACGTGATGTAGATAGTTTATGATACATGAAGACGTGATAGGTAGTTTATGTTATAGATAGGTAAGTGATAAAATGACAATAAATAGGGTAAAAACTGGATAGTTGCCCCAAGGGTATAGTTGCCCCGATTGTAATTACTCTAGATTCGCGGATGAATGGCATGCTAATTTAATAATCTATCGAAAGACTCTCCAACTACCACTAAGTTGACCATGTCTCATTTTCTATGGGAATGCATGGGAAGGCAAAATGCTATCGAAGTTTTTGGGGGATAGATGTCCTGTTTCTCGGCGGTACATCTATCCTAAACGTAATTTACATGGATAAGGCAAATATCCCTTATGTGAGATAGATGTCCCAAAATATGGAGGTCCGCAAAAATCGCTAATACTCTAAAAATATTAAAGATAATTTTGTTTATTTTTTTATAAATTTGTAGATAAAAAGCCAAAGTAAGTACCGGCTAGTTTTAAAAATAAAGTATTTTGTTTTTTTATACTGAGAGATATAGAGTGATTTCAAAATGTGTGGCTTTTACCCTATTTCTAAGTCTGTGATGTTGAGAGTACCTATAAAGAGAAAATAGGGTTAGTTGATACTTTTACCCTATTTCTAAGTCTGTGATGTTGAGAGTACATAGAAAGAGAAAATAGGGTTAGTAGATACTTTTACCCTTTTTCTAAGTCTGTGATGTTGAGAGTACCTAGAAAGAGAAAATAGGGTTAGTTGATACTTTTACCCTATTTCTAAATCTGTGATATTGAGGGTACCTAGAATGAGAAAATAGGGTTAGTTGACACGTTTACCCTATTTCTAAGTCTGTGATGTTGAGAGTAAGTACCTACCTAGAAAGAGAAAATAGGGTTGATTGATACTTTTACCCTATTTCTAAGTATGTGATGTTGAGAGTATACCTAGAAAGAGAAAATAGGGTTAGTTGATACTTTTACCCTATTTCTAGGTCTGTGATGTTGAGAGTAAGTACCTACCTAGAAAGAGAAAATAGGGTTGATTGATACTTTTACCCTATTTCTAAGTATGTGATGTTGAGAGTATACCTAGAAAGAGAAAATAGGGTTAGTTGATACTTTTACCCTATTTCTAGGTCTGTGATGTTGAGAGTACCTAGAAAGAGAAAATAAGATTAGTTGATACTTTTCATTGTAGGTTTTTGGTGGAACATTATCCTACTACCTACTAATACTATAAACGCGAAAGGTTGTAAGAATGTATGGATGTATGTTTGTTACTCTTTCACGCAAAAACTACTGAACGTATCTGGCTGAAATTTGGTCGGTAGACAGATTAGGACCTGAATTAACACACAGGCTACTTTTTTCCACACTTCGCACCCTTGAAAAGTCATAGAAACGTTGTCCACGCGGGTGAAGCCGAGGGAAACAGATTTTGGATTAAATTTGCAGCAGTAACCATAAAGGTTACAACTAGAAAAAACAGGATGCATTAGGATATTTTTTCATTAGTTCTGTGTACTAAAACAGAATTCAAGGAACTCAAAATCTCTGCTCATATCTTGTAAATTACAAAACAATTTATTTTTTTTTCGTAAAAAAATTCTTAATTGAAGTTAAAAGTTGTTACAAAATTGATCGTTGGCGGCGGTGAAAGCCTTAATTTCAGCAGTTGTGAAAAAAAAATATTCAGTTTTGTGAGTAAAAACCTAAGTAACCAAGGTTTCGGGTAATTCAAAGGGTTTTATTTCTACAAATCTTATGTCGATGATTACGACCCTGCTCTGTATAGACTAGTAGCGCCATCTATTGGTCGGTAGTTTAACTAGGGTTATCTGAGATTATATGCCTAACTTTTTTATTTTATTCATACCTCCTAATATACAAATAATACGCACATGATTTTCATATGTAAACGATCATGTAAATGATCATGTATTTAATCACCTCTTACTGGTTTTTGTGGACTAGTCAATAAATGCGTGTTACAATTTGAGTTTAAAATAAATTGAATACTAGGAATTAGAACATTTTCTGGAATTTTGTTGTAGAAAACTTCAAATTTGCCCCACTAATGAGTTTTTAACCTTCACTCACTCACTCACTGGCCTCTACGTCTATTACAGACGATTCACTACCGTGTCCTGGACTAGAGGCAGACTCGCCCGCAAGCTTGGCAGGGAAAGTTTCGAATAGGCTATATCCATTTTATTTACATTTCTTAAATTGAAAATATGCCAGTCATATGAAAATATGTTATTAGGAAATAGATGTAACTTCTTACGAACGTGCCTATACATGATGTTTTCACATGTGAATTAACTATTAACAGTTAAAATATTGATTTCTTTCCTCGTCATTTATACTACTTAATATTTTATAATATTTTCTACACGCATTTTTTGAAACGAGTTTAAATTGCTTCTCTGGCATATTAGTTACGTTTCTGAATTTTGTTGTAGAAAACATAATACATTGCCCCACAAATTACTTTTTAACCTTACTCAGTCTCGAATAGCCTATATCCATTATATTTTCATTAATTAAATTAAAATTATGATTGTCACTGTTTTTAGAAAATAAATATAACTTCTTATAAACGTACCTACATGATGTTTTCACATATATTCTTCATGTGTTTAGTTTAGAGCTTAGTGTTTATTTTTTGGTTTCGCAGGAATGGCCACTGTTGTGAAAAGTGGAGAACAAATTACCGTATTTAGGTCACTTCAGCTTCAGGTATTTTTGTATTATTTAGTTATTTATCGTTTTTTTTATTTTGTTTACATTATAATAACTACGTTTGTGTTTATTTTTTGGCTTCGCAGGAATAGCCATTGTTGTGAAAAGTGGAATACAAATTGCCGTTATTTAGGTCAATTCTGCTTGAGTTATATTTTTGTATTCCTTTTTTATTTACCGTTTTACCTGTTTCGTTTACTTCCACTAAAAAAACTGTTAGTTTATTTTTTTTAATTGAATCAATATGTACCAAAAAGTTTCCGCTCTAAATCAGTTGAATTACTTCATGCTTGATTCAACATACGTGGCGCTACGTCATCAAAATAGAAACGAACTTCCGGATTATTCTCGCTGTGTCGTCACAGCATCATTTGCAGTTAATTCGACCATACATTTTTTGTTTTATTTTTTTTAATACTTGTTATTACGTAAAAGCGTTTGTTTTTTTTTAAATATGTTCTTAAATAAGGCCATTTATGTATTTAACATTTTAATACTTGCAACTTAACCAAAACATGTAGGGTACTTCTCGTTGTCCTACGTACTGATGTGTTTCGTACTAAATGATTGTGTTTAGGCACAGATTACTAAATAGTTACTTAGGTACCCATACCTCAGATTACTAAATAGTTACTCAGGTACCCATACCTCAGATTACTAAATAGTTACTTAGGTACCCATACCTCAGATTACTAAATAGTTACTTAGGTAGGTACCCATACCTCAGATTACTAAATAGTTACTTAGGTACCCATACCTCAGATTACTAAATAGTTACTTAGGTACCCATACCTCAGATTACTAAATAGTTGCCCATACGACCAAGGAGTGGAATTCCCTGCCGGAGCGTCTGCGTTCCCCGATTCGTATAATTTAAGAATCTTCAAGACGAGAGTGAATAGGCACTATTTGAGCTAACGTGTTACATCCTCGGCTGCATCGACACTTACCATCAGGTGAGGTGCAGCCAAACGCACTCAAATTTTTAATTAAAAAAAACCCTCGGTGCGCAAATCCTCGTCGCACTTGACCGTTTTTTTATTAACGGTTAAAATAACAAAGACAGTGATAAATAAAAAAAAATATTGACACACAAAAATCCTTCCGCTCTATTGAAGGAAAGCCCATCACATTGTATACAGACTGTGTTGTTCATTCAACAGATTGCGGTGTCCACTTTCAGGCGTTTTGTCGGTTACAGCAATTTATCAACGTTAACTGACATCAATAAGTTTTTCGTAAATTTTGTATGAGCTTATATGGGTATGATAATTTGTTTCCGGTCCTACGTGGCGCGTGCGCAAGCCACGACTTCGACACAGAGTAGACAGACTGTTACATTCAGTGTTAGCACGATTTGCATTTGAAATATTTCGTTTCGCTCGCGCCTCGCGCGCGACGCACAATGCCTTCGGAAGACGGAAAGTTTTAATAAAAGCATAAAATATAGTTTGTTAGCTTGTCATATAAAATTGTTGGCGCGTTTTTAAAGGCTCGTGCTAGATCTCTTTATGTCGGTGAACGGTTATTGTGGATCGCTTCGTGCGCACGTGTCACATTACCCACATGGAGGATGGGTTGGATTGCCCATTAACATATAATTTTTTACTCATATAATGGGGAGGTTCTGTGTTCGACTATTATGTATTTTTTTTATGTTTGTTGAACTATTTTTCTGAAAATTGTGGACAGATTTTGAAATTTTTTTTTTTGTTTGAGTAGTTATATTCTCGAGGTGGATCCATGTAAACTTTATCAAAATCAGTTACCTAGTTGTTTGAAAAATTCTCAAAAACTAAAAAATATGTAGAAAAATTGTATTTAGTTCGGTTTTTAGGGTTCCGTACCCAAAGGGTAAAAACGGGAAGGAAAACGAAACATTTGAGAAAAATATGTTCTTCAATTAAAAAAAAGATGCATTATAAAAGGAAATGCTGAGTGAAAACAAAACAAAAATACCCTTACAAAATTTTATATTTTTATTGTATTCAAAATTAAGATCTATGTTGGTACATAAAAACTATTTTAGTGCCAAATTCATGCAATCCTTACTAATATTATAAATGTAAAAATGTGTTTGTTTGGTTGTTACCTTTTTACGCTTCGTCACCATGACCAATCTTATTGAAATTTGGTATGCAGGTAGCCTGTGTCACGAGAAAGGACATAGGCTACTTTTTATCCCGTGAAAATAGCATAGTCCGATGCAGTTCCTGAGGGCATGGAAAAAAATACTCTTTTTTTGGTAAATTTATTTAACATCGCAACGGAACAATGGATTATTGTGATTTTTTGCACAGTGATGGTTGAGGGGGTGAGAAATTACACAATTTACAAATAAGCATATTCTGTCATAGTTCCCGAGGGATCTGGAGAAACTCATGTCCACGCTCGCACCACTCACCCTCAATGATAGTCATAAAAACGATGTTTATTAAGGCTGTGATTCTCTGTGACAGACGGAGACGACGATCTTCTGTGGGTTCCTCGTAGAAACCACGCAACCCTAAAAAAGGCTTAACAAGTGGGGAGTTAATTAGACATTTCACGAGTGCATTTCCCATATGGCGTAAACTGACGATGGCGGGATGGTGAGATGGTACGTTTTTATTTTATTGAATAATTGCCGCGAGGTGTTTCGGACGGAACGGACTGGTTTGCCAAGGCCAGGCGACGAACTTGCCGGCACCGCCGTTTGCGCCTGCGCCGACCCGCGAAGTATTCGCGACTCTCATAATCGCCATTAGGGATGAGATGTTTAGCACCAACAATATTAGGAAGACAAACTGTTTATAAATCTACTTTTTTGCAGAGATTTGTTACCATAGATGGGTTATGTACTAACAAATAAAATTTTAAAATCAAATCCATTTACACACTCAAAATTATTGGTAGTTCGCTACCGTTGCATCGAATGCTACTAAGAAAAGCTATGCTACTAAGAAAGGGGAAAAATAAAAAAAATAAAAAAAAAGGATGCCAATCGGCATCATTTTATTTACTTCACTTTTAGGACGCATATAACCTCTCTACCCCCCCTCCCCCCCCCCCCCCACTTATATATAGCATATCTCTGCTTTTTTGTCGGTTATTCCATTTTCGCATTTCCCAGCGACGCTTGCAATCTTATTACTTTAAGTAAGTAATTCTTCTATAATATACTTACTAAGTTTAAAGATACTGAAACGTAGTGTAGGCAGGCCTCCCACTCGGTGGACCGATGACCTGGTGAAGGTCGCGGGAAGCAGCTGGATGCGGGCAGCGCAGAACCGGTCGTCGTGTAATCCTTGGGGGGAGGCCTATGTCCAGCAGTGGACATCCTTCGGATGATGATGATACTTACTAGCTTTTGCCCGCGGCTTCGCCCGCTGGACATCGTTTTTATGACAGTCTTTGAGGGTGAGTATTGCGCGGCGGCTCGCAAGCGTGGACATGGGTTTTATCCAGATCCTCCAGGAACTGTATCGGGCTATTCTGATAAGCAGTCTCTGTCACTTCCACACCCCATCAACCAATTCTTTACAAGAAATCACTAGTGTCCGTTGCGACGACGCCGACGTGTGCGAACGTGGAAATGAGCTTTCCCCAGATCCCTCGGAAACTATGTCAGGATATGCTAATTAGTAAATTATGTAATTTCCCACCTTCTCAATCATCTCTGTTCAAAAAATCACAACAATTCACTGTTCCGTTGCGATGTTAAAGTAATTAACCAAAAAAAGAGTATTTTTCAGTTCCCTCAGGAACTGCATCGGACACAGGCTACCTGCATACCAAGATTGGCTGGGTGTTGAGGCGTGAAAAGGTAACAAACAAACAAACACATTTTCACATTTATTATTTGTAAGGATAGTTAGGATACCTGTGTACAGGAGAGAAAGTTAAGATAGGTCAGTAACGGCAGCTTGTAGATCCGCTAATGCCACGCTAAAAATACGACCCTCTGGTGTGAAGCGAGTGGGCTAACCACGAAACGCCACGGAAGCGGTTGTTGTGTAAATTGACAATTTTCTTGTTGACTGTACGTTTTTTTTTCTTCAAAATCTGTGAATATCGATTGTCTTCACTTCAAAAGCTAGTAACGGTCTCTTAGGGCTTTAGATAGGTCAAATGACAATATGCAATTCAAATTATTGAAAGACTGTGTAAAGCTATCACCATGGAAAAAATATATAATATACTTTAAGTAATAAAAATCTATTTAATTGAATACAATTTTAAAAATATTACCACTTTTGATGTAAAAAAATATACAGTAGACCCTGTTTTTGGCATTAATTGCAAAATTCCTCGAAAACGAATAGTTAATATTAAATGAAACCAACACATGAAAATCGGTGATTTTAAGACCTTTCAACTTTAATTGAACAATTTTTTTTAAAACTTATTTGAAAGTGATGAAAAGTAACAAAAACATGTTAAAAATCGAGAAATGACCGTTCGGTTTCAACTTAACAGCCGCGTTGAAGCCCGCATTGATTTGAACTTAAAATGAATAGACTTACGTTCGATATTATTGAAACACGTATCAACCTGCTCGGATTGAGTGATCCTAGCGCCTTAAGAGCATTTTTGCGTAGCAGCAAGGGATCTAGTAGCTGCCGTTACTGACCTATCTCAATTTTCCACCATGATAACATAGAGAGTGGTTTCTCGGAAACGGCTCTAACGATGAAATTTTGTATATATTTAGGTAATGTTTACATTCAAGTCTTATAGGTGTCATTCCTAAAAAACATTTAAAAAATAAAAAATATTAAAAAAAATACTAGGATATTTAGGTATCAGCTGATAGCGAAATTCGTATGAGAAGTCCAAAAAATATTTTTGGAATTCTTCATAGATTCCTTCTGAAGCCTTTTTTTCAGGTTTTGCAAAAGCGTTTATTTTACTAACTTGAAAATGAACTAAAATATTTTAAGCAATAAGTAAATAACTTAAATTTAAGAGTTTAATAAAAACACGACTGCAAAAAAACATTACCTCTCTTTTTTGGGAAGGCAGGTAAAGTAGGACGAATTTAACAATTACCTCTCAATCTTAAGTCCATCAAGCCGTTTAGAAGATATCGTGGAATTAGAAATATACTGAGGCGTATAGAATCAAAGGCAGCTAAATCCAATCCTACAAATTTTCAGATTAAGATACAAGATTCTCACAAGCGAGGATATAGATGACTTTGATATTAAGCTGAGTTTTTGAACGTATTCTGTGAAGGATGTAGCTGCCTTAGATACTGAATGATGGGTGAAACTGTTTACTATTTGAATGACGTGACGCTTAGGCCGCCATTCTCAAGTGAAATAAGGCACTATACGGATTTAGCTGCCTTTGATTCTATACATACTTACACTATACCTGAAAACAATAAACTCTTGCTTTTGTGGCCTATAATAGTTGGTGTATAATAACGAAGTGAGATCACTTAAGGCGAGGCACTGATTGGAAAAGTTGTCTCTGTCTTTTTCTTTACGTGTAAAGAGTAAAGAAAATAACCACACTATTGCACTTTTTTAATGTTTTTTTTGTTTTAATTAAAAACTACAACCAATTTTTAAAAATCTTACTGGCATCAGAGATTTGTTACCATAGATGGGTTATGCACTAACAAACAACATTTGAAAATCGAAGCCATTCACACACACAACATTACAAGCAGTTCGCTTCCGTTGAACCGATGCTACTAAGAAAAGAGATGCCAATTGGCATCTTTTTTTTGCTTCACTTTTTTATGCACGTATCCTATCTACCTCCCCTTATATATATCATATCTCTGACTGGCATATCAAAGTGTGTGTTATGATGACTAATCTAATAAGAAAATTTAGAGGTACAAAATCGATCTGGTTTGCTTGTAGAATGCAAATCTCTGTTTGAAAAGCGGTTTCTTAGATATATTTTTTTCTGTTATAAAAGTTTACGAATCGTGTTGCTGCAACTGACAAAATGAAGTCATTGAAATGCACAATTGGGTCACAAAATATCACCTTTATATGTTTTCTAACTGCTGAGAAAAATCGAGATCCCTGTGACCAAAGTTTCCAATGCGTCGCTTTAAGTACAGGCAAATCAGCGAGATAGTTTTTGCACGCCATAGTACCTAACTTGCATGTTAGTTGTCATTTTATCTATGGCCCCTGCCCCGCAATCATCGCATCTGACCCCCTATCGCATATTTGAATCCCAAACCGGAGATTTACACTCAGCCACTGCCACAGCCAGAAATATTGCCCTTAATACTTCTGTGGCAACGACGACGCAAGCGAGTGTTCATCATTCAGCCGATTCCTTTGACTTCCGCACGAAAGCCGACAATCGTGGCAAGGGCAGCGGCAGCGGCATGAGCAGTGGCAGCGCTAGTGAACTATTTATCGCGCTGCCCACTTCCCTGCCCTACAGGGCCGGGTGTAAATGCGCCTTCACACTATAATATTATAAAGGCGAAAGTTTGTGAGCGTGTATGTTTGTTACTTCTTCACGCAAAATCTACTATACGGATCTGACTGAAATTTGGTAGGTAGACAGATTAGGACCTGGATTAACACAAAGGCTACTTTTTTTTACGCTCGCGAGCCGCTTGCCGCGGGAAACAGCTAGGAACTTAATAAAAACCCTTGTCTCGCTGATTTCACCTACCTACCTCCCAAATCAAAGTTATTGTAGAACCTATAAACCACAGAAGAGCGAAGGGCATGAACTACACACCTACCTTCACAGTTTCAGTCTATCGTTTGACAAATTAAAAACAAACACGATAGTACATCATAATCCGTTGTTATATTGAAGCTATATTGCTTCCTTATCTGCGCTGATACGATAAAATGTAGGTAAGTACGTATAAGCAAAATTTACAATGAACTGTGATCTGTCTTAACTCTTTCTTATCTAATGTAATGACTTTTAATTGGTAATTTTACAAAAAATCTCTAATATCACAGTTTATTGAAAATATTTTTCGAAGGCAAGTCGTAGGGTTGTCACGCAGATTCTTTTTCTGAGCTTTCCGAAGTTAAGGCTTTAAGATGCCTCAATCTGAGCAGGTTGATACGTGTTAAAATAATATCGAACAAGTCTATTCATTTTTAGTTCAAATCAATGCGGGCTTCAACGCGGGTGTTACGTTGGAACCGAACGCCCATTTCTCGATTTTTACATGTTTTTAATACTTTACTATATATTCAAATAAGTTTTAAAACAAATGTGTTCAATTAAAATGAAAGGTCTTAAAGTAACCTATTATTGTGTGTTGGTTTCATTCAACTGTAATTATTTATTTATTTAGTTAAAGTGGTAATAATTATTACTTTAAGTATATTATATATTTTTTCCAGTGATAGCTTTACACCGTCTTTCAATAATTTAATTTGAATATTGTCATTTGACCCATCTTAAGGCCTTAAGTCCAGTCTCTTTGTATCAAGCTGCTCTTTCGTGGAGTCTCTTGTCCGCACGTAGCTGTCATTATTGTGGCAAATGGCCAGTTAGTAGACTCGTTCTGTCGGTACCACTTCAGATATTAACTAAAGCTTTTTATCTTCCATTAATTAGCTATCGATAACAGCCCAAAATGTTATCGACAATGTTTGCGGGTAAATAATCGATATCCACTCAATCGATAATCGGTCATTGCATTGCTGTACAACACTAGAGTGTGTTAGGTAATTTGTTATTTTTTGTTTTGGTGATTTAAGGCGAGGTATTGATTGGAACAGTTGTCTTTGTCTTTTTCTTTACGTGTAAAGGGTAAAGAAAATAACCACACTTTTTCAATTTTTCAATGGTTTTTCATTTCGATAAAACTACAATGAAAGTATGAAAAATTACAATAACAAATATAGTTGTATATTTTTTTAAATTTATACTCCAAAATATTAGTCATAACTATGTAGACCTATCTTTGGGATTTTTTTTTCTATCGGGCCAAAACTGCTCAATCGTGTTTCTAATAGCTTTTAACTTTAAGGAACATCATCAACAATAAGGGTATTATTTTTCAACCTTGGGTTTTCTGTCCTTTAGAAGTAGGTACCTAATTGACGTCAAAAATAACGAAAATCTGTAATATTACCGCCTTAACCGATTTGGACCAATTTTTCATAGGTTGTCAGTCACAACAAAAGTTAGGTAAAACCTTGGGTTTTCTATCGTTTAAGAGTAAATTGACATCAAAAATAACGAATATCTGTTATATTACTGCCTTAAACGGTTCTTCTGAACAACCGGAAACAATTAAAGTTCGCTTTAGCTTGTGAAACTGAACAACTTTCCACCAAGTTGTATAAAGTAGCAAAAAAAATTGGGTAATGTAAATAAATTGGTCTAAAATTGATACTGTACCTTGTATAAAAAAATCTATATTTTTTTTGCGATTTGGGTGTAGGTTTAACCGCCCCCGTGGCCTAATAGTTTAGTCCATTAGCTTCAGATCAGGAGGTCGCGGGTTCGATTCTAGGTGGAGTCTAACTTTGGTGGAAAGGCATTTTCTACGCCCGCATGGCCTAGCTGCGACCATCTTATCTAAGTTTTACCGCAACGCATCAATGTTAACAGCATTGATGTGTTCCGGCTTGAAAATATGATAGCCCGTCCCTTTCTTTATTATATATTAGGTTTCTCTTTCTCGTTAAATATACAGAAACAATACTCGTCCACCCGTTGTATACCTGCGTATATACACATAGACTTCAATTAGTCAATGATATATTTTTATGATTATTTTCATAAATATTCATAATTAATTATTAATAATTTTATTAACATTCATAATTTATTGGTAAGAGTCATAAATATTCATAGATAAAACACCTACCGCTGGTTTGTTATGTTAAGCAAGACGCTACTTGTGACGATTTTTTTATCCACAATTGGTAAGGCCTTGATAGCATCATCTCACCTGATGATAAGTGATGATGATGCCTAAGATGAAAGCGGGATTTCCAAGATTCCCCATCGGAATGGGGAACTTGTTATCCTATCTTCAAGCCGTAACATATCAACACTATTACATTGACGTTTGGCGGCAAGACTTATATGCAGGGTGTAACAAAATTCGTTTAGGTCCCGTTAACTATAGGGCTTCTACTCATCATACTGAACAACTTTTGTTGACTTTAATGAAATCGTAAAAAAAAAATTTACTCTTCATACAAATTTATCAGCTTATCGACCAATTTTGTGCATTTTAGCACAGAATTTTATTATGGAGGGTCCACATTTCTTTTGAGAATTGACTATGGGTTCCTTGGGGAAAGTTGTTCAGTATGATGAGTAGAATCCCCAGTTAACGGGTCCTACACCATTTTTTTTCACCCTGTATAAAATGGTGGTAGCTAGCCAGGCGGGCTTAGAAAATGCCCTTCCACCAACCAAACCAAATCTTACATAGAAAGTTAGACTCAGCCGGGAATCTAACCGGCGACCTCCTGGTGTGGTGTGAAGCTAATGTTCTAACTATTACGCCACGGAGGCGGTTAAAAACCCAATAAAAATAAAAACCGGCCAAGTGCGACGCGGGTTCGCACAAAAAGGGTTCCGCACCAAAACTTTATCTTCCAACTGAACAAGACCTCTCAGTACATACTTTTCTATAGTTAAATAAGGGTCTACTTATTTTGGACTTAGAAATTTCATTTTTCCTGTGGAAACGGAAGAACTTTAGATTTTCTCATAGATTTTCCTGTAATCTATCAATTTAAAATCATATACTGTGATTTTTTCAAGATTTTAGGCCCAGTAGTTTCGGAGATAAGGGAGGGGGGGGGGGATGGTAAATTTTCGCCTATTTTCTTAAATAACTTCAAAACTATTTATCTTACAATTTTAAAAAAAACATATTTGAAATTCTTAGAACAAGCCCTTTTGATTTGATATGTCACACAATATATTATGAACAACTTTTTTTTAAAATCTTATTTACCCACCAGAAGTGGCCCCCATGTTTGAAATTCATTTATTTACGTTACACGTCCGTCTTCGGGTCACCGACTTACATATATGTACCAAATTTCAACTCAATTAGCCTAGTAGTTTCCGAGCAAATTGACTGTGACAGACGGACAAACAGACACACGGGTGATCCTATAATGGTTCCGTTTTTACCTTTTGAGGTACCGAACCATTAAAAAACACATACTCGTACAAATTAAAGGAATTGATTGTAAAACAAAAACGTAATGGAAGATTTAGTTCATACGTATTTACTGCATTCAAAAGATTTTTCGTAGCATAAACGTCTGCCTCGTCAAGCAAACGCCTTGTGCCCTGTTCTGCGCAAACGCCTATCTCAAGAATAGTGCGTGAATCATTTCATTATGCGTGCAAAGTGTCACTTTAATTAAGTTTTGTGTTTGCTGCAATTGTGCTGGCTGTGGCGGACATCTGTGGGGCCCAATGGTTCAATGGACGCGTATTGTTGGCTCAGAATAACCTATGATGCAGCACATTTCAGTTGACTCTTGAGCCTTTGAGTGCGGGAACAAATAAGGTACAATATCAAACAGATCAGTATATTATGCCGGCCAATTATAATTATAAATCATTTAGAGGTATTATAATTACAAGACGAAACTTTGTTTGTAGGGTTCGGTATATCCGATGATAAGTTGAACCCTTACAAGATTACTTATGTGTTTGTCTGTCCGTCCGTCCACCCGTCCAGCTGTCACATGCGATTTTCTCGGAATCTACTGGACAAATCACGGACTTAATAGAGTAAATGAATTACTTTCGATTTTTGGCGTTAGTAATTATGAGGGACAAACTGTCTAGTTAAAAAAAATACATATCAAGTAAATTTGCTCGTTGTAACAAATACATTTTTTTTATATAATTGTAAAATGCATATGAATGAAAATGTACGAAAATGAAGCATTCTCCACTCCTTATCTCCGACACTACTGAGTCTTCATTTTTTTTTAAAGTGCAGGAAAAGCTTAACGAATATGGAATAAAACAGAATGGTACGGAACCCTATCCACGCGAATTCGACTCGCACTTGACCGGATTTTTTTTTCTATTTAGTAATCAGTAATAAAGCTATTGTTTAGTACTTGTTCTTGTATTACGAGATTATATTATTGAATAGTCTAGCATCTAGGTTATGTAGATACCTACTTATTTGTTATTTGAATAATTTACAACACATTTAATCTTAATTATTGTGTCACAGAAAATTCTCATAAATAGATTGGGTATAGCCAATTTTTATAGTTAGATAATTAAAATTGGTGGCAATTAAACAGGATAAGACCTACGTAATTATTACTTTTAGAAGATTAAGTGTTTGCCGCGGCGTTTTTATACAATGTTATTATGTTTTATCTGACTTTATGATTTAATTACATGTTAAAATCAGGCCTTGTTATTTTGTGTCGGTAATATGTAACGTGTTTTAAATATACATTATATCATATATAGCATAAATGTATTTTATGAAGACGTACGTTTCGGAATCATTAACACGCTTATATTAACTTCACCTGTATGAATGTCGACTCCTTTGCATTTGATTTTGACCCACTTTAAACGGACAGATTTAATTAATCTTTGTGCTTTTATCAAGTATCAGTGACAATATAATAGTTTCATAAGTTTATCTCATAATCCTGAACTAAAAATTTTAAAATAAATATAGTTAAAAACGCCTGCGAAGAAACTCGACGGTTGTGTGTGAAGTCGACCAACCCGCACTAGGCCCGCGTGGTCGACTAAGGCCCGATCGCCCTAATTCAGGATAGGCTCGAGCCCCTCGGTGGGGACGTTTATGAGCTGACATGATGATGATGATGATAGTTAAAAAAAACTAAAACACACTTTTTTAAAGCACATCAAACTAAAAAGTGAAAAATATTCTTAATATAAGCTGAAAACAATAATGATCGAAAAATACTATTATTATTGTGAAAAAAGCGTGGGGCACTTTGTGCCATATTTTTCCTACATCGAAAAAACCCACGCTTTCTTCACAATAATACTTTTTGGATGCGTCGATTGATTTATTTCTCGAAGCTGGACTTTTTGTCCCAGGTACACATATTCGTGAACAACTTCGAATATAGAGTCTCCAACCTTTAGAGGAGTGGGTGCGTCACGGACATTTAACATTATTTTCGTCTTGTCCATGTTCATTTTAAGACCCACTTGTTGAGAGACTCTACTGAAACCATCGAGCATTGTGCCTAGGTCTTCCATAGTCTCAACCATGACCACGATATTGTCAACGAATCGAAGGTGGGTGATGTAGGTTCTCGCCGTTGATACTGATGCCGTGGCCAACCCTGTCCATAAGCCTAAAACATCTTCCAGGGCGGCGCGGGAGGTGAACAGTTTCGGAGATATAACGACTCCCTGTCTCACCCCCTCGCTGCTGCCGTTTAGGTTTCGAATTCTGGTCTTGGAGGCGAATCGACATGGTGGCGTTTTCATACAAACATTTCAATTCCTCGATGTATCGATAGTGAATTCGGCACCGCTGGAGAGACGGTAGCACAGCCCAGGTTTCGACCGAATCAAAGGCTTTCTCATGGTCGACAAACGCCAAGCATAGTGTCAGATTGTATTCTTTGGTCTTCTGTATAATCTGCCTTAGTGTAAATGGTACTAAAGTCTTTTCGGAAGCGGGCTTGTTCGAGAGGCTGGTTGGAAGTCGTTGAGCCTGCGTGTGAGACGATTCGTATAATACTAATAAAAAAAATAAAAATTAGGGGTATTGTCATATTATGTAGAACGGTGTTTTTAGGGCTATTTGTTTTTTTCTGAAGCCTAAATCTTGTGTGATTTATAGTAACTACAAACCACAATTAATAAAATCCGGCCAAGTGTGAGTCGTACTTGCGCTACGGAGCCCAAACATTTTTTTGTTCTCATTATTGTCTTTTGATTGAAATGAATAGGTATCCGTGGAAATCCTTGGGGGAGGCCTTTGTCCATCAGTGGAAATGTTTCGGCTGATATGATGATGATGAATAGGTATCGTTGTGGTTCTACGGAACCCTCGGTGCACAAGTCCGATTTGCTGTTTTTTTTTCGTTGGCATCATCATCACATCAGCTCATATATACGTCCCCACCGAGAGGCTCGAGCCTACCCTGAGTTACAGCGATTATTATTATTATGACAGCTCATATACGTCCCCACCGAGGGGCTCGAGCCTACCCTGAATCAGGGCGATTAGGCCTTAGTCGACCACGCGGGCCCAGTGCGGGTTGGTCGACTTCACACACAACCTTCGAGTTTCTTCGCAGGCGTGTGCAGGTTTCCTCACGATGTTTTCCTTCACCGTTAAAGCAATCGGTAAATATATGTACGTAAGTTTTTGAAAAACTCATTGGTACATTGGCCGTCCAGATTTGAACTCGGTACCTCTGGTTAGATGGACCGAGTCGTTACCGGTTGAGCCACCGAGTCTTTTACACATAATTACGTTAAGCTTTTCTGAGTTAGGTACAGCGTCAACAGCTGAAGATAAAAACATGAAATTCCGAAAAATGAGTAGTGGAAGATAAAGAAAAGATTTCTCGAAAATTTCGAGTAGCCAAAGGGAGTAAAATAGGGTGTATAATTTTGTATGGACAATAATTTTTGTATGGACAATAATTTTTGTATGGAATTTTGTATAGTATTAACTGTCTATATCCCAAACACCCAAAATTAGTCCTACAATAAATCACATGCTCGCTTTGCTAGCGGCTTCGGTCGCGTGAGCATAGTTTCTACGACTATCTTCGAGGGTGCGCAGAAAAGTGGCCTATATGTTAATCCAGGTTCTAATCTGTCTACCTATCAAATTTCATCCAGATCTGTTTATCTGTTGTGGCGTGAAAGAGTAACAAACATCCATACATACAAACTTGCGCGTTTATAATATTAAGTAAGGACTTCGCTTTAAATATTAATATGTATATATTATCTAATTTTTGCACACGTCCTCCGCTGTCTTTTGAACGGAGCTGCATTGAATTTTACCTCCGAAAATACCCTCCCGGCCTCTCCCATTGTTTAGGGTTGCCAAGCGCAATAAAATTATAAAAATGGCTGAAACAATAGCGCCCCCGGGCGGTAGCGAAAGATGCTCGATAATTATTTTAGAAATTCACCGCCTCCGCTGCTGTCTGGAGCAGGTGGATGACTTCCTCCAAAGTAAAGTAATCGCTGTTAATTTTACTTTTAATAAAATATGATATTTTAAAAAGATATACCTTCTGCAGAGGTTAATCACCTCATGGCGTAAATTCAACTTGAACTACAGTGTAAACTCTGTAAAACGTCACTCGATATAACGATTTACTCTTTGAAACGTCAAATTTTCTGGCACCAGTTGGTTTACTTTAACGCTCATTTCTCTCTGTAAAACGAAAACTCTCAATAACGTCACAAAATGCCCCGTCCCTTGAGTGTCGCTATATATAGTTTAAACTGTATTTTAAAAAGATATACTTTCTGCAGAGATTAATCACCTCATGGCGTAAATTCAACTTGAACTATTTAATTTGTTACCCTATAGGCTCGACTGATTGAGCCGTGCGGATTTTTTTTCGCAGTCGCATCTATGTAGTTGTATATAGATTAAAACATTTGTCGATGGCTCAACTTCTAATTATAGGAACTCATTGTACGCCCTAATTCAGGCTCGAGCCCCTCGGTGGGGACATATATATGAACTGAAATGATGATAATGTTTTGAGATGTCGAAAACGGCTCTAACGATTTCATTGAAATTTGAGTTTTTGAGGGCGAAATATCGATTTTGAAAAGGCGTTTTTTCGAGTTTTTTTTACTGACATCCCTTTTAATAATAAGATTGGTAATTTCACTACACCAGATTATAAGCGATAGACCAGTGGTCAAAGCGTTGGACTTCCTCCTCGTAGATCATAGTTTCGATTCCCGCTCTGGTAATATTTTTTTTGCATAGTTTTGGTATAATCCTTACTTATATTATAAATGTGAAAATGTGTTTGTTTGTTTGTTACCTTTTCACGCTTCTACACCTCAAATAATCTTGATAAAATTTTGCATGCAGGTAGCCTGTGTCACGGGAAAGGACATAGGCTACTTTTTATCCCGTGAAAATAGCATAATCAGATGCAGTTCCTGAGGGAACTAAAAAATACTCTTGTTTTGGTTAATTTCTTTTAAATCGCAACGGAACAATGGATTGTAATGATTTTTTGCACAGAGATGGTTGAGTAGGTGAGAAACGACATAATTTACTCATCACCCTTAAAGATAGTCATAAAAACGATGTCCACGCGGGCAAAGCCGCGGGAAAGAGCTAGTAAATTAATAAAGTAAAAACACGCTAAACACGTTAAAAAACGACTTCCATCGCAACAACTTGCATATTACATATTTGCATTATTATTTTTGGTTTTTGTTAGTTTTCTAATAAAGTACCACACCGATTTTGATAAAATTTATATGGGGCCACACGGAAAGCACTAGCTTTCAAATAAAAAAAGAATCATAAAAATCGGTTCACCCAGTCAAAAGTTCTGAGGTAACACACATAAAAAAAACATATACAGTCGAATTGAGAACCTCCTCCTTTTTGGAAGTCGGTTGAAAAAAGTCTCGGTCGCCCAGGTAGGTACTTGTTTGTTACATCCCTATTACCTACACCAGCTCTAGAACTTAATAACCGGCATAACACCAGAACGGCATCGGTTAAGCGTGTTTTAATAACATTTTCGGTGACGGAGTTCCGTAATTACAGTTTATGTCATCAACACTAGCAAACACAATTAAGTTTTTTTTTTAATGCGCGACAATCACGATTTGATTGCGGCTATAAAAACATGGACATGTCTGTTGTCATATTTGCTGAACGACTATTAAATGTCGGTTTAAGCTGTTCACCAATTAATCCTTCAATGAAAACGGTCATATCCGTACAGTCCACTCCAGCAATTGGATTCAGTTGCTTGTCGAGCTTAAGTTACCTACCTATAGGGGTACCTTCAGCAAGGGTAACTTAATTATAGACCTAGTCCGTATCTCAGTAAGTTCTGGCGTTAAGGCCCTAACTAGTATCTCATCTGTGCCTAAGAGCACTCAATCCGAGCAGGTTGAAACGTGTTTAAATAATATCGAACGTAAGTCTATTCATTTTAAGTTCAAATCAATGCGGGCTTCAACGCGGCTGTTACGTTGAAACCGTAGGCCCAATTCTCGATTTTTACATATTTTTATTACTTTTCATCACTTTCAAATAAGTTTAAAAAATGTGTTCAATTACAATGATAGGTCTTAACGTCACCGATTTTTGTGTGTTGATTTCATTCAACATTAACTATTTGTTTTCGAGAAATTTTGCAATGAATGCCAAAAACAGGGTCTACAACTCTACAGTATATTTTTTTACATCAAAATTGGTAATATTTAAAAAAAAAATGTATTCAATTAAATCGATTTTTTATAACTTTTAGTATCGAATCACTCATCACACTATAATATTATAAAGGCGAAAGTATGTGAGTGTGTATGTTAGTTATTCTTCACGCAAAAACTACTGAACGGATCTGGCTGAAATTTGGTAGGTAGACAGATTAGGATCTGGATTAACACATAGGCTACTTTTTTTCACGCTCGCGAGCCGCTCGAAAAGTCATAGAAACGCTGTCCACGCTGGTGAAGCCGCGGGAAACAGCTAGTATTATATATTTTTTCCATGGTGAAGCTTTACACAGTCCTTAAATAATTTGAATTTAATATTGTCATTTGACCCATCTTAGGGCCTTAAGGAGCGGTGCGGAGGGTTGACATTTGACGTAACGTAACGTAGTAAATAGTCTTTATTCTTTGACGTAACAGCACTGGTTTGCGGGCGCCGCACTGAAGTATCGCGTCAATCACGTGACGTCAGCACCCCTCCCCCCTCACTCCCGCACCGCCCCACTACCGTTAAAAAAGCGTTAGACCTGGTAGCAAGTAGTATGTGAGTTCTTTTTCAACCGACTTCCAAAAAGGAGGAGGTTCTCAATTCGACTGTACGTTTTTTTATGTGTGTTACCTCTGGGTAAACCGATTTTTATGATTCTTTTTTTTTTTTTTTTTTTTCTTTCCCGTGTGGTCCCATATAAATTTTATCAAAATCGGTGTAATACTTTATTACAAAATTTACAAAAACCAAATATAATAATGCGAAAATGTACTAAGTTGTTGCGATGGCAGTCGGTTTTTTAACGTGTTTAGCGTTTTTATTCGTATAATTATTTGAAGAAGAAATAGTGCTTTCGTGATTATGGTCAGATGTTCTGTTTCTAAGATGTAGCTCGTCAAAGTCGTTGAAAACTTGTCCCTGGTGTCTCTAAACTACTAAACCTAGGAAATCGATTAAAAGCAGGCTTCCAGCGCGGCACTGGCGAACAACCTGATATTTAATGTTATGCAATCAGCTTTACAGTTGAATTTTGCGTGAGTGTCTTAACGCGACTTACGTCCTTTCCTTCGGGCGTAAATACACATTTTCGTTTATTGCGAGCTTAGTAAACATTATAGTTAAATTTTGGTTTAGCCGTTTTATCAATACCTTTATGCTCTTACTGTTAGTATTTATTTCATCTGCGTAACTTATGTAATGTAGGAGAAAAATCTAATATAATCTCTCAAAATATAGTTTTACAAAATAACAAGTATCGAGCGAAAACTTATAAATCAGGTTTTTGTTTTGGCCATACCAAAAAAAAAGGTTCAAAGAATCAGATGTGTCGTTTTCACGTTCAGCAAGCTTGCGGCTGACTCAACATATTCTAGCAAAAAGACACTTTTTTTGGGAGCCTGCCCTTAAAGGTACTTGTCTTAAAAAATGTTTTCAAGTGATTTCTTCGGAACCATGCTCTATGCGAGATTGACCGACTTTTTTTAAGGTTTTTAATATATTATAAAAAGATATTATTTGACTGAAGTGGCAATGGGCGGGGCACATTTCTCGTAGAACAGATGGCCGTTGGGGCAGCAAAGTTCTCGAGTGGCGACCACGCACCGGAAAGCGTAGTGTAGGCAGGCCTCCCACTCGGTGGACCGATGACCTGGTGAAGGTCGCGGGAAGCCGCTGGATGCGGGCAGCGCAGAACCGGTCGTCGTGGAGATCCTTGGGGGAGGCCTATGTCCAGCAGTGGACTTCCTTCGGCTGATATGATGATGATGATGATGATTCCAATGAGCCCAAACACGATAAATCTTCTAAAAGTTGAAGAGGAGTTGGGTTACCTGCAGATTCCAGGTAATGCTGCAGTATCAGGTCAAGGTTAGCGTGTTTCTGCAATATTACTGGAGTTACAGGATATCAAATTTCGAATCGATCAGATCTGTTGAAGTTGCTCACATCCTCAACTAGACAAGAGCTTATAATAAATACAGAACTGATTCTTAAATCACAGCTGAACACAAAAAAAAACTAAATCAAAATTGGTTCATCCGTTTGGGAGATACGATGCGACATTAACACACAGATACACAAGTTAATCTTATGAGACGCCTCTTTGCGCCGGGGATCAAAAACACCGATATCCAGCGGCAAGAATAGCAACTATTACCTAGTTCAGTTTTAGATACAGAGGCCAGCACATCAAGCTATAAACTTTGGACTTAGTACCATTCTAATGCCGTTTGCGTATGGATCAGAATCACACTTCGAGTGTCTAGCTTGATGTGCTGGGCTCTGTACAAAATCGTATTTTGCAAGATAGTAGGCAGTGCCCCCAAAACTTGACTTGAGATACTGGTTCAAATTAGGCACGCACTTTTAAACTCGAATGTACCAAAATACAAATATACAATAGGTACTATTATTAAGTCCTAATCCAGTGTCCTTTAAATAGGGATTACGACAGCATCAGAAATAAATTATGTACTCTAGATCACTAAATTCACTTAAACTTCGGAAAATCAAGTCTTCTATTTTTAATTCACCAAAATCATAAAATGAGTACATAAATGACGCTGCAAAACTATGAAGTCACGCTTAGGTATTTCAAACATTTTTAGATCAAAATGTCGTTTTTGTCAGATGATAAAAAGTAACTCGGATGACTGGCATTCGTCATCCCTATGTAGTAATGTAACCAAAATCGACATATCCACAATATCTCCATTTCCGACGTATTTGTTCACTAATGATCACTACAATTATTTTGTTTTCGGTCACATTCGGGTGTTGTGTAATTGGTGACGAAAAAAAGTATAATTTGATCTCTCACGGAAAACGCAGCTCAAGTGATGGTATCGTCAACTCTCAACATTAATTGCGTATGACCTCGCTCATTGTGGCTAGTGACGATCTTTAATTAAAATAACATTAAGGAATTCCAGAAAGTATATATCAAATAGCCAACTCCCATAAATTAGAGGACCTCACACTAGCACACTAACTATCGGTGTTAACAGAGAGTACTCCTTAACAAAATAAACAAATTTAAATCTTATTGGTTCCAATTTAAAACTGAAATTGGATACCTTCACACCGAAAAGTAAATCCTCTTAATTAATGTGAAACACGATCAAGAGATTAATTAGTGCTGTCCCCGTGACACTTTGTCGGCCATTAATCGAAAAACGAATTATTCCAAGTACAAATTGAATTTTAGAAACCTGTTGTTGTTCTTAAAATAAAGTTTCTCTCTGCACATTTTTAACCATCCGTTACTTGGGCCATTGGTATGTCCATTTGATAAAAAAGACGTATAACGTATTTGATCATATCAGCTCATATACGTCCCCACCGAGGGGCTCGAGCCTACCCTGAATTAGGGCGATCGGGCCTTAGTCGACCACGCGGGCCCAGTGCGGGTTGGTTGACTTCACACACAACCTTCGAGTTTTTTCGCAGGTGTGTGCAGGTTTCCTCACGATGTTTTCCTTCACCATTAAAGCAATCGGTGAGTATATTATGTACCTAAGTTTCGAAAAACTCATTGGTACATTGGCCGTCCGGATTCGAACTCGGCACCTCTGGTTAGGAGGACCGAGTCGTTACCGGTTGAGCCACTGACGTTTTTTTACTAAACATTTTTTATAACGTATTTAGACAACAGCAACTAACAATAATATCGATTATTATTTGACAGTAAGCGCAAACGGTTTGTCGCATTTACTATTCCCTAACTGACCGCGCTTTATAGGTAAATAAGGATAAGTATCGAAAACATTTATACATATTCATATTTTATCGACATATTTTATCGATACCTATTAAAGAGCAGCTACCACTCGCGTCGTGAGGTGAGAACGATGGCGCCCCCTGCTGCGCGCGTTCAGAGTGAGACGGGAACATACAGAACGGAATTCCAAATGAAGTTATGGCTTTACGTTATATATTTTTTAATCTTATTTTAAGCCTTATTTTTTGTGATCCCCGGTCAAGTGTTACTTGTTTATTATAGCAAGATTATAGCTCGTACGCTTAAACACCAGCATTATAAATGCCAATTCAAAACTAGAAGTGGTATCTAACGTGAAGTACCTATACTAAACTTTCTGAATAAGTATAATCGAGGGTAATTCAGGGTAGGCTCGAGCCCCTCGGTGGGGACGTATATGAGCTGACATGATGAAGTATAATCGAAGTATTTTTTTTCATTTTCTTTAAGGTAAGTGTTTTAATTACAGTGGCTGTCGACGTGTGAATCTCGAAACGGCAAACACGTTATACACCTCGCACCATTAGCCCGCGAGTAAGACAAATATCGACTTCCAGTGTTTGTGGTCCCCGTGTAAATATCGACAACTAAGTTTGCGTTACGCATCACTAGCGGTTGTTTGCCGAGGCGCGCAGGGCTCGCCAACATTTAGACAATACGATATTAAACCTCAGTGCTTTAATCTTACGAGTCATATCGAAGTGATATTAAAGAAGGCGGTTATGCCAGCGCTAGTGGAAATGCGAAAGGGTTGCGTTCCTGACACTCGACACTCATGTCGATAAATATCCTCGTTCACCTTGGTTGCCTGCACAAATATTGTCAAGTGGGTGTCCATCGGTTTTTTAACCGCCTCCGTAGCTCAGAGGCAAAGTTCACTGGCTTTACACAGGAGGTCACGGGTTCGATTCCCGGCGGGGTCAATTGTAAGACTCTGTTTGGTTGGTGGTAGGGCATTTTCTAAGCCCGCCTGGCTAGCTACCACCATCTTATCTAAGTCTTGCCGCCAAATATCAATGTTGATATCATTGGTGTGATCCGGCATGAAGATAAGATAGCCAGTTCCCCATTGCGTTGGGGATTCTTGGTAAGCCCGCTTCCATCTTCGGCAACATCGTCACTTACCACCAGGTGAGATGTTGTCAATGGTTTACCAATAGTGAATAAAAAAAAAGTGTCTGCGGCGATTTAACCGCTGCATAGTTATTACTTTCGAACTTGATAGGATCTATATGGGGTGATTTTTAATGAGTTCTTGATAGCAAAGGATATGAATTTCCTAAAGAAACTATATGTCAAATATGAAAAACAATTTTTAGTCCTTTATACATTTTTGCCGATTTAATAACTTTAGTATACCTAGTTAGTATGTATTGAGGCCCTAAAATTAATTTTCTGATTTGACATTATACTTTCTTTGGGAAAGTTGTTTGTAAACGAGTACATGCATAACTTTTATTATCAAGAAATAATTAAAAGTCACTTTTTTTAAGTTAATGTTAAGTAGTTCTATTATTAGGTAATCACATGTTTTAAACACATAAGTGTGCTTTTAATCAAGCTTAGATTGTAAGATGAACTTTTAACTTCAATTACTAGACTATTTACTATAGTCATTAAATTTACATAAATCCTACTAACATTATAAACGCGAAAGTTTGTAAGAATGTATGGATGTATGTTTGTTACTCTTTCACGCAAAAACTACTGAACGGATCTGGCTGAAATTTGGTAGGTAGACAGATTAGGAACTGGATTAACACATAGGCTACTTTTTCGCGCACTGCGCACCCTCGAAAAGTCATAAAAACGTTGTCCACGCGGGTGAAGCCGCGTGAAACAGCTAGTTGTCAACATTTTTTCCACTAAACTGAGGTGTTGCATTATGCATGAACCACCCATATTGTTTCCAAAACTAAACTGTGCAATAACTCAGATTAAAATTGTATTAAAGTATTATGTCACTTGACTAAATAATAATAGATTTAATATTCAAATAGGAATCGTGCTTACATTTAATGTGTTTAATCAATCATAAGCCACGATTAATTACTTAGATACCGGCGTATGCGATTGTGGCTGAGCTGGTCTATTTGAGCAAGTAAAGATATTTATAACGAGCTCTATTGTCCATTTCGTATAATCAAAAGTTCAAGGCTTTGTAATAAGATGTTTATTAATTAGCTGTTTGGAAATAACCAGTTGCCCACTTAGAACAAACCATTGTCATATTTAAAATGACAAAGGCGTGACGCGATTCGTGAGATGTTATTTTATTTTTAACCTACTTCAAATAATTGAAAACGCTAAACACGTTAAAAATCGACTTCCATTGCCAAAACTTAGTACATTTTTACATTATTATTTTTGGTTTTTGTCAATTTTCTTATAAAGTACTATACCGATTTTGATAAAATTTATATGGGACCACACGGGAAGCACTAGCTTTAAAATAAAAAAAAAGAATTGTAAAAATCGGTTCACCCAGGAAAAAGTTATGAGGTAACAAACATAAAAAAAAACATACAGACGAATTGAGAACCTCCTCCTTTTTGGAAGTCGCTTGAAAATGGAGGAGGTTTCTTAATTCGACCGTATATACATATAAGGTTTAAGAAAATTAGCTGAAACTATTTTAACTGCTGCTTCTACCCATGAAACTGAACAACTTTCCCCATGGAACCTATAGTCAAATCGCAAAAAAAAATTTAACTTCCCATACTAAGTTGGCTGATCAGCTGAGCGAGTTAGTATAGGAGAGTCAAATATTTTTATGCAATTTGACTATGTGTTCCACGGGGAAAGTTGTTCAGTTTCATGTGTAGAAGCACTAGTTAAAATAAGTAGTTTCAGATAATTTTGCTACACCTTATATAGTCGATATTCGCAAAAAAAAAAATTGATGAACTCTTCACATTATTAGACCAGCTGATTAAGAAACTTTGTAAGGGAAGTCCAACAGTTTTTTTGAGAATATATATAAGGTATATATATTTTTTATGTGTGTTCGTGGATAACTTCGTTGTTTATAAACCGATTTTGTTGATTCTTTTTTTTGTTGGAAAGGAGATATCCCAAGGGTCCTAGTGAAATTGAGGGGAACCTTAGTTTCCTGTTTGAAGTCGGTTTATTTTTGTTCAAAATTATGACATATTTTTTTGGATTTTCCTGTGCCTTGATAATGAGACGAAAAGAATCATCATAACGTTCGCTTTGTTTTGGGAAAAACCAGATTTAGACGACTTACGATCTTGCCGTGATTAAATCGCCAAGTATCCTTGTTGCGAGCTATTAAAAATCCAATTAATTATTCTAATAAGAACTTATGCCGGACGTGAAACTAACGATAATTATGTACAAAGGACTTCTGAGGATTGTTACTAAGTGTGTTTAAATGTTTTTTAATAGTCATTTTCTTTAATTTTTTGATACTTTATTGGTTGTTTATTTCAAAGCTTTCAGTTGATTTTATGCTGTCTAACTAACTAACTAGTTCGACTTAAAAAATAGTTTGTTTTAATCATGTAAAAAATTTTAAAAAATTTTTTATTTTCTCTAAAATTGAGATTATAATAATAATAATAAAATATTTTATTTTTTATTTTATTTTATTTTATTATAAGTTTCCTAAGAGTGTTTTCTCCATCTCTTAAAGTTTAGAATTTCCCCATACTGACCCTTAAAAAAACTCGTCCTGTATATACCTATATCAAAGAATACTAAGGTACATAACTGCTTATTACTATATGCCATTGAACTGACTATGGTTTTTTTAAATTAAAAATTTGAGTGCGTTTGGCGGCACCCACCTGATGGTAAAGTGCCGATGCAGTCGAGGATGTAACACGCAAGTTCAAATTGTGCCTATTCACTCTGGTTATTGACTAGTTACTATGTTTGGATGCAGATTATGCTACGTAATGATTTGAGATGACCTATTCTATTGAATTTAGGTACCTACTCACCATGATACTACTTATCTTATTTACAGATTAATTATAGATTTACAGATTACAGATTACAGATTAATTATTTAAAAATACATCCTCGAATCAGTATTTCTTTTCGTAGATCTGTAGAATCGGTCTTCTTTTTAGGGTTCCGTACCTCAAAAGGAAAACAACGGAACACTTGTGGGATCACTTTGTTGTCCATCCGTCTGTCTGTCAAGACCTTTAATCAAATTGAAATTAAAACCACGTAATGCGGTGTATATAGTCCCTTGAAGCCTGAAGCTTGGAAAAAATCAAACTTCTAAGTTAACGTAAAAAAAAGATACGGCCTTTTATGGTGTAAAAAACGTATATTTCTAAACTCTCAAGGGAATCAAAATTCATAGGATAATTTCCGTTCGCCATGACTAACTTTCGCTTAAAACGATATCCCTACGGGAGCAAGCGAAAAAACATTTTCAATGTTAAATTAAAGTCGTTTTTATTTGTGTCAAAAATCGGAATTTTGTTTTCGAGATAAGTGTGAAGACTGCCTCACAGATTTCATCTACCATTCGTCGACGCTCAACATCGTCCAGCGTAATCTGTAGCTACCGGTTTTACGTTCCAATCACCAAAATAATCTCCGAGTTAGTCGTGATGTCACAACACTTTTTGTGTCCACATAAAATTCTTATAAATCAACTTATCGTATAATGAAACGTGTCTGCATTCTTATAAGGCTGATTATTCTTTTTAGATTAAAAATTAATAAGATAAAACAATATTTACGCTTTTGCATACCACTCCGACACATTTGCAGTTTACCTTAAAAAGTCTTAAGGCGGTAATATTACAGATTTTCGTTGTTTGTGACGTCAATTAAAACACAAGGTTGAAAAAAATACCCTTTATGTCGATGATGTTCCTTAAAGTCGAAAGCTATCGTTGGCGCCACTACAGTAGCGCCGCAACCCCAACAGCATCCTGAAGGCTTTATTTATTAGAAACACGATTGAGCAGTTTTGGCTCGATACGAAAAAATCCCAAAGATTTCTTTTTACACCGTTTCTTTTTAACTCTAGAGTTATGACTAATATTTTGAAGTATATTTTTTTTATACAACAATATTTGTTATACAAATTGAGTAATGTTATTATTTTTTATACTTTGATTGTAGTTTTTGATTGAAACGAAAAACCATTGAAAAGGTGAAAAAGTGTGGTTATTTTCTCTACTCTTTACATGTAAAGAAAAATACAGAGACAACTGTTCCAATCGATAAATCGCCTTAAATGAAATTATTGATTCAAATTTGATTCAGACTTTTTCTGATCCTCTGTCTAAACCAATAAATGTATATTTATAAAGATACCTATTAGATTTGACTGATATTGTGGTTAACTAAAGTGTCAAATATGTAACGACTTAAATTTACAAACACTATAATAATAAAATTAATAAAAACACATCAAAAATAAGTATGGACCACCCTGATTAGTATGATTCACATTATATTCAAACTAAACGGATGAATCAAACAAAGAAAGAGGTATACCTATCCAATTTAACAAGGGCGAGTCAGAACCGCACACATAGGGTTCCGTAACATCATCTAGATGGCGCTAGTTTCATGCTTCAAAAACCATCATACGAGATTACGCTAGTTTCTTCATGTTTAAAAAAACACGTTTATTTGTATGGAGTCCCCCCTTATTTTTCCACATTATCAAATTTTTAGTATTTGTTGTTATGGCGGCAACAGAAATACGTCATCTGTGCAAATTTCAACTGTCTAGCTATCACGGTTCATGGTATACAGCCTGATGACAGGCGGACGGACGGACATCGAAGTCTTAGTAATAGGGTCCCGTTTTACCCTTTGGGTACGGAGCCCTAAAAAAAGTTTCTTGTCGAAGCTGTAAGTTTCTTCTTATACTGTATAAATTATTTGAAAAATAGTCCAACAAATACAGATCAATATGCTCGTACCGAAACGATCATAAAGTTTTTTTTTTTTTTTTTAAATCCACAATTGATAAGCCCTTGGCATCAGCTCACCTGATGGTAAGTGACGATGACGCGAAGATGGAAGCGGGCTTACTAAGCAACTTGAATATATCTCCTCATATCAGCTCATATACCTCTATATATACGTCCCCACCTAGGGGCTCGAACCTACCCTTAATTAGGTCGATCGGGCCTTAGTCGACCACGCGGGCCCAGTGCGGGTTGGTCAAATTCACACACAACCTTCGAGTTTCTTCGCAGGCGTGTGCAGGTTTCCTCACTATGTTTTCCTTCACCGTTTAAGAGCGTCGGATAAACGATATGTACATATGAAATGGAAATTCGAAAACACATTGGTACGTGGTAGGACTCGAACCACGACCTCCCGGACAGGAGGTAGCGTCTCTGGTCGTTGCGCCACCGACGCTCTTATATTATAGAATATATCTCCTATAATAATTATTCATAGCGATAATTCAGTCGTCATTATTTGATAGCAGAAGCTTCACCTCATTCAATTGGATGAGTTAGGTCATAAACCTTTTCATTTATGTTTATTAATTCATTTAGAAAGCACTTATTAGTTTTCTGCATATTATAGGAATTACATATGCATCGCAAAATAGGTAAATATATTTCAATTTTTAATCATACATATATTCATTACTTATACATTAATTTTTAATCATTTTTAATATACATGCCTAACTGACAAAAACTTTTATAATAAGTATTCAGGAATTTTTGGATTTTTAATGTTTTTTTACATTGTCATTTGCATGTTGTCTTTAATTATCTCTTGTGTTTTAAATATATTTTATAAATATTGACATATGCATGCTGAAACTGTGAAAAATACATTTGCATGCCATCTCTACTTTGGCTGAACATGAGAAGCTATTAATTTTTTGTTCATCTTGTTACACCATGTTTAAGAGCAAATAAAGAATTATTACTATTACTATTATATACATTTTCTAAGCCCGCCTGGCTAGCTACCACCATCTTATCTAAGTCTTTCCGCTAAATATCAATTCTAACAACATTGATGTATTCCGGCTTGAAGATAAGATAGCCAGTTCCCCATTGCGTTGGAGAATCTTGGTCAGCACGCTTCCATCTTCGGCATCATCGACACTTACCATCAGGTGAGATGATGCTAAGGGCTTACCAATTGTGAATTAAAACTGGTTGTCTGTAAAGTCAGTTAACGGACGATAATTTTACGTGATAACGTCATAAGAAAACATTGATCACAAGCCGAACGCTAAGGCTTATCGTGCCTCTCTATCGCTTGTTCCGCGCTCTCGCTTGCACGCGGAACGTGACACTTTTCCTGCGTGCAGCCGGCGTTCATCGATTTATAAGACGTTATCACGTCAAAAAAAAACATGCTTCTTTTTAAAAAAAAAAGTAAGTGTGTGGTTTTATGAAACCACGGTAAAAGTGAAACTTTACAGAGGACGAAACGATCATGGCTGCTTTTGATACGGTACACAGGACGACACGATCATACCGTCAGACGAAAGCGACCGTCACGCGACATGCAACACACAGACGAAAAAAATTGAGACGATGTAATAAAAGTTTCACTTTAAATTACAGCGAGATTTAGATTAAAAGTCCGGTAGCGATTCTAGCTGGAGTCACCATCCATCTACTACACATTAAAAGTCTTGGGTCGGAAATATCACGCCATGGATGTATTATTTACGACTTAAAAAACACTTAAAAATACCAAACCATTTCCATTCATAACTCGGGCCGAGGCGAGTCCCAACGCAACTGAACGCAACCAGGGATGTTAGGGAGCTCCGTAACCGTAACCGAAAATAATATCCATAACCGTAACCGAATCCGAAATAAAAGTTTCGGATAATATCGGATAGGGGCGGAGCCTAATTGCGACACGCTATGACAGGTTGTTTTGTTGATTGGCCGGGCAGCGGTCGACACACGCGCGCATTGTTTGTTTTTTTATGTTGTCGTCTTATCATAAAAATCTAATATCCTTATCCGAAACTAACGGATAATCCGAAATTTTATTTTATTTTGTTTATTATAACAATTACTTGCCACACTTACAGCGAACCAAACAGTGCAGCAATACAATTAACTTAAAAATGTCAGACAACATTCTACAAAATTCTTAAAACTAGTTAAAAACACATCTACGTTTGGCTGTTGAGCAATATTTTCAATAATTATTAGCAATAATTTCATATCCGTATCCAGTATAATAATCATTTCTATATCCGTATCCAATCCGTATCCGAAATTTCATATCCATAACATCCCTGAACGCAACGCACGAGCTATACCCATAAAACCTGTTTAGATTTGATAATTTTATTAACGATCGAATGTAAGGAACGCTGGACTCCTAAAGTATCATATATTACAGCTTTAACACAAATTATACAAGTTTGAAGGCACAACATAGAGCTTGCGTGGGAGTCTTTAATGGTAAATGTGTCATCTCTAATTATTCGATCCAGAGAATGTTAATGTCTTCCAAATCTTGTCTTTTTATGACAATAGAGCAGCAACGGACTGAGTCTATCGAACCTATTGAGGCAAAATATTATTTTTGTCTTATTATGACTAGCTTTTGCCCGCGGCTTTGCCCGCGTGGACATCGTTTTTATGGCTGTCTTAAAGGGTGCGCATGGACATGAATGGACATGAATTTTCTCCAGATCCCTCGGGAACTATGTCAGGATATGCTTATAAGTAAATCATGTCATATCCATTGTTCCGTTGCGATGTTAAAGAAATTAACCAAAAAGAGTATATTTTCAGTTCCCTTAGAAACTGCATCGGGCTATGCTATTTTCACGGGATAAAAAGTAGCCTATGTCCTTCCTCGTAACACAAGCTACCTGCATGCTAAATTTCATTAAGATTGGTGAAGGCGTTGAAGTGTGAAAAGGTAACAAACAAACACATTTTCACATTTATAATAATACTAGCTGTTTCCCGCGGCTTCACCCGCGTGGACCACGTTTCTATGACTTTTCGAGGTTGCGCAGTGCGCGAGCCGCAAGCGTCTCGCGAGCGTGTTAAAAAGTAGCCTATGTCTTAATTCAGGTCCTAATCTGTCTACCTACCAAATTTCAGGCAAATCCGTTCAGTAGTTTTTGCGGGAAAGCGTAACAGACAGACAGAGTTACTTTCACATTTATAATATTAGTAGGGATAGTAAGAATTACTAAATTAACTCTTTGAATGACCCGAAAGGCGAGCTATGCTCGGAGCTCAAATCAGAAATGAGGACATCCGTAGGAAAACCAATGTTACCAAGAACGCGCACAGAATCGCTAAACTTTTGTAGAACAGATGGCCGTTGGTGCAGTAAAGTTCTTGAGTGGCGACCGCACATCGGAAGACGTAGCGCATGCAGGCCTCCCACTTGATATACCGAAGACTTCGTGAAGGTCATGGGAAGCCGGTCGTCGTCGTGGAATCCTTTTGTCCAACAGTGGACGTCTCTCGACTGATGTGATTGATTGATTGATTGAAAACACTTTATTGCACAACATAAGAGAAAAAAAAAGATACAATGATTAAGGAAGTTGTACATATAGGCGGTCTTATCGCTAACACAGACTATGGTATAGGTGATTATGATGAAATGGACTGTTTTACTATATGCGATTTTATGATACGTAATTGTATTGTTTTTACAGCAACAAGTTTGTTCTTAATTAAACAGCATATCTGTACAGACTTAATCGTGTAATGATTGTGTAACACAGTTTGTTATTTCACAAAGAAGAGACTGACAAATGAGGGGAGAATGTAGCGATGATACAGTCTGATTATGATCTTATTCCTCAATTTTGACAATTAGACTTGTGACGATACGCACCAAAGAGTCTTTATACGCACTGTAATTACTTCTGTCCGTTCACTTTACATCATTATCCGGATTTCTACTAGAGTTGCCGCGAATAGTTGTAATAGCGAATAGTCGAATACCGATTAATCGCCATTCCCTATGGCGAATAGTCGAATAATTCGCTATTATTATTCGACATTAACAAAGGAATATAAAAAATAGATTATTTGTTATCGAATGTACCATCACGCTTGTAGAATCATTTATTTTTTTACCTACTGTAATCTAAATTTTTTTGAAAGGTTATGAGAAAATAAAATGAATTTAGGAAATCTGTCTCACATTCGGATATTATACTGATTTTACTTTTTTTAATGCTGGCAACCCATTTTTTGTACGTTATATACCTACTAATTTTACGGGGAATACCTCCTTTTGTATAACCCAGCATTTGATACTTTAGGGGATTTCTCTAAGTTTATTTTAGACAACTATTCGCCGAATGTCGAATAATAGACATTATTATTCGGTATTCGACTAATAGCAAATAAATGTCGAATAATGCCGAATACCGAATAATGCCGAATACCGAATAATGCCGAATACCGAATAATGCCGAATACCGAATAATAGCGACTATTCGCGGCAACTCTAGCTTTTACATCTTCTTTTATTGTTGCCTACATCGTAGCTTGTCGTCGCACTGCGTGGCGTAAATAATGTCTCCCGGTCGGTATTCATTAGGGCTATAAGAATCATCTGTGATTAGGGGCATTGTCTAACTTGGAACAGATTTCAACGGCGTTACCTTCTAAATTTTATTACCACAATTTACTATTATTCAAATTAGTTTCAGTTCAACGTAATCCATTTTAGATTAACGTTCATTTAATTTAAACCCACATTCTGTTTGTGAGTTATCGTCCTTGGTAGCGAATAATCGCATATCACAATCTCGAACGCACTCAGTGCCATTAGTACCCACTTATGTAACAAGAAATGTTGTATGTTCAAGTGATTCTCCAATCATTCGTTGCTTTGATCTTTTGAAACGTTAACTCCACAAATTTCTAGTGCAAACAGTACGGTATAGTAAGCCTCTTCATTGCTATTCGGAGAATTTTCATTTTTTTTTTATTCAATATTGGTAAGCCCTTGGCATCATCTCACCAGATGGTAAGTGACGATGATGCCGAAGATGGAAGCGGGCTTGCCAAGATTCCCCAACGCAATGGAGAACTGGCCTATCTTATCTTCATGCCGGAACACATCAATGTTTTTAACACTGATGTTTGGCGGCAAGACTTAGATAAGATGGTGGTAGCTAGCCAGGCGGGCTTAGAAAATCCCTACCATCAACCAAACTGAGTCTTACAATTGACCCCGCCGGGAATCGAACCCGCGACCTCCTGTGTAAAGCCAGTGAACTTTGCCTCTGAGCTACAGAGGCGGTAAATCATCAATCAATTGAAGAAACTGCTTTCGGACACATCTTTTTTATATAAGAAAACGATCCATACGCGATAGAACGTAGATTAATTAAGTTCTTACGATCGAATGTTTATACACTTCTATTTAAGTCTCGGCGAAGTGAAGTACTTACTTTAATTAGTAGTTTTCCATTTTGTCGAACACCTGTAAAGCCATTAGGTATTGTCGTAATGTCGCCAGATCTCTGTTCTCGATTAAAGCAATGTCAGTCTTATTATTGTAAGGTAAAGTAGAAATTAGTGAGTGTCCGTATTAACCTCCGCGATGTTTTGTGAAGATCAGTTAAGTTTTCAGGCCTTCTATTGGCTAGACATATTGTGTTAACGCAACAGTCACGAATGGTACATTTTCAAATAGTTTTCTAGTACCCATAAATTGATGGTCTCTTTAGTTTGCGACTTGTGAATTGACTTATATTATTTGTCTTAGCGTCGTCACGCTAATTTATTTTTTTAGCCTCTAACGGTTTCATCATGCCGTTTAAATAACACGAATTTCGAGAATATTAAAGATCTATAGGTTTAAATTGTAATTTTACGACGTCAATAGGTGTTGTAGGTACTATTATAGATGTTCTTGACGACAAAGAAAAAAAGAATAATTTCATTTTAAGCATCGTTTCTTTTATTGAGAATGTTACGATGACAGAGTTGAAAATAACTACCCTCAATTTAATGTTTTGTTCAGACATCTGAGTGCCGGCTGAATAGAGTCGGAACACGGCTCGAACGAATGTAGAACCATCCTTCATATTTGACATCGCATTGCCTGGACATAATATCATCCATTTAGCGACCCCTTGTGCTACGACTCGAACGAGCCATTAATGTAAAATCTAATCAATTACTTAGTTTGAATAAATTACCTGCTATTCCTCGCCGCTTCAAAAGATACCAATTAATCATGTCTTTTGTCAATAATTATCTACTTTCTACAAATTAAACGAAACGGAATCTTAATAATATTACGGCGAACGGTTTTGCGAACAACCACGGCTGTAACACCGATGTCTATTTTCTCGTCTGCTCATTTTTGGTGTCACCACTAATGCTGATAATTAAATGATGAAAAAAGGTGCGCTGCCATTTAATAAGTGTTACATGAAACTACGGGTTTTGGTCGCGACGACGACATAGCGAACAATTAGCATTAGAATGTGTTAATGATACAAATTTGACTTCTCGAAGCATGTATGACGAATATGGTATTCATTAACCGCGCACCGTTTCAACAGACGTTAGTAAATGATGACTTTATAACTTGGATGTTGGCGAACAATATTAGATAGAGTTTTAACCGCCTCCGTAGCTCAGAGGCAAAGTTCACTGGCTTTACACAGGAGGTCGCGGGTTCGATTCCCGGTGGAGTCAATTGTAAGACTCGGTTTGGTTGGTAGTAGGGCATTTTCTAAGCCCGCCTGGCAAGCTACCACCATCTTATAAGTTACGATACTACTAAGTCTACTGTTACTAAACTACTTACTGTTACTAAGTCTTGCCGCCAAAAATCAATGTTGATATCATTGGTGTGTTCCGGCATGAAGATAAGATAGCCAGTTCCCCATCGCGTTGGGGAATCTTGGTAAGCCCGCTTCCATCTTCGGCAACATCGTCACTTACCACCAGGTGAGATGTTGTCAAGGGTTTACCAATTGTGAATAAATAAAAAAAACGAGAGACTGGACAATTTTTAGATTGTCTTGCAGTGACCAATAATATGGAACTTTGAAAACAAACAAACGACTTTATCTGTCACGCTTTTACGATGTCGAGGCTGTAGTCAATAAACCCACCCATTGAAAATGTAAAGTATCCAACGGTAAAACTAATTATAGTTTTGGTAACGAATCGAGTCACTCACGACACAGCTTCTATGTACTGAACGACGAAAACAGGCAAAAAGTGAGTCGTGAACTGGACACATTATAAAAATGTGATGAAAACTAAAATGAAACAGAAAAAACGATAATGCGGCATAGTGACAAAAAGAAATACTTAGTTGACGAGATTTTTGTTCAATAAAACTATACTTATATATAAACGTAGATTTGTTATACGGAATACATTTCTGACTCAGCAGTTTTGGAAATCACGAGCATATATTTATTTCTGTTTTCTAAATGTAATGTTACGACATCACTGCCGCGTTGAGTGCTATTAATGGAGTAGAGAAGATATAAATTAGCATATTGAAGAATTGAATTTTACCGCAGAAGAACAATCATTTGGAGGACCAAATAAAACCACATTGATTTCACAGAGCGCGTAGTTTTAGGTACTGTAAAAGTCAGAACTACAGTAAATCTAACATAAATTAATCAAATCAAAACTTACAGGCAAATCAGCGAGTGATGGTTTTTGCATTTGTGTTAGTGTACACCGATAGTGCAAAGCAGCTACAGTGTGTGATGCTCGCGCCATTGTGGCATCATCTGATGTGTGACCGCTCTCTCCGCATTTTACCTATTCCTTTAGCAATCACTGTAATAAAAAAAAACAAGCTTGCGATTTCACTCAAAGACAATACTGATAAACCTAAAATTTATCGTAATTCGGGATTTAACAGTAACATAGTGTGCAAACCAATCCTTATTACCGAGTGAGTCGATGTTTCGAAGCCGAAATTAATTTGTCGTTGCGAAGTACAACGTGACTGCGCAGACGCAGAGGGCTCGCACTCGACGACAAAAACTGATCTCATTTACTCCCACCGGTATCAACGAGTCGTGAAAGGTAATTTCATAGTACATTTTCATTTTGACACGCCTTTACAAGCACTTTGCCCTTTCCACTTTTGTTAGTGTTTTTGTCGGTTGTAACATAGATGTGGATATTCTCTCAATCGATAGCTACTTTCATCATCATCATATCAGCTCGTGTACGTGCCCACACGTGGCCTCAGTCGACCACGCGGGCCCAGTGCGGATTGGTCGACTTCCCACACCACCTGCGAGTTTCTTCGCAGGCGTGTGCAGGTTTCCTCCCGATGTTTTCCTTCACCGTAAGAGCGTCGGAGCGTCTCTCAATCGATTGCTACTTTCATCATCATCATAATATCAACTCGTGTATACGTGCCCACACGTAGCCTCAGTCGACCACGCGGGCCCAGTGCGGGTTAGTCGACTTCACACACCACCTGCGAGTTTCTTCGCAGGCGTGTGCAGGTTTCCTCACGATGTTTTTTTTCACCGTAAGAGCACCGTACATAAGAAATCGAAATTCGAAAACACATTGGTACGTGGCGGGATTTGAACCAAGACCTCCCGGACAGGAGACGGCGGCCCTAGCCGTTACGCCACCGACGCTCACTACAAGCTACGATAGCTACTTTTTATTATATCAGCTCATATACGTCCCCACCGAGGGGCTCGAGCCTACCCTGAATCAGGGCGATTAGGCCTTAGTCGACCACGCGGGCCCAGTGCGGGTTGGTCAACTTCACACACAACCTTCGAGTTTCTTCGCAGGCGTGTGCAGGTTTCCTCACGATGATAGCTACTTTAAAGGCCCCTAATCGATTCTGTACCTTTAATTATCTGTCTAACCTCGGGAGAATACCAATTGATGAATCTGATTTATCTAACGTTTGTCGTCAGTGATTGATATCGTCAATTTCGGGATTTCGGCAGATGTTGCATTCAATAATCGCAACATTATGAAATATCCCAATTAGTTCCAAACGCGGTAAACTCTACGCACATGTGACATTATCACTATTTTGTCTTATTGTTGCGGCCAAATATGAACCCACACGAAATAGGGAATTTGTTATAATCCTCGCCGACTCCATTGTTATGCATTGTTATTATGGATGCGGGGATGATAAATACAGAGGGCTGCAACGAAAGCTTCTATATATATCACAATTTGTAATTTCCAAAAATACTGATGATCCGTGCAGTTCTTTTAAGCATCAGAGATCTTTGTTTGGAGCACAATCAGTGGGAGGGCACAGGTGTGGTATGCGTATGCGCATCAATGCGGTCATTAAAATGTAGCATGAATAAATTAAGGCGCGGTCATACAGCACAGCTGAAGCGATCGCTTCAGGCGAGGAGTGAAATGGGAGTCACCGTGCCGATCAGAGCGCAGTCGCAATCTCGTCGCACCAGAGCGAGTGAGTTATTAAGGCGAGGCATTTGTAAAACAATTGTCTCTGTTTTTCAAGCGACTTCCAAAAAGGAGGAGGTTCTCAATTCGACTGTATGTTTTTTTTTATGTGTGTTACCTCAGAACTTTTGACTGGGTGAACCGATTTTGATGATTCTTTTTTCATTTGAAAGCTAGTGCTTCCTGTGTGGTCCCATATAAATTGTATCAAAATCGGTGTAGTACTTTATTAGAAAACAAAAACCGAAAATAATATTGCAAAATTGTGCGAAGTTGTTGCTATGGAAGTTGGTTTTTTAACGTGTTTAGCGTTTTCAATTATTTCTTTACGTGTAAAGAGTCAAGACAATAACCACACTTTTGCACTTTTTCAATGTTTTACGTTGTTATTTCTCTTAAGGCTTCAATTTAAAAGCTAAAATTTTGCATTTTCTCTGGTAGTACTTAAAAAGAAATATCTCCATATAAAAACTATGTGCAAATTTAGAAATTTTATTAATAAACAATTCGTTTTAGACTTTTTTTTTAGACGTTTTAGACCTGTTTTTGGTTTTTTTATGATCGAGTAAAGTTCACACTATCGTGTAACATATTAGCACATTCCTCAGACAATATCTTTAAGTATATCCAATATTTTTTGCAAGAACGATATTTAGTAGTAACTAGCTTTTTCCCGCGGCTCCGCCCGCGTGGACATCGTTTTTATGACTGTCTTTAAGGGTGATTAGTAAATTATGTCGTTTCCCACCTACTCAACCATCTCTGTGCAAAAAATCACAACAATCGAGTATTTTTTTACTTCCCTCAGGAACTGCATCAGATTATGCTATTTTCCATAGCCTATGTCCTTCCCCGTGACACAGGCTACCTGCATTCCAAACAAACAAATACATTTTCACATTTATAATATTAGTAAGGATTACCCAAAAAAAATGATCTAGCAAAAGGGTTTCACCGCTTCTCCACCGGTGCCTCGCCTTAATTATCTACATTCACGAGTCGCACGAGCCGCGGCCAAGCGACCCGCGACCACATTCCACAGCATTGTGCGACCACGACGCGCTCCGCCCGCGACGCTTTTGTCTATTTCACACCGATATATCACCATCAGTTTGAATGCGAGCATTATTTACCTCTAACGACAACGACGACTAAATCGATTAATTAGTACAACACTACAGATAAGATAAGCGGGAAAAGCGATCGCTTTCAATTTCCACGCGAGGGGCACTCGGCGTAAAGTGCGCGTTAAGTGCGGACAATCGGAGATAAGCGTGCCGAGACGAGAGTCACCCTTAATCCGGTGATCGAAGATTGCGAGAAAACGCTTTGTCGTGGGGTGGTGCGGTCCAGTCGGTCTTATTGTCCGGCACTCTAATTTGATTGCCTTCACGCGGACGCGCGGTCACGCGGGCACGTGGGCGTGCTCGCCATGGATCCCTAATTAAACCTATGAGATGCTAATAGGACTCATTCATCTCGAGGTCAGATTGCTCTATAGTTGTAACTATGTGAGCTCTAACTGCCGTTCCCATCTATATAAACGTTGTATTCTTTAATCTAATAATATGTCGGCTTTTCATATTGGCGTCAAATTGCTCGATTGGACATCCTTACTAATATTATAAATGTGAAAATGTGTTTGTTTGTTTGTTTATTTGTTTGTTTGTTTCTTTGTTTGTTACCTTTTCACGCTTCAACACCTTGACCAATCCTGATGAAATTTGGCATGCAGGTATCCTGTGTCACGGGGAAGGACATAGGTTACTTTTTATCCCTTCAAAATAACATAGTCCGATGCATTTCCTGGGGGAAATGAAAAAATACTCTTTTTTTTGATTAATTTCTTTAACATCACATCGGAACAATGGATTGTTGTGATTTTTTGCACAGAGATGGTTGAGGGAAAGGAAATGACATAATTTACTAATTAGCATTTCATGACATAGTTCTCGAGGGATCTAGAGAGAAACCATTTCCACGCTCGCGAGCCGCTAGCGGCTCGCGCACCACTCACCCTCAAAGACAGTCATAAAAACTACATCCACGCGGGCGAAGCCGCGGGCAAAAGCTAGTGATAAATATATTAATGAACAATGTCTTGTAACTGTTTGTATCTGAAAGGTTTGTTTATTGGATTGTGGCAGCTGAAGCGTCGCGCCCCATCGCCACACGCAGACTGTAATAGACGTCGTATATTGCAAGAGTTTTCAATTGATTCTAATGAGAATGAGATCTGAAGAACTTTGGTTTGATACAAAGTATCTCTTTCTCTTATTAATGTTCGTTCCCTCTGCCGATGAGACAATCTGTGCCCGCATTGTATCCCGCTGCAAAGGAATGCCCGAGGGCTAATACTATCTATGGTATCGGCCTGGTTAATACGCTTATTAAGTTATGGCAAAAGCGAGTCGGCTCAGTCGTTTGGCTTTAGGGAGTAATTAGCAGAATGAGCCTTATCGGCATCTAATCACGGCTCTAATTATGGGGTCAGCGCAGGACCACCACTTCTCTTGCAGTGCACGTGTAACGAACCCGGTTATAGCACATTGCGACTATACACGACTCAGTTTTGCATACCTACTTTGATTTTACCGCCTCTGTGGCGTAATGGTAACGTCCATTAGCTTCACATCAGGAGGTCGCTGGTTCGATTCCCAGCGGAATATATCTAACTTTGACTCGGTTTGTTGGTGAAAGGGCATTTTCTAAACCGGCCTGAATAGCTACAACCATCTTATCTAAGTCTTGCCGCCAAGCATCAATGTTAACAGCATTGATGTGTTCCGGCTTGTAGATAAAATAGCTAGTTCCCCATTGCGTTGGGGAATCTTGGTAAGCTCGCTTCCATCTTCGGCATCATCGTCACTTACCATCAGGTGAGATGATCTCAAGGGCTTGCCAATTGTGGACAAAAAAAAGATTGCTTTGATAAGTTACATATACCTATCGTTGAAAAAAATCATATTATACTTTTTTTTTGTTTTACCAAAAAATATTTAATAAAATCAAAATATAACACGATTTATAACTTAATAAAAACTTCAAATAATAATTAAAGGTAGTTTAAAGAACGAATTCAATTCTTGATAACCACTGTTCGACCTCCGTACTAGTCGGCTACCTATAATTATTAAATTTATAATCACCAATGCGTAGTAAAGTCAAGCACAAAAACCAACGGATAGAACCGTTTACCGAGCCAAATTAAAAACACGACTGACTCACAGAATGGCTCAGATAAGGCCTGATTGTCGGAGTTTACAATTTCCTAACACCTATGAAGTATTTAGATTAATTTAATAAGATTTAATGGGCGTCGTATACGGATATCGACGGATGCTGTTAAGAAAATGATTTTAACCACATTTAAGGCGAAACCCTTTCAGAAAATAATGCAAACCCTTAAATCGAGGGCTAGAAAAAGTCATTTTTCTGCGGTTGAAACTGCAAAACATTCATCAATTTTTTTAATGAATTTATTACAATATGTCTTCTAATAAGTGTAAGAGGCCAAAACACGATTTGATAAAATGTTCTCGATAGGAAAAAATTGCAAAGTTCGCTTAAATTTTGTCAATTTTTGCTGTTTTTGGCCATAAAAATCAGTTTTACTTCACTACAGTTAGACATACCACCTTATTTTATAAAATCCTTACATATTGTCGGACTCACTTTTTTTGCAAAAATGCCTATGTCTAAGTTAAAAAATAAAACATTGAAAAAGTGCATAAAAGTGAAACTTTTATTACATAGTCTCAAATTTTTTCGTCTGTGTGTTGCATGTCGCGTGACGGTCGCTTTCGTCCGACGGTATGATCGTTTCGTCCGCTGTACCGTAGCGAGAGCAGCCATGATCGTTTCGTCCTCTGTAAAGTATCACTTTTACAGTGGTTTCATAAAACCACACACATAATTTTTTTTCTTTACTCTTTACACGTAAAGAAAAAAACAGAGACAACTGTTCTAAACAATACCTTGCCTTAACACTCATACGCAATAGGCATGTTTCGAAAAATATTTGCATAGATGCGGGGAAACTGCATCGAGAATACAATAAATGGTAACTGTTGTAATAATAATTGAAATAGGGTCAAACGTAATTGATTACTGAACGAAACTGGTGGACAACAGAGCATGGGACGTGCGCCGAGCCCGCATCAGACTTTGCATATCAATAGGGCAAAACCAGGATAGTTGCCCCAAGGGTATAGTTGCCCCGATTGTAATAACTCTAGTTTCGCGGATAAATCGCATGCTACTTTACTAATCTATCGAAATATTCTCCAACTACCACTAAGTTGACCGTGTCTCATGTCTCTGTGTGATGGAATGGGAAGGCTAAATGCGATCAAAGTTTTTGCGGGGTAGATGTCCTGTTTCTCGGCGGGGCATCTATCCTAAAAGTAATTTACATGGATTAGGCAACTATCTCCTATGTGGGATAGATGTCACAAAATATAGAAGTCCGCAAAAATCGCTAATTATCTAAAAATATTAAAGATAATGTTTTTTACTATTCATATTTTTTTTAAATAAAAAACCAAATTACCAGCCAGTTTTACAAATAAAGTATTTTTATTTTCGTACTAAGAGATATAGAGTGATTTCAAAAAGTGTGGCAACTATCCGGTTTTTACCCTACATATTTTATTATCGACATGCATCATTTCATTTAATTGCATTTCCTGAATGGACCGCACCGATAATTCCTCATTTTGTTTTGTCCATTTAATTTTTAATAATACCACAATCAACGCTGCGTAGCTAAATATTAATAAAATCTGCAATCGATGTAAGTACGAAAACATGGCTACGTCAATTAATGCTGTGCGGCGAAATAATTGACGTAAAAAGGTTTTCAGTTATGCAGTTTTTAGGGTTTCGTAACTCAAAAGGAAAAAATTAAACGTATGTCTGTCCGTCCGTCTATCACAGCCGATTTGCTCAGTAACTACTAGACGAATTGAATTTGGTACACATAATATGTAAGTCGGTGACCCGAAATCGGACATGAAAAGTAAATAAATTATTTTTTAAACGTGGGACCACTTTTTAGGGTAACTAAGAACATGTAAAAAAAAAAGTTTTGCAAACTGTATTGTGTAACATATCAAATAAAAGGGCTTGTTGTGAGAATCTCAAGTATTTTTTTTTATAATTTTAAGATAAATAGTTTTTAAGTTATTAAAGAAAGTAGTAAAAAAAATACAATTCCTCCCCCCTCCTTCTTAACTACTGGGCCAAAAATTTAGAAAAAATCACAGTTTATATGGGGTTAAATGCATAAATTACGGGAAAATCTATGACAAAATCTAGAGTTCTTCCGTACTTACAGGAAATATTAAATTTCCAAACATTGATGTTTAGAAACTAGCGACACCTAGTGGAATGAAGTAGTATTTTCTGCATAATTAATTTACGTAGTAATACGACAACAGCAATAAGTTCCTTTTTACCTATATCTATAGATGGCGCTGTAGACGAAAATTAGTTTTTGGTACGGAACCCTTAGTGCATGAGTTTGACTCGCACTTGGCCGGTTTTTTTATTAGCAACCCTATAAGCTGATCAGGTTCAAACTTCTGCTCATTTTACACTGTGGAAACTACCAAAAATGGCGCTACAGTTTTTTTTCCCACGTCCTTCCTTCATCCCGTGACTGGTTTCTAAAGCAATTTGTACTAAAGCTGTATTGAAACATCATAATTGAATATTTCAATCTATAGGGCGACAGAGTAGAATAATTCCTTGGAGCTTAATTATATTGAAATCGTAAGAAAAAATACTGTGTTCTAGTTTCTTTGCGTCCCTGGTGTAATTAATAGTCCTCACTTAAGACCAAACAGGGCTACGACTGGGCCAGAGTATGTAACCTTATATGGTGAACCTAGATTCACTTATATCGATATTAGTATTAATCTATACTTCATTTGAAGTGCATTAGTGACGATCAATCTTCGTGTGTTGATCGGAAATAGACCTAATCGCCACTATCTAACTACATTGTTAACTTTGTAAAACGTCACTCGATATAACCACCAAAAAATTACTAACATAGGTTAAGGTAGATACTAACATGCCGAATAATGTATTTTATTTATATAGTATCTATGTCTAGTTATTTTAACAAGTTTTTTTTTTATATATCTATGAAATAAGTTGAAAATAATTATAATAATAACGATTCACTCTTTGAAACGTCAAAAGTTTTCTGGTTCCAGTTGGTTTACTTTGACGCTATAACGAAACCTCTTAATAACGTCACAAAATGGCCGGTCCCTTGAGTTTCGCTATATAGAGTTTACACTGTATTTCAGTTTATAAGAGTTTCTGTAAGCAATTAGAAGCCTTACAATTTTGTTTTCTTGTAAGTTAATTATTATCCCAAGTTAAAAGCATTTCTCCTTAATGCGAATTACATAAACTAAACAAATTAATTAAAAACAGAAAACCCAACTGCAAAAAAACTTAACCTCTCTTTTTTGGCCAGTCGGTTAAAAAGTATCCTACGTCGTTCACGGAATCAAGACGAATCTAATGACACCTCGCACTCTTAAATCTGTCAATCCGTTGAGGCTACAGAGCGTGCCACAGAAATATCATCATCATCATATCAGCTCATATACGTCCCCACCGAAGGGCTCGAGCCTACCCTACATTAGGGCGATTGGGCACGCGGGCCTAGTGCGGGTTGGTCGACTTTACACACAACCTTCGAGTTTCTTTGCAGGCGTGTGCAGATTTCCTCACGATGTTTTCCTTCACCGTAAGAGCGTCGGATAAACGTACATATAAAATCGAAATTCGAAGCCACATTGGTACTTGGCAGGATTCGAACGGAGGCAGCGGCCGTAACCGTTACGCCAACGACGCTCCTACGCCACAGAAATATACAACATAACCATCTTTCCGGCGCAGTCGGTCAAAATTACTTTAAAATACCTATCCACTGTTTCCCGCCGTAAGAACATTGTTGTCCCCTGCACCGATCTCCGAAATCTGTTCAAAAGTGTTAAATCGGTTAATATAATGATGATGGATGCAGTCCGGCCAAACAGCCCACAGCGGGGGTGTTCTACCCCACTATACAAATAAATTATTTTTATTATTAACCAGTTCCCTGTCCTTTTCGCACCCACAAGCGCACCTAACCAACCTTCCTTGTCCCGCAGTTTAATCGAAATCATATTTCTGTTTTGTCATTATGGTATCACGTTTTGAGAGTTCCTCTCTTTTGTCCCGAACTTCGAATCGTTGGTTTCTTGTTTCCAATACAGCTTTGGTTTTTGTGTTGTTTTTTTTTTAAAGTCACCGAGATATTGAAATATGAGGTCCCCGGAGGAAGCATTTTAAAGTTTTTTTATAGTTTCAAGGCTCAGGCTGCGCAGGCAAACATCCTTAAAACGGTTTTCGCCCTCCACTTAAAAAAGTTTGCGAGCACCGCGCCATCTATTAGCAAGTAGCTGTAGTTGCGACTTGTGTCTTATTAAATATTTTTTGTTAATGTTTACCGTAGCTACCTTGAATGGATCCTCCGACCCCCGATATAAAAAGGTGCAACCGTGTCAAAATCGTACGATATTGTTTAAAATCTAAGACAGACGCGTATGAGTTCCTTTCATCATCACGGGTTACCTGTATGAGGGCGCACAAAAAACACCGCAGGTAGCCCATTTGTTTGTTATTAATTCTCGCGTCGAATATCCTTTTTTTCCGCGGGTCGACCACTTTAATACTGTGAGAATATTAATTATAATTATAAACGCAGTTCGTCGCGATACATTTAAAAGGTGCTCAGACGCAGGAATCCTTAAGTTTCGGTTTCATAATTTAAATCTGGTCATTTATCATGCGACAATGTCGGGTTCAACTTGTTTTTTTTTTATTGTTATTATTATTATTATTTTTACTTAAACCTGTAGTATTGGTTTGATTTACAATTCATTGTTAATCCATAAATGAATTGGTACTTAATTTTGTATTCTTTATGCCGCGGCACTGTATGATTTGTTGGATTAAGAAATAGAGCTTCTGAGCTAAATTATTTTTTTTAATTCTCAATTGGTAAGCCCTTGGCATCTTCTCACCTGATGGTAAGTGACGATGATGCCGAAGATGAAAGCGGGCTTACCAAGATTCCTCAATGCAATGGGGATCTGGCTATCTTATCTTCAAGCCGGAACACGTCAATGTTGGTAACACTGATGTTTGGCGGCAAGGCTTAGATAAGGTGGTGGTAGCTATCCAGGCGGGCTTAGAAAATGCCCTACCACTAACCAAACCGAGTCTTACAAGTTGACCCCGCCGGGAATCGAACCCGCGACCCCCTGGTGTGAAGCGAATGGACTAACCATTACGCCACGGAGGCCGGATTTTTTGTGCCGAAAAAAACCTTAACAATTTTAAATATTCGTCACTATATAAATATTTATAGTAAAATGCGTTAGTGACGCCGCTATCGTTAGCCGTTACGCTGCATGCTCTGTGCTCAAGCCGACCTGACATCTTAGTATCTAACGCGGTCTGAGACCTTCGTTCCTCAAAACCATGCAATGTTCTACTGTACAATCATAAAAAGGTAATGTGCACTTTGTATTTCTTTAAACAGAAAATCGTCACTCGTTGATATCTTTTGTTCTAACGCTTAAATAGTTACAAAGTGAGTTACTGTTTTTTTAAACTATGAAATCAGAAGAAAGAATGTACAGTTTAATGGCCGCCAGGAGGCTCGAGTTTCCATACAAACGTAGTTCCGCTTTAATACAAAAAGTACATGCCGGATTGAATCCAGACTTTGCAAATATATTGAGGAGACACATATCGATGTTTGTATATAGTTTTCGATGTACTACTATAAAACAAAAAAATAAGAGCAGTTTCAAACTTTCAGTACAAAACTAATTTAAGCCTTCATTTAGTTTCGTTGAAATTTACTACGATGAAAACTAATTACAAACATCGATATGTGTCTACTCAATATATTTACAAAGTTTGGATTCAATCCGGCATGTAGTTTTTGTATTAAAGCGGAACTAAGTTTGTATAGAAAATCGAGCCTCCTTGAGACTCTTAAGTACCTTATAATATCTATAGCTGTATCTATTTATTTAGAAAATGGTAATGATTTGGTCGATCAATTTATGTTTAAAGCAGATGTGATTTTTTTGTGAGCAGCACAGTATGGAACGAATTCATGGAACAGAGTGGAGTAAAGCTGTCGAGCAACGCAAATTATTAGGAACTACCCCACGCTTTCTGCACACGGTAACAAAGTAAAAATTATACTTTAGCACTCGCTATAGGACTGAGTCATTAGTAGCTGTACTTATAGGTTATAATAATAACTATAGTCCTGCTTGTAATATCCTATTAGAATCACGTGTAAATTGCGTTGGAGCAACTTAATATTATAATTTGTTGTCGACTTTTTTTTTATTTTTTTTTATTAACAATCGGTAAACCCTTGACAACATCTCACCTGGTGGTAAGTGATGATGTTGCCGAAGATGGAAGCGGGCTTACCAAGATTCCCCAACGCAATGGGGAACTGGCTATCTTATCTTCATGCCGGAACACACCAATGATATCAACATTGATATTTTACGGCAAGACTTAGATGAGATGGTGGTAGCTAGCCAGGCGGGCTTAGAAAATGCCCTACCACCAACCAAACCGAGTCTTACAATTGACCCCGCCGGGAATCGAACTCGCGACCTCCTGTGTAAAGCCAGTGAACTTTGCCTCTGAGCTACGGAGGTGGTTAAAACTAAGTTAAGATGTCTGTTTTACACGACTTTTTTTATTATTTTTTTAATTAAATTCTGAGTGCGTTTGACTATATCTCACCTGATGGTAATAAGTGACGATGTAGTCGAGGATGGTATACGCAAACTCAAATAATGCCTATTCACTCTCGCCTTGAAGATCCCCAAATTGTAGGAGTCGGGAAACAAAGACGTAGGGAAGGAGTTTCACTGCATCGCTGTCCGCATAATAAATGAGGACGCGTAACGCTTCGTGCGGATAGGCAGAATATCATCAACAAAGAGATGGAACCTCTCCCTGCGTCTCGTTGATGAAGTCAAACGCACTTAATTTCTAAAAGAGTCTCCAGGAGGCTCGAGTTTCCATACAAACGTAGTTGAGCTTTAATACAAAAATACATGTCGGACTGAATCCAAACTCTGTAAATATATTGAGTAGACAAATATCGATGTTTGTAATTAGTTTTCATCGTATTAAATTTTAACGTAACTAAACGAAGGCTTAAATTAGTTTTGTACTGAAAGTTTGAAACTGCTCTTATTTTTTTCCGTTTTATATTAAGTACATCGAAAAATAATTACAAACATCGATATGTGTCTACTCAATATATTATTTGCAAAGTTTGGATTCAATACGGCATGCAGTTTTTGTATTAAAGCGGAACTACGTTTGTATGGAAACTCGAGCCTCCTGGCGGCCCTTAATAAAAAAATACACCCTATCACTAGAACCTACTTTATCATCGTTGTACAATGTAAAACGGTCAAAAACTCGTTGCTGAATGTGATAAACGTCGGCAAAACTGCTAAACAGAAATTAAAAGAGCTATATTCAATATTTTATGCCCTAAGAAGTACTTATTTTTACCCGACTGCCTCAGAAGGAGGGTTTTGTTTTTCGAGTGTATGTGTGTATGTTAGTAGATTTCTATCTCTGAACGGCTTGAAGGATTTTAACGTATTAGGTATCGTTAGAATCGTCTTGATCCCGTGAGTGACATAGGATACATTTTTACCCGACTGACCAAAAAGAGGGGTTACATTTTAACGTAGTCGGGTTTTTAACTTTTAATTAATTCCTAAAGTTATTTCATCATCATTATATGAGCCGAAGGACGTCCACTGCTGGTCTCCCCCAAGGATTTCCACTACGACCAGTTCTGCGCTGCCCGCATCCAACGGCTTCCAGCGACCTAGCTTCACCAGGTTATCGGTTAATTACTATTGAAGTTTTATTTGTTCCTCCATGTCCTTCCTTTATCAACAGGGATGACGAATATATAGTCATCTGAGTTACTTTTTATCATCTGTCATAAATATCATTTTGTTCTAAAAATGTTAGAAACACCTATGCGTGACGTCATAGTTTAGCAGCGTCATTTATGTACTCATTTTGTGATTTTGGTGAATTAAAAATCGCAGACATGATGGAAAACAAAACGAGTAAGTTTAAGTAGGAGAGCAATTTAGTGATCAAGAGTTCATAATTTATTTCTGATGCTGTCGTCATCCCTATTGTCATTCCACTTGTAGCTATCAGATTCAGTATAGAATGAGTGCAAGTCCGTGCATGGTACCAAATCGATATGGCCCCTATACAAAGCCAATTTTTAGGGTTTCGTACCCAAAAGGTAAAAACGGGACTCTATTACTAAGACTTCGCTGCCCGTCCGTCCATCTTTCTGTCTGTCTGTCTGTCACCAGGCTGTACTTCATAAACCGTGATAGCTAGACAGTTGAAATTTTCACACATGATTTATTTCTGTTGACAATATAACGAATAATAATAAAAATTTGGAAAAGTGAAAAAAGGGGGGGTTCTATACAAAAAACGTGTTTTTTTGTATACACGAAGAAACTGGCGCCATCTAGTTTGATGGTACGGAACCCTTTGTACTGGCGCAATCTAATATGATGGTGCAGCTCTGACTCGCACTTGGCCGGGTTTTTACTTCACCGCCTCTTTATGGTAGACTTCCAACAAATAAAATTCTACTTATCAGTGTTTCACGTGTGCCCTACATTTTATAAGGGATTTTATTCTACATTTATACAGGGTGTAACAAATTGGTGTAGGACCCGTTAACTGGGGCTTCTACTCATCATACTGAACAACTTTCCCCAAAGAACCCATAGTCAATTCTCAAAAAAAAAAGTGTGTGGTTTTATTAAACCAAGGTTAAAGTGAAACTTTACAGAGGTCGAAACGATCATGGCTGCTCACGCTACGGTACAGAGGACGAAACGATCATACCGTCAGACGAAAGCGACCGTCGCGCGACATGCAACACACAGACGAAAAAACGTGAGACGATGTAATAAAAAGTTTCACTTTAAAATTTCGACAAAAATGCACAAAATCGGTCAATCAGCTGATCGTTTTGTATGAAGAGTTCAACATTTTTTTCGTGATTTCAGCAAACTTGTAGAACAAAAGTTGTTCAGTATGATTACTAGAAGAAGATGAAGCCCCAGTTAAAGGGACCTACACCATTTTTTTACACCCTGTATAAAGAAAGAATCCATGTTTGATCATAAGACCTTCACAGACATCCGAGAATTTTATACAAAGTTGAAACATGGCGAATATCTGACCTTAGTGTTTGTATCTATTTGTGAAACAAATGTCGTGACTGTTCTGATTTGGCGTATTTTCTGGCATCCTTGACTTACATTGATTGGAACTGTGATTAATTTTATCATGCCATCATTTGCATCATCATCATCATATCAGCCGAAGGACTTCCACTGCTGGCTGCTCCCATCAAGGATTTCCACGACGACCATTTACTATACATCATTTGCATATTAATAACAAAATTTGAAGTTTTATTTTATATCGTACATACCTAGTGCATTGAAATTTTCTTCCTATAATATTCCTATCTAACGATTTTTTCACATACATACCATTTAAACCATTTAAATTTTAATAAATAATCTAAGGCTATTTCAAAAATTAATTTTGTTTTCAATTTGTTTTAATAACTTTTTTTCATAGATCTTTTCTTATCTAATTCTTGCCGCCAAATAGCAATGTTGATATCATTGGTGTGTTCCGGCTTGAAGATAAGATAACCAGTTCCCCATTGCGTTGGGGAATCTTGGTAAGCCCGCTTCCATCTTCGGCAACATCGTCGCTTACCATCAGGTGACAGTCAAGGGTTTACCAATTGTGAAATAAAAAAGATATTAATTTTCCTTTTTGAACTTTTTCATCCAATCATCAAATTCATAGGTACGTGTAAAGTACCTTTCATTAGAATTTTCTAACATTGTAAAAAATAATCATAATATATAAACTAACCTAAAAAATAAATTATTTCTTTATAAAACAATTCTGATACCAATGTTTTTAGTCATTAATGTTACAAATTAATAACGTAACATTAACAACCGAAAACATTGGTGTCAGAATTGATTTTTAAAGAAATAATTTAAATTTTAGGTTAGTTTATTGTTTACATTGTTAGAAAACTCTAATGAAATGTACTTTAAATACCATTATTTCTATTATCTTACCTCTTTTAGTAAAACTAAAAATCATTACGTCACAGATGATTTTAATACCTAAAATGTGCAGTCACTTATTTTTTCCCTATGAAATTTGCCTAGTTTCATCTTGTCTTATCAGCTCATATAACGTCCCCACCGAGGGGCTCGTAACGTAATAAGTTTCACCTATACAGAATGTATGGGTGTGTATAGAGTAGGGTCACCATTAGCGGCTAATATATCACGATCGCTGCATTAGACATTAGACGCCTATCGGCAACACTTGCCTGTCCCTTCCCTTTCAGCGAATTGTCTGTAGAAAGCCCGCGCTCATTGTAATCGGTGAAATTTATTTTCCTCTTCGTGGGAATGGAGCAATTATCTTTAGCAAGATAAGTGTAAGATATCTTGGATTATTTTGTTCGAAGGACTTGTACTTGAGACGAGGTAAAATAACGATGAAAATCTCATATTATGCTTGTAGCAAAACAGTGCAAGCATGTAATGTAACAGGGTGAATTTAATTAGTTCTTGATAGCAAAGGATTAAATTGTGCTCGTAATTACAAACAACTTTCCCAAAGAAACTATACGTCCTTTATACGTTTTTGTCGATTTGATAACTTATTAGTATGTATCGAGGTTCAATTTTTTTTTCTGTTTTGACATATAGTTTCTTTGGGAAAGTTGTATGTAAACACGAATACATTCATACCTTTTGTTATCAAGAACTAATTAAAAGTCACCCAGTATAAAACTCTCACTTTCGGAATTGTAAATAACCGCCTCCGTGGCATAAAAGTTATACATAAGCTTTACACGAGGATGTCGCGTGTTCGATTCTCTGTGGAGTAGAACTTAGTAAGATTCAGTTTGGTTGGTGGTAGGGTTTTTCTAAGCTCGCCCTAGCTACCACCATCGTATCTAAGTATTGCCGCCAAACATCAATGTTACCAGCATTGATGTGTTCACGCTTGAAGATAAGATAGCCAGTTCCCCATTGCGTTGGATAATCTTGGTAAGCTCGTTTCCATTTTCAGTATCATCGTTAGTTACCATCCCATGAAATAATGCCAACTCACAGATGTTTTTAATTGTACTAGCCAAGTGCTTAACAATTATAGACTAAAAAATTAAAAAGTTTTTGTGGTTTTATGAAACCACGGTAAAAGTGAAACTTTACAGAGGACGAAACGATCATGGCTGCTCTCGATACGGTACAGAGGACGAAACGATCATACCGTCAGACGAAAGCGACCGTCACGCGACATGCAACACACAGACAAAAAAAATGAGACGATGTAATAAAAGTTTCACTTTAATAAGAATAAGATAAGATATGTAGAAAACAAATGAAGAAGAATTAAATAAATAAAACATGGCGGCGATCGATCGCGACTCGAGATACTCCTCAAATTGAATATTAGATTGAAATTACGCGCTCGGCGGATCTCCTCCGGCTTTTCTAACGCGAGTGATACATAAAGCGCGCGCGCATACAAACACAGCAATAAGAATTTTAAATTAGCATTCTTTTTGTACTCCACGCCACCCTATTCTACCCGCGCACCCTGTGTTAATAATATGGAGAAATTGAGTTGTTAAACACCCTAGGAGGAGGTGAGCCCACACCGGCACACCTCTCGAGAAGCCTTTTTGTAATTGAATTTGGATATTCGTTCCCCGGATATAGCTGCGGGGGAGGCTGGGCGTGCTAGTTCCGCGAACGGAATACATGTAAATGTGCTGATATGAAATTCCTGAGTCGTGTATGTGATGTCGACATATGTTATTATTGCTACCGCGATTCAATTTTTCATGGAGTTTTTTTTTTAGTTTTGTCAGTGTTATTTTCTTATTTGACATATAGTTTACCATAATAAAATTAGAAGTATTTTAGCCAGAACTTTAAAAAAACTGGTCAAGTGCGAGTCGGACTTGCGTACCGAGGGTTCCGTACAAACCTGTAGGTAGTTAGGTTCACCCATCACGACAATCGAGTCATAGTTATGGTATTTTAAAATTATTAAAAATATTTTTATTATATGCTGTAACTAAAAATTTAAAGTTCTCGCAATTTTTCCTTTATCTGTACTATAAGACGTTGCTTCGTACCAAATTTCAAGATTCTGAGTTCACGGGAAGTACCCTGTAGGTTTTGATTCCCTTGGGAGTGTCGAAAATGTGCGGAAATTTGCGGCATTAACGGCTGTAACTTTTGATTGCGTTGGCTTAGAAGTTTGATTTTTTCACAGCTCCAAGGGACAGAAGACCAGAGTATTTGATATAAATTCCAGCTTAATGCCTCCACGCGTTCCTGAGAAAAAGAGTCTTGACAGACAGACAGACAGAAGGACGGACGGACAACAAAGTGATCCTATAAGGGTTCCGTTTTTTCCTTTGGAGGTACGGAACCTTAAAAATGTCGTCGAATTGTCCTAACACCTTCAATCATATCAGCCGAAAATCGTCCACTGCTGGACAAAGGCCTCCCCAAGGATTTCCACGACGACCGGTCCTGCGCTGCCCGCATCCTTACTTTCATGATACCTACTACATCATTTCGAATCACCTGATCAATTGTTCATCCTTGATTGAATCCTGTTCGGAATCGATCCTGCAAACACCGTTTTGAATAAGTTCTAACTATTGAGCCGATCTTCTGAGAACCAGCGGACTGATGCTGGCATGTAATTACAGCGAGCTATTAACATCGCCGTGTACAAACATGGCGGATGATTGCAGGTTTCAGTTTTAATTGCGCACACGCATCCAGTCTTAGTTAGAGCTCTCGCACTGATTTGAAGTAACATCGTACAGGCTACGTGGAGTCGTGAGGACTTTAATTACATATTGATCTTTTTGGTACGTAATTGGAGTAATTAGATCTTGGTTCGATCGTGCGAACGGATCGAAACAACAAGTCTCGTAGGCCATGCCGTGAATTTAACCAACCTGACAGATTGAAACCACAGAAATAATACAAAAACCACCAAAATGTCCAAATAATTATCTTTTGTAAGAGTTTGAGCAATTCTTCGGTGAATTCCCACAGTTCAAACTCTCACCCAGTTCCCATCCCAAAATGACATTAAATGATAGTTAAAGTAAGCTAATTTTACAGACAACAGCATAAATGTGAGTGACCTCGTCCCCCCCACTCCCACCACTCGAGACGACCATTAAACGTCAACACATTATGCTTGAAACTTTACTTCTTAATGCCTTCACCAGGTAATTGTCCCGACATTACGATTCGTCGTCGTCACCAGCAATTATAGGCGACAACGCCTCGGCCGATGAGAAAGCCCGTCCTCATAAAACTCACCTAAATGGACTTTAATTACCAAGTTTTATTTTAGACAAAGGTAAAAGAAAGGACAGAGTGTCTCGACCTCTTATTGGATCTACTAGATCCGGAATTAACCTCGAAGAATATAGCAATCATTTAAATTAACATTAATGATACATTTCTCGGGAACGCTAAGACAGCGTCACGCTTATTGCTAAGAAATAAGATTAAAATTATTTAAATTATTAGTCGGTGGCTCAGCCGGTAACGACTCGGTTCTTCTAACCAGAGGTACCGGGTTCAAATCTGGACGGCCAATGTACCAATGAGTTTTTCAAAAACTTACGTACATACTTACCGATTGCTTTAACGGTGAAGGAAAAACATCGTGAGGAAACCTGCACACGCCTGCGATGAAACTCGAAGGTTGTGTGTGAAGTTGACCAACCCGCACTGGGCCCGCGTGGTCGACTAAGGCCTGATCGCCCTTAATTCAGGGTAGGCTCGAGCCCCTCGGTGGGGACGTATATGAGCTGTTAAGATGAAGATGAAGATGAAGATTAAAACTAATTCGAGGTCTACCAAATTATAGACATGGCATCGGCGGATGTCGCCGCGTCAGCGACCGCGCTGAAACCGCGCGTCATTGTTTTTTGTGGGCCCCGAGGCGCCGGAGAAGCCGATACGACCATCCGACCCCGCTCACTAATTAATTATTTCACGTGTACGTTTCGATCATTAATTACTGACCGGCCGATACCATCCACCCGTTATCTCCTTAATGACCGCTAGCAATTTGTCGATCGTAATTATGCTACGAATCAAACGAAAAAAAAAACGGATGATGATTTTAAAATTTTTAACACGATCGACGCATTATCCCGCGTAGACATTAATAGCAGAAAGCATTGAGATCGAATCAATCTTAATCTTGTACAGAAACGTAATCCAGATTTATTTATGACGGAGCAGAGCGTGTGCTATTATGTTCGTCTGCGGCAATTTGCCTCGGAAATTGTCTTAATCGGCCGCTCAAGGGACTATTTATGTATAATTATTTCCAAATTCGACGCTCCGTTTGATGCCTTTCCGCTCTCTTTGAGGTGGTTCGACAAAAAAGTCATCTGTTGCAACAATTAAGCCGAAAAAAAATAGAAATAAGTATCGAAGGGTCCGCAATAATTACAGGCGAAAATTGAAGGTTCCTAAGACTCGAGTGGCGCCAGAAGGTACCTGCACTCCCGGAGTCTTCACGCGATGGTCGTCCTCCGCCGAGCTCAAGGAGGATCGAAACACTCATCATTCCAGTTTGAATTCTAACGATGAAAGCGTTAAGACATCGATAGTAATTCAATAAGACCATTGATAGCTGAACAAACAGAACAGCTCACGATGTTTGGGCAGCAACGTGCAGCGAGCGCAGACCGCTTACAAAGACGACAGCCGGCGGGCGCCCAACACAATTAGCTTCAAAGGCAAATAAATTATAAAATCATATTCTTTGTAGGCCAATCTAATTTAAAGATAATTTACGATCCAAACTCTAGGCGTGTTATTTTCCTCGATTTTCTTCTTAATTTGTAAATGCTTAGGTTTTAATTATAAGGACGAGGTTTAATTGGGAAAGTTGATTCTGAGTATGTTAATAAGGACGCATGTTTCTTGTTTCCAGTTTCAAGAATACTTTGTAATTACCAAAATTACTGATGTGTTTAACGGTTTCGCACTGTTACTGATTATCGTCTGAAATGAGAATCGGTTTAATCGCCGCTTTCTTAACACTGTAATTAAGTATAATTAAATAAGAAATAAGATATTAAGCTCTCACTTAAATTTGGTTGGTAGCTTTCTTTTAAGTTTAATTATTATTTAAACAATTTGTTTCTTTTCGATTAATTTCTTCCTATTTGTCTGCTAGCACTGGTTAAATAAAAGTTAATTTATGGATATAAACTATCGAAAGCCCTTATAGTTTCTGTAGCTACCCATCATCGCTCTTAAGCTTTACCTCATCGTGTCCAACATGACTATTAGGTACTGTAGCTTCTTCAACCTGCACTTGGTCTGCAAAAACGAGCATTCCCATCGTTTCGAGTTCAGCCCCATTATCATTAATCAAGGCTTAAAGTTGAGCCCTAACGGTGGAAATTGTCCGACGCGATCCTTACCATGTAGATGCAGTAGCTGGGAACCCCGCATACCCTTTCCCACGTCTAACGAGACTACCTCCATTACGTACTACATTTTACATGAATTCCGTCCACTTATTATCAATGTATATTAAAAAATCGTTCTCTCAAACACCGCTCAATTTTGTTTCCATTGAAAGCTTTTGAGAATTTCGGTGCGGTGCCTGACAACGGCTGTTAAATACTTTATTTAATTCATCTCGCCGACTTAGTAGATGTTGCTTGATGCGCTTTTACAATGTTTTCGTGAAGAAAGCTGGTTCGGGTAATTATTCAGCAGTGTTCTGCGGTTTCGTTGGATGAGCAGCCGTGGGCTAATGAGGGCCGAGTTATAACCGATGATTATTAATATGGACGCCGTTTCCGCGTCTTGTTGATGACGCATCTAGCGACCAAGATTTTTTTTTGTTTGCTTTTCCCTTCTCAAGGTTACTTAATAATTTGATTTGTCAAAATTTTTATGATTTATTGTTAGGGTTCCGAAGTCAATAAGGAACCCTTATAGTTTCACCGTGTCTGTCTGTCTATCCATCTGTCCGCGGCTTAGCTGAGAGACTATTTTTACTAGAAAGCTGTAATTAATATTAATATTGATCACGCCGACAGTTGTACAATCAAATCTTAAAAAAATAATGTTTATGGTATTTCACCTACATGTAAAGAAGGGGTGGGTTTTTTTTGGGGTATCGTTGAGTAGGTCTTTCAAAACTACTTAGAGTTTACTAGAACCATTTTTTGATCGTTTTGTGAAATATTAAGCTTTAAAGTGCTAATTTTTGTTAGAGTCAAGTGTGTGTCCCCCTACACGAACTAAACCGCAATTTAAGGACATCTGATTTTTTTAAATAGTAGGATATATAAGGTGTAACAAAATTAGCTGAAACTATTTTAACTTGTGCTTCTACCCATGAAACTGAACAACTTTCCCCATGGAACCCATAGTCAAATCGCAAAGAATAAATTGGCTCTCCCATACTAATTCGATACACTGATCAGCCAACTTAGTACGAGAAGTTCAGTTTTTTTTTTGAGAATGGGTTTTATGGGGAAAGTTGTTCAGTTTCATGGGTAGAACCACCAGTTAAAATAGTTTCAGCTAATTTTGTTAGACCTTATATATTATAATCAATTCAAAAGGAAAACTATCACGGCTAAGTAGACTTTCTTAGTTTAGGGGTAGGTAATAGTCGACCAACTTATGGTGTGCAGTTGGATTTGAAAAAAGTTCATAGATTTTCCATACAAAATGTTCTTTTACTTAATTTTTTTTTGAGAAAACTATACGGTACCCTTATTTTACGCGAGTACGACTTGCTTTTGGCTGGTTTTTTTTAAATTACATTTTAATATTTTAGCATCGTTTTGCGTGTTGCATTTATGGTGTAAGTAAAATTTATTTGCTGTCCCTACATAATACGGTATTTTTTATTACTAGTCATTTGAGTAACTTTTTATCAACTGTCAAAAACGAAAGGGATGACAACAGCATCAGAAATAAATTATGAACTCTTGATCACTAAATTGCCCTCCTACTTAAACGGTCGATTTTTAATTTACCAAAATCACAAAATGAGTACATTATGTATGACGCTGCTAAACTATGACGCCACGCCTAGGTATTTCGAACATTTTTAGAACAAAACTAGCTGTCCCGGCGAACTACGTACCGCCTTAAATTACATTACACTGCCCTACCCTACCCTACACTACACTACACTACCCTACCCTACCCTACACTACACTACCCTACAATACCCTAACCTACACTACCCTAACCTACATACACTACACTACACTACCCTACCCTACACTACACTACACTACCCTACCCTACATACACTACACTACCCTACACTACACTACCCTACACTACACTACCCTACACTACACTACCCTACACTACCCTACCCTACACTACCCTACCCTAAAATAAAATAGATGTTGGCCGATTCTCAGACCTACTCAATATGCTCACAAAATTTCATGAGAATCGGTCAAGCCGTTTCGGAGGAGTACGGGAACGAACATTGTGACACGAGAATATTTATATATAAGATATCGTTTTTGACAGATGATAGAAAGTAATTTAGATGACTAGCATCCGTCATCCCTATTATTCGCGTCACTGACATAGTGACGTCATCAGTGGCATAATTTTAAACGAAATAATTTGCTGTTCTTAAGAAATACAAAATTAAAAATTGTTAAATATTTTAAATGAGCAAGTGTTTTTGCTATTTTAAAAGAAATGCTATTTATTGAATAGTTTTTTTTTTAATTTATTTTTTATACGGTAAAATAGAGCCTATTGCACCTAAGTGTTATGAAATGGTATATCCCTTACCTTATTTGTTTCTAAGCAGCAATATTTCTTATTCGAAAGTGATGTATGACTTACGATCTTTCATTTAAGGCGGTAATAAGCAAACTGATTGAGTTTGCATGCCGTTGCCGTTGCTAATTAACAGATTTCTCGCTAAGCAAATTGTTTTGAGTCACTATTACACCTTGATTTCATTTCCGTTGAATACTACAATGACATCGAATTTTGGCACTTAAAATTTTTGTTACTATGGCTTTCTCCCTAAATAAACAAGTAGAATTAGCAGTGATCATGCAGATTTCTGATGACTTGGACATCAGTAATGATGAGTTTCATTCAATGCCATCAATAACGTTGTGGGAGCCTCATTAATGAATTTAAAAGCGCACATCTTCATTATGAATCAATACCTATAATAACCTAACTATTGTAGGAGGGTATTGGTGATGCGGGCTGTGCAGCTATGCGCGTGCGCAGATGGCGTCTGTGTGCGTCACCCGGCGCGTGCACACACGGAACCGCTTCACTCAGTGATACTAACACACACACATCAATTATTTCCACCGACGTAGTTTTCTCACGCTCATACACTCTAATGTAGAAGCAAGTACGAATAATTTGCACTTAAGAGGACTGTGAACCCACAGCGAAAATTGGACTTTTCATATAAACCGCGTTAACAATTTTCACCTCTTAAAATGTCAACCGATTTGGACCAATTTTTGATAGGTTCTCAGTCAGGACAAAAGCTAGGCTTATACGTTTCGTTTTTTAAATTACTGATTATAAATAAACAAAAAATGGCCAAAATTAACTGGTTTGTATGAAAACACCTGAAAGACAAAAAAAATAAACTTATTATTTTTATTGAAAAAATAAAAACGTACAAGCCTAGCTTTTGTTGTGACTATGAAAAATTTGTCCAAATCGGTTAAAGCGGTAATATTACAGATTTTCGTTATTTTTAACGCCAATCAAGTACATACTCCTATAAACGACAGAAAACCCAAGGTTGAACAAAAATACCTTTATTGTTGATGATGTTCCTTAAAGTCAAAAGCTATTAGAAATACGATTTAGTAGTTTTAGCTCGATAGAAAAAAAACCAAAAATAGGTCTACATCGTTACTTTCAACTCTATCTAGTTATGACTAATATTTTAAAGTATAAATTTTAAAAAAATACAACAATATTTGGAAAGTGAGTAATTTTATTATTTTTTATACTTTCATTGTAGTTTTCGATTGAAAAGAAAAACCACTGCAAAGGGAAAAAGTGTGGTTATTTTCTTTATTCTTTACACGTAAACAAAAAGACAGAGACAACTGTTCCAATCAATACCTCGCCTTGAGGTGAAAAACGTTAACGCCGTTTGTATGCAAAATTCACAATCCTCTTAAATGTGACTGTGTCAACTGCGTATTAGTGTTTGTTTGTGTGCGTGTTTATCGTGAATTAGTTCAGCTGCAACTTGCAAGCGCCGGAGTGTAGTTGGACATTGACAACTGTAACGATGAGAATCTGAGCACGTGCGGGTGTGCCCACATCGAACATTTACGTCACTAAGTGCCGCTTCATTATTTAAATTATTTATACTTTTGCCTTGTAATTTTGCGATTCTACTACATTTTAATAACGCCCTTTCGTGCGAATGACTGCATCAAATCAATGGTTTACTGAAAAAATGATGCAAAGTGGAAAACTAGTTAAAGCTTCTAATTTGAATTTCTGATTGTAACGTAATTCCTAATTCCTTTGTAATTCCATAGGGTGAATTAAATCTTTTAAGTTGTGGCTAGTGATGAATAGTACATTACTGGAGCGGCCAGCAAATAAAGCATTGATGGAGGGACGTGTAAATACGTAAGTCCATCAATGCCTAGTTGTGGCCAAGGCTTGTATAGTACTTTTCTCAAATAATGCGCGGAAATTAAAACTTCAATAATTACTTTTCAAAATCAATGACTAACAACGAACCACGGTAATTTTTCACGCGCCAAAGTGTTCATTTGTTTTTTTTACAATAAACAGCGTTCTATTTGCAAGTCAGTTCGAAATTTGAATAAAACCTTTTATAAATTGACTCCTTAGTTGCCATGTTTCAGAGTAAAATATAGTTCCATTTTTAAATCACACGACAGATATGTATTTTCATACAACTTTTGCCGGCCGCTGCTCGCATGTATTTGGCCAATACAGCAATTTCGATTTATCTCTAAGAAAGTTGTCAAAACAATGCTAAAATTCCAAGCATGTCGGAAAAAAATATATAGGGTGTCTTTTAATTATTTCTTGATAGCAATGGATATGAATGTAGGTATACTCGTGATTACCAACAACTTTCCCAAAGAAACTACATGTCAAATATGAAAAAAAAAAAGATTTTGGTGCTTTATACATTTTTGCCGATTTGATAACTTGTTATGTATCGAGACCAAAAAGTTTTTTTTTTAATATTTGACATAAAGTTTCTTTGGGAAAGTTGTTTGTAATCACGAGTACATGCATATATTTTGTTATCAAGAGCTAATTAAGAGGCGCCCTATATATTTTTATCAAACATGCTTGGAAATTTGAGCATTGTTTTGACAACTTTCTTAGAGATAAATCGAAATTGTTGTACTGACCAAATACATGCGAGCAGCGGCCGGAAAAAGTTGTATGAAAATCCATATCTGTCGTGTTTAGCGGCCAAATAAATTACTATGCAAACTTATATATCTGTCGTGTGATTAAAAAATTAAACTATATTTCACTTCGAAACATGGCAACCAAGGACTTAACAAAAACTTAAAACTAATCAAATGTTTTATTCAAATTTCGAACTGACTTGCAAAAATAGAACGCTGTTTATTGAAAAAAAAACAAATGAATACTTAGGCGCGTGAAATATTACTGTGGTTCGTTGTTCGTCATTGATTTTTAAAAGTAATTATTGAAGTTTTAATTTCCGCTCATTATTTGAGAATAGTACTTACTAAACAAGCCTCGGCCACAATTAGACATTGATGGACTTGCGTATTTAAAGTATTAAAAGTCAGCCTGTATAAATGTTAAATTTGTAGGATCAGGGAACATTCACCTCGACTCTAATTACGGCATGTTTGCGTAATATTCATACACATTAACACCGCGGTATGATCTACGAATCGCTAAGAGCAAGAAAAACCACAATAATTAGGAATGGATGTAATTAATGTTTTTACTGTATGTCACCGCGGGCATAAACATTTTTATGTCTGATTTTCATGCTTGGCGTAATTATTACGAAACTGTGGTCAGACTTTTTTATAAGAGCAGCTTGAAGTTCATGTTGTTTGGATTTATTTAAAAACTATATAGCTGGTAGAAATCCGTTAAAGCGATAAGGCCGACTTTGCACTTTATGTAAGTACACTAATCACACTGATAATAGAAATGTGAAAGTTTGTATGTTTGTTTGTTATTCAATCACGCAACAACAACTGAACGGATATAGTTGAAATTTGGTTAACATACCTATAGGCAAAGTATATATTAGTACTAACATACAGTAGGGACACTCCCTGCCGCTCTCTAGATAGCGACCTCACCCAGATTGATACAGATTGGTTATATACAGTTTGGTTGGCGAACGTATAGGATGTCGCCGCCATTTTGTTTGTTCCGTCATTCCTTTTTTGAAATGTCATTTCTGGCCCGTTGTTTGAAGTGTCCAGGGTGTGATATAGGCTACTTTTACACGCTCCTGGGGCGGTTAAAAAAGACAGTTATAGAAACTATGTTCACGCGAGCGAAGCCGCTGGCAAAAGCTAGTTAATCATCAGTTCTGTATTGTATTTAGTGATTTTATAATAATTTTATACGTTCTATGTCGAATAAAAAAATAACTGACTTACAATATAAGCCAAAAAATAGTTCGAAAAACGAGTAATGTTTGTTTTATACGATAAGTTAAGGTTTTTCAAAAAATCTTTGCCGTACCTACGAAAATCGGACAATAAAGTTCGATATATTATATTCAAAGTAACAAAAATTTAAAGTAATATTGTATTTAAAAATAATGACAAAACTACGAAACGAGTTTTTTTTTTTATTACGGGAGCTCTCACTCAACCCTTAAGGGTCCCGAGGAGGCTCTAGTTTCCATACAAACGTAGTTCTGCTTTAATACAAAAACTATATAGGTACTGGATTGAATCCAAACTTTGCAAATATATTGAGTAGACACATATCGATGTTTTTAATTAGTTTTCATCGTAGTAAATTTTACTGACGTAAAACAGTACGTCCCTATGACGAATGCTAGTCATCTTATTTACTTTTTATCATCTGTCAAAACAATATTTTGATCTATAAATGTTTTTAAATACCTAGGCGTGACTTCATAGTTTTGCAGAGTCATTTATGTACTCATTTTGAGATTTTGGTGAATTAAAAATGGAAGACTTGATGGAAACCAAAACGCGTAAGGTTTTCCGAAGTTTCAGTAGGCGGGCAATTTAGTGATCAAGAGTTCATAATTTATTTCTGATGCTGTCGTCACCCCTATATAAAAATAAATTACATGGTTCTTTCTCTTTCTCTCACATAAATATTCTTATAGGAATTGTACAAGAGATTCTGATAAACTTGATCAGAATGTTTCATCGGTCTACAATCCAACATGTTGACGTTTTCCAGTAACTTTTTAAAAGTACAATATTTTGTACTTCTGATGGTCGTACTTTGAGTGGTTCGATATTTAAATAGACCGTTAAACAAGGAAATCTTTCATACAAAATAACTGTCATCTGAGCCAATATTTACTGTACTAAATCCTCGTATGATATTCTTTATCAAGTAATAATTTCAAAGGAAGTATTTAACCGTTAAAAGAGTAAACACGGTAAATAAGTGGGTGCGGCACAACCAAAGAGTTTATAGTAAGAATCATACTAATATATCAGTGGGCACAACATAAAAAAATGTTATTATAACATTTTTCACCTCACACGCTCGAAAGTGTTTTTTTTTCTTTCACTTTAAACATTTGAGTGCGTTTGACTGCAACTCACCTGATAGTAAGTGAATATGCAGTGGAGGATGGTACACAAATAATGCCAAATTAGAATCCTTCGCTTGCTCGGGATTCAATATAGGTAATTCGTGGCAAATAAAAACTTTGCAGCCTTGCATAACAAATAACTATCTTATCGTTAGCTGGAACTACTTTTTTACCCATTAAAATAAACTTAGATCTATATTCAAATTGCGTGACAGAACAAAAATACTTAGTGTGTACACAAAATTGTTTTACCGCACACGTGTTTAACCACTCTTTTTATTTTTAGCTCGGAGAAACACAAATCTAAAGACATTTCTAGCAAATAAAAAATATAGTTAGCCAAAGATACAGAATCTTCTTTAAGACTTTTGATAGGAGAGTTTTAAAAGAGATTGGTTGTTCCTCCGTGAGGTTAGTACATAACGCTAGCTGATTAGATTCTCTTTAGGTAATATCTTTGTGAAGAAAGGAGAATATGTATGAATGAAGCGCATAGGTTACACCAAGGAATAGGTCCATCTTTTCCAAGGAAGTTTTAATGCCTACAATAATATTATCCTAAGCCTTTTTGTAATCTATTTATGGTAATATCAAAAAAATATATACCCATGCGTACGTGTGCATAGCTAAATTAAATATGGCGCAATTTTCGTAAAACTGTATTATGTTGTTTTAGTCGTGAAAACGAATAAAATTATGAAAAGGTATATATTTGTAATAAAAATTTACTTATGTGTAAGTATGTATAAGAAAACACAAAGTGAGTTTACTCCCGGACATTCAAATTTAAAATGAGCCACAAGTCGCGTAAAATGAACTTTGGTTGCCGAAACCTTTATACCCATGAATCTTAATAAGAATCAGGTGAGATGATGCTAAGAGCTTATCAATTCTCGATAAAATAATTTTAAACAAAAAAACCCAAACAGGAAACTAAGGATCCCCTCCATTTCTCTGGAATGCCATCATCAGATCCTGGTTTTCCTGTCATGAAATCACCCTTGGGAAATCTCTTTTCCAACAAAAACAAGAATCATCAAAACCGGTTCTTAAACAACGAAGTTATCCGCGAACACACAGAAAAAATATATACAGGGTGACTGGTTAGACGACGGACGCATTTTAGGAGGTAAATCAGAAGACGAAACTGAACAATGTTTCCCAAGGCACCAATGGTAAATTCGCAAAAAAAAATTTGGACCTCTCATGCAAAGTTGGCTATTGAACTGACCAATTTGTATAAAAAGTATTTTCTTTTTTGAGAACTGTCCGTAGGTTTCTTGAGAAAAGTTGTTCAGTTTCGTCTTCTGATTCACCTCCTAAAATGCGTCCGTCGTCTAACCAGTCACCCTGTATATACGGTCGAATTGAGAAACCTCCTCCTTTTTTGAAGTCGGTTAAAAATGAGTAACTTCCTGTAAAATGAGAAATCATGTCAATCCAATTCACTATCGCATATCCATCCTGTTGCTTAATCACTCATTATTCATTGATAAACATAAGTGATTAACCCTTAATCAGTACCTACCTAATTCAGTACAATTCGCGGCGTATAAGTTGGACACAAATGAAATAACTGTAGCAAAGTATATTAGTACTAACATACAGTATGGACACTCCTTGCCGTTTTTTAGATTCCGACCTTACCCCCTCGTCACCCAAATTAGTTACAATTTGGTTGTGGAACGTATGGGATATTGCCGCCATTTTGTTTGTTCCGTCATATCTATAGATCAGTTAGTCACTGTTTTCTTTTATTTACATACTCGTACTAGCTGTTTCCCGCGGCTTCACCCGCGCGGACAACGTTTCTATGACTTTTAAAGGGGCGGTGGAAAAAAGTAGCCTATGTGTTAATCCAGGCCCTAATCTATATACCTACCAAATTTCAGCCAGATCCGTTCAGTAGTTTTAGCGTGAAAGAGTAACAAACATACATCCATACATTCTTATAAACTTTCGCGTTTATAATATGTATTAAGTAAGATATACAGATAGGTATAGTATATCTCATGAAATCCGAAGCGGAAGTTTCTTCATTAGCTCGTGGTTAACTTTGTGACGTTATCTAAATATATATAACTCAAAGGTGACTGACTGACTGACTGACAAGTAAAGTTCTCGAGTGGCGACCGCGCACAGGAAAACGTAGCGTAGGCAGGCCTCCCACGCGGTGGACCGATGACCTGGTGAAGGTCGCGGGAAGCCGATGGATGCGGGCAGCGCAGGACCGGTCGTCGTGGAAATCCTTGGGGGAGGCCTTTGTTCAGCAGTGGACTATTTGTGGCTGATATGATGATGATGATGATGAATACTTTATATACTAATAAAATGAGGATTTCATTAAAAATTTAAAACCCAACTGCGTAAAAACATAACCTGTCCTTTTGGCCAGTCGGGTAAGAATGTATCGTCACTCATGGGATCAAGACGAATCTAACGATACCACCTCATACCATAACTAATTAGTAATCTGTGCTCATACGTTAAAATCCTTCAAGCAGTTGATGCTGTAGCAGGGAACATAGAAACTCGAACCCATAACCCTCCTTGTGAGGCAGTCGGGTAAAAACGGAATAACCCTATGTTATAGGATAGGTACGATGTTCATCCCTCTAAATCCATCATCATCATCATCATATCAGCCGAAAATCGTTCACTGCTGGACAAAGGCCTCCCCCAAGGATTTCCACGACGACCGGTCCTGCGCTGCCCGCATCCATCGGCTTCCCGTGATCTTCACCAGGTCGGCGGTCTAAATCCATGTCATCATTGTAATATACCAACAATATGTCATAGTAATCCATCATTATCGCTTTTCCAGTCATATGACATTATTTCCATCGCTTGATTATGTGAAGTAAATACTTAGTCTTATTTAGGTACCTATATCGGGTATTTTATGATTCGTATCCACGATAACAGCTCAGATAACAGATGACGGCTTAATCTTAGTTTTAACGATTTTTTTCTAGATCTCTTAAGTAGGAATTTTTATGTGTTATCAATGAATTTTGCTTCTCTAGTTCCTTATGCGTTGGTGTATAACGTTTATTTTGCTTTCAACTAATTCACAAAACTGAAGTTTGTTATGTCCCAAGTATTCTGGTTGCTTAATTGTAAAAGTGACAGCGTTTTGACAGCGTTGACAAGCTGTCAAATTGATAAATTGATTGCAGTGTTTGCGCTAACGTCTGTTAGATAAGCAACGATTATCTGGGTTTTAATTTGAGTGTGTATTATGTGCCTACTTAGACGTATAAGCTCTTACTTGTGGGAACCGACGACGGCAAAGCTCTTATCAGAAAGCAATGAAGGAAGGGCTCCAATAAGAATTATCATATAAATATTTCAAGTACGCCAGCGAGTGTGTATTCAAAAGACAACAAAATTCTCACTGAATTCAAAATGAAACTTTAACAACGCTATTTAGGACTATTACTATTCTTCCTATAGGAAACAAAAATTACATTTGAATCACCGCCCCACCCACAGTCATGTTACAATGATGCCCAATGATGCTCGTACGGATCAATTCAATAGTCACCTTCAACTAAGTAAACTGGTCCGTGAGAACCTACTGATTACGTTACGTGATGTAACTTACTATTAAGGACATGAATAACCGTAAAAACAATTGATAGATTAATGAAATTCTCATAATTTTCAATTCAATTCAATATATTTATTCAAAATAGGTGCAAATTACACTATTTCTGATAGTCATAAAATATTAATAACAATGTCATTTGTGAAGAATCAAGAAATAAACAATAATTAGTTAATAACGTCAAAATTAAATCCTTGATATAAACCAGATTATGTCATTAGAACATGAAAACAATATGACATGAAAAGTTATACATGAAAATCATTGAATGCATTTAACAAGAGTAGGCCAGTTCCCACGGACAGCACCCGGTCACGAGTATAACGCGAGAATCAGCCATCGCTCCCATCAACCATATTAGAGGAAAAGGAACGGCCCGGCTCCCGATGCGCCACCATCCGCACGAACATTTAAGCGAGCATATTTTAACCATACATTATTACTTGTTGCAGGAGAGCATGTGATGCCGGCCCCTGACGCCCGGCGCCATGCCCACGCCGCTGCAGCCCGGCGGCCCCGCTAGCGGCCCGCCTCCGGAGCGCAAGCGGCGCCGCAAGCGCGACGACCCGCAGAACTCCGCCGCGCTCGAGCCGGACGACGACGACGGCGAGATGAGCCCCGAGGAGGAGCCCCGCAACGCGCCGGCGGCGCCCGCGGCGCCCACCCCCGCGCCCTCCTCCGCGCCGGCCCCTACCTCACCCCCTGCGGCGCCCGATGCCGTCGATCTCACCTCCCGCCGTGACTCTCCGCCGCTCTCATCCGACGTCGAGCACTTTGATGGCAAAATCGTCTACAACCCTGACGGATCCGCGTACATCATTGAGGACCCAGAATTGTCCGAAGGCGAAACTAGCTTATCAGACTTGCCCAAGATTGAGCCGGGTTGCATCGTCGACAGTCGAGATAGTAACGTCGTGGAAAGACAGCTCGAATTCCCGCAAATAGCGAGTGCATTCTACGTATCGAGAAATCCGTCGCTCTATGGCGCACTCTATGGAAGACTGGCCGCAGAGAGAGCCAGAGTGAGGCCCGATGCGCCCGTAATGCACAGCTATAGAGTGTTTAGTTTTCGAAGCGGGAAGGAGGCCCCAAGACCGCTGTCTCCACCCGCTGAATGTCCTATCAGTGTTCCAGTCAAACCCATCCTTATGTGTTTTATATGTAAATTGAGTTTTGGGTACGCTAAATCTTTTGTGGCACATGCTCAGTCGGACCATAGTTTATCATTACTTGATTCAGAAAGAGACGCCTTATCGAGAGAAAATGCTTCTGCAATCATTCAGTGCGTGGGAAAAGATAAAGAAGCTCTAGTCTCATTTTTAGAACCAGTAGGAGCGGCAGCACCTCCCCGGGTGTGTGCATCTGGAAGCCCTACTAATGTATCAGAATTATCGAGTCCCTCGATAGAGAAAAGACCCGAAACAATGATGACCCCAGACAGAGAGAACGAGAACTCATTACCCAATGGTTCCTGTGATGAGAGAAGACCGAGCCCCCTAGGGTGGAGGCCACCTAGATCTTTGGCTGATTCATTGATGCCTCAACATTCCCTTATTTCTGTGGCGCATCCTAACACGATAAATGCGTCTGTTCAACCAAGAATGAGTCCTAATTCCTCACCACCTTTCCAAACGACGCCTCCAGCATTTCTATCTGGAACGACGATAGGCGTGTGCCCTGATCACCTTGGAGGGCGACCGTCTGGTGCTGAATGCCCAAAATGTGAACTAATATTAAATTCTGGAAGATTAGGAGGACCCTTAGCAGGCATGCATAGTAGAAATTCTTGTAAAACACTAAAATGCCCAAAATGTAACTGGCACTATAAATACCAAGAGACACTAGAAATACATATGAAAGAAAAGCATCCTGAAGCTGAAACAAGTTGCATTTACTGTATAGCTGGCCAACCCCACCCTCGGCTTGCAAGAGGTGAAACTTATACTTGCGGGTACAAACCCTACCGTTGTGAAGTCTGCAATTACTCCACTACTACGAAAGGAAATCTTAGTATACACATGCAATCAGATAAACATTTGAATAATATGCAAGAACTACAAAATGGTGGCACCCCTGGAGAAGGAAATCTACCTCCACCTCCTCAACACACCCCTCCAGGACCACATAAACCACCTATACCACACCATTCGCCATTAGGTCAGAAGCCAAAGCCTACCTTCCGTTGTGATGTTTGCAATTATGAAACAAACGTAGCACGTAACCTGAGGATACACATGACATCAGAGAAACATACGCACAACATGCTTGTCCTACAGCAAAATGTGAAACACATGCAAACCCTATCCGCTTTACATCACAGACAGCAAAGCCAGCAGCAGCTGGAGAGTTTGCTACACTTCCATGGTGGGGATGCGCCCCCTCCTAACCCAGAAGCAGCTCTCGCTGACATGGCATACAACCAAGCCCTGATGATCCAGCTCATGACTGGAGGCCCTGGACCTTCGCCACCTGAACTTGGTGCACACCTTGATGTTGGCTTGAACCCTGAGGCGATGGAGCCACCACCAGAACCCGCTGACCCTGAACCTGAAAGAACATTCCATTGTTGTATTTGCAATTGCTTTTCCACTGACTCTTTGGAAGCGCTCGGTCATCATCTCGCCCAAGACCGTACGAAGATCAGAGAACAAGAGATCCTAGCACTTGTCGCTGGTCATTACGTATGCAAGCTGTGCACATACAAGACTAGCTTGAAAGCGAACTTTCAGTTGCACTGCAAAACTGACAAACATTTACAGAGGTTACAGCATGTGAACCACGTGAAAGAAGGTGGTCCGCGGAACGAGTGGAAGTTGAAGTTTTGCGCTGGTGTTGGCACTGGAGGTGCGGGGGTTGGGGGAGTGCAAGTTCGGTGCTGTGCTTGCGATTACTACACGAATTCGGCGCACAAGTTGCAACTCCATGCTGCTGGGGCTAGGCATGAGGCCGCTGCGCTTTTACTGAGACATCTTCGAGATTGCGCGTCGCGGATACCCCGTGAGCGCCCGCGCATTTACCGGTGTGCATTGTGTGGCTTTGGTGCGCCGCATCGCCTACCACTGCTGCAGCATGTGCGCTCGGTGAAGCATCTTCAGATGGAGCAGATCCATCAACTGCAGAGACGATCCGAAGGGAAGGATCCGACACCTGATGTTGCTGAGCTATTCCAAGTCATCCCTCAGCCAGCGGATATGTCCAACCCATTCGATCAACAAGAAGGTAAGTGTGGTGAAATAAACTATTTACTTTTGACAGTTGTTATGGTGACGAACCTCTCAATATAAATAAAAAAATCGAGTTGGGTAGAATTATGTGAATGTGCTACTACCGCCAGATTTTTCGTGAATTCGATAATTTGTAGAGGTCATTTGCGCGGTCTATGACATCCTCGGCTATAGACAGGGCGGAACCGTATGTCTATTCATTTTTTTTATTTTTGGTAATTTAGGTAATTTAGGCATTTTATTTTAGGTGTTTTAGGTATTGTAATTATTAGGTGTATCTTTGTATTTTGTGTAGTAAAATCCTTCATATATAAATTACATTACAGTAAAAAAATGCTTAATGGATCGAGTAGGTATATTGAGTGACTTTTAATTAGTTCTTGATAGCAAAGGATATGAATGTACTCGTGATTACAAACAATTTTTCCAAAGAAAGTATATGTCAAATATAAAAACTAAATTTGATCCTTTGTAGTTCGTACATTTTTGCCAATTTGATAACTTGTTATGTATCGAGGACCAACATTTTTTTTTTCTGATTAGACATATAGTTTCTTTGGAGTGTTGCTTGTAACCACGAGTACATTCATATCCTTTGCTATCAAGAACTAATAAAAAGTCACTCTGTATATAATATTTTTCTATCTGCTATATTTTAGCTGTACGAAACCCTCGGAAATACCTGACTTTTATGTCACACATTTTCTGGAATGACGAGGACGACACATGTCAAAACGTAAAAAAACTAGTTCCTCAAACATGCGCGGAAATGTGATCATTACTTTCAAAAAAACAATACGCTTTAATTTTTATCTGCCTTTAACCTGTTTGTAAGAAAAATAGTGTGTCGGTAGGTACACTAAATTTTTAAGTAACACTTTGTATACTTCACCTGCTCGGAAAGTATCTCTTACCTATTTCGAAAATAAGGGAAAATATACTTAATTACTTTTTAATGTCGTGCGGGCGAACAAAAGCGTATGAAAATCCATTGTCAGCCCGCTGAGCAGAGCAGCCAGAAAAGTATAAGTAATATTTAAATCGATTGTTATCTTGCATTTTTTGTCTGATAATATCAGTATGAATTTCAAAGATCTTCATGATCTTAGGTAATAATGCCAATAGACAAAAACTTTTTTTTAATCCACAATTGATAAGTCTTTGGCATCATCTCACCTGACGGTAAGTAACGATGATGCCGAAGATGGAAGCGGGCTTACCAAGATTCCCTAACGCAATGGGGATCTGGCTATCTTATCTTCAAGCCGGAACACTTAAATGCTGTTAACACTGATGTTCGGCGGCAAGACTTAGATAAGATGGTGGTAGCTAGTCAGGCGGGCTAAGAAAATGCTCTACCACAAACCAAACCGAGTTTTACAAAGTTGATCCCGCCGGGAATCGAACCCGCGACCTCCTGCTGTGAAGCGAATGGACAAACCATTAGATACGCAACATAGGCGGTTAAACTTACTATTCCAAAGAGATTGTGTACCCACTTACGTCACAGATGAGATACTAGTTACTCCGTAACCTGGATACTTCATGCAACGGGCCAAAAATGACATTTCAAAAAAGGAACGACGGTACAAAGAAAATGGCAGCTAAATCCTATACGTTCGACAACTAATGTAAAATGTAACCAATCTGTATCAATCTGCGTGAAGAGGGGGTGAGGTCGCAATCAAGAGAGCGGCAGGGAGTGTATGTTAGTACTAATATATATACTTTGTCCGTAACTTACGCTCTCACACAAGCTTTGAAAAGTATACAAACACGGTACGGATCCGTCGGTGCGAGAGTCCGACTCTCACTTAGCCGATTTTTTAGGGTTCGTGACACTAACGAAAGGGTCAGAAAATTGTTTATTTTTCCAAGCTTTTATTTAACTTTAAATGTTTGTATGTATGTATGTATGTATGTAGGTATTTAAATCGTGCAATCAATTTTAGAGCGAGTTCCAGGCGTCCGATTGATCTGAACTTTGGATTGAAGCCATATTCCCGGTGACAATCAATCAATCAATTTTTATTTCAGATTGTACAAATACGTAGAATTGTTAGTTCAACCACTTAAAAACTATGTTAGTAAAAATATCCATTCAAATTATCATATAATTAACAAAATCACATAATAATAATAATATAAATGAAGGAATAACGAAAATTTAAATTGTCAAGCGGCCAGAAGCGATACAATACCTACATCCTTCAGGTATTTTGAAGTTGATCTGATGATGTAATTTGGAGGTGTATCATGGTCCCAGAATCGTCTTTTATTTTCAATAGGATCCTAGGAAATTCAGCCTTTTTTGAATTTGGAACAGTGTAGTTATATTCATTTTAGCATTCGGCTTTTGAGCATAAAAACTCTTTTCATATATAAATATTCTTAAAGCTTTTAGGTTTTTCGAAAATTATTATTTCATTCAGTTCAGGATACCTAGGGCGAGTACGACTCACACTTGGCCGTTTTGTTTTATTATTTTGTTGTTTTAATTTTAGGTTTGTGGGTACTAAAGTCACACAAAATTTTACGCTTGTGTGTATTATCGTTTTTACAACACAGCCACAGTACAATAAAGAGTACTAGCGTACAGTATGGTCACTCCCTGCCTCCCGTTGAAAGTGCCGCCCACCCCCGCTCAGTAGCCTCAACCGCAACCCTAGCATGTCTTATCTCACTCACACAAGCATGGTACGCGTTCACCTACACGAGCTTAGACTGTTGCGTAGGAACGCGTTTGTTTCATACATTCGATCGTCAGTGACCGAGGTGTGACACAGCAAAAGCCAAAAAAAAACCTTTAGAAAGCACGTTTTGTCTATGGTAGTTTATAATTTTATTTTAAATAAGTAAATTATTTAAGGGATAAGCTTTACATAGTATTTTTATTAATAATAATTTTTAAATAACATTTTTTTCACTTTTTAATTTTTTTTATTACTTGTCAGTAAATCGACCGTAATAAATAACACATATTCTTTAAAAATTTCAGCTGGCTTTTGGCTTTTTTCTATTATTACGGGTCAAAAGATACACCCGTTTCATTAAAGTTCGGACGGACGAACAGATAATCGTGGTGACATTCGTTCTAAAAACAAATGAGGAGGTGACGAGGGAGTGAGGTCAAAATCTAGAGAGCGGCAGGGAACGTCCATACTGTATTTTAGTACTAACGTACATAAATACTTTGGTAATAGGGTCCTTTAACTTCGCCCTCCTTAATCGAATGTTTATGTAACTACATAATACAAACATTGCAATATAATTGTCTTTTATGCTCACTGGAGTGATAATAAGGAAACTGTTCATTTGTCAAGTTGTAATTATTTAAGCGTGACTATACCATTGTTATTGTGCGTTAGGTAACTTCCTGAACACATTGTCTCTGCGGCCTACAACTTAATGATTCAGGTAACGTCGCAAAAACCTAGTTTCGCATTGTTCATTTTCCATGTCGTACATGAAACTGGTCGTGATTGGAAAGCGCGTTGCACCGTGCTCGAAACAGTTCTCCTACTGACCGCTAGATGGCGTCGGAGTTGAGAAATGCGCCCGCAACTCCGCGAACGGTTCATGGCAAAATATTATTATATTATTTATTACTCTCGTGCTAAACACATTTCGTAACATTTTATTCTATAAAGCGTAAAAATTCTATTAAAATTAATTCAACCAAAACCATTACCGGCGTTGGTATCGATAAAGTAATACTATCGACTTATGAATGTGGTTTCGAAACGTCACTATCGGTTTCCAATTTAAACCGATTCGTTCCTTAATCAATTTTGTTCTGCATTTTTTTTTACAATGTGAACTTCTTTCTGTGGATCGTGCTAATAGACACACAATTTGTTTAAAGTTAATTTGTTTAAATATTGTGCAAGAACACAGTTGCGCCGTCGACCATCGAGGGCTTCATTATCGAGTAAGCGTCACATAGTCAATCCGAGAAGCAATTTCCATTTTGTGCGAAGAGCATTTAGCGGGGAATTCGTAATCACAATAATGAGATAATTACACAGGGACAAAATTTAATTTAAAGCGCACAACATTAGAACAGGTTTCTTAACGTACGCCTTTACACGGTGTCGCCACAGTCAGCGGCGGTCATTGGTCGCAGGCGGCTCCGCCCCGCGCGCGAGGGAGATGGAAAGAAGATTTGAATTGAGAACGCGAATTTTCCATAAGTACCACACGCGGGACAATGACTCGCATTACGTATGTGGCTGTCGCGCATTAAGGATGATTGCCCCCTTGTGACGAGGCTGCTACATCATCTTACAATGTCGCAGGCTGCACTGCCGGCCGAACTTTATGACCGCACTGAAATACGATAAACTCCGAGAGAAATGTGGAGGCGAAAGAAATCCGGCTTTACACCATTGTGTAGGTCGCGTCGTGTTTATGCTTATTACTTATTTTCACCTCGTCGAGGCGAGCACCTCGCCTTAAGTGATCGATTTTCATATTATGCGTTTTGGTTTTGGAACTGCCAATCGTTCAGTAATAATAAATTGTTTTTTTTTAATTACAATTGTTAAGCCCTTGGCATCATCTCACTTGATGGTAAGTGACGATGACGCCGAAGATGAAAGCGGGCTTACCAAGATTCCCCAACGCAATGGAAAACTGGCTATCTTATCTTCAAGCCGAAACACATCAATGTTGTTAACACTGATGTTTGGCGACAAGACTTACTCGTAGATAAGATGGTGGTAGCTAGCCAGGCGGGCTAAGAAAATGCCCTACCACCAACAAAATCAAGTCTGACAAAGTTGACCCCACCGGGATTCGAACCTGCGACCTTCTAGTGTGAACCGAATGGACTAAACATTATGCCACGGAGGCGGTTACTAAGTCACTTAAAGATATTAGCTACATCAACTTCACTTATGATGTCACCTTTATATCTACTCCATCCATCCTTCCCACCAACACTTTTCACAGTCACTTAGATCTCTCCACATGGATTCCGAAAGAAAATTTGAAGTTGATACCTAATGGTATGATAATTGAACTCTAGTTTTGGTCATTATTTATCCTAATTTAGCGTTATATTTATTTTAGCTTTATAACTTATAACGTCGCAATCTTCATCATCGAATAATTAAACCGGTAGTAGAACCGGTTGAGTTTATCGTTACTGAAGGAGTAGGGCGAGGTCACCCTAACTTGAACTTTATATCCACATTCCACATATCAGAATTGAACATTTTCAAATGATACCGTTTCTTGCTCCTTATGAGTCGTTTGATCAGACACAAGAGCACAAATAGAATTAGATACGTCAAATCAAATCTTCGATTTCTTGCTTACGAATACATTTTTCCTTAAATTATCAGGATCACAAATTGAAAACGGGATTTGACGTGATTTTAATAGAACATAATATGAGCAGGTATAGATGTTATTTGTCATCGTTATGAATAATCGTGAAAGTTGGAAGTGTATATTATTGGATTATTTACTTCCGAATACCAAATTATCAAAGTCTAAACCAATCACACATAAAAACGCTAAACACGTTAGAAAACCGACTTCCATCGCAACAACTAAGTACATTTTTGCATTATTATTTTTGGTTTTTGTTCATTTTCTAATAAAGCTACACCGATTTTGATAAAATTTGTATGGGACCACACGGGAAGCACTAGCTTTCAAATAAAAAAGGAATCATAAAAATCGGTTAACCCAGTCAAAAGTTATGAGGTAACAAACATGAAAAAAACATACAGACGAATTGAGAACCTCCTCCTTTTTGGAAGTCGCTTGAAAACTCAAGTTTCAAGATCGGGAAGACAGTAAGAGGCTCCAAGCCGAGACCCAGACCCATTGTATCCCTGACGCCACATTATAAAATCCTGACCTAAATCTCGCGAAACAAAACTCACTGCACAATGCCTACTTTACGACGCTATAACGATGCGGTGTTTCCTCAGAAAAGACCCTTTGTCCATTGACAAAAAGCATCGAAGATCGCATTTATGCAGACAAGGTCCCTCTACCTGGGCTTTGTTTATGCGCCTACCAGACTGTGGGTCGGCGATTCCACATCATAAATAATTACATTTACTGGTCGGTCACTCCAGGTCCAGTTCTTAGGGTCATTGCGCATGATTATTATTATCATTTGGATTTACTTATTCACTCTCCCCTTCATTAGGATGTAACGGTTTTAACTGCTTAAAACTATAGAACTGGTTCCCAAACAGGGGACCGACTGGTTTCTGCCTCGTGAACTGTGAGATAATTTCACGTTTTAATTAAGGGAAAAGTCGGACCCCCGTCGGATATCTTTTGCAGCATACCTAACCTACACAAAACTACATCACAAAAGCTGACAGTATTCGTTATGGTATTCACTATAATCTTTCCAAAAAATATTTCATATTCCAAGGAAACTGTCGCTTTTGTTTGTTGGATTTGTTGCGGATTATTCTGTGCCAATTTTTTTGTACAATATCCTCTATCTAGAGAAATGAATACAATGACGGGACGAGCCGTCAGATGCTCATCTAATAAAGTATAATTGTAATGTTCCATTAACGAATCCCCGAACTCCTGCGTCGGCCGTTTCTTTCACCTTCCTTATTTGAGCGTAAACAATGCGGGCCAGCTTCTTTCACACGCTGCTGCGGACTTATCCCTTGGTCAAATAATAATTGCAGTCTCCCATATCTTCATACAGCCATCCTGCTCACACCCATCATCACATACGTCAACTCTCCCGAAATCCGAATGCATGCATTTGATCCGATACCAAACGGAATATTCGAAACCTTTTGTAATAATGAACAATGATTGTTTGCTCGTCCTGTATCTCTTTTGTGTGCGAAATTACAATGTACTTGTTACGTTAGCATTAATAATACCTGTCAATGTGTGCGTACGGGATGGATAGAGCGATACCTTTGTCTTGCCGAGAAGTCGCAAACAAAACGGATCCTACTAATATAAAAGAGAAGAATTTTATTCTTTTAACTTCAATTCAAAAATGTAACAAATGTTCCTGCCGAACAATAGTGAGCCTTATTTATAGAAATAATCTTTTTTGTAGATAAATCTCACGTAGACGTAGGTAAGCATTGTGGACGCATGGCTATACAGATCGGTATCCATCCATTCGCAGTACAGATTTCGTAACGAGAGGTTCGTCGACCGTAGCTTCTTATTCGCATAAAGTTACGTATGCGTTTACTTATTTACTTATTTAAAGTTTTGTTTTGTTGACAGATAACAAGGAACTCATCGACCAGAAACCTGAACTGACGCAAGAGCAGAAGATGCTGCGCTTCTTGGAGCAGCATCAGCAAATGCAGCAGCAAGCCCAACAACAGGCCCAAAGCTTAAGCGAACGAGATGAAGAAAGGGAAACGCCTGGTGCTCACGCGTGTCCTTACTGCAACTTCAGCTGTGGAAGTGAGATCCGGCTCCATGCACACGTCACCTCCACCCATGGAGATCCAACCCGACACTTCATCTGCCCGCTGTGCCAAGATGCCTTCAAAGAGCGACCTGCTCTCGAACGCCATGTCATGCAAATCCATTCAGTAAACTCCGAAGGCCTACAAAGACTCCTTCTCCTTGTCGATCAAAGCCACTGGTTAAATGGTGGAACACAAGCCCAAAGAGACGAATCGAGACAAGGAGAAGACGAACGAGAAATATCCTCACCCCGATCAGAAGGCAGCGCTGATGGCGAGACTGAGCGCTGCAACGCATGTAACCGCACTTTCCGAAACGTCGATGAGCTCTGTCAACATCAGAATGAGTCTGGTCATCTGGAACTGAAACAAACACCACAGGGGCCTGGATACTTCTGCTGGAAGAAAGGATGCAACCGATACTTTGACTCAGCGCACGCGCTTCAAAACCACTTCCGAGAGGCTCACGCTCGCAATTCCATCACCAATATGTCTGTATCTGAAAAACATGTGTACAAGTACCGCTGCAACCAGTGCAGCCTTGCCTTCAAGACTGTTGAGAAATTGCAACTGCACACTCAATATCATGTTATAAGAGATGCAACTAAATGTGTTTTATGTGGAAGAAGCTTCAGATCCGTACTTGCTCTACAGAAACACGTAGAAACTTCTCACTCTGAACTGACCGAAGAAGAAATGGCCGCGTTCAAACGGAGCCTTGCATCAAATCCCCTATTACAATCGGCACAAGGTACAGCGTTGGACGCTGTGACTGCAGAACTATTACGCAAAGAAGCTCTTAGAACACCTGACGAAGAGCTCGGTGAATTAGAAGATAGAGACTCAAGCGCAGCCAATGCAGACGATTCCGGTCACAATGATGCAGAGAACTCTGATGACTCAATAGTTTACAAAGATCAACAATTCTTAGAAGATTATCTAAACTCGCAAGCTATGGCTGAAGATTCTTACAATGATCCTAATAGGAAGTACAAGTGTCATCGTTGTAAAGTGGCTTTCACCCGCCAATCTTATTTGACTGCCCATAACAAAACACTTCTTCATAGGAAAGGTGAGAAACTGACGTACCCGATGGAGAAATACCTTGACCCCAACAGACCATTCAAATGTGACGTATGTAAAGAGTCGTTTACACAAAAGAATATTTTACTCGTTCATTATAACAGTGTGAGCCATTTGCACAAATTGAAAAGAGCGATGCAAGAGCAGCAAAATAATAATAACCCTCCCGTATCACCTGGGGCAGGCTCGGCGCCCTCTAATTTAACACTAACACCTAAAAGTACGTCAAGCGAGGAGGACGACCGTAAACGATACAAGTGTAACATCTGCAAAGTCGCCTACACACAAGGCAGCACGCTAGACATTCATATGAGATCAGTGCTGCATCAAACTCGCGCAGGTAAGCTTCAAGAGCTAGCTGCGGCTGGCCACGTGGACTTGTCGCGTCCTTTGGTAGAGCAGCCGGACAGAAACGACCCCGCCAAGATTTTACAAGACGTGTTGTCGCCGAAAAATACATCCCCTTCGTCTACGAGCAGTGGGGGTCCGCGCTCTTCACCCCCGGCGCGGCCAGGTAGCCCGCGCTCCCCTCGGCCAGGTAGCGCCGCGTGCGATCGCTGCCACGCGTCATTTCCTAGCGCGGAGTTACTCGACGCACACCGCGCGACCGCGTGCCTATTTAGCGATGCGCGGGCGCACTCGCCGCTAGGTGACGCTGAAGTAGCCGCTCTTGACGAGATGGTCGCCAAGGGCAACCCGCCCAAACGTAACTCACAAATGTATAAACAACTACTGGAAACCTTCGGCTTCGATCTCGTCATGCAATACAATGAAAATCAACGGCGAAAATTGCAAGAGGAGCAAATGGCGCGGGCTCCGAGTCCTCCCCCGCCGCCACCGGAGGAAAAGCCCCCGGACGGAGAAACGAAGTCAACGTGCCAGCACTGCAACAAGGAGTTTTCTAGTGTTTTCGTGTTAAAGACTCATTGTGAAGAAGTGCATAAAGACAAAGTTCCACTGGAGTTTCTCGAACAGTTCGCGGAACAGTTCAAATCTGAGTACGAAAGAAAGTCTGGCGCGCCGAATTCGCCGCGGGCTGCGTCTCCAGCTCCTGAGGGCGACCGCTCGCCCTCGCCGCGCGGTGACAACTCGAGCTTCAGTGAGAACGCGAACGGGAACGAGGCGCAGGCCGGTGCGCTGCTGGCGGCGCAGGTGCAGGAGATGCAGGCAGCGCTGAACATGCTGCAGTTGCAGCAACTGCACCCGATGGTGGCGCAAATGCTGACGCTGGGTCTGCCGCTTGGGCTCAACATGGGCGCGCTTGCCGCCATGAATTTGCAGCCGCCGCTGGTGCCGCTCATGCTGCCGCCGCCGCCCTTCGACACCATGAACTTCGCGCACGACGCCCAGCTGAAGCAACAACAGATGTTACAGCAACAACAACAGGTTAGTAACTCATTTCATTATCAAACGCCTATCTACTAAAGACAACTTGCCTAACTGTTTACTTTAGAATCAAAGGCAGCTAAACACCCCGGACAAAGAAAAGTCAGATAGGTACCTACTTATGATGCCCTCTAGTTCATTTAATAATAGGCAACCCTGCGGTTCGATTACTTTAACGTTTAAACAAATATAGCTAAACGCGGTAACTGGTGTTAGGGTCAATCAAATTCAAAGAAGTTCGGTTATTCATGTGTTATTATTAATTTAAAAAAAAACCCCGACTCACTCCTTTACGGGCTTATCAACGCCCAACCCAAACCCTTGGACTTAGAAATCTAAAATTTAGCACACAGGTTGGTTTTACGATGTAGACGAGATGTTTTTTAGATGTTTTTCGCAATTATTAAATTATTTTTGATTTTGAGGTGATCTTATCAAAATTGCACAAAAAATGCTTTCAGAAACATGCATTAAAAGAACTGAAAATGCGGCGTAATACAATTTTATACATACCTAATTCAGGATAGGCTCTAGCCCCTCGATGGGGACGTATATGAGCTGATATGATGATGATAACATACCTAGCTGTCCTTGATACGCCTTAGTAATTAATTAATTGGAGTCGTAGAAAATTTTATATTTTAAAAGCTTTTATTAATTAAAGCAAAGTTTTTATTGCAATGTTTGTATTATAAAAATGTATGTTTGTTTAGTTCAAACCTTGCGATCGATTTTCGTGTGACTTCCAGGGGTCCGATTGAGCTGGAATTTGGAATGAAGCCGTATTCCCGGTGACAATAGATCCTTTTGGTATTTTGAAGTTGATCTGATGATGAACTTTGGAGGTGAAATCAAGGTCCCAGAACCGTCAGGCGTGTGCGGAGTAATAAGCCTAACCTTTTAAATAGAGTCCCGCGCCCCTGCTATAGTAGACATTATGGATTGTGAACGTGACTGTACCCTTTTTTCAAACGACTTCCAAAAAGGAGGAGGTTCTCAATTCGACTGTATGTTTTTTTTTATGTGTTACCTCTGAACTTTTGACTGGGTGAACCGATTTTTATGATTTTTTTTTCATTTGAAAACTAGTGCTTCCTGTGTGGTCGCATATGAATTTTATCAACATCGGTGTAGTACTTTATTAGATAATTAACAAAAACCAAAAATAATAATGCAAAAATGTACGAAGTTGTTCCGATGGAAGTCGGTTTTTTTTACGTGTTTAGCGTTTTCAATTATTAAATTAAATATTAAAGTGCGTTTGGCTGCACCTCATATGATACTTTTTTACCCGACTGCGCCAGTAGGAAGGTTATGTTTTTCGAGTGTATGTAACATAATTGTTTTTTTTTTCTTTGACAAGCTCGGTAGCCTAAACGGCTTGATGAATCTTAGAGTGCGAGGCGTTGTTAGATTCGTCTTGATCCCGTCAGAGACATAGTATACATTTTTACCTGACTGGTAAAAAAGAGGGGTTAAGTTTTTAATTTAGTACAGCGAGGTGTCGTTTCATTCGTCTTGATCCCTTAAATGATATACGATCTATTTCACCCGACTGGCCAAAAAGGGAGGGGGTAAATTTTTTATGCAGTAGGTTTTTTTTTTTAAATCTACAAACAAGCCCTTGGCATCATCTCACCTGACGTTAAGTGACGAATGACGATGATGCCGAAGATGGAAGCGGGCTTACCAAGATTCCCGAACGCAATGGGGATCTGGCTATCTTATCTTCAAGCCGGAACACATCAATGCTGTTAACACTGGTGTTTGGCGTCAAGACTTAGATAAGATGGTGGTAGCTAGCCAGGCGGGTTATGAAAATAAAAAAAATATATTTTTAAATAATTCGTGTACTTATTTACAAATAAAATATTGTAAGCAGCTACTTACTTATACCTTAGGTACAATAAAATACCCAACATATAATGGTTGCGAAAACTAATTTAAATAACCAATCCGTAATACCGCATACATATAGTTTCGCATGAAGAATTTCCCATTAAAGTTATTTTATGTACCTAATGTGATTTATAAACAATAAAATGTGAAATAGTAAAAGATTTTAAATGATTTTCTAGAATTCATTTTGTTTCGCAATACCAACGAACTCAAAACACCTACTACTTACAAATTTGTTTATGTAAATAACATTCTTAGGGGCTCCGGTGGCGTAACGGTTAGGGCCGCTACCTCCTGTCCGGTAGGCCGTGGTTCGAATCCTGCCACGTACCATGTATTTAAGAATTTCGATTTCATGTGTACGTTTATCCGACGCTCTTACGGTGAAGGAAAACATCGTGAGGAAACCTGCACACGCCTGCGAAGAAACTCGAAGGTTGTGTGTGAAGTCGACCAACCCGCACTGGGCCCGCATGGTCGACTAAGGCCATGTCGCCTTAATTCAGGGTACACTCGAGCCCCTCGGTGGAGACGTATATGAGCTAGTATGATGATGATAATAAGGGGCTCCCTAGACGATCAATAGCAATTGTCAATTTTACGTGATTGACAATAATTGTCACATCATCATCATCATATCAGCCATAAGATGTCCACTGCTGGACAAAGGCCTCCCCCAAGGATTTCCACGACGACCGGGCCTACACTGCCCGCATCCAGCGGCTTCCCACGATCTTCACCAGGTCGTCGGTCCATCGCGTGGGGAGCTTCCCTATACGCTACGTTTTCTTGTGCGCGGTTGCCACTCGAGACCTTTACTGTCCCAACGGCCGTCTGTTTTACGAGTTATATGTGCCCTGCCCACTGATACTTTAGTTTAGCGATTGCTATGTCAGTTACTTTGATTCTCCTGCGGATCTCCTCATTTCTGATACAATTGCGTAGGGAAATTCCGAGCATAGCTCGCTCCATTGCCCTATAAAGAGCCCAATAATCATCATATAAAGAGCAATAATTACTCTAAAGTTGCAATTATTGTCAATCAATACACTAATCTCCATGTAATAAACGTTAATATCAGTGTCGCAATTGATCTAAGCATCTTACTTTCTTATACCCACCTTCACTTTAAGTTTTACCTCATTAACCGACTTAAAAAAAGGATTAAAAATAAAAAGAAAACAAAAATTCGTCGGTTTTTTTTAATAAATATCATTCATTCATCTCTTGTACCTACGACTAAACCTAACATACTATAGACAGGGTGAAAATGAAATCGTTGGCAATATGTTTACCCGATTACCCAAAAAAAGAGGGTACCGTTTTCTTGTGTATGTATGTATGTATGTATGTTTGTTTCTTTGCTGAGCTTGTAGCCTCACTCAACGGCTTGATGGATTTTGGAGTGCGAGATGTCGTGTCGTTAGAACCGTCTTGATCCCGTGCGTGACAAAGGATATTTTTTTTACCCGACTGTCTTAAAAAAGAGGGCAAATGTCGCTTTCTTAATTTCTAAATAAATTTTAAGTTATTATTGACTCGTGAAACTGAAAAACTTTCCTACTGAATTCGCAATATTGAACATACTGAATTCGCAATACTGAACATACTGAATTCGCAATACTGAACATACTGAATTCGCAATACTGAACATACTGAATTCGCAATACTGAACATACTGAATTCGCAATACTGAACATACTGAATTCGCAATACTGAACATACTGAATTCGCAATACTGAACATCCTGAAATCGCAATACTGAATATACTGAATACACAATACTGAACATACTGAATTCGCAATACTGAACATACTGAATTCGCAATACTGAACATACTGAATTCGCAATACTGAACATACTGAATCCGCAATACTGAACATCCTGAAATCGCAATACTGAATATACTGAATACACAATACTGAACATCCTGAATTCACAATACTGAACATACTGAATTCGCAATACTAAACATACTGAATTCGCAATAAAATTCTTGGGCCATCTATACACAGTTGGCTGATCGGGCTGATTTTCTATGCGAAATACCTACCAACAAAATTGATCAATTTCTTGGATAGAGCTTACCAATAACTATAAAAATAAATAAACGAATTACCTAATTGAAATTTAAAAACCCCACTGCATAAAAACTTAACCCCTCTTTTTTAATTAATTAATTAAGAAGTTAAAAGCATTTCTCCTAAATGCGACTAACAAAAAATTTAAAAACTAAAAACCCACTGAAAAAAACTAAGCCCCTCTTTTTTGGCCAGTCGGGTAAAATGTATCCTATGTCACTCACGGGATCAAAACTAATCTAACGACACCTCGCACTCCAAAATCCATCAAGCCGTTTAGGCTATAGAAAATGCCAAAGAAATAATCATACATACATACTTACGGTGAAGGAAAACATCGTGAGGAAACCTGCACACGCCTGCGAAGAAACTCGAAGGTTGTGTGTGAAGTCGTTCAACACGCACTGGGCCCGCGTGGTCGACTAAGATCCGATCGCCCTAATTCAGGATAGGCTCGAGCCCCTTGGTGGGGACGTATATGAGCTGATATGATGACATACACTCAAAAAACATGCCACTCCCGGCGCAGTCGGGTAAAAACATCCTGTAGGTTTCTTGAGGAAAGTTGGTTTTATGAATCATGAGTCTACTTCTATAATCTATATCTCTAAATTAAAATACTGCCAATTATTTCGGGTTTTATCCTTTATGTATCGTGGTTTTTACCCTTTATGTACTGTGGTTTTTACCCTTTATTAACCGTGGTTTTTACCCTTTATTTGCCGTGGTTTTTACTCTTTATGTACTGTACCTAGGTAAATATCACAACGGGAAAATTCTGTCTTTCGCTTAAACGATCACGAATCATTTTCGTAAACTCGATCATGGGACAAGAGTCCTTCGATTTGAAGAATTCACAGATAAGGGAACGATCGAACGTTAGCTATCTGTTTGCACAAAGCAACAGACGTGCCATTGTTGAACACCTAGGGTCGAAGTATTATTGTTAGCAACGAATTCTGTTATTATTCAAAGTTACCTGCGCATTGAATAACAGAGTGGCTTACGGCCAAAGACAAATTAAAGCTCGCTTTTAGAAATTCGCCTACTTAGTTTTTTTTAACTTTAAGCTTGGTTTCTTTTGTTTGCAGGCAAATGCTGCAGGACAAAAGAGAGCTCGCACTCGTATTACTGATGAACAGTTGAAGATCTTGCGCGCTCACTTCGACATAAACAACTCTCCAAGCGATGAAGCCATTGCGAAGATGGCTAAGCAATCTGGTCTCGCAACAAAGGTAATCAAACACTGGTTTCGTAACACACTTTTCAAGGAACGGCAGAGAAATAAGGATTCGCCGTACAACTTCAACAATCCCCCGTCAACGACGCTCAATCTTGAAGAATACGAGAAAACTGGAGAAGCCAAAGTAACGCCTTTAGATTCTTCAGCTAGCTCAGATGAAGGCAAGCCACCACCAGAAAAGAAAGCTAAGATTGAGGACACCTGCTCGTCACATCAAGAGGTTAAATCAGAACCAAATGATGAGCCCACAATGGAGGAGAAATACAACTCGTATGATGATAGACATCAAGAAGATAAAAGTTTTGTATTTCCCCAAGCACCACCACAAAGTCCCGCTCCAAGTATAAACATTTCCGAGCATCCTCAAAACATGTCTCGACCGCAAACTCCAACGCACATCTCGTTAAATTCTCTGATTCAGTCACAACTAGACTCTATTCCTGCGACTAGTATACCTCAGCCGCCTCATCCATCAATGTTACCACCAAAAATAAATCCAAATTTCACGTCCCCAAACTCCGCGCCCCCGAACGTCCTACCTTTGACCCCGAATCGCAGCCTCAGTCCTGGCAGGGGACCGGCCGATTTCGGACTTTCCGGGGGCAACTCGAACGGATCCAACAGCTCGGGGTCTTCTGGCAAACGCGCCAACAGAACTAGATTCACAGACTACCAGATTAAAGTTCTACAAGAGTTTTTTGAGAACAATGCATATCCAAAAGATGATGACTTGGAATACCTCTCAAAATTATTAGGTCTAAGTCCACGAGTAATAGTAGTTTGGTTCCAAAACGCACGACAAAAAGCTAGAAAAGTATATGAAAACCAACCAGCGGCTGAACCTCCAGCGGGAGCCACAGATGATGCTAACAGATTTCAGCGTACGCCAGGATTAAACTATCAATGCAAGAAGTGCCAACTAGTGTTTCAGAGATACTATGAATTGATAAGACATCAAAAGACCCATTGTTTCAAAGAAGAAGATGCGAAAAGATCGGCTCAGGCCCAAGCTGCTGCAGCACAAGTGGCTGCTACGTTAAGTAGCGAAGACTCCAACTCGAGCACCGTAGAACACCATGCTCCCCACGTACCGGTCTCGCCGGCGCCGCCCCGCACCCCAACCCCGGCGGCTCCCAACTACCCGGTGTCTCCGGCACCTCAAGCTCCTCACACGCCAGTCACGCCTCTGACACATCAGACACGCGAACCTTCACTAGAAAAAGATGGAAATTTTCAATGTGATAAATGCAACCTAGTCTTCCCTCGATTTGATTTATGGCGGGAGCATCAATTAGTACACATAATGAACCCAAACTTATTTCCCACATATCCACCGGATTCCCCTTTTGGGATTTTGCAGCAACACGCCCAACTCCAACAGCTAAACGCTTCACTCGGAAATGACGAGGCAAGACATCCGTTAGTTGCTGCACTTAACCAACAAGCCGCTAAGAGAAAATTTGATGAATTTGAAGATATAGAAACTGGAGAACAACCCAAAGACAAACGACTTAGGACGACGATTTTACCAGAACAATTGGACTACCTCTACCAAAAATACCAAATCGAGTCTAATCCTTCACGAAAGATGCTAGAGAACATTGCACGTGAAGTGGGATTAAAGAAACGAGTGGTACAGGTTTGGTTCCAAAACACACGAGCACGTGAGAGGAAGGGACAGTTTCGCGCGCATGCGCAGGTAATAAACAAACGTTGTCCATTTTGTCCCGCATTGTTTAAAGTTAAGAGCGCTCTAGAGAGCCACTTGAGTACTAAACATGCGGACCAATGCGCTCGAGGCGAAATCAATGTCGACGCGTTACCGGACGAAGAACTCAGCACGGAATCGACGCCTAGTTTTGGTTCTCAACAAAGTGACAGACAGACAAATTTTTCCCAAACGGGGGCACCCATGTTGCCCCCTATTTTTCCGCCCTTTCACTCAGACATGGAGAAGTTCATCAAACAGTACAGTGAGGAGTCAATGAAAAGATACGTTAGTGAACTTCAAGCGCACGCCGTCGCCCAGCAAAACGGTGGTAACAATGAGTCATCTGAGAGACGGCCAGAACATGGAAAATCGGAAATACCTTTAGATCTCAGCAAACCTGTTGATTTATCGAGACCAGGCTCAGACGCCGATGAGCGTTCAGATACAGCTTCTGAAACGATGGAGTTCTACGAAGAAGAAGACCCGACATCCCCGCTGCCCGGGCAGCAGCATACGCCGAGACCACCCGGAAAACGCTACCGCACGCAGATGTCATCACTGCAAGTGAAAATAATGAAATCATTATTCAGCGACTACAAAACGCCAACAATGGCTGAATGCGAAGCGTTGGGGCGCGAAATCGGGCTACCAAAACGCGTGGTACAAGTGTGGTTCCAAAACGCGCGTGCCAAAGAGAAGAAAGCGCGGCTAGCTGTCGGCCTAGCCGAGGTGTCGGACGCCCCGCCGCCGGAAGAGTGCACCGTGTGTGACTTCAAGTACAGCCACAAGTACTCCGTGCAGGACCACGTGTTCACGCGCGGGCACATCGCGACCGTGCGCGCGCGCCTGGAGAGTGGCGCGGGCGTGGAGGACAGCACGCTGGCGCTCATGCAGATGGCGGCGCGCCTGGAGAGCGGCCTGGGCGCAGAGCTACACAGCGCCTTCCTGCGGCCGCAGCTCGCCGGCAACGGTGAGTGCACCACTTGACCGTCCTCTCTCGTCCGGCGCCCCCAGCGCTGCACGACTCTGGACCTAATTACGTAGAACCTCGCAGCGGCGAGCTCCGTTCGAGCGCCTTTCCTCACTCTTTTGTTGGAGTTTTACTAAAGAATCGCGGCAATTCGAACTGAGCTCACTTAGTGCCGTGACGGTCGTTGCTTTGTACTTTCCTACTAGCGAGTTCTTGTGTAAATAACGTTAAGATCTACTCGAAATAGTTTTGTGTTATCTTTATGTAGTGTTGGTTATCGATTGCAGCGTAGGTATAAATCATCAAAATTACTTATTAACATTTATTAGAAATAATAAAGGCTAAACTGTCTTCCGATAAATACAATCCACAGCGGTTACCCAGTCTGATGGGAAAGGTAATGGCGGCACGTACACAGCCGATTCAATCTCAGAAATTATTTCGTAATTCAAATAATTACATTGAAGCGTGGCAGCATGAACGAAATAGTAAAAACGCATTTCTCAATCTTGTAACGATCTGACTTGGAAATCTGTGTGAAACAGATCGCTTTTTCACAGTTTTGGGTGCTTTGATTTGTTTTTGATTGTGATTACCGTCTTGATACCTAATCTGTATCGGTGAAGTGGAATGTGTCGCGTCGGGTAGGAGGTATTGTTTGGGGTAGTGATGAGACATAGCGATGATGATCCGATGCGTGCGGCGCGATCAGTGCGCGGTTGTCTCGCGCGTGGAGGGCGGGCCACTCGCCGGTGGGCGGCTCGCAGCCACTATTCAAATGCAAACGAAACACGACAACAATGGTAGAAGTTAGGACGCGTGAAGGACGCCGAATATCTAATCTAAACGATCCGACGCACATGCATTTCGCTCCACATGAATAATCAATTATTCAAATCACCCCAATCAAGAGACTTCTCAGAAACAAAACGTCCATCTTTATATAAATATTCTATATCTTTAAATAAATATTGTTCCACATCGACGCGGGCACATTGAAAACCAACACCACATAGAGATTAGACTAGTAATCTGTTACATAATTTTATTCTTCCTATTTGTTCATATTTAAAGCTCCTATTAGGTTGTAGCGATTTGTCGATTGTTGTAGAATTGTAATGAAAACCAAATTTATATATTTTAGAGGATATAAATCGTTTAGTTATTATGTAAAGTCATAGCGAAGCCTGAAGTCTATATATAACTATTTAAATAAGGTGCCTTGTAGAATCCAAGTGTTTTTGTAAATTATTCTCGGACTGCTCCACTTTGTAAATAGTCAAACAACTAAGGTATACTATTAGATCTAGTGATAGTGCGCTGTGGCGTCGTCTCCGGCGCCCTTAATAATGCACATTGCGATAAGTACTATCTATACAAGAGTAGATAGTAAATAGTGTTCGTTTCGTGGAGGCATCTTAGGAACTTGTGATATAATTTGTATCTTATTTAGTTTTCGTCGCATAATATGTTCGCGTCTCAGGGCTAAAGTACAAAAATACATACAGACATAACGTTAGAAGTTGTTCGCGTTTTACATAATAATGCGGGCTTTCGTGTGGGGTCCGCCGGCTGCAGTTTTTGCTATTCTTTCGACGCATTTACATCAGAGTGGTTTAAAAAATTGGGGTGTTGGGCGATATGCAAATATTTTCTTCAAATTTAAATGGTTTGTGGCGGTGGCGCGCTCGTGCCGACGATGTCGGTGCAACGACGCCTCTGCGCTTGCGTATAGCAAAGCGTCGCACGCGCCGCGGGCGTTGCCGTTATAAGCCCTCGAGTATTATGTGAAAACTTTAAGGCCTAGTTCCCCGTCTTGACACGCTTTTGCTGATCTTTCAAATGCAAATCAATATATGCGTTCCCTAAGAAATACACTAGTGTTATTTACTTAAAGTATCTACTTTTAAACGAAACAGTTCATTTTATTTGCATATCGCTTTGACATTTTTGTTTTATTTTATTGTGTTTGTATTTATTTTTGTTCTTTAATTTTGTACCTTAGAACGATATTTTGTTTTATCATATTATATATTAATAATAATGATTGTTGCGTTCGATTTGACACGCAGACCATGTTTTTGCCTCCATTTCGACTTCCAATAACTTTATTTTACTTTGTGTAATTTAATTTTAATCTAATTATTGTGCGATCTGCATTTATTGTTATTCAAATAATTGTTTATAAAGTAATTTGAAACAAAGTCCAGTGCCAGCCAGTGAATGATATTCTTTGGTATTATATTTGAAGATAAAGTGATCGCGTAGCTATAGATCGGTCGGAAGTCTTGTAAACTGAATAGTATTATTATAATTATTATCTACAGTTATTTTATTTGCAGAATTCGTTGAAATAAATGCAATATTTATATTATGATTTACTTTCTTTTCTTTTGTTTCCTTTTGTTCCTTTATTATAAGTTTTAAAATATTATTTCTATTTCAAGTTACACTAGATTTTGTGTTGTACAAAGTATCACGTAGAGTCGATTTTTTGCGATGATTTCTGTTAAGTCTCCAGCTAAGATTTCGAGGACTTAACAAATTATTTAGGGGCAGGTGAACATTGAAACTTGTCGTAATTGTAAGTAAACGATGTAGGCCTATTACAATGGCGTCGTAAAGCCACGAATACCTGCCCAGAGGTAAAACAAAAAGGTTCTCTTGTCTTTATTCATTTGCAAGTGATGGACGGTTTTTACAATATTTGAAACAAAAGTTATTTTTTCTTAGGTTTATTGATTTCCGCGTCGTGGGGGGCGCTGTTTGTCTTGCGAACTTCAGGTGCCCATGCAATACCTGAGGTTATTACAAAGTTTGAAATGAACAGATTGCTAGTTACAAAATTTTGTTTTAACTCAAAAAGTTTTCACAGCAGTGTATTTTCTCTATAATTAACGATCGTAACGGCACGCTGCAAGTTTTAGCTTCAACTCCTTTATCCTTACAGTTGGTAATTACTTCGTTATTTGATCTGATCTGAAGTAGGTATTGTGGTACATTGTATCGAACTACTTTCTGACACAAACATATATAAGAACAAGTGGCTCTACCTATCATAGACTGAATTTCCTAAAGTGTATATTATATGACGTGTCACCGTAAAATTGTAAAAACCGTTAGATTATAATTTAACGGGATCTATCTCGCGAGATTGTGAACTGTCGAAAGATTGTGAACCATAACATACTGCTTACAATTTCACTAGTGTCACTGCAATCTCATTAGTGACATTACAATAACACTAAGCGAAGTGAATGACATTAAATAAATGAGCGGGCGAAGCGAGCGATGTTAGGTTCGGTCAAGTTTGATTGATTAAACAGGCAAAGAGCTTCGCGAAGGTAGCAGAATGCTTCACAGAAGAGGAAATCATCGGTTTTATTCGGAGATACAAGATTGGGCCGTAAAATTGTAAGCCGATTGACAATTTACCGTCGTATTATAATCTAACTGAATTTAGTGTAGTGAGATTGTAATATCGCGGTTTTGACAATATCCCGGTGACATATACAATATACACAGTATAGAATTGCACAACTTAAATCTCGAGACAATTTGTGTAGTACACTATGTAGAAATAGTGTCCAGCCAGGCAAATAACGGCGCGTAGGCCGCTATTTGAATGAAGTCATTAAAAAAAATCTTTTAAAACTTCATCCTTAAATGTCATCATAAAGCGGACAGTCTTTGTCATTGATTTGGTATGAGGCACGTAATTTAATTGGGGAGAACCATAAAATTATATACACAGGGTGTAACAAAATTAGTGTAGGTCCCGTTGACTGGAGCTTCTTCTCATCATACTGAACACCTTTTTTTTGTATGACTGCTGAAATCGCAAGAATTTTTTTGACTCTTCCTTCATACATATTAATAATAATAATATTGATCATGTGATCGACCAATTTTGCGCATTTTTATGTAGAGGGTCCAATTATTTTTTTTGAGGATTGCCTATGGTTGCCATGGGGAAAGTTGTTCCGTATGATGAGTAAGTAGTACCCCCAGTCCTACACCAATTTTGTACACCCTGTATACAGGTTGTAACAAAATTGGTGTAGGTCCCGTTAACTGGGGGTTCTACTCATCTTACTGAACAACTTTCTCCAAGGAGCCCATAGTCAATTCTCAAAAAAAATATTTGGATCCTCCATACTAAAATGCACAAATAGCTGATCGATTTGTACGAAGAGTAAAAATATATTTTTTTTACGTTTTCAGCAAAGTCGTAGAACAAAAGTTGTTCAGTATGATGAGTAGAAGCCCCAGTTAACAGGACCTACACACCAACTTTGTTACAGCCTGTATAAATGAAAGTAGATAATTCTTTCTAACATTTTCGTGATTTCACAAACAAAGCGTCCTTTTTTTCCATACACCCACTTACATCTGTAGTGAATTACAAAAAAAAAACTATTAAATTACAAGGGCACAATGAAATGAAGGTAAAGTTTATAAAAAAAATCCCGTTGCTCAGCCGACTAATTATTTCTTTATATTACACAATGCAAGTGCAGATCGTGCTTGCTAGAAAAGTGGGTTTTTTGTTCGATTATAAAAAGTTTTTTTTTTTTAAATTAGCTGATATCATGACAGTTAGTAGGCAGATCTATTGAATGGTTGAATGAAACTTCGATCAACTTTGAAATGTGATAGTCAACTTAAAATAAAAACGTTAGAATATGTAGAAATTCGATGAGCGATGTGGATCCGAATAGCGTTGCAGTTTGTACTCAATTTTTTTTAATAATGTCATATACATATTGTCCACAAAAGATGAAACTATAACAATAAGTATGTTATGTATGTAAGTATGTATGTATATTGCACACAAGAAATAATTACAGCATGGTTATATAGGAATAATTACATAAGTATTTAATTAAAACTTTAACAACATAAACGGCTCCTGAGGATTGCGAGAAGCCGCTGGATGCGGGCAGCGCATGACCGGTCGTCGTGGAAATCCTTGGGGGGAAGCCTTTGTCCAGCGGTGGACATCTTGTTGCTGATATGATGATGATGAACGGTTGCTGGGACACGGATCTCTTCACCAATCGCTGAGCGGTAAGGCAATATTATAGATTATTTTTAATTACTTTATTGTAAATACAAATACAGCACAAAATTGTTATTCATGATGTTTTTCAACGCATTGGATACAAAATAAACATTCAACTGACATTGACAGTATATATTAGTTATTTTCATTTAAATTTAGCTTTCAATAGATCACGCCGATCTTCCAGGAGTAGACCTTAATCAAAAGCCTCCTAGGTGCTTCTAATGGAGCTAACTTTTTTTTTCATCGCAATACTGTTTTTTTAGGGTTCCGTGCAACCTACGTATGACCAACGGGACACTATTACTAAGCCTCCGCTGTCTGTCCGTCTGTACGTCTGTCAGCGGACTGTATTTCATAAACCGTAATAGGTAGACAAATGAAATTTTCACATAATGTGTATTTCTATTGCCGCTATAACAACAAATACATTTTTTTAAAGTGATAAATTAAGGGAGTTTTCCATACAAAAAACGTGTTTTTTTTAAAGGTTTTTAGAAGTATATTTGATTTAGCTCTATAGTAAAAACGGTAACACATACAAGCGTAAAACTTGGTGTGATTATAGTACTAATACTCAAGTAAAACAACAAATTATAAAAATCGGCGAAGTGAGAGTCTTACTCGCGCTAAGGAGTCTGAATTGAATGACAAAAAAGCATATTATTGTCGTTCACGTGGATGTCTGCTTGTAATGTGAAATGTATCATTGTCATTCATATACATCAGCTGATCAAAATTAGTGTCATCATTATATCAGGTCATATATCTAAATTCTTCTTCATCATCATCATATATAAGCTCATATATACGTCCGTCCCCACAGAGGGGCTCGAGCCTACCCTGAATTGGGGCGATCGGGTCTTAGTCGACCACGTGTTCCCAGTGCGCGTTGGTCGACTTCACACACAACCTTCGAGTTTCTTCGCAGGCGTGTGCAGGTTTCCTTAAGATGTTTTCCTTCACCGTAAGAGCTTCGGATAAACGTAAATAAGAAATCAAATTTCGAAAACACATTGGTAAGTGGCAGGATTCGAACCACGACCTCCCGGGCAGGAGGTAGCGGCGCTTGCCATTTCGCCACCCACGCGACGCTCCCATGTAGGTACTTGCTTTTAGTTTAAGTTTTACATTATGTTTATTTTTAGTTAGATTTATCTTATCTTAAATTGAAAATTGACCCAAACAGCTGATCAAAGTTAGTAAAAAATATTTTTTTTATAGATTAAAAATTTATGGAATTTTGCAGTTGGTAAGCCCGCATATCGTATCTTTATTTTTCTCGTTCCTATATATATGCAAGGATTTGAGGTCACAAAGCATTATTTTTTATAGCATAGTGATTTGGTTATTAAAAAAAAACAATAACTTATGGAAACTCCAGAAAAAAAATAGTCCGTACTTGTAAAAAAAACCCGCACGTACACTTACCTAAATAGTTCGTAATTCTAGTAAAATGATCATTCGCAGGGCTTAACAAAGGAATGCTTTGTTAGTTATTCAAGTTAAAAGTGACCTTTATCACGTTCTCGTTGTAACAGAGTTTTTAGAAAAAAATCTTCAATTTAGTTACCACGAAATAACCCTTTATGTAGCTGAACAAACGTTCGTAGAGGCCTTCTGATTGACCTATCTTCAATAGCTCTAAGGTCAGTTCATTTTAAAATTGTTTTTTTTTACTCGACTGCCCAAATAGGATGGTACTGTTTTTAGGTGTATGTATGTATCTCAGATCACAGCAAACAAATGTATGTATGTTTGTTTCTTTTGCTGAGCTTGTACCCTAAATGGCTTGATGAATTTTGTATGTATGTTACACCAAGTATAATATCTATCCTCCTAATATGCTGATTCGTTGCTGGTATACTTGTCGTGTGTAGAAGCGTCGGTGGCTCAACCGGTAACGACTCGGTCCATCTAACCAGAGGTACCGGGTTCAAATCTGGACGGCCAATGTACCAATGAGTTTTTCAAAAAAAAAACTTACGTACATACTTACCGATTGCTTTAACGGTGAAGGAAAAACATCGTGAGGAAACCTGCACACGCCTGCGAAGAAACTCGAAGGTTGTGTGTGAAGTCGACCAACCCGCACTGGGCCCGCGTGGTCGACTAAGCCTAATCGCCCTGATTCAGGGTAGGCTCGAGCCCCTCGGTGGGGACGTATATGAGCTGTAATGATGATACTTGTCGACAAAAATTCCCTTCAGTCCCGTCCTAACTGTGAACACCCCTACGTGGCCACTGGTGTCTCGGAAAGATTTCCGTTACCTAATGGCAGATAGCGATAGCTGATACACCACAGACAATGTTGGCGTGGCCACCGTCAGATGTAGCTGGTAGGAGACAGCGGGAATCTGAGGTAGCAGACCGCATTTACTCAGGAGTACCGTCTCAGGCCAGACGCAGCTACGCGGGATACGCTCATAGCGACGGGTGCTTTAGCCTAGACTGTTCTCCTTTTAGCACTGATATCGATACCCCTGCAGAAGAACTTCTGGTCAGTGCGCCACCGGAACGGAACGGTATGTTTGTTTCTTTTTCTGCGCCTGTACCCAAAATGGCTTAATGAATTTTGGAGTGCGAGGAGTCGTTAGATTCTTCTTGATCGAAAGTGACATAGGATACATTTTAACCCGACTACTCAAACAAGAGGAGTAGTTTTTTTATGCAGACAGTTTTTTTTTAATTGGTTAGGTTATTAATTGTCTATTGTTCAGACCTCCTTAATCATATCAGCTCTTATACGTCCCACCCGAGGGGCAAAAGCCTACCCTGAATTAGGGCGATCGGTCCCTAGTGTGCAGGTTTCCTCACAATGTTTTCCTTTACCATAAGAGCGTCGGATAAACGTACATATGAAATCTAAATTCGAAATCACATTGGTACGTGGCAGGATTCGAACCACGACCTCCCGGACAGGAGGTGGTATCTACGGTAGGTAATAACAAATATAAACGGAACTAAACAAAATCCTTAGATAGGTATATATTTCAACAAATATGTCCTGCAAAAGATATAGTAAATGCACAGTTATACAAATTTATATGTAAACCCAGCGAATGTAGATATACCTATGTTATATGTATATATACAGGATGTAAAAAAAAATGTGTAAGTCTTGTAACTGGGGGTTCTACTCGTCACACAGAACAACTTTCCCCAAAGAAGCCTAATTCAATTCTCAAATGCAAGAAAGGTCGAAAAAAAATGTTAAAAGTGAATTTTGCGATTTCAGCATGCAAAATTTATTCAGTGCGATTAATAATAATGTAATTAAATCATTTTTTCCTCACTACAAAGCAACAAATTGTACACAAATAAAAGGAGCAATTATAAGGGTTAGTAGAAGCCCTAGTTATCCTACACCAAGTTTGTAACAAGTTTCAACATTGCGTTGAGGAATCTTGATAAGCCCGCTTCCATCTTCAGCATCATCGTCACTTACTATCAGGTGAGATGATGCCAAGGGCTGACCAATTGTGTTTTTTTTAATACACCCTGTATAATCCATAGTCTTATTCTCTCGACCAGTTTATTCGACGTAATGCATCCTAGCTCGAGCTGCAAATTCTGTTAAATGGTAATATCAGAGTGGATGAAATAAGGCTGAGACTGTACTCCAAGTCACGTCGGGGGCCCGGGCGTCCCATTCCAACCCATTACTCGGTCCAAACCGTATCGACAAATAACCACCAATTATTGGATCGCCCCACAATCTTTTTACAATTTCATCTCCGTCCAACGTTATTATATTTCTATTAAGCCTTTTTTGTAATCAAACTACTAATGATTCGATTCCATTTCCTAGACGGACGTGCCCTCCTCCGCAATGCTAATGACACTGCCAGGTAATTAGATCCGGATGGTACTGATCGGGGCAATGACTCCGCGACACCGCTACAATAATCACCAAGTGTCAATTTCTCCGAATTATGGTAATTTTGCCCGCAGTTTTAGCGGTAGACAAATATAAAAATGCTAAACGCTGTCGGAAGCTACGTCGCACAGCATGGGGTATGCTTACCGAATTTATTGGACATTTTATTTCTTAATAAAGTCAATAAAATATGACTAAAAATGATGCTTATGAGAAGTTATGCTTCCGCTGTTGGAAGGTACGGCGAATATGTTCATTAATAAAACGTCGTTAAGAAGATTTTTGTTTACATGGCTGTGTAAAATATTCATTCAATTTACAAAGTTACCATTTAACTTTTATTAAGTCAAGTTTTTAAAACTGGTAGAGTTACTTTACCACAATAAAAAACCGGCCAAGCGCGAGTCGGACGTGCGCGCCGAGGATTCCTTAGAGTACGATACCCGACGATGCTCCAACTGCAAATGCTAGTTTATAAAATATAATAATAAAAAATTGTGTATAGATACTACAAAACAACTATACATTTCGACTTTTACCTTTTACTTATTGTGCTGTGAGAACATGCTTCTGGCCAAATGTCATGCATGACTCTAGGTCAATGGGAAGTATTCTTGCCGGTCGGATAAGTCAGTTTGCGAGTATTTAAATATTCAAAGACTAAATTCAAGTTTACTGGGAAATTTGTTTTTTTTTAATTAATCAATGGTAATCGTTTGGCAGCACCTTACCTGGTGGTTAGTAACGATACCTATTTAAATTATCTGTGACGATATTGTCAAAGATGTATCGAGCAAACTGCACTAACTCCTATTAACATATGCCTTCAAATTCCGGCCCGGATGATTTTAATTAAATTCATTGAATACAGACACCGGCAAAGAATTCGCTCCCTGGTCGCAAGTAACAAGTTAAATAACATACTTACGCTGCAAATTGCTACAAAATAATTAACAGTCACTAAATGACATCCAGACAGATGTATCACCTATGTGGGATAAAAAATAATTATTATGAAACCATCGTGTAAATGTATTTTATACAGTACACTGTTTTAAGGGTTCCTAAGCCAAAATAGTAAAAAACGGAACCCGTATAAATTCAACATTGCAAAGTTATGTCATATAATGGAAAATAAAAGCCAAAATATTTTTTTAAAATAATTCTTATAACAGAGCAGACCTAGCACAGAGAGAGTGACAAAAGAATGGCAGAAGACACCTCCCCCCACTCTCTACCATTTTAACTATGGGAATTAAAAGTTTCTTAGAACACTTTTTAATTAAAGTAGCATAACATTAAGCTCTAAAGCGATGGTTTTAGTGCCTGACTCTCTAACATTTTGACTGTGGGACTTTAAATTCTGAAAAAAAATACTAACAAAATGAGCAAAAGAAAATTATTTTGGAGATTCATACGGCTACATAACAAAACTCAGCTCAATCGGACCCCTGGAAGTCGTTATAAAATCGAAGCGGACCTACATACATACGAACATTGCAAGCTAAATTACAGCTTGTAAAAATAATATCTAATTTTCATTAATCGCGAACGCTGCCGAATGCTGCCGACCGCTGCCGAACCGATGACAGTTGAATCTCAACGACAAATGGCGTTGCAATAATAGTGTTGCCCCAAAGCTAACGGTATCATATTGGAAAATACCTTTACAGACACTTGTATTATCAAGTTACGTTGTCATGATGAATGTGAGAAGTTAACATACGAACATTGTTGCAAGCTAAATAAAAGCTTGTAAAAATTATATCTAATTTTTATTAATCGCGAACGCTGCCGAATGCTGCCGACCGCTGCCGAACCGATGACAGTTGAATCTCAGCGACAAATGGCGTTGCAATAATAGTGTTGCCCCAAAGGTAATGGTAACATATTGAAAAATACCTTTACAGACACTTGTATTATCAAGTTACTTTGTCATGATGAATGTGAGAAGTTAACATACGAACATTGTTGCAAGCTAAATAAAAGCTTGTAAAAATTATATCTAATTTTTATTATTCGCGAACGCTGCCGAATGCTGCCGACCGCTGCCGAACCGATGACAGTTGAATCTCAACGACAAATGGCGTTGCAATAATAGTGTTGCCCCAAAGGTAATGGTAACATATTGAAAAATACCTTTACAGACACTTGTATTATCAAGTTACTTTGTCATGATGAATGTGAGAAGTTAACATACGAACATTGTTGCAAGCTAAATAAAAGCTTGTAAAAATTATATCTAATTTTTATTAATCGCGAACGCTGCCGAATGCTGCCGACCGCTGCCGAACCGATGACAGTTGAATCTCAACGACAAATGGCGTTGCAATAATAGTGTTGCCCCAAAGGTAATGGTAACATATTGAAAAATACCTTTACAGACACTTGTATTATCAAGTTACGTTGTCATGATGAATGTGAGAAGTTAACATACGAACATTGTTGCAAGCTAAATAAAAGCTTGTAAAAATAATATCTAATTTTCATTAATCGCGAACGCTGCCGAATGCTGCCGACCGCTGCCGAACCGATGACAGTTGAATCTCAACGACAAATGGCGTTGCAATAATAGTGTTGCCCCAAAGCTAACGGTATCATATTGGAAAATACCTTTACAGACACTTGTATTATCAAGTTACGTTGTCATGATGAATGTGAGAAGTTAACATACGAACATTGTTGCAAGCTAAATAAAAGCTTGTAAAAATTATATCTAATTTTTATTAATCGCGAACGCTGCCGAATGCTGCCGACCGCTGCCGAACCGATGACAGTTGAATCTCAACGACAAATGGCGTTGCAATAATAGTGTTGCCCCAAAGGTAATGGTAACATATTGAAAAATACCTTTACAGACACTTGTATTATCAAGTTACTTTGTCATGATGAATGTGAGAAGTTAACATACGAACATTGTTGCAAGCTAAATAAAAGCTTGTAAAAATTATATCTAATTTTTATTAATCGCGAACGCTGCCGAATGCTGCCGACCGCTGCCGAACCGATGACAGTTGAATCTCAACGACAAATGGCGTTGCAATAATAGTGTTGCCCCAAAGGTAATGGTAACATATTGAAAAATACCTTTACAGACACTTGTATTATCAAGTTACTTTGTCATGATGAATGTGAGAAGTTAACATACGAACATTGTTGCAAGCTAAATAAAAGCTTGTAAAAATTATATCTAATTTTTATTAATCGCGAACGCTGCCGAATGCTGCCGACCGCTGCCGAACCGATGACAGTTGAATCTCAACGACAAATGGCGTTGCAATAATAGTGTTGCCCCAAAGGTAATGGTAACATATTGAAAAATACCTTTACAGACACTTGTATTATCAAGTTACGTTGTCATGATGAATGTGAGAAGTTAACATACGAACATTGTTGCAAGCTAAATAAAAGCTTGTAAAAATAATATCTAATTTTCATTAATCGCGAACGCTGCCGAATGCTGCCGACCGCTGCCGAACCGATGACAGTTGAATCTCAACGACAAATGGCGTTGCAATAATAGTGTTGCCCCAAAGGTAATGGTAACATATTGAAAAATACCTTTACAGACACTTGTATTATCAAGTTACGTTGTCATGATGAATGTGAGAAGTTAACATACGAACATTGTTGCAAGCTAAATTAAAGCTTGTAAAAATAATATCTAATTTTCATTCATCGCGAACGCTGTCGAACGCTGCCGACCGTTGCCGAACCGATGACGTAATAGTGTTGCCCTAAACGTAAAGCGTCGGTGGCTCAACCGGTAACGACTCGGTCCATCTAACCAGAGGTACCGGGTTCAAATCTGGACGGCCAATGTACCAATGAGTTTTTCAAAAACTTACGTACATACTTACCGATTGCTTTAACGGTGAAGGAAAACATCGTGAGGAAACCTGCACACGCCTGCGAAGAAACTCGAAGGTTGTGTGTGAAGTCGACCAACCCGCACTGGGCCCGCGTGGTCGACTAAGGCCTAATCGCCCTGATTCAGGGTAGGCTCGAGCCCCTCGGTGGGGACGTATATGAGCTGTAATGATGAAACGTAAAGGTAACATATTGGAAAATACTCTTACAGACACTTGTATTATTATGTTACGTTGTCATGATAGATGTGAGAAGAGGATAATGCTTAACTCGTTTACGTATCGTGCTAAATAACAACGAAATAACAGCCCTAGGTTTGCCTGCCTATTTATTACTAAGTACAGTCCATACCCTAAGCTAAGAAGACTTTACAAGCGATGGTTGGATGGGGTTAAGAAGGATATAGTGTGGAGTGACACAATAATGGAGCAGCATGTGATCTAAATACATAGACTCACCGCCTGGTCGCACTCAAATCAACAATAAATATTTTTCTTTTATAGCGTAGGCAAACAAAAATAAGAAGGGGATTAATCCATTAAAAATCACATAAAAAATGCCATTTTATGGAGGCCTGCCTTTTAACATTTGATAGTGGTAGTAGTATGTATTTGAAAAGTTTCATCAAAATTGTTACTCTCCAAATCTGTCGATCAATTATTACTCTTTATTTCTAAATTTAATCTTAAATATTCTGGGACAAATCACACATGGTCACCGGGCCCCAAAGTAGGATTCCCTGTGTTATGGGAACCAGAGACTGATATAAATACTTATATACGTTTAAATACATACACATATAGATATATAACACCCAGACACATAGCAAACAAATCTGTTCATCACACAAATGCTTGCCCTGGGTGGGGATCGAACCCACAACTCTCAGATCAGCAGTCAAGAGCAGGACCATTGAGCCAACGAGTCAGTCAAATCAAGTCAAATCATCTTAATCGGAACATTAGTTTAGCCGATAGGAAAGGTGACGGACTCGTAAACCAATGACAGTCGGACGGACGTTTTTGGCAAACACATTTTAATGTTTATACTAATGAGAACACATTTTGGGAATAGTAAGATTTTTTCACGACGACGATAATACTTCCTATAAATTCACAAAATTTTGATACAATTTTCGCAACGCAATTTTTTTTTTACAAAATTTGCACTGCCCACACAAAGTAAACAAAACAACCGACCAATTTTGCCTCATCTTGGGCCAGTCTCTCCCCTCTCCCCCCCCCCCCCTTCAATCAGTTTTGACGTGACATTGATAAAACTTATTTGGGCTAAAGCTTTTTCAAAAAGTTTCGTCATGAAAATTGTGTACAAAGGCCAGTACATCAAGCTAGACACTTTGAACTTTGTATCGTTCTTGTGCCGTATGCGTGTGGATCAGATTCGCACTACGAGTATCTAGCTTGATGTGCTGGCTTCAGTACTTTAAGGGTCTTAGATTTCAAAAACTAGAACAGATATATCTAGATGAGGACTATCGCCCTAAAGTTAGTTCAACCCGAAAGTGGTACATTGAAACTTTTGAAGGTAGTCTAAGAAATTTTTTGCTAAGAATGCTTGTTCTTCTTCCTCGGTCACTCAATACTGAGGATCATAACCACCAAGTGATGTTTCTCCATTGGCTGCGGTTCAAGGCGCTGTGGACTGCTCTCTAAATGTTCCCATCCACAGTTTTCTATACAGTGTATATCCATCGGGAAGGTGCTCTGACCCTGGCGCGTTTGCCCTTCATCATATTCATAGATGTCCCCACCGAGGGGCTCGAGCCTACCCCGAATTAGGGCGATCGGGCCTTAGTCGACGACGCGGGCCCAGTGCGGGTTGGTGGCCGTCACACACAACCTTTGAGAATATTCGCAGACATGTGCAGGTTTCCTCACGATGTTTTCCTTCGATAAGCGTACTACATATGAAATTGAAATAAGAAAACGCATTGGTACGTGGCAGGGTTCGAACCATGACCTCTCGGTCAGGAGGTAGTGGCCCTAGCCGCTTGCCCTTCATCGGGCCTTAAAAATAGTTGTAAATTCTAAACTACTGCTCGGATCTACAACTGCGAATTTTTGTGGCATAGTGACAATATTACGTTAATTTTTTCTGTCTTTTGCGCACGATTAAACCTATAGTTTTCGATAGGCAATGCAAATATAAACTAAAAATGTACTAGGACATTTTGACCTAAAGTATCACGTAACTTTGACAAATAGAGAGGGAAATTATTCTTTTGACAATCTTTAACTCCAAATATCTCAGCAACGTGACGCTTTAGGTCAAAATGTCTTAGTATATTTTCGGTTTGTATATGAATTTCCTATCTAAAAATGTGCGCCGAAAGACATTAAAAAAAACATTATTACTATGCCACGCTGCATACAAAAATGTTCCAATCCCTTTAATATTCAAACGTAACATACATTTATTTGCGGCATCGAATTCACGAATCTTAAAAGTTAAGCAGCCATGGCTCTAATACGGACTGCTCTCATACCCACAATTTTTTTTCTAGGGTTCAAAGCCAGTAAATGTTTAGTGGTGACTGTACTGGGTAACTAAAGAGAATGGGGAAGAGAACGGCTCATTATGTTGTATTAGAGTCGTGATTATTATTTTAATCGTTTCGCTAACAAAAGGAAACGGCTCGTGGATTAGCAGCAATTATTCGGCTTGGCTTACTGATAGCTAATTGTTTTTGTGGTGGGTTGACTAATTCCACTGGTAACCAAGAGTAATTGTACAGTTTCCTTACATCCATGTTACATATCTTCTCTTCATATTGATACAATGGACAAGCCAAGTGCGTTTCGTCTTCGAACACTGCAATATGCCTTTTCAAGAGTAAGACCATGGTACAATAATATACTCCGCCTGGTACTCTCTTCCAAAACTCGCGGACCACGTGACTGACACAAGCCTACGTCATCGCTATCCTGTGTTACCATTAGTGTAAACAGAATTACCCGAACGTCTGAAATGTCTTTCGCGAATCGGAAGATATTGCTAACGAATAATTAAAAATGTACGTAAGTTTTTGAAAAACTCATTGATACATTGGCCGTCCAGTTTTGAACCCGGTACCTCTGGTTAGATGGACCGAGTCGTTACCGGTTGAGCCACCGACGCTTTTATATAGATTACCGATATATTAGATTAGATATATTCTTACCGATTGCTTTAATGGTGAAGGAAAAACATCGTGAGGAAACCTGCACACGCCTGCGAAGAAACTCGAAGGTTGTGTGTGAAGTCGACCAACCCGCACTGGGCCCGCGTGGTCGACTAAGGCCTAATCGCCCTGATTCAGGGTAGGCTCGAGCCCCTCGGTGGGGACGTATATGAGCTGTAATGATGAATTAAAAATGACGTGTTGTTGTAAAAATGAAAACTTATAAAATTACAAAAAAGTATTTTAACATATTTTAACTATGTAACCATAGATAAAATTTACCCATGTAACATGTTATGGTGAAATAAAGTGGCAATGTTATTGTGACGTAGGCTTGCGTCACTCTGGAAAGAGAAGACTAGTTTTTTTAGACCATGAGTAAGACTGATTATACCTTAATTAACATATTCTAAAGTTGTATTAAAGACGTAAACAAACACTTGTTTTTGCTAGTACTTACAAAACGATAAAACGAGGAATGCGTGCCAAAGTGGCAGATTCCTTACAACGAGGCGCGGCGGTTGGCGACCGCGCTCGTGCTGAGATGCGCTTGCGCACGCTCGTGCCAGTGTACGTACATTGGTTATAGTGTTATTTTGTCACTAGTACACAATCGTCACATACATGAAACCAACACATTTTCTTAAAGATGTGTACTCTAAATTGATTAGCAGTTTAAATAACTAAATAAAACAGGCTTCATTTTTCAAAAATACCACTGCGTCATTTAACCGAGCTTAGTTCAAATTTATCCACGTAACAATTGATAAACCCTTGGCTTCGTTGAGATGATGGTGAGCTGATGGTAAGCGACGATTATGCTGAAGATGAAAGCGGGCTTACCAAGATTCCTCAATGCAATGGAGATCTGGCTATTTTATCTTAAAACCGGAACACATCAGTGCTGTTAACATTGATGTTTAGGTGCAAAAGTGAGATAAGATGGTGGTAGCTAGCCAGGCAGGCTATAAAAATGCCCTACCACTAACCATACCGACTCTTACAAAGGAATCGAACCCGCGACCTCCTGGTGTGAAGCGAATGGACTGACCATTATGCCACGGAGGCGTTTCAAATATTATTATAGCTAGCTAAATTACAGAACTTTTCTCACCCTATCTCCTACACCTCGTTCTATCTACCCGACTAAACCGAAGAAGCCGCTCTTTATCTCATAAAAACAAGATATATCGATAGAAAAAAATACTAGTGTGCTTTAGACCACACTACTGAAGTAAAAGTTCTTTAGCTCCATCTATATGTATGAAAGTAAATACTTAGTCTTCGTAAATAATCAAATCTTTTTTGTCATATGGAGGTAAGAAAGTTTGTAGAAAGAGTTTTATTATCCTCTGAAATGTTACTCAAGTAACTCGGTAACTGAAAATGATCAAATCTTATTAATCTTATATGTTTGTGTTGACAACCAATATTGTTGCCTTGGCAACCGATATTGTTGGTAAACAAAATTAAATAGTATCTCTCTTTCTATTTATATATCCCTCTCAACTTTCGTTCGCTTTGCCCGACCACACATCCGTAACGCTCCCGTCACGCATCTACCAGCTTACTCCCCAAGTCAAGCGTGCGAGAAGTTTTACTCCAATATAACTATGACTAAATGACACGATGACCAGTTTACACTAAAAACATCTCTCATATTTTCATTATCACTATAAATATACGGGGATGAGCCAATCTGTGCTTGTAATCTCTGAGGTTTGCGCTAATTGTAGGCTGGTTAGGTCTTCTTAACGGTAAGGGAAAATCCTGTTAACACCACAGTCTAACACTGCATTTTATATGATGATCTCTTTTCGGGCAAAGTATACATATTATTACTAACATACAGTGTGGACACTCCATGCCGCGTCTAGATTCCCACCTCACCCCCTCGTCACACAGATTGATACAGTTTGGTTTTCGAACGTATAGGATTTCGCCGTGATATTGTTTGCTCCGTCATTTGTTTTTAAAAATGTCATTTCACAACTGTTGTATCCAGTGTCCGGGGTGTGGTTCTGGAAAGCACCTTCTCCTAGTAAGTTTGTCAGTTGTAAATGAAAGCCATCATACAGATAATTGACAACGCTAAAAAATGACTTAATTCACAGAATTGCGGCGTTAAACCGACGACGACGACGTCTTTTTTTTAAATTTACCAATTTCAAAACAAAATACAAAACAATTAATCGTCTAGCACCATTAAACCTGAATGGTTTGTCCAGGTGCTCATAGTAGTCTATGAGCTACATACTGTAGCGAACCCGTAAATGGATATTTTAATTCAATTTCAATCATTTTCACTACATAATGTGTTCGTTACTCGGTAACGACCCGTTATTTTTGCCAAATTGATCTTCTTTTTGTCCAAGATGGAGCTGGATGTTATACATTAAAATTAATATCCTTTGTACTGGCAAGACGACGACCATCAAATCTTTATAATCTGTTCAACCTCTTCCAATTATTATATGTATTACATTTTACCCCAAAAATAATTATTTTCTTAAAACTCCGGTTAGGCCCGATTCTACTAAATTTTACGTTTAGTGTAGCGAACCCATAACTGGGTGTTTTAATTCAATTTCAATCATTTTCGCTACAATAGGTACTTATATTAACAAAAAAAAATAAAGAATCAGTTATGTTATGCATACCTACATATATACTTAACCATACTGCAATGCATACACAGGTACGGTACTTATACGGTATCTTGAAAACTGCTCAACCGATTGTGGTGAAACTTGACTGTTCTCTGAGTTAATAGATACCTAATCCAATAAATAACTAAACCACTCCGGGAGTGTCGACAGAAGTAAAAACATTTTACAGTTTATAAGTTTTGACCCCCCGAGTGTTCCTTGCGAACGACTAGGTTGACAAAGTTTTGACCCAAAGGTTTGACACCTTTTTTTTCTTATTCGGAATGAGGGGGAGTGATGCATCATGCATACCAGTACAGCCCGGCTGTACTGGTTATGTGGGACTCACAGCTAAAGGCTGAACCTACCCACTAAAATTCCCCCCATGGATTTAGGTCAATCAAGACCTGTAAAATCCTTCATCGGAGCGACCCACACTTTGACACTCGCAGTGTTCCTGAACCATTGAATTGTGTTCATCTCGTGCAAGGTTACAGCAGAATCACCAGCGTAGCTGAGGCTTTGTCTCTGCTACATATGCTGAGCTGGGACCTTTTGATGTCGCCGGGCTTATACCTAAATTATTTGTTATATGTATTTACTTCTACTCTTTTATTTAAAATTGACATGTCTGTCTAGTGTAAGTTAAATGTTCATTTTTAAAATAACAGTAACTATGTACCATTAACTATATATTATGTGCCTGGTGTCTCAATAAACTTATTCTATTCCATTCTATTCTATTCTATTCTACTGTAGCGGTTACATTACAGTGTTGCGAATTCAATGGTATTTTCTCATCCCAAAAATGCCCAACGCGCCTAAAGAAGTTTTCACTTCAAAAAAGAATTAGCGCATTTTGATTTCAAGTTTCTGAGAAATACGTGGATAAACATACATACATCCAAACATACGTACAAACATTAATACAAACATACACTTGTGAAATTTGGCACACCTGTTTAGAGGCCCACATAGACTAACAAAACATAGACGAATGTTGTGCAATTCCACCAATATTATAAACATAGTCGTAGGTACATACGGATCGAATTCATAACCTCCTTTTTAAATTCTGTTAAAAAGGTGGCAATCGTGAGCGTATTTTATAATATTTAAATTATACTATGGATGACAAAAAGCGTCGGTGGCTCAACCGGTAACGACTCGGTCCATCTAACCAGAGGTACCGGGTTCAAATCTGGACGGCCAATGTACCAATGAGTTTTTCCAAAAAACTTACGTACATATACTTACCGATTGCTTTAACTGTGAAGGAAAACATCGTGAGGAAACCTGCACACGCCTGCGAAGAAACTCGAAGGTTGTGTGTGAAGTCGACCAACACGCTCTAGGCCCGCGTGGTCGACTAAGGCCTAATCGCCCTGATTCAGGGTAGGCTCGAGCCCCTCGGTGGGGACGTATATGAGCTGATATAATATAATAATGGATGACAGAAGCAAAGGAAATAAATAAAAGACTAACTGTATAAAAGCGTTTTGACTCTCAGATTGCCTTAAGTATCAATGTAGGTACCTACATACCTACCAATACGTAGTTAAGGGTCCCCCAGGAGCACACCCCGGACACTTCATACAACGTTCCAGAAATTACATTTCAAAAAACGAATGACAGAACAAACAAAATGGCGGCGAAATCCTATACGTTCGACAACCAACGACGATCAAATACCAAGAACAACAAAATATCAAAAAAATTGCTATTCTATGTGTATCAAACTGTATAATAAATTACCTGAGGAAATGAAGGAATTGACGCATAACACATTTTTGAAGTCACTAAAAACTATGCTTATTGATAACTGCTACTACTCGGTGAATGAGTTTTTAAATGAAAAAATGTAAAATTTTATTTTTTAAATTGTTGTTTGCATGTCTTTGAAATAAGGCTAATGTATTGGACTATTAATTTATCTACCAACATACTGTACTTACCACATTTACGCAAATAAAATATTATTCTATTCTATTCCAAACTGTAACCAATCTGTATCAATCTGGGTGACGTGGGGGTGAGGTCGGAATCTAGAGAGCGGCAGGGAGTGTCCATACTGTATGTTAGTACTAATATATATACTTTGCCAGAAGGCTCGAGTTTCCATATAAACGTAAGTCATCGGTCCACCGAGTGGGAGGCCTGCCTACACTACGTTTTCCGGTGCGTGGTCGCCACTCGAGAACTATACTGCCATAACGGCCATTTGTACATAAGATCCGTTAATTTGTGCCACAGATTGTACTAGACTTGTTATTGTCAGTTAGGGTATAAAGTAAGTACCTAAATGGACGTAATGAATTCTGTCTACACTTTATATTCATAGAATTTTAAGTGACTAACAAACTCCTCACAAATTACCTTAATCTATCTATAATCTATAATATAATAAAACTGTAACGGGGCCGCGTCTGTACATGAAATATTTTTGGAAAATAATAACTGTGGTGGACATTACTAACGATATAGAGGCTAAAACAACAACTTTTGGAATTTTTGTCTGTCTGTCTGTCTGTCTGTCTGTCTGTATGTTCGCGCATCACGCAAAAACTACCGGGCCGATTTTGATGAAATTTTGTATGGTGGTTCCTTATAGCCCGGGTTAACATATAGGATACTTTTTATCCCAGAAAATTCAAGAGTTCCCGTGGGAAAATCAAAAGTATTCATTAATAGAATGGCTCACCACGCAAGTGTGGCTTGACCTATTACAATCAAATTTTACACGTTGATACCCTTATCGCAAACTAAAACTGGGACATTGTGAATCCAAAAAAAATTAGGGTTCCTACAGGAATGCAAAAAATTGTATCTTTAGAATGACTCAACGTAACAATATGAAACCTTTACATTGGGATGGGGTGTTTTTGACCATCATTGTATAGTCGGGTATTCTTTATCCCGGAAAACTAAAGAGGTCCCGTGGGAAATTATCTATCGATACTAACAATAATATCACTAGAGTACTTTTTTCTATATATTAGCTACACATACCATACATTATAATCATAGTAGCAGAATGTCAATAGATGGCACTGCAGGGATAATAAAACGCGCTTAAGTTGTATTAAAACATTAAAATATTATTTCATACTTTTGAGTGTATTTCTTTTATGTATTTTTCAGCATACGCTACTTTAAACTCTGGAACTATGGTACGATAGCGATGTGTTTCATAGACGAACAGAGAGGTATTTTTTTACAGATTCCAATCGTGTAAAAAAATAAAAAAACATAAATCGAGTTTAGCATCTTTTAACAGGAGGCACAGATATGAAAACTCTTCTGACGGCGACTATTTGCGTGTGGCAGTTGCTCCCCACCTGCAATATCAATATCTGTGAACCTCATCAATGTATTTGCGGGTCCACGGCGGAGGCAATTGGCCATCACTCACTGAGTTGCAGTCGTGTTTGTGAAGATTCCCACGTCACCAATTCCTTAATGACCTCACTCGGAGGGCACTGGTCTCGGCCAGATGGAATTGATTCCAGACAGAATGGAATATTCCATCTTTGATGCAGCCGCCGGCCGGGCTTTAGTCGATCTGATGGCAAAAGGCCGGAGGGTTTAAACAGGTGCTATGGCAGAGAGGAACGCGTCTGCTTTGGGAAGCCACTTTTTCTGCCTCACTCCTCACCCGAACGGTACTGCTGCTCAATTTGCGGTGAGAAAGAAGCATAATAAGTACTCGGTCTTGGAGGCAAATTACTGCTTTGTGCCGCTGGTCTGTGAGACAACCGGCTGCTGAACCCTCAGAGGCCTTTGCCTTCACAAAGGAGATTGGCCTTCTCCTTGGAGAGAGGAGATGTGACGTGAGGTCCTACCTGCTGCTAAGGTTGTCTATTGTCATCCAGCGCGGCAACGGGAAGTGCGTCTTGGGCTCCTTTGGAGCTGATACGACTCTAGGATTTGACCCATATTAATATTGTTAGGAAATTTTATTACTAGATTGATACCTAAAATGATTTGAATTAGTTTTTTGATAATATAGGTATATGTGTTATTCATCATATCAGTTTATATAAGTCCCCACCAAGGGCTCGACCTGCCCTGAGTTAGGGCGATCTGGCCTTAGACGATCACGCGGGCCCATTGCGGGTTGATTGACTTCACACATAAGCTTCAAATTTCTTCGCAGGCGTGTGCAGGTTTCCTCACGATGTTTTTCTCACCGTAAGAGCGTCGGATAAACGTACATACCAGTATGAAATCGATATTCGTATAGATATTGGTAAGTGGCAGGATTCGAACCAGGAGGACAGGAGATAGTGGCCCTAACCGTCGCTCCCGGCGACCGGCGCTCTATATTTTATTTAAGATTTAGAAATCCTTACTTAATATTATAAATGTGAAAATGTGTTTGTTTGTTTGTTACCTATTCACACTTCAACACCTCTACCAATCTTGATGAAATTTGGCATGCAGGTAGCCTGTATCACTGGGAATGAAATAGTCATCCTTTTATCTGTGGAAATTATCATAGCCCGATGAAGTTCTTGAGGAAACTAAAACAATACTCTTTGTTCGTTTTATTTAAAATCGTAACGAAAAAATGGATTGGTGTGATTTTTAGCACAGAGATGAGGTGGAAAATGATATAATTTACTAATAAGTATATCCTGACATAGTTCGTGAGGGATCTGGAGACAACTGTTTTCTACGCTCGCGCACGTCGGTGGCGTCGCAACGGAGGAACGGATTAAAGTGATTTTTTGTATAGAATTTGTTGAAAGGGTGGGAAGTGACAAAGACTGCTAATCCGAATAGCCCGATACAGTTCCTGAGGTACCTGGTGAAGACTCATGTCCACGCTTGCGAGCTGATTGCGGCTGGCGCACCACTCACCCTCAAAAAGAGTCATAAAAGCTATGTCCACGTGGGCGAAGCCGCGGGCAAAAGCTAGTACAACATATTTGACTTTGAGATGTTTATATGACCATTGGTTGACCGAATCTTTTGTGATACTATGGTAAAGGACCAATGCCTGCCCTAGCTGCGAATTCTATGTGCAGCCACTGAGTTGACATATGTCGCAGGATAATTTGATAATCCGTCGTTTCGCGAAAATCCTAGGAATATTAGATACTATGGAGTAGAAAACTCCTAATAAAACCAAATCGAACGGAGCCCTATACAACAACCTCGTGGCCCCATTTACTTTACAAAATATTCTATAAGGTCTGAGAAAAAGTTTCTTCGTGCTTTTTAAGTCATCATCATCATCATATCAGCCGATGGACGTCCCCTGCTGGACATAGACCTCCCCCAAGAATTTCCTCGACGACCGGTTCTGAGCTACCCGCATCCAGCGGCTTTCCGCGACCTTCACCAGGTCATCGGTCCACCTACGAGGCCTGCCTACGGTACGTTTTCCGGTGCGCGTTAGCCACTCAAGAACTTTACTACCCCAACAGCCTTTGTAAGTATAAATTTGTAATCAAATCTTTTTGTTTGCATTATTTGTGCGTGGTAGGTTATAAAAAAATTAAAAAGGTGAACATTAAAAATTTTAATAAAAATTAAAAAAATTAATTAAAAAAAACCCCGCTATTTTCAATTGTTTTTTCTGTGTTAAAATAACGAGGAAATTCTCAACATTTTGAAAATATATTTTCACAATGAAACAAAGACCGCAAATAAAGTTTATGCTGTTTATGGACTTAATGCAGTATCACTCAGTAGCACAAACTTTAGTTCAAGCGTTTCCAGTCTGCAAATTTTATCGTTCAAGACGCAGCTCACTCTTGTCGCTCTGTTTGAACCTGAATACAAAATATGAAGAAACTTTATCCTCAAACTATTAGAATTAGAATGTCTTTCTGAAGATAAAGAAACGTACACGGCCATTCTAGGACCTTCTGCAGAAACTTTACAGTTTGCAATAAAAGGACTTCCTATACAAACTTGACCAAAGCTAAGGGAAGTCCTTTTTTTAGGGTTCCGTAGCCAAAGGGGACCAAAACGGGACCCTATTACTAAGACTCCGCTGTCCTTCCGTCTGTCTGTCTGTGTGTCTGCCTGTCCGTCTGTCACCAGGCTGTATTTCATGAAGCTATCACGCTAGACAGTTGGAAATTTCACAGATGATGTATTTCTGTTGCCGCTATGTCAAAAAACACTAAAAATTAGTAAAAGTTAAAAAATAAGGGTGGGTCTTCATACAAAAAAAATCATGTTTTTTTTAAACATAAAGATTTCGATTACAAAAAAGTTAGCGATTACTTATTTTTATATTTAGTTTGGTTTTTTATTCGCGTTCCGTATCAGCGAATGGGGCCCTATTAAGCCTACGCTGTCACAATGTCTGTCTGTACGTCTTTCCATCTTGTCACTTTTAACAGGCTTTATCTTTTGCACCGTGATATCTAGCCGCCTGAAATTTTCACAAAACATGTGTTTATAAGGTATTTATTAAGAAATATTAGAAAATATATTAAGAAGAGGATTTTTTTGAGAAAGAAATTAATTATAGGTGGATAATCAAATTTGGGTCCCCATACAAGTAAAGTGTTTTTTAGAGTTTTTATGATGTTCCTCTATCTTAAAAACTGTAATACAATGAAACTTGGTATGATTATAGTTCGAATCCTACAGTAATAAATAATTAAAACCGGCTAAGTATAAGTCGTAGGTACTCGCGCTAAGGAGTCCGAAGAGAATAAAAAAAAACATAATTTTGGTCGCTCGCGTTGATGTCATTTGTTTGAAATGAACATATATACCTACATGCCTACATATCATTGTTATACTTGTGTGGAGCAGTGTAGTGGTACGGAACCCTCGGTGCGCGAGGCTGATTCGCACTTGGCCGGTTTTTTGTTTTTCATTTCGCTCAATTAGCGAATTAGGTGAATGAGCCAAACATTTACGTACAGTGTTAACAGCATTGATGTGTTCCGGCTAGAAGATAAGATAGCCAGTTCTTCATTGCGTTGGGGAATCTTGGTAAGCCCGCTTCCATCTTCGACATCATCGTCACTTACCATCAGGTGAGATGATGCCAAGGGCTTACCAATTTTGAATACAAAAAAATATATATATATACTCACCGATTGCTTTAACGGTGAAGGCAAACATCGTGAGAAAACCTGCACATTTGATTCCAGATGTGTATGAAGGTCGCGTTGCACACGTCCGTATAGGTGAAAATCTAAATGCCACACGATAAGAGAGAGAGAGAGCCTAACCGATATAGGTATTCAATTGTTTTATATCTACCAGGAGACAGATTTCCTTGTCTTCAATATACAGCAATCACCGAAATTTCAGCTGGAATCAAAACATATTAATAATTGATAGTACTTTGGCAGTAATTTATTCTTGAAAATTTTCCGTGATCTTTATTGTGATTTTACTCCTCAATGCCCAACTTATTCAATGAAAAGTCTCCTGGAAATCCAAAACACATCTACTTAGAATCCACGAGCACGCATAAACGGCCGGCCATAAATAAGTGATGATCTTCACGTTTTCTTGCGTTATATTTTTAGTATCCATACGATTTTGAAAGTTAAATCTTATGTCCAACACGTGATTTCTTTACGCAGGGCATACGTACATCGTACAATATTCAATAGGATTTTACATTGATAAATCGATACCTTTGTTTGAATTACAGTTTACTGTGATTCTTTCATCAACACAATGAGGTCTAAAATGAAGCTTCATCATTATCACCTCATATACGTATATCACCCTCGATGGGGACGTATCGAGGGGCTGGAGCTTACCCTGAATTAGCGGCGATCGGGCCTTAGTTGACCACGCGAGCCCAGTGCGGGTTGGTCGACTTTACACACAACTTTCGAGTTTCTTCGCAGGTGTGTGCAGGTTTTCTCACGATGTTTTCCTACATCGTTAAAGCAAACAATGATTATATGTACGTAAGTTTCGAAAACTCATTGGTACATTGGCCGTCCGGATTTGAATCCGGCACCTGTGGTTAGGAGGACTGAGTCGTTCCCGGTTGAGCCAACGACGCTTTTAAAATGAAGCTTATAGGTTTGTTTTACAAATTTTTGAAAATTGTATATAGGGCATAACACGAATTAAGAAAGAAAATTATCGCGGCGTAGTAGGCTTTCTTAATTTTGATCTAATAGTCGACCAACTTAAGAAGTGTAGTTGGATTTGTAAAAAAAATATATTTTTAAGCTATTGCATAGATTTTATCGCAGGCTTTGAGCGCGGGGACCGAATCCAGAAATTCCGTAACGAAGAAAAACCTGACGCTCGGTTGCCATGGCAACAATATCGGTTGTCAAAACAAACATATAAGAAGATTTGATCATTTTCGGAGAATAATAAAACTCTTTTCATAAACTGTATATACCTCCATATGACAAAAAAGATTTGATTATTTTTTATTTATCAAATACAAAAAGATTTTATTTAAGACACAGCTGTTTGTATTTATAGAGATAGGTACAAAAAGATTTTATTCCATATTTGGCTGTATAGTTCCAACTACCATTGCTTAAAAAAAAAGTACAAAAAGATTTTATTCCATATTTGGCTGTATAGTTCCAACTACCATTGCTTAAAAAAAAACAAAGATGTAAAAAGCGCGGTTAAGCGAAAATAAATAATAAATATGAATGAACAAAGTGCATTTATTATTAATGAAGAAAGTAATAAAAGCGCGGTTAAGCGAAAATAAATAATAAATATGAATGAACAAAGTGCATTTATTATTAATGAAGAAAGTCACGAAAAAATAGTGAAAGAAAATGAGTGAGTACTCTATATACATACATTTTAATATTATCACAAATGCAGTATTAATTTTGAATTGAAAATATAATACTGCTATAAAGGTGACCTAAATTTTTGATATTAAAATGAGCGATATTAAAAGTAGCCCTCTTTTATACACACAAACACACACACGCGTATAGTTTAAATTCTCAATTTAGATTCTCAGTATGTGTATATATATATATATATATATATATATATATATATATAAAAATAAATTCATTCTTCATTATGTATATAACAGAAACCATCAAACCAAGCACGTGTACTATTCAGTATACCTTTGTTTTTGGTGTATAGATAATGCACATGAATGCCGCGCAGAGAAAGTATATATGATATTATATCTATATAAATGTACATCGCGCGAAATTCGATAATCACTTCTAAATATTGTTATTTATTTAATAAAAGAAAAAATTGTTTTCTTATCGGTCACCACGCTCAAAAAGTGTAACTTGAATTAATATCAAAGAAAAAGAAATACTGCATGAATAAAATAAATAAATAATTATAATTGCATAAGTTGATACAAAATGCTATGCAATAGCTTTACCGCGGCAGTCCCCGAGTGCCACACGTCTTTTTTAATAAAAAGTGTTCTATACCAACTGCAAAAACAACTTTATTTTTACATTAATAAATCAGTACCTTTTTTTACATTCTGTTGTCGTTCAAATAAATTACATCGCTTAGGAGGACACAGTTTACTGTGATTCTGTCATCAACACATTGAGGTCTAAAATGTAGCTTAGGTGTGTTTTATTAATTTTTTTAAATTTCCATTCAGTTGGTTGACTGCTAGTTATTTGATTTACTTTTTGTCATATGTCAAAAATGTTAAAAATGTGTCACAGACACTGCGTCGAATGGGGATACCATGTGTTTAGGAAACGAAGGTCCTTGGATTCCCTGAAATTTGTGAAATCGACATGAAACATCACAGTGAAACTGACAAATAAAAAACCAATATAACCCGACTGCTTAAAAACTATGATAATTATGACCAAGACCCATCTAACGACACCTTTAGGCTAAGCCAAATATATAGATATACCTACACAACACATACTTACATACATCTACCCGAAAAAAAATATTCTCCTTGTTGAGCAGTTGGTATATCAGTGCTTTTTCTATTTCATGCATCATTTTCAATTATTTCCATTCGTTTCTTCTCTTTTTTTTATTTAAAGAGTAGGTCATCCTATTGCGATACACCATTCAAATTTGAATATCCCACATACCCTATTACCTACTTTTTAACTGACTTCCAAAAAGGAAGAGGTTCTCAATTCGACTGTATGTTTACGCGATATCTTCGCAGATTGTAAACCGATTTTCATGATTCCTTTTTTTATTTTTATGTGTTGCCAGTTTGGCCCTATAAAAACTATCAAAAACCAAAAATGATAAATCAACATTGTAGGTACTAAGTTAAATAAATAAAATAAATTTTCTGGGATAAATCACACATGGTCATCTGGCCCCAAAGTAGGTTTGCCTGTGTTATGGGAACCAGAGACTGATATAAATACTTATATACGTTTAAATACATACATATATAGATATTTAACACCCAGATACACAGCAAACAAATCTGCTCATCACACAAATGCTTGCCCTGGGTGGGGATCGAACCCACAACTCTCGGATCAGCAGTCAAGACCACTAACCACTGAGCCACCGAGACAGTCAAAATTTGTTGCCATCGAAGTCGTGTTTTTTTAACGTATTTAGCTTTTCTAATAAGGTATTTGACAGTCATCATATCAGCCGAAGGAAGTCCACTGCTGGACATAGGCCTCCCCCAAGGATCTCCACGACGACATATTTGACAGTGTTTAAAATAAATTAAAAAATATTATTCACTGAATAGCATTTCTCCTACAAAAGCATAAAAACTTATCCATTCAACATTTTATTCTAATTTGAATTTTATGTTTATCAAAATCACTAAATTAGTTCGTCAAAGACAACGACGTCACAAGTTTGAAACACGAACAGTTTCAGAACAAAATGTCTTTTTTGACAGTTGAGAAGAGGAACTCTAATGAACTAGCAGTCAAATACCCGACTATTATGTTATCTAGTATAAATGTTAGTGACAGCAGCATTTTAGTCTCATCGCCCAGCTCCCGAGTCCCGAGTCCCGAGGCCCACTAGGAAGGGGCCCGCATATCCGCCACATCCTAATTCAGCCCAGTGCTGGCGCTAAATAGTCCAGATTGAGCGCCCGATACTTATCTAATTGATTCCAACGGCTAATGCAATAAGGATGTCTGCGACGACGGGATATTGGGTGTTAGGAGTGTTGGGAGTTGTGGCACTGATTTATTTGAATTAAGAATACTAGATATATTTTAGGTCCGGGACAAAGTTTCATCAACTGCCTCCGTAGCTTAGAGGCAAAGTTCACTGGCTTTACACAGGAGGTCGCGGGTTCGATTCCCGGCGGGGTCAATTGTAAGACTCGGTTTGGCTGGTGGTAGGGCATTTTCTAAGCCCGCCTTGCTAGCTACCACCATCTCATCTAAGTCTTGCCGCCAAATATCAATGTTGATATCATTGGTGTGTTCCGGCTTGAAGATAAGATAGCCAGTTTCTCCATTGCGTTGTGGAATGTTGGTAAGCCCGCTTCCATCTTCGGCAACATCGTCACTTACCACCAGGTGAGATGTTGTCAAGGGTTTACCAATTGTAAATAATAATAAAAAATAAAAAAAACTGTTCACAAATTCAAACAGGGTGAGACCAGAGCGATCTGCATCTTGAACGCAAAAAATTCTAGACTGGAAACGCTTGAACCCATTTTGTGCTACCGCATTAGGTTCATAAACAACACATTTTATTCTCGGCTTGTGTTGCATTTTTATTTTATATTTATAAAATTTCAAAATGTAGTGAATTTTTTCGTTACTTTCACTCATTTTCGTAAACAGAAAACAACAATTGAAAAAATGCGGGATTATTTATTTAAATTTTCAAATGTTCAACATTTTAATTTTATTTTAACCAGCCAGGTACAAATGATACAAGCAAGGAGATTAGATTACAAATTAATACTTTATTCTTTGTATAATGTATGTGTAATACAATATACAAAGAAACTTTTTCCCCGACCTATTAATTTCACTTCGACTAATTTTCTTATTTTTATGTTAAGTTTTTACATGCCATTATTTTATGGTTGAGTATGCTGATGCCTACTTTAAATTACAAATTTTAACACCTTTAATTACGTGCAATCTGGCAAATAAATCTAATCTAATCTAATCTAATCATACTATTAATTCTACTTTATGAAGAAGGTGCGAGACGAGGTGAGTTGAAGAAACACTTGGTTTAAAAAATATTCTAGATCTCTTCAATTAACCACTTGTTTATTTTTTAATTTTAATCCACAATTGGTAATCCCTTGGCATCATCTTACCTGATGGTAGGTAACGATGATGCCGATGATAGAAGCGGGCTTAGCAACATTCCCCAACGCAATGGGGAACTTATCTTTAAGCCGGAACACTTCAATGTTGTTACCATTGATTCTTGGCGGCAAGACAAGAAGGTGGTAGCTAGTTTAAATGTCCGTCTATTACAGATGGTTTTAACAGTGTCTGCCACAACGAACTTTGGTAACTAACCCACTTTTTACTAAAAAAAATATCTCGCAAAATTTTGTATTTGAAACGTTATATGCAACTTAAAATATAATAACAATAAGAAAAAATCTGATGAAATCTTTTTTTTGTTTCAAAAAATGTTGTTTTAAAACTGCAGTACTAACAACAAAAACAGTAGTACAAAAACACTACCTAAAATTTTACTTGGCCCCGGTAATCTTCGCCTATTTTGTCAAAGATTTATCTTATCTTTACTTGAAGATCAAACACATCGTTATCTGTCATGAGAAATCAGTTATCGTTGCTACAATGTAGACACACAATGGTTCTAATTTCAAACAGAGTCCACCATTCGAAAATCGTTCAGTTTCTCGTTGCTCCCATTAAAAAAAGCATATTGAGACGCAATATCGGACTCAAATTTAAGGGGCTCTTAACACAATATGCTGGCTTCATTATGAGGGCCCTTTGTCCTAAGAACCAGTCCTAAATTCTTTTATTTATTCCTTTTATTTAGCGAAAGCAACGGGACATTACAATAAGTGTATCAAATCAGAATGCCCCCTCTTTGGAATCCATTCATGACCTCTTCAAACAGTCCCCCTTCAAAATGCAACTTAACTTTAGTTTTAATTAAACAAGATTGTATTTTATTAATAAGCGCAAAATATTTGACCGTTGGACACAGCAGTGATAAAATGTACTTTTTTAGGGTTCTGTAATACTAATCCTACGTCGTCCGTCTGTCTGTCTTTTAAAAGGCTGTATCTTTTGAACCGTGATAAGTGTTACGTGGTGTTACTATGAAGGATATACTAACAAATACTATTAAACATTTATAAAAGTGAAAAATTCAGGGGTTGCTATACAGGAAACGTGTTATTTAAAGCTTTGTTTTGCTCTATCGTGAAAACCGTAACACACAAAAGCAAGGCTTTCCGTTAGAAGTAATAAACGACTAACTGAATATGGGCAGTTTTATTTGTAAAAAGTATATACATTTTTCATATAAAATGTTTATCAACTGCAAAGTATAATTAGTTTTTTTTTATTTACATTTTTCCACTTTGCGAATGTTTCAAAACGAACTTTTTATATTTGCTAGAATTAATTAAGATAACATATTATTATCTCTTAATTCACGCTAAAAATATTCTAAATACCTACAGTACTAGTCTACCATGCTTTTAGATTCAGCTAAAAAAACTGTATTTTCCTTTTCTGACCGAAAAATTTATCTACTTGTAATACAGTCAGTCTAAAAATCAACAGGGAGGCATTTAAAAATGTGTATTTCGAATAAGGACCTTGCATGTCAATGACAGAAACATTAAAGTAGACCAACAAGACGTCTACTTAATTTAAAATGGTACCTACTTATAATAATAGTCTGCCAAAAAATCAACAGAAAGTTATTTTAAGACGAAATACTTGTATTACGAATAAGGACTTTGCATGTCAATGACGGAAACATTGAAGTACATCAACAAGACGTCTACTTAATTTGAAATTGTATTTACTTATAATAATTAAAGTCTGTCAAAAATCATCAGGTAGGTATTTAAAAATGAAATACTTGTATTTCGAATAAGGACTTTGCACGTCAATAACGGAAACATTGAAGTAGATCAACAAGACGTCCACAATTTAAGGAAGTATCTACTTATTATAATAGTCTGTAAAAAAATCAACAGGTAGATATTTAAAAATGAAATATTTGTATTTCGAATAAGGACTTTGCACGTCAATGACGGAAACATTGAAGTAGATCAATAAGACGTCCACAATTTAAGGAAGCATCTACTTATTATAATAGTCTGTAAAAAAATCAACAGGCAGATATTTAAGAATGAAATACTTGTATTTCGAATAAGGACTTTGCACGTCAATGACGGAAACATTGAAGTACATCAACAAGACGTCTACTTAATTTAAAATAGTATCTACTTATAATAATTAAAGTCTGTCAAAAAATCAACAGGTTGGTTTTTAAAATGAAATACTTGTATTTCAAATAATGACTTTGCACGTCAATGACGGAAACATTAAAGTAGATCAACAAGACGTCTACTTAATTTAAGAAAGTATCCTTTCTTATAATATTATAAATATGAAAATGTGTTTGTTTGTTTGTTAATTTTTCACTTTTCAACACCTTGACTAATCTTGATGAAATTTAGCACGCAGGTAGCCTATGTTAAGGGGATAGGAAATGACATAGACTGCTAATCAGAATAGCCCGATCTAAAATAGGGATGTGGATAAAAGTCATGTCCACGCTCGCTTGCCGCTTGCTGTTCGGCACAACTCCCCCTCGACGACAGTGTCATAAAAACGATGTCCACGTGGGCGAAGCCGCGGGCAAAAGCTAGTCTACTTATAATAACAGTCTGTCCAAAAATCAACAGGTAGGTATTTAAAAAGGATATACTTGTATTTCGAATAAGGTATTGCACGTCAATGACGGAAACTTTGAAATAGGTCAACTTAATTTACAGTTAATTTTAAAAAAAACTTTGGCGAATAAAACCTGGCCAAATGTCGAAACTTGAAAAGTGTAGGGTTTCCCAGTGATTACCTAATAGCTTAAAAACTGTTTATCACGGGGTACAGCTCGCGCTAAACATTATTACTGATCTGAACTGTGATGCAAGTGCTTACTGCGCAGGTATAACCCAGTAGAAGATAAATATCTTTACGTCTGACTAACACCCAAAGTTTGCTTCTGCAACACGTCTTGCGATCAACTTCAGAGCCGTAATAAAGTTTGGCGCGAGCTACACCAAGACCATACCCGAAATAATACAGAACTAGGACGTGGATGATATTAGGTGTCTTTGTCAAACAGTTAAGAAAGGCCAAGGGAACACCGGCCATTTGTTACCAAGATTCCCCATCGCAATGGGCTAGGTATCTTAATATCATACCGGATCACATAAATATTTTATTCTTCTTCTTAGCGTGTCGATGGCAGACACTACACTGTAGCAGCCCAGAGTTTGGCCACGTTAACAGCATTATCAGCCGCTGTCATGAGGTCTTCCTGCGTGCAGATGTAGGGGCACGCAGGGCACGATGTTAAATGTGTCATCGTTTGAACTGCACCGCACAAACAGTTTATATCACAGTCACCCAAAAATTTTATTAACATCGATAGTTAAGATGGTGGTAGCTTGCCAGCCGGGCTTAGGAAATGCCCTACCACCAACCAATCCGAGTCCTACATAGTTAGACCCCGCCGGGAATCGAACCCGCTACCTCCTGTTTTGAAGTGATTCCATGGCCGTAGCTAGGAGGGGGGGGGGGCATTGTGGGGCAATGCCCTGCCTTGAAATCACAATGCCCTACCTTAAAAATACCAAAAATTAAGAACAATTATTATAATTAAATTGTTTGTTAATAGTTTGAGATAGAAAAAATGTAGGGATAGGTATCTATACTTTTCCGAACATACCACAGTTTGTGACATTCATTTCATATTATAATAATTCTTTGTTCTCTTTATAGATGGCATTTGAAGCGCTATAACATGAAGCGAGATGGGTCTATGGGATGGGTTTTTATCATCGGTCAAAAACTACATTTTTGTTTTAAAAATGTTTGAAATGCCTAGGCGTGACGACTTATGGTTTTGCAGCGTCATTTATGTACTCATTTCGTGATTTTGATGAATTAAAAATCGAAAACTTGATGGAAAACAAAACGCGTAAGGTTTTTCGAAGTTTAAGCAGGAGGGCAATTTAGTGATTAAGAGTTCATAATTTATTTCTGATGCTGTCGTCATCCCTATTCGACTCTAGCTACAGCCCTGAGTGAAACGACTGCCATAACGCGACGGAGGCGGTTAAATTAAGTAGGTATGTTAATCACTCTCTAATCAAAACAGCTAGCTTGTTCGCCTAAGTTGCGCCCGCGCAGACGTACTCAAAGCGGGTAGTTAATTATCTGAGCTCTCCGCAAGCTCACGAACGCGGCCCACGACCGCTGAATTATGGGCCAGTAACATTTGTTTCACTGACGAGAAAGTTAGATCTCAGAGGGTATGGCGTGAAAAAGTAACTATAATTACCTACTGTTGTTTATGTTTCGTGGGCTTGTACAGGATGAGGTAAATTTTAATTGTTGAACTGTTGACTGGTACATTATTCATATATAGGGTGACTTTTAATTAGTTCTTGATAGCAAATGATATTAATGTACTCGCGATTGCAACAACTTTCCCTAAGAAATTGTCTAATATGAAAAAAAGTTTTTGGTCCTCGATACATAACAAGTTATCAAATCGGCAAAAATGTTGCGTAGACCAAAATTTTTTTTTCATACTTGACATATAGTTTCTTTGGGAAAGTTGATTGTAATCACGAGTGCATTCATATCCTTTGCTATCAAGAACTAATTAAAAGTCACCCTATATTATGTCAGGATTGTATTTGATTACTATAAGATGGGATTCTCCAAAGTTGGGTCTAAAAATAAAAATAAAAAACCGGCCAAGTGCGAGTCGGAGTCGCGCACCGAGAGTTCTGAACTAACACACCTTTGAATAAGGAACGTAAGTGAAAAAGGTGATAGGGCTAACCAACTGTGGATAAAAAAAAATAGCAACTCGACGCACGTCGGTGCAATTGTCGACCAAGTTACGTTAAATAAAGCTCATCATAAACATATAATAATAATTTTCACATAAAAGTGTTACCAACTCATTTAACCGTCAATTGGAGGAAAATCGAAATTACTTTGGTATTTTTTGTATGTAACTAACTATTAACCCTGGAGTAGTCGCGCCTTTCCGTGAACGTGAGTGGTCGCGTGGGGAGCTTTTTCCCGCCCATGTCAAAATGTTTTTTTTGCACACAATGGTTTCAAAAAACTTATAATTGTTTTTTAGAAGAATACATATCCATCATGTACTATACAGAACAGTAATATTTATTTAAGTAAATTTTAAAACTTTAGAAAAAAAAACACTCGACTTTGGGAAAATTGCTGAATTTTTACCATCTTTATGTATCTTCATAAGTTTTTTTTAAATATTTAATTTAATGGCGAATTTATATATTTTCATTACTGTCGACATATATTTAAAAAAAAATAAGTCCTAAAAATATAACAAGAGTGTTCGCTCCACAGTAAATTTTCTCATATTATGCAACTATTTTTGGTCCTGGCAAGCAACAACATTTTCCTTCCGCGGTCACACGCGCATTTACGATACAGATAGGTAAAGGACAGAGGAGCAGCTACTGGGAGGTTTGACCTTGGCGAGTGCATAGTTTATAAAATATTAAGCATTATTTACCGAGGGCGCCAAAACGCTCATAGCTCGAGTACTCTAGGGTTAATAGGCATTGGGTCAATTTTATAAGCTTTAGTAACCAGCTTTAAACAAATTTAAGCCAGTTAAGGTCAATCAAGCTAATTCTTAAGTAAGTACGTAACTTTTTTTTGATAACTTTGTTTGTAGAAGTTTATCTTGGAAACTTCTTATCTGATTTAAAACAAACTGATTTGATTTTAACCGCCTCCGTAGCTCAGAGGCAAAGTTTACTGGCTTTACACAGGAGGTCGCGGGTTCGATTCCCGGCGGGGTCAATTGTAAGACTCGGTTTGGTTGGTGGTAGAGCATTTTCTAAGCCCGCCTGGCTAGCTACCACCATCTTATCTAAGTCTTGCCGCCAAATATCAATGTTTATATTATTGGTGTGTTCCGGCATGAAGATAGATAGCCAGTTTCCCATTGCGTTGGGGAATCTTGGTAAGCCTGCTTCCATCTTCGACAACATCGTCACTTACCACCAGGTGAGATGTTGTCAAGGGTTTACCAATTGTGAATAAAAAAAAAATAGTTAGAATGTAATTTCAGGATGTACATAGGCTAAAAAATAACCATGTTCACTGTCGATATCCACACGGGGGCGAAACCGCGTAACAGCTAGTATCTAATAAAGCCTTACTTACTACGACTCAGAGCTTACGTTTATATCTAAATCACTAAGGTACTTCAGCATTCGCATCTTAGCCAATCAAGCGAATATAACTGAATGTCTGAACCAAGTCGCAAAGTGCACGAGCCACACTGATAGCTAGATTTATACACCACTAAATAATGCTAAAGGCCATTATCTGTCTTACCGACAGTTCGCCGTGTAATTATTGAGATGTTTGAATCTGTTATTTTATGCCAAATGTTATCAGTAGTTTGCGTTTTGTCCATACAAAAACAGCATCTTATTTTGAGGAGTTTTGGCGGGATTTGTGGTGAACGCATTCTTAGTTTTATTTTATTGTATTTATATTGTTTTGTTCTAGAAATTTGGTTAAAAAATTGGTGCGTTTTGAAGAAATCGTCTACATCGAACAAGTAGACCCGACTTGCCTTGGGGGCAGTTTTCTAGACCAGGGCCACAGATGAGATACTCCAGGGGTTCCTAAACTTTTAGATTAACGGAACACCCACCTTTCATTTTATGGAATCCCATATCAAATGATTACAAATCAAAGACACCATAATTTAAATAAAAATTAAAACTTTTATTGAAAATATTTTAAAAGTGAAACATTTTATTTTTTTATTCTACTTTCAATGTGAAGAATGATCTTTTTTCACTGTTTTATTTTTTTACTATGTCGTATTACTGTTTTATTATGTCGCGGAACCCTGATGACTTTTCTACAGAAACCCTAAGTTCCGCGGAACACACTTTGGGAATCGCTGTTCTAGACGCCCTACTGCGACCTGGTGTTCCACCTCAGAATGAGGATGCTGAAAATGCTGTCGAGAACTCCAGAGAAGATAATTATTGCACTGGCACTAGAACTGCAAATCAAAGAAAGAAATGAAGATGAGTAAATGAACACTGTCTCAAAAGGGCCTGTACCCAGAGTCGTTAATATATTCTTTTAAAAAGTCATATTTAGATGAAACATAAACAACACGTTTTGATGAAACATAAACATAACTAACTTTGGACTTTTTGGCGGGAATTTGTAGCGTTCAGTTTGTCATTTTTCTTTTATTATCCGAAAAATTACATTTAGTGGTTTTCGATGTGTAATATTGATAGTGTATTTATCAGCGAAGTATCATTTATGTGTTTCTTGTGTAGGATAATGAAATAAAAGTGTGTATACTGTGTTTCGAGTTCCCACAAGAAGTCCGAGCAAGCTTTAGCAAAAGTGCTATCATTTTGCTAGAGTATGTAGATTAGGTTAGTCTATAGACAATGATATGACGTGAACGGGAAGAAACAGTGACCTTAAGGACTGAAAAGGAGAAAAATACTACTTCTGAAAAATATACTGAAAATTACTGATGACGTGAATTCTACAAATTTTAATACTGCTGAAAAACATATACTGAAGACTAGGCGGTATGGCCAATGAGCCTTAGCCTGCCCTAAAAGGGCGAAAAAAAAACTAACTTTGATTTAAAAACTTAATAAAAACATAACCCTTTTTTCAGGGAAGTTGGGTACCAATCTCACGGGATAAAGACGAATCTAAAATCTGTTAAGCCGTTTAGAAGATATCGTAAGAAACATACATACATACATTAGACCTGATAAAAATACACGCCTTTTTGTGGGCATTCTTGTAAATATCTGATTTGAAGTATATATAAGTAAGTTGATAATATAGAAATTGAATTAGTTCCGCCCCATATTTTAAATGAGGCGCAAAGGCAAAATAATCTTTTGCCGCAAAAGCTTTGTTTTTCTGTTACTGCTCTACTTTTAACCGACTTCCCAAAAAATTGGGGTAATGTTTTATGCAGTCGGGTTTTCAATTTCTAAGTAAATTGGGTTGTTAACTTTATCTGTTTTGAAAAACTTATGATATAGGCGTACAGTTACAAATATCATATCGTTTGCGATTACTTTATTTACATTAATCCTTGTATCACAATCTAATTTGTATCACAGTCTAATTTACGGGGGTAACTTCACACTTAAATATTAGTCTTCAGAGATTTTAATTTTTTATTTATTTTTGTGATAAAAAATCAGTTACAAACATTATGAGAGTAGTGTAGTACATTAAAAACCTTTATCTTCAGGTTTATCCGTGCACTAGTTAAATCGTTGCTGACACAATTCTCATAAGCAAAGTAGGACTCTTACGTCAACAAAAAAGAAATATTAAAAAAAAATATCAATATTACAGAAATAATAATAAATGTACAACTACAGAGTAAACTCTGTAAAACGTCATTTGATATAACGATTCACTCTTTGAAACGTCACAATTTTCTGGCTCCAGTTGGTCTACTTTGACGCTAATTTCTCTCTGTAACAACGAAAACTCTCAATAACGTCACAAAATGCCCGGTCCTTCGAGTGTCGCTAGGTAAAGTTTACACTGTACATATTTAAAATAACATAAACTTGTAGGTAGACTTGAAACGATGGTCACTATCATCAAAATAATTTACAGAGTCAGATGTGGGCTTGGGCAAAGACAACTAAAAGGGCCATTTTACCTGCCACCGTGGCGTAATGGTTAAACCATTCGCTTCACACCAGGAGGTCGCGAGTTCGGTTCCTGGCGGGGTCAACTTTGTAAGACTGGGTTTGGTTGGTGGTAAGGCACTTTCATAGCCCGGCTGGCCAGCTACCACCATCTTATTTAAGTCTTGCCGCCAAGCATCATTGTTAACTGCATTGATGTGTTCCCGCTTAAAGATAAGATTGCCAGATCCCCATTGCGTTGAGGAATCTTGGTAAGCCCGCTTCCATCTTCGGTATCATCGTCACTTACCATCAGGTGAGATGATGCCAAGCGCTTATCAATTGTGGATAAAAAAAAAGCTTAACGCACGGGTTGTCTGCTCGCCTATAGACGAAAACCAGTTTTCGTCGATGAATCTTCATTTGTATTTTATATATATTATTTTTCACTAACCATTAGGTGAGATAATGTCAAGGGCTTACCAATTTGTATTGTTAAAAAAAAAGGTATTTCTTTTGTTTTTTTTTCATGAAAAATAGTCTTTTTGAGGAACTGATTTCAATGTTTTTTCTTGTCGTTCATTTGTTATTTTTATGATTATTCAAATGTTTAACGTTCAAATGTTTGTGATGACGTCACAGGCTCAAATACTATGAATAAAAAGACCCCAATACTAATTTTAATTGACGATTATGAACAGAATTGAGTTATTTAGTATGTATTAATACGTTTCAAGATTCAAAATTCAAAATAGGTGCATATTTTATAGTAATATAATAATAATTACAATGTCATTTGGGAAAAATCAAGAAATAAACAATCATTAGTTAATAACATCTAAATTCAATCCTTGAGATAAACCAGATTATGTCATTAGAACATGAAAGCAATATGACACTAAAAGTTCTACATAAAAACCGGCCAAGTGTGTGTCGAGCCACTCGCAATGTAGGGTTCCGTTGTTGCCATTATCGTGTTCATATCTAATTTTCAAATTTCCAAATACAGCGATTTAGTTGTTAGGGGGTGGGTACACTCGACTCCAACAAAATTAAGCACTTTCACGCCTATTTTACGAAAACTCACAACTATTTTTAAGCTCTAACCAACGATACCCCACACGACTAGGTTTGACGAGAAAAAATATGTATCATCCCCACTTTACTTGTAGGGGATGTACCCTTGATAAGTTTTTTTCTAAAAAATTTTAAAATCTCTCCGCGTTATTATTATATATACGAGTATCTTTGCCAAATTTCAGCTCATAGGTACTAATAGTCTCGGAGCTAGGCAGACAGACATGACGAAACTATAAGGGTTCCTTGTTGTACTACGGAACCCTAAAAATCATTAAATGTCATTATTGCTTTTGACAATATATATGATTTTCCAATATAACATCATTATATCTCTAAATGATTCTTTTATTTACGTGCCTTGTAAAAAATCTGAACAATGCCATTTATGTTATGCCGGCAATGACGTCATCGTAAGCCAATCAAGGGCAAATCACATTTTTATAAGTTACTAGCTTTTGCCCACGGCTTCGCCCGCGTGGACATCGTTTTTATGACTGTCTCGCGAGCGTGGACATGAGTTTTCTCCATTGCCTGCGTCAGTGTTTCCCGATTCCTATAATTTGGAGATCTTCAAGGCAAGAGTGAATAGGCATTATTTGAGTTAGCGTGTACCATCCTCGACTACATTGTCACTTACCATCAGATGAGTTGCATCTTGGTAAGCCCGCTTCCATCTTCGGCAACATCGTCACTTACCACCAGGTGAGATGTTGTCAAGGGTTTACCAATTGTGAATAAAAAAAAATAAAAAAAAAACGCACTTGAATTTTTAATGAAAAAAAAAATCCCTCGGGAAATTGGATAATTTCTAGCAAATTCAAATATCTTTGTGCTAAAAATCACAACAATCCATTGTTCCGTTGGGATGTTAAAGAAATTAACCAAAAAAAAGAGTATTTTTTCAGTTCCTTCAGGAACTGCATAGGACTATCCCCTAAATAAAATCCCCTGGATCTGTACCAAAAATCTATTACTAGAAAATAAGGTACCCCAAGTTTTGTAATCTAAAAAACAAAACCAACCGACTATCGACCATACAATGTGAAATTAAAATTAGCCGTTACGCCGTTATTAATTACGAACATTGTTATGGCCGAAAAGCGGATACAAAGACAAAATGCGGTTACGTACAGTACAAGACACACACCGAGTCAGCCTCGCGTGATTCCCCATCACACTATTGTTTACTTCAAGTATGTTCACTTAATGAGCACTTTAATGGTCCTTCGTGACATTGTAATTAATACTCACCGACCTGTGATGCGAGTGGGCAACCCTCTAGTTATACATTGCTGTCTTGCTAAAAGAAGGTTGCTAAACGAGTAGGTATTGTCGCGCAATGAACGCATTTGATTTGTTGTCTCCGTTGTAAAGGAGAAGTTATTTGTAGGACAATAATGGCCGACTAATTACACTTGCATTTTAGACCTGCCCCCAGCTAATAACTGTTGCGTCAAACGTTTAATTGCAAGTGTTTATCGCAATTACACGCATCCATAGTTCGAGGGCAGTGTGACCGCGGAGTAGATTTCTCTTCTGACTGGAGATATTTAATGTTTGAGTGACAATGTTAGCAGACGAAGCCGCGTGGCAATATCATAATTAAATTCATATAATTTTGACTATTACTTTCCAATTCTTGAACATAGACCACGGGACTAGCACGTTTGAAGTACGGCTTGTGTATTTATTTATATTTTTTTTTAAGAGTTAGGAGACCATTCATGTGTGGCGGCAACTGCAGGAACCTGGCACCACAGAACAAGTAACATATTGTTACTTGTTCTGTGCCTGGCACTAAACCTCAACACAACCGACGAAAGGGCAAAAGAAATACGACACCTAGATCGCGCTATTAACATTTCTGCAGCACTGAGTATATGTATATACTAGTACCAATCATCAACGATCCTCCGCACTCGCCCCCCCTGCCCGGTGAAGTTGTAAAGGCCCCTACGGCCAACAACAAGCTTGTCCTTTCGAAAGAAAAAAACAAAATTTGGTCCACTGCCGGACCCCAGGCACACCACTTCGCCTGACGGAGATATCTCCCTTTTTTTACGAAAACCGAGAGACATATCAAAACTATAAAGGTTCCTTGTTGACTTCGGAACCCTAAAAATAATTGTATATGTTCGTGGTTTAACTCAATATCACACAGTATCGACCTTGAAATTCAATAACTAATCCATCAATTTCCTTTTTCTTTGCAATTTTTTGCATAATTAATTCCTATAAAATACAATGTCGGCACGTTCACATTGTTGTAACTCGAAATGAAAAACATTAAACCTTGGGTGTCGAAAAAAACCACCATTTTACATTAACAATGGGCAAATTTGACATTACCGCCGTACGTGACTGTAACCCAAACAACGTATCTCGTTTGTTTAATATCAACTGGGTTATTTTTCTTTTCAACTTTTTTCTCATTCTGTAACGTCATTCAATTATGTGATTTTATATATAAGTACTAAGAACTCTTAAATAAACATTTATCTAAAGATTTTGTTTAGTTCCGTTTACATTAGTCAAGAGGTAGGTAGATACCACCTCCTGTAGATCGTGGTTCGAATCCTACCGTGTACCAATGTATTTTCGAATTTAGATTTCATATGTACGTTTATCCGACGCTCTTACCAAAGTATATATTAGTACTAACATATGTGGCGGCAACTGCAGTAACCCGCCACTAAACTATAACACAACCGGCGAGAGGACAAAAGAAATACGACATCTAGAACGCGCTATTGACATTTCTTCAGCACTGAGTTTATATACAAGTACCAATAATCAACGATTTTTTCACTAGGTTGAGTGCCTTCCGTACTCGCCTCCCCGATGAAGTTGTAAAGGCCCCCACGGCCAACAACGAGCTTGTCCTTTCGAAAAAAAAATCAACGATTCTTAATAACATTTGCTCTTACGGTAAAGGAAAACATCGTGAGGAAACCTTGCACACGCCTGCGAAGAAACTCCAATGGTTGTGTGTGAAGTCGACCAACTCGCACTAGACCAGCGTGGTCGACTAAGGCCCGATCGCCCTAATTTAGAAGTAGGCTCAGCCCCTCTGTGGGGACGTATATGAGCTTGAGATGTGAGTTAAATACGTTTGTCCCAATACTGCCAGCCGTCCGGATAATCTTGGCAATCTGAAATAGGAAAAATTACTCAAAGTCACATAAAATGTTGTTCACTCGTGCTTCTATGTTAGTTTTGAAGGCAAATTTGCCTACTTTTAATTAAGAGGAGGCTCGAGCCCTTCTGTGGGGAAAAGTATATGAGTTGGGATATGAGTTAGATACATTTGTCCCAATACTGCCAGCCGTCCGAATAATCTTGGCAATCTGAAATAGGAAAAATTACTCAAAGTCACATAAAATGTTGTTCACTCGTGCTTCTATGTTAGTTTTGAAGGCACATTTGCCTACTTTAAATTAAGAGGAGGCTCGAGCCCTTCTGTGGGGAAAAGTATATGAGTTGGGATATGAGTTAGATACATTTGTCCCAATACTGCCAGCCGTCCGAATAATCTTGGCAATCTGAAATAGGAAAAATTACTCAAAGTCACATAAAATGTTGTTCACTCGTGCTTCAATGTTAGTTTTGAAGGCAAATTTGTCTAATTTAAATTCAGAGTAGGCTCGAGCTCCTCTGCAAAACTATATGAGCTGGGATATGAGTTAGATACATTTGTCCCAATACTGCCAGCCGTCCGAATAATCTTGGCAATCTGAAATAGGAAAAACTACTCAAAGTCACATAAAATGTTGTTCACTCGTGCTTCTATGTTAGTTTTGAAGGCAAATTTGTCTAATTTAAATTCAGAGTAGGCTCGAGCTCCTCTGCAAAACTATATGAGCTGGGATATGAGTTAGATACATTTGTCCCAATACTGCCAGCCGTCCGAATAATCTTGGCAATCTGAAATAGGAAAAACTACTCAAAGTCACATAAAATGTTGTTCACTCGTGCTTCTATGTTAGTTTTGAAGGCACATTTGCCTACTTTAAATTAAGAGGAGGCTCGAGCCCTTCTGTGGGGAAAAGTATATGAGTTGGGATATGAGTTAGATACATTTGTCCCAATACTGCCAGCCGTCCGAATAATCTTGGCAATCTGAAATAGGAAAAATTACTCAAAGTCACATAAAATGTTGTTCACTCGTGCTTCAATGTTAGTTTTGAAGGCAAATTTGTCTAATTTAAATTCAGAGTAGGCTCGAGCTCCTCTGCAAAACTATATGAGCTGGGATATGAGTTAGATACATTTGTCCCAATACTGCCAGCCGTCCGAATAATCTTGGCAATCTGAAATAGGAAAAACTACTCAAAGTCACATAAAATGTTGTTCACTCGTGCTTCTATGTTAGTTTTGAAGGCAAATTTGTCTAATTTAAATTCAGAGTAGGCTGGAGCTCCTCTGTGGGGAAAAGTATATGAGTTGGGATATGAGTTAGATACATTTGTCCCAATACTGCCAGCCGTCCGAATAATCTTGGCAATCTGAAATAGGAAAAATTACTCAAAGTCACATAAAATGTTGTTCACTCGTGCTCCTATGTTAGTTTTGAAGGCAAATTTGTCTAATTTAAATTCAGAGTAGGCTGGAGCTCCTCTGTGGGGAAAAGTATATGAGCTGGGATATGAGTTAGATACATTTGTCCCAATACTGCCAGCCGTCCGAATAATCTTGGCAATCTGAAATAGGAAAAATTACTCAAAGTCACATAAAATGTTGTTCACTCGTGCTTCTATGTTAGTTTTGAAGGCAAATTTGTCTAATTTAAATTCAGAGTAGGCTGGAGCTCCTCTGTGGGGAAAAGTATATGAGCTGGGATATGAGTTAGATACATTTGTCCCAATACTGCCAGCCGTCCGAATAATCTTGGCAATCTGAAATAGGAAAAATTACTCAAAGTCACATAAAATGTTGTTCACTCGTGCTTCTATGTTAGTTTTGAAGGCAAATTTGTCTAATTTAAATTCAGAGTAGGCTGGAGCTCCTCTGTGGGGAAAAGTATATGAGCTGGGATATGAGTTAGATACATTTGTCCCAATACTGCCAGCCGTCCGGAGAATCTTGGCAATCTATAATAAGAAAAATTACTCAAAGTCACATAAAATGTTGTTCACTCGTGCTTCTATGTTAGTTTTGAAGGCAAATTTGTCTAATTTAAATGCAAATCGAGATTAGCATAATTTGACACTACGAATTGATATAATAAACATGTATTTTTTGTTGCATATACTGTCCATGATGCCATATTAGTGCCAGTAAGTATAAGTATCAATGTTTATAACAACAATACAGATAATTAAGTCCACATGAATGTCAAATACATCATTAGTTTGGTTCGTTGAGACGCACTCAATATGGAGACACTTTCAAATCAAGATCGATATGACCTTCTTTATATGGGATTGATTAGAATAAGTTAGAACACTTCTAACTTCACATTACGATACGGTTCGAGAATGAATGTATTAGATATTCAGTATTGATTTAATTTGATATATGAATGTATAAAGAGGGAATAATGTACGTACACCTTTCTGGGAAAATTCCACAGAGGAAAACGTGTATGGAGATCATTCACGAATGTCATAAGCAGTATCACAGTACATATTCAGTAACAATAATACATATATTTTTTTTACAAAATTAAAAATCACTTAAACATAAAATAATAAACATAGAATAAAATTATTAAATCACTTAAACATTAAATACTATACATAGAATAAAATTTCACCTCAAATACATAGAATAAAATCACTTAAACATAAAATTCTATACATAGAATAAAATTATAAATCACTTAAACATTAAATACTATACATAGAAAAATTGCTTGTCTTCATAATAGACGTTATTAGAATGGAAGAAATTAGAGAGGACAGCTACAACCCTCCATAATTCATGGGATATTAAAGAAAAGAAAAAAACCGGCCAAGTGCAAGTCGGACTAGCACTCCGAGGGTTCCATACCTCCACACCTCTCCACGCAACTACATAGTATAATGACAATGATATCTGCTCTCATGTTTGTAACAAAAGGGATCAACGCGAGCGACAAAAGAATTTTTTTTTGTCATTCACTTCGGACTCCTTAGCACAAGTACGACTCACACTTGGCCGATTTTTATTATGTGCTATTTTACTCCAGTATTATTACTATAATTACACCAAGTTTCGCGCTTGTATGTATTACCGTTTTTACGATAGAGCTAAATCAAAAATACTTCTAACGTCCTATAAAAAACACGTTTTTTGTATGGAGACCCCCTTATTTTTTCACTTTTACAATTTTTTAGTATTTATCGTTATAGCGGCAACAGAAATACACATTCTGTAAAAACCTATTACGGTTTATGAAATACAGCTCGCTGACGGACGGACAGACAGCGGAAGCCCGGTCATAGGGTCCCGTTGGGTGTTATCATCATCATCATATCAGCTCATATATACGTCCCCACCGAGGGCCTCGAGCTTATCCTGAATCAGGGCGATCGGGCCTCAGTAGACCACGCGGGCCCAGTTCGGGTGGGTCAACTTCACACACAACCTTTGAGTTTTTTTCGCAGGTGTGTGCAGGCTTCCTCACGATGTTTTCCTTCACCGTACTACATATGACATTGAAGTTAGAAAACACAATATTACATGGCAGGTTTGGAATCACGACCTCCCGGACAGGAGGTAGTGGCCCTAGCCGCTTGCCCTTCATCTGGCCTTAAAAATGGTTGTAAATCCTAAACTATTACTGCTCGGATCTACAACTACGAACTCTTATGGCAATACTATTCCCACCCGGAACCCTAAAAATTGTGTTCCGTACACCCGGAACCCTAAAACGTGGGAATAGGTACTTCTTAAATAGCATGGCACTCTTCCAGCCCATCCACCTGTTGCTCCATGACATTCTTCTTGGAAACGTGTACAATTTCGTTTCTCATGCTAAATATGTACATCGCCGCCAGAACTTTGATGTCACTTAGCGAAAACAATGGTATGATCCGCGACCCTGCTGCATGCTAAATACGTAGACCTTATTCAAATCAACTAATTCATAATATAGACGTGTCTCCGTTGGACTTATGTTAAAATTTATTGCAGTATATTTAAATCCTAATGAGTCATGTGAAATTTTTTTAATGGGTTCTTTACACTTCTCGCGTGTGTGATAAGTTGGGACACTGAAAATGACTTACAAAACGATCGTAGCTAAGTCGACTTTTTTATTTTTTTATTCACAATTGGTAAGCCCTTGGCATCATCTCACCTGATGGTAAGTGACGATGACGCCGAAGATGGAAGCGGGCTTACCAAGATTCCCCAACGACTGGCTATCTTATCTTCAAGCCGGAACACATCAATGTTGTTAACACTGATGTTTAGCGGCAAGACTTAGATAGGATGGTGGTAGCTAGCTAGGCGGGCTTATAAAATGCCCTACCACCAACCAAACCGAGTCTTACAAGTTGACCCCACCGGGAATCGAACCCGCGACCTCCTGGTGTGAACTCCTGGCTAACCATTACGCCACGAAGGCGGTTAAATTTGCGTGGCTAGGTCAATCATTATCATCATCATCATCACGTCCATTGCTTGGCAAAGGCCTTCCCCAAGGATTTCCACGACGATCAGTACTGCGCTGCCCGCATCCAGCGGCTTCCCGCGACCATTACCAGATCATCGGTCCACCGCGTGTGAAAGCCTACCTACGCTACGTCTTCCGCTGCGCGGTCGCCACTCGCCAGTTTACTTCCCCAACGGCCATTTGCTCTACGAGCTATGTGCCTTGCCCACTGTCACTTAAGTTTTGCGATTCTGTGGGCTATGTCGGTTACTTTGGATCTCCTATGCATTTGCATCTAAATCCCCTTCCTTTAAACATTGCATATCAGAGCATATATAGGATGATCACATTTTCCAAATTAAAATCTCATCTGCATTGCATTTGCACTGGCCACCAGCACGGTTGTTACGCGATTTCTATTTTGTTAAGATGCGCCTGCGACGGCTCTCGGTCACGGATAAGCCGATTGCCTTCCGTTAGACTGTTGACTAGTCCCGAGTGCCGACTTAATCTTCGCGATTTGCATTGGTGCACCTTATGGGCTTTCCTAGCAGTTTTCTCCATCATAAAGTGATCAAATAAGTAGAAAATCATTGGCGTGAACTTTCCCTCATCTGTCTTTGCAATTCGATTCGCGGTACGGTTCCTACTGGCGATGCTTTTTGTGGTTGTTATGGTAATGTCTAATGATGGTTGTGCCATGTGGTGGGTCATGAGATGGTCCTGAGAATTGTGATGTTGTATTATGTGTTACTAGCTTTTGCCCACGGCTTAGCCTGCGTGCACGTCGTTTTCATGACTGTCTTTGAGGGTGAGTGGAGCGTGAACCGCAAGCGACCCGCGAGCTTAGACATGGGGTTTCTTCAGATCCTTCAGGAACTATATCGGGCTATTCTGATTAGCAGTCTATATCACTTCCCACCCTCTCAATTAATTCTATACAAAAAATCATTTCAATCTGTTGCTCCGTTGCGATGCCGACGTGCACAAGCGTGGAAATGAGTTTTCCCCGGATCCCCCTGGAACTATGTCAGGATATGCTCATTAGAAAATTATGTAATTTCCCAACTCCTCAACCATCTCTGTGCAAAAAATCACATAAAAAGTAGCATATGTCCTTTGTAGTAGCATATGATGATGATGATGATGATGATAATGTAAAGACCTATATTATAAAATAATGTTAAATGTGAACATTTCCCACTTCAAAAATGGCCTGAGTTTCTTTTAGCAAATACTAGCCGGTCCGTGGCTCTTTGGGAATTATACACTTAAAACTTCCTCATGAATAACTCCGTCCGTTGGTGAAAACCGTATGAAAATCTGTTTGGTAGTTTTTGAGTTTATCACGTTCAGACAGACAAACAGACGCGGCGGGGACTTTGTTTTTTATTTTAGCAAAAACACAAAAAACTCAATTTTATTTTCATCTGCATATTAGCAACAGGAATCGTTAGACAATAGACAGTTTTTTTTTTATTTGACATAAACACACACCGATTTTACAAGATAACAATACCTAAGAGTAAAACATATAGAAACAAAATAAACCTAAAGAAACAAATAAAAATAACGGAATCTGTGTAGTGCGTAATCAAAATGGGTTTCTCTTTTTTTTTTGCACCCATCAAGGGTACCCTCAGCGGGAGGGAGGCGGTTCATGGATACCTGGATACATGTGAGACTCACAGATAATCTGTGCCTACCCACTAAACACCACCTTCTTGGGGGGCAGCATAAGCTGCAGGAGCACTGCAGCGCTGCTTCTCAGAAAAGCCCATAGTATCGTGTCCGCGAAGCGATCGGCTCAGTAGCACAATAATGTCAACAATATAATGGTAAACAAGAATAAATAAACTAGTTTACATTTTTTTTTTATTTACAATTGGTGAGCCGTTGACATTATCTCACCTGATGGTAAGTGACGATGATGCCGAAGATGGAAGCGGGCTTACCAAGATTTTCCAAAGCAATGGGGCTGGCTATCTTATCTTCATTAACGCTGGCGGCAAGACTTAGATAAGATGGTGGTAGCTAGCTAGGCGGGCTTAGAAAATACAAAGTTAGACTGCGCCGGAAATCGACCCGCGACCTCCTAATGTGACGCTAATAGACCTTACCATTCCGCCACAAAGGCGGTTTCAAACTATTTAAGTACAGAGGCCAGCACATCAAGTAAAGCACTCGCAGTGCGATTCAGATCCATACGCGTACAGCATAAGAACCGTACAAGGTCCAAAGTGTCTAGCTTGATGTGCTAATCACTGTACATTAGTTTAATGAAAAAAAAATGGACATTAAACTGCGAACCATTGGTATGCGAGTCGCGAAATGGCCAACAAAAGACATTAAAGCATCCTGCAAACGCGACACCATCTTATTAATAACCTAATGACATGTATATTTATAGCTTTTTAAATTCGTGATGCATATTGCATATTTAAAACGATTTTAGGGGCCCGTAAAGTCTAGTTGGGATCTTTTTGTATATCTCGAAGGTTATTTGCTGGCCAGCCAGTCAGTTTATTTTTTTTATTACAAGAAGACACACATATAGGAACGTCGTAGTAATCTGTACTCTATGTAAGTGTGGTAGGTAATACACATTTTCTTCCCGATCGACTTTCAAAAATGAAAAGGTTCCCAATTCGAATGTATTTTTTTTGTATGTTACGTGATATTTTCGCAGATTGTGAACAGATTTTCATGATTATTCCCGGCGAACTTCGTACCACCTTACACTACACTACACTACCCTACCCGACCCTACCCTACATAAGAAGCTTCTCCTGAAAATAAAGAACTCAACAAAAAAAGAATTAGGTAAATCGGTCCAGCCGTTCTTAAGTTAGACTAAGACGCGAAGAAATAGGGGTTCATTAGGTTTGAGTATGCTGCCAGATTGGTCCCATATAAATTTTATCAAAATCGGTGAAGTACTTTTCTAGATAAGCAAATAAAAGCAAAAAAAACAATAATAAAAAATTGTTTGCGTGGGAAGTCGGCTTTTTAAACGTGTACAGAGCGTTTCCAAATCATCATATCAGCTCATATACGTCCCCACCGAGGGGCTCGAGCTTACCCTGAATTAGGGCGATCAGGCCATAGTCGACCACGCGGGCCCAGTGCGAAATGTATCAGTTGAATATAGGAATGATTTTTACTACATGCAAATTACTAAAAGAACATACTGTATATAGGCAGAAGTACCTAGTTCGTCTGTGTCACAGAATTATATAATCACGAGGCGGTTTTTACGTTCAGTTAACATTTTTCCTTGATCAGCTGGTTAACCGTCTGATATTTTTAACCGTCTCCGTGGCGTATTGGTTAGGCCATTCGCTTCACACCAGGAGGTCGCGGGTTCGATTCCCGGCGGGGTCAACTTGTAAGAATCGTTTTGGTTGGTGGTAGGGCATTTTCTAAGCCCGTCTGGCTAACTACCACCATCTTATCTAAGTCTTGCCGCCAAACATCAGTGTTAACAACATTGATGTGTTCCGGCTTGAAGATAAGATAGCCAGTTCTCCATTGCTTTGGGGAATCTTGGTAAGCCCGCTTCCATTTTCAGTATCATCGTCACTTACCATCAGGTGAGACGATGCCAAGGGCTTACCAATTGTGAATATGTAATAATAAAAAAATATATTTTTAAATACATTTTTTACTGTCTGTAGTAACATAATTTACTAAACGAACATCCTGTGTAGTGGTTACAGATAGATTATATGTCGTGACACGGAATCTAACAGTCACGTGGTAAAGTCAATACGTTCAGAGTTTGATGGGACCACGATGGGCCCATGAATGACGTATAAAGGGACAGAACACGGGGAGCTGTCGATGTCCAGGTTCAGTCCTGAAGAGATTGACAGGTCGTAGTAGATTACTGGGAAATTCTAGACATAGAATATATATTACTTATGTAAGTGGTAAGTTAGAAACTCAAGTGAAATCTTGCTAGAGGCTATTTAAACGACATTGATGCTCTATCTTTAAAAAAAATCTATTTTACAACCAGTTAAAATTTTTCGAGCAACAACCTTGCATTTCATGACTAAGCAATGCCAGATGGCCAGTGGGGCAGTAAAATTCTCGAGTGGCGACCGTGCACCGGAAGACCTAGTGTAGGAAGGCCTACCACACGATGGACCGACGACCTGGTGAAGGTCGCGGGAAGGCGTTGGATGCGGGGAGCGCAGGACCGGTCGTCATGGAAATCCTTAGGGAAGGTCTTTGTTCAGCAGTGGACGTCATTTAGCTGTTATGACGATGATGAATCCCAGTCAGGACTTAGACTCAATAGACCTTCAAGTTGTTTCCAAGACACGATAACCAATAGACCCCCTTTTTCCCGTCCGAATGATTTTTTCCTATATTATAGATAAATAGTAACAGCACAATATTACAATATAGCGGCTTACAGTAGTGCAACGAATGTTCTTACGCAGAGCAACGGAAGGGTACTTGCGGGGCTGTGGGCGGCGGGGCTCAGTCTGGCCAACTCTGCGAGTTTGCCAGGCTGGCTACAGGCTAGTACTGCTAGTAGGGTAAAACCAGGATAATTGCCCCAGTGGTATAGTTGCCCCGATTGTAATTACTCTAGTTTCGCGGATGAATCGCATGCTATTTTACTAATCTATCGAAATATTCTCCAACTACCACTAAGTTGACCGTGTCTCATGTCTCTGTACGATTGCATGGGAAGGGAAAATGCGATCAAAGTTTTAGTGGGGTAGATGTCCTGTTTCTCGACGGGGCATCAATCTTAAACGTAATTTACATGGATTAGGCAACTATTCCCTATGTGGGATAGATGTCCCAAAACATAGAGGTCCGCAAAAATCGCTAATACTCTAAACATATTAAAGATAATGTTTTTTACTTTTCATAAATTTGTAGATAAAACACCAAAGTACCAGTCAGTTTTACAAATAAAGTATTTTGCTTTTGTTACTGGGAGATATAGAGTGATTTTAAAAAGTGTAGCAACTATCCAGCTTTTACCCTACCTACGCCGTGGCGGCTTGTGCGACATCAAAGGCGTTGCGGTACTGTAAGCCATATCGTAATACTGTTGGTAACAGTTAGGAGAAAACTAACAATCAACCAATTGATTTAGACTAAATCACTTAAATAACAACATAAAATTCATGTTGATACTACTAATTATTTTGAAATAGGGCTGCCGAAATAGAACGAAACTTGAAAAATATTATTGATTTTTTTCTTTTTGTTTCAATTTATACAAAAGCAACGGAAGCTTTGATAAGAAAATGTAATAATACATTAAACCTTATCTATCCTACTTATCATAAACGCGAATATTTGTATTGGATGTATGTTTGTTACTCTTTCACGCAAAAACTGACGGATAATTTTATTATCATCCTATCAGCCAAAGGACGTCCACGGCTGGACATAGACCTCCCCCAAGGATCTTCACGACGACCGGTTCTGCGCTGCCTGCATCCAGTGGCTTCCCGCGACCTTCACCAGGTCATCGGTCCACCGAGTGGAAGGCCTGCCTACACTAGGTTTCCGGAGCGTGGTCGCCACTCGAGAACATTGCTCGCAGAACAGATGGCCGTAGAGGCAGTAAATTTTATTGTAATAATTAAAAAATATTTCTTTTCTTTTTTCAGGTAAGTACTTTTTAAGTGACTTGTCCTGCATTATTGCGAGCAAATAGGTAAGTAACAAAAAAACAAAATTCGTGCTATATTTAACAATAATTTGCATAAAAAAGTGGGCAAGTGCGTGTCGGACCACGCAAAAAGTAAGGTTTCGTAGACTTTTCAAAACATAAATTTATATTTTAAAGAGTTACTAGTAAAACATTTTGTATGGAAAATCTACTAATAAATAATAATAATCTACTATTATCTAATAAACAACTTTTTACAAATCCAACTGTACATCTCACGTTGGTCGAATATTACTATTACTAAATAAGCCTATTTAGCCGTGATAGTTTTGTTTTTAAAATGATTATATTACTATATAAATTTTATCCAGATGTCCTGATATAGCGGTTTAGCTGGAATACGGACTCTAACCAAAAATAACACTTTAAGCACAGTATTACGATATGGCTTACAGTAGCGCAACGCCATTGATATCGCACGATGCCGCCACGGTGTAGGTACTAGCAGTACTAGCCTAGGCCTGGTAATGCCAGGCTGTGCCCTGCCGCCCGCTGCTCCGCAAGTACCCTACCGTTGCTCTGCGTGACATTCGTTGCACTACCGTAAGCCGCTATATTGTATTACTGTGCTTTAAGGCTCAATATTTCAGAAGCGCATCCCTGAATCGAAAATTGTATTTCACACACCCGCAATATTTTTGAACGACACCCCTACACTATGGGATAGACGAGAAAAAAAAACACCCCTCCCTCTCACGTGTAACTCTAAAAAACATGTTTTTAAACATTACTCACCTGATCAAATTTAAGGCTTATTACCTTTTTTATAATCCAAACTTTTAGATATTTACTCGAAAAGAGATTTTATGCTCAATAATCGAAAACGCTAAACACGTTAAAAAACCAACTACCATCGCAACACAATTTTGCATTATTATTTTTGGTTTTTGTTAATTTTTAAGTACTACACCGATTTAGATAAAATTTATATAGGTCCACACGGGAAGCACTAGCTTTCAAATAAAAAAATAGTTTCACGCAGTCAAAATTTCTGAGGTAACAAACATAAAAAAAACATACAGTCAAATTGAGAACCTTCTCCTTTTTGGAAGTCGGTTGTTAATGACAAATTCTCGTGTGCCAAATGTTTATATACACGTTTCCAAATTCAAAAAAGGCGAGCACAGTATTTCCTATTATTCTATTGAAAACAAAAAAAAAAGATACTTGGGCCTTGATTCCACTTCCAAAGTTCATCATAAGATCAACTTCAAAATACCAAAAGGACCTATTGTCACCGGGAATGCAGCTTCATACAAAATTTCAGCTCAATCGGACTTCTGGAAGTTGCTCTAAAATTGCTAAACAAACATACAAAGATTGCAAGTTAAATAAAAGCTTGTAAAAACTACACAGAATCAGAATCATAATCAGAATCAGAGTTTTTATTGTTGATCATGGTACAAAGATCTTATATTACATAAAGTTTCACATAATCTACATAAAGAGGCATACAATACATTTTAGCTTGCACAAAGAAAAAAAAATCTTTAAATAAAATTATTGAAATTATTAAAATTATTGAAACTATTGAAATTATTGAAAGTATTGAAATTATTAAAATTATTAAAATTGTTAAAATTATTGAAATCATTGAAAATATTGAAATCATTGAAATCATTGAAATTATTGAACTATTATTAAAATTATTGAACTATTATTAAAATTATTGAAATTATTAAAATTATTGAAACTATTGATATATTGAAATTATTGATGTCAAATGTTGTATTTGAGAATATAACTTTAATGTATAATGTCGACTCAACAAACTATGTGCCTGAGGTAACTAGGTAGGTACTGGAAGAAGCAGAAGGGTTTATCTCATAATATCTGGTAAAATCTGCATTTGAGGCGATGCGTCCAGCCTTCAGTCCGGGCTATGCAAATCCACTCCAGGATCGCAGACGGAATGTCCATCACCCGTCTTCCTTTGTTTCACTTCAATCTGAATCTTTAATACAGTTCAGTGGCTATTGGTACCTAGTGGTTGATCGTACGGTGTTTTAGTTATTTACGGTACCATTTGTTAGTACAAATCCAGCCTTCAGTCTGGGCTATGCAAACCCACTCAAGGATTGCAGACGGAATGTGCGTCACCCGTCTTCCTTTGTTTCACTCCAATCTGAATCTTTAATACAGTTCAGTGGCTATTGGTACCCAGTGGTTGATCGTACGGTGTTTTAGTTATTTACGGTATCATTTGTTAATACAAATCTAGCCTTCAGTCCGGGCTATGCAAATCCACTCAAGGATCGTAGATGGAATGTTCATCACCCGTCTTCCTTTATTTCACTCCAATTTGGATCTTTAATAGGTACAGTTCAGTGGATATTAGTACGTAGTGGTTGATCATACCGTGCTTTAGTTGTTTATTGTACCATTTGTTAATACAAATGAATCAGTATCTTGAACCTTTAAATATAAAAAAAAACATTTTGTGTTTTTTATGGTGATGAAATTGTATAATGTAAATTGTCAAACCTAATTATGTGAAATTATTTGAGCCAATTAAAATGTGTTTAAATGTAAATGCACTATTTTTAGGTATAAAAATAAATATTATGTTAATTCAGAGTAAAGTACTACTAGGTACTAAAACCCACTGGACACTAAAAACCACTCACCTCGCAACTTATGGTAATCAGACTTGAGGAATTAAGCGCGCAATTCCAAAAACTTGTTTAAAACAAAAACATTTAAGATTTTTCATGTGTTTTTGCAATACACCTGGTATAATTTATTTTTTGAACTATACATTAACCTAAAGTGATATTATTTGTCGCACACAAGGATGTGAAGTAGGATTTTCTTAACTCATTAAAAATTCCGTTTCAATAAGATTTTTTTAAGGGGATCCCCCTAGCTAACTGGCGCTACATAGGTTAAAAATAATTACTCGCTGAGTAGGTCATACTTTAAAAAGTTGAAAGATTAAAATAAAGGTTCTGAAGTTCATTTAGAAACTAGCCGTTTCCCGCGGTTTCACCCGCGTGAACAACGTTTCTATGAATTTTCGAGGGTGCGCAGTGCGCGACGAGCGTGGAAGAATGTACCTATTCATTTGTTAATTGTTTATTTCAGCTAGATCCGTTTAGTAGTTTTTGCGTGAAAGTGTAACAAACATACATCCACATATTTTTACAAACTATCGCGTTTATAATATTAGTAGGATTATCAACCTTGTGAAATATAGGTATTCCGCTATAGTTACAGATGGCATAAGTGCCAAAAGTGGCTATTTTTTGTACTTATGCCATTTGTAACTTTAGTTGACTAGCTATAGTATTTAAGAGAGTAAATTTTGTCTAAATAAAATACAGTGACCACTTTTAACACCTAGACTATCTGTAACTACAGCGAACTATATTTCACAAAGTTGATAGTTTCTAAATAAACCTAGTTTTTCTTCATTTTCATCGTTTTTTTATGTGTACTCAGCGAGTAGTTATTTTTTAACTGATGGGGGCGCTAGTTAGCTCGGGTTAGCCCCTTAATCAAATGTTTGTTAAATGTTAAACATAATTATAGAGCAAAACAACTCAGGTGTCAAAACAGCTGTATAATATATAAAATAAAAAAACAGTATTTTTACCATTAGGGTTCATAAAACCATCATTTTTATTTATTTATATTTAGGCGGCACTGAGGGTAGCCCCTTAATCAAACGACTCTTGAAAACTAAACATAATTAACGCAAAAAAACTCTGGTGTCGAAACAGCTGTATAACATGTCCAATAAAAAAATAGTGTATTTAATATTTTAGGTTCATAAACTAGTAGCATTTTTTATTTTAATTCTGTAGAAGCTAAAATAACGCGGTAGGTCATTAAAAACTGGCCAAGTGCGAGTCGGACTCGCACACGAAGGGTTCCGTACTATCCTACAAAAAAAACACGTTACCCCATACAACCCCCTTTTTTAATTTTTATTATTTATATAGCTGTTTCCCGCGGCTTCACCCGCGTGGACGACGTTTCTATGACTTTTCGAGGGTGCGCAGCGTGGTAAAAAGTAGCCTATGTCTTAATCCAGGTCCTAATCTGTCTACCTACCAAATTTCAGCCAAATCCGTTCAGTAGTTTTTGCGGGAAAGCGTAACAGACAGACAGAGTTACTTTCACATTTATAATATTAATAGTAGGGATAATAATATAATAATAGTAGGGACTAATCTGTCTACCTACCAAATTTCAGCCAAATCCGTTCAGTAGTTTTTGCGGGAAAGCGTAACAGACAGACAGAGTTACTTTCGCATTTATAATATTAGTAGGGATTGTTATATAGCGGCAATAGGAATACACACCCAATGAAAATTTCAACAGTCTACCTATATCGGTTTATGAAGTACAGCCTGCTGACAGACGGACGGACGGACGGACGGACGGACAGCGAAGGCTTAGTTATGGGATCCCGTTGGTCACCTTTTTAAGTGTGCGGGGCTCTAAAAATGCTAAGTGCAATCTACATTTACCCACGTTGAAGGAGCAAAACAGATTTCTACTAACTTTCCGTTGTATAATCAAGCTTTTCTTGCGTATTTTTATTGATCCCCCCTCACCCTCCCCCTCACACCCTCGCGGAGCGAGCTGGCAGGAGGCTGAAGTCTCCTTCCGCGCATTCATAATCGTATCGACACACGACACATAACCGCACAAAACACCACCTTAATTTTCACCCCACAAGGTCCTCTTTACTACCTTCGCGTTTCGCGAAAGAATGGACCAGAATCGTGCGTTACCAGCCACGAGACATTAAGCGTCATATAAATTACATTAGCATATAAATAAAGCATTTTGTTGCGTCGTCGGCCAGGCTACAGTCCGACTCTTTTACGACGGGCGGCGTAGGGTTAACCAGCTACATTTTTGTTAACCTTTTTAGACAAATCCACGGCCTTAACGATGGTAAGCAAATACATGTTTATAGGTAGGTGTGTGTACCTACGTTTATTGCTTATGCGAACCCATAAATAATACGAATGGAAACAAGAAATTAATTTCTTTTATGAAACTGAAAAGTAAACATCAGATAAAATTCGTAATCGATACTCGTGTTAGGAGTCCTGGCTGTGATTGCAATCAATATTTAATCACCATTGTTTAGTAGGAATTTTTTTATTACCTACACTGACTTGTTATATCAAAAAGTTAATTCAATTTTCGCTAATTTTCTCATTAAAGCGCTTTTAATCTACTTATAACACGTTACTCAGCTATGAATGTAAATTTTGATACTTATATAACATTTAGAATTATTATCCTTCATCTTATCAGCTCATATAGTACGTCCCCACCGAGGGGCTCGAGACTACCCTGCCTTAGTCGACCACGCGGGCCTAGCGCGGGTTGGTCGACTTCACACACAACTTTCGAGTTTCTTTGCAGGCGTGTGCAGGTTTCCTCACGATGTTTTTCCTTCACTGTTAGAGCGTCGGATTAACGTACACATAAAATCGAAAATCTTAAACACATTGGATTCGAACCTGACCTACCGGACAGGAGGTAGCGGCCGTAACCGTGACGCCACCGACGTTATCCTATGATTATCCTTAGAATCGACTGTATTATGATTGTTATCCTTACTTAATAATATTATAAATGTGAAAATGTGTTTGTTTGTTTGTTACCAATTTCTGTTGACCAATCTTGATGAAATTTGGCATGCAGGTAGCCTGTGTCACTGAGAAGGATAAAGGCTACTTTTTATCCCGTGTAAATAGCATAGTCCGATGCAAGTTCCTGAGGGAACAGCAAAAAAAACTCTTTATTGGTTAATTTATTTAACATCGCAACGGAACAATGGATTGTTGTGATTTGTTGTATAGAATTGGTTATGGAGTGGAAAGTTACAAAGACTGCTAATCAGAATAGCCCAATATAGTTCTTGAGGGATCTGGAGAAAGCTTATATGTACGCTCGCGAGCCGCTTGAGACTCGCGCACCACTCTCCCTCAAAGCAAAGTATATATATATATATATATATATATATATATATATATATATATATATATATATATATATATATATATATATATATATATATATATATATATATATATATAAGCACCTCGTCACCCAGATTGATACAGATTGCTTACAGTTTGGTTGTCGAACGCATAGGATTTCGCCGCCATTTTGTTTGTTCCGTCATTCCTTTTTTGAAATGTCATTTCTGGTCCGTTGTATGAAGTGTCCAGGGTGTGCTCAAAGACAGTCATAAAAACGATGTCCACGCGGGTGAAGCCGCGAGCAAAAGCTAGTGTACTATAAATCAAAGTGGACATCACTTCAGTACATCTACCCTTCCTAACAAGTAGGAGCAACATCGAAGCGAACGATCCTGAAAATAAATGGGAGCAGTGCAGATAGGAAACGACCGGGACCAGATAAAGGGGACAGTTTGTAAAGCGTAATTATTTCGGAGAGGGAAAAAACTCGCCAAGAAACTGGACAATGTCCTTACACTATTGTCTATTCCACCTCCTTCAATGTAATCTAACAAATCTCTTTTCCGACTTTAACAATAGGGATGACGACAGCATCAGATATAAATTATTAACTCTTGATCACTAAATTGCCCTCCTGCTTAAACTTAGAAAAACCTTACTCGTTTTGTTTTCCATCAAGTCTTCGATTTTTAATTCACCAAAATCACAAAATGAGTACATAAATGACGCTGCCAAACTATGACGTCATGCTATTATTAACATATTTAGAACAAAGTTTCGTATTTGACAGTTGATAATAATAAAAATCGCTAAACACGTAAAAAAACCGATTTCCATCGCAACAACTTCGAACAATTTTACATTGTTATTTTTGGTTTTAGTTAATTTTCTAATAAAGTATGTCACTGATTTCGATCAAATTTATATGGGACCACACGGAAAACACTAGCTTTCGAATAAAAAAAGAATCATCAAAATCGGTTCACCTAGTCCAAAGTTCTTAGGTAACACACATAAAAAAAACACAGTCGAATTGAGAACCTCCTCCTTTTTGGAAGTCGCTTGAAATGTAACTCAGATGACTAGCATTCGTCATCCCTATTCAAATGTATTAATTCTTAACGTCGTAACAATACGTTTTTGCTTCAAATAAACGAAATAATATGTACATGTATTCCGCGAATCAAATTGACAATTCAACTTTGGAGACACGTGTACCGCCCTCACAAAATATTATTCCCAAAGGTATGACGTTCAATCATTGAGTTTTTTCATTTCCCTCCGTAAGAATTTTCCGTACGTTGCTATGTGTGTAGTGACATGTAGGACGCATTAGCCGTGTAGGGTGGGTATGTTACGTTACTATGTTTCGAATACTAAGAAGGGAAAGAAAAATTACGGGCGAGATACATATCTTGTCGTGTCGGGATGGGATCGTCTTCGGGGCATAATTCGAGGCGTCGGGAATTCGGGATAAATGAAGGCGGTCCGGCCACCCTCGTGATTGAAAGCGTGGAAAATGTGTCACACTGTTTTAAGGTCACGCCCAGGCCTGATTTATGGGATGGCCTGTAAGCCACTCAGTAATGTAATGACTCAAAGTCAGCTGAAACATTTGCCAAATGGTTTTTTTTTAAACAATTGGGCAGCCCTTGGCATCATCTCACCTGATGGTAAGTGACGATGATGCCGAAGATGGAAGCGGGCTTACCAAGATTCCCCTATGCAATTGGGATCTGGCTGTCTTATCTTCAAGCCCGAACACATCAATGCTGTTAACACTCATGTTTGGCGGTAAGACTTAGATAAGATGGTGGTAGCTAGCCAGGCGGGCTATGAAAATGTCCTACAGCTAACCAAACCGAGTCTTACAAAGTTGACCCCGCCGGAAATCGCACCCGCGACCTCCTGGTGTGAAGCGAATGGACTAACCATTACGTCACAGAGGAGGTGGTTGTGGAAAGTCAGTAGAACATCAAAATAATATTCGGATATTTGAAAGGATCAACAGTGACCAAAAATTGCGGCGTATTTAAAAAAAAAATCTAATAAAATCTTCCCCTGTCAGAGAGTTCATCATTTTCACACAGGCACATAAAATATAGACACAAAATTGCCTAGTCAAGAACAAATCAAAAATATATGCACCCTTCCAACCGACGTGCCACGATTCTGAAGAGGATCTACAATCTACACGGTGCGCCGTCGCGTGCCCAGATTTTTTATTTAAATCACACTATTTAGATATGCCACTAGATATATACTTAGTTGATATAGTCACGGAGCGTTCAAGACGTCAATTTCAAAACCTTGCGTGTGAGTTAGGTAGTTGGTATGTTCTGTGTTCATTAGAATGTTCGCTTCAGTCAAACTTAATGAGTGTGTTTAGCACGTAGCTTTCAGATGAGTCTATAGGGTAAAAGCCGGATAGTTGCAACACTTTTTGAAATCACTCTATATCTCTCAGTACAAAAAGCAAAATACTTTATTTGTACAACTGGCCGGTACTTTGGTTTTTTATCTACATATTTATGAAAAGTAAAAAGCATTTAAGTATTAGCGCATTATATTTTGGAACATCTATCCCACGTAGGGGATAGTTGCTTCTCCATGTAAATTGCGTTTAGGATAGATGCCCAGCCGAGAAACAGGACATCTACCCCGCAAAAACTTTGATCGCATTTTGCCTTCCCATGCAATCGCACAGAGACATGAGACACGGTCAACTTAGTGGTAATTGGAGAATCTTTCGATAGATTAGGAAAATAGCATGCGATTCATCCGCGGAACTAGAGTAATTACAATCGGGGCAACTATACCCCTGGGCCAACTATCCTAGTTTTACCCTATTATTATTTCCTTTTCAGAAACGTAAAAAAAAGGTTCCCTCTCAACAGCCTTAAGTAGGTTAATACTACCGACATATCTCTGACTTCCCTATTCCTTTTGTTTCATTAAGTACCCTATTTTATGTTACTTAAGCTAAAATCAGTTATCGTAACGTCGTTCTACCCCCCATTTATATTAGGAAGCCCGCACTAATGCCCCCTCCCCACATCCCCCTCACACTCCTCGCTTCGCCTTATTTCCTTCATAGCCTCTTTATCTGCGATTTCAAGCCCATTTCATTTGAATGTACGCCAAATATGTAAGTTTTTTTTTACTCTTTATTGCTTATTCTCTATTCAAGTAACGTGTGACTTATTCTTTCTACCTCTATTGAATTTAGGGATAACTTTTCCTTTTAGTATGCTTAAAGGCATGAAATGAGCTTTTCCTACTTGCAATATAGCTAGTCCAAAGTCATTGTACACTTAGTTCATTAATTCAACGCCGAGGTAACAAAATATATTTAAGAGTCTCCAGGAGGCTCGAGTTTCCATACAAACGTAGTTCCGCTATAATACAAAAACTACATGCTGGATTGAATCCAAACTTTGTAAATATATTTAGTAGACCCATATCGATGTTTGTAATTAGTTTTCATCGTAGTAAACTTTAACTTAACTAAACGTTTTGTACTGAAAGTTTGAAACTGCTCTTATTTTTTTCCGTTTTATATTCGTACATCGAAAACTAATTACAAACATCGATATGTGTCTACTAAATATATTTGCAAAGTTTGGAATCAATCCAGCATGTATTTTTGTATCAAAGCGGAACTACGTTTGTATGGAAACTCGAGCCTCCTGGTGGCCCTTAATATTCCTAAACAAATTCCCACCCATTTACTGTTCGCTATGTAACTGAAGCACCTACTCCCTCCCCTTGTCTTTCCCTAATGATCGCTGAAGGCGTCGATGAGCCAGTTGTAATTAAACACTACGACGCATGCGCCGCCACGCCCAGTGCAGCCTCCCACCCGAACCCCTTTTAATTACTGCCAACACATTACCCACCAATTCCTCTATGAAGAGCCGGATGAGGCTCTAAATACACGGGGGGAAAACGGCGTGATACTATCAAAAGCAGTGTGTAGATTTGATTCTAATAAACACCATTGAAATTAAGTGTGTGGTTACAGAGGACGAAACGATCATGGCTGCTCTCGCTACGGTACATAGGACGAAACGATCATACCGTCAGACGAAAGCGACCGTCACGCGTTATGCAACACACAGACGAAAAAATTTGAGACGATGTAATAAAAGTTTCACTTTAATAAGAAAGAGCTCCGGTGGTGTAACGGTTAGGACCGCTTCCTCCTGTCCGGGAGGTTGTGGTTCGAATCCTGCCACGTACAATTTGTTTTCGAATTTTGATCTAATATGTACGTTTACCCGACGCTCTTACGGTGAAGGAAAACATCGTGTAGAAACTTGCACACGGTTGCGAAAAAACGCGCAGGTTCTCTGTGAAGTCGGCCCACCCGCACTGGTCGACAAAGGCCCGATCGCCCTAATTTAGGGTAGGCTAGAGGTCCTCGGTGGGGACTTATATATAATATAATATGATGATGATGATGAAAAATTTTGACCTGGCTAAGCTATAGGCGGATTAAAAACTTCTGACATTGGCTGTGGACAGTAGGGTTCGTTCTAGTCCTACTGCCTCCACCAACCGAATTGGGTCCTGTGTGTGGGTGGAGTATTGTAAAACCTTCTCGGGTTCGGTAAGAAGCCCGAGCTCCAGCAGTGGGGACGTTATAAGGTTTAAATCGAACGACGTAAACGTTTGAAGTCGGTTAAAAAAGTAGCAATCATTATCCCTATTCCAGAATTTTTTTACATCCAGCAAATTGATCCTCATGCGGGAGGAAATCCACATGGAGACTTTACATTTGCAGTGTAATTTGAAAATTAATTTATTAAAAAAAAACTCATGAGACATAATGTGTCATATTAACCGTCTGTATGGGTTATGTGGGACTCACAGCTAATCTTTGCCTTCCCACAGAACACCGCCTGCTGTTGGCTTTAGCCTATGGGGCTTAAAAGCCTTCATCGGGGGCGACCCCCACCCTGGGGAAGGATGTTTCTTTTGTCGGTATAGAAAGAAAGATGGAAATTAAAGGTTCCTGGCAATCAGCGTTTTACACAAAATGTGGCAAACTGCAACTTCGAGACCACTATAAGCATTTCTACTACACTACACACTGCAGGTTCATTTGAGTTACTTTTTATCATCTGTCAAAAACGACATTTTGTTCTAAAAATGTTAGAAATACCTAGGCCTGACGTCATAGTTTAGCAGCATCATGTATATGTATTCATTTTGTGATTTTGGTGAATGAAAAATCGAAGACTTGATGGAAAACAAAACGAGTAAGGATTTTCGAAGTTTCATAGGAGGGCAATTTAGTGATCAAGAGTTCGTAATTTCTTTCTGATGCTGTCGTCATCCCTAAACCTAAAGTTATGAAATTCTCTAGTCTTCTTCTTATCGTGTGGGACAATTAACCGTGCAATCCAAGGGACAGACGGCGGTTGCCTGGTGTTGCTCTTAGCATCACCCACGGTCACGCGTAGGGCATTTAGATTCACACCTACGGACGTGTGCAACGCGACCTTCATACACATCTGGAATCAGATGTACGGGTTTCCTCACAATGTTTTCCTTCACCCTTAAAGCAATCGGTAATATATGTACGTAAGATTCGAAAAACTACTCATTGGCTGTCCGGATTTGAACCCTAGACCTCTGGTTATGAGGACTGAGTGGTTACCGATTGAGCCACCGACGCTGTTTTAGTGCATTCTCTATAGTGCATATCTATTACATCGGCATGCCCACAAAGATACATATATACAGTATGGAGGCAAATGTGCTCATTTGTTACGGGGGGGTGTACGTAAAATGCGGCTCACGTACCGTAGCTTCCTCATTTTTCACTACATTGGTTTTACGTGTGAATTATTGTGTACGGCTGGCTTCGTTCCTCCCCGTTTGTTTACTCTGTTAAAAGCCTTCTCCTAAATTATAGAAAGAGTGTAAGTAATTACAGGTTAAGTACCTGTAATGTTGTATTTATAAATAACTTTGCGACAATGTATTGGAATGGTACCAAAGATAAAATAAAGTGTATTACGTAGTTTAAGAATGCATATTTATTTATAACTAGTTGTCCCGTTGAACTTCGTTCCACCTTACACTACACTACCCTACCCTACTTTTTATTTTTTTATTCACAATTGGTAAGCCCTACACTACACTACCGTACATAAACCTTCTCCTGACAATAACGAACTCAACAAAAAGAATTAGCAAAATCGGTCGGTCGATAGGTAGAGATAGATACATATTTCTATATTAAATATTCTATGAATTTGTTTATTGCCCACTACTAACCCAATAATAATGATTTTTCATGTTTCCTCCACCTAAAGATTGTCTGGAAGAGATCGCTTGTTAGCGATAAGACCGCCTATATGTACAAATTTCTCAATTATTGTTTTTTTTCCTCTTATGTTATGCACTAAAGTGTTTCAATCAATCAATCAATAAAATACTTCTTTATCGTCATCATAATATCAGCTTCCGCAGCATAGCAGACGACCGGTCCTCGTTGCCCGCATACAGCGGCTTCCCGCGACCTTCATCGTCGGTCTACCGAGTGGGAGGCCTGCTTGCGCTACGGCTTCCGGTGCGCGGTCGCCACTTGAGAACTTTACTGCCCCAATGTGTCCCGCCCAGTGCCACTTAAGTTTAGCGATTCTTGAGCTATGTCGATTACCTTAGTTCTCCTACGGATCTCCTCATTTATGATTCGATCGCGTAGGGAAACTCCGAGCGTAGCTCGCTCCATCGCCCTTTGGGTGACCTTGAGCCTTCTTATGAGAAAAATAAAAGATTTCTTCATCACATCAGATTCCACTGATTTCCACTGTTGGACATATACGTGAAGTGAGCGTGCCTACAGCTCCGGTACCACACCGGATATGTGGGAGCCAGCTTCTCAGATCGAACCGCCAGCAGCGAAAGCCGCGGGAGGTGAGCGTGCCTACAGCTCCGGGACCTACCTGGACAGTAGGTAGTGGTTCTCTTCCACGAGCCACTCGCCTTGCAGAGTATCGGGACAAGCGTCTTGGCGGCAAGACCTACCGTAACTGGTCCTTGTTTTCACCTTATGGTATTGGCAGGAATAGCGGCCTCAATGTATGCCTAAGGGTAGGATAATGGGGACGCTATATCATAAACCTGGTAGATTTAACGTATCTGGTAGATATACGAGAGGGAATATTGGACATAGGCCTCCCCCAAGTCAGGGGGTTATGTCGTTATCGCCACGCTTGGCAGGTGGGTTGGCGACCACAGTGTGCAGTACACGGAAAGTACGATGCTGTCCATCCTATTTTTTTTGATCCCTTAGTTGTTTCCTACGACACCCTCGGGAAGAGATGGGGTGGTACTATTGTAGGGTCGCACCACAGGCACCAAAAAATCTTAACGGTACTACACTAACGTCGAGTGTTTTAGGTCAAAATCGTAGCAAGCTTTGTTTAAATTTTCTTCACAACATATTAGAATGTTAACAGCCTTTAATGAATGACTAGATGAATACTGAATTTAATCAGATAATACCCGCACTAGCATTAGGTACTAAAACTTGGCACCGTTTTGCATAAAATCTGCGCTAGTTAAAATAGGTACGTCATGTAAATGTGTCGGCGGCAGATCGCGATCTGCCAGGCAGATTGTAAAAGGCCTGCAGGCATATCATCGAGGGACTCCCAAAAATACTAAGGCGACGGAGGGGCTCCTTTCTACGGTAGCAACAGATATGCTAAACGAACCTAACCTTTCCTGAAATAGGACAAAAATGCTTCTCATTCAAATCGATTAGCCGATGGACAACTTTGTATGGAAAGTCATTACGATCCCAGCAAAGTTGAAAAAATGAAAAGATCGTAGAAAAGACGCCTTTTAGTTCCACCCTGTATATTTTGAAGATGTCTCCTTCGCCTGCGTGACACGTCTGGGATGAAGATAGAAAATCTAACATGAATATGCCTATAGCTATTAACCTATATGTTCATATGTGGATCAATACATCTTCGCTCTACGTTACAAGAAACTGCCTGAAGTTACAATGAAGGCTCGTGGTTATTTTGTCTCTGACTCAAGCATTTTTTACACTTTGTATTTAATATTAAATCTATATACGTAGATATCCGTAATATTTACTAATCTTGTTGTAATTTGTTGATCTATAATTTATATTATTCATCTCCCAAAAAGTTTTCATTGAAAAAAGGTGCGAAGTTGCCTTTCTAAAAAAATGATGAAATGAAAGTAATTATATCTACTTCAGGGTCAAGTTTATTTTCTTGAAGTATCTTTACATAAATTCCTGTTTTATTAATTTTACTAGCTGACCGCCCGCGGCTACGCCCGCGTTGTTTTCGATTTTCCCGTAGAAATAAGAAGTTTTCCCGGAGTAAAAAGTAGCCTATGTCCTATTCCAGGACCTAACCTATATATGTGTGCCAAAATGTGTGGTTAAAGTGTAAAAGAGTAACAAACATTCATACATGCATACAAACTTTCACATTTATAATATTAGTAGGATGTTGTTTTCATTTATCTACTAGCCTAAAATTGCTTTGGCTAGTTACTCTATACAAAGCGACGCAGGGGTGACCACAGGAAAAATGAAAGATCAACAGAGCATTTGAAAAACTCAGACCTTGTTCTTTCCCTATCCAAACGTATCATACCTACTATAGAAAATAGGTCCCATCCCCCGTAACTTTCTTTACAATACACGTCATGGTGCGACCGTCAATTACCGTTACCTACCAAGCTTTTTTCCATGACACTGTCTATAATCATGTCTTACTATTTAATAAGCGCAGAACGATATTCATTATTCATTCATTTTACAGCGCCATCTAGTGATTATTGTAAAACTAAAGTAAAAAGCTGAAGCAAACTTATTTTTGGGTACTTACTCAGAGAGCAAAAGTTCCGGTTTTTTTTGCAACATGACTTCCTATCACAATGCAAAATTTCAGGTTTCTAGCTAGAGAGAATATATGAGAATATATATAGAGAATATATGCGCCAAATTTCAAAACTTCAATAATTGATACAATACAATACAATATATTTATTTGCTGAGAACATACGTTATTTAACAGATATTGTCCTTATTTATAATTACAGTCTCAGTACATTCTACCACAAAATGGCATGCAAATATTTGGTTACCCATTACGTCAGTCATAGTCTTATCCAGAATCCATGAAATATTCACTAAGCGAGTAATAACATTTATCAATTAGCCATTCACGTAACCTGTTGATGAAAATCTTAGTTGTAAGCTGCCTTAATACAGTAGGGATTTTGTTGTATACTCTAATAGTATTAAGATGGCAATTTTTTTCATAGAGCGTAGTTCTATACGTTGGTATTACAATTTTAGTGAGGTCTCTATTTCTCAGTCTATGATTTGATACAGGATGACTGAAATATCCAGGGTATTTCCTTACAAAAATCCCAACTTCCAGAATGTAAAGACTTGTAAGTGTTAATAGTTTGAGTTCTCGGAAAAGAGGTAGACATGAATCTCTGGGGCCTATTCCGGACACTGCCCTTACACTTGCCCTTACACGATAGAACGAGAGATATGAGGGTGTGGAAAAACGGGTAAAAAGCATCGTGTAAAGATACACGTCGTGCTTGCTGGAACTTGACTTAGCGCACTGCCGTGCGCAGAGATAAATGATGTCTATGTATTTTAATACAAGATTTTCTTACATTTTTTCACTGTTTAAATACGGCACTTTCTACTCTACACATATCCAGGCAAAGTTCACTGGCTTTTACACAGGAGGTCGCGGGTTCGATTCCCATCGGGGTCAATTGTAAGACTCGGTTTGGTTGGTGGAAGGGTATTTTCTAAGTCCGCCTGGCTAGCTACCACCATCTTATCTAAGTAATACCGCCAAATATCAATGTTGATATCATTGGTGTGTTCCGTCATGAAGATAAGATAGCCAGTTCTCCATTGCGTTGGGGAATCTTGGTAAGCCCGCTTCCATCTTCGGCAACATCGTCACTTACCATCAGGTGAGATGTTGCCAAGGGTTTATCAATTGTGAATAAAAAAAAACATATTTTGTACAAAAAAAGATCTTTGAAAAAGTATCTCTAGACAATAATTTCGTTTCTCTATGAAAAGTCTTTTAAAAATCTAGCTAGACAGGTACATTCTATTTCCCCGCCTACGTAAGAGAGTCTGATTCCCCACACAAAGCCTACCAAGCCAGACTGTCCAAACTCAATCTAAATTTCATTTTACGCCTCAAGTATCACGTACGAGCATACAGAATAGACTCTATCGTCCTTTTAGCAACTCCGGCAACGTCCGCTGTCAAATTTTAATTTCTCGCTCAAATATTTACCGAAGGAAAAAGGATTCCCGGGTGGGCCGCGCTCTAATAAGTTTTCCATAAGAGGGAAAAGGTGGGAGTAGGTGTGGGGGGGAGGAAGGCTCTTATTGTGTTTGCCGAAGCTGGCGCATCCGGGCGCATACCTAACAAGATGAATATGTACTCAGCCACCCCTTCCGGACCGCCCCCTCTATGTACGGCGAATGCTGCACTGAAATTGCGTTTCCGAATACTAATTTCTTTTTCTTTGTTGGTCACCCGGTGGTCTTTACGTAAATGGTTTCTGCTGAAATAGTTTTGTTCCCACATAAGATACACGTTATTTACCATTTCCCTTGGATAGCTCGGTTAATTGTGGCACACGATAAGAGAGAGAGAGAGAGAGAGAGAGAAATCTAATTATGTTTAATATTATCTATATATGTTTTATTGATAAGTACATATGATTATTATTATTTATTTTATCTATCGTCTTATTTATAAGTATTGTAACTTTACAAATATATCAGTTTTAATTTGTTGAACTCTAATTACATGAGTATTGTTTTTAGTTAGATACTCGTGCACACTGAGTCACGGCCCTTTTGTACTACTGCAACACACATATGTTTTTGTATTATTATTATTTTTTGCTCTTTTTAATTTGTTATGTTTTGTTTTATATTATGTATGATTGTAATAATATGTGTGTGATTGCAGTGACAAATAAACGTGTTATCTATCTATCTATCTATCTACCTGTTTTTATGCTTTTGTCTTCCAACACCGGGTTGTTTGGAAGAAATCGCTTTGAACGATAAGACCGCCCAAATTTTACCACTATAGTTACTTTTTTATATTGTGTTTGTTTTTTTTATATTTTTTAACTTTAGTTTTTTTAGTTTTATTAATTTTCGCCTGCGGCTCTTCCATTACATAGACACACAAAACAGTAAAATAAACAACAGATAGCTACGGCAAAAAGAAAATAACACATAATATACTTTATCATTCATAGAAGCCGGACAGGATAAATGGCAATACAAACGTAAAAGGCGATTTCTGTCACAAGGCGGCGGGCGCACGTATAGCCGCTCGCTGTCGCCACCAAATCGGTCCAATATCGCTTTTTCCTGAACGATTATTGCAACCAGCCTTTAATGTTTTTATTTAACGCCTCTCGAGTATTGAGCGGTGTCGGCTTTCGGCATCCAGCCTAATTTATTGCAGGTCGGCCCGCGTGTTTTTGACGCGACAAAAAGTCGGCTCGCGATCGCAGTCGCGTGAACCGCGCGCGCTTTCTTGCCCGCGCGCACCTTTAATTACGCCGTATAGGAACGCGTTATAAAACTCGTCGCCGACCAGTGTTGTTATTGCTACGGCAATTGCCGTATTCTACGGCAATCGGGGCCAAAATCAAACTGGCTACGACAGTCTAGAGCAGAAGTTTTCATACAAATACGGCTATTTCAAATGTTGTAATTCTTTTGTGAGTGTAGTAATTATATCGAAACTCGGAAATTTTTGCGATTTTTCTCCGATACACGGCAATTTCGCTGACCAAATACGGCAACTGAAAAAAATACAAGAACAACACTGTCGCCGACCCGGCTTTTGTGTTAATCTTAGCTGGTTAAGTAATTATGTCAATTAAGGTAGGTGCCACAGAAAACGTACAGGGTATGCGAGGGAAGACGCATGACAGTAAAAAGGTGCTGATAATGAAATGTAATTAAAGTTTCGACCATCCGTACTAATAATACTATAAATGTAAAAAAGTGTTTGTTTGTTTGTTACCTTTACACGCTTAAACACCTTAACCAATCGTGATGAAATTTGGCATACAGGTAGCCTGTGTCACTGGGAAGGGCATAGGCTACTTTTTATCCCGTGAAAATAGCACAGTCCAATGCAGTTCCTGAGGGAACTGAAAAAATACTCTTTTTTGGTTACTTTCTCAAACATCGCAACGGACCAATGGCTTGCTGTGATTTTTTGCACAAATATGGTTGAGGGGGTGGACTATGACATAATTTACTAATTAGCATATCCCGACATAGTTCCCGAGGGATCTGGGGAAAACTCATTTCCACGCTCGCGCACGTCGCGTCTTTAAAACGGAGCGACGGATTGAAGTGATTTTTGTATAGAATTGGTTGAGAGGGTGGGAAGTTACATAGACTGCTAATCAGAATAGCCCGATATAGTTCCTGAGGGATCTGTATAAAACTCATGTCCACGCTCGCGCACCACTCACCCTCGAAGACAGTCATAAAAACGATGTCCACGCGGGCAAAAGCTAGTATTATTATAAAGTGTCGGATGGAACTCGAAACATTGCACGTATATGTGCCACTGTATTGTTGTGTGTGTTTACGTAGTTTTTAGTCGGCGAGACTTCTTGAAATCATCTGCCGCTGCCTCCTCCTTCCCTTCCCCCCTCGGGGACAACACACATACATTTTTAACGCACTCGCCGCCATCAGAGGGTGAGATGGGGGAAAATTACAAAAGAAAACAGCCTTAATTTCCAATGTCATTCCCGTTCCACCTAATCCTCTTATCGTTTTTATATTTCGACCTCTGAATTTTCATTTCTTTTTGTTTGTTTAAGGAGTAGCCCAAATTCCGAGCGTTGTTTATTGATTCTCGAGATTATATAAGTTTTGAGGGACATAACGTTGGACAAAGCTTATTACATTTATAATATTTATTATTGTGCGCAGTTTCAGTAATGCTAACAAACAGTACATAGGTTACCTCATGAAGGTACTGGTTATTTTGTCCGACAGCCTGAACGGAGGGTAATTGTCTTTTGGTTGTATGTAAGTATGTATGTCTGTTTCATTGGCTGAGCCAGTAACCTAAACGGCTTTATAGATTTTGGATTGCGAGAGGTCATTAGATTATTCTTGATCCCATGAGTGATAAAGGATACATTTTTACCTGACTACTCAAAAAAAAGGGGGGAAGTAATTTAATGCAGACGGGATTTTAATTTTTAATTTAATTTATTGTGTGGGTAACCATTTTTTATTATAATAAACCATCTTCGGTCTCGTTATCAGGGGGCATGACAGTGCCCCCCGCCAAGTCGAGGAGACAAGCACAGCCGTACACCTTATTCTCGAAACAAATCAACGAATTTTAGAGATTTTAATATATTTGCTAGGGACTGAAGAAACTGCCTGAATTTTATAAAGCGTTGTTTACGTAATGTAGACAGCGTACATTCCAAATTAAAAGTTTTACCTTTAACAGCCTATCAAGCAGATCAGGAGCGTCTCATCGCACTGATTCAATACAATTGACTTACGTTGATTAACGGTTTTAAAATATTGTTTATTGAAGTTTTAATATTTCGTCACTCACTCACTAACTCACAGGTTATCAAAAAAAAAAACCACTTTTATGTGACTTAGAAAGTTGAAATTTGGCATGGAGATAGGTAATTGGGAGTTTATAAAGGAAAAATTCTTAAAATAGCAAATATCCACCCCTAAGGGGGTGAAATAGGGATTGATATTTTAGTAAGTCCGTAATTTTCAAAGTAAAAGAGCTTTGCGTCAACTAACAGCCGTGGTACAAGAATCAAAACCGCCAAAGAAAATAATGAACATTTTTAACAAAATCAATGAGATTCCATCGATGATCCCACCAATAACATTATTATGTAAAAATTTGCCAAGTCTTGTGACTCAACGGTGAAAATATATGAGATCTAAGGCGAATTCAAGTCTGGCAATACTTTTTTCAAATCAATATTCAACACATTGCACCGTAGTTCTCTTTTAAACATACTGATTGTAAGTAAATAATAAAGATATACCCATGTCTGACTTGGCATTCAGAAATATATTTGTTTGTATGTAAATGCCCTACCACCAACCAAACCGAGTCTTTCAAGCTGACCCCACCGGGAATCGACACGCGAGCTCCTGGTGTGAAGTGAATGGACTAACCATTACGCCACGGAGGCGGTTACCTACTATGTTCCATACCACGCCAAGTCACTTCCCGGGGGGAGGGCCTCTCGTTGTAAGATAAAGCTTTCTGTTACAGGCAAGGTATTTTCCATAGACTGGACTTCCATTAGCACACCCTAGACACTACATACAACGGGCCAGAAATGACATTTCAAAAAACGAATGACGGAACAAACAAAATGGCGGCGAAATCCTATACGAACGACAACCAAACTGTAACTAATCTGTATCACCTGGGTAACGGGGGGGGGGGGTGAGGTCGCAATTTAGAGAGCTTCAGGGAGTGTCCATACTGTATGCCAGTACTAATATATATACTTTGTCATTGGTGGGTCATCTTGTACTTGGTTGTTGTGATTGAAATCGTTTTTTTTTATGCTGTCATCATCCCAATTGTGCCACACGATAAGAGGAGAGATTTTCTCTTGAATCCATTATATCAAAACAACAAACAACATATAATATACTAGTATCCAGACTACGCGAGATCACGTCCCGACTTATACAGGGTGACTTTTAATTAGTTCTTGATAACAAAAGATATGCACGTACTCGTGATAACAAACAACTGTCGCAAAGAAACTATATGTCAATTCAAAAGAAAAAAAATTGATCTTCGATAGATAACAAGTTATCAAATCGTCAAAAATGTATAAAGCACCAAACATTTTTTTTCATATTTGTCATATACAGTGTTAATTCTGTAAAACGTCACTCGATATAACGATTCACTCTTTGAAACGTCAAAATTTTCTGGCCCTAGTTGGTTATTTTGACGCTTATTTCTCTCTGTATAACGAAAACTCTCAATAACGTCACAAAATGCCCGGTCCCTTGAGTGTCGCTATATAGAGTTTATACTGTAGTTTCTTTGGGAAAGTTGTTTGTAATCACCAGTACAGTCATATCCTTTGCTATAAAGAACTAATTAAAAGTCACCCTGTATAAACTCGGTCTGACTACAGACAAATGTTGATGCTGAACATTTCGTTGGAGTCTTCTTATTTTGAGCCTGGTCCGCGCATGCGCAGACAATAGTACGTCAGTGGGAGAACTCGCATTAATCAGCTTTGGTGAGACCATAATTCAATCAGGGTACCTGCATGTGTATAGTAAGTAGCCAGTGTGGCCGGACCTTTATATTAGTATCTGCGACGATATTGGTGATGTGCGAAAGGTTTAGGGCGAAATGGATATGGCACTGAATTATTTGAAACTAATAGCTTTCGGCCACGTGGACATCGTTTTTATCACTGTCTTTGAGGGTGAGTGGTGCGCGAACGTGGCCATGAGTTTTCTGCAGATCCCTGAGGAACTATATCGGGCTATTCTGATGAGCAGTCTATGTAACTTACCACTCCTCAAACAATTCAATAATAAAAAAACACTTCAATCCGTTGCTCCGTTGCATTGCGACGCCGACGTACGCGAGCGTGAAATTTTTTTTCCCAGATCCCTCGGGAACTATGTCAGGATAAGTTAATTAGTAAATTATGTCATTTCCCAACTCCTCAACCATCTCTGTGCAAAAAATCACAACAATCCATTGTTCCGCTGCGATGTTAAAGAAATTAGCCACAAAAAAGAGTATTTTGTTCAGTTCCCTCAGGAACTACATCGGACTATGCTATTTTCACGGGATAAAAAGTAGCCTACTTCCTTTCCCGTGACACAGGCTACCTGCACGCCAAATTTCATGAAGATTTCTTTGGCACGCTGTGTAGCCTAAACAGCCTAATGGATTTGGAGTGCGAGGTGCCCTTAGATTTGTCTTGAACCCGTGAGTGACATAGGATTCATTTTTATCCGACTCGCCGAAAAAGAGGTGTTAAGTTTTTATGCAATCAGTTTCGTTTTTAATTTTTAACTAATTCGTGTAGTTATTAGCTTGTACAACTACGTATCTTTTTGTAAGGTGGTTATTATTATGAAGACAAGCATATAGTTTGGTTTTTAATATTTAATTAATTCGTTTAGTTTATCATGGAATTATTATAAAAATATTAGGTTAGCTAAATCTACCTTCCTTCTGGTTACGCTCCGATATAATTTTAAGTCAATCCTTCACCCGAGCATATCCATTCAGTATTAATGGTAAACCCAGATCGTGGTCCGGTCCAGTGAGCGAGAGCGAGCGAGCCAGCCTCATATTTTTACCGAAAATGCGGAGACTGCCAATATTTAATTAATTCGTTGAGTTTATCTTAGACTCATCATAAAACCATTAGCTTAGCTTAATTTACTTTCTTTCTGTTTACGCTGCGGTATAATTTTAAGTCAATCCTTCACCCGAGCATATCCATTCAGTATTAATGGCAAACCCAGATCATGGTCCGGTCCAGTGAGCGAGAGCGAGCGAGCCAGCCTCATATTTTACATAAAATGCGGAGACTGCCAATAGGTACTGGGCTTTCAGTCTCAATCAATCAAGCAACGTTTGCAAATTATTATTGCTTTTGCTCGCGGCTTCGCCCGCGTAGTCATTATTTTTACCCAACTTTTCCATTACGGGTTAAAGTGTCTTACGGTGAAGGAAAACATCGTGAGGAAACCTGCATACATCTGCGAAGAAACTCGAAGGTTGTGTGTGAAGTCGACCAACCCACACGGCGCCAGCTTAGTCGAATAAGGCCCGATCACCCTAATTGATCGTAGGCTCGAGCCCTTCGGTGGGGACGTAAATGATAATTACTGCGATGATACACCGTTTCAAAATTTTTATTCACGATTGTGTAATGAATTTAGGTAGTTATTTAGGTGAAGAGTGGCATGAAAGAGTCAGTTTTACACAAGGCTCAAAAAAACCTATAAGAAATGAAATAAAAAATTACATTAAAGTTATCATTTAGACTGTATAAAACAAAGTTTCGTAGAGGGAATGACGAAACTTTACATGATTCATATTTATATGTCGTTTTGAAAAATAGATGATTTTTGGCTTTTTTGTAACCTAAAGGCTTTAAAACAGCCACCGCGAGTTATGAACGAGGCATAGATGAAATTCAATAACGTACACGTAGTGATTGTAACGAAATATTTTTGGAGACGAGAGGGAAGATAATATAGACTTCTTAAAAAATGCTTACGATATGAAAAATTGCTTGTAATTTGCGAAAATTGTTGATAGCTTCAAGAGTAATCAAATGAACCCCCCTTTTATAAAAAATATTAATAATAATCAAAAAGTTTTGCGTGTTGATTTTGATCAATGTGGGATTTCAAAAGTGTCAAGAGTCCAATTTGTTCCCATATTGTTCCATATAGACCCCCTTCCATAACTTTTTATGTTAAAAATAATTACTTAAAAAATTAGTTTCAAATAAAAATACTTAAGTAATTGAATGTATATCGTTGGAAAACTTAAAATCAATAATTATTTTTTATAAGTTGTTAGCACTTGTATGTCAAAAAATACATATACTCGTAACATCATCAACTTAAGGAATTCATTAAAAATTAAAAACTTAATTTTAATGTAAACTTAATCCCTCATTTGGCCAGTCGGATAAAAATGTATCCTATGTCACTCACAGGATCAAGACCAATATAACGATACCTCATACGTTTAAATCCTTCAAGCCGTTCAGGCTGTAGCAGGGAACATAGAAATCTACATACATTCATACAAACATAAACTTGAAAAACATAAGCCTCCTTCTGAGACAGTCGGGTAATAAGGGAAACGTGTGCTCGTTAAAATAAACATTAAATGTTCATTGTAATTTTACCACAGGAGGAAACTAAAAAAGTCAAAATTCATAATTTATTATTGTATTATTTATGTGGTTCGATCCGAGCCCAACATTAGGAAAGTCATTAATTGGACTAAACCAATAAAGACGACACAAGGACACGTGTAGAGCTCGATTTTTTAAATTAAAACCAATAAAAGTAATAATAAAAAAACCGGTATCCCTAGAGCTGGGCAGCGTATTTTGAATATTTCTTCGGCTTGAGGGTTCCCCTTAATTGTCGTTTTTGTCCGGATTCCGTTTTTTGTGATTGATTCAGCACAGTTGTCATTGTCTTCGTGTCTTCGTTCAGGTTTTGATCACGTCTTTTTTTTTCTTCCAACCGAATGCTCGTATTTATATGGAGCAAAACAGAACAACTTTTTTCAGAAAGCATAGGGTAATTGCATGAATCTTTTAATCTTATGAATTTCAAATTAGTAGTTTCTTTTGAAATCCAATAAAAAGTACAAAATAGACCCATATTTATTGCTAGCATTTTTGCCGCGGCTTGGCTCGCGTGGTCATCGTTTTTATTACTTTCCATGAGGATGAGTGGTGCGCGAGACGCAAGTAGCTCGCTAGCTTACATATAGCCTATCTCACTCAGGAATAATATAGTTTTCTACGAAATCATAGTTTTAAAGAATACCAAAAACCGGTTCAGTAGTTCCGGAGATTAATTTCAACAAACAGACTCACAAACTTTACCTCTTTATAACATTAGTGTACACAGGCATGTACTTATAAATGAATCTGATTAATAATAATCAGTTTTCTACGCTTCACATAAAAACAATCTAGGTATATAGGTAAGTCTATTTAATATTTCATTATAGTATTTTCCATGTAACGTAGGTGGTTTTCCTACCAAGGTAACCGACATAGCTCAATTTAAATGGCAGTGGACGGGGCACATAGCTCTTAGAATATATGGCAGTTAGGGCAGTAAAGTTCTCTAATGGCGACCGCGCACCAGAAGACGTGGCTTAGGAATGCCTCCCATTGCACTCGGCGGACCGACGACCTGGTGATAAGTCGCGAGAAGCCGCTGAATCGTGCGGGCAGCGCAGCACCGGTCGTTGTGAAAAACCGTTGGGGGCTTTTGTCCAGCAGTGGACATCTTTCGGCTGATATGATGATGATAAAATGGACTGTTTTACTATATGTCATAAAACAGAAGATGTCTTTTACATACATACATACATAAGATCACGCCTCTTTCCCGGAGGGGTAGGCAGAGACCACATTTTTCCACTTGCTACGATCCTGACATACTTCTCGCGCTTCCTCTACATTCATCAATCTTTTCATACAAGCTTAGTTTAGGGTACTCTTGACCTGACACTTCTTCAATACGTCTTCGACTTGGTCGCAGTACGTACGTCTAGGTCTACCCCTTCCAGTATTACCATTCACACTCGCCTTGTATATCTGCCTAGTTAATCTTCTATCATTCATCCTTTCTACATGACCGAACCATCGGAGCATGCCTTTCTCAATAACTGTCACTACATCTTCTTTCACACCACAACGTTCCCTTATCACACTATTCTTGATCTTATCACAAAGTTTCACACCAATCATACTTCTCAATGCTCTCATTTCAACTGCATTTATTCTACTCTTATGCCTCTTCTGCCATACCCAACTTTCACTTCCGTAAACCAGAGTAGGAACAATAACTCCCTTGTGCACAGCCAGACGGGCCTTATTGGACAATTTCTGGCTACTCATAAAGGAGTGCATCGCTCCATTTACCATATTTCCAGCAGTCACTCTCCTTTCAATATCACTCTCAAATAGTCCATCTCGTGTAAACATTGATCCCAGATACACAAATTCTTTGACTTGCTCCACTTTTTCACTTCCGATCAAAATATCACACTTTGTCATTTGTTCATCTCTTTCTAAAACCATGACTTTCGTCTTACTTACATTCACTTTCATTCATTTTCTCTCCAAAGCTTCATACATAATAGTCACAATCTCCTGTAACTGTCCAGCCGACGACGCAAGAATTACCTGGTCGTCAGCATACAGAAGACATTTGACGATTAACCCATCCATTCTCAGACCACTTTCACTATCTTTCAAATCTATCAAGCAACTATCCATGAATAAGTTGAACATCCATGGTGACGCAACACATCCCTGTCTGACACCTTTATTGATGTCAAACCATTCAGTGTACGCTCCATTGATCCTGACACAAGCCCTGGAATCTTTATATAGAGATTTCAGTCCACTGCTCACCCCATGCACAGACAGAGCTGACCACAATTCATCCCTCACCACATGGTCATAGGCCTTTTCCAAGTCCACGAATACGATATAGACTTTTTGGCTTTTAGCCAAGAATTTTTCTTAGTTTATGATTTAAGTAATCGGATTTTTTATGAAAATAATGTTTGTTGTAAGTGATATTGAGCGTGCTATGCTCGGAGTTTCTCTGCGTGATCGAATCAGAAACGAGGAGATCCGTAGGAGAACCAAAGTAACCGTTATATAGCTCTCAGAATTGCTAAACTTAAGTGGCAGTGGGCGGGGCATTTAACTCGTAGAACAGATGGACCGTTGGGGCAGTAACGTTCTCGATTGGCGACCGCGTACCGGAAAACGTAGCGTAGATAGGCCCCCCACTCGGTGGACCGATGACCTGGTGAAGGTCGCAAGAAGCCGCTGGATGTGAGCAGGACAGTATCGGTCGATCTGGAAATCCTTGGGGGAGGCCTTGGCCAGCAGTGGACGTCCTTCGGCTGATATGATGATAATGATAAATGTTATAATTAAAAAAAATTACCATATTATAGATTCTATTTTAAGAAACTAAGTTCAATATTTATTATTGTGAAACACTGGTTATTTTTTATAATAATTTAAATTATAAAAAAGTTTAACGTCACAGGCCCAAATACATTGAAAAATTCGGCCGCAGTACTAATTTCACTTGACGACCACTTCCTACGCCCAGCAGTGGACGTCTTTCTACTGATATGATGATGATGATGATGATGATGATGATGAACGGTAGATGTATCCGTTTTATTCATTATCGACAGGAAATTTATATAACTATAACTACTCACAATCCAAAAACCATCATCTTTACACGTTTCCGCAATTCTGAAACAAACTGTGATTGATTGTTTCTCGATACACGTTAACCTGTAGGTAAGAAGGAGGACCGCTACAAATGCCTTTTATAATGTCATGCCAATCGGGAACGGAGCCGGGGGTTTGCGCTAGTCATGCGCCGAGCATTCATCACATCGGCCTCACCCCAACGTTAATATGTGCTTTCATAACGTTTCATAATGTTTCATTAAGTGGTAATGCGTCCACCGATCAAAGGAGCTATTGATGTGTTATCTCTGCTTTAAGGAAATAACTATGGAATCGAAGTAATGTGATTGGTGACTCACGCAGCTGCGCGTTCAATTTTTATTTGTAGTTACAGTACAAATAACAAATTAAATATTATAGACTCCTTAATATTGATAAGGAGTCATCATTCCCATACGTATTTATTTAACGAAGCTATAATACATTTTTTTCTCAAATGGTGAGGCCTTGGCATCAATTCACCAGATGGTAAGTGATGATGATGCTGGAGATGGAAGCAAGCTTGCCACGACACCCAAAGGGGATCTACCTCAACGCTGTTATACTAATGAAGACTTAGTGTTCCGGCTTGAAGATAAGATAGCCGAATCCCCATTGCGTTGGGAAATCTCGGTAAGCCCGCTTCCAACTTCAGCATCATAGTCACTTACCACCAGGTGAGATGATGCCAAGGGCTTACCAATTGTGAATAAAAAATAGATAAGATGGTGGTAATAGCTGAGAGATTGCCCTACCACCAACTAAACCAAGTCTTAGAAAATTTGACCATGCCGTAAACCAAACCCACGACCTCCTAGTGTGAAGCGATTGGATTAACTACTACGAATCCATGTTCTCGGTTACAATAGATCCTTTTGGTATTTTTAAATTAACTGATGATGAACTTTGGAGGTGGAATCAAGGTTCCAGGATCGTCTTTTATTTTCAATAGACACGCAGAAAATAGTGTGCTCGCATTTTTTAAATTTGGAAACGTGTAGTGTAAAATTTACATTTGACTGTTATATGTATAACAACTCATTTTAATAGGGATGACGACAGCATTAGAAATAAATTATGAACTCTTGATCACTTAATTGCTCTCCTGCTTAAACTTCGGAAAACCTTACTTGCTTTATTTTCCATCAAGTCTTCGATTTTTAATTCACCAAAATCACAAAATGAGTACACAAATGACGCTGCTAAACTATGACGTCACGCGTAGGTATTTCAAATATTTTTAGAACAAAATGTCGTTTTTGACAGATGATAAAAAGTTAATCAGATGACTAGCATTCGTCATCCTTATTCTACCTAAAAATTTTCACATTTTTCAAAAATTTATATCGAAAATTTTCTACTTTTCATACGCAACTAAGCATCTACGAGTAAGTCTCTCTCTCTACACGGTTTGCAGCCCATTTCAGACATTTATAATTACAACAACAAAAATAATGATATTAAAACAAAGACGACTTGATCTTATTACGCTTTGCAGGGCACAGATGTGGGCCAATTTAAAAGAGCAATCAGACCGAACGTCAGAACAAAACATAAAGCTGTTTATGACTGCCCTCGTGATTTATTTCTCATTCATAATTTGATGTTTCGGAACATCAGAGGATTTAATAACGCCAGATAGTGATCGCTTAAACCGATGTAAAACTGCCCGCTTCTTGTGTAACAATCGTAAAATACACATTAAAACGCATTAAAAGCTCCTCTAGATCCACCAGCTCCACACTTTTACCCCTTAATCTACGTTTATTTTAAAACGTAAAGAGATTCGGGAAGTTTATTGGCTTACGTCATACCAGCTTTTATTGCTATAAATCGTTATTATGCTAATGTTATTTTATTACTGCTATTTTGATGTTGCTTATCCTAAATACACCGTGAGATATGGCTACCTATCTTATCAAGTCGTTCAGATGAAATTCTTCAGCCTTTGATATTGTTTCATCAATACGTCGATGTCATGGCTTAGATATATTTTTATCGGCTGATACGTCCACGTTTTCAATAGTAATTTTAAACAGCTCTTTTTGTAAATGCATATTCGGTGAAAGTCCAGTAGCGTTTAGTATTACTCAAACAAAAACAGGCGCCTGTCACTTACTACTGTCAACAATCTCTCTCAGTACCTTGGATATTAACGTAAACACTTAATTAACATCATAAAGTACCAAGACGCTACAATCTCCCAACACTTATCAAACGTCCATAATAATTTGAGACGCGTTGTTATGGCGAGGTGCAAAAGTGGCTGACCTGACATCACGCCTGTGACCCTTCGGCTACACGCCTCCCGCTCTTTCGTTGTCGCCTCTCTCGCTCTCTCATCACGCCCCCACTTTTCCTAATCATCTTCTGAAAGTCACATGTTTTAGTCACGTCTTCAAATTAATGAACCCTAAATCTGAGCTAGTAAATTCGAATTTGGATCGCTGGGCCGCGACGCGTCCGTGGACGGCCCGGCTCGGCGCTCGCGTGGTCCATCACCGTCATCTATTGTCATGTCGTCTTCCCGGCTTTATAAACAATCTCTTTTATTTTCACCTAAGAGTTTAATCGGCGCGCGCTTGTGGCATTCCTGACTCTATTCTTATCGGGTGGTCGTCCGGAGGTAACAAGAGTACAAAGGTTGTTGTGAGGTGCCATGTCGTGTCAGCGGTGCTCTCCAAAACGGATTGAACTCTTGTGACATGATTGTTTCTTTTTTATCTGTGGATACCTCTCATAATCAGTATCTTTTGATACAGTTAGACACGTATTCAATTGTGCCTAATATAGAGACTCGACTGGTACATACTGAGAAGAGAATCCATTAAATGTAGCATTGTTGTTATGTTAGTAGGTGCTTCAAAATCGTGCCATCTAAAGTTTTTATCAAGTGCCAATTATCATCTTTACTACTTTACATGTTTTGTTAGCTAATCTAATTTTATCATTTTTTTCAACATGTATCTTTACTACTGAATATAATAAATGCTTATAAATTATGCCATTTACATCAATAAACTTTTACTCATTACTGAGTAAAAACTTACCATATCTCCTGCAAGTTCCTGCATGCCAGTATCTATTAAATGTCATCATGAAATACCATCATCCACTTATTAAGGCTGCTTTTTTATATTTCGCAATTTGTCATTTATTACGCGCGAGTTTTTGTTTATATTTTCTGATATTAATTGCGTCGCCTCTGCTACTTAGCCGTTTTCTAGCTGCTGCTCCCTAATAGAGTTTGAAATAGGAATGCGAGTATAATTTGTAATGAGCAAGGATCGTGAGATATTTCTCTACGCTTCGCCTCTTTAATAGCTTCGGCTCGTTACGAAGTTCCCAAGCTTTCTGTGAGCACTAGATCGTATACTTTTTTCTTTTTAAATTAGGTGTGATTTAAAGTATCACTGCAACCGTCTTGAACGGTAACATCGTTGAGCTGAATGGCGGACAGGCTTTCTTTTCCTATAAAGGATGACATTTACGATGATGAGCTAGTTAACAATATGAATGACATAATCAGTAACTTCACTTTAATCAACAGTAAGAGTGGCATATATCGGAGTCTAATCATAATAAAAAATATTATAAAAAATCAAAAGAGTTAAATCTGCCTTAATCCGACCACAGAAAATACAAGTTCATTGAATTTAAGGAACATCTGTTGGTTACTGTTTTTCTCTTATATGATACCGTATCTTTCAATCAATATCCACGACGGGTCGGTGTATTCTCATCAAACCGTGGTTAGTTGTTAGTGCCCGCGGTCCACAATTAGCGGTCAATCAGAGCTATCTGCGGCTCGGTCCGAGCCTGCGCCGGCGCAGCCCTTACCGGTTTACCGGTTATTACAACAATATTGCTCTGTAAACTGCCATTTATTGAAACGAATCGCAATTATTTTGGTGCAGCTGCGAATATTGTTGTTCTCACGACGTGACAAAATTTTCCGAATTAGACGGATTCCCACTTCTGATCTAGACATAATTTCTAGGCAAAAAGTTTCGAAGGGAAGCACCTTTCCTCCATCAATCTGAGCAGACCCGAGAGGCAATTTTGTACGGCGCTGGCCGTATTTAAACAGGCACGAAGCAGGAATTAAGTGCAATTAGAGGAGCGAGACGGCGAGCTGGAATGCGGGAAAGAAGCACGGGAATGCGCCCGCGACGCCTGACGTGTCGATTGGAACGCGACTCCTGCGCATTTTCCGCGTACGCTCGGGGCAAGAAAAGGAGAAGAAAGCCGTAGCTTTGAAGATTTATTAGAAACAAAAGTGTTGGATGGGAACTAAGATTAAATAAAATTATGTCAAGATTCAAGGTATTTATTCAAAATAGGTGCAAATTACACTCTTTCTGATAGTCATAAATTAATAATAACATAATTACATTTGTCAAAAATCGAGAAATAAACAATCACTAGTTAATAATGACAAAACTAAATCCTAGAAATAAACCAGATTGTGTCATTAGAACATGAAAACAATATGACACGAAAAGTTATACATAAATTTATTAAATGTCATTGAAACCTTTGACAAGAGTAGGCTAGTTCACACGGACAGCACCCGGTCACGAGTATAACGCGAGAGTCAGCCATCGCTCCCATCAACCATATAAGAGGGAAAGGAACGACCCGGTCAATGTTAGATGTTAATTTAATCTTTTAAAAATATACAGATTTGGCAAACCAACAACTAGAAAATATATGTACTTACAACGATATTAAATAGGTATAAATAAGAACTTTTTTATTAATTTTGTTATAGAGGAAAGATGAGCGTATAATAAATTGGTGTGAGGCCAATGTAGTTATGCTATGCTAAGATTTTTCCGCTACCGATACTACCATTTTATTCCTCTTTTGTTGAATATTGGGATCAAAAGGATAAGGTTTATGTTTTTTTAAGTATATGGCTCTTAGGATGCTATAGTTTTCTTACAGTGAGAAGATTTGTTATCAAGTACAGTTGCTCAGTTGGAAATCAAACAGGCTTGAAACACATAACCTTTAGTAAAGCACGCTGAGCTCGCTCCACTCCCAAGAAATAAGTTTTTGACGTACCACCCCATAGTAATAGCAGTAATGCTAGGAAACTTTAAAATAAAACGGGCGGAGATATTAAAAACACATTTCATTGACCTAAATTGTATCTACACGTAAATTTTGAACGAACTACATACTTTGTGTATGAAAATCGTTAGAGCTATTTTTAGAAGTGATTTTTAATAGCAATCATGGTAGCAACCCTAAAAAACAACTACATACATGGTTTTTGAACTTAGACAATTGATCTCCAATAAAATCTCAATTGTGTTTTTTTTTGCTATCAGAACGCCTTCTGCACTCCTTCTTCGCTCGAGAGTAATAATTTTCGAAAAACATAAAAGTTTTTAGGTATAAACTTTTTACGATCAAAGTACTCGTCAATACGAATCAAACGAGCCCAAACTCGATGAGGTTGTGTCGTTTTATTGAGGAGTTCCTATGGTCACCTTCCAGCTCCAGCATCTGATGAGCTCCATGTCATCATAATATTGCAATATATACATATGCATGCAAAATTTTAGCTCAATCGGAAACCAGGAAGTGGGTCAAATTTAACTTGCAAGATTTCATTACCTACAGACACCGGGACAGGTGAAACTAAATAAAAGCTTGTAATAAAAAGAAGTTAAAACCTAATGACATAAAGTTATTTAGGTATCAAGATATCAAGTCGTAACTTCTGAAGATGAAATTTCTAAATTTTGTTGTTTAAAACTATTAATGATATGCTAGCTTAGTTAGTGCTCCTTGCCAATTAATTTTGTATTTAACAAAATCTTTGTTTTTTCAGGTAAGTATCTGCAAACATCTGACCAATGGACTTTCGTGAGTATGCGTTAATTACTGGCATAAACGTTAATTACTGGCATTTATAAACGTTAATTATTGGCATAAACGTTAATTACTGGCATAAACGTTAATTACTGGCATCCTAAATTATTTAAGTATCGTATATTCATAAGAAATTATTGCTGATATTGATTCTTAAATGAGGAGATTCGTAGGAGAACCTAATTAACCGATATAAAGTGGCAGTAGGTAAGGGCACATAACTCGTAAACGGATTCAGTTGGGCGAGTAAAGTTCTCAAATGGTGACCGTGCGCCGGAAGATGAAGAAGCGTAGGCAGGCTTCCTACTCGGTGGACCGTAGATCTTGTGGATGTCGTGAGAAGCCGCTGGATGCGGGCAGCGTAGGACCGGTCAACCTTGGGGGAGGCATTTCTCCAACAGTGGACGTTTCTCAGCTGAAACTATGCTGATGATTTATTTTGAAACTTAAACGCTTATAGATACTAGCTTCAAATCGTTTTTTATTTTTTCTACGAATAACACAAATAACTGTATTACAACCCATTATCGCAGATGAGATACTAGTGCCATTACTATAATCATTCTTCACACAATTTGTTTGTAGTTTTTGATCAGGTTCGAATCCAGTTATCATATTATTAGTTGATCCTTAACTTAAACAATTATGTTGACTCATCATTACAGCTCATATACGTCCCCACCGAGGGGCTCGAGCCTACCCTGAATCAGGGCGATTAGGCCTTAGTCGACCACGCGGGCCCAGTACGGGTTGGTCGACTTCACACACAACCTTCGAGTTTCTTCGCAGGCGTGTGCAGGTTTCCTCACGATGTTTTCCTTCACCGTTAAAGAAATCCTTAATAACAACTTCCTTAATCATTGTATCTTTTTTTTTTTTCTCTTATGTTGTGCAATAAAGTGTTTTCAATCAATCAATCAATCAATCAATCGGTAAGTATGTACGTAAATTTTTGAAAAAAACTCATTGGTAAATTGGCCGTCCAGATTTGAACTGTTGACTCATTCCTATTAAAAAGCTTATTGAACCATCTAAAAATGCTCGAACCTACATCGAAAGGTTTCACTAAAGTGTAGATATTGTACAGAGGCCAGCTCATCAAGCTATACACTCTTAGTGCTATTCTGATCCATACGCATTCGGCATAAGAACGTTACAAAGTCCAAAGTGTGTAGCTTGATGTGCTGGCCTGTGTACATTGGCACTTTTGTGAGGCTACAAAGATCCGAAAGGTGAAACCACACACGACTTTTATTGCGTCTGCATTTTAGTTTACGAGCTGCTGTCAGTCAGGCGATTGGATTAACATACGGACCGCAATTAGCCGGCATCCACTAAAATGTTGCTCGCAATCTGTTCAGCTTTAGTTCACCTAAACCTGAGACGACACTACAAGGTTTAATCTCTGCTGTGAAACATGAGAATAGAGATTGCGTATCTTTTCCATGAACCACTAGTCTCTAGTTATACGCTGTTGGTACATATAAAAAAAAACGAGACCTACAGTACTCGCATATGATGTGTAACATGTGACAAAATACTTATGAAATTAATTAATTATCGGGTCGTACATTCACGGGCCGATATGTCATCTTTGCCTTTGCCATCACACTTGGCGGCATGGCTATGACAAACTTAGTTTTCGAGAATTAAAAAACGTTCGCATTTCCTGTTACACATTTCCGTCCCATTTCACGAAATCACTCCCACAAATTGCAGGAAAGCGAGAGCAACGCTGTTACACATCAATAAAGTTTCATATACAGTAACATGGAGCAGTTTTACTGAAATGAAATTATGTGCAGAAAAGCTATGTTTCTAGTCCTAGCTATAATAACGGTGAAGGAAAACATCTTGAGGAAACCTGCACATCTGTTTTCAGATGTGTATGAAGGTCGCGTTGCACACGTCCGTAGGTATAAACGTCAATCTAAATGCCCTACATGTGACCGCGAGTGATGCTTAGTGCAACACCAGGCAACCGCCATCTTTCCCTTGGATAGCACGATTAATTGTGCCACACGATAAGAGAGAGAAAGATAGTCTTAGCTATAAATTATTGAGCCTTAAAAAGAAATGCTCCGGTCCAATCAAGACAAAAAATATTTTATTGCCCTTAATATGTTGCTACAACTGTCATAATTCGATTGTCGACGTTAATGTCTACAAATGAACGTCCGTTTCAATTAAATTATTAAATGTGGCGTAAATAAACTGGGTAGGTACTTACACAACGAATACATTCTTCGTTATAAGAATTTTAAATACACGTAGGTGTTCGTTCAATACTAGGCTAAGTAGAAGCCAGGACGGACATAAAACAAGCCTTATTTTCGGACATACAATGGACTCGGGACAGGCAGCAGCGGCATAAAAACTCTTACGACATAAAATATTAATAGAAATGCACGTGCGTTCATTGTCCATAAATTACCGAAGTGACAGAGCAATATAAAAGTGTATTTCTTGTGATGTGAATGGGAGGTAGCAGGAGGCTGCGAGGGAGCTAATAAAAGCGGCTGGATGAGGCTCGTAAAGGAGGTAGACGGCGTGGCGTGGCGGCGCGCGCGCAAGGCAGCCACGCACATCCTGCCAGTGTTCGTTCATATAACATCCATCTTTATAAAACAAAGCAAGCAACCCTTGACAACATCTCACCTGGTGGTAAGTGACGATGTTGCCGTAGATGGAAGCGGGCTTACCAAGACTCTGGCTATCTTATCTTCATGCCGGAACACACCAATGATATCAACATTGATATTTGGCGGCAAGACTTAGATAAGATTGTAGTAGCTAGCCAGGCGGACTTAGAAAATGTCCTACCACCAACCAAACCGAGTCTTACAATTGACCCCGCCGGGAATCGAACCCGCGACCTCCTGTGTAAAGCTAGTGAACTTTGCCTCTGAGCTACGGAGGTAAAAAAGTATAAATATTTTTGGAAAATTGCTACCTATAATATTTGAGGGATGTAAAAGCAAAGTGACCTCAGTCTATATTTGGTGGTTTTTAATCTGTGAATGTCAAGTTTTTCTTTGTGTCTATGGCTATATGTCACCTACGCTTCAGTCTCGAGTAAATCTATTTTCTAAAACGACTTTAGCAGCAAACACGCCTCATTCCAATACAAACTGTGTTTATGTTAAACAAAAAAGATGGATTCCCGATTTTCAGTGACATAGGACTGAGGTCACTTTGCTACTATACCCCTCATTTGTTCTTACGTATGGGTCTTAAACGAAATCAGAGACTAAATTGTCCGATTTTTGTTGACATTTGAAGTTGTTTTTTTTAATTTTGTTATGACAATTTCGTTTAAAAAATTGGGTGGGGTTTTGCCGGGGCACACTGTGGTTGGTTTAACGTAAAACAATTTCAATTTTCCTCCGTGAGTGGAAAACTAATGAGGTTTGCTTGTTCCAAGAAATGAGGTTGTTATACAATAGGCAGGTTCTACAGGAAACAGATCTGAGTCTCTTTCGTTGTATCCGTTGCATTTCAGTTTTCTGACCTGGTAACCCCGTGATTTTAAAGACGTGTCACGTCAAAATAAGAGCTTGCGCTACTATTTGCCTAAACACTTTAAAAGCTGTCTGTTATTCTATTTGGCGTATAAGAATTACTTTTATTTTTTAAACAGAAATAATTAAAATCCATTTCGTAATAATGTAATCGTCAAAAAGCGTTGGTGACTTAACCGGTAACGACTCGGTCCTTCTAACCATAGGTGCGGGGTTCAAATCCGGACGGCCAATGAGTTTTTCGAAACTTACGTACATATACTCACACGATTGCTTTAACGGTGAAGGAAAATATTGTGAGGAAACCTGCACCTACAAAAAAAAAACTCGAAGGTTGTGTGTGAAGTCGACCAACCCGCACTGAGCCCGCGTGGTCGACTAAAGCCCGATCGCCCTAATTCAGGGTATGCTTAAACACCTCGGTGGGGACGTATATGAGCTGATATGGTGAAACAACAGAAATTTAGGCCAGACCCAGACATTTATGTTTAAGCCTGACGAAATGAAATACGAACCAAATACTGTAACATTTAAGAAACAATAAGTACTCCAGTTAGCTCTACGACTCAAAGGCATGAGAACGATAGATACGCATGAAATTTACGAAACATTTTTCTGAAGCTTAACAAAAGGTCAGGAGACTAAATTAAATTAGATTGTATAAATAATTTATAGACTCGACATTGGATGGACGGTTTGACGGAGAGAGAGATATGATCGGTGACCCAGCAACCTCCCTATCTCCACGACTACATCTCCTAATAACTCGTCTTGCTGTAAAAAAAAACATGTAATGCTTTTAATTAGATTAAATTGATTTATTTAATATTGATCGGTTGTGAAGATAAAACGAAGCATGGCGCAGGTAATTAAGCTCGGCAAATATCGTCTGTAACGAATGTTCGATAGCTCATTATTGTTGGAAAATACTTAAGATGGTTGGAACGAGATAATAAATCTTCCATTGCTTAGGACCTCTTCAGATGTGGTTTACAGGTCGCTACGATTTGGTTAGGCAAAGCAAAATGTTTATTTAGATTTAGATTTGCAATAGTGATCAAATCACTATTGCAAATATTCGTCAAGATTTTATTTCTCATATTATGGTTGGTCGTGACTCGTGACGTTAGCAGTTGATCACGTAGGCTGGTGAAAGGAGTGGTAGGCTTTAGCTTCAGTCCGATTTATATTGTAGATTTTACAAATTACGTGTTAAGAACGTATTTACAAAATCGTTTCCCATACAAAATTGAAACTACTTCTTGAAAATGGATGGGCCGATTCTAATGGAACTTTATACGCATAAGCAAGTCACGAAATCCTAGTTTATAGATAGATTACATTTTCGAAATACTTTATTTTTAAAAAGATTAGCGAGTTTCAATATTACAATGAAAACCTTAAATTACTATTATTTAGTGACAACACTATTTTTTATAAAGACAATCTATCCACAAACTAGTATTTCGTAAACTGCTTATGTTTATAAAACTTCATGAGAATCGGCCCATCCATTTTCAAGAAGTATAGTCAGTAACTTTAATTTTGTATGGGAAACGATTTTGAGAATACGCTCTTAAGATATTATATAGTTTACATGTCACTACGATTTGGATAAGCAAAGCAAAATGTTTATTTAGATTTGCAATAGTGATCAAATGACTAATACAAATATTCGTCAAGATTTTATTTCACATATTGTGGTTGGTTTAATAGGTCGTGACTCATGACGTTAGCAATAGATCACGTAGGCTGGTGATAGGAGTGGTAGACTTTAGCTTCAGCTTGATCTATATCTTAATAGATATTAAAAACACGTGTTAAGAACGTATTTACAAAATCGTTTCCCATACAAAATTGAAACTACTACTTCTTGAAAATGGATGGGCTGATTCTAATGTAACTTAATAGACTTAAGCAAGGCACGAATTTCTATTCTGTGAATAGGTTACATTATCAAAATACTTAATAAGTTTAGGGAATTTGAATGTTACTGTGAAAACCTTGAATCACTATTAATTAGTGACAACACAGTTATTTTTTAATTAAATATACTCGTTTCCACAAACTAGAATTTCGTGACTTGCTCATGTATACAAAGTTCCATTAGAATCGGCCCGTCATAGATTGCTTTTGTATGGGAAACGATTTTGTGAATACACTCTTAATGTTTTTTGAATAATCATTTAATTATTACTTTATTTGTTACTTTCACCCGTTGGTTAAGAAGTACAGTGACTAATAGTCCTAAGTCAAGGGTGGGCCAAGGGTGTCCGCAGTGATCCGCCATTTTGTTTTGGACTATTCGCTTTATTTCGGGCTATGTCAACCCTTCAGATCTGCTACCACTGAGCACCGCCGGGATTGCTTGGGACAGCCACGGTTTCTTTTCCTTGCGGGGTCACTGTAGCGCTTATCTAGGTATTTGAGAGGGGACCCTCTGGGAGTGTGGTCGATCCAGGTCCTTGCGACGCGCGACCTGGTGGCTGATCGGCTATTCGCCAAACCTGCATGCCAAATTTCATCGAGATTAGTCAAGGTTTTGAAGCGTGAAAACTAACAAAAACATTTTCTCATTTTTTAATATTAGTAAGGATTGTATAACCAATACCAAGGAGGCGCGTGCGCTTATTATTCTATCGTTTCTCTAAAACTATCCCTACCTTTAAATTTTGGCCGGTCTGAATCGGCTATTCAAATCTAAGTAAAATAAATTAGTAATTCTATACATTTAAACCTTTGAAGCAACAAAGCGGAAACTTGTGTACGGTCGTTGTTAAATACAAAGGTGTAGAATAGATTAAAATTTGCGTTACCCGTATAATAATTAACAATGATCTCCTAAACAAGCCGTAACGGACAGAAGGAGGCTTTAGCGGTGCCGACAAAGAAAAACGTATGGAGCACTGACTATGTAAAGAGAAAATACTTTTAAAGTGAAACTTTTATTACATCGTCTCAAATTTTTTCGTCTGTGTGTCGCGTGACTGTCGGTATGATAGTTTCGTCCTCTGTACCGTAGCTCCAAACGAGAGCAGCCATGATCGTTTCGTACTCTGTAAATATCTATAATGTGAAAAAAGTTTTACTTTTACCGTGGTTTCATAAAACCACACTTTTTTTTATGTTTACTAAACTACCATTTAGTTCCTGCTTTTTGGAGTTATCACTCAGCCCAATGAGTTACTTAATTAAGGCGGTTATATTTCAGATTTTCTTTATTTTTGACGTCAATAACTCCTAAACGATAAAAAATCCAAGGTTGAAAAACAATACCCTTATTGTTGATGATTTTCCTCTAATTAAAAAAGCTATTAGAAACACGATTGAGCGGTTTTCGCTCGATAGTAAATAAAACCCAAAGATACGTACACACCGTCACTTTCAACTCTAATTTTGACTAATATTTTGAAGTATAATTTTTAAATATATAAAGCAATATTTGTTATAATAATGCAAAGTGAGTAATGTTATTATTTTTTTATACTTTCACTGTAGTTTTTTATTCAAACGAAAAACCATTGAAAAAGTGAAAAAGTTTGGTTATTTTCTTTACTCTTTACACGTAAAGAAAAAGACAGAGACAACTGTTCCAATCAATTGTGGAGTATGTGGTGAGGATATGACGTTTATACACGCAAAATAATACCCAAATTTTAATGTTATGTCATTACGTGACATGTAACTGAATACTGTTCTTAATGTGTACTTTTATCTACCTATCAATAAAGCCGCCTTTTATATAAAATGTATTTTTCTTTTTTTTCCAAAATTATTTGCAATTTAACGTAATTAGAAACATTTTTTTTTCACAATTGAGCACATTTCTGACATCGACAAAATCAAACAAAAATGTTAATGTTTTTTAATTTAATAAACTTAAAAATAAAATTGAATGGGATATTGTATTAAAAAACCTAATGACATTTACACCATTTATAACTCGAGAACGGTTGGACCAATTTTTATGATTTTTGTGTTTTTGCATTTCTGTCTTCGTCCGGAATAGGATAATAAGTATAAAAATATGATATTCATCAATAAAAAATATTATCAGTCAAAAAAAAATATTATCAGTCAAAAAATCATTGGTTTTAGGGTAGGGCAGTGTAGTGTAGTGTAGGTGTAGTGTAGTTAGGGTAGGATAGTGTAGTGTAGTATAGGATAGGGTAGGGTAGTGTAGTGTAGGCTAGGGTAGGGTAGTGTAGTGTAGTATAAGGTGGAACGAAGTTCGCCGGGACAGCTAGCATAGAATAGATGTTATTCAATACATTGGATCGATAACTGGCATACATTAAAAATATCTTAAGTACCTAGATTCAAAGCATTGTATTCTCATGGTGTGCCATTGGAATGCTTAAGAAACAATGTCTACTAATTAAGTCCTAATGACCCATCCATGCGCCTAAAAAGACGATTAAGATGAATAACTGATGTCTAACTGTTTTTTAGTAACTATAGCTGTGCCCGCGACTTCGTCCGCGTGGAGGTTTTGAATTTTCCCACGGGAACTCTTAAATTTTCCGGGATAAAAGTATCCTATATCTGGCTATAAAAAACCACCATACAAAAATTCATCAAAATCGGCCTGGTAGTTTTTGTGTGATGCGGGAACATACAGACAGACGGACAAAAATTTCAAAAGTTGTTGTTTTGGCCTGTATATCGTTAGTATAATGCCCACCACAGTTATTATTTTCCAAAAATATTTCATACTAGCTGTTTCCCGCGGCTTCACCCGCGTGGACCACGTTTCTATGACTTTTCGAGGGTGCGCAGTGCGCGAGTCGCAATCGGCTCGCGAGCGTGGTAAAAAGTAGCCTATGTCTTAAGCCAGGTCCTAATCTGTCTACCTACCAAATTTCAGCCAAATCCGTTCAGTAGTTTTTGCGGGAAAGCGTAACAGACAGACAGAGTTACTTTCGCATTTATAATATTAGTAGGGATACAGACACGGCCCCGTTACATTTTTATTATATGTATAGATAATACATAAAATTTAATTAATAAAATTCCAAAACAAGTTAAAGGAGCGCCGCATCAGGCGGCATCTTTTGAGATTTTGCTAATTAGTGATTCGTTAAAATATTTGAGTTTGTCTAGTAAAAATTTTTGCAAGATTTTTTATCTGGCAGTAAAAATAACATTGATAGGTGTCAATCGTCACATCAGCTCATATATACACGTCCCCACCGAGGGGCTCGAGCCTACCCTGAATTAGGGCGATCGGGCAGGTAAGTAATAACCTAACCTAACCAATTTAATGTAAAATTAAAAACCCGTCTGCACAAAAATGATATCCCTCTTTTTATGCCAGTCGGGTGAAAAATGAACATGGATCCTGTCACTCATGGGATCAACACAAATCTAACGACACCTTATACTCTAAAATCCATTAAGCCGTTTAAGCCACAGGTTCATCCAAAGAAACAGACATATTAACATACAGTTTCGTTTTGGGTAGTCGGGTAAAAATAAAATAAACCAGGTAGATACCACCTAAAAATTTTATGAACATGACGTTTTTTTTACAAGACTGACTAATACAGAATCAAATAATATAATTTATTAAACGAACGAAATTTTGTTATATACCTTACTTGGAATTGGAACCCATCAATACCATAAGCCAATATTGAACCACCTTATAAGGTGCGCAAAAAAAAAACCGAACCTCCCAATTTTTATTGACAAAATTTCTCATGTATTTGACGAAACAATAAGACACGTCCGTCGAACCCTCGCTCGTGATCCATAAAGATCGAACTTAGCTAATGAAAGATGAAAAAAAGAAGTACACCTGTGCAATGTTTTTTGCACTCAAACATCTAAGAGTCACAGTTTTCTGCTCCTTATTTTGTTAGCTTTAAGGTTGATATTTGGATTATGAATGTGAAAACGTAAGTTTGTTGTCATGTATACCTGCGCGAGCGATTCGCTGCTCATTGTCTAGCTTTAGGCTAAATGCGAAACTTTACTTTGCAGCCGTCATGCTTGAGAATAGGGTTGGCAAATTTTCTCAAATATAGTTTTATTCAAATAATGTGTCAAGGAAGTTACGCCGTTTTGGTGAAACAAAATTAAATTTACAATTAATACGTTTTACGTACGTCGGTGGAGTAACGGTTACGGCTGCTACCTCCTGTCCGGGAGGCCGTGGTTCGAATCCTGCCACGTATACCAATGTGTTTTCGAATTTCGATTTCATATGTACGTTTATCCGACGCTCTTACAGTGAAGGAAAAACATTGTGAGGAAATCTGCACACGCCTGCGAAGAAACTCGAACTTTGTGTGTGAAGTTGACCAACCCGCACTGGGCCCGCCTGGTCGACTAAGGCCCGATCGCCCTAATTAAATGTAGGCTCAAGCCCCTCGGTGGGGACGTATATATTATCTGATATGATGATGCTAAGTAGGTACCTGTCTAACCTATTCATTCATTCATTCATATCAGCCGAAAAACGTCCACTGCTGGACAAAGGCCTCCCCCAAGGATTTCCACGACGGCCGGTTCTGCGCTGCTCGCATCCATCGGCTTCCCGCGATCTTCACCAGGTCGTCGGTCCACCGCGTGAAAGGCCTGCCTACGCTACGTTTTCCGGTTCGCGGTCACCACTCGAGAACTTTACTGCTCCAACGGCCATCTGTTCTACGAGCTATGTGCCCTGCCCACTGCCACTTCATGCGATTCTGTGAGCTATGTCAATTACTTTGGTTGTCCTGCTGATCTACTAATTAAACAACTATCTTGGAATCATCTTATTTACTAATAGCTATTTATGAAACTGTTGCATAATGAGGGGTAATACTAATTATGTACAGTTGCATACAATAGTTTATCTACACTCATACAACAAATTTAAATTAAAGACAAGTAAAGTAATCATTGTTTATATACAAACTGCATAAGGAAAAATACAAACGTTAATGGCGCGAAAATAAATTTGCAGTAATATCGCACCGCGCATGCGCGCCGCCAAGGTTGCGTTCCGAAACACGCTAGTGTGCTCAAATCAAGAAGTTTATAGGTAAAACTGGAGGCCACACTCTAAATACCTAATTGAAGCAAAGAAATATGCCCTTGAAATGTCTCTTTACCGCTCCGTCTCTTTTCAATTAGCGGGTGTGAGCAAGAGCTTCACCTATACACGTCTTGTTCATACCTCCTAATTAGAAAGAGACGGAGCGGTAACGAGAAACTTCAAGGCCATATTTCTTTGCTTCAAGTAGGTATTTAGAGTGTGGCCTCCAGATTTACCTATAAACTTCTTGGCTCAAATAGCAAGCATCTGCGTAAAAATAAAAAAAAAAACTTCATTTTGTTACAACTTTGCGATAACGAAATGAAATTTGTATGGATCCTTAGTCACGGCTCCATCGAAAGGTATATCATTTGCTTAGCGTTTCTGATAAGTAAATGAAGGATTTACGACATGAGTGTAGATAAAATACAATTTTAGTTTCGTTAAATAATTAAAAGCCAACCAAATTGTTCATGGCACCCCTATTTCTATTTGTACACCTCTAACAAAGGCGGTAATAATTATTATTTTTCATCTGCTTCGTTTTTGTCACAGTTATCAATCAACGCAAGAGGCGATCTTGTCTCCCTTTCTCACTTGGGCGATTTCGCATCTTCCAGTCTTTTTTCATCACCATTCAATGTAATTATATGAACGAACACCTGGGCGCAAAAGAATGTCGCACAAAGAGACAACGTAATGACGATCCGAATCTAAGATCGAGAATATTTTGTTACCGAGAAAGCCTTTTGATTCATTAATTATGAAACACAATACTCTTTTACAGTTTCTGTAAAATTATGTTCGTCGAACGCTGTCATATAATTTGATAAATCGCCTGTTGGTTTTGTTGTGCCTTCTGTTTAGGTTTTTTTTGATATTTTTTGTTGGTGAAACTTTTTCGATTATATTTGTTAAATACTTTGGTTTTCAACCGACTTCCAAAAAGGAGGAGGCTCTCAATTCGACTGTATTTTTGATTTTTAATTTTTTTATGTGTGATTTTTTGTATGTTTTACCTCCGAACTTTGACTGGGTGAACCGTTTTTTTTATTTTTTTTATTTGATGGCTAGTGCTTCCCGTGTGGACCCATATAAGTTTTATCAAAATCGGTGTAGTACTTTATTAGAAAATTAACAAAAACCAAAAATAATAATGCACAAATGTACTAAGTTGTTGCGATGGGAGTCGGTTTTTTAAGGTGTTTAGCGTTTTTACTTTAATCAAGGAATGGTTATCTATTTTAAATTCCTAGAATAAGGTGAATTATTTGAAAATATATGTATATCTATCTAATCAAATTAATTGAATGCTGATAAAAATGTTAAGATGTATTAGGATAAAATGCTAAGTGAAGCTCCTTAGTTTTCTTTAAGTCTAAGGGTACGGCAGTGCGCCCAGCAAATTGAATAAAAGATGAGCAAACAACACGGGCACGTCCGTACCATGCTTTTCTCGCAGCAACTCACGGCACTTTTAAACCTTCTGTGTCTTCGTTGTGCGTAAAGGTGAATTTTAGGTACCAAAAGCACTTTAAAATGTACGTATTCCTCCATATTAAAAGTTTGAACTTGATATTACTTACGAAACATCTTAAGTCAAAGTTTCCTTATTTCTTCACTAACTCACTCACCAATCATCGAAAATCTAGCTGACCGACAAACTTTATTCAACTCAAAATTTGTTTTTTTTATTCATCTTAAGCATTCTTGCATAAAGAAACAAAAAAATCAAAAATAGAGAAACTGATGAAAAACCTTCTTTTACGAAATTTATTTTCAGTTGGAAAACAACTTATACAATCAATAACAAAGTCTTTTTTTAACAGCGAAATCACAAGCGTTTTTATGGAAGCAGGACTTCCTACAAAAAGAAGTGAGATCTCTTAAGAACCTCTTATGTAAAAAAACACAAGTAAGGACTACATTACTTTACTCATAAGCAAAACTTTGTAAATATGAAAGTATTTTCATTTTGAAATAAAACTTTGGCATTCACGCAGCATTGTAAGACTTTAGTGTTGAACTAAATTATTTAAATAAAAACAGCCAGCCAATCCAAACGCGTTAGAGTCGCCCACTGAGGGTTATATACCACCCTACCTCTCCACACATCTATAATAGGTACTTATTCATTTCAATCTAGACATCAATGAGAGCGACAGAAAAAGATTTTTATTGAGTCCGGGCTTGTTAGCGCGAGAATAAATCACACTTGGCCATTTTGATTTTCAACCGACTTCCAAAAACAAGGAGGTTCTCTGTTCGTATGTATGTATGTTGTTCAATATCTTCGCAGATTGTGAACCGATTTTTATGATTATTTTTTATTTAATAGGATATACTCCCTAGTTAATCCCATATAAATTTTATGAAAATCGGTGTAGTACCTTTTTAGAAAATTAACAAAAACCAATAACAATTATGCAAAATTATACTAAGTTGTTGCGAAGGAAGTCGGTTTTTTTGACGTGTTTAACGTTTCCAATAATTATTATTTATTGTTGTTTCACACCAAGTTTCTTGCTTGTATGCATAATTTTTTTTACAATAGAGCGAAAACAAAAAACCTTAAAAAAAATTGTTATTTTTATAGTGATATTAATTTTCTAGTTTTATAATAGCTTAGTAAATCCACTTTAATAACACATATTTTTTTACATTTTAAGCCTGTTAACTAATATGGTTTAAAATATAAAACCGTTTAAAGGTTGAACAGACGAATTAACGAATAGCGCAGGCTTAGTTATAAGGTCCCGTTACCTGGTAAGGAACCCTGAAAACTCGCAGATAATTAGTAATTGTACTAAAATAGTATTTCAAGATGTTAAATACTTAGCGAACTGAGGGTAATGTTACACGCACTGAGTTGTTTAAATAAATATGTATTCCTACAAAAATATAACAATTTATTTAGGCGAGGCATTGATTGGAACAGTTGTCTATGTCTTAGGTATTATGAGTAGTGAAATTCCTTACTTGTGTATGATTGAGATTCTAAGCCAATAAGTAGGTACACCAGATTTGGCTCTACATGAGATCTGAAAACTTTTTAAGGTGAAATAACAACGAGACCTGTATTTTTTTTGCATTGGATGTTTTTGATGCGATATTGTTTTTATTCGAAGAACTTACTGAAATGATAATTGTTAAATAACTCAGCAAAATCTCGTTAAGTGAAAGTTTTCGTGACTCAAAATCCTATGGATATGACAGCTGTCATCCTAGTTATAACACTGTACCTAAACCTGGGTATAACTATACGTACTTACATGAAAATTGTATTGGGTTTTAATGAATTCTTTTTTTTATTCACAATTAGTAAGCCCTTGGCATCATCTCACCTTATGGTAAGTGACGATGATGCTGAAGATGGAAGCGGGCTTACCAAGATTCCCCAACGCAATGGAGAACTGGTTATCTTATCTTCAAGCCGGAACACATCAACGTTGTTAACACTGATGTTTGGCGGCAAGACTTAGATAAGATGGTGGTAGCTAGCCAGGCGGGCTAAAAAATACTCTTCCACCAACCGCTAAGAAAATTAATGCACATTAATTATAAAGTAACAAATAGAAAACTATTTTTAAAAGATTTTATTTAACTTGCAATGTTTGCATGTATGTATGTTAGTTTGTTTAGGCACAGATGAGGTACTAGTTACTGTCACAGTATTACTCTATGGCTTACAGTAGCGCAACGCTTTTGATGTCGCACGATGCCGTCACGCCGTAGGTACTAGCAGTACTAGCCTAAACTCCGCGAGTTTGGCAGGCTGTGCCCTGCCGCCCGCTGGCCCGCAAGCACCCTTCCGTTGCTCTGCGTAAGTACATTCGTTGCACTACTGTAAGCCGCTATATTGTAATACTGTGTTACTGTTTAGGTAGGTTCAAATCTTGCGATCGATTTTAGAGCGACTACCAGGGGTCTGAATTAGCTGGGTATGAAGTCGTATTCCCGGTGACAATAGATCCTTTTGGTGTTTTGAAGTTGATCTGATGATGAACTTTGGAGATGGAATCCAAGTTCCAGGATCGTCTTTTATTTTCAATAAAGTAGTAGGAAATACTGTGCTCGCCTTTTACTAATTTGAAAACGTGTATTTACATTCTTTTAAGCATTAGGCTTTTTAAGCACAAAAACTTTTTTTTCAATAAAATCTTGTTCCCAAATGTTTTTACTATTTACGTTTTATTTATAACTAGCTATTTCCCGCGGCTTCACCCGGGTGGACAACGCTTATATGACTTTTCGAGTGTGCGCAGTGCGTGAGCCGCAAGCGGCTCGCGAGCGTGGAAGCAGTAGCCTATGTGTTAATCAAGGTCCTAATCTGTCTACGTACCAAATTTCAGCCAGATACGTTCAGTGGTTTTTGCGTGAAAGAGTAACAAACATACATCCATACATTCTTACAAACTTTTGCGTTTATAATATTAAGTAGGATAGTAGGATTTGAAGCAGGCAATAACTTGCTGTTAAGGTAATGTTATTATTATAACAACATTATAAATACCCCCTTAAAAGTTGCAGCTATTTTACAGTTCATTTACATATAGCAAAAACTTAAATCTATTTCCTTCAGAATTACAGACATGGTCACAGGCAGACACTAGTAAACCTTACAGCCGTTCGTTCAAAATCCACAAAGCTTATTGAGTAGAGACCAGAACATCTTATAGCTGGTCGTTAATGAAGAAATATTGCGGGCTTTTATAATTCGCGCGATAACTGCGCGCGCGCCGCCCCAGGCGGACTGGGCCTCAATATTAATTATTATAATGTTTGCTGCGAACCTGCCCTGCAAACTTATCCAGGCTATCAGATGAGACCTTGGCAAAATAACTTGCAATACAAAAAATAGAGACCAGTTTCAAAATTAGAAGCTAATCGCAAAGCAAGCAAGGTGGTCAAGATTTTTCATCATACGTATATTTTAACCGCCTCCGTGGCGTAATGTTTAGTCCATTCGCTTCACACCAGGAGGCCGCGGGTTCGATTCCCGGTTGACCCAGGGCATTTTCTAAGCCCGCCTGGCTAGCTACCACCATCTTATCTAAGTTTTACCGAAAAACATCAGTGTTAACAACACAGCTTGAAGATAAGATAGCCAGTACTTCATTGCGTTGGGGAATCTTGGTAAGCCCGCTCCCATCTTCGGCATCATCGTCACTTACCATCAGGTGAGATGATGCCAAGGGCTTACCAACTCTGAATAATAAAAAAAATATAAATATGTAATAAGAAAACAACGCTATTCCTATTAATCAACTCAGTCCCGAAACGATGATAGTAATATAGAAATCTACAATGAAATTTCTATGTTATTCACTGGTAATAAAAGGTATTTTAGGATAGACCAAAAGGTGATGAAAATTCGGCGTATTAAATTGAAACTATATCGACGCGACGGTCAGCAAATCTTCGGTGTGTTTGTTTAGGGCCCGCCCGCCCTAAAATATTTATTTTATCTCGGTTTGCCGAAGTCGCGTCAATATAGTTTGTTTCCATTTTAACCCTGGCTCAGGAGATAGGATCGATATTCTGTTATAATTTTCTTGCTTCGTTGTTTACACGTCCATCGACGGAGATATGTTAAACTAACATCTTCTGAACAAACCTTATCTTAACCAAATAACTTCGCAGAATTTGGACATCTTAAGCGATTATTGGGTTTTTTTAATACTTTTATGACGCAAGAGATAATACGACAGAATATCCTGTTTGATTGGTCTTAATCATGTGGTGTAAATAATAAATAGAGCGATAAGACCATTTCTTTATTCCTAAAAAGCGGTACATATGTACGTGGTTGCGTCGATCGCGCCGGTTAACTGACCTGGAATACGTTCATTACCTAGATGGATTTGACAATAAGTGGCATTTTTCCCGACGTTTTGCGTGCTTCACAAGGCTAGTTAAGCCGTTGATGCCGGTTGCTACCATTAGATAGTAGTCGTTCAGTCGTGTCGGATTCCTTGTAGGTGACTCGAAAAACGAATCATGTTTAATTGTAATAAAATGATAAATAACCTAAGAATTGACGTGTAAGCGATGAGACATGACAAGTCTAGTATACTTCTTTTAATTAATATTTTTATCTTGGCATTGACATGAGAGGTGCATGCACGCTTATGTGTTTGTGCGGATAGTGGCGCATCGGGAACCGGGTCGTTCCTTTCCCTCTAATATGGTTGTTGGGAGCGATGGCTGACTCTCGCGTTATACTCGTGACCGGGTGCTGTCCGTGTGAACTGGCCTACTCTTGTCAAAGGTATCAATGACATTCAATGATTTTTATGTATAACTTTTCGTGTCATATTGTTTTCATGTTCTAATGACATAATATGGTTTATTTCAGGATTGAATTTTGAAATTATTAACTAATCATTGTTTATTTCTTGATTTTTCGCAATTGTAATTATGTTATTATTATTTTATAATTATTAGAAAGGGTGCAATTTGCACCTATTTTGTTTGAATAAATACCTTGAATCTTGAAACTATTAATAACGGGATTCGTCACTCGCCTTACAAACTTCACTAACCCGGCCTTGGCCCCATCGAGTTATATTGTACGTACGCAGTACAATATAACTCGATGCTTGGCCCCCGTGTGTGGAGTATGGTATCCCAATTTTGGAAAAAGGCCCACGCCTGTCCAGCAGTGGGGATGTTTTACGGGTTGTTTTAACGTTCCGTAAAAAGGTACATTTACTTTCTATCTATTTGTTCCTTCTAACAACAACGAGTGCATTATAAAGAAACAAAACTTCAATTTGTGCAGTCACATCGATTTACACGGACCAGGTTTTACAAATTTATAAAAAATAAAAAATCCATGTAAAATTACTCTTACTGTTATTTCATTGACATAGAGCTTAGTTTTAAATGTAACTTTAATCATGGACTGCAGCAATTTGTTTGTAAATTTTTGTGCAGTAGCTACCTGAATCTTGCGCATTGAATACTTCAATTGTGTTGTGGTTCTATGCCGCGTCCCGGGGCACATAATCCCTTAACAAACGATCGGCTTTTATTTTAAAACCGTGACGTAAAACTGCTTTTGTTTTTGGATTAATTTTTTATTGAAATTGCGAAAGAAAACAAGGCTTTTGAAGCTTTGTGCAGCGCGTTTAAACTTAACTGAGTATTTCTGTGTACATAATTTTATGGTTGCCGTAAATCTAAAGTTAAGGTGTAACAATGGCTTCCAAAGTAAAATAAGCTTTCACAGTATTGTACTTTAAGTGTCATTGTTTAGAATAAGTTGAAAAATATTAACCTCTGACCAAAAAAGTTTTATTTTTAGTTCACAATTGATAAGCTCTTGGCATCATCTCACGTGATGGTAAGTGACGATGATGCCGAATATGGAAGCGGGCTTATACGAAGATTTCCCAACGCAATGGAGATCTGGCTATCTTATCTTCAAGCTGGAACACATCAATCATGTTAACATTGATGTTCGGAAGCAAGACTTAGATAAGATGGTGGTAGCTAGCCAGGCGGGCTATGAAAATGCCCTACCACCAACCAAACCGAGTCTTACAAAGTTGACCCCACCGGGAATCGATCCTGCGACCTCCTGGTGTAAAAGTTATGAATATAATAGTTGTTTTATACAAATGCGTATGCTAACACTTGAATATGTTCATTTTTTAGGGTTTCGTACCTCAAAAGGTAAAAACGGAACCATTATAGGATCACCCGCGTGTCTATCTGTCCGTCCGTCTGTCACAGTCAATTTGCTCCTAACTACTAGACCGATTAGGTTAAAATTCGGCACACATATATAAAACGGTAACCCAAAGACAGAAGTGTATAAATGAATTATAAACGTGGAGGCCACTTTTGGGGTGTAAATAAGATTTTTTTAAGTGTTGCAAACTATATTGTGCTGTGTGATATATCAAATGAAGGGCTTGTTGTGAGAATGTAATTTTTTAAAAATTTAAATGTAAACCAAAGTAACCGACATAGCTCTCAGAATTGCTGAACTTAAGTGGCAGTGGGCGGGGCACATTGCTCGTAGAACAGATGGCCGTTGGGGCAGTAAAGTTCTCGAGTGGCGACCATGCACCGGAAAGCGTAGTGTAGGCAGGCCTCCCACTCGGTGGACCGATGACCTGGTGAAGGTCGCGGGAAGCCGCTGGATGCGGGCAGCGCAGAACCGTTCGTCGTGGAGATCCTTGGGGGAGGCCTATGTCCAGCAGTGGACTTCCTTCGGCTGATATGATGAAATATTTTTAAAGCTATTTTAAATTAAAAAAAAAATGTTTTATTTCAGACAATGAAGTCCATGCAATTTCCTATGTTACTTTAATTACCATAGACTTCTTATAGGTTTTCCTGTAATCTATAGGTTAAGAACTATGACTAACAGAAAGAGATAACGAAAGGGATTAAGTCCGCTTTTGCTATACTGTTATTCTTTTGTTAACTTTTTTGTTTTTAAATGCTATAAAGAGTTTACAAACAAACAAAATATTTTCTGTATTTAAAAAAATTGACCCAGTAGGTAGTTTTGGAAATGAGGCGGAATGGTTAATTTTCCCTATCAATTTTAACTACACCTTTCTCTAAAACACAAAACGGATAGTTACTTGCATCGATGTGATATTTCGCGCAGATGTCTTTAATTGATCACACTCATCAAGGATCGTCTTTTGTCACGGTGCCGAGTTTACACACCGCTTGGAGGGCGCGCCGGCGCACCGACACGACAGCTGCCGATCTAAACACACACCGACTATCCCACTGATTACCTCGCTGGTTGGAGCTGATACTTGTTTTGAACGTTTGTTCGAATTTTCAATGTTCAATTCAATTCAATATATTTATCCAAAATAGGTGCAAATTACACTCTTTCTGATAGTCATAAAATAATAATAACAATGTCATTTGTGAAGAATCAAGAAATAAACAATAATTAGTTATGTCATTAGAACATGAAAACAATATAACACGAAAAGTTATACATAAAAATCATTGAATGCATTTAACAAGAGTAGGCCAGTTCACACGGACAGCACCCGGTCACGAGTATAACGCGAGAGTCAGCCATCGCTCCCATCAACCATATTAGAGGGAAATGAACGACCCGGCTCCCAATGCGCCACCATCCGCACGAACATTTAAGCGAGCATGCACCACTCATGTCAATGCTAAGATAAAAATATTTAATAAAAGAAGTACTAGACTTTTCATGACTCATCGCTTCCACATCAATTCTTACAAACTTAGAAACTTATGTAATGTAGGTAAGCATAATTATTAAAATAAATAAATAAATAAATATTCTGGGACAAATCACACATGGTCATCTGGCCCCAAAGTAGGATTCCCTGTGTTATGGGAACCAGAGACTGATATTTATACTTATATACGTTTAAATACATACATATATAGATATTTAACACCCAGACATAGAGCAAACAAATCTGCTCATCACACAAATGCTTGTCCTGGGTGGGGATCGAACCCACATCCCTCGGATCAGTAGTAAAGGGCACTAACCACTGAGCCACCGAGTCAGTCAAAAGTAGGTAAAGTAAAGTAAAGTAGGTTGATGATCAAGTCGAAGATGGAAGCTGGCTTACCATGATACTCCAACGCAATGGGGAACTAATGGCTATCTTCTTGCCAGAAAACATGATGTTAAGCGTCAAGACAGATGGGATGGTGGTAGCTAGCCGTGCCCTATTACTAAAGTAAAGGAGTCTTACAAAGTTATTACTTCGAACCCGCGACCACTACACCATGCCAACGGTTAATGGTTTGACATCCTTACTTAAAAATTAATTATAATTATAATATTTTTTAATCTTTACTCAATATTATAAAAATATAAAAATGTGTTTGTTTGTTACTTTTTCACACTTCAACACCTCGACCTATCTTGATGAAATTTGGCGTGCAGGTAGCCTGTGTCACGGTGGAGGACAGAGGCTACTTTATATCCCGTGAAAATAACATAGTCCGATGGAGTTCCTGAGGAAACTGAAAAAATATTATTTTTCGGTCCATTTCTTTAACATCGCAACGGAACAATGGATTGTTGTGATTTTTTTACACAGAGATGGTTGAGGGATAGGGAAATGAAAAACACTGCTAATCAGAATAGCCCCATCTGGGATAGGGATCTGGAGAAAACTAATGTCCACGCTCGCGAGCCCCTTGCAGCTCACGCACCACTCACCCTGAAAGACGGTCATAAAAACGATTTCTACGCGGTCGAAGCCGAGGGCAAAAGCTAGTACATTATAAATTAAAAGTAATTTCAATCTGAGATTTGAGAAGTTATTAAAACATGTCTTGATAATAAATAATTTTCGAAACACCAAACAACTTTTAGGTATAAGCTTTTAATATTGCATTGTCACGCGTTATAAACAAATAATGCATGCAAAATTTCAGCTCACTCGGAAACCGGGAAAAGGATCAAATTTAACTTGCAAGATTTCACCCGAACACATTGTAAGTGAAATAAAAGCTTATAAAAAAATAAAGTGAAGCATGATGCCTATATAACTTTCCACAAAAATAAAAATAAATTAAACAACATCGTTGGACATAGAGACACGTACTCTTTCTCTACTCAAACTCGTCAATCACACCACAAAAACACAATTTTCTTAACGTGAACATTGTTCAGCAATAATTAATGGAGAAAGCTCTAAGAAGATATGTAATATTTTTTGTTGTAATGCAAAAAATAATAAAGGCCTCGCTAGCCCATTGATGCGGACCATTGTCCACACAGTGGGCCCACCCCTCGACCCCACCTGTGTGAATGGTTCAGTGTTACAATGAAATATGTATTTTTTGCGTTTTTTTTTTCTCACCACGCTCCTTTTGTCGGTGGCAACACTATATTTCACGTGGAACAATTATCATTGTCTTTGGCACCTCGGAGCGGTTGCTTAGTTGTCGTTTCCCTTTGTGTTCTCCAAGATTTTTATAGATGCCGCCTTTGTTCTTGGGAGGGTCTTAACTGCTGCGTGTGGCAGATTGCACACTTTTTGTTGCGTATTGCACGTCTTGAGTTTTTTAGACATTTAGGATTTGATGACACTTAGCAAGATCACTGGAAAACTTAGCGTAGGCAGGCCTCCCACGCGGTGGACCGACGACTCGGTGAAGATCGCGGGAAGCCGATGGATGCGGGCAGTGCAGGGCAGGTCGTCGTGGAAATCCTTGGGGGAGGCCTTTGTCCAGCTGTGGACGATTTTCAGCTGATATGATGAAGTGCATTGGTATTCATTCAAATCAGCCGAAGGACGTCCACTTTGGACAAAGGCCTCCCCAAGGATTTCCACGACGACCGGTTCTGCGCTAACCGCATCCAGTGGCTTCATACGACCTTCACGCTGGTATAGGAGGAATAAAACGTTTCAAAATACAAATTTTTTGATGTTAGATTTGGATTATTATTTTGGTCGTATTTAATCAATCGAAATCTATAAAATAGCGTTGTTAATAATCCTATTGGAAATTGGAGAAACGCCATTAAAATAAGGGTACACCAGACAGGATTTAGATGCGATTCAATTTAAAAATTACGTAATTTATGACTGGCCATTAATAACGTCTGTCGCAGCGACTCAGCGCCATTGTCGCACTTTTTTAAATAAAACCATTAAAAACCCCACGAATGATTCCCATTTCTAATGACAAAATCAATCGAACTAACTCTCCCGATCCCGTTCATTTAATATATCCATCCCTCTTTCGCCCCAATCAGCTTATATAAAAATAACAGAGACAAACAACAGGGTACCCAGCCGCCCAGTAAAATATGTGCATTACAAATTTCGATAAATAGGCAAATAAATTGCTATTCGATAAATGTGTCATTGTTAACGTGCACGATTGTTGATTTATAATATGAATATTCATGTATGTGTGTTAAATTTTAATATATTTCGATGTTCGTTTTATTGAATTGTGAAATTAAATAAATATTTGCTTATTATTTGTTTTATAATATATGTATAATAAAATATATTTTAAATGGCATGTGTCGTGTAAACGCACGTGACGATTAACGCGATAAATAACATTAATTGAATCTAACTTCCTATTAGTACTATTGATTATTCATAACCTGATAGCTATTATAAGTGTGAAATCAGAAATCAGAACACGACACGACAGAATTACGACTGCATACATAGAAATCTCTTTTTTTCAAAGTAGGTAATTGAAACTAGATAAAAAAGTAACAAACATAGATTTGGGATGTAAATCTCGTGTCTATGGTTACAGAAAAACATTTTATTACAATAAAATAAAACTGTTTTAGAATTTTTACAATATTCAAAGTATAATCTGATAAGATTCTGATAAGACAGCAATACAGCTCTATTTATCTGACTACCCAAAAAGGATGATTATATTTTTTGGGTGTGTAGGGCCCGCGTGGTCGAATAAGGCCCGATCGCCCTAATTCAGGGTAGGCTCGAGCCCCTCGGTGGGGACGTAATATGAGCTGATGATGAGGGCCTCAATAATGCAGACGGGATAAAATCAGACTCTGTGCAAATTACCACGTTACCACGATTATAGACTGAAATTGTGTTTCTACTGTTATGTACGTAGATTTATGTATGTATGTGTGTGTGTGTATATGTATGTATGTTTCTTCGGCTGAGCCTGTAGCCTAAACGGCTTGATGGATGGATATGGAGTGACATAGAATAATTTTTTACCTTACTGCTATTTTAAGGCTTACATTTTTTAACAGTCGGGTTTTTAATTTAATTTATTAGGTTATTCGTGCGGTCATTGTGGAAATCCTTGGGGGAGGCATTTGTCCAGCAGTGGACGTCTTTCGGTTGATGTGATGATGATGATGACGATTAGTACAAACTTTTCTATCTATAGGCAAAGTGAGATTGTAAACTGTCGAAAGATTGCGAACTGTAACATCGAGGCTCCAACTTGGCTAGCAGAATGCTTCGCAGCAGCAAAAATCATCGGTTTTATTTGGATGTAAGGTAAGTGACCCAAATAAAGCCTACCTTAATTTTAACTCGACACAACTAGAAGGTTAATAACAATAATACGCTAATATTTTTAAATACTTATATTTATTTATTAAACTTTTTAGTAAAATTAACCAAATTGGTCTAGAAACAAAAATCACACTTCTGTGAACAAAACAAACTTAAATGTCAGTTTGGCCTTATTAGGAACCCTGTGTCCCAATAAAGCCTTAGAAAAAATAATAAAACTACTTAACATCTTAGCTGCTAAAAATGAACTTAGTATTAGTTTTAAGCAAAATAATTTTTGGTCCTTTTAATCAGTCTTGCTAATGTAATTAAATACGAGCTTATTCCGCCTTTTTTATCTTCTTGCCTGAACAGTAAAATTCTTTTTCATCAGGTGTTAGACCAACACATAGCTCATGATACCAGATATTACAGGTAAGGCATTGCCGCATGTCCTCAACCCGATCTTCCTTACATGCTGGACAGTACCATGACATTTTTTTCAAAGGCCTTATTAGGACATACCACGTAAGTTCAAAAAACAGTTATTGCTTAGAATATACCTATAATATAACCATTTCATTCGTATGATAAGGTAGATAAACGTGCAATAAAACAATAAACAAAAGATAACAAACCGTAAATAAAAAGGAATGAAAATACTCACTATTTTCTGAGCAAAAATTTTATAACATCAAGCGAGCGCTCCGCCGTCGTGACAATTTGCGACTGCAGGTCCCTGTCCCAACATGTTCGCATCCCGAGCCCCTTACTGTTCTCGTGTGCGTTAAGTACCGTACACGCACACATCTAGAACCTTTGGTGGGAGTAATGAAATCGCGAAGCGGGAAATTTTAAAAATAGGCCTTATTGGGAACCAGGCCTTATTTGGGTCATTGACCTTACAAGAATAGGCCGTGAAATTGTGATCCGATTCACAATTTTACCGTTATAGGTATCATAATCTAACTAGTGAGATTGTGATATCGCGGTTTTCACAATATCCCGAAGATATATATACTTATATTAGTATATACTAACATACAGCATGGACACTCCCTGCCGCTCTCTAAATTCCGACCTCACCCCCTCATCACCCAGATTCATATAATTATATGATTTCGCGGTGATTTAGTTTGCTCCGTCTATTGTTTTTAGAAATGTCATATCACGACCGTCGTTGTATGCAGTGTCCGTGGTGTGCTATAGGTACCAATTGGCAGACAGACCCAGTAGCGGCAACGAACGAGCTGCACACTGCGCCCTGCACATTGTCATGTCAAAAAGCTATTCGTCGCTAAACAAACAAGCTTTTTAAATGCTACCTAACTTGTCTTTTTTATATCGCCATTTGAATATTTCCATCGTTCCGTTCGGCTCCGTGACACGGCACCGCATCACGTGAAAGATATTTATAAAAGAATAGCGGCGTATCGTCGATACAGCGTTATTTCCAATTTAATGATTGCTAATACGAAATTCGGGCTGTCGGCACGTCAGCCCGACAGTCGTTTGTTACCGGGGCCTATTGCCGAAAGTTCCGTTGATAGGCAAACAACCCAACCCCACCACGCGTATTAAATACAAACCAATAATCACAGAACCGTTACGGTTCTAACGAGGCAATGCTCATTCTAGGTTATAAAACACACGCTAAAAATATTTTTAGCTAAACAAGCTAAAAAAAAAACTAATGATTCAAGTTCATTACAGGAGTGGTTGGCCGGCTATTATCGGGTCGTACATTCATTGGTCGTGCATTATCAGGTCGGGCAATATTGTAACCCTATACGAGTAACGCAAGAAAAGTTGAGGACAATAGACTATTAAAGAGAGATTATTAAAAAGTTCATCATCAGATCAACTTCAAAATACCAAAATGATCACGATACAGCTTCATACCTACCAAATTACAGCTTAATCGGATACCTGGAAGTCGCTCTAAAATCTATTCCAAGATTTGACCTTTACAAATCAATTAACTCGTCGTGAAACTTGTGATGATACACAGCTCAACGTTGCTTAAGGATATTTTAAGATTTATCGTATAAAAAAATAGGACATGTGTAGGGTAGAATATTTCAAGATGAGCAAGTGCCCTATAAACCCTTAAGTTTAATGCGAGTTTTGTACAAATTCAACTAGATTCTATCGACCGACGCGCTGGGAGACTCATTGGCGACGAGGCATTTGTATCAAGCAGGCTCCAAAGCCTCGAGCATAGCGGCAAAGTTACCTGTCTATCGGTGTTCTACAGGATTCATTTCGGAAGAGTGTGCCCTAGAGCTTCACGACCTCATTCCCCCCCCTCTCCATTTCATCATCGGATGACCAGGCGTGGAGGGCGGTTCCAACCCTTTTTTGTTAATGTTCCACTTTTACGCATGAAGCGTTTGCTTCTTCGTTCACTATGCGAACGGCCAAGGAGTGGAATTCCCTGCCGGCGTCTGTGTTCCCGGATTCGTATAATTTAGGAATCTTCAAGACGAGACGAGAGTCAATAGGCACTATTTGAGCTTGAGTGTTACATCCTCGGCTGCATCGGCACTTACCGTCAGGTGAGGTGCAGCCAAACGCACTCAAAATTTAATAATTAAATAAATAAAAAAAAGAAATAAAAATTCGGTTCTACTAATTTCATACAATCTGTTACACTTCTATTCATTTTTGGAACTGAGAGAGTAAATAGGGCACTTGCCTGTCATGAAAGTTACCTTGTCCTACGCACGTCTTAAGTATTTTTATAGCTTCTCAAAAAAACACATTTTGTATGAAAAATCCGAAATTATCCCTAGGCAAGGTTTGAACAGTGTATTTAAGTTCCACATTCTTGTTGTTTTAAAATTTATTAATAGGGATGACGACAGCATCAGAAATAAATTATGAACTCTTAGTCACTAAATTGCACTCCTACTTAAACTTCGGAAAACCTTACTCGTTTTGTTTTCCATCAAGTCTTCGATTTTTAATTTACCAAAATCACAAAATGAGGACATATATGACGCTGCTAAAATATAACGTCACGCGTAGGTATTTCTAACATTTTTAGAACAAAATTTTATTTTTGACAGATGATAAAAAGTAACCCAAATGACTAGCATACGTCATCCCTACTCACATAGTGCGACCAAACTCTGCACTTATATTAAACTAAAAACAACCCTTTATTTATCACAAACAACGAGCTAGTGAAATGTTTAGCTAAAAACATGAAATAAATCCGTATAATAACAGCGTCGAAAAAAACCACAGTGGAAAAAAGTTCATCAACAAAAGTGGCAAAAAATCCCCACGGTCACATGCAAATGTCGCCGCGAGACTTCGCTCATTACTGCACCATAAAACCATAACAACAGTCATTACGACAGCACAATTAAAAAAAAAAACTTTGCGAGCACACTGTGCAAGTGTGACGAAAACCGCTTACACAGCGCCCACATAGTTTGTTTTCAACAAAAAAAAAACGGCCAAGTGCAACTGCGGGTCACACCAACAGGGTTCTACACCAAAACTTTAACTACCAACAGAACAAGACCGCTTAGTACATACTATGCTCTAGGTAAATAGGGGTCTTCTTATGCTGATCTTTGGAAATTTTATTTTTCCTGTGAGAACTGATGGACTTCAGATGTTCTCATAGATGTTCCTGTTTAATGCATATATTATGCATTAAACCTCATTTATGCTGTGATTTTTTTCAAGATTTGTCAAGATTTTTTTCCTGTAGTTTCGGAGATAAGGAATGGTCAATTTTCGCTTTTTTTCTTATTTGTCTAAAAGTTATAAAAAAATGAGATTTTTACAACTAGCCCTTACATGTCACAAGATATAGTTCGCGAAACTTTTTTTTCAATTAATTAATTATGAATTTACCCCCCAAAAGTGGCCCCCATGTTTAAAATAATTTATTTACGTTGCACGTCCGTCTTTGGGTCACCGATTTACATATGTGTACTGAATTTCAACTCAATCGGTCCATTAGTTTCCGAGCAAATTAGTGACAGACGGACGTACAGAATGACACACGAGTGATCCTATAAGGGTTTCGTTTATTTTCTTTTTAGGTACGGAACCATAAAAACTTTAAAAAATAGGGCGCCACCGCCACCGTCTTATGCAAAAAACTTCTTACGTATTCACCCCTCGCGAATTTTATTTTTTAATGAACGCTCTTCGCTTTTTTTTGGTAGGTACTACTTACTCAGTTGTTTTGACGGATCGCAATCTAGCCACTAATTGCTTTTTCCTCGTTGGGGTGAGTTTCACCTCGCGAAATTGCGTTTTATTAATTAAATAATATTAATGATACTTCGCTCTGTCGATCAATGTTTAATGACCGTTTGAGTCGTCGCGAGAGTGGCGGGACTCACGATTTTTTCTGGGTAGCCGAGTTGTTTTTTCAAGCGACTTCCAAAAAGGAGGAGGTTCTCAATTCGTCTGTATGTTTTTTTTTTGTTTTTTTTTATGTGTGTTACCTCAGAACTTTTGACTGGGTGAACCGATTTTGATGATTCTTTTTTTATTTGAACGCTAGTGCTTCCCGTGTGGTCCCATATAAATTTTATCAAAATCGGCGTAGTACTTTATTGGAAAATTAACAAAAACAAAAAATAATAATGCAAAAATGTACTAAATTGTTGCGATGGAAGTCTATTTTTTAACGTGTTTAGCGTTTTCAATTATTAGCGTCCACCATCGGCATTAATTACGGATCTAATGGCTCCCGTGATTCATTTCCATTAATAATCTGGACAACATCGTCAGAGCTGCTTCTAGATTAAATAACTACTCACCGTTGGAGATTGATAGTGCATCTGTGACCACTAGGGGTGTTATTAAAAAAACGTGTGCGCCCTCTTATCATTTTATGATGCAGAGATAGTTGACAGCTTCCAAACCAACCAGCAACTTGTTTATTTGATATAAATACAATCCTTAGAATAATTGTGTTACTTGTTATTCCAAAAGAGCGAGTTATGATAAAAGCAGACAGGCGAAACAAAATGTCTCATTAAAATGCAGTACTTCATCTGAACGATATTAATCCAAAAAATTCGCGGCAGCTGCTTTGCGGCGAGAGAGAAAGAGAACGCAAAAAGTATCTAAACCCTGTCTGTCTAGCCAAATAAACTTTGATTCATTTCTGAACGTATAAATGCCACGTATTGTTCTCTACACCGTTATTATTACTAGCTCTGCATTTTTTTAACCATTTATATTATTATCAACGATTTTTTTGGTGATCCGCACGTCTGTATAATTTCTTTTGTTCCGCGCGCTGATATTGTTTCTTTTTGTATTTTTTTTTATTATGTCGCGGTGTTGCCAGTGTGTGTTGGATGTGATTTATTCCCCCTTTCGGGTAAAACAACACCCGTGCGAGTTACGATTAGCTGGGTAACGTAATATCTAATTACAATGTGCGGGCACGTACACACATAACTCGCGGCTTCCTCCGACCGATGTGGTTTATAGAATTGGGTCCTCATATTTCGGCTGTCTCCTGGAGCCCGTAGTTTTGTCTGTATCTGAGAAGTGCTACATACCTGCGTTGCGTAATCTGATATCTTTATTGCACCTTACTATTATTTAGAAAGTGAAGAAAAAATCGCTACGTACCCGTCGCCTAAGTAAACAGATAGCTGTTTTTTTTTATAAGTGTCCCAGTCTCCCCCGGGATAGCGTCAGCTTCGCTGGCAGTACTGAATTCAATCATCTCAAACAAAGGCGGCTAAATGGCGTTTTTTAATCGGATATTATAATTAATGTTCCTTTTGTCACGTGCTGACATGCCCCCGCGAACAATGGGGGTTTCTAATAGAAAGAGATATAAACATTTTTTTCTCGGAAGGAGGCTACCTGGATAACACGGGGACAGATACGACCGCGCCGGATTAAATTAGAATATTAATCAAAGGTGTCCTTTTGTTTAGGAGCCCAATGACGTCATTCTTGATTTTGTTATCAAGAAGCGTTTGTTTACAATACTCTTTGCTACTTGAATTCGATCTACTTGCTATTCGGTCTTTTCAATTTACAATTAACAATTTTTAACAAAACCATCAAATACTCTGCGGTGACCATTTCCTTTTCTTTAAACTTTTTGTTCTTTTTTAACCGACTTCAAAAAAAAGGAGGAGGTTTCTCAGTTCGACCGAATATATATATATTTTTTTTATGTTTGTTCGCGGATAACTTCGTCGTTTATGAACCGATTTTGATGATTCTTTTTTTGTTGGAAAGGAGATATCCCAAGAGTAGTACCATGATAAGGAAACCAGGATCTGGTGATGGCATCCCAGAGAAATCGAAGGGAACTTTAGTTTCCTGTTTAAGGTCGTTTTTTTTGTTTAAAATTATTTTTTATTGAGTCAATATTAAGTTATATTCTTTATTTATTACTTCCATTTTTCCTTTTTCATAACACTACCTTTTGCCGGACTGAACCTAAAATTCTACGTATGATGTAGCATGGCTTTTTTAGGCTATTTTCTTATTTTAAATTTATTATGCTACAGTAGGTTCATTTTTTTTGTTTACAATTGGTAAGCCCTTGGCATCAATTCACCTGATGGTAAGTGAAGATGACGACGAAGATGGAAGCGGGCTAACCAATATTCCCCAACGCAATGGGGATCGGGCTATGTTATCTTCAAGCCGAAACACTTCAATGTTGTTAACACTGATGTTTGGCGGCAAGAAGATAGCCAGGCTGGTTATGAGATAGCTCTACCACCAACCAATACCCAGGACCTCCTGGTGTGAAGCAAATAGACTAACCATTACGCCACGGAGGCAGTTCATTACTTACAAAACAACAAATCGAATCTAACAGGATTCAGCTTTTAAATGCACAGGAAGTTTACAAGTTAAACAAACAAAAAAACGTTTTCTCAAATATTATTTCAAGCTCCTAAAACCTAATCAATGAGATAGAAAGCAAAAAATAACAAAGATTCTCCGGTGACCCCTCGCGATGTCCTCACATCGCAAAACTTGAATTGACGTAAATTTTTTATCCAGGGACCTAACCCCTGCCCGGTCCGAACCCTTCTGAAAAACTCTAATAGTTAAAACGTATAATGCGTGTGTATGTTTTTTTTTACTTGTGGGTATAGGGTATAGGGTATAAGGAGTAAGCAATAAAAAAGTGCATTATATCACAACCCTCCCTTCATTATGATATGAGTCGTGGGGGTTGGTCTGTGCGAGGCTAGTCTCGCGCGGCTTAGCTACAAAAATATTGCCAAAACAACAGTTTTCCGTATTATTTTTGTGTGAAACTTTTAAAGTTTAAATTAAATATGTTTTTAATTTTAAAATTTGTTTATTGTTTGTATAAATGAGACAAGTTTAATTTAGTAACAAATCAAAACAAAGGTTGCTGAAAGCATACACAAAATCCGTAGGCAATTGAAACTTTATTTGTATGAAATCAGTAGTGCTGTAAATGGATGTATGTGGATATATCGCAGCCATCTGGTTAAATCTGCCATTTGATTGAAAGGCTAGCCCGTTGATTGAATGTCACCATTCAATTGAATGACTGAAGGACAACTGGCCAAGTCGTTGAATGGGATATTCCGAAAATGCTCCGAATAAAAAAACGGATGATTTCTTCTGCGAGGCTCTTTGACTGTATAATCAATCACACCTGACCGAACTTAATATCACTCGCTCCACTTGCTCGTTTACATTTTTTTTAAACTAACTTGCCAATTACCTTTTCGTTGTATACAGGATTTTAGGTCCGCCGTGATTAAAAGGCTAGCTTACAATCAGCCAACTAGTTGAACATTGAGTGACTCTTGTTTAATCAACGTTTGGCCTAGTCATTTAATTGAATGTCGCCATTCAGTCAACGGGCTAGCCTTTCAATTAAATGAAAGATTTAACCAGATGGCTGCGATATATGTAGGTTTAAAAATACTTTATTCCCATAAAGACACCAGTCACTTACATGAGAAAAATATAAATATTATACTTTAAAAAGTACAATTTGTATGTTTGATGTGTTGTATTAGAAACATAAAAAATATTAAAAATTAGTTTATTTGGAGGGTCATTCATCACATCGTTATTTGTCTATATATATATTTGGCTAATAAATAGGTATAATATTTATAATAGATATATGATATATATAATATTTTTGTGTTTATCTTCCTTGTAACACTCATAAACAAAAACAAGCGCCGCACAGGACCGAAACACCCTACCGTATCGAATGCTGCACGAAATTAACGCGGGGATAAAACGTGGGTTGCAGCACTGAACCGAGCCTTTCGCGCTACAATTAAACTAGCACCGGACAGACTTATAAATTACTCTTTGTGCCAAATCTATTGATTCCTCTTCGCGTTTTTTTGGAAGCTATAAAAATAACGACTGTCTTTTGTTACAACCATAAATCGATGAAGCGATCGGATATTGCATTAATTTTCGAGACTGACGCGCTTACTGCAATGAAACCAGTTGGCATATAAACACAATTTTAGACAGTGACTATACATAGTTATTTGCCTTAAAATATCAAACGAGTACCTATCCTTACTAATATAATAAACGTGAAAATGTGTTTGCTTGTTATCTTCTCACTCTTCTTTACCTTAACCAATCTTGATGAAATTTGACATGCAGTTAGCCTGTAACACTGGGAAGGACATAATATGTAACAGAACTGAGGGAACTGAAAAAAATACTCTTTTTTTTTTGCTTAACTTCTTTAATATCGCAACGGAACAATGGATTGTTGTGATTTTTTGCACAGAGATGGAGAAGGGGTAGGAAATTATATAATTTACTAATTAGCACTATAATATTATAAATGTGAAAATGAGTTTGTTTGTTTGTTATCTTTTCACGCTTCAACACCTTGACCAATTTTGATGAAATTTGGCATGTAGGTAGCCTGCGTCATAGGGAAGGACAAAGGCTACTTTTTATTCTGTGAAAATAGTGTAGTAAAAATACTCTTTTTTGGTTAATTTCTTTAAAATCGCAACGAACCAATGGATTGTTGATTTTTTAGAAGGGGTAAGAAATGACATAATATACTAATTAGTATATCCTGACATAGTTCCCGAGGGATCTGGGGAAAATTCATTTCCACGCTCGCGCACGTCGGCGTCGCAACGGAACAACGGATTGAAGCCCAAAGTGACATAGACTGCTTATCAAAATAGCCCGATCTGGGATAGGGATTTGAGGAATACTCATGTGCACCACTCACCCTCAAAGACAGTCATAAAAACGATGTCCACGTGGGCGAAGCCGCAAGGAAAAGCTAGTTTACCTATAAAGCGAGGCCATAAAAAATATTTTATTAAATTGCAGTATAACAAATAGACATTAAGTCCAAAACCGTACCGTATCGCCATTCCGCGCCATAAAAATAATCAAATATATTCGTTCCATCTCATTTGGCGGCGTCTTAAACGATTTCTCTCGTCCGTCCTTTATTACTCAAAACATAACTCCTCATTTTCTTTTTTATCCCCCTCTCACGGAGATGTAAACCCATAACGCCCTGTACATAGGGGTTAAACCATACGCAACGTGTAGGAAAAACGCTCAGGGACTTATGTATAGTTCAACCCAGGAATTTTTTCTGGAATCAGTGACTAAAATTCATGAAAAATTGTTAAAACGTGGTAATAAACTCAACAAAGTGAATAAAATTTAATCCTTACTAATATTATAAATGTGAAAATGTGTTTGTTTGTTTTTTACCTTTTCACGCTTCAACGCTTAATGAAATTTGGCATGCAGGTAGCCTGTATCACGAGGAAAGACATAAGCTACTTTTTATCCCGTGAAAATAGCATAGCCCGGTGCAGTTCTTGAGGGAACTGAAAACATACTCTTTATGGTTAATTTCTTTAACATCGCAACGGAACAATGGATTGTATGATTTTTTGCACAGAGATAGATGAGGGGGTGGGGAATAAGCATATCCTGACATAGTTTCCGAGGGAACTGGAGAAAATTCATGTCCACGCACCGCGCACCCTTCAAGACAGTTATAAAAACGATGTCCACGCGGGCGAAGCCGCGGGCAAAAGCTAGTTTTTATATAAAAGTACCGTGCAATAAGTGTTTTCAAAGCTTTTTGCGCATCTATTACTGGATTATGGGTCATTCAAGGGACGTTCAAATTCACATTCAATAACCAAACGCACCAAGTTGATTTTCCTTCAACGTCGCAGCGCCGTTAGCCGAAAAGAACTGACAAGAATACATAATAACACATTGTTTCATTTACGCGCAAAACGTACATAAGTGTTTTATCAGTGGGAAGCCCACATATTGCGAGGGGAGTGGGACTTTTTCCTGCTCTAATGCGGTTAATTTCCTTTTTTCCTCTTTATTTATAGTAATCCCTTTTATAAGGTGATTACGGAAATGTGTTTTTGTGGACGTAAAAGAGCACAGCGTGGCACCCTATGCGTTCTTTACGGGCTTAGGTGAGCCCCAGCCATAAACAAAAACTGAGCACAAAGTATTTCCATCCATAAACATATCTAGCTAACAACATTTCTTACAGTTCTCCATTGCGTTGGGGAATGTTGGTAAGCCCGATTCCATCTTCGGCATCATCGTCACTTACCAGGGTGAGATGATGCCAGGGGCTTACCAATTATGAATAAAAAATAAATTAAAATCGGTAAAGTGTGATTTAGAACCGCGCACATCTAGTGTTAGTTAGTTTCTTCACGTTTAAAAAAAACACATTTTTTGTAAGGAGACTTTCACTTTTTTTTAATTTTAAGTATTTGTTGTTAAAGCGGCAATAGAAATACATCATCTGTGAAAATTTCAACTGTCTATATAGCTATCACGGTTCATGAAATACAGCCTGCTGACAGACGGACGGACGGACAGCGGAGTCTTAGTAATTGGGTCCCTTTGGGTACGGAACACTAAAAATATTTGCAACTTTAAAGTACGACCAAAGAGACTGAAAACATTGTCTTTGCTTTGACAGCGCCAACTGATTTCGTAATTATGTATTTTAATAATTTACCTATAAGCGGAAAACAAGCCGTCCTTGGTGTCTGTCACGATATTTATGTTATGTAAGTGTGCCACGCTACACGTGCCATGCTACGACCATTTTTTTAAAGAATTTTCAGACACGCGTTAAACAAAAATGTATATTTTTTATTCACAATTGTTAAACTCTTGGCATCATCTCACATAATGGTAAGCCGACGATGGAAGCGGGCTTACCAAGATTCCCCAGCGCAATGGAGACTTGACTATCTCATCTTCAAGCCGGAACAGATGTTTGGCGGCAAGACTTAGATAAGATGGTGATAGCTAGCCAGGCGGGCTTAAAATGCCCTACCACCAACCAAACAGAGTCTTACAAGTTGACCCCACCGGGAATCGAACTCACGACCTCCTGGTATGACGCGAAGGGACTAACCTTTACGCCACGGAGGCGGTTAAAACGACTTTGACGCTTGACGAACGAATAAAAAAATGTTGAATTAAAAATACGCTACAAGTTCTTATTCTATACCTATTCTACATTGAAGCTGTTTGGTTCTCTTTAAAGTGTCCATTCATAAAATAGAAAACTTTTTTCTTCAATGAAGTATCTATAAAGTCATGTACCTACTTAGTATATAAAATATGAATGAAACAGTTTCATGCAGCATAAATTGTCAGTGATCTTATGCAAATTATTCGCATATCTTCGGAACAAGTTTTAAAATAACTTACCCTTATAGCTGCATTACGAGAGCTAACGGATCAATACAATAATTGATGGGAGATTAGAAAAATACCTCATTACAGGAGTGGTACACCCTCCTCCCTTTTGCATATAATTGCATCTCTTTTCTTTAAAAAAACCGCTCGCCCGGGGCCTTGATTTACGCATACAAGGTGTGCAATAATAATGCCGCCTCAGAAAAATATTATTCAAGCAACAGTGTTGACGCCCACGAAAAAGGGTCTTAAACTCACAAAGATAGAGTCCACTTTTGTATGAAACTGTGTCTATTTGCTGAGACAGCGAGGAAGCGGGGGAGACGTCGCACCCTCGTTTTTTTACGGAGCATCTTCCTTCCTTAATTTATATAGAAATGTTTGGTTTCATCCAACGCCTTTGGACGTAACAAGACTCATCATAAAAAACATTTATTTTCAAATTCTATTTTTTATTTACGCTAAAATATTTGTGCTTAACAAAATTAAAATAAGATATTGCAATGTACCTACCTACTATAACAGACTCTTAAAAGAATATTTGGAAACTGTAAACAGTTCTAATTAGAATTTTTCTAATTAGTCTGTTTTGCCATGTGATGATGATGAACATCATCACATCAGCCAAAAGACATCCACTGCTGGACATAGGCCTCTCCCAACTCGGAGAAGAAGCGGTGGCCAGTACGCGGAAAAGACGCTTTTGCCCATCTTCCGACTTAGTATATTACAACACCCACGGGAAGAGATAGGATGGCCCTATTCTAAGCCGGGAGCCATACGGCCTAATTAGAATATTACTTTATTATTCAATACTAACAAGAAAGCATTAACCGCTTATCCGCTTCCGTGGCGTAATGGTTAGTCCATTCACTTCACACCAGGAGGTCGCGGATTCGATTCCCAGTGGGCTCAACTTGTAAGACTCGGTTTGGTTGGTGGTAGGGCATTTTCTAAGCTCGCCTGGCTAGCTACCACCATCTTATTTAAGTCTTGCCGCCAAAAATCTGTGTTAACAGCATTTACGTGTTCCGACTTGAAGATAAGATAGCCAGTTCTTCATTGCCTTGGGGAATCTTGGTAAGCCCGCTTCCATCTTCGGTATCATCGTCACTTACCATCAGGTGAGATGATGCCAAGGGCTTACCAATTGTGAATAAGAAAAGCATTAAAAGTATATAAAATGGTAAAATTGTTTAATGATTCTTAAAATATCATTAATGTAGGGAAAACTGGCCATTCACACACCCATTACCTTCAACAATGAATAAGTGAAATAAATGTACAGAGGCCAGCACATCAAGCTAGATACTTTGGACTTTGTACCGTTCTTATGCCGTATGCGTAAAGATGAGAATCGCACAACGACTGTCTAGCTTGATGTGCTGACGTCTGTACCTATGCTATTGGGATTAAAATAATATATGAACCTCTTGAAGGCAGTAGAAAATATTTACAACAATATCACACTTCGATTACTTACGCGAGAACCTCGTTACCGCGAAGAGAATTCCATCTATCGCGCGAAGACTTTCTTTAGCCGAATCGTTATTAAAAATATATCCTCTTTCCCCTCGCAAAGAAAGTTGACTCATAATAAAGGCCCGGCATAATTTTTCCTTTTAAAACTTTTTGATTAGATAAAATAATGGGGAGGCGAGGGTGGGCCACAAAGGGCGCCCGCAGCGCTCTGCCGATATCGGCGATTCTAATTGTTGTTCTCTCCAAAGATGTTTACATTTCTTTAGTAAAAAAAAAAGAACCCACCTATACCTATTTTTTATCTGTTGCTATAACATTGGAACTGAGAAAGCAGAAATGGAAAATCCGTTCTAATTAATCCCGTTTGAAGTTTCGATATCGATGGCCACCCTCCTTCGACAGCTTTTACATAAAAGGCGCCCTCGATTCTATCGATTTAAATTGAAAAACCATCGACGTTTGAGTTTGACATGTCGGTGGGTTCGCTTTGTGTGAATACGTCACCTTTTTGTATTGATTGGTTCAGTTTAATTTGTTTTATTTGCACAACGCAACGCAAATGTTAGGATTCTAATGCAAACATACACACATGACCAGCAGTGAGGTAATATTTTGTTTTGTTAATAAATAAGTGTTATCAGCTTAGCTTTTTTAGGTAACACTCCTTTAAGACAGTATAAATTTGTAATCAAATCTCTTTGCTAGTATTATTTGTATCTGACGGTTATAATAAAATTAAAAAGGTGAACATTCGAATTTTTTTTTTGAATAAAGAAATTCCCGCTATTTTTCAATTGTTTTTTCTGTCCACGAAAATGAGTGAAAGTGACGAAGATTTTCGCTACATATTGAAATTTGATATAAAAAACTGGCCAAGTGCGAGACGGACTCACGCAAAGTAGTAGTTTTTTTTCCAAAAATAAACGTTTATTAAAAATACCAAAATTATGATTACAGTTGGTAATACATAGAACATTTTGTATGGAAAATCATTGAACTTCCTACTAATCCAACTGCACATCTTAATTTGATTGACATTACTCCTGATCTAAGAAATAATACTTAGCCGTGAAGATGCAGCTCGCTCTGGTCGCCCTGTTTGAATTTGCATACAAAATAGGAAGAAACCCCCGAACTATTATATATGTCACGGCTAAAAGTGGGTGTGAACATAAACTTAAGATTATTATTTTATTATTATTATTATAACAGCTCATATACGTCCCCACCGAGGGGCTCGAGCCTACCCTGAATCAGGGCGATTAGGCCTTAGTCGACCACGCGGGCCCAGTGCGGGTTGGTCGACTTCACACACAACCCTCGAGTTTCTTCGCAGGCGTGTGCAGGTTTCCTCACGATGTTTTCCTTCACCGTTAAAGCAATCGGTAAGTATGTACGTAAGTTTTTGAAAAACTCATTGGTACATTGGCCGTCCAGATTTGAACCCGGTACCTCTGGTTAGATGGACCGAGTCGTTACCGGTTGAGCCACCGACGCTTGTTAGCTTAAGATTAGCCGGCTGTTATTAGTTGGTATTCGGCGTTTAACCGTACACAAGGTCTACCCAACACTGGCAGGGTAATATTTTTTGGGTGGTGAGCGAGCGAAGCGAGCGATATTAGGTACGGTCAGGTTTTATTGATTTTACAGTCGAAAGGTGAAGTTTAGCCGGCTAAACTTAAGTTTAACCAGCTAATTTTAAGTTTATGTTCACACCCATCTTTAGCCGTAACATATATATCATGGTGTAACAGAAGTGTTGGACCCATTAACTGGGGCTTCTACTCATCATGTCTGCCTGAATAACTTTCACCCAGAGACCCATAGTAATTAAGCAAAAAAAAAAAAAAACGAGACCTACAGTACTCGCATATGATGTGTAACATGTGACAAAATACTTATGAAATTAATTAATTATCGGGTCGTACATTCACGGGCCGACCCTTCGAAAAGTAGTATGTCATCTTTGCCTTTGCCATCACACTAGGCGGCATGGCTATGACAACCTTAGTTTTCGAGAATTAAAAAACGTTCGCATTTCCTGTTACACATTTCCGTCCCATTTTCACGAAATCACTCCCACAAATTGCAGGAAAGCGAGAGCAAAGATGTTACACATCAAAAATGAAATTATGTGGAAATTCGTACCTACGGACGGAGAGTCCAATTACTTTTTAACCGACTCCAAAAAGAAGAGGTTTTCAGAGTACCTCAGTACTCAGCCGAATTCGATTGTGTTGTTTTATGTTATCGATTTCTTTGCTAATTGTGAACCGATTTTAATAATTATTTTTTTAATTGATAGTTTATGCCTCCCAGTTCGTACCATATAAATTTAATCACAATCGTTTCAGCAGGAAAATTAAGTTTTTTTTTAGCTAAATTGTTATTGGTTGTTGCGATTGAAGTGGGTTTTTTAGGGTTCTGTAAGGGTAAAAACGGGACCCTATTACTAAGACCCCGCTGTCCATCCGTCTGTCTGTTCGTCTGTCACCAGGCTGTATTTCATGAACCGCGATAGCTATACAATTGAAATTTTCACAGATGTAACGAAAAACGTTAAAAGTTAGAAAAGTGAAAAAATAAGGGGGTCTCCAAACAAGCCAAGTAGTTTTTTTAAACACGAAGAAACTAGCGCCATCTTGTATGGTACGGAATCCTTTGTACCAGCGCCATCTAGTATGATGGTACGGCACCCTATGTGTGCAGTTCTGACTCGTTTTTTTTATCGTATTTAGCGTTTCCAATTATTCTAGAATTGAGTAGGTCTGGGTCTCCTGAGGTAAGTTATTCAATAAATGCCTCAGTAATAGCTCTTACACCAATTTTGTTACACCCTATAGTCAAAGTATATATATTAGTACTAACATACAGTAAGATTTAAACAGATTGGTTACAGTTTGGTTCTCGAACGTATAGGATATCGCCGTGATTTTCTTTGCTCCGTCATTTGTTTTTAGATATGTTATTTCACGACCGTTGTATGCAGTGTCCGGGGTGTGCTTTAGTACAAGTAATAATATGTAAATAGATACTGATCTTGGGAGCGTAGTGGCGTAATGGCAAAGGCCGCTACCTCCTGCCCGGGAGGTCGTGGTTCGAATCCTGTCTCATACCAATGTGTTTTCTTCATATGTGCTTATATCCGGCGCTCTTACCGTTAAGGAAAACATCGTGAGGATACCTGCATAAGCCTGCAAAGAAACTAGAAGGTTACGTGTGGAGTCGACCAACGCGAATTGGGCCCGCGTGGTCGAGCCCCTCGGTGGGGTCGTATATGAGCTGATGTGATGATGACTGATCTTGATGCTCACTTGCAGCTCTTAAAATTAATACTATCTACAATCCTTAGACCACGCCACAAAGTAAAACAGCATCTGTACTCATTCTCCACGACCGCAATCAGCACATTATACTTCTGCTGCAAAAATGCCGAATCTGATCAACCAATTTTTCTTAAAAACCACCGATAACAACTCCCTAAAATATAAAATGTCACTGGCATTTGGCAATTTTAGGGTTGTTCCCCATTTTTTTCATTTTAAACCGTATGACAGGCCGCGCGTCACACGCAGTTCTTTCCGCAGTGAAAGCAAGTTTCAATGAGATTGGTCACAGTACACTAAGCAATGCAATCAATCATTATTGCGTCGCTTGATCGACTCCGACGCATGTATCGCCCTCTGCACTATATGAATTTAGGTACCTAAAGCTGATCAGACAAGCATTCGATGTGACAATGTTGAAGTAATAATCACGGTGATTGATACCGTAATTGTTAAATCAGTGGGTCAACGGTTATGAATCGAGCCTTTTACCAGAGGCCTCAGGTTTGAATCCAGACGCTCCAATGATTTTTTTAGAAACGTACGTACATTAACTTACCGATTGCTCATTAAAGCAAAGGAAAAAAAAAAAAAAATTTATTTCAAATAGGTGTTTACATACACTTTTAAATAGTCAAAACAAAAAAAAATATTGTATATTACAAATAATGTCATGATTCAGATTACAGTCTCAGGTAATGGTATTTGTTATAGAATCAACATATATATCTTTGTCATTTACATAATCTATTATTTTATAATATCCTCTAGAGCACAAACATTGCTCGGAAAAACATGCTCGGAGAAACATCGTGAGGAAACCAGAAAATCTAATTCCATATGTGTAATGGAGGTCGTGTTGCACACGTTGCAAATCTAAACACGTGATCAATCAAATTAAATCAATCAACCAAAATAATTTATTTTAAATAGGCGCTTACATACACTTTTAAATAGTCAAAAAAACAAAAAAATACTTATTGTCTATTACATAATGTCATGATACAGATTACAGTCTCAGGTAATGGTATTTGTTATAGAATCAATATATATATGTTTATCATTTACATAATCTATTATTTTATATAGTATCCTCTAGAGCACAAGCATTTTTGACTGCGGGTGATGCTAAGTACAACACCAGAAAATCGCCGTGTAACCCTTGGATAGCATAGTAAATTGTGCCACACGATAAGAGACAGAGAGACAAAAGCCGGTTCTTGATACTGATAATTGAAAACGCTTAACACGTTAAAAATATAGATTTTAATCGCAATAACGGAGCTCTATTTTGCGGCTTACGGGTAGAGTAAATTGCGTCGCGTAACGAAATGTCATCACTTTCCTTTTTTTTGAACGGTTTTGTTTAGCTTCATCATCATCATATTGTAATAATTCGTCCGTATATAAACGGTCAATGCCGAGTCAGGCAAATTGTCAAAATGCCGTACGGCAGATTGTAAATGAGCTCGCGAAGCGAGCGATGTTAGGTTCGGTCAGGTTTGATTGATTTAACTGTCAAAGAGCCTCTCGTTTAATTAATATATTATTATATAATTATATGATTTGCCTGACCGTATGTATAATGGCGAATTGTACAGTATTAGCTGTTTCTCGCGGCTTCATCCGCGTGGACAACGTTTCTATGACTTTTCGAGGGTGCGCAGTGCGCGAGCAGCAAGCGGCTCGCGTGCGTGAAAGAAAGTAGATTATTTGTTAATCCAGGTCCTAATCTGTCTACCTAACAAATTTCAGCCAGTTCCGTTCAGTAGTTTTTGCGTGAAGAAGTAACAAACATACACACTTACAGACCTTACATGTTTGTTACAGACGATTTAAGGACTCTTTGCTGCAAGGCCCAAATACCGTAGTGTCTTAAGACCAAGGTCTTCGACCAGTGTGTGTTGCCAGTGATGATATATGGAATCAAGGCATGGTCGCTTACTATAGGCCTCATACGAGTAAGTAGGCTCAATGTCCCCAAAGGGCAATGGAGCGTGCTACGCTCGGAGTTTCCCTGCGTGATCGAATCAAAAACGAAAAGATCCGTAGGAGAATCAAAGTAACTGACTAGCTCTCAGAATTGCTTAACTTAAGTTGCTTAAGTTACTTAAGTGAGGGTCGCGGGAAGCCACTGGATGCGCGCAGCGCAGGACCGGTCGTTGTGGAAATCCAAACGCCTCACTCTTGCAATCAGCATTATCATCATAATAGCCGAAAAACGCCTCCTCCAAGGATTTCCACGACGACCGGTACTGCGCTGCCCGCATTCAGCGTTTCCCGCGATCTTCACCAGGTCGTCGGTCCACTGCATGTGAGACCTGCCTACGCTAAGTTTTCCAGTACACGGTCGCTACTCGAGAACTTTACTGTCCCAACGGCCATCTGTTCTACGAGCTATGTGCCCTGCCCACTGCCACTTCAGTTTAGCGATTCTGTGAGTTATGTCGGTTACTTTGTTTCTCCTGCGGATCTTCTCATTTCTGATTCGATCGCGTAGGAAAATTCCGAGCATATAGCTCGCTCCATTGCCCTTTGGGTGACGTTGAGTATTCTAATGAGGCCCATAGTAAGCGACCATGTCTCAGTTTCGTAAGTCATCACTGGTAAAAGACCTTAGTCTTGAGACTCTGCGGTATTTGGGACGTGAAGATATTGCGAAGCTTTCCGAACCCCCTTGCAATACTATATTAACTCATCTGTGCTCTTGCCCAGCAGTGAACGTTTTTAGGCTAATATTATGATGAGATAATTGCAATAGAAATAAGTTAAATGTTGTTCATAGCAGTAAGGGAGGGGGGAATAACTCCTGAAATACAGCATTTAACCTAGTTTAAGAGTTATACAAATACAAATATTCTTTATTTGCCATTAAACAAGCTACAAAATTGATGTTAGTTTAAAGACCATAGACTCACTTGTTTAGCCATATTATGTTAAAGCATGCAAATTTATAACTAGAAACGTAAAAAAAGAAAGAAAAGAATAGATTAACAAACAAACAAACAATTAATTTCACTCTACATATAGAATACGAAAACATGTCAATATTATAAATTATTTCACATCATGTCATGTTTAATTAAATATAGTTGATAATAACAATAATTTCTATAAGGGTTATTTATTTATTTAGTTGAGTTGAGTTAAGGATAATGTTTTCTGTATCTTTCGTTAGTTTCAATAAAACATTAAGTACTAATATTACTATCAGATTCAAACAAGATTTAACTCAACGTAACCCAAATACATAGTTAGCTGTCATATTTTCGGAACAAGACACGCATCTTTAGACCAGATCTGTTGAATTCAGACAAAAAAAATGAGTCTTTTCAGTTTGGGTCCGTCCTATACAGAGTGTAACAAAATTGGTATAGGACCCGTTAACTGAGGGTTCTACTCATCATACTGAACAACTTTCTCCAAGGAACCCATAGTCAATCCACATAAAATATTGTACCCCCTATACAAAAATGCACAAAACTGTTCGGTCAACTGATCGATGAGTATGAAGAGTGATTTTCTTTTCGATTTCTGCAAAGTCGGAGAACAAAAGTTGTTCAGCATGATGAGTAGAAGCCTCAGTTAACGGGACCTTCACCAATTTTTGTTACATCCTGTATAAACAAAGTGAAAATATTTAACCTGGAGCTATTTTCTAATCAAATATGTGTAATATATCAAAAGCGTCGGTGGCGTAATGGCAAGGGCCGCTACCCGTCCGGGAGGTCGTGGTTCGATCCTGCCACGTACCAATGTGTTTTCGAAATTCGATTTCAGTACCTTTATCTGACGCTCTTATACGGTGAAGGAAAACATCGTGAGGAAACCTGGATACGCCTGCGAAGAAGCTCGAAGGTTGTGTGTGAAGTCGACCAATCCACACTGGGCCCGCGTGGTCGACTAAGGCCCGATCGCCCTAATTCAGGGTAGTCTCGAGCCCCTAGGTAGGGACGTATATGAGCTGATGTGGTGTGATTTTCTAATGTCATATCTATTCAGAAATACTTGATAACTATCGCGTAAGTTTATATAGGTACTTACAATCATAAGAGTTTGTAGACAACTAACGTAGAAATAGTAAAACCCAACATTGAAAGAGCTCCCTCGTAACCACCGATGTGTAAAAATTGTATAAAAAAAACCCACAACAATAATAACTATCTATCTTTTAATTGTAATGACAGGGTTAACACTTAACACTGCCGCCGCTGCATTCTTTAACGCGTTCCGACATCGTTATTGTCTGTTTTAATTATCCGTAACGCCCTGTTTGTATTTCATTAAAATTGTTTTGAAATATGGAATAGTTAAAATTCTTATCGTACAGTTTAATCACTATGTTTTTTAATTAGCTCACGCGAACTATCTATATTAAATATAGCTGTTTCCCGTGGCTTTACCTGCGTGGACGTTTCTATGACTTTTCGAGGGCGCACAGTGCGCGATGTGTTAATACAGGTCCTAATCTATCTACCTACCAAATTTTAACCTGGTCCGTTCAGTCGTTTTTGCGTGAAAGAGTAACAAACATACATCCATACATTCTTACAAACTTTCGCGTTTATAATATTAATAGGAAGTTGGATGTTATACTACTTCCTCCATCATATCAGCTCATATACGTCCCCACCGAGGGGCTGAAGTGATCTGAGGGCTCAAGTCTATCCTGAATTAGGGCGATCGGGACTTAGTCGACCACGTGGGCCCAGTGCACAACCTTCGAGTTTCTTCGCTACTAAACTACTTTCTTATTTTCGTTTAAGTGTCCCATATTCCTTTTCTTTTATCATTAAGATATATCTTTAAATATTTAATTTAAATGTTTATAAATATTATATTTTATTCATATCAGATTTTCATAAAATTAAATAAAACCCAATTTAATGCTCTAATAATTTAATTTATTTAAAGCATTTATGTATAAAATATTTTCCAACTTTTAACCCGTAAATACCAAACACTCAAAAATATTTAATAACCACTTAGATACTTTCTTTCGTAAAAAAGTGTAAAAGCAACAGCATAGGGCTGGCCTCATTAATACTAATATAATTGGAAGGCTGTAATTTAACCGACTTGAAACAACAAATTAGTGAATTATAAATGTATGAGTCCCGCCCCGCGCGTGTGCCGGCCGTGTTTCTTCATTTGTTTTAACGAGTTTTTATTTCATTTTTTACGTTGGTACTGTGTATACCTATTCGAATTTCAAATCGTGTAATTACAGTTTATGTTATCAAATTGCCGGTTTGAAAATTTTTGTTTAAATCTTTTTTAAGTCAATCAAAGTGGCATTCTAAATACAAAGGTATAAAGGCTGTTTTATATTGTTGATTAATACAGTGACAGCGAAAGCGCACCACTGACCTACACCAAGTTTTCCTTTGGTTCTCCCCCCTCAATTTCCCTTTAATTGTTTCACCCTAACGAAGGCCCGGTTAGCTCTGACGCCAACATGCAAATTTACCCCTTTCCAGCCAGATTACACCGCTCTTTATTGAATTAAAGCGAACTTCGACTTCGACATTAATGAACTTGGAAGGGTTGATGATTCTTTGTTTGTAAGAAGATTCCCGAGTTGCTTGTAATTAATGACTTAACCCTTTAGGGGCTTGTTATTATCAGCTGAGGTTTGTTGGTTAATTATTTTAAAGGGTTTTGGGGTTGAGGTTAGGTGTTAATAAGCGTCATTTAACGCCTTCTGTTAAAAGATTTTGATTTAAAAGGGTTAGAAACTTTATTCTTGAATTGGTCTTAAATACTAAGTCAGAATTGATGGAGATGTGTTTTTAATAGAAAGGTTATTTATCAAAGTTGTGTGGGAAGTCGACCAATCCGCACTGGGCCCGCGTGGTCGGGTAAGGCCCGATTGCCTTAATTCATGGTAGGCTCGAGCCCCTCGGTGGGGACGTATATGAGCTGATATGACGATGAAGCTGAAAGATTTATTAAACTGGCCAAGTGCGATTTGGATGGCGGACCACCACACACACCTCTCCACACAACAATGACAAATATACCTATTACCTATTACAAACAATAGACATTAAAGCGAGCGACAGAAATATGTTTTTTTCTTCATCTAGTTTGGACTCCTTAGCGCGAGTACAACGCACACTAGGGCAATTTTTATTATTTGTTTTTTTTTACTTCAGTGTTAGAACTATAATCATATCAAGTTTTACGCTTGTGTGTATTACTGGTATTACGACACAGCTAAATCAAAAAATATTCTAAATTATCTACAAAAATACGTTTTTTGTATGGGGACCTCCTTTAATTATTCAAATTTTCTAGTTTTCATTATCTGTTGTTATAGCGGCAACATAAATACACACTCTGTGAAGATTTAAACTGTCTATCTAATACGTTTCTTAAAATAAAGCCCGCTGACAGACAGACGGACGAATGGACAGACGGATAGCGTAGACTTAGTAATAGGGTCCCGTTTGTTACCCTTTGGGTGTATAGAATCCTAAAAAAAAATTATACAATTCACTACCCGAGAGATGTCGGGTTAATTTCAATTTACCTGATTTATTATAAAGTGCAGCAGATAGCCATTTCAGTTTAGCGATTCTGTGAGCTATGTCGGTTACTCCGGTTCTCCTGCGGATCTCCTCGTTTCTGATTCGATCGCGTAGGGAAATTCCGAGCATAGAAGCGTAGGCAGGCCTGCCACGCGGTGAACCGACGACCTGGTGAAGAGCACCGGAAGCTGCTGGATGCTGGCAGCGTAGGACCAGTTGTCGTGGAAATCCTTGCGGAAAGTCTTTGTCCAGCTGTGGACGTTTTTCGGCTGGTATGATGATGACAGCAGATAGGTACCTAATTACTTTTTTCAATTAAGTATTTTTGTTAGACTTAACATGGCACTCGCGTTGATGACTTTCTTATGACTCAAGTAAACCGTTGCATGAGTGTGGCTCGCTTTGTTGCCACGTTTTGTTAGTTGGTTACTAAATGATATTAGCTATTCTTATTTTGAAGTAAAATTTCTTTTTGCACGCTTGACTAAGCTGGTGAATGTGTTACGCGAACGGTGATTTCTAACGTTAAGAAAAGTGTGATCGGGCGAGGCGAACGGAACGCTTGACTTGGGGAGTAAGCTGGTGAATGCGTTACGCGAACGGTGAGTAAGTTTTACTTCAGTCGTGTGTGGTCTATAGCGCACTCGTTTTATTTCAATTTATCACCTACATTTATCGTAACATATAACTACACACTCGCCTATTCATAATGGACTTCTAAAGATCCTTAATCTTAGTCCCCGTCTCCTCCAAAACAAGCTTTAATTCCAAAGTTTTCCTCCCCAAATATTCCGAGCCCAACATCAAAGAGAAGCGCCGGAAAACCGCAAGAAGTTTCGCTTGGAAAATCTAAGCGTTAAGGTGTCCGCCCACTCGCGCTAATTGTTTAATCGTTGGTGGGCGTTAATCGGACTTAGCCGGCCACTTAACTGCCGAACGTTGCCGACAACTGCCGACAATTTCCGACAACCCCCGACAAGTTTAAGCCGGGGTAATTACAAGGCGAGATGTTTAATTACAACTCGTCGGACGGACGGACAGTGAATTAATTGCCGAGCTCCGGTTTCAAGCTAAGTGCCGGTTTATTGCGAGGAAAACGTTGAATTGTTGCTTTTTGATTTAAACTCCGTGATTCGTAGCCTGGGAATATAGTGCTTTTGGAGAATTTTATTAAACGATGTACAGCTTGGCAAAAAAGAGTTTAAGGTGGTGTCAGATGGAACTAATTGATTTTTTAATGGCAACACTAGTTTGCTGTCAACAACGGATTTCTCATTCCTGCATAGTGGTTGTCGCTTTTTTTTTATTAAATTGTATTGAATTTCGCAATTATTTTCGCTGAACTGACTACTTAAGAACAAATAAGACTAACATAACTGTGAAAGAAGCGCCCTCGATTTCTCCAAACTCTTCTTTGCTAGGCTGCACAGTTTGGTATACAACTTTTTAACAACTACAATATGTTTTTTAAACAGGATTTTTTCCAATGTGTTTTCGAATTTCGATTTCATATGTACGTTTATCAGACGCTCTTACGGTGAAAGAAGACATCGTGAGGAAAACTGCACAAGCCAACTCGAAGGTTGTGTGTGAAGTCGACCAACCCGCACTGGGCCCGACTATGCAGGGTAGGCTTGAGCCCCTCGGTGGGGACGTTAATGAGCTGTTATGATGACCTAGTGGTATGGGAAAAATCGTGTTTGTATGGTTTTCCTACAATTGAAATTGAAACTTGCCAGTTACTCACAAATTTTTGGAGATATTTATTTTACATGTATTACGAATAAGTATATTTTCTGTCATGCAATATGAATTCATCAAAATTATTTCAATTTTTTTTTATTCAATTTTTGTATGAAAAAAAATCATGAAAAACATTGTCCAGAAAGTTTAGTGTGGGCTGCCGTACAGTTTATTAATTTATTTAATTACTAGCTTTTGCCAGCGGCTTCGCTCGCGTGAACATAGTTCTTATTACTGTCCCCGAGAGTGCGCGAGCGTTGAAAAAAGTAGCCTATATGTTTATCAAACTTTCATCCAGATACGTTCAGTAGTTTTTGCGTGAAACATCCTTACATACAAACTTTCGCGTTTATAATATTAGTAAGGATACCCTTTAAAAATAGAAGCCATTTACCTTTTACTCAAAATAGGAACTAATTATAAGACGGGATGTGTCTCACACGCAACTACAATATGTCGCCATTACGACTAATTTACCTACTTGTGAACAGGATCTTCTACTCATTATCTTCTTAATGTCCTCTACAAGGTAACCAAATTGACCCACATTCACACACAAATTAGTGCCTTAAACACTTGTATATCTAAACTTCTGAACACCTGAACTTCAATACGTCGAACTGGGAAGGAAACTTTGGGTCAATCGTTAACAACCTATAAACCCCCCCCCCCCTCACACTCGGGCACGGGGCTCTTCTTAAACTCAGGAAGGTTAGATCATATTCCAAGACCGGGTTGGTGGAGATTGTAAGACTAGTGACCCCCCACTTTCAGAAGTTTTTCAAACCACCTATATTAGGCGTTGGTGGCTCAACCGGTAACGACTCGGTCCTTCTAACCAGAGGTATCGGGTTCAAATCCGGACGGCCAATGTACCAATGAGTTTTTCAAAAACTTACGTACATATACTTACCGATTGCTTTAACGGTGAAGGAAAAACATCGTGAGGAAACCTGCACACGCCTGCGAAGAAACTCGAAGGTTGTGTGTGAAGTTGACCAACCTGCACAGGGCCCGCGTGGTTGACTAAGGCCAGATCGCCCTGATTCAGGGTAGGCTCGAGCCCTTCGGAGAGGAAGTACATGAGCTGATATGATGATGATATTAGGCATTTGACACGGCTTAAAGACTGTGATAGCAATAAACACCAACAGCTTAGCGTGCCTTGCGAAGCACGGAGTACGGTCGAGAAAAATGGAGCTCACAGTCAAACCCATCCAGCTCATGACCGTGCTTCAGATCAGTTAACTGGCGTGATTAAACCAACCACCCAAGTCACACTGAGCTTAGACCGTTTCTTTTCTCATAGTCATCATGCTCATATACGTCCCTACCGAGGAGCTCGAGCCTATATACCCTGAATTAGGGCGATCGGCCCTTAGTCGACCACGCGGGCCTATAGTGCGGGTTGGTTGACTTTACACACAACCTTCAAGATTCTTCGCAAGCGTCTGCAGGTTTCCTCACGATGTTTTCCTTTACCGTAAGAGCGTCGGATAAACGTACATATGAAATTCGAAAACACATTGGTAAGTGGCAGGATTCGAACCACGACCTCCTGGACAGGAGGTAAAGGCCATCCCCGTTACGCCACCGACATCACAGTAGTTGAAGTTTCTCATAATAACTTGTATTATTGTAAGAAGCTACATACCTACTTGTGTTTTGAACAAACAAACAGTTTTCCTTAAAGCCCAAGACTATTCCAGTGGCAAATCTTATGACAACGTCAGAACACGATAATGAGTAATTTAATAGCAATCAAGATGTCCGCCCGAGAATTACTCTCCAGACGAGAAAATTGAATTAAAGCAACTCGGTAGCTAACAAGTGTCGGTTACAAATTAAACAGGCCGGTGTCAGCGCGCTGATTTAAGGAGATGAGGGAAATGTAATTACCGCGCGACTTTCAGCATCCGATCTTTAATTGAGAACTTTTAGCTGGAAGTTGAGAGTGCGGCCATCTTCCCCCTCCCTCCTCACTTTCTGTTTGCACTCCCTCTCGAACAACGCTCCGGCGGCGTCGATTACATTTTTTTAACATTTTTTTAATTTCGTTGGAGCTTTTAATTTTCTTCGCGCGCCCGCCTTTTCTTCTCGCACCGTGTTTTTCTCCCGTTTCCTCGGCGATATTTCTCACCGCCATTATACCGGCCGTAATGAGATTTTCTTTCATTATGTTTAATCTCCCGATTAATTCAAATGTTAATCTCCTCTTTTCACTTCGTTTTTTACGGCTCAAACGTTGCCGTGGCGAAACGTCTAGGCGTCGCAATCAACTACGGATTTCGGGCGCGACATTTTAAAAATAATTAAGCAAGGGGACGTGACTCGACCGGCCGTTCGCTTCCCGGGTCGAGAGAGATCGGTCCGGTCGATTAGGTCGTCAATAATTTAATTCGCAACAAATTCAAAACGCCGGCCCCCGAGATAGGTGCGTCCGAACGTGTCCGGAACGCCAATAAGCGAGTCTTGAAGTCGGCAAATTGAAAACACCTCCGGCGAGGCTGTAAACACGTCACGTGATTTAGGTTTTAATCAAGTAGGGACGCGCCGCCCTATCCGTAATTGTGACAAATCCTCTGTTTGTCCGAAGGAACTTTTAACTCGGAACGGAACGGCGCCTTAACGGCTCTCGGCGCACGTGCTCCGGGGGGAGACGGTTTTTTGTCGACACATGTGCCCCCGCTCTCCCCTCCCACCAAGAAGCTTGATTAATTTTTAATATTTTTTCTTCCAGTTCACGTACGCAATTTTCACTTTCCCGTTTCGATGGTGTGCTGTTTTGTTCCACTGTTACAGACAATATGTAAGCGTCACGTAGGTACTTACTTTAACTACAGCTAACAATGTATCTTGTCGTCGATCTCATAAAGCAAGTGCGACACGGTCTATGTTGGATTGGCAATAGTCACACTTTTGTTTGAAAACCAGCGTCGCCGCCTACGCCTGTCTCCCACCCATCAACTCCACTACACAAGCAATAATAATACATACACGAATTGCGCACACTAATAAACAAAACACACTAAGAACACAGGGCTGCAATTGTGCCTCACACCATTTCGAGAGTCTGTACGTTACACACAACCACACGCAAATTTGAACGCGTGCTTCGGTTAAGTATGATTATCTAATCATAATTGTGGCGCGCCTGCCCAGCGCACATTTCCAATCCAACCTTATTTATCTGATCCGTGGTCTCTATAAACTTTGTTCAGTGTAATATTGTCTATCTGGCTGGTCGTGGTGCCCGCGCTACACCTACATAACTCATTAACGAATTAGCAAGACTTGCAATTGTCGCATTTAAGTGTCGTAATAAACTCAGACACTAAAATTACAGACGTGACATCAATTGATGTTGGTACTTACACGCACAGCCTTGAAATTAATCAAGTCTTAAGTAGGACCAATTGTGAATATTTTTTAAAAGCTTTTAAGTAACTTGCAATGTATGTATGTATGTGTTTGTTCGGGTGAAATCTTACAAGTTAATTTTGACCCACTTCCCGGTTTCCGATTGAGCTGAAATTTTGCCTGCATATGTATATCGCGTGACAATGCAATATTAAAAGCTTGTACCTTAAAGCTTTTTAGTTTTTCGAAAATTATTTAAATTCACTTTTGGGGCTAAGGAATTTTAGTCCTCAGGTGTATATTTCTAATTTACTGTGTGTAGTCACAACAGAATTTTAATTTAATTTCACCTTTCTTGCAATAATAATATATGCATGGCTCGCTAAATAGATATATACTAAGCGTAGAATGAGAAACTCTCTCGTAGCAAGGATGACTGTTAAAATAACGAATTTATTGGTATGAATTACGAAAAGATTATGTATTAAGATTAGTAATGCAACAAAACGTGTAACCAAAGTTTCGATTGTGTCGTTTTGTCATCGCATCATTTTTATATCACCTTTCTTGCACATATTATATGCTTGGCTCGCTAGATAGATACTAAGTGTAGAATGAAAAACTCTCTCGTAGCAAGGACGATTGTTAAAATAACTAATTTATTGGTATAAATTACGAATAGATTCTGTATGACTTGTAACCAAAGTCGCGATTGCGTTGTTTTGTCATCGCATCATTTTTATATCACCTTGCTTGCACATAATACATGCGTGGCTCGCTAGATAGATACTAAGCGTAGAATGGAAAACTCTCTCGTAGCAAGGAACACCGTTAAAATTACGAAATTTTATTGGTATGAATTACGAATAGATTATGTATGACTTAGTAATGCAACAAAACGTGTAACCAAAGTCGCAATTGCGTTGTTTTGTCATCGCGTCGCAGCAATCTGTCGCAATTATCGCGTATCCCGATTATCGCGCGACGACAATTACGTCGGCGGACACACGCGTTAGCACAATGAGGATACGCCAACACCGCTCGTCAAGCCACACAGTATACTGTAGGTACCTACTCGCTCTACGACCTCAAAGCTAATGGAAAAATTCTAAAGTAACGGTCATCACATAACCCCACTTTCTATTTATAAATCACATCCGCACTCTTTGTAAACCACCTCCAAGCTCCGCAACCCTCCTAAGAGTTCAAAGAGCACGCCGTCCGGGGCAATGTCCAAATTATAAATTCGCATTAGATCGGACGCGCACGGTTCGTTTACCATTTCATTTTGGTTCAATATCGCCACTCTACTTTGTTCCACACACTCCCCCCTCAGCCCCCCCCCCCTATCCGCCCCGCGCCTTAAGACGCCGGGAAATATCTGCGTTTTAAGCTATATTTCTTTCATCCCTCATTTTTGCAGTTCGTAGCAATCTGAAATCCAACACGTCCCCCGCAGGGGTCTCCCTCCCCTCGGGTGGCAACCCCCTACGTATTCTTGTACCCGGATAAAAAAAGCGATATCTATTTATAAAATGTACGTACGCACGTATGTGTGGCGTGTGGACACAGTCTCAGCGTGCATGTGTATGTGGCTGGCGCTGTGTGCGGGCGCTCATTTGCAAACCGTCTCCTGAGATAACGTCCTCCAGTTGGTTATCCCGTTCTTATTGCCTCCTTCTTTCCTTGATTGCTGCGTATGTGGAAAAGTTTGGAGCTCTTTCACTGATGGAAATTGATTTTGTCGCTGAAACGAAAAAGTTATAATACGTGTAATAAGAGTTATCCGCGGCGCGTTGAGTTGCGCCGTTGTTAAAACTCTGTATGATCGTAAAAGTCGGACATGAGAGTGATTCAGCATTCTAAGAACACTTTAAATTCAATTTGGTCATAACATTGTTTAAAAATTAAAAAGTAATCGTGAGTGAGAGCTGGGCGGTGCGCAGTGTTGCCGCTCCATTTTCTAAATTGCGCCAAATAATGCCTGAAAAAGCGCCAGAACAAATAAAGTAATGAAGTTTTGGCGCTAGTTTTATGGAGAGACTGATCTCAAAGAGCGCTAAAATGTATGAATGGTTGATTCTTTTTGGCGCTAGACTGCTTCGAAAGCGCACTTGTTCTTGCGCCAAATGCGCTAAAACGGCAACACTGGCGGTGTGCTTGAACTATTCTGAATAAGTGATCAGGCGGGCGTCGCGGCGCAGGCCGGTGGTGAGGCGGCGGCAGGAGAGCTGAGCTCACGTATGAACGTAATTATAAAAATTGAAGGCAACTCAAGCCCACTCCTTGGAGCTCTCCCTCGCTCGCGCGGCGCCGTGCATTTTTTCGTACATATTAAACTCCCCCCGCCCGCCGCCCGCGCCATTCGCCCCGCGACTCCTCTTTTTAATCGATTTTCCCGACACAAGGGGTGAGTACTCTGGGGTGAATGTAATTTTTTATGCGTTTTTTTCCGTCGGAGGAGACGGTCGCCGGAGGTGCCATTACGCTACGGCTTGTTGAGAATATTTTAATTATAAGGCATTAGCGCGTTTTATGATAGCACTCCCGTTCGAATTTATAAGCGATCGAGAGGTAAAGTAATTAAATATTTGAATGCGGTGAGATTTCCGCGGGGAGGCGGATAATGGCGCCTCCAGCCGTTAGTGTGATGGATATAAAATTCGATGAAATTATTGCTTAATGGCTGTTAGAATTGCTTCCATGCTCGAATGGATTTTGTATATTTTCTCGGTGAAAAAGAAACCTAAGTAATAATACCTTTGACAATTTGCTCATCAATATCTTTTATTGAAACATAATTTTCATTGTAGATCCATTACGTGAACGATTAGGTATTTTGTGAAAACTGACTGAATATCGAAAATCCAGATGTAAAGCTTGCCTTATCATTATTTAACGTATTAGGTAGTGATATGATGGTTATTTTGTAAATTTAAATGATAGTATCTAAAAATTAATTACTCTATAGAATCTAACATCATTAAGAGTCCCCAGGAGGCTCAAGTTTCCATACAAACGTAGTTCCGCTTTAATAAAAAAACTACATGCCGGATTGAATTCAAACTTTGCGAATATATTTAGTAGACACTTATCGATATTTGTAATTAGTTTTTGATGTACTTTTATAAAACGGAAAAAAGAGCAGTTTGAAACTTTCAGTACAAAACTTATTTAAGCCTTCGTTTAGTTATATTTCAATTTACTACGATGAAAATCTGAAATAACTTGCCGCCACCAATCAGGGAATGTGTCTCGTCTACAGTATCAAACTTCAAATAAAATCTTTTTGCATAGAAGAACAGAAGGCCGGGCGCAATACCCACTTTGCTTGAAACTGCCTTTCTGCGTTTGTCTATTTAGGATCGCTAAGGAGAATATTGTAAAAATTTATAATATTGGTTATACAGTATCTTCTTTAGTTTTTTTAATGTACTCGTAAGTATCATCCTCACTATAATATTATAAATGTGAAAATGTGTTTGTTTGTTTGTTACCTTTTCACGCTTCAACACCTTGACCAATCTTTATGAAATTTGGCACACAGGTAGCCTGTGTCACGGGGAAGGACATACATAGGCTACTTTTTATCCAGGGAAAATAGCATAATCTGATGCAGTTCCTGAGGGAACTGAAAAAAAAATTCGTTTGTTGTGATTTTTTGATTTAGATTGATTTTAGATGGTTGAGTAGGTGGGAAACGACATAATTTACTAATCACCCTTAAAGATAGTCATTAAAACGATGACCACGCGGGTGAAGCCGCGGGAAAAAGCTGGTTCAAAATAATGTATCTCTCACAAAATGGTTGTAGGTTTTTAGTTTTTAATTTTACTTTTTTTTACTATGTTTAAAAAAAATATAGCTGAAAATCAGCGCTGTGATCTTTGTGATGACAGCATATGCTGAGCTGCTACATTTGACGAGGAAAAAAAACCATCCCCACTTCACTTGTAGGGGAGGTACCCTTAAAAAGTTTTTTATTTTAAAATATTTTTTACAGTTCTCTCCGCGTTATTATTATAAATTACTTTGCCAAGTTTCAGCTTTTAACTACTAATAGTCTAGGAGCTAGGCCGCGGACAGACAGACATAACGAAACTATAAGGGTTCCTTGTTGTACTACGGAACCCAAGAAAAAAAACTCAAAACTCAAATTCATTTATTGCATAACCATATGTATGTAAAAACATCTTGCATATAATTAAAAAAACTTCTGCCATGGCTTACCTTAAGAGGTGTACAATGTCATTTTCTTAAATAACAAAATTAATTAGAAGTCAATGAATTAATTTTAATTAAATGTCAAAACTCTAACTCTAAAATACACATGACACGTGTAATCTCCTCGCAGAACAATTGACCCTGGCCACTACTGCGTCGGTCCCTCACAACGGAGGTGACGATAGTTACACGTCGCTAACTCGATTAGTGTTGTAAGTAAACTATTACAATACGGATTGAGGTGTTACACGACACGACAGCGCGCGACGCGACATCGCTGCATTACCGGCGACACCTAGGGTTTCATCTTCTTAGCTTTTGCCCACGGCTTCTTCCGTGGGGACATCATTTTTATGACTGTGTTTAAGGTCTCGTGAGCGTGGATGTTAGTTTTCTCCAGATCCCTCGGGAACTATATTGGGCTATTCTGATTATCAGTTATCATGTCAATCCGTTGCTCTCTTCAAGACTTCTGCCGAAATGACTGTGGAAATGAGTTTTTTCAAGTTATCTTGGGAATTATATCGGGCTATGCTAATAATATCAGTACTATATAATTTCCCACCCCTTCAACTATTTTAACTAAAAAAAACGCACCGATCCGTTACTCCGTAGAGATATTAAAGAATTTTACCAAAAAGAGTCTTTTTTTTTCAGTTCCCTCAGGAACTGTAACGGCTTTGCTATTTTCACGGGATAAAAAGTAGCCTAACGGTCAGTGGCGTAACGGTTAGGGTCGCTACTTCCTATCCGTCAAAGGAAGTTGTGGTTCGAATCCTGCCACGTACCAATGTGTTTGAAATTTCGATTTCATATGTACGTTTATCTGACGCTCTTACGGTGCTGGAGAATCATCGTGAGGAAACCTGCACACGCCTGCGGAGAAACTCGCAGGTTGTGTGTGAAGTCGACCAACCCGCACTGGGTCCGCGTGGTTGACTAAGGCCCGATCGCCCTAATTCAGGGTAGGCTCGAGCCCCTCGGTGGGGACGTATATGAGCTGATATGATATATCGAGTCAAAGTTGAAGAACAGGTGGGTCAGGAACACGTACCCGTTACTAGTGATGTTGGTTTTGATGCAATAACAAAGGTTTTGGACCAATGTGTGGAACCGCCTCCGTAGCTCAGAGGCAAAGTTCACTGGCTTTACACAGGAGGTCGTGGGTTCGATTCCCGGCGGGGTCAATTGTAAGACTCGGTTTGGTTGGTGGGAGGGTATTTTCTAAGCCCGCCTGGCTAGCTACCACCATCTTATCTAAGTTTTGCCGCCAAAATATCAATGTTGATATCATTGGTGTGTTCCGGCATAAAGATAAGATAGCCAGTTCCCCATTACGTTGGGGAATCTTGGTAAGCCCGCTTGCATCTTCGGCAGCATCGTCACTTACCACCAGGTGAGATGTTGACAAGGGTTTACCAATTGTGAATAAAAAAAAATCCTTATAATATGGTCAAACTATCAGTAACTGTAATATACCTTACTCGACACACGGAGGCACAGTCCAGACACTAAGGACCAATTTGCATTGCTTGCTTTCAACCAGGATTGACCATGATCCTTCCTAAGGGCTGAGTTAAGGGGGCTAAGCCAGCACTGATAGGGTCAGGCTGCCAGTACTTGTTGGGCCAGTTTAATTACCATCCATCACTACTGTCAGCCTGGTATCAGCCATCGACGAGCGTCTATCTGAACTGCGTCTATCCTACCCAGCCAGAGTTGGACTTAGTCGTCTGAGATGAGAAATGGCGAAATAAAATTGGATTTTCTATTGTGAAAGTCCGATTGCGAATAGAGCCTTAATTTAAATATTACAGTTTTTTGTTTATTTTTGACGTCAATTATTCCTAAACAATAGAAAACCCAAGGTTTAAAAATACCCTTATTGTTGATGATGTTCCTTAAAGTCAAAAGCTATAAGAAACACGATTGACCAGTTTTGACTCGATAGAAAAAAATCCTAAAGATAGGTCTACACCGTTACTTTCAACTCTAGTTATGGCTAATATTTTGAAGTATAAATTTTTAAAAATATACAACATTATTTGTTATGATAATACAAAGTGAGTAATGTTATTATTTTTTATACTTTCATTATAGTTTTTGATTGAAACGAAAAAAACATTGAAAAAGTGTGGTTATTTTCTTTAGTCTTTACACGCAAAGAAAAAGACAAAGACAACTGTTCCATACAATACCTCGCTTTAAAAAGCATACCTAATATTTCAAATTCAGCCGTTGAGCCACGCGCCCGAAGGTTTTTCCATATTTATTTTACTATGACTAACATTTTTTATAGTTTCGCCTTACTTAGGTCAGCCTTCAACTAAAACATTGAGTATATTTCTAATCAAGGTGATATAGGAGAATGTTTATATCTAAAACGAGTATAAATTTCGAAACATCTAAAGTTTATAAGGTACACGCTTTTATTTCATAAGAGTTTTAATGCTCAGAAAGCCAAAAGCTCGAATGAATATAAATATAATTCCAAATTCAAAAAGGCGAGCACAGTTTAGTGTAGTTGTTTGGGAATCGCCAGACATGTAAACAAAACATTTTATATTGGTCACATTGCATTTTGAAAATTGAGCATTTAAGAGCATTTTTCTTAATCACCGTGTACATTTAAGAAAAACTTCACAATTTGCTTACATATGTGGCCATTTCCAAACTAGATCGTATTTCCTACGATTCTATTGAAAATAAAAGATGATCCTGGCACCTTGATTCCACCTCCAAAGTTCATGATCAGATCAACTTCAAAATATCAAAAGCATCTATTGTCACTGGGAACAAGGCTTTATACCAAATTTCAATGAAATGAAAATTTATTTGCATAATACATGGTTATAAAGCTGTTAACATTATAAAGGAAGTTCTCATATTTCATCAGATTTGGCATGCAAATATCAATCTTATCATAATTATTACTTTTAAAATTCACATTTAATACCTATTACTACAAAATAATTTAATAAAACGCATTAGTCATAATAAATGTTATTTGTCAAAAATGTCTATCTAGGAGTTCATTTACGGAATAAAGTAATTTTTCTTTATGTCACAAGTTTGCGTTTAAATGATATAATATTAGGTATTGAATTTATGTCAGTAGGTAAAGCATTATAAATTTTAACACACATTACTACACACTGTCTATTGTAATGAGTCAGTTTGGGTATTCATTCATTACAGCTCATATACGTCCCCACCGAGGGGCTCGAGCCTACCCTGAATCAGGGCGATTAGGCCTTAGTCGACCACGCGGGCCCAGTGCCGGTTGGTCGACTTCACACACAACGTTCGAGTTTCCTCGCAGGCGTGTGCAGGTTTCCTCACGATGTTTTTCCTTCACCGTTAAAGCAATCGGTAAGTATGTTACGTAAGTTTTTTTTGAAAAACTCATTGGTACATTGGCCGTCCAGATTTGAACCCGGTACCTCTGGTTAGATGGACCGAGTCGTTACCGGTTGAGCCACCGACGCTTATACTGTTTAAAACTAATTTGATTGGGTCTCTTACTTTCCTTTTGTGCACATCCAGGTCAATCCGACCCCAGAAAGTTGCTCTAAAAACGATCGCAATATTAGAACTTACCTAAAAAAACTAACATACATTCAAACATAACAAGTTAAATGAAAACTGAAAATGGCCCTGTCTCGAATAGCTGGACACTGCAAAGACGGTCGCGGGTGTAACTGATGTGGCTAATAAACGTCGAAATTTCGACAGTTCCTGGTAACGTAAACGTCACTTCCAGATTGTGACTTGGTTTGATGGAAACACCCTATATATAATACTTCTAATAAATACGTAAACAAGTTAAAAGTTTAAAAACTGATACTCGCCAATTGAAAAACGCTCTTAATATCTGTAAATTAATAATTCATGTTTAATGCCTACTTTAGGTACGTAAATACCTCTTACTTTTCCATTATATAGCCAGCAAACACTTAGATACTCACCTCAGGTGAATATTACAATAACCTTTGATTAAGCTGAAGTTTTAATTATGGATGAGAGAAAAATACTTTTTTCACGTCACTGGATGAGAATGAGAGAAATCAACAAACTCCTTGGTTCCGTGCATGGCTAGACTCCTAGAAAAACATATATTTTTGTTTAATCATAGATATAAAATCTCTTTTCACCTACTCGTCTCTTACGTAAAGAACCTGTGGTTTTCATGAATTTTAAAATAAAGAGGTTCTCTAGACTCTAGACTAGATGAAATGTTGACGTAAAGTGAATGTTTACTTTTTTATATATTTTTTATTATTAATAAGTTGTACTTACATATAACTGTAGCCAGCTACCATATTGTAATACTGTAACTATAATACTGAGGATCACTATAAATTTAGTGATACCTCATCAGTTGAATCGGAAAGTATTTTAGCCAGCACGAGGCCATAAACGGAACATAAAAACATAGCCTGATAAGATTCATGACTCATGACCCTTCCTGTTGGCTTTTTTGTAGTAGCGAAAAAAAGTTTGAAGTCTTTATTAGGTTTTCTCACACATTTTAGCTCACTTTTAATTGCCGTCTAAGGTGTTTTTTTGAGCGAAGCACAGGTCAAAAAAATGCTACCAGGAAATTCTATTTGGAAATGCAAAACACGTTAATAAAACCGATTTCCATAGCAACAACTTAATTTTGCATTATTATTTCTGGTTCCATTGTTAATTTTATAAAAAGTAATTACCAATTTTTGATATAATTTATGTGAAACGAATTCTAAAGCATACACTGTCGAATAAAATAATAATCATTAAAATCCGTTCTCAATCTGCTAAGGTATTGCGTAAGATATATACAAAAAAAAAATACGAGTGTGCTTTAGACCACACGACTGAAGTTAAACTTCTTTAGCTCCATCTATATGTATGAATGTAATTACTTAGTCTTCAGAAAATAATCAAATCTTTTTTGTCATATGGAGGTTTATACGGGTAATGAAAAGAGTTTTATTATCCTGTGAAAATGATCAAATCTTTTTTATCTTTTTTTTATGGATTGTTATGACAACCGATATTGTTGCCTTGGCAACCAATATTGTTGGTAAACAAAAATAAATAGTATCTCTCTTTCTATCTTCACTAATTTATACATCCCTCTCAACTTCCGTTCGCCTCGCCTGACCACACTTCCGTAACGCTCTCTTCACGCATCCACCAGCTTACTCCCCAGTCAAGCGTGCGTAAAGAAGTTTTACTTCAAAAACAACTGAGAACCTCCTCCTTTTTGGAAGTCTGTTGACAATAAGAACCAAAGTCTTAGTAAAATGACCCTCGAATAAGGTAAGGTAAACAGTGGAAGCCTTAAAACACGAAGGCGCATAATGCGTCCTCTAGTCCAATAATAGCGTCCTTAATGAGATGTAAATGAGCGAAGAAATAGCCGACTATGCCGCGTTATAATAACGCGTAACGACCTACAAGTCCGGATTAAGAAGCCTTTCGCGTCGAACCACGCCACCGTCTCTTACACCATAACTGTGACCCTAAAAGCCTACTCTAAGACCTGGGAATACAGCTGAGAATGGAAGTGAGGAGGCAGTTTGGTTGGCACCCGTGGTCAAGCTAACAGCACAATAGTGTGGCTGTTTCGCAACTAATTGGCAGAAAGGGTTGCGAATTAATGTCAGAGCCAGTGTGGCTTTGTGAGGCCAGCGCTTGATAAATAGTTGGCGATAGCAATTATAAGGCTAAGATGTGGATATTGAGGCGATTATGATGACTGCTTGGTGTCCTCGGTGTCCATCATAGGATTACTGTTGTTTCTGAAGAAAAAATCGCGAGGAAACCTGCTCACGCCTGCGAAGAAACTCGAAGGTTGTGTGTGACCAAGCCGCACTGGGCCTGCGTGGTTGACTAAGGCCCGATCGTCCTAATTAAGGGTAGGCTCGAGCCCCTCTGTGGGGACGTATCTGAGCTGATATGATGTGACCCTTGACATCATCTCACCTGATGGTAAGTGACGATGGTACCGAAGATAGGAGTGGGCTTATCAAGATTCATCAACGCAATGGGGACCTGGCTATCTTATCTTCAAGCTGGAACACATCAATGCTGTTAACGTTGATGCTTGGCGGCAGGACTAAAATAAGATAGTAGTAGCTAAAGCTAACTAGGTGGGCTTATAGAAAATGCCGTTCCACCAACCAAAACTGAGTCATACAAAATTAGTCTCCGCCGGGAATCGAACCCGCGACCTCCTGATGTGAAACTTATGGACATAACCATTACGCTACGGAGGCGGTTCAACTAAATCTTTCGAAATACGCATTATTTTTTCGCAATACTTACCTTCATAGAAGCTAAACACTTAGCATAAATGGAATAATTCTGGTTAAAGAATAATAAAAATGTAATTTAGAATTTAAAAAAATAACTGCATACAAAAGACATTAACGCGTGACATGTAAGACTAATCAATTACAATAGGACTCATTATTTTTTGCCTTATTAGGGTGACCAACGGGACCCATTACCAAAGTATATATATTAGTGCTAACATACAGTATGGATACTCCCTGCCGCTCTCTAGATTGCGACCTCACCCCCTCGTGCACCCACATTGATAAAGATTCGTTTACAGTTTGGTTGTCGAACTTATAGGATTTCGCAGCCATTTTGTTTGTCCTGTCATTCCTTTTTTGAATTGTCATTTCTTGCCCGTTGTATGAAGTGTCCAGGGTGTGCTATTACTAAGCCTCCGCTGTCTGTCTGTTCGTCAGCGGGCTGTATTTTATGAACTGCAATAGGTAGACACTTGAAATTTTCACAGAATGTGTATTTCAAATGCCGCTATAACAACAAATACTAAAAATTAGAAAAAGTGAAAAAAATACCCCTCATTTTTCATTTTTTCTTATTTTTAAAAATGATACCTATTCACATTTTAAACAAAAGACATCAACGTGAGCGACACAAATTTGCTTTTTTTGTCATTCAGTTCGGACTCCTTAGCGCAAGTACGACTCACACTTGGCCGATTTTTATTATTTGTTATTTTTACTAATACTAAAATAAAACAACAAATAATGAAAATAGGCCAAGATGTCTTTTGTTTAAAATGGGAATAGGTATCATTTCCATTATACTATGAAGTTGTGTGGAGAGGTGTGGTGGTACGGAACCCTCGAAGTGCTAGTCCGACTCACACTTGGCCAGTTGTTATTTACAGAATGATATACTTAATTATTACCTACTCTGTGAACGCACTTGTGTCCAAGAATACAGATTGATTGATAGAAGTCATCAATTCTCGACTATTACCTTTCCCGCTTCTGTCCATTTATGGAGTTCATTAGGACCGAGGGTACGAGGACGTGGAGTAGCAAGACCAACTGATCAGGCCCAAGGTTCACATACTAAGTATGGAAATCCAAAAAGCGGAGACTTAAAAGTTAAAACTACGAGCATACGGACGAGTCATCATCATCATATCAGCTCATATACGTCCCCACCGAGGGCCTCGAGCCTATCCTGAATTAAAGCGATCGGGCCTTAGTCGACCACGCGGGCCCAGTGCGGGTTGGTTGACTTCACACACAACCTGCGAGTTTCTCCGCAAGCGTGTGTAGGTTTCCTCACGATGTTTTTCCTTCCCCGTAAGAGCGTCGGATAAACGTACATATCACACTCAATATAAAAAGGCGAAAGTTTGTGAGTGTGTATGTTTGTTACTTCTTCACGCAAAAACTACTGAACGGATCTGGCTGAAATTTGGTAGGTAGACAGATTAGGACTTGTATTAACACATAGGCTACTTTTTTAAGCTCACGAGCCGCTTGCGGCTCGCGCACTGCGCATCCTCGAAAAGTCATGGAAACGTTGTCCACGCGGGAAACAGCTAGTGAAATCTATGTTCGAAACGGACGAATAGGCTTCCAAAACCATAAAATTTAGTTAGGAAGACGGGATGAAATGCTTTATTGTTCTTCCCCTTTAAAACAGCATAGCATTAGGCCATCGCCAGTTCGTTATTCCCAGTTTCGCAGCAGCTCGCAGCCTCGATGCGTGCTGATACAGGCGCGCCCATGTATTATGCATTCGTAAATACAAACGGCATAAAGCAACTCCGAATCAATTTACAATGGCGGACAGAGGCGGGCTCGTTAGAAACGCATCACGCATGCCCAATGCCCCTGAGCGGGCCCGGTTTATCTGGTGCTAACATACCCTTAAACAATGGACCCAAATTGGGGCTAAGCGTGCTCTGGCGGTGTTTCGCTTTTTATTCAACAGGCTGTGTACAGCTTATTCCTAGTACACACATATTGGTATATATTTACACTAATTCCACATAAAATACTAAATAAAACTGCGTTTTTAATTTGTCAGCGACCGGTTTCGAACACCATCTTCAGGCAGACATTCTTCATCTTCTTATTCCTAGTACCTGGGTGCCGAGTTTTGCTAGGAGAAGGAAAATAAATAAAAATTCTGTAAAAAAAAAAATTACAAAAATATTTGACCCGACCGGGAATAGAACCCACGATCTACGACAAAGAAGTCAAACGCTTTAATCACTGGACTATTTCTTATATAACTGGTGCAGTAAAATAACCAATTTTAATGAGGGAAAAAAACAAAGTGCGTGAAAATTCGGAAAATTGTGTTTTTACACAGATGACACATAGCTAGATCGATTTTTCGTCCCTATGAACCGTAAATTTTATTAAAATCATTTCAATATCTCAAAACAAAAAAAAAAACAAACACACAAACACACACCAGTTTATGCAAATAAATAACAGTTTATCCCATTAAATGTCACTGAGGGGATCAAGACAAATCTAACGACACCTCGCACTCCAGAATCCATCAAGCTGTTCAGGCTATAGGCTCATCCAAAGAAACAGACATACATACATACATACATACACCCGACAAATGTTACCCTTCTTTTTGGGCAGTATTTTAGGGCATAACTTTAGGAACTTTTATGCTTTTAAACTTAACCCCTCGTTTTAGCCAGTCGGGTAAAAATATAATTATCTTATGTCACTCACGGGGTCAAGACGAATCTAACGATACCTCATACGTTAAAATCCTTCAAGCCGTTCAGGCTGTGGCAGGGAACATAGAAATCTCCATACATACATACACTAGAAGAACATATCCTTCTGAGGCAGTCGGGCAATAAAAACATAACCCCTCTTTCTGATGCAGTTGGGTTAAAACATAACCCTCCTTCTGAGGCAGTCGGGTAATTAGGGTGACTCTGCAATGACAATCCTACTAATATTATAAACGCGAAAGCTTGTAAGGATGTATGTTTGTTACTCTTTCACGCAAAAACTACAGAACGGATCAGGCTGAAATTTGGTAGGTAGACAGATTAGGATCTGAATTAACACATAGGCTACTTTTAACCACGCTCGCGAGCCGCTTGCGGCTCGCGCATTGCGCACCCTTGAACAGTCATAGAAACGTTGTCCACGCGGGTGAAGTCGCGGGAAACAGCTAATTCATACATACTTGTACTCGTACCTGTTGGCGTTGTTTACAATATAGCTTGTAGGCTCAGGAATGTTGGGAAAGCGAGTGTCGAAAGGTCAGTTCATAGCGGTGGCTGACCCTCGCTCCTATAAGTGGATTAACCCCTTTACGCGCCCCCGAGTCCCCGCACTTCGCGTACACATAAGAGGGAGTTCACACTTCACTTTGGTAGTTTTATTTTATTTTATTTTTATTTATTATTATATATTATTATTATTATATTTGGAAAACTTATTGCTATTATACAATAATGATAAAATAAACTTTATGATAAAATAAACTTTCAGCTAATTAACATAATTATAGAGAACTAGATAGCAAAAAAAAAAAAAAAAAGCGTCGGTGGCTCAACCGGTAACGACTCGGTCCATCTAACCAGAGGTACCGGGTTCAAATCTGGACGGCCAATGTACCAATGAGTTTTTCAAAAACTTACGTACATACTTACCGATTGCTTTAACGGTGAAGGAAAAACATCGTGAGGAAACCTGCACACGCCTGCGAAGAAACTCGAAGGTTGTGTGTGAAGTTGACCAACCCGCACTGGGCCCGCGTGGTCGACTAAGGCCTAATCGCCCTGATTCAGGGTAGGCTCGAGCCCCTCGGTGGGGACGTATATGAGCTGTAATGATGAGATAGCAAAATAACATAGCCATTACAAGTTTCCACCTATAGAACGTTAATGTAACATATTATTGTTATTAGAGAGAAAAAAAAATTAGTCAAATGAACAAGTTGTCCTTTAGAAAGATATAGCTAAGTAGTAGTTTACACGTATCTTCTGCCCGTAACATACATGCATGCTGCCCGTGTGAACTGGCCTACTCTTGTCAAAGGCATTAATGACATTCAATGATTTTTATGTATAACTTTACGTGTCATATTGTTTTCATGTTCTAATTACATAATCGGGTTTATTTTAAGGATTGAATTTTGACATTATTTACTAATGATTGTTTATTTCTTGATTTTTCACAAATGACATTATGTTATTATTATTTTATTACTATCAGAAAGAGTTTGATTTGCACCTATTTTGAATATATACTCGAATCTTGAATCTTCATGTACTTATATAATTCCTAAAATATTGAAAACATTCAATGAGAAGTTCTATTACTAGTAAGATCACTCTATTTTTGATTCGTGATGCATAATGTTTTATTTTACATGTAATTTAGGATGCCAGTAAAGAAAATCCTAGTTATATCTAGTTTTATATTATTTAGGTGATTCTTCATTTTAAACTCGCTATGCAATAGTTATTATTACGTTATTTTTTAAATTATAATGCCAGTAAAATAAATTCTAGTTATGTTTCTAGTACTTGTTTAAAGTAACGTTTAAATTAAACATTTAATTTTTCATTGTTACAGGAGGAAACAACAATCCCCTCCAACCACAGCCTCAGGGTCTGATAGTGGAGACGGGCAATGGCGCGAGCGTGCTGCAGCTGCCGGCGACCACGCTGGAGCAGATCCGGCACATCGCGGCCGACCCCGGCGCGTCCACGCTGCGCCTGCCGCCGCCCGCCACCGACCCGCCAGCTGGCGCCCGGGAGCTCGACTTCGACCTTTGCTACGTGTGCAAGCACTGCAAGGTAGCCTTCCCCTCGCCCGCACCACTGCAGGCCCACCAGGCGCGCTCGTGCTACGCGGGGCGCGACGCGGCGCGCGGCGTCATCCGCGTCGTGCAGCCGGCTCTCGAGTGCCGCGCGTGCCCCGGCGAGCGCTTCCGCACGCCCGCTGAGTTCCGCCGCCACGCCGACGGCGAGGCGCACCGACGCAGCTCCGCGCCGCTGCCGCCGCCCGCGGAGCCGCTCACGCACGAGATGGAGGACGTGGTGAACCAGATCACGCTGCTGGCGGCGCGCGCGGCGCAGGACGCCGCCGTGCCCAAGGACCCCGCCGCAGCTTTCTGCGCGCCCGGCCCGCGCTTCCCGCCGCCCGGCGAGCTGCCGCTGGCCAGCGCCGGCCACTAATCCTACATACGCGAAATGTATAGTTACTACTACTGGAGCCCCGCGCTCCCCCCGTTGTCCGACAACGCTGCAGTTCACTATTAGCTGATAATGCTTCTTTTCGTTAACGATCGTCGCCGCACGAGTGGCACTTTCTTAGTTATATATTTAAAGCTTGTAGTAGTTTAAGATTAGGTTAGTGCAAGGGCCGGCCCTTGGTGGGGCCGGCCGCGCCGCCGCCGCGTACTGGGGGGCGGCGGCGGCGGGCCGCGCGGCCGCGCCCGCTCCCGCTGCATATCATACGTTAGACAGGTTATTTATACGTTTACCGTCGCGGGCGCACGGCCGCGGCCGCGCGGGCGTCTCGACTCTACCATCAACCCCCAGGAAAGCAAGTTCCTATCTTTATGCATATAATATTATCGATATTGATAATTACGATTTAATTGTTTAAAGCTATGTAATACATACATATAATCGTTCTAATTTTAGGCATAGATACGTTCTCGTAAGAAGTTCCTGATGCATCGTAAATGTATGAAGATATATAATAGTGATATACGTATTGATTTTTTAAACAATGAGCGAAGTTAGTTACGTATGTTAGACAGTAGTGCGGTCGTCCTCTCTCGGGTGCGGGTATCGTTGGCTTCACACGCGGATACGATATGCGTTACGACACAGACGGCTACCGAGCTAACTAGTGATAGTTTTCATGCAACAGTCATCACGAGAAAGGATATCTTTCAAATGTGTGAGGGCAGTGCAGCCAGCAACACCTCCAGAGAGGCATCCGGTAGAGAGAGCACGACGAGGCGGCCCCTAGCCGCCCCGGGCGCGACTCAGCGCCGCTAGCCGCCCGTGGGACGCGACACCGCGTAGGCTTATTGGTAACGGTTAATTATAACATTAATTATCTTAGCGGACTATCCAAAACGAACGAACTCGAAACTCGGGCTGCGCGCCAGCGCCCAGCCTACCTCGCATAAAAGTGAGTTTATTTTGGAACTAAGTGTGATTCTTGAATTTTTATTAATATTGTAATGATTATTGTAGTGGCGTAAGTGAGTGTGGGGCGCGTACATGCGGCGGCTATCCCCTCGCATGTATGTCCGTCTTAACCGTGTGCGTGAGGTCCCTTATATTTTCGATGGCACAGAACACGTTATTTAAAAATATTTTACATATTTACATTTTATCTAGCGGAGTTTTACTACAATATTTTTATCTACGAGTGAATCCTACTACAACATTGAGTTTTGTTCATTGAAGTGCAATGTTTTATTCCACCGGTTGCCGGCGGTCCTTGTTATATTATATTTACGTGCAATAGGGCGACGCTTGAGCGCGGCGCGTCTGGCGGGGCTTTCCCGGGGCGTGAGAAGTGCGGAGTTACTTACACCGACGTTTTTATCGATGCCAGTTTATTCGACACTTGATATTTATGAATATTTTAGCGGGATAGCGCCCAAATAAACCTCGTTATGGTTATAGGCAAGTAGGGATGCCTCTATACGCCTTTTTGCCGATAAGATACCGATACCGATACTCTTATAAAAATATCGGCGATACTGATACCGATACCGATACGCTTATTGAATTCAAAAAGTAAGGTAGAATAAATAAAACATAATTAATTAATACTTTTGGTAATCAAAATTAACATTTATAAGATTTTTATTTAAAAAACAAAGCATTCTTAAGTTTTGCGGGCAAAGGCGATTTCGCAAGTCTGTTTGAATAAGACCTGCGGTGGAAAATAGTCTCTCAGATGCGACATATGCCTCGTTTGCAACGAAATAGATGGGACAACACGCGCGTTTACATTACATTTTTAAAGCGCGAAATTTGAAAAGTATCGTTGAATCTGCAATAAAAATATCGCCGATACCGACATATCGGTGTCGGTATCAGTATCGGATGCATCCCTAGGCAAGATAGATATCCCCCGTAGTCGCTACTTATAGGGACGGAATGCGCTCAAGCAGAGTTACTACGCGGAGGCGCGCGTTTTACAACAAGATTATTTTGTTTTTGATGAGGTTTAGTATTTATTAAGGTACATAGCTCCTATAGATGTTTGTTGAGGTGTTGAGTTCGCCGGCTCCTATTCTCCGACGCGTCAACCGTCGAGTTTTGCGTGTACAAAACTAGTGAAAAATATGCGAAAAGGTTGCAAACGGATCTTGAATTGTTTGTAAACCCTGACATAAAATGTATCCATTGCAATAATAAAATTCATTACACGGGTATCTCGAACACGTTTTTAATCATTACCTTTTTTGTGTTACCATCAGGTACCTCTAATGTCGTCATATAAACATTTTGTCGCGGTCTCGTATATGTGACAATAACTCATTATTGCTTTACTAAAAATTTGCTGGAAAATTTTCACTAATTTTGTACAGATGCAACTTGATTGCATTAGCAATTCCTCTTCGAGAGACCTGTTTTATCTGTGACTGAGTCACTTATCATCAGGTGAAGCAGCGTCTTTTGTTTTTAATAGGTAAACTAATGATTCTATGATAAAAACTGAGGTAGATGGTCTCTAATTAATGATAAAACAATTGACAGCATAACTACTAAACAAAATCAGGCTATTTTTATCAAGAACACCAAAAAAATTGCCATCAAACATTGCATGAGCGGATTGAAAAAAGTTTTTTTTTTTGTTTCAATGTCTGAATCATCTACCTAAGTTTATAATAGAGGATCTTTAACTACATGCGTAGGAGTTTGGAGCCAGCAGTGTGCAGGTGGACTTGTATTGTGCGAGTAGCCTCCACGGCCGCACCGGCCGCGTCACAAGCTAGACATACACAGAAGGCCCGCTCTATACAAACTGCAAATAGTTACAAAGGTCAAAGATGTACCTATAAAGGTATTACTTAAATCGTCTAAACGCAATCTCACTTTAAAATCAGTGTAATTCAGTTACTAATGCTACGCGCAAGATAAACGTCTGTTCAGATAAAACATGATACTTATCAAGCGTCTTTAAACTTACAATTAGATAGTATTCTCATGTGCAATTTTAATTAAGATGTATTTGTATTTATACACAGAATACAAATATTTAGCAAAAGATATTTTTTTCTAGAGGATAATGTCACGTTTCAAGAACAATGGTGTCACTTTGGTGTAACACGGTTAATTTATTTGACAGGACTAAACTAAATTTTAGCATTCTTTCCTTGTCTTTTCAATACAGAAATAAAAAGACGGAATTCGTAAATTTACTTAAATTCTCATTTTGGTTTATATTTACACTAATACCATAGAAATTAAATAAAACTACACGTTATAATGAGTGATATATAATGTTCCACCAAGAACCTACAATCAAAAGTATCAACTACTTTAATCCTGTCAATTAAGTAAAATCGTATTACACAGAATGGACACCACTATTTGAAACGATTTTAATTTGATTTTTATTTACTTGTCAGTGGTAAAACTGTATTACACTTATACTGTTGTGCACTTTATACGGAGCAGTACTTCTGTGCCTGTCTATTCTGGGGTCGCGTCGCCGCGCGCGCCGCGGAGCGATCATGGTTCCTATGTATATTCGTCTCGCTCTAGTCTCACGAAATTTTCCGAACAAATTTTAATATTTAAGATTAATTCGGACGTCTGTTGTTTGCTACTAGAGGTGCCGCCACGGGCGTGTTATTGTTCTTTTGTGTACCTATTAATATTATTATTATTGAAATAAAACAGATCTCTTAGTTTTATAATTTTAAGTAAACATTGTAATAATTAATTATATTTCCTTTTTATTATAATAATTATTAAAATGTTTTGTTGTTCTTGATACATTTCCATTGTCTAGAATCTTATAATCCTCTAGGTAATGTTACACGCATAAGTATATGGTCGTAAATGGTAGCACACATGTCTATGATAGTTCCTAATACTATTTAAAAATAATAATAATAAAAATAAAACTAAAAATTATTTTAAAATTCTTTACTAGCGAAATGTACCGTTCCTACTATTTTAAACTGTAACAAAAGTGTTGTTAATCATGAAATTGTATCAGAATACTTTCTTGAATTGTAATAACTGTTCCTCGTTTACCTTATTATTACTTAGGTATCAATGATTTTCTAATAGGCCACATTTAATTTTAAGTCTTACACAAAAAAGTTATTCTAAGTAAACATATTTATTTTATTTGAGTAGAATTAAAGTCCTTATGTCAATTCCGTAAGCCTGTTTCCGTTAGCGTATAGTTTCGCCCGTAGTACATGACGTGCGCGTAGCCTGCGCCTGCGCCTGCGCCTACGCGCTACGACCACCGTAGCACAACAGTTCGAACGCATTGTCAAGTGTAAATGGTAAAAATAAACTCAAAGTTAGTTTATCAGACGATCGAGTTTCATTTTTATTCTTCTCGTATTTATAAACCCGGCCAAGTGCTAGTCAGAACTGCACACAAAGTGTTCCGTACCATTATAATAGATGGCGCTAGTTACAAAGGGTTCCGTACCATCATACTAGATGGCGCTAGTTTCTTAACGTTTAAAAAAACACGTTTTTTGTATGGAGACCCTCTTATTTTTTCACTTTTGCTAATTTTAATATTTGTTGTTATAGCGGCAATAGAAATACATCATCTGTGAAAATTTCAACTGTATAGCTATCACGGTTCATGAAATACAGCCTGGTGACAGACGGACAGACGGACAGACAGACGGACGGACAGCTGAGTCTTATTAAAAGTGTCGCGTTGTTTTTGGGTACGGAACCCTAAAAATACATGCAGATGACTTTTTATTCGCTTAAAAGTGACAAATGGTGACACTTAACAAAAATATTTCCATACTATTTGTCAATGACTGATCAGTTGATTTACAATTTTTGTATGGGAGGTTTGGACGTTTTTCTCCGATTGTATAGGGTTTTCAGGTTTTTTTTTTATTCACCATTGGTAAACCCTTGACAACATCTCACCTGGTGGTAAGTGACGATGTTGCCGAAGATGGAAGCGGGCTTACCAAGATTCCCCAACGCAATGGGGAACTGGCTATCTTATCTTCATGCCGGAACACACCAATGATATCAACATTGATATTTGGCGGCAAGACTTAAGATGGTGGTAGCTAGCCAGGCGGGCTTAGAAAATGCCCTACCACCAACCAAACCGAGTCTTACAATTGACTCCGCCGGGAATCGAACCCGCGACCTCCTGTGTAAAGCCAGTGAACTTTGCCTCTGAGCTACGGAGGCGGTTGAAAATCATGAGGTTCATGTGTGTAATACTATTTCCGCTTTTAGGCGAATAAAAATTTACCCTTGTATAAAAATTAGAACTTTTGATTATGTCACAATATAATACGTGAACTGAATTTGTTTTACTTTTCTTTATAATAAAATGATGACGCTGCTTGGGACGAGCCCAACTTACAGAAAAGACAACCCAGGCATTCCTGGTGCATCAGAACTAAGCCCCGGACACTGCATACAATGGATGTGAAATGACAGTTCTAAAAATAAATAGAGTTTAATTCTTAATATAAGTAGAAAATAATAATTAACAAATTACTAGTATTATTATGAAAAAGTGTGGGTTTCTCGATAGATGAAAAATATGGCACAGAGTGCCCCACGCTTTTTCACAATAATACTAGTAATTTGTTAATTATTATTTTCAACTTATATTAAGAATTATTTTTTACTTTTTAGTCTGATGTACTTTAAAAGCGTGTTTTTTTAGTTTTTTTAAACTCTATTTATTTTTTATTTTTTAGTTTAAACTTATGAAATTATTATATTGTCGCTGATTCTTTTAGGCGCTTTGCACACGACGGGCCGGGGTGGGCCGGTCAATTTCGCCGCTAACGATAGCGCAAAGGGAATCCTATACTACCAACGCACATCGAGGACAAAAAGACCGCGTCCGACCGCGTCGCCTCCATGTGCGTTGGTAGTATAGGATTCCCTTTGTGCTGTCGTTGGCGGCGAAATTGACCGACCCGCCCCGGCCCGCCCCGCCCCGTCGTATGCAAAGCGCCTAAAAGTCTACAAAGTTTGAATTAAATCTGTCAGTATAAAGTGGGTCAAAATCGAGTCCAAAGGAGTCGGTTACATACATACAAACATACAGGTGAAGCTAATAAAGCGTGATAACAAATGACGGAGCAAACAAAATCACGGCGAAATCCTATACGTTCGAGAACCGAACTATAACCAATCTATATCCATATGTGTGACGAGGGGGTGAGGTCGGATCCTGAGAGCGGCAGGGAGTGTCCATACTGTATGTTAGTATACTAATATATAAGGTCTAACAAAATTAGCTGAAACTATTTTAAGGGCAAGTTCAGCAAACGAAACTGAACAACTTTTTCTTCAGCGACCATACTGAAATCTAAGAAAAAAAATCTACAATAAAAAAATAAGAAATCTTAAATGAATCCGGCACTGACCATCGCACCGTAGAAGCCGCAGCCCACGCGCCTCCGCCACAGATGATAATAATAGCACAAGCCTCCGCTCCGATCCTTTACCCGCAGCCTTCCTTCTTACATCCCAAACTTGTGGTTACAAACTTCATAGCACACCGCCATGTCCAAATACTGTTGTACGGCATTTCACAATAAAACACTTAACTTAGGCACTTAGGTAGGTCACACACAATCTGTCATTAGGCTTTGAGCAACGTAACTCAATGAGTGCGCGAGAGTAACTGAGATATTTTTTTCGCGCATAACAGTATTCACAGTTGCTTGTAGACGCTTGCTCGTAGGTACATATGTATAATTCGTGTGGTTCGTTCAACGACCTCAAGCGCCTCAAGGAACGAGCCGCTGCCTTCAATTTCAATTTCTTCTTTTTCGTAAAGTGTAAATACCTGTTAGGTTGTATTTTACTACCTACAGCTAAAACCTTACAGTTGGTTTTAAGTATTTTAAATATGAATTGATTGAGAGAACTAGTAAAGGTCAACGGCCGGGCACAGTGCACAGTTTCGTTGCGGGTGGTTGCGGCACGGCACGAATCCAGCGATGTAAACTAAACAGGGCCGCACAACGAGAATATTATTTATTTAAGTAGGCAATAATGGAATGTAGCGATTTTTTTTAGAATTCGGTATGGTCGCTGAAGAAAAAGTTGTTCAGTTTCGTTTGCTGAACTTGCCCTTAAAATAGTTTCAGCTAATTTTGTTAGACCTTATATATATATACTTTCATCCCTTTTGGTGTTATATTGTGTTTTGCGCGTGTCTTCAAAGGAGGCTACGTTATGTGTTACCAGCGGATATGAGCTTAGGGCGATCTTCGGCAAGCGCTTCCCAGTCCAGGTGATTCAGTTTGCACCTTTTCATATGCCTCTTCAACACGTCTTTGTACCGCAAGAGTTGTCCGCCTTGCTTACGTTACGGAAAAGCCCGACCACCTGCGGCTATCCACTACAATTACAGCAACGGTGTCCTGACGTGCCCCAAGTGTGACCGCACGTTCCGAGCGAAGATTGGCTACAACAGCCACATGCGGGCGCACGAGGAGGCGGAGCAGCGGGACGCTTGCAGCTGAGCCGGACAACTCTGCGGTCGCTGTAGCCGAAAACGGCTAGGACCTATCATCATCATCATCATATATACTTTGTCAAGACGAGGAGATCCAATCCCAAATAATGGGAAAACGCAAAAAAGAAGAAAAATCATAACAAAAAAAATATTATTTAAAAACCTGGCAGACGGCGTGTCCGTTCTCGTTCGCGCTTTATTCTTAGTATTCTTGGTATCATAGAATAGAATAGAATAGAATAAATGTTTATTCAGTGATAAGTACACACAAGTGAATAATTTTGTAGCTTTTAAAATACAATAGTTTGTACCTATCACTGAAAAGGTAGCAGCTCAACATATGCTGTCATCACAAAGATCACAGCGCTGATTTTCAGCTACTACCCCTTCAGGAAGGGGGTGTCATCATCATATCAGCCACAAATCGTCCACTGCTGGACAAAGGCCTGCCCCAAGGATTTCCACGACGACCGGTTCTGCGCTGCCCGCATCCATCGGCTTCCCGCGATCTTCACCAGGTCATCGGTCCACCGCGTGGGAGGCCTGCCTACGCTACGTTTTCCGGTGCGCGGTCGCCACTCGAGAACTTTACTGCCCCATCGGCCATCTGTTCTACGAGCTATGTGCCCTGCCCACTGCCACTTCAGTTTAGCGATTCTGTGAGCTATGTCGGTTACTTTAGTTCTCCTGCGGATCTCCTCGTTTCTATATAAATAATTAATTATTTTCGAAAAGCGTAAAAGCCTTTAGGTACAAAGCTTTTATTTAAAAAAAAGAGTTTTTCTGTTCAAAAAGCCAAATGCTCAAATGAATATAAATACACGGTTCCAAATTCAAAAAAAGTTAAAACAGTTAAGTTATTTTTTTTTTTGAAATATTTTTATGTGAACATAATATTTCATCATTGATAAAATTTTATCTTATTCACATTATATTTTGGACATTGAGCATGACCTTATCACCGTGTGTAATTCATTTAACAACTAAGTTCCAACTGAAAAAAAGGTTTTTTTTTAAGAAAACACTTTACGATTTGTTAACACTTGGCCAATCAGCTGACCGATGCGTATAAAAAATCAACCCGTCTCTCTCTTAATTTCCTATATTGGCGTCAGGCTGCACAGCCAGCTGATTAAGGTCGACTGGCTGCGGTTTCAACCGCCTCCGTAGCCCAGAGGCAAAGTTCACTGGCTTTACACAGGAGGTCGCGGGTTCGATTCCCGGCGGGGTCAATTGTAAGACTCGGTTTGGTTGGTGGCAGGGCATTTTCTAAGCCCGTCTGGCTAGCTACCACCATCTTATCTAAGTCTTGCCGCCAAATATCAATGTTGGTATCATTGGTGTGTTCCGGCATGAAGATAAGATAGCCAGTTTCCCATTGCGTTGGGGAATCTTGGTAAGCCCGCTTCCATTTTCGGCGACATCGTCACTTACCACCAGGTGAGATGTTGTCAAAGGTTTACCAATTGTGAATCATCATATCAGCCGAAGGAAGTCCACTGCTGGACAAAGGCCTCCCCCAAGGATCTCCACGACGACACAATTGTGAATAAAAAAAATAAAAAAATAAGGCTGGTTGGTCGTCTTCTCCTATTCCAGAGCGAGTCTCTCCTACTAAATACTGCGCACCTTTGTAATAACACAAGAAAACGTCATTTCTAATTTTTGATGTTCTTCTTCTTTGTTGTATCCTCATGACTGAAAGACGTGACCATCGTGGGTCGCACGTGCCACCACAGCTCTCCAGGCCGCTCGATTTTGAGCTCTGTGGATATTAGCCTGCAGTGTCATCCCGGTCACTTCTTTTATCGCATCGGCCCATCGCATGGGCATTCGTCCTCTACTGCTCTTTCCGTCCATGCGGCTAGTGATGTTATACTTTTCCAAGCTGCCTGATCCACTCCTGACCCTGTGACCAAAGAATTTGAGGATTCGTTGCATGCAGGTGGAAGAGAGCCTCGTCTTTATGTTGAGTTCTTCGAGGATAGACTCATTTTTGATGTTAGTCAAACTTAAATTATTCCTAAAATTAGATTCTAAGTAAATTTTAGTGTCAAAGTTTATATTAATATGTCGTCTTGTTTATCCGGCTTATCTGGGTCAGTCGCTATCGACATGCTGAGATGTGGTCCATATGTTCATATGTAAAGATACTTTAAAATTAATCACTGAAAAGTTTTTTTACATTACTAGAGAAAAAATATTCAAAAATCTAAAATATTTTTTGCACCTGTATTTTAACGCAGCTAACAGTCAAACCGAACCAGGTAATTACCGTATTTATGATAAGTTAACCGTAGTAATCGGCGCGATCACGATATCATACTGAGCTAAGACCGCAAGCCACTTTCAACCGTTGGTGCTGGTTACTATCGCTACACCTGCAGTATTATAAGCTAATTGAAAAGCTTTAGGTATAACTCGACGATACTTTCCTCGACTTCATATAAAAGACATCAACGAGCAATGTAAATTATAAGACACTGCTCTGTTAGCAGAGAACTCAGCGAGACAAATACTATATTTTTCGTCATATAAGCTCTTATAGGTACGTCCCCACCGATGGGCTCAAGCCTACCCTGAATTAAAAATAAAAATGTGTGTGTGTGTGTATGTGTATCTGTACGTCCATCCGGTGCTCTAGATCCCAAACAACTCGACAAATTTGGGTAAAATTTGGGTTCGAACAGTATTATTTTAATATTTTTAGGGTTGCCACCATAGTAAAAAGCACTATAATTTTTACTCAAAAATGGCTCTAACGATTTTGATGAAACTCGGTATGTTACTATAACTGTATGTAGCTTACAGTATACGGTAGTCCGTTGTGCCAAAAAAAATCGGAATAAGGTACCTTCCATACAAATCCAGGTTGTCTGTTTCTTTCACTCAAAAATAGCTCTAACGATTTTAATGAAACTGTGTGAATAATTAGACCTCCTGCTACTTTATTATTCCAGGAAAAAACTTAGTAACGTACCCCCCATCCAAACCCAATTTTTTTGTAATTTTTTAACCGACTTCAAAAAAAGGAGGAGGTTACTCAATTCGACCGAATATATTTTTTATGTGTGTTCTGGGTAAATTCGTCGTTTATGAACCGATTTTGGTGATTCTTTTTTTGTTGGAAAGGAGTTATCCCAAGGGTGGTACCATGATAAGGAAACCAGGATCTGATGATGGCATCTCAGGGAAATCGAGGGGAACCTTAGTTTCCTGTTTGAAGTCGGTTTTTTTATTGTTCAAATTATTCATCAAGTCTGGTCACAAAATATGCGTAGATTTTTTTATTTTTTTTTACCCCCCCCCCCTTTTTAGGTGTATACTTTATGACACAACGGCCTGGAAATGAATTTTTGACGCAAATAATATTCCCAGTCCAGGTGTATCTTAATTGATTTCAACATATACCCTGGACACTTCATACAACGGACCAGAAATGACATTTCAAAAAAGGAGTGACGAAAAGAACAAAACGGCGGCGAAATCTTATACGTTCGACAACCAAACTGTAACCAATCTGTATCAATCTGGGTGACGAGGGGGTGAGGTCGCAATCTAGAGAGCGGCAGGGAGTGTCCATACTGTATGTTAGTACTAATATATATATATACTTTGCTACTACTACTTACTACTTTGCTAGCGTAGGCAGGCCTCCCACTCGGTGGACCGAAGACCTGGTGAAGATCGCGGGAAGCCGATGGATGCGGGCACCGCAGGACTGGTCGTCGTGGAAATCCTTGGGGGAGGCCTTTGCCCAGCAGTGGACGATTTCCGGCTGATATGATGACTTTTCTACTGGCGTATTCTCCAGGGCTAGTCCTTTCCATTCATCCTATAAAATGTATGAAACGGTGTATTGTGAATAATACACCGGTCTTTGAAAATAATGTGTCGAGATGTATCATCCACCTAATATTATAAACGCGAAAGTTTGTAAGAATGTATGGATGTATGTTTGTTACTCTTTCAAGCAAAAACGACTGAACGTATCTGGCTAAAATTTGTTAGGTAGACAGATTAGGACCAATATTAACACATAGGCTACTTTTTACCACGCTAGCGAGCTGCTTGCGGCTCGCGTACTGCGCTCCCTCGAAAAGTAATAGAAACGTTTAAGATACACCGGCCTGGGAGAAGAGCTATCAAGGTGTATAGTGTGTTAATAATACGAATCCAGCAATTACAATAAATTAGTAGTGCTTCACTCAAACAAAGTAAGGAAAATATAACAACAATTAAATTTATTTACGGTAAAATTTACTCGATATTTTAAAAAGCCGTTACGCACACTTTTGCTTTTCCGCCGTCGCGTCGCCACGTTATTGCCAATCCGTTCAAGACCGGCGAAAAAAACTGGCCAAGTGCGAGTCAGAACCGCACCCATAGGGTTCCTTACCATCATACTAGATGGCGCTAGTTTCCTAATGTTAAAAAAACACGTTTTTGTATGGAGACCCCCCTTATTTTTATACTTTTTATAATTTTTAGTATTTGTTGTTATAGCGGTAATACAAATACATCATCTGTGAAAATTTCAACTGTCTAGCTATCACGGTTCATGAAATACACTCTGGTGACAGACGGACAGACAGATGGACGGACAGCGAAGTCTTAGTAATAGGGTACCGTTTTTACCCTTTGAGTACGGAACCCTAAAAAGCAGTCCGCGAACCTCAGACCAAGGAGCTTTTATTTTTCCTACTATGGTGTTGTCACTTGACTGTAAGCCCGCTTCCATCTTCGGCATTATCGTCACTTACCATCAGGTGAGATAATGCTAAGGGCTTATCAATAGTGGATAAAAAAATAATTAAATATCCACTTCGGGAATTTTCGCCGGGGCTAAAGAGCAAAGTTAAAGACGAGTCAGTAAGTAATTTTTTTTTAATTTGTTTGACTTACATGAAATCGCGTATTTCCTGATTTGCTTTTAAGAATTTAAAACGAATGTAACATAGAATATTTAAGTAAAAAAAGTTTACAATACATCTTACGTGCACTAGCGCGTTTAATATTATATTAATAACTACCTATATTATACAGAAATAATATGAGAACATCTGTAACCGAGCTTGGTTTATTTAAACCTTTATCTGACCTGAACCACAGTCATCATCATCATCATCATCACATCAGCCGAAAATCGTCCACTGCTGGACAAAGGCCTCCCCCAAGGATTTCACGACGACCGGTCCTGCGCTGCTCGCATCCATCGGCTTCCCGCGATCTTAACCGCGTGGGGGCCTGCCTTCGCTACGTTTTCCGGTTTACTGCCCCAACGGCCATCTGTTCTACGAGCTATGAGCCCTGCCCACTGCCACTTCAGTTGAGCGATTCTCTGAGCTATGTCGTTAACTTTCAAGCACAGTCATTACCTAGATTGGTTTGACTGTTAATGGCATTATATCTCTAAGTTTCCGCGCTTCGCAAGGTATGTTAAGCCGTTTGGTTCCGGTGGCTATCTTTAGATGGCAGTTGTTAATCTGATGCCTTATAGGCGGCTTGAAAAACTTCTAACAGTGGGTTTCGCCACTAGTCCTACAACCATTTAATAACCTTGGCCACTAGTTTAGACTAGTGGAAACTAGATATCCAAGGAGCACGAGGAATAAGATCGAGGTGCGTCCGTTGCAGCGCTCAAATATGACATTTTATAGAAACACTGTTTTTGTATTAGGACCTAATTTATTTAACACTAGCTGTTTCCCGCAGTTTCACCCGCGTGGACAACGTTTCTATGACTTTTCGAGGGTGCGCAGTGCGCGAGCCGCAAGCGGCTCGCGAGCGTGGTAAAAAGTAGCCTATGTCTGAATCCAGGTCCTAATCTGTCTACCTACCAAATTTCAGCCAAATCCGTTCAGTAGTTATTGCGGGAAAGCGTAACAGACAGACAGGGTTACTTTCACATTTATAATATTATACTAGCTGTTTCCCGCGGCTTCACCCGCGTGGACCACGTTTCTATGACTTTTTCGAGGGTGCGCAGTGCGCGAGCGTGGTAAAAAGTAGCCTATGTCTTAATCCAGTTCCTAATTTGTCTACCTACCAAATTTCAGCCAAATCCGTTCAGTAGTTTTTGCGGAAAAGCGTAACAGACAGACAGAGTTACTTTCGCATTTATAATATTATATATAATATATATTAGTAGGGATAGTAGGGATACTTCCTGACTCTATAAAAGAATTAAACAATAGACAATTTAAATTTAAATTACATTTATATTTAAAGAACAGTTTTTTTACTATTATTATATCAGCTCTTATACGTACCCACCGAGGGGCTCGAGCCCACCCTGAATCAGGGCGATTAGGCCTTAGTCAACCGCGCGGGCCCAGTGCGGGTTGGTCGACTTCACACACAACCTTCGAGTTTCTTCGCAGGCGTGTGCAGGTTTCCTCACGATGTTTTCTTTCACCGTTAAAGCAATCGGTAAGTATAGTACGTAAGTTTTTGAAAATACTCATTGGTACATTGGCCGTCCAGAATTCAACCCGGTACCTCTGGTTAGATGGACCGAGTCGTTACCGGTTGAGCCACCGACGCTTTTTTTTAACAGATGCTATTATAGTATTAACGAATATTTATTTGACAATGATTATATAAAAGTAGACTAAGTAATTAAATAAATGTTCATGTGTTAGATTAAAGAATGACATTACACACCTTTTAAGGTAGGCCATAGAGGACTTCTTTATTATCTTTAAGACCGTTTTTATATTTTAACTTTGCTTACGCAATAAATGTATTGTGATTTTTTGATTTTGAACCTTCACTAACCCAGACATCACCCCCCTGTATGGTGTATGGCCTAACCTTGCTTGGGAAGAGCTCCGTGCCCCACCAGTGGGGACGTTATGGGTTATTAACGATTGTTGACATAAATGTTATCATTAGATTGAGCTCTCTGGAGCCCACCACTAGGATTAACTGTCATGAACATGGTAAGAACTGTAATTCTATACAAAATGCGAGTACTGCCTTACTAATATTTTAAATCTGAAAACATCTTTGTCTGTCTGTCAAACTGAACCTATTTAGCTGAAATTTGACATACACCATATGGAAGGTAGGTATACAGCATGTTTCTGAGTGAGCCGGAACACATCGATGCTATCATTGATGTTCGGCGGCATGACTTTGATAAGATGGTGGTAGATAGTCAGGCGAGCTTGAAAAATTCACTACTACTAACCAAATCAAGTCTTAAAAAGTCGACCTCGCCGGGAACCGAACCCGCGACCTCCTAGTGTGAAGTGAAGGGACTAACCGTAAGTTACGCCACGGAGGAATATACTTAGTGCATCGATTTTTTTTGCATTATTCACAATTGGTAAACCCTTGACAACATCTCACCTGGTGGTAAGTAACGCTGTTGCCGAAGATGGAAGCGGGCTTACCAAGATTCCCCAACGCAATGGGGAACTGGCTATCTTATCTTCATGCCGGAACACACCAATGATATCAACATTGATATTTGGCGGCAAGACTTAGATAAGATGGTGGTAGCTAGCCAGGCGGGCTTAGAAAATACCCTACCACCAACCAAACCTAGTCTTACAATTGACCCTGCCGGGAATCGAACCCACGACCTCCTGTGTAAAGCCAGTGAACTTTGCCTCTGAGCTACGGAGGCGGTTATCGATCGATGTATAAACTTTTCGACTTTATGTAATTGTATTGTATTTACGAATTTATTGGTAATCTAGTTGTCCAAACTTTAGTCAAATAATAAAAAATGTAAATTTAAAATACAATTATTATTTAAGCCTTATAAATATCTATTTACTCATATTTATAATTAAAACATATCTATTTATACAGTTTAGGCCGTGGTTTATTGTTTCTTTGCCTTTTGGAAAATGCCTTGTTAAGAGATTCTTGCACTATCATTGTATTTTATTATGTATCATATTTGCATATATCTCCTCTGCTAAGGGTTGTCTGGAAGAGATCATTTTTAGCGGTAACACCGCCTTTGTACACTTAAGTCTGATAAAACCATGCTGTAATTATTTCTTGAGTGCAATAAAGTCGTTGTAGATACATACTTTGTAACTACTCTTATCACAGACGTGATTACAATGCAATAAAGCTCATTCTACATCTTTCACTATACGCCCCTTCAACAATCGAATTCTTCGATGCAAATATGTCTCTTATATGTAAAATAATGCGGCCGATATATCTTTAACCTCCTCCGGGGTGGGCGGGGAGTGTGGGGGCGCCTTGCCACCCCGCGCGACTTATGCCGATATAATCAATAACTTAGCGAGATCCCCTTTGCATCCGACCATGTGACAGTTCTTCCAATCGAAGGGTTGTGTTTTACTTATTTCGTTCAAACAGTGTCTGATTAGAGACAACGCCAGCACGCGGGCTTTTGAAATTGACGGCTCTCCACGGATGGGTGGCCTTCCAACGTCTTGGCTGTCTTTCGGTAATAGCTGTTAGCTTTGATTCACCTTTTTTGAATCCTTATACTAATCCTACTAATATTACGAATGTGAAAGTTTGTATGTATGGATGGATGTTTGTTGCTCTTTTACGAAAAAAACTACTAAACGTATCTGGATGCAATTTGGTAGGTAGACAGATTAGGACCTGGCAAATTATATAGGCAAATTTTTTTTCCACGCACTGCGCACTGAGACTGCGCATCCTCGAAGACAGTCATAGAAACGTTGTCCACGCGGATGAAGCCGCGGGAAAAGTTAGTATTATAAAAATGTGAAAATGTGTTTGTTTGTTTGTTACCTTTTCAAGATTCAGCATCGCAACGGAACAATGGATTGTTGTGATTTTTGCACAGAGATGATTAAGGGGGTGGCAAATTACTTATTTTACTAATAAGCATATCCTGACATAGTTCCCGAGGAATCTGGAGAAAACTCATTTCTACGCTTGCGCACGTCGGCGTCGCAACGGAGCAACGGATTGAAGTGACTTTTTGTATAGAATTGGTTGAGGGGGTGGGAAGTGACTAAGACTGCTCATCAAAATAACCCGAAATAGTTCCTGAGGGATGTGGAGAAAACTCATGTCCACGCTCGCGAGCCGCTTGCAGCTCGCGCATCACTCACTCTCATAGACAATCATAAAAACGGTGTCCATGCGGGCGAATACACCCCACAATAATGATTTCTCATGTTTCCTTCACCAAAAGGTTGTCTCGCAGAGATCGCTTGTTAGCAATAAGACCGCCTATATGTACAAGTTCCTTAATCATTGTATCTTTTTTTCTCTTTTATGTTGTGCAATAAAGTGTTTTCAATCAATCAAATGCTAGTAAATTAATAAAGCTTCCAGCTTCCATCTTCGGCATCATTGATACTTACTATCGCATTTGATGATGTCAGGGCTCTACCATTCGTGGATTAAGTAACCTAACATATTAAATAAGAAACTTTTAAAATCGACTGCACAAAACAGAACCCCTCTTTTTTTGACAGTCGGGTAAAAGTGTTGTATGTCACTCAGGGGATCAAGACGAATTTAACCACACCTCGCACTCCAAAAACGATCAAGCCTTTAGTTACGCTACAGGGTCAGCCAATGGAATTGACATACATAGTATACTACAATACAAACATACTGCGGGAAATATCAGATGACAAAACATTTAGGCGCCATTTGAAAAACTTCTTGTTGGTTATCGAATATTATTCAGATGACGAATTTTTAAAAATGAAATACTGTCATAACTACAGTGTATTAATTTATATTTATTTACTCAATTGTTCGGTTTACTTTTTAAGCGACTTCCAAAAAGGAGGAGGTTCTCAATTCGTCTGTATGTTTTTTTTTATGTATGTTACCTCATTACTTTGGACTGGGTGAACCGATTTTTATGATTCTTTTTTTATTTGTAAGCTAGTGCTTCCCGTGTGGTCCCATATAAATTTTATCAAAATCGGTGGTTTTTATGTATTGAAAATTTACAAAAACCAAAAATAATATTGCAAAAATGTACTAAGTTGTTGCGATGGAAGTTGGTTTTTTAACGTGTTTAGCGTTTTCAATTATTGATATTTGAATTTTTGTAATTTGACATTTTGCTTTTGTTAATTTTTAAATTTACTTTTTGACGATCACCTCACCATTGACATATTTTATAATTTGACATGTATATTTTATGAATTTGTGTCGTGTGATGAACAGACCTAATCTAATCTAATCTAATCTAGATAAATACATAGATACACTCGTAAAACATTTCCCTCCTTCTTGGCCAGTCAGGTAAAAAAACTGTGAAGTTTTCGTTTACTTAAATACCTTTTGCTCACAGCTAGGTTATAATTTTTATTAATATCTGAGGGCGATGGGTTTTAACAAATCCCTTGCAAACTATGTATTTTACCGGGATAAAAATTTTGTTTTTTTGTTGTTCGCCTTTTTGACGAGAGCGTCGGTGGCGTAACGGCTAGGGCCGCCGCCTCCTGTCCGGGAGGTGGTGGTTCGAATCCTGCAACGTACCAATGTGATTTCGAATTAAGATTTCATATGTACGTTTATCCGACGCTCTTACAGTGAAGGAAAACATCGTGAGGAAACCTGCACACGCCTGCGAAGAAACTCGCAGATTGTGTGTGACGTCGATCAACCCGCACTGAGCCCGCGTGGTCGACTAAGGCCCGATCGCCCTAATTCAGGGTAGGCTCGAGCCCCTCGGCGGGGACGTAATATGAGCTGATATCATTACACGAATTTATAACAGGTGGTTTTTATGGTTCCATATACCAAAGTATGACCAACGGAACCCTATTACTAAGTCTCCGGTGTCCGTCCGTCCGTATTTCATTAACCGTAATAGTTAGACAGTTGAATTTTTTACAGAGTATCTATTTCTTTTGCCTTTAATACAACAAAAAAAGAGCGAGACCTACAGTACTCGCATATGAACAAATCACTGTTACACATTTCCGTCCCATTTCACGAAATCACTCCCACAAATTGCAGGAAAGCGAGAGCAAAGCTCATTCGTCAGATCGAATAGCGCGCGCGCTTTCGCGACTTCCTGTTACACATTTCCGTCCCATGTTACACATTTCCGTCCCATTTCACGAAATCACTCCCACAAATTGCAGGAAAGCGAGAGCAAAGATGTTACACATCAATAATAAAATTTGATAAAAAAAAGGAAAATGATGAAACCCCATACAAACGTGTTTTACAGGTATATCTTAGTTACCTGTATAGTAAAAACGGTGAGCGTGAAATTTGGTGCGATTAAATCAATAATTCTAAAGTTAAAGAACAAATTATAAAAACCAGTCAAGTATGAAACGTACTCGCACTAGGAAGTCCGAACTGAATGAAATAAAAAATATATTTCTGTCGCTCGCATCGATGTCTTTTGCTTGTAATGTGAATAGGTATCTTTTTTTTATTCACAATTGGTAAACCCTTGACAACATCTCACCTGGTGGTAAGTGACGATGTTGCCGAAGATGGAAGCGGGCTTACCAAGATTCCCCAACGCAATGGGGAACTCAATCAATCAATCAATCAATCAATTTAGTTTATTTTCTCACCACAAACTTGTCTCTGATTTATACAATTATCGTTCATAATATTATTATAACGTAGTTTGTAGGAGACTGGAGCCTAAACTAGGAAAATAAATTTCCTGTATTTTAGGTCTCCAGGCCCCCTCATCGGCTTATAGGTAATTATATTAGTGCTTCGATGTAGCAGACGTTGAGACATTAAAACACATATTAGTAAAAATAAAACCGGTGAGGTAAAAAATATATATATATATATACATATGTGTGTGTATGTGTGTGAGTGTGTATGTGTATGAGTGTGTGTGTGTGTGTGTAAGTGAGTGTGTGTGTGTCGTACATTTTGATTATGGTACTGCTTGTAATAGTTTTTCGGTTTGATCATAGTCTCGAGTCATTAACCATTCAAATACAGCTTTTTTACATTAAGACGTGCTTAATGATCGTAGGTCAATATCCCTTGACACTCTATTGTAGATGAAATTTCCCAGGAAATGATCAAATCTTTGTGCAAAGGTAGTTCTAACCAAAGTACTTGAAAAAATTATATCACACCGTCTTTTATTTATATTTGTATCATAAGCTGTGAGTTTATGTTTGTTAGTTATTATTTGAAGAAGGTATAACTGCCTAACTGAAAGAACATTAGATTCTTTGTATAAAACTGTAGTAGGAAAATCTCGTTTTTTAAAAGATGAAATTTTAAGAATACCTCTGTGAGCTCTTTCAACATGTATAAGATTCGATTTGTAGATCCCACCCCAAGTATCAATACAATAGTTTATAACTGATCGACATAAAGCGAAGTAAAGAGTTTTCATTAAATTAGAGTCAGCGACATATCTCATATATCTAAAAATTGGCATTAGTTTTCTAAATCTTTGGCATAACAGATTGGTATGAAGTTTAAAATTAAGTAAGTTGTCCAGAACGATTCCTAAATATTTTACATCAGGTACTCTCTCTAGGCAGCAACAACTACATTCATGATTATTACCGAGACAGACTGGGGAGTGACATATAAGTTTCATTACACAAGCAGGTTGAGTAGATTTTTGAATAGAGAAGGTAACATACTTAGTTTTTTCAGAATTTACAGTTAGGAGATTATTTCTCAGCCATGTGCATACCTTGTTAAGGCCACCCTGTGCCCTAGTAAACGTTTCAGGCCAACTCTTTTCCTCGAAGACAATAGCTGTGTCATCGGCGAAGGTAAAAATTTGACCACTAGGAATAGAAAGTTGGCACAACTCATTAATATAAACGAGAAAAAGAGTTGGACCCAGAATACTTCCTTGGGGTACACCAAAAGTTATGTTCTCAGGCTGGCTGAGTGTATCACCTATTTTTACATTTTGTGTTCTGTCACTAAGATAATCTTGAAAAAGTTCCAGCTGCCGATCTCTTATACCAACATTTTCCAGCTTCCTTATCAGCAAAGGAATGGACACCGTGTCAAAAGCCTTTGCTAAATCTAAGAAGATAGCAAGGCACTTTTTCTTACTATCTAGTGCTTTAACTACGTGTTCTACTAAATTGTGAACTGCTTCAGCGGTAGATCTTCCTTTTCTAAAACCGTACTGGTTTGGTGAGATGTAATTGTATTTTTCTAAGTATGATATCAATCTTCTGTTAATAAGTTTCTCAAGGACTTTTGAAAATGATGGTAAGATCGAAATGGGTCGGTAGTTGCTTATAAGCGATTTGTCTCCTGATTTGTGTACAGGTAATATGATAGCCTTTTTAAAGGCCTTTGGAAATTTACCAGAGGCAAAACATAGATTAATTATATGCACTAAAGGCGAAACTAAAACTTGTTTATTTTGTTTAATTAGATTAGACGATATGCCATCCCAACCTGTAGCAGTATCTGCTTTAAGATTATTTACTATAGTTAGTATTTCGAGTTCATCCGTCGGAATAAGTACGAAAGAGCTACCATTTTGTTGACTTAATGAGTTAGAAGTATTTAAGATATTAAGCTCTACCGGTGAATTTTTTTTCTGCCAATAATTTCCCGACATTTACAAAATACTTATTTACTAAGTTAACCGAGTCAGCAGGAGATATTTCAACGGTGAGGAGATCGTGAGGAAGCTCCTTTTTGGGTTTGTATTTAATTATAGAGTTTATAGTTTCCCATGTTTTTTTAGTGTTGGTATTCAACGCTTTTTGTAATTGTTCTCTTTCATATGATAACTTAGTCTTTTTTAACAAAGAATTACAAAAATTTCTGTACCTAGAGTAGGTAGTCTTTAATATGTCATCTTCTGAGTTTTTTCTTAGTTTACGGTGGAGAGCATCCCTGTTTCTTATACATTTCAAGAGACCGACCGTCATCCATGGTTTAATCAAAGTTTTTCGTCGAGTTATTTTCACTGCTTTAGTATTTGCTTTAACTAGTTTAACGAGTGTGTTCAATAGAAAATCAGAAGCCATGTTACAGTCAGTCATGCTGTATATAGGGGATAAGTCTATACTTTGAAGTTCTCTCGCAATGGATGCGTAGTCAATTTTATTGAAAGTAGTACATAGTTTCTTTTTAATTATGTTTTTAAATAATGAGAAAATAATCGTGCTGTGGTCAGTGAGGGAGTTATCTACCGTGGCACTGATTGCTGAGTATTTAGATTTTACAAGTACGTGGTCAATACATGCTATCTTATCTTCATGCCGGAACACACCAATGATATCAACATTGATATTTGGCGGCAAGACTTAGATAAGATGGTGGTAGCTAGCCAGGCGGGCTTAGAAAATACCCTACCACCAACCAAACCGAGTCTTACAATTGACCCCGCCGGGAATCGAACCCGCGACCTCCTGAGTGTATCATTGTCATAGTTGTGTGGAAAGTGTGGTGGTATGGAACCCTTGGAGCGCAAGTCCGATTAGCACCTGGCTGTTTTTTTTATCTAAAATTGGTTAGTCAAGTTTTTTAGTGTGTAACAATTTTTCATCATCATTATTACAGCTCATATACGTCCCCACCGAGGGGCTCGAGCCTACCCTGAATCAGGGCGATTAGGCCTTAGTCGACCACGCGGGCCCAGTGCGGGTTGGTCGACTTCACACACAACCTTCGAGTTTCTTCGCAGGCGTGTGCAGGTTTCCTCACGATGTTTTCCTTCACCGTTAAAGCAATCGGTAAGTATGTACGTAAGTTTTTGAAAAACTCATTGGTACATTGGCCGTCCAGATTTGAACCCGGTACCTCTGGTTAGATGGACCGAGTCGTTACCGGTTGTGCCACCGACGCTTTTAGTGTGTAACAATTATCCAATCAATATAGCTTGTGATGTACTTACTCTTAAGGCCGTAAGAGCACTCAATCCGAGCAGTTTGAAACGTGTTTAAATAATATCGAACGTAAGTCTATTCGTTTTAAGTTCAAATCAATGCGAGCTTCAACGCGGCTGTTATGTTGAAACCGAACGCCCAATTCTCGATTTTTACATGTTTTTATTACTTTTCATCACTTTCAAATAAGTTTAAAAAAAATGTGTTCAATTAAAATTAAAGGTCGTAAAGTCACTAATTTTTTTGTGCTGGTTCCGTTTACATTAACTATTTGTTTTCGAATAAAATTGCAATTAATGCCAAAAACAGGGTCTACAGTACATTTTTTTACATCAAAAGTGGTAATATTTTTAAAATTGTATTCAATTTAATCGATTTTTTGTTACTTTAAATTTGTTACATATTTTTTCCATGGTGATAGCTATACACAGTCTTTCAATAATTTGAATTGAATATTGTCATTTGACCCATCTTAGGGCCTTAAGGATAAGAATGACAATCGTACTCCAATCACACAAAGAATCTAATAAAATTATAGATCATGTCAGAAATAAGGGCCCGCTATAAAACAAAAGAACCACAGAAATATTACAAAGAGGCGTAACGCCAACTCATCTGTTTATTATAGGAAAATGGCTTCGGCCCTGGTGTCTCTAAGACGAGGACATATTAAGGATGGGCGGGAGAGTGGGGGAAAAGCAACCCTTCACGCTTTCGCACCAAACCCTTAACGCGCGATTTAAAAAAGAAAACTAAAGTACGCAGGCTCATAGGGAGATGTGTGGATGTTGGTCCACACTGGTCTTTCGATTCGTTCCCACTTCTTCTAAAATGTATATGTACTACTCAAAACGAATTACGGGCCATCTAAGTTTTCACAGTACATTTTCATACAGAGAGGTCGATTGAACAGCCGCGATTATTTTTTTAATCAATAAAAGTAAGAAAACTACTAAGCGCAGTCATAAGGTTAGATCCCTGGCTACAAATATACGAAGAGCACAACATTTTGCAGATCTTCGGAAACTCAATGGACTGCTCAAAACCAAGAACATAATTTTTTACCGTAAAATGTATGGAACATTTGCCAATTTATTGTATGCTCAGAATCCGAATCATAATAATTTATTTGCAAGAATACTTAAGTCATAAATATACAGATCGTAAAAAGTACAATGCCAGTAAACGTATTCAGTTTTAGTAACCCGCCACTGAACATTAACACAAGCGACGAGAGAACAAAAGAAATACGACACCTAGAACGCGCTATTAGAATTTCTTCAGCGCTGAGTATATATACAGATACCGATCATTAACGATTGGTCCACGGCCGGACCCCAGGCATACCACCTCGCCTGGCGGAGATATCTCCCTTTGCTCTCGTCGAATAGGAACGCACCGTTCCTAAATTGGTGACCCCGACGTGATACTCCATCATCAAGCCTCCAGCTGGTAAAGCAAGCCTCAGCAGCACAAAGCAGTCTTCACATCGCACTGAAGTTAAATCCGGACCATCGCAACCCGAGACGTCGAGTTTCCTGGCCTGCTACCTTCACTTTCGGGCACCAGCAAGTTGTCGGCAGCCACACGCTAACTCTGCGCGCATCACCTGCTTCCCTTGCCATGACGCCTGACGCCAGCCTTCATCCCGACTCACCGTGGACATCGATCTGGCACACTGCACATCGACCCGACTCAACGAGGTCGACAGCACCCGTGATCTTAGACTGCCAGCTCTCATTGGATCGACCTCCGGGCTTGGAGGGGATTGATGTGGCGGCAACTGCAGTAACCCGCCACTGAACATTAACACAAGCGACGAGAGAACAAAAGAAATACGACACCTAGAACGCGCTATTAGAATTTCTTCAGCGCTGAGTATATATACAGATAGATAGATAGATAGATAGATAAATCATTTATTCATTGACAGTTTAAACATTTGACACAAAGAACAAGATTAAAATAAAAGACGTAATAAAGCAAAATTAAAAAACTAAGTTAAACACAAACAGGACGAACGATGAGTACTGCCAATGAAACGGCGCTGACTCAGCATAATGTTGTGGATTGTGTTCCCACAGCTCCACAACGCTGATATTCTGTCAGTACCGGTGGTGGCGTCGTGCGCACCTCGAACGACTATTTCAACACACCTTGAATCCTATACGAGTTACCTATATGTCTAAAACTAAGGAAATAGGCAGTTGCATACAGTATGTCTTTATACCTACAGATACCGATCATTAACGATTGGTCCACGGCCGGACCCAGGCATACCACCTCGCCTGGTGGAGATATCTCCCTTTGCTCTCGTCGAATAGAAACGCACCGTTCCTAAAAATGCATGCAAATATAAAACAAGTATTAATATTTTTTTAATAATAATGAATAATCTGAGCAGTCCATAGAGTTTCTGAATAATAATGTTTCTGAGTTCTATCAGAATAATAATTACGGTTAATACAACGGTTCCCGGAAGTTATAGCTGTAAATGTTTTCCTTACTTATCCAGGCATTTAAGGCAAAACTAAATTTGTAGTCGCTTTAAAGGATTTAATTTCTTCTCCAAAATAAAATAAAGAGTTTTTTAAGTACCTACTTAACAATTATTACAATTAATTTATTGCAATTGTATCATCATATCAAAAGAAGTCCACTGCTGGACAAAGGCCTCCCCCATGGATTTCTACGACGACCGGTCCTGCGCTGTCTGGATCCAGCAGCTTACCGCGACTTTTACCAGGTCTTCGGTCCACCGTGTGAGAGGCCTGCCTACGTTACGTCTTGCGGTGCGCGGTTGCCATTCGATAACTTTACTACTCCAACGGCCATCTGTTCTACGAGCTATGTGCCATTACTATTTTAATAAAATAATCAAATACGAAATATTTCAACACCTATTACTAAAATTAAAATTTGTTAATTGCATTATTTTGTTATAGGTGTAAAATTTGATGGGTAAATCTTCCATTACCAATAAATATAGTATTATTATTATCTTTATTTGTCAGACAACAGGGTCCATTTTTGTAACACAAACGTCGTATTACATTAATGTTAGTACTATTCTTTTGTTTAAGGACAATAGTTTAAGAGCATAGTAGAGTACTTACGCCATGCGAGGACGAGAGGGAGGGGGGCGATTGAGATGGAAATACCGATTGTCCCGATCGGGTGCGGATCGCTCCCGATAATTCCCGTTATAACGGGGGGGTGGGAATTTTAATGTGCCACCATACCATTGCAATGCCCGAACGCCCAAATTTTACGACAGTGAAGTCATTATGAGGGAAATTATTGGCGCCCTGATTGCTCGGCCCGCGATAAAAATTCTTCAGTCGGCAATAACGCGGAACTAATTCGGGGCTAGATTGAAATGGTGCTTATTACTTAGTGCAAGAGCGTCTACAGTTCATCACATTATGTGTACTCAAAATCCACAATAAACCTATTTATGTCTAGTTTTATTATGCACTGTAAGTGAAGATGTAAATTTCTTCATTTCTTTATTAATCAATTTACAATAAGAACTTACATTTTCCCAAGACGCTGTAATTGTTAACATTCCTAATTATTAATAACTATTTTTTGCCCACGGCATGGACATCGATTATATCACTGTCTTAGAGGGTGAATGGTGGGCGAGCCGCAAGGGGCTCGCCCACTTAGGTTTCACCAGAACCCTTTAGGAACTATATCGCGCAATTCTGACTAGTAGTATTATCACTACCTACCCCTTCAACTAATTCTATACAGAAAATCGATTCAATTCGTCACTGAAATGAGTTTTCCCCAGATCCCTCGGGAACTATGTCAGGATATGCTAATTAGTAAATTATGCCATTTTCCATCTTCTCAACCATCTCTGTGCAAACAACCACAATAATCTGTTGTTCCGTTACGATGTTCAAGAAATTAACCAAAAACAGAGTACTGTTTCAGTTTCTTCAGGAACTGCATCGGACTATGTTATTTTCAAGGGATAAAAAGTAGTCTATGTACTATCCAGTAACACAGGCTACCTGCATGCCAAATTTTATCAAGATTGGTCGAGGCGTTGAAACGTGAAAAGATAACAAACCAACAAACAAATAAACAAACACATTTTCACATTTATAATGTTAGAGTAAGAATAGAAATTAAGAAAAAGCTAAATCTTTAATTATGATATATGTAGAAATGTGTGTTTCTACTCGACGATAGCAAACGGAGGTATCTCCGCTAAGTGAGGTGGTATGCCTGGGGGTCCAGCCGTGGACCAACCATGGGCGTTTGGCGGTTATAATATATATATATACGTTTAGTAACGAAGAAATGTTAATAGCGCATTCTAGATATGGATACATAGTTTGTGCTCTCGTCGCTTGTGTCAAGGTTCATTTTAGATGAAGGCAGTTTTTCCTTTTCATACAATTTATGTAGACGCTAGGTCGGTGCCATCTGTAGATGAGCCATACTCTAAAATACTTGATCGAGGCGAAACAGTTTTTTTTTTTCTTGAAAATTTAATTGCGAGGCGTACCTACATGGATTTGGTCATCCATGATTTTAACTTTGCTTTTGTTGGTGCAATGGCATTTTCTAAGCCCGCCCGGCTAGCTACCACAATTTTATAATAAGTCTTACCGCCAAGCATCAATGTTAACAGCATTGATGTGTTCCAGCTTGAAAATAAGCGATAGCCAGTTCCCCATAGAGTTCGGAAATCTTGGTAAGCCCGCTTCCTTCTTCGGCATCATCGTCAGTTACCATCAGGTGAAATGATGTCAAGGGCTTACCAATTGAGGAAAAATAAAATAAAAACTATGTGCCTACGACTTTGTTAATTTATAGGGGCACGCGCCTACCCTGAATTAGGGCGATTTGGCCTTAGTCGACCACGCGGGCCTAGTGCAGGTTGTTCGACTTCACACACAACCTTAACCTTCGAGTTTTTTTCTGTACAGTGTTTCTCACGATGTTTTCCTTCACCGTAAGAGCGTCAGATAAACGTCCATATGAAATCGAAAACATAGGATTCCCGCATAGGAAGTAGTGGCTCTAGCCGTTACGCCACCGAGGTTATATTCTAATTTACTTATTTATATATATATTTAACACCCAGACACAGAGCTAACAAACCTGTTCGACACACGAATGTTTGCCCTGGGTGGGAATCGAACCCACGACCCCATCCCAGCAGACAGCAGCGCTGCCACTGGACTAACGAGTCACTCAAACATGTTGCACGTTACATTATCACTGAGTTACTTTGTATATCTACCGTGTAAAACCTCGAACCCCAGCAAATATAACTTTTCTTGGTATACAGATACAAAGTCGCTACAAAGCAAGTTAATACAATAAAGAAGCTCCACGGCAGAAGATATATTACTATTCAAGTTACTTAAAACTCAAAGTCCATCAAAAGTTGTGAACAAAGCTTAAAAGTTAAAAGAAAACGACTCAGGTGGATACTGTGACACGTGGCGCTGGGAGCGCTTACAGGACGGCGCTTTGTCAAGAGACGCTGTGACGTAATCGCATCAATTACGGTTGGTAAATGGTAGATAACCGGAATAAAAAGGCTTGTATTTATTGTATTAGGTCATATGTAAGATAATTATATAAATGTTATAAAAACTAACTGACTGGAAGAAATCGTTTTGAGCGATAAGACCGCCCAAACTGTACCGCTATAGTACCTATTCAAGTTTATTTTTAAATAATATTGCGTAGTTGTTAGGTTTTTATAATTTGCTTATATTTTCTTTTTAACTAGTATGTACAATAAAGAGTATTTATCTTTATCTTAACTTATCTAAGAACATTTCTTTGATATTAGCAGGTTTTGGCAAATTAACGCTACTTTAAAACGAAAAGTCTGCGTGTCAGCTCCGATGCGCGATTTACTTCTTAAGTTCAACTTTTCATGCAAAGTTTTGTCGTCCCTGACCTTGCAGGAGGGACGCTCTGGGCTTCGTTCTACGTCTACACTAAAAATTAGGCGGTATGACCATGGAGCCCTAGCCTGGGTAAACAAGTCTAACATAAAACCTGACACCTTGATTTAATCCCCATCTATTTTTTGTACCGCGTGCTATATATGAAAAACGATTTTAAAGGAGTTTACCTCCGAAAAGTAAAACAGTAAAAAAACTACCCCTTCCAGGTTCGAAATGTACTTTTAAAATTATATCTATCGCTATTATTAACCTTTATATAACAGTCATTAAACTACCACACAAATTTTTGGAATTTTCACTTAAAGAATCGATTTTTGTATCCTGTAAAAATATGTTTGATGATTAGAACCCTCATCTTACGGGTCCCACATCATTTTTTTACAGACTATAGTACGCAGTACAAAAAATATGGTAAGTAAATTCGACAAAAAAAAATTCGAGCGCTAACAAAAAGGTGCCATGAAAACTAGACACATTTTATGTCAGTCACGCCACCAATGAATTACTTACTTACTTACGTTTTCCCCAAGGCTAAGACTCCATGGCCATACCGCCTATTTTTGACGTGATAACGTCTTATAAATTGATGAAACGGGCTGCATTCACGAAAAAGTGTGACGTCATTATCACGTTACGCCAGTGTGACGTCATTGTCGCGTTACGCCAGTGTGACGCCATTGTCACGTTACGCCTAAGCCAAGCGTGCAAGCGAGAGTAGTACTAAATATTCTGGGACAAATCACACATGGTCATCTGGCCCCAAAGTAGGATTCCCTGTGTTATGGGTTACCAGAGACTGATATACATACTTATATACGTTTAAATACATACATATATAGATATATTTAACACCCAGACACAGAACAAACAAATCTGCTCATCACACAAATGCTTGCCCTGGGTGGGGATCGAACCCACAACCCTCGGATCAGTAGTCAAGGGCACTAACCACTGAGCCACCGAGTCAGTCATTATACAAGTACTTGTACTAGTACTTTTACATACATGTACTTGGACTTGAACTTTGACGGACGGATGGACCGTCAAACAAGTGTGTCAATGGATTAAAAGTACTAGGCTTCCACGATCTTACAAGAGGTTTTCCAATGCGTTCGATTCTCTGTGAGATAAACCGTCATACTAAAAAGAGGCGTTTCTTATACCTAACATCTGAAGTTTTACTTCAGTCGTGTGGTCTAAAGCACACAAGCATTCGGCTTGTGACACGTTATCACGTAAAATTATCGTCCGTAAACCGACTTTACAGACAACATCGGGTTTTTTTTTCGAGACCGGAGGCCGAGCCCTGCATAGGGCGAAACGCGGAGCGTCCTCCCGTAAGGTCAGGGATGTCAAAACTTTACATGAAAAACACTCAGAAATACACTCACACTATTTGTAACATATTTTTGTAAAATTCACAAAAAAAATAGGTTTCAGTAGAAATACATTCAGTGTATAATAAAGATCACAGTTGTTTGTATTTCGAATGCACGGTCGTGTTGGTCGAACCGGAAACGATTATTTCAACTGGTGAAATTAAAAGAGGCTTTCATAGACGACAAATTTTTCAACACACATTTTAAATACAGCCTCCACTATTCACCTTATTCCATATCCCAGCTGAGTTGAATAGACAAAGTTTTCCTCCGACTTGGGTGATTAATGAGGTAGCTACTGCTTATTCGGAGCATTCCAAATGAGATTAGGAGCTCTCGACATTAGCTCCTGGGCTCCTGGAGGCTCCGGTGGGGTAAGGAACCGGTCTTACATACTAATTGAACCGCCCCGTGTTACGCAAGCATAATAGACGAGACCTTGTTGAGGTTATCTAATGCTTTATTTCTCGATTGAAAAATATATATGTACTAGCTTTTTCCTGCGGTTTCGCCGTTGGACATCTTTTTATGACTGTCTTCGAGGGTGAGTGGTGTGCGAGCCGCAAGCGTCTCGCGAGCATGGACATGAGTTTATTCTGATTAGCAGTCTTAGTCACTTCTCACCCCCTCAACCAATTCTATACTAAAATCGCTTCAAGTCGTTGCTCCGTTGCGATGCCGACGTGCGCGAGCGTGGAAATGAGTTTTCCCCAGGTCGCTCGGGAACAATGTCAGGATGTGCTAATTAGTAAATTATCATTTCTCACCCCCTCAACCATCCCTGTGCAAAAAATATCAACAATCCATTGTTCCGTTGTAACGAGCGTCTTGGCGACAAGACCTACCGCAACTGGTCCTTGCCATCGCCTTATGGTGCTGGCAGGATTAGCGGCCCTCACTGTTATGCCCTAGGGTCGGTAAGTAGGGACGCTATATCATAAACCTTGTAGTTTAGCTTATCTGATAGATATACGAGAGGGAATGTTCCGTTGTGTTGTTAAAGAAATTAACCAAAAATAGAGTATTTTTTCAGTTCCCTCAGGAACTTCTTTGGACTATACTATTTTCACGGGATAAAAAGTGACCTATGTTCTTCTTAATGACACAGGCTATCTGCATCCCAAATTTCATCCAGATTGGCTAAGGTGTTGGTGCCGCAACCAGCTACGAACTTAGATATAAAGTATAGCACGATCGAATCAGGAGATCAGTAGGAGAACCTAATAGGTAATCGTATGTCACAGAATCGCCAAACTTAAGTGGCAGTGGGCACTTAGCTCATTGAACAGATGGCCTGTATGGGTAGTAAAGTTCTCGGGTGGCGACCGCGCAGCGGGAGACGCAGCGTAGGCAGGGCTCTCACTCGGTGGAGCCATGACTTGTATAAACAGGGTGTAACAAAATTGGTGTAGGTCCCGTTAACTGGGGCTTCTACTCATTATACTGAACAACTTTTGTTCTATGACTTTGCTGAAATCGCAAAAAATAACTTCATACAATTCGATCAGCTGATCGATCAATTTTGTGCATTTTTATATGGAGTGTCATTTTTTTTTATTTTCTATATTCTTCCCCCCTCCCCAGTTAACGGGTCCTACTCCTTTTTTATACACCCTGTATATGCATTTTCAAGTACCTAGAATACAGTACATCATGGATTGGTATTATAAACGTTTTTCCGTTGGCGAGTCTTAGGTTTTTAAACTTCTAACTTGTTTATAAGGTATATAAATTAAATCAATACTAAAAAACTTTGTTGGTCCCAAAAATGTACCTATGAGGTTAAGGAAACTAAAAAGAAACTTTCAGTTCAAGAGAAGTGACCTCAAACTCAAACTTTTGTGGCGTTTACTTACTAGTATTTAAAGGGGCTGAAGCACCTTATTCATTATAGTTATTCCAACGTGACAACGTTACGATATATTGTCATCATTTCATCACGTTGTTGGTATTATTTTTCGTAACGATAATCCTTTTCACCATAAACAAGATTGCCACCAGCAGTGTCCGAGCCCCTTGTCCGTTTCCGAACGAAGGGGTTGGAGTTACCATTGATCTTTGTACTTATTCTAAGTTACTAATTGGTTATTCTTTGGGCAAATAATGTCATGCTAATGGTAAAAATTTTGTCGATTCAGAAACCGCTCCTGTTTTAACATACATTTCCTTTTATTTTACAAAGCTTCAAGTATGTTTAATTTTACGTTTAAAAAATGATTTTTTATTAATTTCTCTGTAGAAATGATTCGTATTTTACTATTTACCTATAGGTATGGGTTCGCTTTGTTCGTGTGTCTAACAGTCTGTATGTCTGCTTATAAAACTGAAATTTGGTTTTGGTACAGTTATACAATTCCGTGACCCCTAGAAAGTTATAGAATAAAATTTTAGGGTTCCGTAGTCAAACTAAGATTCCTTAAAGTTTTGTCATATTCGTCTTTCTGTCTGTCAGTCCATCGGTATATTATCATAGTCATTTTGCTCAGACTATTAAAGCTACAAAACTAAAATTAAAAGTTATGGAATAAAATCTGTATAAAAATAATTATGTTATACCTCCACTATATTTAAATTAGGGGTGAAGTTTTTGTTCACGTATCGTATTTGATGTCGTTAAATAGGTCTTTCAAAACTACTAAGAGTTAGCTAAGATCATTTTTCCGATAAATAATTTGTTTACTATATACTAAGTTTATAAGTGGTGTTTTTTGTTAGAGCTCTACTTGTTACCCATCCCGTTTTTTCAGGAAATCTGAAAAAAAAAACAGTAGGGCAAATAATTAATTTCAGTTAAGGATAAGTAGGTTTTATTAGTTTAGAAGTATTATTCGAACAACTCAAGATGTGCAGTTGCATTTTTAAAAACGTTCATAAATTTTTAACACTAATTTTTTATATCAACTGCAAAAATAACTTTTTTTTTTAATTATACAAATGTTTTTTGAAAAGAAAGGAGGTAGTCCGACGCAGAAGAAGTTTACACTACAATGTTCACAGAGTTGACAACTCATAAATTAAAATTGCCATTGAGATAATATCAATTGTTGCGTTCAATTCCTAATAGAATCACTTAAACGTAAACTCATTTTGTACTACAATACAAATATGTCACATACACTTCATACACTGTTCCCTTAGTTCAATTGTAATTCACCATGAAACTGCCCTTGATAAACACAAATTTATTTTTTTATTAAAGATACACTCATCAAAGAAAATGTAAACGAACGTCTACATGTTTGTTACTTAGAATATCTTTACAGATCCTAGGAGATTGCATGTTCATTTGTTGCTCTGGCAGTACAAATTGCGCACCCCATGTTTATTTCGGCACATCGAGCACCCCTCTAGTAGGTAGCAGAACACCCCTTTGAACGACATCGAATTGGCTTACCAAGAGGTCACTGTCAAGTTTCAAAATCGAAAGATTGTGTGTTGTTTTGATTCTAAAATAGAGTTATCGGTTTTGGTTGTGACACAAAACCTTTATGGAATAGCAGATGTTTACGTAATAAGTATGTAATTCGCGTATGTGATTACTTGTCATTCAGTCAGGGTTTTCTTTCTAAAAAAAAGTGTATCCCTTGTGCACTACGTACAAACGTAGTTTGGGTCTTATTTTAATTGTTAATCAGTCAAAGTTATTGAAATTTTGTAAATACGTTCGCTAATGTTAATGTGGTTTGTCCGATTTTCGTAAAAATTACAGAATTCTGTAAAAAAATGATAAAAATGGGTAGCCGGCAGATATTTCCACAGCATACGTGTTACTATGGTACATAAATTTACTAAAAAATAATAATTAAAAAGTAAAAAAAATGAGGTTCCCCATATAAGAAACGTGTACTTTTAAAGGTTATCTTGTTATTGTTGTATCGTAAAACGGTAATGATTATAGTAAAAGACCTAAAGTGAAACTACAAATACTAAAAACCGGCCAAGTGTGAGTCGAACTCGCGCTAAGGAGCCCGAATTGAATAAAAAAAAACGAGCGAGCCTTACAGTAGTTGCACATGATATGATATGACATTATGACAAAATATTTATGAAATTAATGAATTATCGGATCGTACATTCACGGGCCGGGCCTTCGGATAGTAGATCATATTTGCCTTCGGCCTCACTTTAGGCTGCATGGCATGTTACCTTAGCCTTCGTGACTTAAAACATCACTCCCACAAATTCCAGGAAAGCGAGAGGAAAGATATTACACATTTTAAAAAACAGGTTTATCCTTAATGTACATATTTAATAGTGTTGCTAGAAAGTTCGCATTGATTGAAAAATGTTTGTGATATTATTGTGAAGTTAATACAATTTATTTTATTTGTTAATACAATAGGTACTTAGGTTATGTATGTCCTCCTTTTTAAATAACTTTAATTTCAAACTAAACAAACCATACATTTTATCGTAATAAAATAAAATAATATAAAAACTGAACAATGCTTCATTAGACCAGTTTCAACGGTAATCAACTTTCTTTTGAAATAGTTTATGTTACAATTTAAATTTTAGTGTCAATAAGAATACAACCTAACAGCAGTAGCATACCAATTCGTTGTAAAAAAAAATTAATAATATTAGTATAACTAATAGTGCTTTTCCTCGCATTCGTCTCGAGCATGTCGTTACAAATGTAACTCTATGTATTATAAAACAAAGACCGTCTGTCTGTCTGTCTGAACGCGATAAACTCAAAAACTACTGAACGGATTTTCATACGCTTTTCACTAATGGACGAAGTAATTCATGAGGAAAGTGCGGCTCGCGCACCAGGCACCCTTCTAGTACACTATAAATATAATGTATTTCATTATTTTTTTTCGTCTGTGTGTTGCATGTCGCATGACGGTCAGCCGCGGAGTAGGGATAAAGTGAATTAGGCGCTCGTCAGAGCAGCTATGATCGTTTCATCCTCTGTACCGTAAAGTAAAGTTTCACTTTTACCGTGGTTTCATAAAGCCACACAATCCTTTTTTTTGTCTATGACTGAAACTTTTGTTTAGAAGTTAATAAAAAAATATTAGTTATTAATTAATATTATTAGTTAATTATCTGTTACACCACCTTAGTACCTAATAGATATCACAAACTCCTAAATAAACGATTGTATCTTATATTACTTTAAGACGACGCATTGGAAACTTTGGTCGCAGGGATCTCGATATTTCTAAGCAATAGAGATGACGAATGCTAGTCATCTGATTTACTTTTTATCATCTGTCAAAAACGACATTTTGTTCTAAAAATGTTTGAAATACCTAGGCGTGACGTCATAGTTTTGCAGCGTCATTTATGTACTCATTTTATCATTTTGATTAATTAGAAACCGAAGACTTGATGGAAAACAAAACGAGTAAGGTTTTCCGAAGTTTAAGCAGGAGGGCAATTTTGTGATCAAGAGTTCATAATTTATTTCTGATGCTGCCGTCATCCCTATTACAAAACACATGAAAGTGATATTTTGTAACCTTATTCTTCATATATGAAAGTGATACTTAGTACCTGATTCTTCATTTCAGTGACTTTATTTTGTCCGTTGTAGGAATAGCAGAAAAAAGTATATCAGAGCAACCTCTTTTTAACCGACTTCAAAATTTCTCAATTCGAACGTATATATATTTTTTTTTATGTGTGTTCGTTCGCGGATAACTTCGTGGTTTATGAACCGATTTTGATGATACCTTAATGTTGCAAAGGAGATATCCAAATGGTTGTACTATGATAAGGAAACCAGGATCTGATGATGGCATCCCGGAGAAATCGAGGGGAACCTTAGTTTTCTGTTTGAAGTCGGTTTTTTTTGTTCAAAATTATAAAACAGAGATCTGCAATCTACAGGCAAACCAGACCGATTTAGTACCTCTAAATTTTCTTGGTCGATGAGTCTAACTAAACACACACTTTAATATGCAAGTTGTTTTTTTTTTTAAAAGTGTAGTTTTTAATTGAAACAAAAAAAAACATTGAAAAAGTGAAAAAACGTAACGAAACACGTAAAGAAATAAACAGAGACACCTGTTCCAATCAATACCTCGCCTCAATAAACGATTGTATCTTATGTTACTTTAACACAGGTTCAATTCCCATGTCAAGATTGTAATATAGTCGAGAGTTTAAAAGCACAATTTAGCCAATCATTTGTGGCAAAGAGAGCCAAATGCCAGGCCGTTTGGTATCTCTCAACTCCACAATTCCATTTACACAGTGCTGAATAGTTCAACCGGTATACCAGCGGCTGCCAAAATCGTTATTATTATACTACTAGATTTTGCAAGCGGCTTCGCTCGCTTGAACATTGAACTGTCTTCGAGGGTGCGCAGTGCGCGATCCGCGAGCGTGGAAAAAAGTAGCCTATGTGTTAATCCAAATTAAATTTCAGGCAGCTATGTTCAGTAGTTAGTTAGTTTTCGCGTGAACAAAGTTTTTATGTCTGTCGTGCTGTCGAGCGTGGGAACTGAGTCAAGTTTAGATCCCTTGGGAACTATGTCGGGCTATGCTAATAGAGGTCAATTCGATAATCAGTATTAAGTCAGTGATAAGATGAGCGTATTTTTCATAAATGATTCCTACTTTAAATTATGAGCTTAAAAGCACTGGGGTTTCAAAATTTTGCAGAAATGCAGTTTCTTGATCCAGAGATGCACAAATTATAAGAGTCTTTAATCGAGTAACTTTTCTCAATAAATAATTAATTTAAAATGTTTACAAATTACACCTAAAATACTTAAAATAAAACACCTTAAATCACACCTAAAATACCTTAAATCATACTAAAACGTATTTTTCATAAATGATTCCTACTTTAAATTATGAGCTTAAAAGCACTGGGGTTTCAAAATTTTGCAGAAATGCAGTTTCTTGATCCAGAGATGCACAAATTATAAGAGTCTTTAATCAAGTAACTTTTCTCAATAAATAATTAATTTAAAATGTTTACAAATTACACCTAAAATACTTAAAATAAAACACCTTAAATCACACCTAAAATACCTTAAATCATACTTAAAGTATCTTACAAAAAAAAACACCTAAAATAACCCGTCCCTCGTCATCCCCGGTGCAAAGGTGGCCATAACACTAGCTGCATTTCCGCGCTGAATGGCTACGGACAGCTTCTGCACCAGGAACGATCCGGAGCGGGAGTCAAAGCCACTCTGAACTAGGCGAAGCCCCATCTCCCTTACAAGTCGACGTGCCTCCACTCTCCAGCTCCCCGCGGTCTCCACCGCCAATGGAGTAAATAAGTATTTGTCACAGAGTGTGCTGTACTTTTCCTCCTTTTTAATTGCCGAAAACTCTGCTGCCGCTCCGGCAACATGTGTCGGCACAAATTATATAAAATACTGTTTTTTAGACTTAAATCTTATGTGGCTCCAGCTGGAACATATAGATACTCCCCACTGACAATATAAAAGATGCGAGAAAACAAGTTTCAGTCATCACTCGGCCAGCATATTTTAAGATCTACGAGGAACCTTCAAGGCGAGATTGGATACGAGCTGTCTTATATTCTTAACGGCATAAACATCTTAATTAAGCTTCCTGCTAAAGTTTCAATGCATTGTCCCCATTAAAGTTAAACATCCAGGTCAAACAGACAGGCTTTTGTCCGGTCCCGGACGGCAACAGACAGGGATTTTGTCTTACGGGTCCCGGACGGCAGCTGACAGGGATTTCATCTTCCGGGTCCCGGACAGCAACACACAGGGATTTTGTTTTTTGTCCGGGTCCTGGAAAAACAGACAAGTGGATGTAAAGTTACAAATACTAATTTTCATAAAAATCATGAGCCAGTTTTGATTTAAAAATATTAAGTTATATTTATACTAAGGTAGTGACCCTAAAAAAAGTCAGGATTTTTTTTCAACAGCTGGAGATATTTAATAGTACATTAATGCCGCGGTCTGTAATGACTGCGTTGCGAGCCACGTTAAGAGGGAACGTGGGCGCCATTTTTTCCATACAAACGCAGTCCCCTGTTTCCTCTCTGGATAATGACGATAGAGCAAAAATGTTTTTTTCCATCAAACCTATATCTACCATGGCCATGCACCTATGTTTTGTTTTTTCCCATGTTTTAATTATAATAGGAAGTATAAGTCTTCAAAACTGAGATAATTGCCCAATTTAAAAGTCATTTTCAGACACCCACCAAAAAATAATACGCATATTAACAATAAAAATAAAATACAGGCATAATAAATAAAGCGTTATTTATTTATTTTTGAAAAAAATATATGATTGCCCAAGTTTTGGGAAGGCAAAGAGGGGACTACGAAATGCTGTTTTGGTCAATTTTAGTGCCTATTATCGGTCTGCACTGCAGTTCTCCCTTTCTTGCTGTATACGGAGAGGTTTGGGGGAGGGAGAAATCAACATTTTATTCAAATACCTATTCTTTAGACCGCGTTTCCTCTTAATGAAGGCCGAAAGCTCGAGGCCATCACAGCGCGGTCAGCATTGCAGCCCTTGATGTCCAAGCTGTAATGAATAGTAATGATTTTATTAAAAGAGCAATTATTAAAAGAACAGTTACTGAAATTCAGGATGGATTTTCCAAGGTTTAAGTTACTTATAGTTTGTGATAATCCTAACGCAGAGTTTGGATGTTGAATCACTTCTTCGTCACCGCACGTTTTTTTTTAAATTAAATAAATAATGTTTGTCATCTCACCAGAAAAGAGGTCACTTAGGCATACCTAAGTGACCTCTTTTCTGGTGAGATAGATACAGCTTGATTCTGAATAAAATCTCTTTACCGCGCACGTACGTTTTTTTTAGTTGGATAAATGATGCTTGTTATGCCTATGCAACCTCCTTTCTGTGAGATAGATAAAATTTTGGCGATCCTGTTTTCCGAGTAGTATGGCAAGGCTGACTTTGCTGAAAGAAGCTCGTCAAAGTATTGACCAAGTTGCAAGCGTTTTTGAGTAGTTAATTAAGATTTCCTTAAATTATATCCAGATCCGTTTAGGCGCTTAGCACCGGACGGAAATACACACACTCACATACACACACAGACACATTCAGACGCACGCACATGCACACAAACACACACACACACACGCTCATACACACACACACACACACTCAATATTTATTAAACTCTAATAGTGCATTTCCTTACGTACATATAATTACCGATTGCTTTAACGGTGAAGGAAAACATCGTGAGGAAACCTGCACACGCCTGCGAAGAAACTGAAGGTTGTGTGTGAAGTCGACCGACCCGCGCTGGGCCCGTGTTGTCGACTAAGGCCTAATCGCCCTGATTCAGGGTAGGCTCGAGCCCCTCGGTGGGGACGTATATGAGCTGATATAATAATAAAATAAAAAAGTGCATTTCCATCAAAATTTGAACTTCGATTTTTTTCCTTCACACTACAATCTTCACTCCTTCGACCCTCGAAAGGGAAACTAGTTTTATTGCAAATTTGTTTTCATACAGATTTTTTGGAACACTCCCAATATGAAAAATGTATTTGCGAATGCGTTTGCGATGGACTTTACGGATACATGGATGTCCAGATTTTTCTTTATATGTTTACTAGCTGTCCCGGCGAACTTCGTACTACCTTACACTACACTACCCTATCCTTTCCTACCCTATCCTACCCTACCCTACACTACCCTACACTACACTACCCTACCGTACCCTACCCTACATAAGACCCTTCTCCTGACAATAACAAACTCAACAAAAAAATAACTAGCGGAATCAGCTGTTCAGTGCAATGACCAAGGGAAATAGAGATTAATTTTTGTATATAAAGATTTGACTTACCCAACTATGAAAAATAATGCTTATTCCCGCGATCTGTTAATAAATCAACGACGGCGCGACAATTTATCTGATAACGCACCGTTGCTGACTTCATCGGCGTCTTCGCTCCAGTCGTTCGGTGTAAACGTGTCCCGCGTCAATTTACGGCCATAATTTCTGTGTGCAAAAGAACACGTTGCAAGAACACTCCGACGACGTTGGTGCGCCGAAGCACTGCGGTTGGCGGTGCTATCGAGGCCGCATTGACACTTTAATGCTATTGTTTGATTTAGAGGGCTCATTATGGGCGCGGGAAGTGCTGGCTTGCGCTGCGCGTGAGTGGGAAACTGAGGTGGTACACTGGCAGCACGACAACACACTAGAGAACGTCTTCGATGCGGCGAAATACTGCTGCTATCTCTTTTATTGTTAGTTTTTTGTTCATTGCTTTATCCCTTTATGTCAGGTGCTGAGAACATTTTAGTACCAATAGTGAATGAATAGAAGTAAGGTCAAGAGTTGACCTTTATGTTGAGAGCACAATATGATAAGATTGAAATGAGCCTTTTGATGTGTTCCGGCTAGAAGATAAGATAGCCAGTTCTCCACTGCGTTGGGGAATCTTGGTAAGCCCGCTTCCATCTTCGGCATCATCGTCACTTACCATAATTTGAGATGATGCCAAGGGCTTACCAATTATGAATAAAATAATAATAAAGAAAAAAAAAAGAACTACTAGTTTTTATAATTGCAGCCGGAAGAAGTTTAACAATCTAGCGGGGCGTGGCCGGTGTGGAAACTATGTTTTTTTTCTTCAAATCTTTGGAAAACCGGTGGCTTGTACAATAACATCAAATAATTTAATATAAATGCAAAATACCCTATTAAAGGTTTTCATAAGTAGTTATTGAATATAAACTGAAAAAAAACTATGAAAAGTAAGGCTCAAACCAGATTTCTAACAAATAATTGACAACATTCGACTATAGTCACAAAGGTGACGACGTGTATACACTGATTAATCCATATCTTGAAAATAACTGAACCGATTTTGTTACAACTTGTATTGTACCCTAACTTGAAAGATACTTAATCTAATACAAAAATAGTTATTGTATTTCAATTTCTAGTTTCTCAGAAATACATGGACAAATATGAAAACATTATACAAACTTACGTACAATAAACTTATGAAATTAAGCGTACCTGTTTAGAAGCCCGCATAGACTAACATATACGAATATTGTGCAATTCCAACAACATTACATACATACGTGTCGAATTGATAACCTCCTTTTTCGAATAAACTGTTTTTAACAACCGCAACTGAATTCTAGAATCTGCAAAAGCGTTGACGATCCCGAATCAAATAAAGCGGGGTTGTAGATACATCACAGTGCTAAACCCTACAACGAGACCAAATTGCTGATTTGTCCGGCCATGGTAACCCTTTAAGATCAGCAGATACCTCCCCACCGCGCCTGCGCCCGCGCGTGCCGGCGCTAGGGTTACCATCTGACCGGATAAATCCGGTCTAGACCGGATTTTAAAAGTATAGACCGGACTCCCCCGGATTTGATTCAAGACCGGATTTTTCGTCATGCCAAGAAATAACAGACGTCGCCTACGCGAATGTGAAGAATTTTACGGTGATTTTTTTCTACAAAAAAGATTTTTTGAAAGCTGTTGCTAGTGGACAGAAATATAAGTACAACTATTAGGACTATTTGTACTATTACAATTAGTACAAATGATATTATAATAAAGATTAATAGATCGTAATTAGAATATACTGAGTTTTATTTTCGGCCAAAGACCTTTTTTTTTTACAGAAATCAGGATTTTTTAACACTTGCAACCGGCTTTTCGATTTAAAGTCCTGGTAACCCTATAGCCGGGGCCCGTAATAACAACAGAAAATTTTACGCTCCGGGACAATGCGATATAAAATTATCTGTTAGATCCAATAATCGCACGGAACAGTCGAGAGTTAATGCCGGCCAATCATTAGCTACGAGGGCTAACGGAGCCGGCGGCCGGCGAGCGGGCAGCTATCGCCGCGCGAAGAGCTGCACGATGCCCCATGACCAAACGTCAATGCAACCTTAACGTTATGCACTGCGCATATGTTTCTTGCTGCTATGCATTCCTCGACATCCCCCGAGGCGCGAGGCGATGACCACTGACAAAGGAATGACTTCATCGCAACTTTGTGATGAACTGAACACACATGACCGAGCTTTTGCGGTTCCCAGAATATAATAACACGTTAATTTATGTTGCTCGATTAAATTACGATTCTCGTATGTGTGTAATATGTTCTCTCCAATTATGCTTCAATTATTAACCGCCTCCGTAGCTCAGAGGCAAAGTTCACTGGCTTTACACAGGAGGTCGCGGGATCGATTCCCGGCGGGGTCAATTGTAAGACTCGGTTTGGTTGGTGGTAGGGCATTTTCTAAGCCCGCCTGGCTAGCTACCACCATCTTATCTAAGACTTGCAGCCAAATATCAATGTTGATATCATTGGTGTTTTCTGGCATGAAGATAAGATAGCCAGTTCCCCATTGCGTTAGGGAATCTTGGTAAGCCCGCTTCCATCTTCAGCAACATCGTCACTCACCACCAGGTGAAATGTTGTCAAGGGTTTACCAATTGTAAAAAAAAACACTGAACACACATGACCGAGCTTTTTCGGTTCCCAGAATATAATAACACGTTAATTTATGTTGTACGATTAAATTACGATTCTCGGATGTATGTAATATGTTCTCTCCAATTATGCTTTAATTATTAACCGCCTCCGTAGCTCAGAGGCAAAGTTCACTGACTTTACGCAGGAGGTCGCGGGTTCGATTCCCGGCGGGGTAATTTGTATAACTCGTTTTGGTTGGTGGTAGGGTATTTTAAAAGCCCGCCTGGCTAGCTATTACCATCTTATCTAAGTCTTGCCGCCAAATATCAATTTTGATATCATTGGTGTTTTCTGGCATGAAGATAAGATAGCCAGTTCCCCATTGCGTTAGGGAATCTTGGTAAGCCCGCTTCCATCTTCGGCAACATCGTCACTTACCACCATCAGGTGAGATGTTGTCAAGGGTTTACCAATTGTAAAAAAAAAAAAACTGAACACACATGACCGAGCTTTTACGGTTCCCAGAATATAATAATACGTTACTTTATGTTGCTCGATTAAATTACGATTTTCGGATGTGTGTAATTTGTTCTCTCCAATTATGCTTTAATTATTAAGCGAATGCTCCGAGCGATTTCACCGGGAAGTATTAAGTACACAGGCAGTACTTAATGTGCAGTATCAGCGTATGAGGTCGCGATTAAGTGCGGGTACTTATAAATAGTTGTAATTATTTGATCCCAGCGGACTAAAGACGACGTTGCATCGTCGCGGCCGCACTATCATTAGCGCGAGGAAAGCGATCAGTTATTTACGCGATCGGCGCAGGCGGCGAGGCTGAGCCTCAAGCCACTCAAGCCGTGTTGGTTTACGGCGCAACCCCCGAAGGAGATGCATTCCACCAGTCCACCGGCTCACGAACTCACGACTGCACAACAATAATTACCCGTGGGTGTACGCCATTATACTTCGCGAGCGATTATTATCAATCGTTGTGGCTAGCTTCGGTCACCGCTTAGAACCCGATGTAATGGGACGGAATTATCTTAATATTATAACGAGAGATGCAAAGCAGATTATTCAATAATTACATGGGATAAATCAAAATCTCGCAAGTGCAAAAGGGTCGTCCTTGTCTGTCTTGTGTGTTGCGGCGTATGGCGGTCCCTGTCGGCGCGCTATCGTTGCGTGCTGCGCATGCGCCGGTATTGTCCTGACCACGACCACGGATCAGATAATTAAGTTGGATTGGAAATAGTCACACTTTTGTTTGAAAACCAGCGTCGCCGCCTGTCTCCCACCCATCAACTCCATTACACAAGCAATAATAACACATATACACGAATTGCGCGCACTAATAAACAAAACACACTTAGAACACAGGGCTGCAATTGTGTCTCACACCATTTCGAGAGTATGTACGTTAAACACAACCACACGCAAATAAAACGTAACGCGTGCTTCGGTAAGTATGATTGTCTAATCATACTTGAGGCGCGCCTGCCCAGCGCACATTTCCAATCCAACCTTATTTATCTGATCCGTGGTCCTGACAGCGCCGCCGGCTCTCTATACTTCACCCCAACTCTACCAGGATGTTACTAATTTTCTATCATTGGGTATCGTCGAACTTCATAGACCTCTGAAATTGAAGTGTCAGTGGAGTGTATTTATAGCCGTGTAGTAACAAAGCGGCGAATTTCACGAATTCTCTAATCACAGCCTGGGGACATTCTTGCGATCTGTTGCCTAGCCCGTAATCTGAGAGTTTCCATATTACCATCATAGTTGCACCACAGTCCACTGCGCCCCGAACCGTTTCCCACAACGTCGATATGGCTCTCACCTTAGGCCCCATTCTTAGACAGCTGGTAAACGTTCGCAGTTATTATTAATCTCGCTAGGGCTAACAAAACCCGTGCCTACCAAGTACCAAATGCCTTCAGCAGTTTGTAAATTGTGCCGGCGAGGTTCACGCGCCACTCATTACAGCCGCCGGTAATGTGTTCCGTCATCGAGATTAAACACCTAAGAACCCTTCTAAAGCCGTCTGTCCATTGAGACAAGTAGAGCAGAGAAATTCAACTACATATTTGTTACTAGCTGTTTTCCGCGGCTTCACCCGCGTGGACAACGTTTCTATGGCTTTTCGGGGGTGCGCAGTATGCGAGCGTGGAAAAAAGTAGGCTATGCGTTAATCCAGGTCCTTATCTGTCTACCTACCAAATTTCAGCCAGATCCGTTCAGTAATTTTTGCGTGAAAGAGTAACAAACATACATCCAAGATTCTTAAAAACTTTCGCGTTTATAATATTAGTAGAATAATAACATGTAGGTCAGCCAAATAAAACTCAAAATTTGATTTTTATAAGATTCTGAGGACAATAGCTTGTCAAGAATACGAATTAATTGAAACTTTGTATTTCCTTACACCTAAGAGCTGGCCGAAAAATTCAAATATTTTGTTATTTAGATAACAAAAGAAAGATCATATAAGTAGGAATTATTAAAGATTCTTAGGACTCTTTTATCGAGAAAACGAACTATAAGTAGTTGAAACTTTTTATACTTATTCTGTCTCTGGGAAGAAAAGTCTTATCTCGTCTAGGTTTGCCACAATTTAATGGACAATCACCTTAAATGTCTTAGAATCCTTCTAATGGAGGTAGCTCTTATTTATTTCTCCGGCGTCACTAATACAATCGCACCTAATTGAGCTTTGCCTGCTTTTAGTAAAATGGTCAATTTTCTTCTAATGCTGTTTTGTCCGTTGGTATGTATTAGTAAACGAGGTGAAATTTCCTTGTGTTGATCGTCGTGTTTGCATTGTTTGTTATGTATGTACAAAATGATAAAAATAAGGTTTTTGTGATGAATGAGCTTGCTTCTATATAACCTCGCTTTTCTGTATATATAGTAATAACAGGATAGTTGCCACACTTTTTAAAATCACTCTATATCTCCCAATACAAAAAGCAAAATACTTTATTTATAAAACTGGCCGGTTTTTTTATTTTATTAAAGTACTTTGGTTTTTTATCTACAAAATTATGAAAAGTAAAAAACATTATCTTTGATACTTTTAGAGTGTTAGCGATTTTTGCGGACCTCTATGTTTTGGGACATTTATCCCACACAGGGGATAGTTGCCTAATCCATGTAAATTACATTAAGGATAGATGCCCCGCCGAGAAACAGGACATCTACCCCGCAAAAACTTTCATCGCATTTTGCCTTCCCATGCCATCACACAGAGACATGAGATACGGTCAACTTAGTGGTAATTGAAGAAAGACGATAGATTAGTAAAATAGCATGCGATTCATCCGCGAAACTAGAGTAATTACAATCGGGGCAACTATACCACTGGGACAACTATCCTGGTTTTACCCTAGATTTGTTTTAGTGCTGTTTTTGTGTTGCAAAGTGTTTCCAATTCAATTAAAAATCACATTTTACGTTCATTGGTTCATTAACGTCAAGAATTATTGCTAAGTCATTGAAAAAATATGTAAGTCTTTGTTTATTATCGTGTGGCACAATTAACCGTGCTATCCAAGAGATAGTCGGTGGTTGCCTGGTGTTGCACTTAGCATCGCCCGCGGTCACGTGTAGGGCATTTAGATTTATACCTACGGACGTGTTTTTTTTTATCTTTTATTCACAATTGGTAAACCCTTGACAACATCTCACCTGGTGGTAAGTGACGATGTTGCAGAAGATGGAAGCGGGCTTACCAAGATTCCCCAACGCAATGCGGAACTGGCTATCTTATCTTCATGCCGGAACACACCAATGGTATCAACATTGATATTTTGGCGGCAAGACTTAGATAAGATGGTGGTAGCTAGCCAGGCGGGCTTAGCCTACGGACGTGTGCAACGCGACCTTCATACACATCTGGAATCAGATGTGCAGGTTTCCGTTGTATGCAGTGTCCGGGGTGTGACCGAGTCGTTACCGTTGAGCAATTGACACTTTTAATAAATAAGTAATAATATTATTGTTCGAATTTATCTACTGAAAAATAATTCGTTCAAACTAACTTTTTAGTTAAACTATACTTTATTATGTAGTACAGTCTCATCTTTAAGTATTGTAATTTTACTAATGTGTATTACATAATGATTACATACGATTAAGAATTGTTTTTGTTGGATACTCGTGCACTACCAGTTTTTATGCTTTTGTCTCTAAACACCGAGTTGCGTGGAAGAAGTCGCTTTGAGCTATAAAACCGCCCAAATTGTACCGCTATAGGTAGTAGGTTCGTAAGATTTTGTTTTAAGTTGTTGTTTTTTTTATTTTTAAGTTAAAATTTTCAGTTTCACATTTGATTATTTTTAACTAGCTTTTGCCCGTGGCTTTGCCCGCGTGGACATCTTTAATAAAACCGTCTTTGAGGGTGAGTGGTGCGCGAGCCGCAACCGGCTCGCGTGCGTGGATATTAGGTTTCTCCGTTTCCGTACGTAAGTCATCACTGGCAACACACACTGGTCAAATACCTAAGTCTTGACACACTGCGGTATTTGGGACGTGAAGATATTGCGAAACTTCACGAACGCTGCCCAGCCGAGTTTGATTCGTCGATTGATCTCTTTCTTGAAGTTGGACCTGCCTAGCTGGACTGTTTGTCCCAGGTATACATATTCGTCAACAACTTCCAGTGTAGAGTCTTCAACCTTTAGAGGGGTGGGTGCGACACGGACATTTAACATTATTTTCGTCTTGTCCATGTTCATTTTAAGACCCACTTGTTGAGAGACTTTGCTGAGGCCATCGAGCATTGTGCTTTGGTCTTCCATAGTCTCAGCCATGACCACGACATCATCAGTGAATCGGAGGTGGGATATGTACTCGCCGTTGATATTGATGCCGAGTCCACCCCAGTCCAGAAGCTTAAAAACATCTTCCAGGGCGGCGGTGAACAGTTTCGGATATATAACGTCTCCCTGTCTCACCCCTCGCTGCAACTGGATAGGTTTTGAGTTCTGGTCCTGGAGGCGAACCGACATGGTGGCGTTTTCATACAGACACTTCAACACCTCGATGTATCGATGGTCATTGGCACCGCTGGAGAGACTGTAGCACATCCCAGGTTTGAACTGAACCAAAGCTCTCCATAGTCCAAAAACGCCAAGCATAGTGGCTGATTGTACTCTTCGGTCTTCTGTATAATCTGCCGCAGCGTATGTACGTGGTATATGGTACTAAAGCCTTTTCGGAAACCGGCTTGTTCGGAAGGCTGGAAGTCGTCAAACCTGCGTGCGAGACGATTCGTAATGACTCTCGAAAACAGCTTGTAGACATGGCTCAAAAGTGAGATGGGTCTGAAGTTCTTTAGCAAGGTGTTGTCACCCTTTTTGAAGAAAAGCGCGACCACACTTCTGTGCCATGCCTTAGGCATCTGTCCCTCGAGTATAACGGAATTTAATAATTTCTGAAGAGCTTTTAGTACCAGTGATCCACCTGCTTTCAGAAGTTCAGCCGTAATTCTATCATCACCCGGTGCCTTGTTGTTCTTGAGCTGTTTGAGAGCCATTCTAATCTCGTACAGGCTGACGTCCGGGATATCTTCGGTATAGTGTCGGGTAAGTCTGGCTCTTGGGTCTTCAGCCAGATCACTGACAGGCAAACGTGTGGTCTTGTACAATTGTCCATAGAACTTCTTAACTTCTTCCAGCAACTCAGTCTTAGACGATATGGTCCTGCCATCCTCAGTCTTCAGCTTGGTCAGTTGGCTTTGTCCATCAGACAGATCTCTCGCGAACTTTTGAGCCTTTGTTGTGCTCAATTGCCTCTTTAATACAATTTGTATTGTATTGGCGTAAATAGCGAGTCAGGGACTTGGAGATCTGCCTGTTTAGTTGCCGATACTGAGTAGCGTCTTCAGAGGACTGCAAAACCAATCTGCGTCTTTCTTCCATGAGGTTGCTGGTGAAGTCAGAGATTTTTTTGGTTCTGTTTGAACGGCGAGTTTTAAAAATCTAAGACCCGACCGTTTGGACAATTTCCACGAACCTGTCATTATAATCGTCCACATTCTCGCAGTCTCCTAGGCATTCGAAACGATTGTGCAACTCGAGCTGAAAGCTCTCGGGGTTTTGGAGCTGGATGGGCGCTGGTCGGAGCGTAGACTTCATCAGTCGACATCTTTCTAGCTTGGTCTTTAGATTCAATGTGCCTCTGACCATCCGGTGATCGCTTCCTGTTTTGACTGAATTGATCACGGAGACATCATTGAATATTTGCCTCCTTGTCTACAAGATGAAGTCTATCTCGTTCTTCGTTACGCCATTGGGATGCAACCATGTCCACTTCCGCTGTTTTGACTTTTTGAAGAAGGAGTTCATCATAAAGAGGCTCTCCTTCTCCATAAAGTCGGCCAGCATCTGGCCACGTGCATTTCTAACTCCATATCCAAATTGCCCCACTCTCAGCTCACCATCGCTTCGTTTTCCCAGTGTCGCGTTAAAGTCCCCCATAACAACGGTATAATGGGTCCTGGTGCTATGTAAGGCTGTAGAGATGTCCTCATACATAGTCTCTACCTAGTGTTCCGTAGTCGGCGCGTATACCTGTATGACCTTCATCGAATACCGTTTGGTTTTTCTGAGTATAAGGTATGCTACCCTTGTCGAAACGCTCACAATTTGTAACGGCTAGGGCCGCCGCCTCCTATCCGGAAGGTCGTGGTTCGAATCCTGCCACGTACCAATGTAATTTCGATTTAGATTTCATATATACGTTTATACTTTCGGTGAAGGAAAACATCGTGAGGAAGCCTGCACACGCCTGCGAAGAAACTCGAAGGTGGTGTGTGAAGTCGACCAACCCGCACTGGGCCCGCGTGGTCGACCAAGGCCCGATCGCCCTAATTCAGGGTAGGCTCTAACCCCTCGGTGGGGACTTATATGAGCTGATATGATGATGATGATCTAAATACGTATCGGCAAAGAATAATAAATATGGTATCGGTATAGTTTGAAAAGGGCCTCATCAACGGCAGATCAAATTACAGAGCCAACTGCGTTCCGTTCTCCTCGTGGAATTCATAAGCATCTCTTAACGTGTTTAACCCCAAATCACTGTAAATTATTATTGGAAGTTAACATTATATTAAAATAATGAAAATGACCGCCCCGGGCCCCTGCGTGGTTGGTTGCGAACATAAAAACCACTTGGGGCGATTAAAAATAAACAATAATTGGACCGGCCATTCACGCATGTAGCCTCATTAAAACAATTAAATCTTGATTGAACAGAAATTATAGCTGTCGATTCTCAAACATAATGCGATGGTGCCTTCGTCGGAATCTGCTCCGAAAAAAGATTAACGTCGATATTAATAAGGAGCTTTGATACAGGGTGTTCGGCTACAGGAGTCGCCTGAACTGTCGCCTGTCAGATGGCTCGAATGACTCCAAGCAGTCTTACGATAAATACTTTCAATTTGTCGACATGTCAAACATTTAAAGATTACATGAAATTTTCTATTTACTCGTTGTGTTTTACTGAATGAAATGAAACAGTTCGCGTTGCACATTTCTGTAGGTGTAAATAGTTTTACTGAATGAAATGAAACAGTTCGCGTTGCACATTTCTGTAGGTGTAAATAGTTTTACTGAATGAAATGAAACAGTTCGCGTTGCACATTTCCGTAGGTGTAAATCTAAATGCCCTACACGTGACCTAACATGTATGTGTACGTTCGCTTCTATACTATTAGTGAGACATGCGTCGGTGGCTCAACCGGTAACGTCTCGGTCCTACTAACCAGAGGTCCTGGGTTCAAATCCGGACGGCCAATGTACCAATGACTTTTTGAAAATTACGTACATATACTTACCGATGTAATTAGCAATATTCCTTGTCTTAATGATCAATATTTATTAGTATATTAGTATATATTTTTATTATATGTAAGTATAGTTTATATTATTATTTTTATTTTGTATAGTATTTTTATTAGGTACATGATGTATTATGATTTAGATTTTATTTTTATATTTTTTTTATATATTATATAGTAAATTGTTCTATTTTCAATATTGTTGCATATGTTTGCTTTGCACAGCCCATACTTTTATTTAATTGTATCCATTCTCTGGGTTGCCTGGAAGAAATTGCTTTAAGCAATAAGGCCGCCTACATTGTACAATTTAAAATTTTTCTATTTATTCTGTACTTGTATTTTGTAATTTTTGTAATTGTACAATAAAGCATATTTGATTAATTGATTAAAATGCAGTTGTGACGATACAGACTCATGACAAATCTATTTAATATAATAAAACTGTAACGGAGCCGCGTCTGTACATGAAATATTTTTGGAAAATAATAACTGTGGTGGACATTACTAACGATATAGAGGCCAAAACAACAACTTTTGGAATTTTTGTCTGTCTGTCTGTCTGTCTGTCTGTCTGTATGTTCGCGCATCACGCAAAAACTACCGGGCCAATTTTGATGAAATTTTGTATGGTGGTTCCTTATAGCCCGGGGTAACATATAGGATACTTTTTATCCCGGAAAATTGAAGAGTTCCCGTGGGAAAATCAAAAGTATTCATTTATAAAATGGCTCACCACGCAAATGTGGCTTGACATATTACAATCTAATTTTACACTTTGATACCCTATATCGCGAACTAAAACTGGAACATTGTGAATCCCAAAAAAATTAAAGGTTCCTGCAGGAATGCAAAAAATTGTATCTTTAGAATGGCTCAACGTAACAATATGAAACCTTTACATTGGGATGGGGTGTTTTGACCATCATTGTATAGTCGGGTATTCTTTATCCCGGAAAACTAAAGAGGTCCCGTGGGAAATTAGATCTATTGATACTTACAATAATAACAATAGAGTACTTTTTTCTCCATATTAGCTACACATACCACACATTATAATCATAGCAGCAGAATGTCAATAGATGGCACTGCAGGGATAATAAAACGCGCTCAAGTTGTATTAAAACATTAAAATATTAATTCATTCTTTTGATTGGATTTCTTTTATGTATTTTTCAGCATAAGCTACTTTACACAACTCTAACTCTGGAACTATGGCACGTAGCGATGTGTTTCATAGACGAACCGATAGGTATTTTTTTACAGATTCCAATGGTGTAAAAAAATTAAAAACACATAAATCGAGTTTAGCATTTTTTTATCAGGAGGCACAGATATGGGAACTCTTCTGACGGCGACTATTTGCGTGTGGCAGTTGCTCTCCGCCTGCAATATCAATATCTGTGATAGGTTCACTCAATCAATGTATTTGCGGGTCCACGGTGGAGGCAATTGGCCATCACGCACTGAGTTGCGGTCATTGTTTGTGAAGATTCCCACGTCACCAATTCCTTAATGACCTCACTCAGAGGGTACTGGTCTCGGCCAGATGGAATATTCCATCTTCGATGCAGCCGCCGGGCTTTAGTCGATGTGATGGCAAAAGGCCGGAGGGTTTCAACAGGTGCCATGGCAGAGAGGAACGTGCCTGCTTTGGGACGCCACTTTTTCTGCCTCACACCTCACCCTTTCGGTACTGCTGCTCAATTTGCGGCGAGAAAGAAGCATAATAAGTACGCGGTCTTGGAGGGAAATTACTGCTTTGTGCCGCTGGTCTGTGAGACAACCGGCTGCTGAACCCTCAGAGGCCTTTGTCTTCACAAAGGAGATTGGCCCTCGCCTTCGAGAGAGGAGATGTACCTGCTGCTAAGGTTGTCTATTGCCATTCAGCGTGGCAACAAGAAGTGCGTCATGGGCTCCTTTGGAGCTGATACGACTCGAGGATTTGACCCATATTAATATTGTTAGGAAATTTTATTACTAGATTGATACCTATAATGATTTGAATTAGTTTTTTGATAATATAGGTATATGTGTTATTTAATCATATCAGTTTATATACGTCCCCACCAAGGGGTTCGACCTGCCCTGAGTTAGGGCGATCTGGCCTAAGACAATCACGCGGGCCCATTGCGGGTTGATTGACTTCACATATAAGCTTCGAATTTCTTCGCAGGCGTGTGCAGGTTTCCTCACGACGTTTTTCTCACCGTAAGAGCGTCGGATAAACGTACATACCAGTATGAAATCGATATTCGTATAGATATTGGTAAGTGGCAGGATTCGAACCACGGCCTTCCGGACAGGAGGTAGTGGCCCTAACCGTTTTGCCACCGACGCTCTATATTTTATTTAAGATTTAGAAATCCTTACTTAATATTATAAATGTGAAAATGAGTTTGTTTGTTTGTTACCTATTCACACTTCAACACCTCTACCAATCTTGATGAAATTTGGCATGCAGGTAGCCTGTATCACTGGGAATGAAATAGTCAACCTTTTTTGTATTTTGTGATTTTTTGTATAGAATTTGTTGAGGTGGTGGGAAGTGATAAAGACTGCTAATCCGAATAGCCCGATACAGTTCCTGAGGTACCTGGAGAAAACTCATGTCCACGCTTGCGAGCTGATTGCGGCTCGCGCACCACTCCCCTCAAAAAGAGTCATATAAGCTATGTCCACGTGGGCGAAGCCGCGGGCAAAAGCTAGTAAATAATAAATATGGAAAAACAATTTTCTTCTTCTTAAAATATGTCGTTTTGTGAGGGGATAGGGTGTCGCCTGAAAGCGTCGGTGGCTCAACCGGTAACGACTCGGTCCATCTAATCAGAGGTACCGGGTTCAAATCTGGACGGCCAATGTACCAATGAGTTTTTCAAAAACTTACGTACATACTTACCGATTGCTTTAACGGTGAAGGAAAACATCGTGAGGAAACCTGCACACGCCTGCGAAGAAACTCGAAGGTTGTGTGTGAAGTCGACCAACCCGCACTGGGCCCGCGTGGTCGACTAAGGCCTAATCGCCCTGATTCAGGGTAGGCTCTAGCCCCTCGGTGGGGACGTATATGAGCTGTAATGATAATGATGAGGGCGTCGCCTAGTTCAGAGAGGCTTGGACTCCCGCTCCGGATCGTTCCTGGTGCAGAGGCTGTCCAGCCATTCAGCGCGGAAATGCAGCTAGTGTTATGACCACCTTTGCACCGGGGATGACGAGGGACGGGTTATTTTAGGTGTTTTATTTTAGGTATTTTAGGTGTTTCATTTTAGGTATTTAGGGTGTTTTATTTTAGGTGTTTTAGGTGTTTCATTTTAGGTATTTAGGGTGTTTTATTTAAGGTGTTTTAGGGATTTTATTTAAGGTGTTTTAGGGATTTTATTTAAGGTGTTTTAGGGATTTTATTTTAGGTGTTTTAGGGATTTTATTTTAGGTGTTATAGGTGTTTCATTTTAGGTATTTTGGGTGTTTTATTTTAGGTGTTTTAGGTGTTTCATTTTATTTTTGATTTTATTTTAGGTGTTTTAGGTGTTTCATTTAAGGTATTTTGGGTGTTTTATTTTAGGTGTTTCATTTTAGGTATTTAGGGTGTTTTATTTAAGGTGTTTTAGGGATTTTATTTTAGGTGTTTTAGGGATTTTATTTAAGGTGTTTTAGGGATTTTATTTAAGGTGTTTTAGGGATTTTATTTAAGGTGTTTTAGGGATTTTATTTTAGGTGTTTTAGGGATTTTATTTTAGGTGTTATAGGTGTTTCATTTTAGGTATTTTGGGTGTTTTATTTTAGGTGTTTTAGGTGTTTCATTTTATTTTTGATTTTATTTTAGGTGTTTTAGGTGTTTCATTTAAGGTATTTTGGGTGTTTTATTTTAGGTGTTTCATTTTAGGTATTTTGGGTGTTTTATTTTAGGTGTTTTAGGGATTTTATTTTAGGTGTTTTACAACTACTACTTCGCTGGCTCAGCGATCTTGGCCTCCGACATTAAAATGCGCCACTCTATCCTATTTTGTGCCAAGTTTGACCATTCATTTTAGGTGTTTTAGGGATTTTATTTTAGGTGTTTTAGGTGTTTCATGTTAGGTATTTTGGGTGTTTTATTTTAGGTGTAATTAGTGTAAAATTATTTTTTGGACTGATTAACATTATTAAACTATACAGTATTAAAATATTAATAAAGATAATAAATAATTTATTTTTTTTTGATCAATTTACAATAGGAGCTTACAGTTTCCCAAGAAGCTCTATTGTTAATATTTACAATTATAAATTATTGTTGTTTAGTAAAATGTATATTTTTTTATTATTATATCCACAAAAATGTCTGTATGTTGGACGTCGGCAACAATAACTTTAAATGAAAAATTTAATAAAAACATGACTACATAAAAACATAACCCATCTTTTTTGGAAACTCGTGTAAAATGTATTCTATGTCACACGGTGATCAAGACGAATCTAACGATACCGCGCACTCTAAAATCTATAAAGCCGTTTAGAAGATATCGTGGAATAAAGAAACAGACGTACATACATTATACCTGAAAACAACACACTCCTTTTTTGTGAGCAGGTCGTGTAAAAGTGCACCTAAATACAAAAGATATCCGAAAAACAACATCCTGTATGTACTTATATTAAATACAACTACCTACATCCTACAGTTAAGTAGTTAATTTTAGGCCGCTTAAAACATAATTATCCAAAAAAAACTGATATCTTGTATGATTTTTTAGGGTACCGTACAACAAAAAAAAATGGAACCCTTATAGGATCACTCGTGCTTCTGTCTGTCTGTCCGTTCGTCTGTCTCAGCCAATTTTCTCCGAATCTACTGGACCAAATCAGGTGAAATTTGGCAGGATGGTGTAATCCTATGACCCAAACACAGATGTGCAAAATAAATAAATATTTTTTTTTAAATAAGGGTCATTTTCGAGAGAAAAATTAGGAAGTTAAAAAAAAGTTTTGCTAACATTACTGTGTCATATATCAAATGAAAGGGCTCATTATGAGGATCTCAAATATATTTCTATTATTATTGTAAAAATAAACAGTTTCAATTTTATTCATGAAATAAGACGAAAATTTACCATCCCCTCCCCCTGATCTCCGAAACTACTGAGCCTAAAATTTTGAAAAAGATACACAATATATTTCATTGCTTTTAGATTACAGGAAAACCTATAAGAATTCTATCAATTGATAACAAAGTGGTAAACTCAATATAATACATTCACTTACGAAAAAATAGTTCACTAAAGACCACTAAATACCGCTAGTAGTATTTTTCTGTTGCTCGCGTTTGTGTCTTTTGTTTGTCACGTGAATAGGTATCATTGTCATAGTTGTGTGGAGAGGTGTGGTGGTACGGAACCCTCATACCGCGAGTCCAACTCGCACTTGGCCGGTTTTTTCATTATTTAATAAAGTGCGGCCGTCCAGAGAATGCTGATTTGACACTTCATGACAGCGATAGAATGTAAAATTCGATCAATCTCCGAAATTGTAAACAAATCAATCTTTAATTTCTTAGCTTGAAAAACGTGAAAAAAACCTTTTTTTGTACCTAATAATAGTAACGGAACACATATTTAGTTTTATGTTTATGTATCAGGACAACAGAATATATATTTTGTAATTACATGAAACGTTAGTAAAACGTTTACGTTCTATGGTCATTTCTTCTCAATAATAGTGATGTTACCACATGTAACCATTGATAACGTATTTGTAACTGTTATGAATATTATATGAATAATTCATTACAACACAAACAATTACATATTTCTTGTAGCGTCAATCAACCAACCATAAGTTTCAGGCATAAAAGTGATATGTTTAAATAATAGCAATAGTAGATTGTACAACAAGAGAATAAAACAAGCTATTTTACCCAAGACGTTCATTTAGCAAACCGAGCTGGTGCGGCGAGGGTGGATAGTCACGTCGAGGGTAAAATAGGTTTCATGCTCGAGTTTTACACTCTGCTTTTCACTTCGATTGCAAGGAAATAAAAAATATTCAACAGCAATACAACAAATTTGGCTAATTTTGACGAATAATTAGTTTCCCACCACACAATTTTTCTTATTTTCCACCCCCTTCACCCATTAAAACCCCTAAAATTGACAGTCCACAAAGTAAACTTTAGCCTCGGGTTTGGCAACACTATTTTGGTAATGGTTATTTTATTTCGTTATATGTTACATCTACATGATAGGTACAAAGTATTTACTATAGATGTCTATGTGCACGCACATCACTAGTTACATCAAACTAGCTTATGTCAAATCAGCATTCATTGGATGGCCGCAGTATAATTGGCTACTCATAAATTGAAAAAACTTTCCCCAACAAACCAGTTAGTTGGAAAACAAATTTGTCGTACTTCCCATAAAAAATTGGCCAATCAGGTGATCAAATTTCTAAAAATTTTTCATAAACTTATATGTACATACGATAGAAAAGAGCAAACAAATCCGGACTATGGAATTGACCTTTCAGTAGATATACGGTAGTGCTTTTCCTTCACCGTAAGAGTGGCAGGATTCGAACCACGACTACCACGGCCCTAGCCGTTACGCCACCGACGCTCTATGTACATTACGTTTATCCGTCACTCTTACGGTGAAGGTAAACATCGTGAGGAAACGTGCACACGCCTGTGGAAAAACTCGCAGGTTGTGTGTGACCAAACCGCACTGGGCCCGCGTGGTCGACTAATGTCCGATCGCCCTACATCAGGGTAGGCTCGAGCTCCTCGGTGGGGACGTATATGAGCTGATATGATGATTGTAGTGCACGTCACTGGTACTCATAAACCATTCAATGTAGACCGATTTCTGCCTTGGCGACTGCAATTGGATATTATACCGGCGTTTATCTACTTCTCTTCTCTATTTTATCCACATTTTTGACGACAAGACCTTTACAATAAGATGGTGGCAGGTGAACTTGGAAAATGTCCTACCATCAACCAAACCGAGTTTAACAAAGTAAGACCCCGCCGGGAGTCGAACCCACGACCTCCCGATCTGAATGGATTTACGCCACGCACGGAGGTGGTTAAATGCCACTACCTCTTTGTCCAGATAAGTCAGTTAGCCTGCGTTATCGACTGAGCTACGACTTCTTCCGACTTCTGACTGATTTATTACACAAAATTTACATATTGTCAACAGCGATTTGCATATTATCCTTAATCCTTACTAATATTATAAATGTGAAAATGTGTTTGTTGGTTTGTTTGTTACCTTTTCACGCTTAAACACCTCAACCAATCTTGACGAAATTTGGCATGGAGGTAGTCTGTATCATGAGTAAGGGCATACCTACTCTACTTTTTATCCTGTGAATACAGCATAGTCGGATGCAGTTTCTTTGGGAACTAAAAGAAATACTTTTTAGAGTGATTTTTTTAACATCGCCAATGCTTGCGGCTCGCGCACCACTCACCCTCAAAGACAGTCCTAAAAACAATGTCCACACGAGCGAAGCCGCGGGCAAAAGCTAGTAATGTTATAAATGTTAAAATGTGCTGTTTTTTTTCACGCTTCAAAACCTCAACCAATCTTAACGAAATTTGGCATGGAGGTAGGCCGTCTCACGGGAAAGGACATAGACTACTTCTATTCTGTGAAAATAGCATAGTTCGATTCAGTTCCAGAGGAAACGGAAAAAAATGCGTTGGGGAATCTTGGTAAGCCCGCTTTCATCTTCGGCATCATCGTCACTTACCATCAGGTGAGATGATGCCAAGGGCTTACCAATTGTGAATAATAAAAAAAGGACTCTTTTTTTGGTTGATTTTTTTTGGATTGTTCTGATTTCTTGCATAAAGATTTTGGAAAGTGAGGGAACTGACATAGACTACTAATAAGCATAGCCTGAGACAGTTCCCGAGGGATCTAGGTAAAACTGATTTCGACGCTCGCGCACGTTGGCGTCGCAACGGAGCAACGGATTCACGTTACTTTTGCATTGAAATAGTTTTAGGGTGGGAAGTGACATAGACTGCTTATCAGAAGAGCCCGATATAGTTCCCGAGGGATCTGGTGTAAACCTCTGTCTACGCTCGCGAACCGCTTGCGGCTCGCGCACCACTCTCTCTCGAAGAGTCATAAAAACGGTGCCCACGCGAGAGAAGCCGCGGGCAAAAGCTAGTTGTTTATAAACAAACTTGAACTTCCCATACTAAGTTGGCTGATCAGCTGATCGAGCTAGTATGGGAGAGCCAATTTTTTTTTTGCGTTTTGACTATGGGTTGCATGGGGAAAGTTGTTCAGTTTCGTGGGTAGAAGCACCAGTTAAAATAGTTTCAGCTAATTTTGTTACACCTTATATAATACCTGTACCTACATAAAGTAAAAAAAACGATTTCATTGAACACAATTTTAAAAATATTACAACTATTGATGTAAAAAAATATACTGTAGGTGTAGACCCTGCTTTTGGTAACTGCAAAATTTATTTTAAAGTTAATGTTGAATGAAATCAACACACATAACATAACTTATTTGAAAGTATAGAAAAGTAATAAAAACATGTAAAAATCGAGAACTGGGCATTCGGTTTCAACGTAACAGTCGCGCTGAAGCCCGCATTGATTTGAACTTAAGATGAATAGACTTACGTTCGATATTATTTTAACACGTATCATCCTGCTCGGATTGAGGCATCTTAAAGTCTTAAACAATGTTTTTTGTCTACCCTCATTTTCTACAAAGCAGCTAACTAGATGTCCGAGCTTAACCATAGAATTACTTATGGTAATGCGACCATTATAGTAATTAGTAATAATCTCCCAATGCGAAGTATGGACCAGCTCGGGATCGAAGATTGCCTAATATGGACGCACGGCAATTAACTTAGTTCCAATGTGTTATTTTATTAATGAGTTAAGTTTTTAAGTGTTTTCGTATCTCATGTCATTAATATAACCTAATTAATTTCAACCACTTCCGTGACGTATTGGTTAGTCCATTCGCTTCACACAAGGAGGTCGCGGGTTCGATTCCCAGCGGGGTCAACTTTGTAAGACTCGGTTTGGTTGGTGGTAGGGCATTTTCATAACCCGCCTGGCTAGCTACCACCATCTTATCTAAGTCTTGCCGCCAAGCATCAGTGTTAACAGCATTGATGTGTTCCGGCTTGAAGATGAGATAGCCAGATCCCCATTGCGTTGGGGAATCTTGGTAAGCCCGCTTCCATCTTTGGCATCATGTCACTTACCACCAGGTGAGATGATGCCAAGGGCTTACCAATTGTGAATAAAAAAAACATTATCAATTTGAGGTTTTTACCCAACTGGCCAAAAAGGAGTGCAATGTTTTTAGGGTGTATGTACAATGTAGATATGTCTGTTTCTTTATCTGATCCTGTAACCTTAACGGCTTGATGGATTCTGGTGTGCGAGGTGTTGTTACATTCGTCTTGATCCCCTCAGTGACATAATATGATATGCGGTGCGTAGATATTCATTCTCCTTTCATTCGACCATCTTTTCATTCCATTTCTTTCTTTTCCGCGCATGCGTTGACGTATTCTGACATTTCATTCTAAAATAAAAATCACATCCATCAATATTTCCACCACCATTGTATTTTAAATAATTATTAAATATCTTGTTTCTCTCCTAAAATATCCATTTTGGGTAAGTTTTAATTTGTATTTTGTGAGTTGTGTTTAAAATTTCAGTGTAACATATATTATTGTTCTAATCCTTGTGTTCTTTTTAGGTCTTTACTTCACAATAAAAATTTAATTCATCAATCAACTGTTAAAACACATCTATTTTTAAACCCACGCCCTATCTATCTACCGTACCTACAAGTCATGTTACAATTTTTACCCGTCTTCCCAAAAATGGAGGGGTAAGCTGTTATGCAGTCTTTTTTTTATCCACAATTGTTAAGCCCTTGGCATCATCTCTCCTGATGGTTAGTGACAAATATGCCGAAGATGAAAGCGGGCTTCCCAAGATTCCCCAACGCACTGGGGAACTGGCTATCTTATCTTCAAGCCGGAACGCATCAATGCTGTTAACATTTCTGTTTGGCGGCAAGACTTAGATAAGATTGTGGTATCTTGCCAGGCAGACGTAGAAAATGGCCTTCCACCAACCACACAGAGTCTTACAAAGTTAGACTCCGTTGGGAATCGAATCCGCGACCTCCTGATGTTGAAGCTAATGGAATAATAACCATTACGCCACGGAGGCGGTTAAAAATTTATAATTTAGGATTTATGATTTTAAATAAAATTATTATTAAGTCGAGGTGTCTAATTGTTCCAACAAATAAATTATATATAAGGTGTAACAAAATTAGCTGAAACTATTTTAACTGGTGCTTCTACCCATGAAACTGGACAACTTTCCGCATGGAACCCATAGTCAAATTGCAAAAAAAATTTTGAACTTCCCATAATAAGTTGGCAGATCAGCTGATCGAGTAAGTATGGGAGAGTCAATTTTTTTTTGCGATTTGACTATGGGTTCCATGGGGAAAGTTGTTCAGATTCATGGGTAGAAGCACCAGTTAAAATAGTTTCAGCTAATTTTATTACACCTTATATAATAGGGATGAAAGCGTCGGTGGCTCAACCGGTAACGACTCGGTCCATCTAACCAGAGGTACCGGGTTCAAATCTGGACGGCCAATGTACCAATGAGTTTTTCAAAAACTTACGTACATACTTACCGATTGCTTTAACGGTGAAGGAAAACATCGTGAGGAAACTTGCACACGCCTGCGAAGAAACTCGAAGGTTGTGTGTGAAGTCGACCAACCCGCACTGGGCCCGCGTGGTCGACTAAGGCCTAATCGCCCTGATTCAGGGTAGGCTCGAGCCCCTCGGCGGGGACGTATATGAGCTTTAATGATGAGGGATGACGACAGCATCAGAAATAAATTATGAACTCTTGATCACCAAATTGCCCTCCTACTTAAACTTCGGAAAACCTTACTCGTTTTGTTTTCCACCAGGTCTTCGATTCACAAAAATAATCACAAAATGAGTACACAAATGACGCTGCTAAACTATGACGTCACGCCTAGGTATTTCAAACATTTTTAGAACACAATGTCGTTTTTGACAGATAATAAAAAAGTAACTCAGATGACTAGCATTCGTCATCCCTATTAGAATAGCCCCTTAAAAACAAAAACTGTTCTTAGTATAACACCAGGCAATTGCCGTCTACCTTCTTGGATAGTATGGTTATTTGTGCCACACGATCAAAAAAATCTGGGTATCCCGTCCATTAAAATAATTTAGTTCAGAGTTACATCAAAAGCTTATTGTCTATGTATTTGCTAAAGCAACATCGTAACGTTTCCAACCATACTATTTACATGTTATGATATTTTTAATTCAATTTTCCCTGCGAAAGTTAGGAACCTACAGACTCCGTTGAGTGTTGAAAGCTATCCAATTTGCGTAATACTGCCAAAATATCTCATTTCTACGCCGAATACGCTGCCTCCGAGTATAGCGGGTCTAACCCCAACTCATTGACACCAAATATAACTCTTACAAGGAGAAAACATAGATGTTTTTACTTCGAAACGCACTGAACATACGACGTTTGAAACCGGACACCAAATGGAGTTTTAGCAATTCCATAATGCGAAAGTGGTCTGTTCAAGCTTTTGACTATGAAAAAAAATACGAAACTCTGAAAACGATAGAAAAAGGGAACATTTATATTTTCATAGAGTCGTTATTCATGGTTCGATAAATATTTGTAAATGCGATATTTCGTAGCACTTTGCCGATTAGCGATAGGCGGGGTCGGGCGCCACCTAGTGTTGCATAGCGTTTACCTCTGAGCGTAGCGTAGCCGTCCATCCTTTCAGCTTTGAATCTTATCAAAATTATTGCAACGCTGCGTTGGCATGAGAGAGCTGAAATTACCAAAGAAACTAAAATAGGTATTTTCATGATCGTGCGGTGGCCTCACAGATCAAAAAAAAGATCAGATAGACGGCTGCGTACTGTCAAGTTGAAGCACAGAACAATAACTAAAGCATAGAAGTAGTGTAATGGCATAGTAAAAGGAAAGAATAGTAAGTTGTCTTCATACAATGGAACATCGCGAGGTTTGTTTGTGTGCGCGCCCCAGTAGGCACGCACCATACGCGCGCACACTACAATAAATAGGAATGGTCTATGTTCTTTATGCCATTCCTATTTATTGTAGTGTATGTGCGTATGGTGAGTGCCTACTTGGCACTCAACTTACTATTATTTCCTTCTACTATGGTAAAAAGGAACATTCATATTTAAATAGAGTCGTTATTCATGGTTCTATAAATATTTGTAAAGGCGATATTTGTTAGCACTTTGCCGATTAGCGGTAGGCGGGGTCGGGCGCCACCTAGTGTTGCATAGCATTTACCTCTGAGCGTAGCGTAGCCGTCAATCCTTTTAGCTTTGGATCTTATCAAAATTATTGCAACGCTGTGCGTGCTTATGAGAGCTGAAATTATGTATAATATATCCTCTTTAGCCGATTTCGGCCATGACGACTGCTAACTACTCCTAGGCCGGATTATGACGTTCTTGCACCTTGATTATATGGCAAACATAATCGATCTTAGCGGCAAATTCTGGCTCACAGTGGGGCATGAAACGTCGAAACGAACGAGAGCTGAAATTACCAAAGAAACTAAGATAGGTACCTACCTTCATGATCGTGCGGTGGCCTCACAGATGAAAAAAAAAGATCAAATAGAATTCTATGAACTGTCAATTTGATTCACAGAATAATAACTAAAGCATAGAAGAAGTGTAATGGTGTTCAAATGTCAACTTCCACAGACACACACAAAAATGCACAACACGAATCTCGTCACATACGCACCAAAGTATTGCGCGATTCGAATGAATGGGCATAGTGACTTTAATTTGGTGTCGTAAAGGTAGCCAAGTACCTTTACAAGACCCAAAACAGTGGACAATTTGACATTATATCTGTATCTATTTGTCTCATTATTCTGCGTATTGGAAAAAAAGGACGTGTATAATAATAATCTACTTCTATGTTGCTTATTGTTCTGTGAGTTGAAGACACTTTTTGAAACATGTGTGCGGTATCGGTGTGCCATGTGTATGTGCGTGTCTTCGACGACGTCTTAGTACTACTACCGAGTATTTTGGAGTAGTTTTGATGTTTTCTATGTGTGCGTGAACAGTTTGGAGTGATTTTGATTGGCTTCACATTGAATTTACGTGAGGTTCTATCTGAACTTCATTTTATCTGAAGGTTATCTGTTACACTGTGATCACTCTCATATAGAGAGCTCAACGCTTATATGTACTTGATACTTACTTACTTAAAAACTCTTCTTTATTTTACACGAGAACTCTCTCAAACACTTGCAATGCGCGAGCCGCAGTTTTTTGTTTTATACAAGCCTTGTCATGACAATTACGAACACAAAAAAAAAATATTCAAATCGGTCGAGCCGATTTCAAGTTTTTGCTAATCTAGACTAGATATTAATTAGACTAGAACATATTCTAGCGGATGCCCAGCGGCGTTGCCTGCGAAGATCTCGTTTTTTGCGGTTCTAGTGAAAAGTTCCCAAAATCCTTTCTTAACGGATTCCTACGTCATACATAATTTCTATCTGTATGCCAAATTTTAGCCAGATCCAGTGGTTTAAGCTGTGCGTTGATAAATCAGTCAGGACAAACTATTTTACAAGTACAGAAGATAAATAATCCATCCTTTAAGATCCCTAGTTCCCTATAATTACATCCTTGTCGTAAATTAATGTTGTCGTATAATATTTTATTATGATGCTTGAGGTATATGGTATACTTATATACTCTTTGGTATATTATTAAACCTTCCTGTTGGCGAGTAAATAATCGATTTACCATTAACAGTTTTCTTCATAATATATTTAATATCTAACTCTAAAACAACGACGAATTTGAGGCTTAATACCTAGTTCGTAAACAAATCATTTTTATCGACATACGTTCTTTTCAAATCTGCAAAAATTTTAAAGATCTATCAACGATTCTACATAAGAGGGGTACGCGTTTAAAAAAATCAGCCCCACTTTACAAGTAGTGGAGGTATTACCTCAATGTGTTTTTATACAAAATTATTTCTTAACTTTAGAGGCTTCACAGGTTTTTATAAACGTGCAAAATTTTAGCTTCATAGCGATAATGGACAGACATACGAACATTGCGAATCTTTGACAGACTCGGTGGCTCAGTGGTTAGTGCCCTTGACTACTGATCCGAGGGTTGTGGGTTCGATCCCCACCCAGGGCAAGCATTTGTGTGATGAGCAGATTTGTTTGCTCTGTGTCTGGGTGTTAAATATCTATATATGTATGTATTTAAACGTATATAAGTATGTATATCAGTCTCTGGTAACCCATAACACAGGGAATCCTACTTTGGGGCCAGATGGCCATGTGTGATTTGTCCCAGAATATTTATATTTATTTATTTATTTATCTATAAACGTTAATCTTAGATTGACTACTGAGTACTAAAAAGACGATTATAATATAAAAACTGTACTTACAGAAGATCTCGAACACTTCTCAGACGACTTTCACATATACAAATAATATATTGCTGAAATAATATAACATCTAGACACACGGCAGTGTATCAGCCAAGTTCGAAAAGAAAAGGGCGACACAGGCCGTTGCGTGGTTTATTTTATTACACGAACAATTTCAGGCCACTTTCGACCTACCCGTAACTTAAAATATGTTTGACCTTTTATCAACACACTTGAGTTTTTGTGTGTCTATTAGGACCTCCTCGATGACCTAGAATTTCAATTTTAATAAATATATTTTTAACCAGCCAAATGCGAGTTGGACTCGCGCACCGAGGTTTTCGTAAGTACCACCACCTTTGTATTGTAAATCAGCATCATAATATCAACTCATACACGTCCCCACCGAGGGGCTAGAGCCCTGACAGAATTAGGTCAATTGGGCCTTACTCGAACACGCGGACTTCACACACACCTTCGAGTTTCTTCGTAGGCGGATGACGATTTCCTAACGATGTTTTCCTTTACCGTATGATTGTAGGATGAATTGTGTTGTAATTAATGTGTAGTAAAAAATATATAATGTATGTATGTTTATAATGTTTGTACTGGCCGTATGGTTACCGGCTAAGAATAGGACCATCCCATATCTTCCAATGGGTGTCGTAAGAGACAACTAAGGGACTTAAAACCAGAAGATAGGCAGCAGCGTCTCTCCGTGCATTGCAACACACCTGCAATCAAACTGTGATCGCCAACCCGCCTGCCAAGAGTGGCGATTACGGCAAAACCCCCCTATGAAATCCACACCCAGAAAACGGCCCCTAGTCCCCGGCGGCCCCGCTATTCCTGGCTCCGGTAGCAGTCATGGTAACGGAGGGGTGGGGGGTGCGAAGAATCCCCGGCAGATGCCAGGCTACCAAACCCAACGAACTTTGGCCCTGGCAACTTACAACACGCGTACACTGCGGACTGACGAGAAACTTACAGAACTCGAAGAAGTATTGAGCAGGTTACGGTGAGATATCGTAGTTTTATGTGAAGTCCGAAGAGAGGAAGAGGACACCATGGTCCTTAAATCCGGAAACCTGCTCTATTTCCAGGAGGGCGACCAACAGTCCTAGGGTGGTGTCGGGTTTCTCGTCCACAAGTCCCTGATTAACAATGTGGTCCAAATCGTGAGCGTTTCGACAAAACAAGGGTAGCATACCTTATACTCAGAATCACCAAACGGTATTCGATGAAGGTCATATAGGTATACGCGCCGACTAAGGAACACTCCGATGACGAGGTAGAGGCTATGTATGAGGACATCTCTACAGCATTACATAGCACCAGGACCCATTATACCATTGTTATGGGGGACTTTAACGCGAAACTGGGCAAACGAAACTATGGTAAGTGAGAGTGGGGCAATTTCGATATGGAGTAAGAAATGCACGTGGCCAGATGCTGGCCGAGTTTATGGAGAAGGAGAGCCTCTTTATGATGAACTCCTTCTTCAAAAAGTCAAAACAGCGGAAGTGGACATGGTTGCATCCCAATGGCGTAACGAAGAACGAGATAGACTTCATCTTGTCGACAAGGAGGCAAATATTCAATGATGTCTCCGTGATCAATTCAGTCAAAACAGGAAGCGATCAGCGGATGGTCAGAGGCACATTGAATCTAAAGACCAAGCTAGAAAGATGTCGACTGATGAAGTCTACGCTCCGACCAGCGCCTATCCAGTTCCAAAACCCCAAGAGCTTTCAGCTCGAGTTGCACAATCGTTTCGAATGCCTAGGAGACTGCGAGAATGTGGACGATTATAATGACAGGTTCGTGGAAATTGTCCAAACGGTCGGGTCTAAGATTTTTAAAACTCACCGTTCACACAGAACCAAAAAAATCTCTGACTTCACCAGCAACCTCATGGAAGAAAGACGCAGATTGGTTTTGCAGTCCTCTGAAGACGCTTCTCAGTATCGGCAACTAAACAGGCAGATCTCTAAGTCCCTGACTCGCGATTCACGCCAATATAATACAAATTGTATTAAAGAGGCGATTGAGCACAATAAAGGCTCAAAAGTGTTCGCGAGAGATCTGTCTGTTGGACAAAGCCAACTGACCAAGCTGAAGACTGAGGATGGCAGGACCATATCGTCTTAAGACCGAGTTGCTGGAAGAAGTTGAGAAGTTCTATGGACAATTGTACAAGACCACACGTTTTCCTGTCAGCGATCTGGCTGAAGACCCAAGAGCCAGACTAACCCGACACTATACCGAAGATATAACGGACTTCAGCCTGTACGAGATTAGAATGGCTCTCAAACAGCTCAAGCACAACAAGGCACCGGGTGATGATGGAATTACGGCTGAACTTCTGAAAGCAGGTGGACCATCGGTACTAAAAGCTCTTCAGAAGTTATTTAATTCCGTTATACTCGAGGGACAAACGTCTAAAGCATGGCACAGAAGTGTGGTCGTGCTATTCTTCAAAAAGGGTGACAACACCCTGCTGAAGAACTACAGACCCATCTCACTTCTTAGCCATTTCTATAAGCTGTTTTCGAGAGTCATTACGAATCGTCTCGCACGCAGGTTTGACGACTTCCAGCCTCCCGAAAAAGCCGGTTTCCGAAAAGGCTTTAGTACCATAGACCACATACATACGCTGCGGCAGATTATACAGAAGACCGAAGAGTACAATCAGTCACTTTGTTTGGCGTTTGTGGACTATGAGAAGGCCTTTGATTCAGTCGAAACCTGGGCTGTGCTACAGTCTCTCCAGTGGTGCCAAATTGACTATCGATACATCGAGGTGTTGAAGTGTCTGTAACTTGGTTAGTTTAAATATACAAGCCGCCAAGCAAGCAGTCTACTTTTTAAAAACATATACCAATATAGATAGAACATACTTGGATAGTGAAAGTTTGCCAAGTTACACCATTTATTTATTTATAAAATATCTAACAGGCTAACAGTTGACCCAAATCGCCTGCATGTTAAAATAACACAAGAAAACGTCATATCTAATTTTAGATGTTAGTCAAACTTAAATTATTACTAAAATTAGAATCTAAGTAAATTTTAGCAATTTTACATACAGTACAAAAGCTATCAGCGAATACGTCGACATCGTATTGCTGAGCGAGCATATCACCGATCATCGTGAGCGCTCGTGCGGTATAAAAACCATATAACAAAATATAACGAATTTTCTTTGAAGCAACTGAAAACCGATATGCGTTGTCTATTACTTGGATAAGTTATACAGGGTGGGGCAAAAGATATGCATCGGTTTTGAAAAAAAAGTGTCCGATTAATATATTCACTATGGAAAGCCATTTGTTACATCAAGTTTTTAAACTTACACCAGCAAGATGACGGCCATCAGCAGCGATGCACTGACGAAGGTGATTTTTCCCATACATTTCAATGGGTATGGCGGTTATTTCCTCCCTAAGATAAATATTTCAATTTGAAGTCTCGTAGCTATGATTTAAGAAACTACTATAGAACTTGGTACCATTTACATTGGAAATCTGTAATTTTTTGTATCGAACTTGGCTCTCTTTCACATTTTTTGGGATTAATATATTCTCATACTGTTAACATACTCATAGGTAGTTATTTATTTTGTATAGTAGCAGTACACTTCATGTATCGGTTTATTAACGCGGTACGTGACGGGAATATTCTGGGGGCTAACGTATGGTCAGCTCGTAAGATTCATTTAACCCTTCATTGAGTGAGAAATACTATTAGGGAAGTTGTTTTTGTACCGTATACGTATCTGGGATATTTGGGACTCTTAGCTTAGCCAAAGCATGTTCAGCAATAAAAACCAGACGTTAGGGGAATTAATGACTTAGCAATATAACTTAGCGGTTTTTATTTTATTAACTAGCTGTTTCTCGCGGCTTCACCCGCATGGACAACGTTTCTATAACTTCTCGAGAGAGCGCAGTGTTAATCCAGGTCCTAATCTGTCTACCTTCCAAATTTCAGCCAGATCCGTTCAGTAGTTTTTGCGTGAAGAAGTCACAAACTTTCGCCTTTATAATATTAGGGTGATAAACTGTACTGTAGGTTTTGGTATTCAAGTCAAGTCTAGAGGTTAACTGTAGCTTTACTGCTTCTGTTGTTAATATTATTTTATTAACATACATTAAAAGACTTTATAGTTTGATTTTATTCAAATTATTATATGTCTGTGTTTCCCGAGTCTTACAATTTAGGGATCATCAAGGCGAAAGTGAATAGGCATTATTTCATTACATCGTTAATTAGAATATTAAATAATTTTAATGTATGTTAAACATATTAACAACAGAAGCAGTAAAGCTACAGTTAATCTCTAGGATACCAAACCTACAGTACAGTTTATTAATAAAATAAAGGCCGCTAAGTTATATTGCTAAGTAATTAATTCCCCCAACGTCTGGTCGGTGGTCGGCCCTCTCCCCGCGGCCAAGCGCAAGCCGGCCACCGGCCACCGGTCACCGCACCACCATATGTCCACGGACGCTCCACGGGTTAATTCCGCCGCTCTCGCTATGAGAGATGACCCCTTTATTACTTATTAAGGAGCCGTGGCCCGCCTGCCGTCGTACAACGTTATTTATGTCGTCTAATAATAATTTGTATTAAATCACGGACGCTTCCCACAGGACAAACAGGATTTGTTAGCTTTTGTTGTTGTCATACCATAGCCGAATGAAAAGAGATCCCTTTGCCTTTTCTTCCTTCTTTTTTTTCTTTTTCCGTGTAATGGTTTGTGCAGTCGCCGTTAGATGATCGAATTTTTTATTGTGTTCGTGATTTAAACTCGCCACAATATTCGTGTTTCATTAGTTTGCACGGAAGTGCACACGGATTAGTTTTAAAGGTTTTTTTTTAAGGATTAAAATCTAGCCTTGTAATCTTGATACTTTTAATCTAGTATCTATGTCGCAGCCGACCGGTTAATTAAGCCATTAAATTAACTGTTTAGCCGGTTCATTGAATGGCGAAATTCAATATAATGACTAGGCCTAACGTTGATTTTACAAGCGTCACTGTTGAGTGACGCTAGTTCAACTAGTTTCAACAAGAGTTCAACTAGTTGGCTGATTGTAAGGTAGCACTTCGACCATGGCGGACGTAAAATCCCATACAACGAAAAATTTGTGTTTTTCTAAAAAAAACTGAAAATGAGCGAGCGAAGCGAACGATATTAGGTTCGGTCAGGTTTGATTGTGTACACAACCAAAGAGCCTCGCGAAGCGAGGTCTTCCCCCCATGGGTAGCAGATAGCTTCGAAGAGGAAGAAATCATCGGTTTTTTTATTCGGAGTATCATCATCATCATTACAGCTCATATACGTCCCCACCGAGGGGCTCGAGCCTACTCTGGAGTATATTCGGAGTATATTCGGAATGTCCCATTCAACGAATTGGCTAAATGACGTTCAGCAAAGTCGTTGAACGTTACATTCAACAACTTGGCCAGTTGTCCTTTAGTCATTCAATTGAATGTCGCCATTCAATCAACGGGCTAGCCTTTTAATCAAATGGCAGATTTAAATAGATGGCTGCGAAACCTATGTAACACATTTAGTCTTTATTTGATTAAGTTGTTTGGTATCTGTACCCAAATAATAATTCATTTATCTAGGTCGCGCACACCATAGAGCTAGCGAAACTAGAAAGTGCTACATGTGCAGAAAATGTCTGCCCATCTCGTTCTACATTATCTAATGATATTTTACGTCTACCTACCTGTTGTAAAAGTATTACCTTCAATCAAGTCAAGTGGGTGTTTCTGTTTTCAGTACGAGCTGTATGTATTTACATTGAGCAGTGTTCGATTGAGTCAAATAGCTGACCACAGAGCCACTAGAGCTGAGTACTTTTTAACACGCTTTTAATATCTTCACCTGTATGTATGTATGTTTGTAATCGACTTCTTTGCACTCGATTTTGACCCACTTTAAACGGACAAATTTATTTCAAACTTTGTACAATTATCAAGAATCAGTGACAATACAATAATTTCATAAGTTTATCTCGTTATCCTGAAATAAAAATTTAAAAATAAATATAGTTTAAAAAAACTAAAAAACACGCTTTTAAAGCACATCAAACTAAAAAGTGAAAAATAATTCTTAATATAAGCTGAAAACAATAATGAACGAAAAATACTAGTATGATTGTGAAAAAAGCGTGGGGCGCTTTGTGACATATTTTTCGTATATCGAGCAACCCACGCTTTTTTCACAATAATACTACAATTTTTCGTTCATTATTGTTTTCAGTTTATATTAAGAATTATTTTTTACTTTTTAGTTTGATATGCTTTAAAAGCGTGTTTTTTAGTTTTTTAAAACTATATTTAATATGTATATGGATGAGTAAGGAGTCAGATTGTACTCCCTTAGAAAATGTTATCATATTAGTACATAATAAATCAATTAAAATAAAGGGATAATTGCCTTAAGGGGCCCCAGAAGGCTCGAGTTTCCATACAAACGTAGTTCCGCTTTAATACAAAAACAACGTACTGGATTAAATCCAAACTTTGCAAATATATTGAGTAGACATATATCGAAGTTTTTAATTAGTTTTCTATGTAATAATATAAAACGGAAAAAAATAAGAGCAGTTTCAAACTTTCAGTACAAAACTAATTTAAGCCTATGTTTAGTTATGTTTTAATGTACTACGATGAAAACTAATTACAAACATCGATATGTGTCTACTCAACATATTCGCAAAGTTTGGATTCAATCCGGCATGAAGTTTTTGTATGAAAGCGGAACTACGTTTGTATGGAAACGCGGGTCTCCTGGAGATTCTTCAACTATAATTACTAGCGTATGGAACCGACGCAGCGAACCAGTTTTTACGCCGTGTGTTGAACGCTAGTAATAGAAGTTCGATGGATATACCTATAGTTTATAGTTCAGTTTGGAAAAACCAAATTCAATTAATCAAGTTACCAATTATGAAAAACGATAAATCTTTATTAATATTCTAAATGCGGCGGAAGTTTGTTTATTTGTTTGTCCTTTCACATCGCAACGCATAAACCTGATTTTTTACACAGAGGTAGTTGACAGGTAGGAAGTGACATAGGCAACTTTTTATCCCGTAAATATAGCATAGCCCGATGTTGTTCCTGCACAATCTAAAAAGTTTTTAATTTTTCACGTCGCAACGGAACAACTGCGCTTGCGGCTCGCACACCACCCACCCTCAGACGGTCACAAACACAATGTCTTTTTTTATCCACAATTGATAAGCCCTTGGCATCATCTCACCTGAAGGTAAGTGACGATGATGCCGAAGATGAAAGCGGGCTTCCCAAGATTCCCCAACGCAATGGAGATCTGGCTACCTTATCTTCAAGCCGAAAAACATCAATGATGTTAACACTAATGTTTGGCGGCAAGAATTAGATTAGATGGTGGTAGCTAGCCAAGCGGGCTATGAAAATGCCCTACCACCAACCCAACCGAGTCTCACAAAGTTGACCCCGCCGGGAATAGAACCTCCGACCTCCTGGTGTCAAGCGAATGGACGCCACCACACCCTGGACACTTCATACAACGGGCCAGAAATGACATTTCAAATAGGAATGACGGAACAAACAAAATAGCGGCGAAATCATATACGTTCGACAACCAAACTGTAACCAATCTGTATCAATCTGGGTGTCGAGGGGGTGAGGTCGCAATCTAGAGAGTGGTAGGGAATGTCCATAATGTATGATAGTACTAATATATATACTTTGACGACACGGAGGCGGTTAAAATGTCTACGCGGGAAAATCAAAAACTAAAGTATCAAAATCATGTACGCGGCGATATTAATTTAAATTTTCACACCCAAATTCAACTGTCAGTGTTTAGGGAGCCAAAACCTGATTGAAGGAGAAACAGGGTGCCTCATTTTGAACAAGTGTTGTTTTTCCCACATTATTAGGTGTTTCAGTAACGGCTAGGGCCGCCGCCTCCTGTCCGGGAGGTCGTGGTTCGAATCCTGCCACGTAGTAATGTGATTTCGAATTTAGATTTCATATGTACGTTTATCCGACGCTCTTATGGTGAAGGAAAACATCGTGAGGAAACCTGCACACGCCTGCGGAGAAACTAGCAGGTTGTGTGTGAAATCGACCAACCCGCACTGGACCCGCGTGGTCGACTAAGGTCCGATCGCCCTAATTTAGGATAGGCTTGAGCCCCTCGGTGGGGGACGTATAAGAGCTGATATCATCATTCTTTCAATGTATTTCATAGCAAAGCAATCCGTGTTTAAAAAAATATTTATAAATGATGACTATTAATTTATAACGCTTTATATCTCAACTTATTTATTTATAAAGCGTCGGTGGCTCAACCGGTAACGACTCGGTCCATCTAACCAGAGGTACCGGGTTCAAATCTGGACGGCCAATGTACCAATGAGTTTTTCAAAAACTTACGTACATATACTTACCGATTGTTTTAACGGTGAAGGAAAACATCGTGAGGAAACCTGCACACGCCTGCGAAGAAACTCGAAGGTTGTGTGTGAAGTCGACCAACCCGCTTTTGCCCGCCTGCTCGACTAAGGCCCGATCGCCCTAATTTAGGGTAGGCTTGAGCCCCTCGGTGGGGACGTATATGAGCTGATTTCATCATTCTTTCAATGTAATACATAGCAAAGCAATCCGTGTTTAAAAAAAAATAATTATAAATGATGACTATTTATTTATTACGCTTTATATCTCAACTAGTTTGCATCGCTAGTACCATCAGTTGTTCTCTTGACACAACAAAATTATAGTAATAGTACTGACGATACTAATTTTGTGGGTCGTTCCTCGTGCTCCACCTGCGTTCTCCACCTGGGTGGAGCATGAGGAATTGTAAGTCCTCGTACTCCAACTGGTACGTGCTCCACCTAAGTACTCCACCTGGGTGGAGCATGAGGTATGGAGTCGTTCCTCGTGCTCCACCCGCGTTTCCCACCTGGGTGGAGCTAGTACAGAGGCTAGCACATCAAGGTAGACACTTTAGCTTTGTACCGTTCTTCTGCCTTATGTGTATGGATCAGAACCGCTGTTTTCTCGTGGTCCCACTAATTTGACCCACTAGTGGGACCACGAGGGAGCGGCCATACGAGTGTCTAGCTTGATGTGCTGGCCTCTGTAGAATAAAGATAGATTTCAAAAACCTATATTATCTAAGTCTTGCCGCCAAATATCAATGTTGATATCATTGGTGTGTTCCGGCATTGCGTTGGGGAATCTTGGTAAGCCCGCTTCTATCTTCGGCAACATCGTCACTTACCACCAGATGAGATGTTGTCAAGGGTTTACCAATTGTGAATAATAAAATAAATAAACTTTTAGGTACAAGCTTTTATTTTAAAAAATATATATTTCATTTGTTTTTCAGCAAACCCATACCACATGGGTGCATAAAATTTTCTGGTCCGCCATCTTTGGAAGTCCATCGTTTTGGATTTTGATTGACATCACTTAGCTAACCATGCGTTGTGCTCCAAACTTAACATGTATGCAAAATTTCAGCTCAATCGGAAACCGGCAAGTGGTTCTAGTTTAGCTTTCAAGATTTGTCCCAAACTAATAAACAAACTAACTCGGCAAGCTTGTTAAAATAGAACAATAAAAAGGCTTACTAAGGCTTTTGGCTTACTAACAAAAAAAAAGTCATCAAAATCGGTTCATAAACAACGAAGTTATCCGCGAACACACATAAAAAAAATATATATACGGTCGAATTGAAAAACCCCCTCCTTTTTTTTTAAGTCGGAATCATATCTTTTAAGTACAAATAACTTAAAATAACATTTACGCTACGCCGTTAAATTTTAATTACTTACATGCAAATAAACAACTTATGTTTTAACAAGAGATTATTTCCGCGATGAAATAAACTAAGAGTGATAAAAAAAAAGCGGAGAGGTGCCTGTGGAACGGTAAAGCTTCAAGACATGACGTGGCAAGGTGTAAATCTCGTGCCCTTATCTGTTCTCGACTCTCATACTTTACCTTAGTCGTAGGCCTGTACATGCCTTATAGGACAAACCATGTTGGACATAAAACATTAATATTTAAAGACTTTATCTTCGATTTTCTCTTCCTTAAGCTTCAATCAAGCGTCGGTGGCGTAATGGCAAGGGCCGCTACCTTCTGTCCAGGAGGTTGTGGTTCGAATCCTGACACGTACCAATTTCGATTTCACATGTACGTATATCCGACGCTGTTGCGGTGAAGGAAAAACATCGTGAGGAAACCTGCACACAACTGCGAAGAAACTCAAAGGATGTGTTTGAAGTCGACCAACCCGCACTGGGCCTGCGTGGTCGACTAAGGCCCGATCGCAATAATTCAGAGTAGGCTCGACTCGAGCCTCTCGGTGATTGGGTCGATCACGCAGGTTAACTGACCTGAAGCACGGTCATTACCTGGATGGGTTAAATTGTTAGTGACATTTTTCTCGACCGCTTTCGTGCTTCGCAAGGCCGGTTGCTATCACTAGATGGCAGTCGTTAGGCCGTGCCAGATGCATTATAAGCGGCTTGAAAGCTTCTGACAGTGGGATTCTCCACTAGCCCTACAACCTCCACCAAACCGGATTTGTCCCCCGTGTGTGGAGTATGGCCTAACTATCCCCAGTTTGAAAGAGACCCTTGCCTAGCCTTAGAAGTGGCACACCCTGGACAGTTCATACAACGGGCCAGAAATGACATTTCAAAAAAGGAATGACGGTTCAAACAAAATGGCGGCGAAATCCTATACGTCCGACAACCAACCAATCTGTATCAATCTGGGTGACGAAGGGGTGATTTTTTTTCGAAAGGAAAAGCTTGTTGTTGGCCGTGGGGGCTTTTACAACTTCACCGGACAGGTCTATTGGCTAGGATACCTGGCTCTCACCTGAGGGGGTGAGGTCGTAATCTAGAGAGCGGCAGGGAGTGTCCAAACTGTATGTTAGTACTATCATATATACTTTGGAAGTGGGGACGTTTATGTGTTGTTAACACAGATTATTTATTAATTAAAGCATTGTCTGAATCAGAACAAAACTTCATTTAATTGTTTATTTTTTGGGAAAAAACACACATAATGAAAAAAAGCACAGAGCTCGTAGAACTGATGGCCATTCGATAGTTCTCGAGTGGCAACCGCGCACCGGAAAACGCAGCGTAGGAAGGCCTCCCACGTGGTGGACCGACGACCTGGTAAAAATAGCGGGAAGCCGATGGATGCGGGCAGCGCAGGACCGGTCGGCGTGGAAATTCTTTGGGGAGGCCTTTGTCCAGCAGTGGACGTTTTTCGGCTGATATGATGATGATGATGACATTATATGAAAAAAACATTATTATGAGTAGATATTCCAATTGCTTACTCATGTATCTAGATAGATACATGAGTAAGCAATTGGAATAGTACGAAATCGATACAGAAATTACCCAATATAAAAGTTAGCACAAACGTTTAAAAACACTCTTTAACCGTTTCCGTAGCTCATAGGCAAAGTTCACTGGCTTTACACAGGAGGTCGCGGGTTCGATTCCCGGCGGGGTCAATTATAAGACTCGGTTTGGTTGGTGGTAGGGCGTTTTCTAAGCCCGTCTGGCTAGCTACCACCATCTTATCTAAGTCTTGCCGCCAAATATCAATGCTGATATCATTTGTGTGTTCCGGCATGAAGATAAGATAGCCAGTTTCCCATTTGGGGAATCTTGGTAAGCCCGCTTCCATCTTCGGCAACATCGTCACTTACCACCAGGTTAGATGTTGTCAAGGGTTTACCAATTGTGAATAAAAAAAAACCCTCTGAAGACCAATGGTGCAAAATTTTGCACCACAAGCAAGCTCCACTACGCATCATTGTACCGGTGTTTTACGAGAACCTTTAACTTTTTTCTCGTTTACACTGCACGCTTTACACGTTGAAGAGACTCGGGGCGACAACATTTGCATTTTAAGTGCGACCGGGTAATTATTAGCGCGCCTTAATTATTTGCCGGTCAACACGGGCCAGGCCGTGAGGTATGCGCCGCAATTTGTATTTGTAATATAAATTACTGCATCGCCGGGTCGGCGAAGAGGAAGTGCTGTGACTTGTGACGCATACGCATATTGTATTTGAGAGAAAGAGGTGTGTTTTTTTGGGACTTTTAGCCGCCTCCGTGGCGTGATGGTTAGTCCATTCGCTTCACACTAGGAGGTCGCGGGTTCGATTCCCGGTGAGGTCAACTTTGTAAGACTTGGTTTGGTTGGTGGTAGGGTATACTCATAGCCCGCCGGACTAGATACCAACATCTTATCTAAGTCTTGCCGCCAAACATCAGTGTTAACAGTATTGATGTGTTCCTGCTTAGTTATTTTTATTAAAAATTTTAGTGCGTTTGACTGCAACTCACCTGATGGTAAGTGATGATGCAGTCGAGGATGGTACACGCAAACTCAAATAATGCCTTTTCACTCTTGCCCAAAATCCCAAATTATAGGAATCGGGAAACACTGACGCAGGCAAGGAGATATCCAGATAATATATCCAGATCTCCATTGCGTTGGGGAATCTTGGTAAGCCCGCTTCCATGTTCAGCATCATCGTCACTTACATCAGGTGAGTTGATGCCAAGGGCATATCAATTGTGGAATAAAATTTATCTGTCAACTGACTGACCCGTTGCTCGCCCGTTGGTCCTGCAGCGCTGATGCTGCCTGCTGGGCTGTGGGTTGCGAGTTCGATCCCCGCCCAGGGCAAACATTCGTGTAACAAACAGGTTTCTTTGCTCTGTGTCTGGGTGTTAAATATCTATATGTGTATGTATTAATTAATGACCGTCGGTGGCGTAATAGCTAGGGCCGCCGCCTTCTGTCCGGGAGGTCGTGGTTCGAACCTGCCATGTACCAAAGTGATTTCGAATTTAGATTTCATATGTACGTTTATCCGAAGCTCTTACGGTGAATTAAAACATCGTGAGGAAACCTGCACACGCCTGCGAAGAAACTCCCAGGTTGTGTGTGAAGTCGAATAACCCACACTGAGCCCGCGTGGTCGACTAAGGGCCGATCGCCCTAATTCAGGGTAGGCTAGAGCCCCTCGGTGGGGACGTAAATAAGCTGATATGAATGAATGAATGTATTTAAACGTATATCTTCTTCTTTTCGAGTCGACGGCAACCTCAGATAGTTCCATCCCAAAATCCAGTCACGCGAATTGCCTTGTCAGTGGCCTGCATCAAGTCCTCCTATGTGCAGGTGATAGGGCAAGAAGGACACGTAATGAGGTAAGTAGTTCATCCTTAGAGTTACCGCACCACACCTATACTCCAGGTTCATATCTCCAATGACCCTCCACCTGATCAATATGTCTTTACTTCGGCTGACCTTAGTCCGGAGTCTGTTAAGAGATTTCCAGGTCGACTTATATCCAGGTGAGAGATTCTTGGAGATCGTGTATAAGAATGTGCAGGGAATCCTAGTTTGGCGCCAGATGACCTTGTGTGAGTGGTCCCTGAGTTGTCCTTCAACTGTTTTGACCTAGCTGAACTTGAGTCTATGTTGTGTAGATTGCACTAACTTTTATTATATTACTCGTCACACATTGCATTGAATAGGCTTTATTCCATTAACATAACGTCCATAACTGATTATAGTCCGCAACGTCCCCACTTTTGGGGCACGTTTATGTTCCCAAACTCGGGAAAGTTAGACCATACTCCACACACGGCCATGTCCGAATTGGTGTAGGTTGTAGGGCTATGCTCGGAGTTTCTCTGCGTGATCGAATCAGGAGGAGATCCGTAGGAGAACCAAATTAACCGACATAGCTCTCAGAATTGCTAAACTTAAGTGGCAGTGGGCGGGGCACATTGCTCGTAGAACAGATGGCCGTTGGGGCACTAAAGTTCTCGAGCGGTAACCTTGCACCGGAAAACGTAGCGTAGGTAGGCCTTCCACTCGGTGGACCGATGACCTCGTGAAGGTCGCGGGAAGCCACTGGATGCGGGCAGCGCAGAACCGATCGTCATGGAAATCTTTGGGGGAGGCCTATGTCCAGCAGTGGATGGCGGACCCCACTGTCCCAAGTTTTCAAGCCGCCTAAAAGTCATCCGACACGGCTTAAAGAGTGCCATCCAGTGACTGAAGCATCATGTATATTACATCACGCATTTCGCTATATCACATTAAGAATCTTGGACCCCAGCAGTGGGGATATCCACATAGACTCAAGTTCAGCTAGGTCAAAACAGTTGAGGGACAACTCGGGGACTACTCACACAAGGTCATCTGGCACCAACGATATATTTCTATATTAAATTAGCCACTAATTAATAAAGTAAAACCTTGAAGTGTTACACACTCGTACGTTCATACATTTAGCGAGCAATTTCTCAAGCAAAAAAGAAAGATAAGTGATAAAGAATGCGCCGGCGCATCACTCGGACATTACTTTTGCACTTTTCAGCACATCGACGTGCACGCGTCGGTTTTATTTTTTAATTATTAAACTGCCTAACGAACGCCCCCGTATTCAGATTTTAAACACAAAAGGTTTAACCTCCAACTGCTATTTTTCTTATCTTGCACCTTATCCTATATGACTAAGATTGAAGTCAATAATTTTAAAATGAATAAAGTCTTTTCAAAAGTACGCTGGGCTCTGGCCAGAACTCCCGACTTGTCTGCAGACGTTGAGCTTCAACTTAAGTAATGAGATATGAGTTCAGCTCATTATTATTTTCCTTGTAATTTGTGCCGAGATATAAATAAATGTGTTGTAAATTTGTAAGGTGAGATATTTACTGCGATAAGTGTAGCGTCTAGTTAGAGTGTGTTCTTTTTAGTTCGTTGACTCAATTACATTAAAGTTATTGTACACTTCCAAAGATGAGATACTAGTTTAGTACTTACACTGCTCAACCAAAGTATATTGTACTAACATACAAAATGGACACTCCCTGGCGCTCTCTAGATTGCGACTTCACCCCCTCGTCACTTAAATTGATACAGGTTGGTTACAGTTTGGTTGTCGAACGTATAGGATTTCGCCGCCATTTTGTTTGCTCCATCATTCCTTTTTTAAAATGTCATTTCTGGCCCGTTGTATGAAGTGCCCAGGGTGTGGCTCAACATTACCTACGGATACTTTAAGATTTTTCATACAAAATATTTTTTTTTTTAACTTTTTGACGTGAATACGTCTTTAAAATTACCTCCATAGGGATGCAATCCAAAAAAACGAATGATAACAAAATCGGGGGATACAGTTTAGTGTTGTAGCTACATATCTATCATCTCCATCCAAATTTCGTTTACACCACTTGATACCTAAAGAATCAAAGAATTTATTACGCTAAGTAAGGACTGTAACACATCGCGCGCGGGGGAGGGGGCAGCCCCGCCATTTTGAAGGTCATTGATATTTTATATAGAAACTACATATTACCCGTTACGAGACGTATTCACGTTAAAACCAACGGCCGTGTGCCCCGACACAGCCCCACCCGTTTTTTTTAACTTTCAACGTTTGTATGTATGTATGTTTTTTTAGTTCAAATCTTGCGATCGATTTCAGAGCGACTTCCAGGGGTCCGATTAAGCTACAATTTGGAATGAAGCCGTATTCCCGGTGACAATAGATCCTGTTGTTGTTGATCTGATGATTAAGTGGAATCTTGTTCGTAGAATCTTCTTTTATTTTTCAATAGAATCGTAGGAAATATAAAATGTTGTGCTCACTTTTTTTGAATTTGGAACCGTGTATTTTTATATTCATTTGAGCATTGACTTTTTGAGCATAGAACTCTTTTCAAATAAAAGATTGTACCAGCAGAGATGTTTTTCATACAAAATCTAAAAACAAAAATGCGAATATCTCGAAAACCGTAGACTTTCGCGAAACATACATAGGGGTGATTCGGATACCCCTATAATAGGTGTTCTATCTCTGGACTTCCGCTTAACCATACTTTTTGGGACACCCTAAACATTATATTTCAATGATTTACTTCAGTAAATTTAATTATTTGTAAGTCAAAGGTAAATAAGTAATTTTTAATGACTTTTTGATTTTTAAGAAATATAAATATAAGTAGAAGGTATTGAATTGTTATTTAAATAATATTTAATTAATAATCTGGACCGATGACCTGGTGAAGGTCGCGGGAAGCCGCTGGATGCGGGCAGCGCAGAACCGGTCGTCGTGGAGATCCTTGGGGGAGGCCTATGTCCAGCAGTGGACTTCCTTCGGCTAATATGATGATGATGAATCTAGTAAAACAAACGGTATAATGGATAATTCACGATTAATCTTTGACCTTGCTCTAAGGTACGTATGGCTGAGCGCTCCACACTACGCCCTCTATCACAACCTCATTTGTAGACAATTATATACTCTACAACTTTTATAATAAATGCAAAGACGATAGGAGGCAGAGAAAACGAGATATTCTCAAAAAAACTATTTTTGTGTATTTTGACCTCTAATACCTAAGGACGCTCACAGGTTGGCATATGTAACTTTTGAGACAACATATGTTATGCCAAAATAAAGGTCCTTACAAAAATTCAGCTGATTCCGTTAGATTTCGAAGTAAAATGCCTAGATGACTGGACTATTAGGTTTCTCGAAAATTATTTAAGTTATAAAAATACTTAGGACATGTGTAGGGTCGAAAGTTTCTAGATTGGCAAGTGTATATTTACCCTATCAGTTCTTATAAATGAATTTCGTTCTAAGTTCAAACACATTTTTTTTCCTGTTAGATTAAATAAAATGGAAATATTGTTTATTTCGTTGTCAGAAGAGTGATATGAAATTAAAAGAAACCAATTTTCATTTATCATTCGTTTTTACAAAAACCACTTAAAACTAAATTCATAATATAACTGAGAGGGTAAAATATAGCACTTGTCCATATTGAAACTTTTTACCTTACACATGTCCGTAGTAATTTTTATAGTTTTTCGCAAAACCATGTTTTTTATGTCAAACCTGCACACGCCTGCGAAGAAACTCGAAGGTTGTGTGTGAAGTCGACCAACTCGCACTGTGCCCGCGTGGTCGACTAAGGCCCGATTGCCTTAATTCAGGGTAGGCTCGAGCCCCTCGGTGGGGACGTATATAAGCTGATATGAAGACATGTTTTTTGAGAAAAACCTCAAAAAGTTCGTATGCAATGTTGAACGTGTATTATTGTTATACGATGCCTACTCTGTTATTGCCGAGTTATTAGCCAAGTTATCTAGATACGGTCGCCTAGTTAAACTATAATTTTTGATTTGACTAACAAGGAAAGTACCCAACTGTGCGTCTCCGATTTGATTTATTTTGATATACGCCTATTTACCGCCTCCGTGGCGTAATGGTTAGTCCATTAGCTTCATACCAGGAGGTCGCGGGTTCGATTCCCGGCGGAGTCAACTTTGTTAGACTGTTTGGTTGGTGGTAGGGCATTATCATAGCGCGCCTGGCTAGCTACCAGCATCTTATCTAAGTCTTGCCGCCAAACATCAGTGTTAACAGCATTGATGTGTTCCGGCTTGAAGATAAGATAGCCAGATCCCCATTGCATTGGGGAATCTTGGTAAGCACGCTTCCATTTTCGGCATCGTCGTCACTTACCATCAGGTGAGTTAATGTCAAGGGCTTACCAATTGTGAATAAAAAAAAACGTTAGAGAGTATAGGGCAGCTAAAAAAAATACGTGTCTGTTTTTTTGGTTAGGCACCTATTTTGGATGTCAATTTCTCCAAGTAGGTTGAAGTAGGGCGGCTAAAAAAATACGTCTCTTATTTTGGTTAAGCACCTACTTTGGATGTCAATTTCTCCCAGTAATAGGTTGGAGTAGGGCGGCTAAAAAAATACGTCTCTTATTTTGGTTAAGCACCTACTTTGGATGTTAATTTCTCCCAATAGGTTGAAGTAGGGCGGCTAAAAAAATACGTGTCTTATTTTGGTTAAGCACCTACTTTGGATGTCAATTTCTCCCAGTAGGTTGGAGTAGGGCGGCTAAAAAAATACGTCTCTTATTTTGGTTAAGCACCTACTTTGGATGTCAATTTCTCCCAGTAGGTTGAAGTAGGGCGGCTAAAAAAATACATCTCTGTTATTTTGGTTAAGCACCTACTTTGGATGTCAATTTCTCCCAATGGACAATTCACTGAAATAATTCTAAATTGTCAATTTTATTTGATTAAAAAATTGCTATTTTAATAGAATGGCCGGTAGGCAACGATCGTCGCCCTCCCCTTGGTATTTAAATAAGTAACCGAGTACTAAAATAACAAAAGAATTAAATTTCACTTGGGTCTGAATTACCCCACCGTTCTAAAATACACTTATAGGTACAAAACACATTTAAAATTTAAAACTAATAGCTAAATCGTTAAAAACCGGAGGTAGGAAATCTTCTAGGACGGCCAATGGCCAGACAGTCGCTCGGGATTAAGGATTAATTCAGAATTTACTTCCCTTTAGGCAAGCAGCTGGGCGAGAAGTGTGGCCAAAAGACTGGCTGGTGGTTAGCGCAGCTCTATCCCAGGATCTTGAATCGGAGGAATTTTCGGTGACGTCAAACTCGCAGGGGGAGTGAAAGACCCTACGGACATATGTAAATCTAGTTCGCAGCAGTACCAAAAATATACGCAAAGCGGTTTCCTTACAAATTACTTACCACTGAATAAAATAGTGGGCCTTAACGAAACATAAATATAAATCCTAATTTAAACACCCATAACAATCAACACATCACGATCATCTTTTCTTTTTTTCCTCCTGTCAAAAGGTAACAATCATTTTCAAATTAAATTTTCATAGACGAACAAAACCAAAAGAGAATTTTATCGTGAAACGCAAAGCAAGAAGAATGACTTCGAAACGAACATTTATTGCGTTTCACCGGTGTCATCACCCGTCACTAGGTAAACAGCGTGACTGGTAAGTTAACGGACGCATTAAAAATAAAGGAGGAGAATCAGAAGACGAAACTGAACAACTTTTCTCAAGAAACCTACTATAGTCAATTCTCAAAAAAAAAACTGACTTTTCATACAAATTGGTCAGCTCATTAGCCAATTTTGTATGAGAAGCCCAATTTTTTTGCGAATTGACCATTGTTGTCCAGGGAAAAAATGTTCAGTTAAGTCTTTTGATTCACCTCCTCAAATGCGTCTGTAGTCTAACCAGTCACCCTGTTTATGTGCCAAATATCATCAAGACGGCTCAGCCGTTTTTGCTTTATTGAGTAACCAACATCAAGAATTTGTCATCAATGAAGGATTTTCGGCACGTTAACGTTCTAGTTTTACATACTTTTTGTCAAGCTATATTCTTGACCGGTCATAGTCGTGCGTTATCTACTGTTGACCTGTGGTACGGCACTATTTCTACTTCACTATTTCTCTGTTCTCGGGTGGCGACCGCGCTCCGTAAAACGTAGCGTAGCAGGCCTCCCATTCGGTGGACCGATGACCTGGTAAAGGTCGCGGGAAGCAGCTGGATGCGGGCAACGCAGAACCGGTCGTCGTGGAAATCCTTGGGAAAGGCCTATGTCCAGCAGTGGACATCCTTCGGCTTATATGATGATGATAATTTATCTGTTCCCGGGGGTATCGTAAAAGGCGACTAAGGGATCAAAAACCGATGATGGGCAGCAGCTTCCTTGCACACTGGGATCGTCAACCAAACACGGCAATTAAGGGAAAAACCCCTAACTTGGTAAGGCCTGTGTTCAGCAGTGGATGTCTTTTGGCGATGGACACCATCATCACATGCCAAAGCAGACTGATAAGCAGTAGGGATGACGAATGCTAGTCATCTGATTTACTTTTTATCATCTATCGAAAACGACATTCTGTTCTAAAATTTTTGAAATACCTTTTTTTTAATATTTACAATTGATAAGCCTTTGGCATCATCTCACCTGATGGTAAGTGACGTTGATGCCAAAGATGGAAGCGGGCTTACCAAAATTCCCCAACGCAATAGGGATCTGGCTATCTTATCTTCAAGCCGGAACACATCATTGCTGTGAACACTGATGTTAGGAGTGACGTCATAGTTTTGCAGCGTCGTTTTTGTACTAATTTTGTGACTGTGGTAAATTAAAAATCGAAGATTTGATGAAAAACAAAATGCGAAGGTTTTCCGAAGTTCAAGTTTAGTGATCAAGAGTTCATAATTTATTTCTGATGCTGTCGTCACCCCTATTACCTACAAACAGAATGCCTTACATTAAAATTTTGCTGCCTGGCCAGTGCCAGTACTGTAAATAAAAGCCCGTCATCACATCACGTCCCAAATTGAAATCCTTCACTCATGCCGGCCGCCCCACTCGCCAGTTCTTCATCTTTGTTTTGTATTGCCATTGCCTGATGATACGATTACGAGTCGATTATTCGAATTATATTTAACTAGCTTTTGCCCACGTATTCGCCCGCATGGACATCGCCTTTATGACTGTCTTAGCGGGTGCGCATGGTGGACATGAATTTTCTCCAGATCCCTCGGGATTATATTGCCATTGCATGATGATACGATTACAAATCGATTATTCGAATTATATTTAACTAGCTTTTGCCTACGGCTTCGCCCGCATGGACATCGTTTTTATGACCGTCTTAGCGGGTGCACGGTGCGTGGACATAAATTTTCTCCAGATCCCTCGGGAACTATGTCAGGATATGCTTATTAGTAAATCATGTCATTTCCCACCCCCTCAACCATCTCTGTGCAAAAAATCACACAATCCATTGTTCCGTTGCGATGTTAAGGAAATTAACCAAAAAAATATTATATTTTCAGTTCCCTCAAGAACTGCATCGGGATATGCTATTTTCACGAGATAAAAAGAGCCTATGTCCTTCCTCGTGACACTGGCTACCTGCATGCCAAATTTCATTCAGATTGGTCAAGGCGCTGAAGTGTGAAAAGGTAACAAACAAACAAACACAATTTCACATTTATAATATTAGTAAGGATTCATGCCCATCTCGGAAACACGAGTAATGTCGGACTATTTACTGCTGCTGTGGTAAAATGCTATGAACAATCGATCATCCATCGCTCATCGGGAGAGGATAGCTTTATTGTTAATGCTAAATATGATTGTATTCAATGTGATGTTCGATCTGGAATGGATATGTAAGTTGGCGTGTATTTTCTTTTAAAGTTGCACGAAGGTTCCTTCTACATTTCAAGTTATATAAGGTTGGACGCGGGCAGCGCAGAACCGGTCGTCGTGGAGATCCTTGGGGAGGCCTATGTCCAGCAGTGGACGTCCTTCGGCTTATATGACGATGATGAAGGTTGGACAACGTTTCAATGACTTTTCGAGGGCGCGGCTCGCGAGCGTGGAAAAAAGTAGCCTATGTTCAGGTCCTAATCTGTCTACTTAAAAATTTCAGCCATCTCCGTTCAGTAGTTTTTGCGTAAAAGAGTAACAAATGTTTATTGAAAATATGTGCAAATTACACTCTTTCTGATAGTCATAAAATAATAATTTCATAATAAATATACATGTCATCTGTGAAAAATAAAAAATAAACATACATTAGTTAATAACGTCAAAATACAATCATTGATATAAAAAAAATATGTCATTAGAACATGAAAACAATATGACACGAGAAGTTATACATTAAAATCATTGGAAGTAATTAATGCCCAGTTCACACAGACATCACCCTGTCACGAGTATAACGCGAGAGTCAGCCATACAATATTCTTTACCTAATTCCCTTCAAACTCTAGTCTTAATAATTTTCAAATAATGAAACCCAATAAAACACCAATACCACCCTGGACACTTCGTGCAAAGGGCCAGAAATGACATTTCAAAAAAACGAATGACGGAACAAACAAAATGGCGGCAAAATCCTATACGTTCGACAACTAAACTGTAACTAATCTGTATCAATCTGGGTGACGAGGGGGTGAGGTATCAATCTAGAGAGCGGCAGGGAGTGTCCATACTGTACGTTAGTACTAATATTTATATACTTTGCTAATACCACACCCTGGACACTTAATGCAACGGGCCAGAAATAACATTTCAAAAAACGAATGACGGAACAAACAAAATGGCGGCGAAATCTCATACGTTCGACAACTAAATTGTAAGCAATCTGTATTAATCTGGATGACGAGGGAGTGAGGTCACAATCTAGAGAGCGGCAGGGAGTGTCAATACTGTATGTTAGTACTAATATAATATATACTTTGCTAATACAGAGATTTGATTAGATAGAAAAAGAGTCTCTTTTGAATACCGACACCTAACGACATACTGCTTCGTTTACGTAAAGCTTACAAGTGTAATAATGAGGTTAACTTCTACTGGAGCACCGGCCGCTCTGACTTAAATTAACATCAGGAAGGTGATCATTAACAGCAATAAATGCGGTTACGCAACCAAACGTCTCTGACGGAGGATTTTTATTAGATTCGTAATGACTACGAAACTCTCTGGACTGTGCGTACCTGATGGCGAGCTAACCGAAATCACTGGGCGAGTGATTGCGGCCGCGACGTGCTCGCGACGACACCTTCCGGCCGGTGTGAAAAAATATCATTTTTGATAACTTAATGCCCGCCTTTAACGCTGTAATTGCCTGTTTAGCGGTTTGTATTCCGTCGAAAAGATAATTTCTCGGTCGGTCTCTTCCCACCCTTTGTGAGCGATAACCGATTTCCTGCTGAGCTACGTGAAAATTTAAACCGACTTAATCCCCTATCGAGCTTTTAATGACATTTTCTCGGAACGCAAAGCCACAAAACAACCAACGATATACCGGCGAGCCAGGCTCGCCGCAAATCATAGAAAGATTTTCTGCATTGATAAAAATAAACGACTGGCGAGATTACGGAATCAATATGAAATTGCATTTCCTAATGTCAATTGTTAGTTACGCGAAGTGCAATAAAGTTCCAATAATCATGATATGAAATAATTCCTAAGCGATGTGCCTGGTGGAGTGCGTCTGGCTCTTTCTGGCGCTGGCAAGTGGTGCATTAGGGTGTCTCTGTCGTGGCCCGAGGATCGCGCCGGGTATGATGAACTCGGTAATGATCCAATCAGAAGTGAAGTGCATCAAGACTCGGCCTGTGAGAATGCGGTTGAGGGTGCAAAAACTATGAGCACGGATTTAAATTAAGATGACCGCTTGGTTTTGGTTCAAAACACCTTCTGTCCATCGATGACTCTACTCACACTTGGAAAACCTCTCGTAAAATTTTCTAACTTGAAAATGAAAATGTCTCAGTGTATTTTGCAATCAAAAATAAATTATAAAATATTATTCAGTAAATAGCATAGGTACCTTCTAAAATATCTGAAAAGCTTACTTGTGTATTTTTGGCGTCATATTTGTTATGAGTCATCATATCAGCTCATATACGTCCCCACCGAGGGGCTCAAGCCTACCCTGAATTAGGGCGATCGGGCCTTAGTCGAACACGCGGGCCCAGTGCGGGCTGGTCGACTTCACACACAATATTCTAGTTTCTTCGCAGGTGAGTGCAGATTACCTCATAATATTTTCCTTCACTGTAAGAGCGTCAGAAATCCTTGGGGGAGGCCTTTGTCCAATAGTGGACGTTTTTCGGCTGATATGATGATGATGATGATGAAGAGCGTCAGATGAACGTACAAATGAAATCGAAATTCGAAAACACATTGATACGCGGCAGGATTCGAATCACGACCTCCCGGGCAGGAGGTAGCGGCCCTAGCCGTTACGCCACAGATTTGTTAAGTTATATGTATAATACGAATAATTTTTGAACTAAATAGCGTTTTTGACAAATCATAATAATTAACTCGTCGAAGCGTCGGTGGCTCAACCGGTAACGACTCGTTCCATCTAACCAGAGGTACCGGGTTCAAATCTGGACGGCCAATGTACCAATGAGTTTTTCAAAAAAAAACTTACGTACATATAATTACCGATTGCTTTAACGGTGAAGGAAAACATCGTGAGGAAACCTGCACACGCCTGCGAAGAAACTCGAAGGTTGTGTGTGAAGTCGACCAACCCGCACTGGGCCCGCGTGGTCGACTAAGGCCTAATCGCCCTGATTCAGGGTAGGCTCGAGCCCCTCGGTGGGGACGTATATGAGCTGATATCATAATAAAATAATAAAAAATAATTAACTGACTAAACAAAGCGGAAAACACCAGGGTATTTGTAAAAATCTATGTTTTTAAAACAAACCATTAAAGCCTTAAGATGGGTCTAATGACTATAATAAATTAAAATTATTGAAAGACTGTGTAAATCTATCACCATGGAAAAATATATAATATACTTAAATCAATAAAAAAACGATTTAATTGAGTAAAGTTTTTGAATAAATTACCACTTTTGATGTGAATTAAATTAAAGTTAAAAAATTTCTCGAAATCAAATAGTTAATGTTAAATGAAACCAACACACAAAAATTGGTGACCTTTCATTTTAATTGATTAAATTTTTCTTAAACTTAATTGAAAGTGATGAAAAGTAATAAAAACATTTAAAATTCGAGAATTGGGCGGTCTGTTTCACCGTAACAGCCGCGTTGAAGCTCGCTTTGATTTGAACTTAAAATGAATAGATTTACGTTCGATATTATTTAAACACGTATCAACCTGCTCGGATTGAGTGATCTTAACCCTTCGCATACAAGGTGAGGTCTTTTAGACCCCAACGGTTTTAAAATTCATTTTTTTAATTACGTAATGGCGAGAACTGTAATTTTGAGTAGCTGGGTTTGTGGCATTGCCACGTCGACCTGTTGGGTTAATTCAGTGCTGCCCGGGCGCGTGACTGTGATAGACGTGTTTAGAGTCAATAAGACGCATATTTGTTTTGTAAAAATTGTCTTGAAAATGAAAAAAAATATACCTGAATGTTCCCAATACTAGTTACTATTTTAAGACTTAATATTATTTTCTGCTTTTTCTAACATCATTTATGTTTAAGCGAGGTTTTAAGACTGATTTGTCTTTGCTTAGTATTTCATTTTGAGTGAGCCTCATGCATGAGTCTCATATTTCACTGCAAAATTAAAACAAACCATTGATTGCAAGTGAAAATTTTCTTTTCATTGTCGTTTTAACTATCCTCTAAAGTCTAAATTGATAAAAACGCATTTTTGAATATATTTTTTAAAGTATATTTATTATTTAGGATTCACTTATGTTCGGGTCATTTAGACCCCACCTTGTATGGCACGTTACTTTTTGTCACCTTGTATGCGAAGGGTTAAATCCTTTAATCAGACATTTTAAAGAAAATCAGCTTTATGTTTTTGGTTCGATTTAATTTAAAAACCGTTTCTGGTTTGCAGGACCGTGTCCGTACCTACCCCTTGCTTGTTTAATGGTCTCACACGGACTTTTATTAATTTATATTTAATACAAAAATGAGAGAGGTGCACAAATTCAAGACTTCCTATAATTATTGATCGCCGAAAATCCTTTAGCACGCCTTGCAAGGCTTCAATTTTATGCAACAGAACACAATAATTCACGCAACAAAATTGCGCCAAAACTGGTAATAGTCTCATTTATAGCTCACAATACGCCAATAGGCACTAAGTGTGCGCTTTTAAAAGCGTTTTTTGGAATTAAAAAATAAGTAATGGTCTCAAAACACTGGCTGTTGCTTCTCTCGGATGGCTTGTAATTATTTTAAATGTCCCGCGTGTGCGGCGCAGGCCGGCGCAAACGCAGCGCTCCGGGCAATCCGCGCGATCAACAATCCATATTGAACCAACACTGATAACTTGTAGTTTAAATTTTCAATTTTGAGATAAAAATGACAAAAAGTTAGGTCCTATACTTACCCTTTAATGACAAGACTGTCTTCTTGCTAAATAAATAGTTATCTGTATTGCAACACAAGCACATACATATTTTTCGCTGATTCTAAGATCCCTGGTTATACAGGATGTAAGAAAATTGGTATAGGATCCTTTGACTGGACCTTATTAATTCGGCTTATTGTCACCAAGCTGCGACTTCGCCTCCGTCACCCTCGCAGATCCACTGTTAAAAAGCTTGCGTCTCTGAACGTGAAGAAGCTTAAGGATCTCGAGGTCAGGGAGAAATATGCCGAAGCCTTGTCTGAGAAGCCGTTGCCAACTAGCGAGACAGGCGATGTTGAGGCTGTCTGGGGGACTTTTTCTTCTCATATCATGGAAACCGCTTTTATTGCTTTAGGTAAAAAAGACCGGCGTAATGAAGATTGGATTGATGGAAGTGATGAAGTTCTCCAGATAGCACATGACAAACACCGAAACCTCCTGCGAAAACATGACAGGCAAGGCGTTGCGATAGTCAAGGCCAGTGACTTAGAACTGCGCAAGCTGTCACGTCTAATAAAAGACAAGTGGTGGCGGGACAAAGCTCGTCATATGCAATGGCTCGCTGACAATAATCAGCTTGGGGAGTTTTACAGTGAGGTACGTAAGTTGGTTGGTACATCCTACCCGGCTAAAGTGCCTTTGAGGTCTTCAGACGGTATGCAGCTTTTAACAAGCAGGGAGGATGTTCTGAAGGGCTGGGCTGAATATTTCAATACCCTGCTCAATGTAGATCGTTCAGCTGACCTACAAAACATCAAACTGATGCCTCAACTCCCTCTTGCCACCGAGCTGGACGAGCCGCTATCACGTGACGAGCAAAACAATCGGGCAGTTGGCATTGACCTCATACCGAGAGAACTGCTTAAGTACGGCGGAGACGAGTTGCACACATTGGTATGGGAGCTGTTTGTTCGCATGTGGGAGGAAGAGCGCGTACCGAACGACTTTAAAGTGTTGCGCATTAATTCCCTATACAAGAACAAAGGTGATCGCTCTTACTGCAACTCTTACCGCGGTATTTCTCTTTTGTCAGCCCCTGGAAAGGCCTTTGCCAGAGTTCTTTTGAACCGATTACAGGGTTTGTCCGAAAATATTCTGCCCGAAACCCAATTTGGCTTCCGACCTGACCGTGGCATCTGCGAAGCTATTTTTTCAATACGTCAACTGCAGGAGAAGAGTAGAGAACAGGGTCGTCAGCTGTATCTATGCTTTGTTGACCTAGAAAAAATATTCGATAGCGTGCCACGTGAAGCCCTTTGGTTGGTGCTAGAAAATCTTGGATGCACAGAAAAGTTTGTAAGACTTCTCAGACTACTGCATGACGACATGCAATGCTGCGTCGCCGTAGACGGTGAACAGTCAAATTTCTTCTCCGTTACCTGTGGAGTGAAGCAAGGTTGTATCCTAGCACCCACACTGTTCGCCGTATACTTTGCAGTAGTGGTCAGGGAAGTCTTACACACAGTTTCTAAAGGAGTCCGCAATCGTTTTCGCACAGATGGCAGACTATTTAATTTAGCCAGACTAAAGGCGTGTACAAAAGTCTCGCATGCATTGATAACAGAGATCATGTATGCTGATGACCTATGCTTTGTAGCGGAAACCGCTGATGACCTGCAAGAGCTAATGTCCGGTTTCCACCAATCTTGCCGTAAATTCAGCCTGAAGATCAGTGTCAAAAAGACAGAAGTCATGTCCCTGGACATTCATGGTCACGAGGCACTGTTCATAAAGGTTGGTGAGGATGTGCTTAAGCAGGTGGATAAATTTCGCTATCTGGGGAGCACTATCTCATCCAAGTGTGACCTTGATGCTGAGATCAACAGCAGGATCGGTGCTGCAAGTGCAGCATTTGGGAAGCTGTGTTCCAAGGTTTTCTGCTCACACGACCTTAAGCTGGCTACTAAAATATCGATATATATGGCAATTGTGCTGCCAAATCTCTTATATTCCTCCGAGACGTGGTGCGTGTATTGCCGCCACATACGCACTCTGGATCGTTTCCACCTCAAATGCCTCCGCTCCATTATGAAGATCAGATGGTCCGATCAGGTTCGTAATACCGAAGTTCTGCGACGAGCCAATGTCGGTGGCATTGAAGCCTATTTAATGCGTCGGCAGCTTCAGTGGTGCGGTCACGTGTCACGTATGAAGGAGGAGAGAGTTTCGAAGCGCAACTTCTATTCTGAACTGGAGGAGGGTAAGCGGAAACATGGCGGACAACTCCTCCGGTACAAAGATGTTATGAAGCGACATATGAAATGATGCAATATAGAACCTTCTCAATGGGAGAGTTTGGCAGCAGAACCGCCTGAATGGCGCAGAATTGTGAATAGGCAAGTGCGCGAGTTCGAGGATCAGCGTAAAGCTGACCTTGATATCAAACGCGACCAGTTAAAGGCCCGACCACCTGCGACCATTTCATACAATTACGAGGGTGGCATACTTAAATGCCCTCAGTGCGCGAGGAATTTCGCTGCGAAGATTGGCTACATAAACCATCTTCGAGCGCACGCGCGGCAAACCGACTAGGAGTCAAAGTGGTCGCCATGACCAAAATCGGTCGGATAGATCATCATCATGTAATTCAGATACCTACATCACCAGATCAGAAAACTGAAATGCATCGGATGTAATGACAGAGACTTAGATCTGTTTCCGGTAGAACCGTGACAATTTAGTGCGATAAATTAAATCATTTTTTGTGGTTCTGATTGTACAGGTTCCTCGGAAAAGATATTCACATTTATGAATAAAAAAAGTCTAAAATGAATTTAAAAAAGTGTGCGTGTCAGCTACGACGCACGACATCAGTTTACTCACGAAACATTTTTTTCGGCCACCCATAACACGCCCCGGGCTCTACCCTACGCGGGGCTCGGCCTCCGGTATCACATTGGCTGGAACGGCCATGTTGCCTTAGCCTTCTTGAATTTATTAATTTATTTATTATTTATTTACAAAGCATATTGCAAGCCCTTTACAGCAAAATTAGCCAATACAGCAAGCAAGTCAAAATAAAATTACATTTACACTCAACAAGTCAAAAGCTATTCTTGTGAATTCTTGTAAAACGTATTGGATGGCATACCCATGTTGCCTTAGTATTCCTCAAAATCCATTTCAAGTAACATAATTTTGAGCTTGATGCACACATTTGTGGATTTACCGATAGTTACCTACTCAACTTATAGTTATCAATCAAATAGATAAACGCCTTGTCAGTGGACAATGCCCGAAGATTCCTTTTACTTCTCATAAAATTGACCATAGCGGAGGCCAGAAAGTCGATTTCTAAGAAGTAAACTTCAAAAAGCATTTTTCTGTCAAAGGCTCCATACCCATACTGCCTAAAAATATCGTCAGAAAAAGTAATTACATACATCAAACTAACAAACCGCGAGACTAGAGGCCGAGCTCCGCGTAGGCCAAAATCCAGATCGTCACCTGCAAGGTCACTGACGTCAAAACTTTACATGCCATCTTCTTATCTTATCAGCTCATATACCTTCCCCCATAGATTTCATATGTACGTTTATCCGACGCTCTTATACGTTGAAGGAAAACATCGTGAGGAAACGAAGACATATTTTTATTTCAATTATTTCAATCTTTAACACTAAAAACGACTCGCTGCCATAGACGTTACCTTCAAACCAACGGCGTGTGCTCCGACACAGCCCCACCTATTTTTTTACTTATAGTCTAGGATCCCACTGCAAATAATCTTCATCATATCAGCCGACGGACGTCCACTGCTGGACAAAGGCCTCCCCTAAAGATTTCCATGACGACCGATTCAGCGCTGCCCGCATCCAGCGGCTTCCCTCGACCTTCACCAGGTCATCGGTCCACCGAGTGGGAGGCCTACCTACGCTACGTTTTCCAGTGCGCGGTCGCCACTCGAGAACTTTACTGCCCCAACAGCCATCTGTTCTACGAGCTATGTGCCCCGCCCACTGCCACTTAAGTTTAGCAATTCTGAGAGCTAATCAAATAATCTTAATTCATACTTAACGTATATGTATAAACGGAACTATCATGGAGTGTAAGTAACTTAGTAACGCTAAACCATATTATGTAGTTACCATTACGTTACCTCAGTTTTGTTCGTCATACTGAACAACTTTTTCCAAAGAGCACATAGTAAAATCTCAAAAAAAAATCGACGCTCCATACAAAAATGCACACATACGCTGATCGATATGTATAAAGAGTTAAATTTTTTCAGGAAAGAAACTAAAAATGCACAAAATTGGTTATTTCGCTGATCGATTTGTATGAAGAGTTCAATTTTTTCAGGGAATAAACTAAAAATGCACAAAATTGGTTAATTTGCTGATCGATTTGTATGAAGAGTTATTTTTTTTTAGAGAATAAACTAAAATGCACAAAATTGGTTAATTCGCTGATCGATTTGTATGAAGAGTTCAATTTTTTCAGGGAATAAACTAAAAATGCACAAAATTGGTTAATTTGCTGATCGATTTGTATGAAGAGTTATTTTTTTTTTTGGGGATTAAACTAAAATGCACAAAATTGGTTAATTCGCTGATCGATTTGTATGAAGAGTTCAATTTTTTCAGGGAATAAACTAAAAATGCACAAAATTGGTTAATTCGCTGATCGATTTGTATAAAAAGTTCATTTTTTTCCGGAAATAAACTAAAAATGCACAAAATTGGTTGATTCGCTGATCGATTTGTATGAAAAGATCATTTTTTTTTGGAAATAAACTCAAAATTAACAAAATTGGTTAATTCGCTGATAGATTTGTATGAAAAGATCATTTTTTTCCGGAAATAAACTAAAAATGCATAAAATTGGTTAATTCGCTGATCGATTTGTATGAAAAGATCATTTTTTTCCGGAAATAAACTAAAAATGCATAAAATTGGTTAATTCGCTGATCGATTTGTATGAAAAGATCACTTTTTTCCGGAAATAAACTAAAAATGCACAAAATTGGTTAATTTGCTGATCGATATGTATGAAAAGTTCATTTTTTTCCGGAAATAAACTAAAAATGCACAAAATTGGTTAATTCGCTGATCGATTTGTATGAAAAGATCATTTTTTCCGGAAAAAAACTAAAAATTAACAAAATTGGTTAATTTGCTGATCGATTTGTATGAAAAGATCATTTTTTTCCGGAAATTAACTAAAAATGCATAAAATTGGTTAATTCGCTGATCGATTTGTATGAAAAGTTCATTTTTTTCCGGAAATAAACTAAAAATGCACAAAATTGGTTAATTTGCTGATCAATATGTATGAAAAGTTCATTTTTTTCCGGAAATAAACTAAAAATGCACAAAATTGGTTAATACGCTGATCGATTTGTATGAAAAGTCCAAATTTTTCCGGAAATAAATCAAAAATGCACAAAATTGGTTAATTCGCTGATCGATTTGTATGAAAAGATCATTTTTTTCCGGAAATAAACTAAAAATTAACAAAATTGGTTAATTCGCTGATCGATTTGTATGAAAAGATCATTTTTTCCGGAAATAAACTAAAAATGCATAAAATTGGTTAATTCGCTGATCGATTTGTATGAAAAGATCATTTTTTTCCGGAAATAAACTAAAAATGCACAAAATTGGTTAATTTGCTGATCGATATGTATGAAAAGTTCATTTTTTTCCGGAAATAAACTAAAAATGCACAAAATTGGTTAATACGCTGATTGGTTTGTATGAAAAGTCCAAATTTTTCCGGAAATAAACTAAAAATGCACAAAATTGGTTAATTTGCTGATCGATTTGTATTGAAAGTTCAATTTTTTCCAAAAAAAAAACTAAAAATGCGCAAAATTGGTTAATTCGCTGATCAATTTGTATGAAAAGATCATTTTTTTCCGGAATTAAACTAAAAATGAACAAAATTGGTTATTTCGCTGATCGATTTGTATGAAAAGTTCAAATTTTTCCGGAAATAAACTAAAAATGCGCAAAATTGGTTAATTCGCTGATCGATTTGTATGAAAAGTTCCAATTTTTCCGTAAATAAACTTAAAATGCACAAAATTGGTTAATTCGCTGATCGATTTGTATGAAAAGATCATTTTTTTTCCGGTAATAAACTAAAAATGCACAAAATCGGTTAATTCGCTGGTCGATTTGTATGAAAATTTCAAATTTTCACTTCACTGCCACTTCGTTTAGCGATTATGTGAGCTATGTCGGTTTTTTAGACCTATTCAACGATATATCAAATGAGAGGTACCACAAAAAAATCACTTCGTTTACATGTATAGGAGCTATATCTTTTCTTATTATTTTTTTATTATTCGTAGCATAGATCTATATCTGAACAATTTTTGTGCCAAATTTCATGCTATTTGAATCAACATGTTAAAGTTATGATATGAGGCTGTCTGTGAAGTGCGGAAAACAATCTATAGTAAAGGTTATTGTATGTGCTATGGAACCCTTAAAATACTGTCCTGGTGCTTGCTAAGGCTAGCTGATAATTTCAATGAGGAAATCATACTTCAGTTCAAATATTTGCACTGGAGCTTTGTTCTATTTGAAATTAACCACCTCCGAGGCGCAATGGCTAAGTCCATTAGCTTTACATCGGGAGGTCGCGGGTTCGATTCCCGGCAGAGTCTAACTTTTTAAGACTCGGTTTGGTTCGTGGAAGGGCATTTTCTAAGCCCACCTGGCTAGCTACCACCATCTTATCTAAGCCTTGCCGCCAAACATCAATGCTAACAACATTGATGCGTTCCGGCTTGAAGATAAGATAGCCAGTTCCCCATTACGTAGGGGAATCTTGGTAAGCCCGCTTCCATTTTCAACATAATCGTCACTTACCATCAGGTAAGATGATGTCAAGGGCTTACCAATTGTGAATAAATAAAAAGAAATACCATGGCCACATTAACAATCTAATTAAACATTTACTTCTTATACTATACAATTTTCCTTTTTTTGTAGCCTTTGATTTAAGCATTATTAACACTGAAGAATGTTACACAGTAAGTACCTATCTCATTTTTGATTGCACTCGTGTGAAGTGACCGGGTAGGTACTAAAAGGCGAAGGAAGCGCGCCGAACAACACCGGATTGTAAAATGTGCCGTTTTTTAATGCCGCTACATAACGTTTAGACGGATTGCAATTCGGCTGAAAGATAGTACGCCACATAGTATGAGGCCGCCGCTTTGTGTAAAAACTACAGAGCGTGCGAAGCGAGCGATGTTTTGTTCGGTGAAGCGAGGCTCCTCCCTTTGGGTAGCAGAATCCTTCGCAGAACAAGAAATCATCGGTTTTTTACTCAGTACCTAGTTTACAAAGTGCGCAAAATCAGCCGCTTTACAAATCGTCGCCGTTTTACAATCCGGCGCTATTCAGCGCGCCGCTTTGGAAACCGGCGGATTCTACGTAACGGCTGCGACAGCGACACTGGGTGGAAATATAGGAGTAGCCACTAAAAAGAAATTTAAAAAAAAAACAATTTAGATTTATTTAGCACAAATGGCATTTTTCTTAATCGAATCTCGCTGGAGTACAAATAACACACGTCACTAGTGATGATTCATCAACTAGTTTTCCTGTTGTCTCAGAACTCCATCAACAAGCATCGGTTTAGTTTCTTTACTAGATTTAGTGGGTTTTTTTTTTCAATTTATCAGATTTCGTACTTACTACGTCACGCAAAATTTCGATTCGCTCGCGTTATCTTAATTTATCGCTACTCTATCGCGCACTTTAGGTCAATACTTTATATACCTACGGTTTTCATTCAAGCAAATGTCAGCGTAGGGTTTTATAAACATATGTTTTATGCTTACCCACTCGACATTTCGTTTCTTTGCGGAGTTTTACCATCGAGATGTCGCTGAGCGAACTTCAGAAGCTGAAAATACCGCCTGTCGAAGAAGATGTGAGTTGATTGCTTTTTTTGTGTTTGTTTTTAGACTAACTATCCTTTAATGTACACTTTTATAGGTTATTTCATATATAGGTATTACATGTTTTTCTGTGTAAATCTTTTCCTCTAAAACTACTGACTGAATTCGAATGGGGTTATCTTATCACCATTGGATAGCTTGTATTTCCCCGAACAGTGGGTAAATTTGGGCTGAACCTAATTATGTACTTAGTTAGGTACAGAGGCCAACACATCAAGCTAAACACTTTGGACTTTGTACTGTTCTTATGCCGTATGCGTAAGGATAAGAATCGCACTACGAGTTTTAATATTGATGTGCTGGCCTTTGTACAAGTTAAATAATAGTACTTTTTAATAGAGCGATAGAAACATATTTGGCAATTTTTTTACTGTACATTCATGTCTTTTGTATGGGACTACAACAAACTTGTATTTTTCTATAAAAAGCTACAACTTGCTTTCCTTGTTGATGTCTTTTCTATTGGACTACAACAAACTTGTATTCTTCTTAACAAGCTACGACTTACATTCCTCGTTAATGTCTTTTCTATGGGACTACAACAAACTTGTATTCTTCTTTACAAGCTAAGACTTACATTCCTCGTTAATGTCTTTTCTATGGGATTACAACAAACTTGTATTCTTCTTAACAAGCTACGACTTACATTCCTCGTTAATGTCTTTTCTATGGGACTACAACAAACTTTTATTCTTCTATGACAAAGCTTCAACTTGCAGTTCTAATTTTAGGTTTTTTATATGAATATCAACTCCTCCTCGTTTTGATGGGAGACGAAAATAAAATTATTTCAGATCCAGTAGTTCTACTCGTGATTCTGACAACTTTCCCAAGGAAATGTATGATAAATTTGTATGGAAAGTTTTTTTGCGAATTGAACTAATAGTTTTAAAAACTTGTTAGAGTAACAAGCAGATAAATTGCCATCCTTGCTGACAAATCAGGATTTTTATACATCATCATCATCATATTAGCCGAAAGACGTCCACTGCTGGACAAAGGTCTTCCAACGACCGGCCCTTGCTACCGGCATCCAGCCGGTCCACCTAGTACAAGGTCTTCCTACACTAATCTTCTTCTCGAGAACTTTACTACCCCAACGGCCATCTGTTCTACGAGCTTCTCATCTTTTCTTTACGTCTTAAATACGGCCGTGTCTCAAGACTAGGGTCTTTGACAAGTGCGTGTTGCCAGTGATGATATTTGGAACTGAGGCATGGTCGCTTATGGGGCCTCAGAAGTCTTAAAGTCACCCAAAAGGCAATGGAACGTGCTATGCTCGAAGTTTCGAATCAGAAACGAGGTGATCCGTAGGAGAACCAAAGTAACCGACATAGCTTTCAGAATCATTAAACTTAAGAGGCACATAGCTCGTAAAACCTTTTACATATATATGTTATAAATTATAAACAGCATAATAGTAGTAGGTGCCTAAGTAATAATAAAAGTGTTCATAGCTCATTGCGATATGTGTGGTGGCGTCGATCATGCAAGTTAACTGATCATAAGCACAATCATTACCTGATGGGTTTGACTGTTAGTGCAGGCATTTCATAAATTCAGCCGAAAGACAAAGGCCTCTCCCAAGCATTAAGTTACATACATTCCACAACGACCGGTTCCGCGCTGACCGCATCCAGCACATTCCGCGACCGTCACCAGGTCTTCTGTCTACCGAGTGGAAAAGCAGGCTACGCTACGTTTTCCGGTGAGCGGTTGCCACTCGAGAACTTTACCACTCCCACGACCTCTGTTCTACAAGCTATTTGCCCCGCCCACCGCCACTTAAGTTTAGCTATTCTGTGAGCTATGTCGGTTGCCTTGCTTCTCCTAAGGAACTCCTCATTTCTGATTCGATCGCGTAGAGAAATTACAAGTGGAATGCCACTTGTAGTTTCCCTACGCGAAAGAATGCATCACGCACGTTAAACCACTGGTGCCAGTTACTATCACTAAGTACATAGCTTCCATGTGTGCAGTATGGTCCATCCACTCCGAGTTTGAGATGATACCTTCGACCATACCTAAAAAACGATGAGACCTGTGCCAAAGTATATTTAATAGTACTAACATACTCGTACAGTATAAACACTCCCTGCCGCTCTCTAGATTGCGACCTCACCCCCTCGTTACCCAGGTTGATTCGGATTGGTTACAGTTTGGTACTCGAACGTATGGGATTTCGCCGTGATTTTGTTAGCTCCGTCATTTGTTTTTAGAAACGTCATTTCACGACCGTTTGTATGCAGTGTCCGGGGTGTGCCTGTGCCCTAACAGAGGGGACGTCGGACAATATGAGTTTTTAACAAGTCTAATGACTACCATATTCATTATTCACCATAGGAAGATCATAGCACCAACTAAAATCCATTGGAACTGGTCAAGCGTATCACTGACGCCGAACGATTGGTCACGGCCAAGGTCGATACGAAACTTTAACCAAACCGACACGAAACAACTTCTTACTTGAACGACGGCGCGACGTTCTTAATTGTGCTATCCCTAATTTATTACCATATGTTTGTTATATGTAAAATAATCTTCTACATGCAAGTGTTTCTTACTGTCTCAAAGTGAGGGTTGAAGAATCGATAGTTATTCGAGAAAAGCAAGATGATGAGCGCTGTTTTTCGGGAGATCGTCGTGAAGGCGAGCATAGAAGCAAAACAATTAACGGTTAGTAGGACCTACAGTATTTGATATGGTGTTTTTCCTAAATACCTACCACCTACATAGTCCTTTTTATCTCAGGAGTCTCCACCCCAGTAGTTACTGGGTGTACTATACTAGAAATAGCCACTCCGTCTTTATAACTTGTGCATAGCCATTGTTTAGCACATCTATCGCGATAAAAGAGAGAGCCAAGCCCTATCGCCCCTATCATATCCTTCTTACCACCGCTCTACCCCTTCTGAAAGTTGCAGAACACTCCCATGAAAACCTTGACGTCGACAATCGGAAACTTGCAAAGAGGATATAAGTCGCTACGTAGAACTGAAAAGAAAGAAAACGCTTTGTTACTGTTTAAAAGATATATAAAATCTTAAATATAATTTATATCCAAAGTACTCCTCTTATTCTTTACTATTTTTTTTCATATATATAACTTTTAGGACTCTTTGATACGACCGTAACTTTAAAATTTACTATTTCAATCAACGATTCGTCGATTTTCCTGCTATCTTCGTAAACGCACACGAAAATTTGATATACAATGTTGCGACATCTGGCGGCAATGAACTGTAGCACTGTTTGTGACATTTGGTTGTCAAAAAAGTGAAAACAATGTTTTGAACTTAAAAATTGCATAAAATTTACATTATTTAGTGCAATTTAACTATGATATAAAGCTTTTCTTTACAAAAAACAGTGCCTAAACGAATTTATAGCGAAAACGAGGTTAAACCAGCTTTATTTAATACGGGAAATGTTGAGGTTATGTTGAGGAACTCTGACCAACTAGGGTACAGTTTTTCGTTTTTCCTGCCATAAATGACAAAAATTGTTTACATAGTAAGTTATAGTACTCTAATTTATCAAGTACTTAAAGTGGAATCTATTGATTTGTGCTGCAAAACTCATTCAAATTATTATTATCGAACACAAGGATATCAAGAAATCTGTCACAGGGATGATAGTCCTAGTAATTACAATCTATGGAAAAAAATAAACCAAGATAAGGCAAGCGAAAGAATGGCCAGTAGTTCAGGAATCAATGGGTTTTACCGACCAAGGAGTGCCATCGCCCGAGCTCTGTATGAAAAACACAGAAATGACCGCTACCTTGAAGAATATGATCACTATGAGGTAAGAAGTTCACTTTACAGTTATTAAAGCTGTGTACTAGTTATAATATTTCTATACTCCTCCTAAGGCTTCTCTTACCCAAGTACATAGTGAAAGGCTGAAAAAGTTTAAACATGCATATTTTTTATACTCCAACACATAATAAAATGTATAACACAATAATGAAACAAATCATAAACAAACAATAGTAGGTGTACTGAAAATTATGTACAAAGCTAGGCAGGGTTTGGTAAATTGTCTCACGTCATATTTGATCTTGTAATTTTAGTGCAGTTTGGTAGTGGATTTTAGATATTTATGCGGAATTCCTCAAGCATAAACAGCACATGCAAACGTTGTTGAGTGAGAATACTGACAGTTACATAGAAAGCTGTTTGGATACAGAGTATAATAGAGACCTGCAATACATTTTGATATATTGCACCCTATGACCAGTAAGTAAGTAAGTAATTATTTATTCGCTTTTAGTACAAGTAGCTACTCAATGTACAGAGATCACTGTGATCACCAGTGGTCGGAATAGGTATGAATGATTTAAGATCACTGGCTAGTATGGATATGGCTTTTCCTGGGCCTTTGTGTTTCATAGGTAATTTGTGGTAAAATATTTTGTGATGAAAGAGAGGAGGAATTGTGCAGCTGCAGCTACTAATTTGAATCATTATATTTTTTTTTATTTACAATTGGCAAGCCCTTGGCATCATTTCACCTAAATCAGAGCAGACCTGTCTGAAATCGTTGCAGGCTATTAATCACAGTGCTGAGTTCGGTTCTCTACCACCAAGATATAGCACCATAGTCCATAGGTGATTATTGGTCTAATGATAGCTGTATAAAGCCATGTGATGATTTTTGGTGATATGCCCCAGGATTTGCTTATAGCCTCATACATTGCAAAAAGATTATGCAAGGCTTTTGTAGCTTGTGATCTATATGTCTATTCCATAACAATTTGCAAGACGTCGTTTATGTGTAATCAATATTAGTTTCGTTTTGGAAGGGTTCACTGATAATTGATGCTTTGCGCACCATTTTTTGACGACTCTTAAGGCGGATCTCATAAGATCGCAAAGCACAGATTCCACAGGCCTGCTAATAAGAATTTCCAAGTCGTCTGCATAGCCCACTGTAAAGTGCCTTTTTTTGTTTACCCTACAGCTTAGTTCGTCAGCAACAAAGTTCCAGAGGAGAGGTGAAAGGACGGCTCCCTGAGGGCAACCCAGTACCGCCACCCCTCTTGTGGTACTATTTACAGTGAATTGTATGGCTCTGTATTTCAGCATGTTATCTATCCACCCAGCAACCGTGGTTTTGAAACCATGTCTGAGCAAAGCTTGGCTAATGCTGGTAAAGTTAGTTTTATCAAAGGCACCTTCTATATCAATAAAAACACCTAGCGTTGATTGTTTTGATGCAATGACAGCTTGAATCCGAGAACTCACCGCATGTAGCGCCTATTCCGTATTCACCCATAGAGTAGGCATGTTGGTTTGGGTGGAGGGGATTGCTTATCAGAGCAGTGCTCCTTATTTCCCTGTCACATAACTTTTCTAAGACTTTAAGTAGAAAGGATGTGAGGCTAATTGGCCTGAATGATTTCGGCTGTGTGTAATCCCCCTTGCCGGGCTTAGGTATAAACGATACTTTGATATCTCTCCATTGTGAAGGAACGTAGCGGTAGGCGATGCATCCTCTATAGATGGCGACGAGATGGTTTATCAACGTTGCGACACACCATTTTAGCAGCCCAGGGAAGATACCATCTAACCCTGCTGCCATAAACGGGAGGAAGCTGCTGATTGCCCACTTGACTTTGTCTATGGTGACAACTCGGTGGGCCGTGGTCCAGTTTGTGTCCTCTAGTGCACTGCGGTGTGCATCTTCCCAGGTCGATCATTCATAATGAGACATCCGGGGAAGTGCGTCTGTAACCCTTAAAATCTGGTAAAATTAGATTTCAAGAATCCATATCCATTCTATGTGAGCAAGTTGCAAGTACTACAAACTACTCTACCTATTCAGAGCACTATTGATCTTTTTTTTTTGAAATTTTAATACATTTGACTAAAACTCACCTTATGGAAAGTGACTATGTAGTCGAGGATGGTACATACAAACTCAAATAATGCCTATTCACTCTTGCCTTGAAGTTCTCCCCAAATTGTAAAAGTCGGAACTTGTAAAGACAGGCAACTTTGCGGCGATTGACTTTGGAGCTTGTTTTGACAAACTCATGGTCGCGAATGAGTCTTCAGGCGCGGAGGTCGATGGCATATAAGCTATCCAGCTGATTGCAGGCTTATCCATCCCATATGTGTGAACAATACTCCATACAAGATCGGGCTTGTGCTTGATATAAGGTGAGAAGCTGTCCAGGTATGAACAACTGTCGCACATTAGAGAGAATGCCCAGCTTCATTGCAGCAACTTAAATGTATCGACTGAAATTGGGATAAGGTGCTTATTCCACGCCAAGGAGCTCAAGGTGAGGAAACCTGCACACGCCTGCGGAGAAACTCGCAGGTTGTGTGTGAAGTCGACCAACCTGCACTGGGCCCGCGTGGTCGACTAAGGCCCGACCGCCCTAATTCAGGGTTGGCTCGAGCCCCTCGGTGGGGATGTATATGAGCTGATATGAAATGAATGAGCTCAAGGTGGTTAGATGTCTGAATGAATTCATTTCTGAAAGTAGGAGTCAAGGTGAAAGGACTCCTTTTAGCGGAAGAGAGACCAACCTATGTTTTAGAGGCATTGAACCTTACGAAGTTGATATCCAGTCAGACACTGCCAGAAGTGATATGTTCTTGCGCGCTATCATGGCCTCTCTCATAAACAGCGTCTCAGTGTTAGTTAGTTATTGTTAGGGGCGGGCTGGTTTCTGCAACCAGTCGTCCGATGCTTCCATTTTGAGTGTCACTGGATAGGTATCTTTCCACAGCTGTGCTATCGTCTGCATACCCAATAATACCTGGTTTCAGCTGATCGTTTAAATGTAGCAGGAATAGACCTCTGAGGTAATTCGTCATCGAGAGCCAATAGGACAGATGAGCAAATATCAATGACTACTAAAATAGACCGTTCCCTCAGGAAATCAGATACACAGTAACACAAATCCCACATGATTCTCGATGGCTTTACCCCATTTATGCATAGTATACTCTAGAAGATCTCTAGTGGATCGACCTTGATGAAACCCATATTGTCGGTTTTCTAGGTATACCAGAATGGAGGTGTTCAGTTTGGTTGACCAATCTGTAGTGAATTAAACTAAGGTGTTGTGTATGTTGCTCCTCAGATAAAAATTATGTTTAAAATGCTTAAACTTATGTTTTTAAATGTATTTATTCCTAGTGCCAAGTCAGCGCCAAGGAAATAAAAAACAAAAGTTTAATAAACAATAAGTAATTACCTTAGCTGCTAGATGCCGGGAGCGTAGGACCAGTCGTTGTAAAAAAAATGTTTGAGTATACGGTGGACGTTTTTTGGCTGATATGATGGATTACCATCAAACATGAATGTAACTCTGTTATCATATGATTTGACATGTTAGGCACTAACATTTTTTTTATTATTATTAGTGCGTTGGGTATAAAAAAATATTTTTTAGGTTTGTATTTTTTGGCTGTTATTAAAATTATAATTTTAATATTTTTAGTTTTTTGATGCCATTGAAGTTGGTTCTGGTTTTTTGTTAAAAAGTTGGTTGTTATTAAAAATCCCATATATGTAAACTTTTCCAGGAGGTAAGGTTTTAGGTCATATTAAACTCATGAAGCGTCGGTGGCTCAACCGGTAACGACTCGGTCCACTTAACCAAAGGTGCCGGGTTCAAATCCGGACGGCCAATGTACCAATGAGTTTTTCGAAACTTACGTACATATACTCACCGATTGCTTTAACGGTGAAGGAAACATCGTGAGAAAACCTGCACACACATGCGAAGAAATTCGAAGGTTGCGTGTGAAGTCGACCAGCCCGCACTGGGCCCGCGTGGTCGACTAAGGCCTGATCGCCCTAAATCAGGGCAGGCTTGAGCCCCTCGGTGGGGACGTTTATATGAGCTGATGTGATGATGATGAAATCTCATACAAAACAATTTATAAGTAAAAACTTGTTAAAAAGTATTTGTAACCAGAGGTATTTATAGTGAGTGACATTGTATGAAAACATGTTAGTTTTGTTAGTTTTTTTAGATAATTACTTTTTCCCAATTAATTATTACTTTCATATAATTAAGTCTTATAAATCAAGTTTTTGCTCATCTTGAAGCGCAGTTTTATGGCCCAGTGAATCAGTAACAAAATCATGGAATAACCTGAAAGCTTTAAGTTTGTAATACATTATGACTATAGTTATAGTTAGGGGCGGGCTGGTTTTCGCAACCAGGCGACAACTGCGTCCATTTTACGTGATTGGCTGGCATCACTGCCTCCAAAAAATCCAGTAGCCCCGTAGGTTGCCGACGACTTCCTGGAGCGACCTCTGGTCACCGAGGTGCACGACCCTGTACTGTGCTAGCTCCTTGTAATCCAGTAGTATATGGCCAGCGTTCTCCTCAGCCTCTAACCACGCTCTGCATATGGGGCTGTCGGTGATACCTAGAGCGAATAGGTGTTTATTAAAATGGCCATATCCAATAATAGCGGCTGTTACCTTGCGGAGCTGAGCTCTTCCAAGACTCAGGAGCTTCCTGGATAGGCCAGAGCTAGTTGCCGGCAAGGCCAACCTCACTTGCCTGCAAGTTTCCAAACCGGACCATTACAAATTGTCTTCCCTTCTTGGGCGTTGCCTCAGAGCGGACCGTAGCCAGCCAGATGGGTAATATAGGTTCCGGTCCCACAGCCGTAAGTTCTAACCTTCTCCTGGCAAGCTCGTTGCCGCATGAGTTGCTGTGCCCTTTAACCCATTGCAGAGTTATGCTGTCGTGGTTACATACCTCTGTTAATTTTTGTTGGCACTCTAGTATAAGTCCCGATGTAATCATGCTGCTCTGCTGTCAGATAGGATTCGGATGGATGGCACCTCCCTCGCAGCAATCGCTTCAGCTGCCTTGATGATGTCCATGCACTCAGCCTGAAAGACCGTGTTATGTGCACCAAGGGGATTGGCTCTCCTGATGTTCAAATCCTCGGAGAAGACCACATACCCGGTGCCAGAACATGTTCTGGAACCATCGATACCCGAACTTAATTTAGGTTCTGACCCTCCCAGGCTCATATAGTTGTACCATGTATTTCTTGTCAAAGACATACCGTTTAGGGATTCTATCATTCGCCGCTGCGAACAATGGCTCCTCTGCGATGATCTCGTGCAAGAGCTCAGTGTGCGGGATCCTGTTCGTTCTTCAAAGGGATAGCAGTTTTAAACGGTCTGCAGCACTAGCTGCTTCCTGTTGGATAAAAAGGTGCAGAGGCGGCAAGTCTAAAATTATCTTGAGGGATGCAGTGAGAGTTGTCCGCATGCAGCCCGTCACCGCCATGCATGCCATCCTTTGGAAGCGTTGCAGTTTACTCAAGACCGTAGATAGCTTGGTTCGTGGCCACCAGACTATTGCGCCGTAGCTTACCATTGGACGTATTACCGGGGTGTTGCGGCGGTCGGCGCACCCTCCGTCTGCGCCGTCGCTCGCACGAGATGGAGAAGTAGAATTTTATGGAGGGCAGGGCAGGGTCCAATAAATCAAATTAAAATAGAAAATTTTACCAAATACCAGAATATATTAAAATGAAGAAATAAAACGTAAAAATATGGTAATGGACAGATGTGACAATGAATAGGATCGGGATTTAATACCCTGACAGAGAATGACAATTTAAAAAAAACAGACAAATTAACAAAAAGTAAAAATAGACAAAAAGATTAAGTATATAAAAGTAGGTAAAGAACCAAAAAGATAGACTTCGTCACAGTGTAGAGCCATAGCATTATCTTTGGGGTAAGACCCCATTTCCTACCTACCATTCTACGGCACTGCCACAGGGCAATTAGTAGTGACATTATGACTAGGAGCTTATTATCTTTCGTTGTGGACCACAAGACACAGCTCGTACTAAAGCTGAGTTATAAATACCTAGCTACGAAGCAACTCAAGTTAAAGGTGGTCAGTGAAAACCCGTTTCAAATGAAGTAGAGTTTACTAAACATTTTTGCCAGGTGTACCGATTGTGAGATCATCAATTTCATTTCAAATGTGTGATTTATCATCATCATATCAGCCGAGACGTCCACTGCTAGACAAAGGCCTCCCCCAAGGATTTCCATGAAGACTGGTCCTGCGCTGCCCGCATCCAGCGGCTTCCCGCGACCTTCACCAGGTCGTCGGTCCACCGCGTTGAAGGCCTGCCCACGTTACGCTCTGAATTTCCCTACGCAATCGAATAAGAAATGAAAAGATCCGTAGGAGAAACAAACTAACCGACATAGCTCACAGAATCGCTATAAACTGAAGTGGCAGTGGGCAGGGCACATAGCTCTTAGAACAGATGGCCGTTGGAATAGATAAGTTCTCGAGTGGCGACAATGCACCGGAAGACGTGGCGTGTGGTTTTTAAACGTATTAAAAGTACCTACCTATGCATGTCAAAACCTAGTTAGGGGTTGTTGAGTGTCACGATAGGTAGGGGAGGGGGTCCAAAAGGGTCATGTGACATTTTAAAATTCAAATGATTTTACGTTAATTATATTGTAGTCTTTGTATACTTACAGGTTTAATAAAATTAGTAAAGGACCCGTTAACTGGGGATTCCACTCATCATACTGAACAGCATTTGTTCTAGGACTTTGCTGATTACAATAATCATCATATTAGCTCATATACGTCCCCACCGAGGGGCTCGAGCCTACCCCGAATTAGGGCGATCGGGCCTTAGTCGACCACGCGGGCCGAGTGCGGGTTGGTCGACTTCACACACAACCTTCGAGTTTCTTCGCAGGTGTGTGTGCAGGTTTCCTCACGATGTTTTCCTTCACCGTTAAAGCAATCGGTTAGTATATATACGTAAGTTTCGAAAAACTCATTGGTAAATTGGCCGTTCGGATTTGAACCCGGGACCTCTGTGTACAATTACAATAATATAATAATTATATAGCTATGTACTTAGGATCATTTCAAATTAATTGACAAGTAATAAAATTGTTCGAAAAATATATCCTAGCACTAGCAGTCTGAATTAAGGTACCTACGAGTATATGTCACGTGACATTTAGAGGAGGAGGGTTTAATGAGAATGTCACCAAAGTGTTACTAAGGGCGGAGGAGGGGGAGGGGGCAAAAATTATCAAATAAAGTGTCACGTGATTTATGGATTTTGTTAGGTGACCGTCACTTCTGATTGATAGATCTATATTATTATTATAATTTTCTTTAGATTACAGGGATCCATATTCGTTAGTAGACATGAATATATTAAAGTCTGTATGTGGATTTATGTGGTCCAAAATCGTGCTGAGTGGGGAGGCATATGTTCATCTATGGAGGCCTTCTGACTAAGATGGTGATCACAATGGATTACTTTGGAAAAGTTGCTTAGTCCCATAAGTAGAAGTGGAAGCCCCTTTGAAGATCTTTACGGTTTTTGTCATTATCTTCATCGTTACATTAGCTAAAAGTCCTCCCCCAATAACTTCCATAACGACCGGTCCTGCGTTGCCCGCATCCAGCGGTTTCCCGCGACCTTCACCAGGTCATCGGTCCATCGACTGGGAGGCCTGCCTACGCCACGTCTTCCGGTGCCTATCGAAAACTATACTACCCAATGATTTCATCATCTGTATTATAATGAGAACTTAATCCAGCTAGGTACTCTTAACTTTGCTTTACTGTATGGACTTTTATGTAATGTAATGTCATCATCATCATCATTTCAACTCTTATTCGTCCCCACCGAGGGGCTGAATTACGGCGATCGGGCCTTAGTCGACCACGCGACCCCGGTGCGGGTTGGTCGACTTCTCACACAACCTTCGAGTTTCTTCGCAGGCGTGTGGTCCAGGTTTCCTCACGATGTTTTCCTTCACCGTAAGAGCGTCGGATGAACGTACATATGAAATCGAAATTCGATATCACATTGGTACTGAGCAGGATTCGAACCACAACCTCCCGGACAGGAGGTAGCGGCCCTTGCCATTACGCCACCGACGCTTAATGTAATGTAATGTGTTGAAGAATAAATAAATATTTTACACGTGTCTTTGATACAGACAAAAACAAATTATGTAGAACAAAAATGATAAATACATATTTGCGATCAGTCACGCGTAACTAGATTGGGTAACGAGGACCGCTGTTAGGTACGAATTTGTCAAAATGTGTGTCGCGTCAAATCAAAGTCGAACAATAACGACGACGACACCGACGACGTCGCCTTCGCGTTCGTTTGTCGGTCCTCGTTTGATTGCGCGATCCAATTTTGTTTTCCCGGGACAATTCCCGTGTAAGTACCTATGTGTGGTACCAACCAACTACTCCTGGCGTAGGTAGGCATCGCCGCGGATATTTCATCCGGCGCGCACGCAATCGGAGGCTCACGTGTGCCGCCGTAACGAGGATATATTTGCGTATGAAGAACACGAAATACCTCTGAATTGTGGAGGGAATAAGACATTCAACCCGCGCCACCCGCCCGCCACCCACTGCCCCCCCCGCGACCCTTTTAACTTTCATCTCTGTCGAGTGCTTGGTCCACATACTTTTGTTCTATTTGATCAATGTTATTAAAATGTCGCGGGCTTACAGGATAACAAACTTATGACTATCATATAAGCCGCTCTCGCATTAAGCATTTCGGTTTGGTTAAATTGAATCATATAAGGTCTACCAATATTAGCTGAAACTATTTTAACTGGTGCTTCTACCCGTGAAACTGAACAACTTTCCCCACGAAACCCATTACAATTCTCAAAAAAAAAATTGAACTTCCCATAATAAGTTGGTTGATCAGCTGATCGAGTATATATACGTCCCCACCGAGGGGCTCGAGCCTACCCTGAATTAGGGTGATCGGGCCTTAGTCGACCACGCAGGCCCAGTGCGGGTTGGTCAACTTCACATACAACCTTCGAGTTTCTTCGCAGATGTGTGCAGGTTTCCTCACGATGTTTTCCTTCACCGTAAGAGCGTCGGATAAACGTACATATGAGATCGAAATTCGAAAACACATTGGTACGTGGCAGGACTCGAACCACGACTTCCCGGATAGGAGGTAGCAGCCGATCACGATCGCTTCATCGTGTTACAAGAATTAATTACACATGAAATGTGATATAAACGTCTTACTTTGTACCTACTTCTTACTCATTTATTACTTCTTACTACCCTCATCGTTGTTCTTGTTTACTATGTGGGTTATATTTGCAGTAAAGTTGAAGATTTTGAGTTACGGGTAGGTCGAAAGTGACACGAAATGGTTCGTGTAATGTAACCCACGGCCGGTGTCGCCCTTTTCTTTTCGAACTTAGCTGACACACTGCCGTGTGTTTAGATCTGAGATTCTAAGTTTAAAATCTCTGTGTCCATGCCAAACTTATAAATAAGATCGTCGCAACTGCGTACGCGCACCCGTCACACTGCCACACACTATATCAGGGATGGCGAACCTTTAAAATCAACGTGCCATTTTTTCTAAACAAGTATTTAAGGCCCCGTGATACCTAAAAATCCACTTAACAGGTTTTTAGAACTCATTTTGAAGTAGTTACCAGTAAATTTAAATTCTAGGAAAACATACTGGTATTATTGAGAATAGTTACGAGGGACTATATCGATTGGAAACACGATTTAATAAAGTTGGCTCGATAGAATAATTTCGCAAAGGTACCTCTTTTCGAGCCATTTTATCGTCTATTTTCGGTTTTATTCTTAAAATAAGTAATTTGATAATATGATTTATTTACTGAAATAAAGTTCATAGGTGACTGAAGGGAAAACATCGAAGAAGTGCAAAAGTGTGGTTATTAACTTTTACACGTAAAGAAAAAGACAAAGACCGATTTTTAAGTACCATTGCGCCTTATCGCCTTAATGAGGCCATTACGTGCCGCCAAATATTTTTGACTTAGTGGTGACTATTGGGAAAATCACCTTAAAACTAATCTCTGGTTGCAATATTTTTTTTAATCAATATTGAACTACACTGGAAATCCATCAGCTGCATTGTTACTTTGCACTAAAATGCAAATGCTTTCGATCGGTGGCGAGCCCAAAATATTTTCTCACGGGCTATCTGTGGCATGCGGGCCATTGGTTTGCCATCATCATATCAGCTCATATACGTCCCCACCGAGGGGCTCGAGCCTACCCTGAATTAGGGCGATCGGGTCTTAGTCGACCACGCGGGCCCAGTGCGGGTTGGTCGACTTCACACACAACCTTCGAGTTTCTTCGCAGGTGTGTGTGCAGGTCTCCTCACGATGTTTTCCTTCACCGTTAAAGCAATCGGTTAGTATATGTACGTAAGTTTCGAAAAACTCATTGGTACATTGGCCATCCGGATTTAAACCCTGTACCTCTGGTTAGGAGGATCGTGTCGTTTGCCATCCCTGCACTATACTGTTACCAGGGCCGCAATCAGTGCTGTACATACACTGTTAAAACCGGGGGATAAATTAGTTAAGTAGACGCTTCCGTTAATCGTCAGCGGTCGCCCCGGTTGGTCTAAATGGATTAATTTATACTTATACGACGTCGAGGATCGAGGACGATTCGGTGTCACGCGAGGATGGGGTGATTGTGTTGTGATTGCTGCGCTTCCTATGTATGTAGTACTTTGTTAAACGATTCAACCTCGCCTTGCACGAGTGCTATCGTTGGGAACCTCGGATAACTAGGTGTCAAGTCTTGTGTTTAGATTTAGTGACGTTCGTATAGTACGTTCGGGGAGTTAGCTGCAGTAGGTACACCCGAACGGAGTTCTGGAAATGTGATGACAGATAAAACTATTTACATTTTTGTTTATTAAATAGGGATTTTTAAATTTATGATTAATTGATTACACTTTTACTGCTGTACGAATTATCTTCATAATCATCGCCTACATTAATAATAGGGAATCGTACTGCTAGTAATTTCACTTACTTTTAATGATGTGTCAAAAACGAAATTTTGTTCTAAAAATGTGTGAAATACTCACAACTGACATCATAGATTTTAGCGTCATTGGTAAACTTATTTTGTAAATTTAATCAATTAAAAATTGAAAATGTGATGGAATAACAACACAAGTAAGGTTTTTTGAAACTTCAAGAGGAAAACAATTTAGGAAACCATATTTCAGAATTTATTTTTGATGCAGTCCGATCCCCTATTAAAGACTGAACAAGATTCGCGCCACCCCGTGCGGGTGTAACGTCAGTGGACCCTTTGACACAACCGTTTGATGCAAGCCTGCTGCGTCGAGCGGCATTTATCAAAGGCAGGTGCAGCTAATTCAGCGAACGATCTTTAGTTGTCTTGATGCCATTTGATACTTCGATATACTTCACTTTGTGACAGTAGGCCTCCTAAACGTAGGCAAAGTATATATATACAAAGTCCATACTGTATGTGAGTACTAATATATATATATATATATATATTAGTACTAACATACAGTATGGACACACCCTGCCGCTCTCTAGATTGCGACCTCACCCCCTCGTCACCCAGATTAATACAGATTGTTTATAGTTTGGTTCTCGAACGTATGGGATTTCGACGTGATTTTGTTTGCTCTTTCATTTGTTTTTAGAAATTTCATTTCACGACCGTTTGTATACAGTGTCCGGGGTGTGACGTAGGGCAAGTACCTCGTATTCGCCTTTCGCTTGTTTCGTGTGCTTGGAAAGTATCGTCGCGATGTCCAAGTCCACAGACACACCTGAGTCGCAGTGGGCGCATCCTTCACTGCAATCTGTACATTATTTCTCCATTGTTCGCGTAACGAGCCCCTGCCCCCCCTCCCCCTGCGGCCCCCCACCGAGCCTCCTAGACCCACACCCCGCCCGGGGCGTTGGGACTCCGCTCGCGCCTTTCTTTTATCATTCCTCTCTTTATTTCCGAATGCAAATAATCCTCCACACGTGTGAGAAACGAAACCATTGTTCTCGCCCCCCATCACCCCCACCGGGGACCTTGGTGACGCAATCTTATTCTTCGGCATTTAACTCGGAATGTTTAAGTACCTGGTGTTTTAATTTCTAGCCTCCTGTCCACGAAATCCAGATATATTACTATTCAAAAAGTTCAACTAGGTATGTACATATTTGAACTTATATTCAAGCAATTGCATCCTGGTGTTTTAATTTCTAGCCTCCTGTCCACGAAATCCAGATATATTACTATTCAAAAAGTTCAACTAGGTATGTACATATTTGAACTTATATTCAAGCAATTGCATTGCTTACTAGTACCACAGTATTACAATATAGCGGCTTACAGTAGTGCAACAAATGTACTTACGCAGAGCAACGGAAGGGTACTTGCGGGGCTGCGGGCGGCGGGCCACAGTTTTTGCCAGGCTGGCTACAGGCTAGTTCTGCTAGTACCTACGCCGTGGCGGCATCGTGCGACATCAAAGGCGTTGCGCTACTGTAAGTCATATCGTAATACTGTGCTATTACCTACCTCCTAAACTAATTAGTAATCTGTGCTCCTACAAACTTTTTTAATTAATTAGACTAAATAAAAACAATGTGGGTTTGGGTGGGCTTAGACTAAATAAAAACAATGTGGGTTTAGATGGGCTTAGAATAAATAAAAACAATGTGGGTTTAGGTGAGCTTAGACTAACTAAAAACAATGTGGGTTTAGGTGGGCTTAGACTAAATAAAAACAATGTGGGTTTAGGTGGGCTTAGACTAAATAAAAACAATGTGGGTTTAGGTGGGCTTACTATAAATAAAAACAATGTGGGTTTAGGTGAGCTTAGACTAACTAAAAACAATGTGGGTTTAGGTGGGCTTAGACTAAACAAAAACAATGTGGGTTTAGGTGAGCTTAGACTAAATAAAAACCATGTGGGCTTAGGTGGGCTTAGACTAACTAAAAACAATGTGGGTTTAGGTGAGCTTAGACTAAATAAAAACCATGTGGGTTTAGGTGGGCTGAGACTAAATAAAAACAATGTGGGTTTAGGTGGGCTTAGACTAAATAAAACAATGTGGGTTTAGGTGGGCTTAGACTACACGTACTTGACTCTTAACAAAAATTACAACTTAAAAGTATATATTTCGCAAACCAATCACTGAATCAAAAAATGGTATCATCAAACTCTTAGTAGTTTTGAAAGACTTATTCAAAGATAGCCCACACGATAAGATACATCACCAAAAAACACCCCCTCCCCTCTTTAGTTAGGGATGTACCCTAAAACATTTTTTTATCAATATTTTATTGTACCACTGTCGGCGTAATTAATATATTTACCCATGCCAAATACCAGCTTTCTAGTACTAATAGTTTCTAACCTAAGCCACGGACAGACAGACAAACATGGCGGAACTATAAGGTATCCTTGTTGACTACGTAACCCTAAAAATAATATTTAAATGTATTTTATTTAGTTATATAGTTTATATTTAATTGTATTTTATTTAGTTTATATGATTATTAAGTACACACAGGTCTGCCTCTCATACTTTAAAGTCTCCTAACCGGTAAGGTTGGCTGGAAGAGATCTCTAATAGAGATAAGTCCACCTTTGTACACGTCCTCTCTAAGTTCTTGTTATTTAAATATTTGTGTACAATAATGAATATCTATAATAAAAATGAATCCTTATTTCCCTTGGTCATCGCATCACGCTTGAACGGCTGGACCGATTTCGATAATTCTTTTTTTGTTGAGTTCGTCATTGTCAGGAGAAGGTTCTTATGTAGGATAGGATAGGGTAGGGTAGTGTAGTGTAGGGTAGGGTCAGGTCGGGTAGGGAAGGGTAGGGTAGTGTAGTGTAGGGTAGGGTCGGGTAGGGAAGGGTAGGGTAGTGTAGTTTAGGGTAGGGTAGTGTAGTGTAAGGTGGTACGAAGTTCGCCGGGAATACTCGTATGTATATAAAAATGTGGGCAAGAGAGGCGCGACTCGCGACAACCGCCCTAGTTACGAGTGAAGGACAAACGGCTCGTTAGCTCACTGGTGGCGGAAGGGTGGAGCGCCGCGATTCCCAAGAAAAACGCTAAGTGGGAAATCAATACGTATTAGGAGCGATATCGGACCGCCCGTCACCCCATGATGGATGAACGCGCCCAAACTTTCCTTTGCAAACTCTAATAATGACAATATACAAATTGACGTCCGCAGTCCGCTTCCGAACCAGGGTTGCCAGATATCAGCTAATTCAATTAGACAATAGACAGATTTTTATTTGACACAAACACACACCGATTACACAACATAAAAAAGAAGTAAAACATATAGAAACAGAAAAAAATTAAACACAAAAAAACAAATAAGACCAACGGAATCAGTGTAGTGCGATGTCAAAATGGACATTTCAATTCGCCTAATTTTGCCTACCGATTAGCGTAAATCGCCTAATTTATTTATTTTGGACAAGTAGCTAAATTCGCCCAACATATTAGCCGATTGGATTTTTGATGTGTAACATCTTTGCTCTCGCTTTCCTGCAATTTGTGGGAGTGATTTCGTGAAATGGGACGGAAATGTGTAACAGGAAATGCGAACGTTTTTTAATTCTCGAAAACTAAGGTTGTCATAGCCATGCAGCCTAGTGTGATGGCAAAGGCAAAGATGACATACTACTATTCGAAGGGTCGGCCCGTGAATGTACGACCCGATAATTAATTAATTTCATAAGTATTTTGTCACATGTTACACATCATATGCGAGTACTGTAGGTCTCGTTTTTTTTTTATCGCCATTTGATCCCCCAAGGTAGCCTAAATGCCGATAATTCGCCTAATCTGGCACCACTGTTCCGAACGTGATAGTGCGCTGTCGGCTGTCACCACCCACGTTATGTAAACACAAACATGGAAAAAACTGATCGTTTTCAATTTCAGTAATAGAAATCTCAATTACGGATATGTTTTTTGCGCGAAACGCGGGCTCATCTATCATGCGGCGTCCGGAGGTGCTCCCGTGTGAGTCAATCGTCGCATCGTATAATGGCGTCGTCTCCGTGACGTCTCACAAGAGCGCGATATTGGAGTGGATCGACACCCGCGCCTCTCTACATATTGAAAGCTATTCGGAATTTGCAAATAAATACATGCACGCGAGCACAATATAGATAAGTAACAGCATTTTAACTCGACAGTGCCCTTGAAATCATTACCTACAACTACGTGAACATGTGCTCGGGCCTGGGGCTGTCTCTCTTAGCTTACTTATTTAGAATGTATTAATTTATAATTTATAATGCTCTATCAATCCGGTTTGAAATGGCTGTTGGTTAGTTTATGTAAAAGTCTGCAAATTTTCTTGCCATCTTGATTAAAAAACTGTTTTTTACATCTTGATCTGGTATATAAAACAACCATATACGGAACAATACTGCCAATAATTTCGTGCCATAATTTACTTAAAATGCGCGGGAAAGCGTCTCTCACCGACCGTTCATGTCCGAACGTAACTGCAAGGCACTCGCGACTGTTGCGTGCCGAGACTGGCTGAGTTTTCGAAGCGCGTCGTTTCGACCAGTTTGTATGAAGATAAAATACTGTTACTTATCTATATTGTGACGCGAGTCACAAGCAGGGGCTGCGACGACGAAGCCCGAGCCACCGCTAGGTGCTACCTACCACTATAAAATTGAAATCACATTTGCCAACACTCGCCGACTATTCTTTTCTTTGATGTTGGATGCCTTAGACTTTATATTAGTTTCTGCTGTAGGCTAAGTTTACACAAAGGTGATATATCAGGTGGTTCTTTTTTTTTTCATTTTTTATTTACCAATTTCAAAACAAGATACAAAACAATCAATCATCTAGCACCATTATACCTGAATGGTTCGTCTAGCTGCTCACAGTCGTCTACGAGCTACATTTTTACAATAATAATGAAAAAAAAAGAAATAAGATAAGTTATGCATACCTACATATAAGGTCTAACTAAATTAGCTGAAACTATTTTCACTGGTGCTTCCACCCATGAAACTGAGCAACTTTCCCAATGGAACCCATAGTCAAATCTCAAAAAAAAATTGAACTTCCCATACTAAGTTGGCTGATCAGCTGATCGAGTTAGTATAAGAGAGCCATTTATTATTTTTGCTATGGGTTCCATGGGGAAAGTTGTTCAGTTTCATGGGTAGAAGCACCAGTGAAAATAGTTTCAGCTAATTTTGTTACACCTTATATATCCCTAGCCGTACAGCAATCCATACACAGGCACAGATGAGATACTATGTAGTTACTTTGTAAACTCAGGTCACCTGCGGAACACGCGGAATGCTCGTCTCTGATCTCGATATATTCAGCACACCCTTGACAAGATATAGAACAAATATTATCTCTATACTTAACAGCGCATAGAATAGCACTTTTGTCGTCTTTTATTGTCTTTTAACACACTTTTTGATTCTTAGTTTTACTAATATTTTTTTTCTCTAATAATTATCCATTCTTTTTACTACTATTTTGTTGTTTTCTAAATTTATTTTATAGTTTTTTTTTAAAAACAAATATGTCAGCTTTTTGACTGTTTATAGCGGTAGATTGATAAGTAGGCTTATATTTTTAAATAATTGTGGAACTCGTTGTTGGAATGTATAGACTTATATTTCATCACATAAGTATCAATGTACATTACCGTTTGTGTTCTCCTAATAAAATAAAATAAAATAAACGAACGATACACTTCTGTTATGACTCTTATCATCTCGTGTCCCCAATGTGAAGTAATCTTTTTTTATGAAAACGCCATTATGTTTTTTAATTACTTCAACAATACTAAAACCATTTTGATATGAATCGCATCGTTACTGTTCTTCATTTTAATTATTTATTTTGAAGTGAAAACTTCTTTAGGCGCGTTCAGCATTTTTTGAGATGGGAAAAGCCATTGAACTCGCAACCACTGTATTGTAACGTAACCGTCACCGTACCAGGAACAATCGCAGGGTCAAAATTTATAAAACTGTATTTGAAATGAGAAGAAACCATTGAACTCGCGACACTGTAATTATTGATGGTATTCGTGATAAAGAGTCATGTCAAAGGAGATCTTAAAAATCAGCTTGATCAACTTTTCATGCCCAGAAAGAAGAAAATATTTCACAAGCGTAAATAACCATAAAATTATATTTATTTAGAAAAAGGGTTCATCGGTTGAGGATTAAAAAAAAACGACGGGTTGCACTCCGGGAGTGCCGGCAGAAGTGAAAACTATCAGTATAAAAGTACTATCATTTATGTGGTAGAATACAATATTTATTTATTGCGCTATCGTACACAAACATGACAATTTATATTACATTAAAAAGTTTATATCTCAGAAAAATCAACAAAAAATCAACTCCATCCGTCTTACGAATTTTCGATCAGGTCACGTGTCCTGACGCGAGTTTAACATTTTTTACCCATTACAAAAAAGTGCACAACGCCGCTAAAGAAGTTTTCACTTCAAAAAACTGAAATGTTACATTATTTTAATATTATACTTATTCATGAATTTTCGAAGGACAGCATTTTCGAAGGACATACGATAACCTCACTGTTATACAGTTGTAAAACTGAGTCTTCCATTTTTCGCTCCAGTTATTTAACCCTATTATAGTTTATTGAAAGGACGAGGTGACTTAACTCATTTATTAGATTCTAACTTTGGAATTTCGAATGAATGAGAAGCCCGAGATAAACAGGCAATGGAGTTTCGTGAGATTGAGATACCTTTGTATTATAGGTAATGAGCTGTGATATTGAGAGTTTTCTGCTCATTTTCTATACGTCACCTTCATATAATGGTCCATATAAATGAAACGAAGGTCCTCTTCAACAACACTGAGAACGTCTTCCAGTATTTTACTTTGTTCATTTCACTCATGATCATCATGTGCTACCTGAAACTGTTCAGTTAGACGGTTGAAACTAACAAAACAGTACGTGTGATACTTTAATTCATTCGCTACGACATCACCTGAAGACAATTGCAACTGCACTTTATCATCCTTCAAGAGTAGTGTTTTTTTTCTAAGCTGTCAGTTAGGTCTAATTCCTAGCACATGATGATCATGAGTGTAATGATACAAATGAACAAAGTAAAATACTGGAAGAAGTTCTCAGTGTTGTTGAAGAGGACCTTCGTTCTGGAAAAATGTACTTTCCCCTCAAGATTCTTTACGAAGAAATGAGTATAAGGTGTCAATTAAATAACACAATATGAAACGTACTAGATTGAAAATGGCAGTTTTACAACGATTTCCTTTAATTTTGGAAGAGCATATAGGTTTTCGAAATGAAGTGGTTCTAGTATTTTTTTTTATTCACAATTGGTAAACCCTTGACAACATCTCACCTTGTGGTAAGTGACGATGTTGCCGAAGATGGAAGCGGGCTTACCAAGATTCCCCAACGCAATGGGGAACTGGCTATCTTATCTTCATGCCGGAACACACCAATGATTTCAACATTGATATTTGGCGGTAAGGCTTAGATAAGATGGTGGTAGCTTTCTAAATCTGCATATTTTTCTTTTAAAATGTGTATTAGACTACTAAAGACATTTTCGCAAATAACACATCAATACATGTAATGATGACAACTACTAACCGCGGCAACTCTAGTAAAACTAAAGAAGTAGGTACCAAAAATCAAAATCCTAATAAAGTAAAGTACCTACCTATACTATTGTTTGTTGTATGATTTTGGTTAGTGTTTTTAATAATTTGCTTCTCCACGCCGCTGTTGCCATATTGCGCGTACACGTACCGTGCGATTTGGAAACGTAGCATCCAACAAGTACCAAATAATGATAAGTAATGATCAAACTAAATAAAATTGTACATGGATGGACTTTTATATACAGGAATAAGCAGTTACTTAAGTATTAAATAATGACATAATTCGATAATACTAGGTAGGTGAAATGAAAATAATGTTTTTTTTTAAAATACAAACCTTAGTATTGTGTATCCATTTATATGGTGATATGTATAAAGATGATTGTTTTCTTTTCCTTCCGTTCTTTTTGAGTCGTTTAACCACGTTTTCATTCTTACGACACAACCGAAACTCACAGCAGCGCGAACGCAACTAACTGCAACTAACTGTGCGTATAGCCGCGGCTGGTAGGGTAACGAATCCTCGGTGCGCGAGTCCGACTCGCACTTGGCCGGTTTTTGGTTTGATTTGTTAAAACTGTGAAATGCTAAAAAACACTGTTTACGTGGGTAAACTACCGAGAAATACTCAAGAAAACAGAAAAAATGTACACAACAATAATTATTCTTGATATTTTGTTATGAAGTGAGGTTATTTTCTCGCAAACCGTTGATTTTAACGCTATAACTGTAAGAAACAAAATTGTAGATAATTTTATGTTAAACACTTTTGTCTTTCACAAATTCACTCTAGGTCTTATAGTTTTAGAGTTATAGCAGAAAAACCCGTTTTTGATAAGTTTTTTTAAGTAATGTGGCCGCCATTTTGTTTTTTTTATAGAACTAATTTGGCCCCCCTTCAAAACCGTTAAAGGGCATCATATACAATAGATATCAACATAAATGGAAACTTTATCATGACTTGTAACTCCCAAAATATTTTTATATGGGGATTCATACCTACTATAAGCAAGTTATGCTCATATTGTTGGTACCAAGGTAGTAGTAATAAACTTTTAACTTTCACCATGTTTAATACATGGTTTAAATACATAGCACATTAAATGTGAAATACCTAATAATTGAATTTCAAAACATCTTGTGCTAAACAAAATGTAATTAAAAGTAGGTATGGTGATATTATCTTGAAAGTGTTTACAGTATTTTTTTGTTAAGTACTTAAGTTTAAGTCAAAGACTTCTATTTTGTTTAGAATTCTTTGGTTTAAGTTGCATATTGCATTGTCATCTGCATAAAGTACTTTGTGTCTGCGGGTCTTGCCCGTGGTCTACCTTGTTTGGTTTACCTGGGTGGACCACGGGTACTTTTATTTACCTGTAGCTCACCTCTAAGTAAAAATAGAAATCAATTTAAATTATATTGCAATTTTAATGATAATGTGAATGCGGTACCACAGATTTACTTCGTAAGCGGTACTGCTTAATTAAGGCATGATTTTAGCTAGCTATAAATAGGTAAGTAACTTATTTCTAAGTTACTATTATTAGTCAGTAATTTATGTGATTTAAAGTTAATTTTATCAAAATAATATTTTATTTCTCATATCTTAGGTATTATCACTCCGCAGTACATCAGACTTAACTACATATGTATTGATTACAAGCAAACTACTGATTTTCATTATTATAAGAGTCTGCATTCTTTCTGAAGAAGCAATCACTCTTCTTGTACTTCAAAAGTTTACTCTGTATCCCTAATACAAAATCTCCACTTTTATCAAAAGCTATAGCAGTGGCTTTTCCAGGAACATTATCTATCAATTCTAGATCGCCCGTTGCATTTTCATTCACGTGCAGCAAATTTTCACTTGCTATAAGCACATTACCCTTGTGTACGGATATTTGAGCTATTCCGTCGTACGTAATGTTGCCAAGACATTTGGGCGTAGACAGGTTTGATTTTAAAACAAATAACTCTTCTTCTCGGATAAAGTAAAAATTGTTGTTTTCATCTATCGCCAATTCATTTAACGCCTCGAGAGTATGGAAGCGGATTTTCTTTCTTCCATTCAGCAAGTATAGTTCTTCTACGCCATTATTGCTTTCAGTTATAAACTTGTTGCCGTCTCTGTCCACAAATACCATGTTGATTTTTAAAGTTGACTCCGAGGCCAGTTCGGCTGTACTAGTATCGTAATCGAAGGAATAAATGCCTTTACCAGTGCCAAAGTATACTTTCGAATCTCTTCTGTCCACTGCAATGGAATAGCTCATTCCATCTGGTAAACCTGAAGATTTATTAAAATGTTATAAGATATACAATACCATAGAAACACACAAAGTACATCATCATATCAGGTTAAAGACGTCCGCTGCCGCACAATGGCCTCCCCCAACGATTTAAACCATTAGCGGTAGGTTCTCGCAACCTTTAAAAGGCCTGCCATGCCAACGCTGCGTCTTTCGGGGCGCGGTCTCCACTCGAAAACTTTACTGCCATCTGTTCTACGGAGCTACGTGTCCCGCCCGCCCACTGACACTCAAGAGGATTGTGAAGCTGCGACTTTTCATACAAACGGCGTTACAGATTTTCTTCTCATAAATAATGTTAACCGATTTGGACCAATTTTTTATCGGTTGTCAGTCAGAACAAAAGCTAAGCTTATACGTTTTGGTTTTTTTGTTAAATAAGTGCTAATTTCGGCCATATTTTGTTTATTTATAATCAGTAATTTAAAAAAACGAAACGTATAAGCCTAGCTTTTGTTCTGACTGACGACCTTTAAAAAATTGGTCCAAAACGGATTAACATTTAAGAGATGAAAATCGTTAACGCCCTTTGTTTGAAAAGTCGCAGCTTCACAATCCTCAGCGATTCTGAGTACTATGTCGGTTACTTTGGTTCATTTCTGATTCGATCACGTATGGAAACTTCAGGCATAGCACACTTCATTGCCCTTTGGGTGACCTTGAGCTTCCTTATGAGGCCCATATTAAGCGACCATGTCTCAGTTCCGTGTGTCATCTCAATTTGTTCACTCACATTAGTATTATTTTTCGTAATGTAACGTAACCTTACCAGGAACAATCGCAGGGTCAAAACTTATAAAACTGTAAAAAGTTTTCACTTCTGTCGGCATTATCGGAGTGGTTATTTTCTTCTTATTACGATAGTTCGTAGCTCCACTAGCTCCATCTTTTATAAGATCTTTAGGAATGCCTCTTGCATGAACTACCTACTTGTACAGATAGACTCGGCAAAGCAGGAAAATGACACGCAAAAACCATTTGCGTACCACCCACCTGGGACCCTCCGTGTATTTCAGCTCCTAGGTGAATTGTTTACACCTAACGCCTAGCCCTAGACATAACACACACACTTCGTTTTGTTTAGTACACCTAGTTCATGTTGGATTTTTCTTTACAAGATTTTATTTAGTTTCACCTGTCCCGAAGTTTGTCATGAAATCTTGCAAATTAAATTTGACTCACTTCCCGGTTTCCGATTGAGCTGAAATTTTGCATGCTTGTGTATATCGCGTGACAATGTAATATTATGATGACATGGAGCTGATCTGATGCTGGAGCTGGAAGGAGGCCATAGGAACTCCGCAATAAAACGACACAACCCTATTGAGTTTGGACTCGTTTGATTTTTTATTGACAAGTACTTTGATCCTAAAAAGCTTGTACCTAAAAGCTTTTTTTAGAAAATTATTATTTAAGGTGAAAACTTCTTTAGGCGCGTTGGACATTTTTGAGATGGGAAACCACCATAGAACTCGCGACACTGTAACCATGTAACGTAACCTACACCTTACCAGGAACACTCGCAGGGTCAAAACTTATTAAACTGTAAAAAGTTTTCAGTTCTGTCGTCACTCCCGAAGTGGTTAGGTTTTTTTTATTCGCAGTTGGTAAGTCCTTGGCGTAAGAGGCGTCGGTGGCGTAATGGCTAGGGCTGCCGCCTCCTGTCCGGGAGATCGTGGTTCGAACCTGCCACGTACCAATGTGATTTCGAATTTAGATTTCATATGTACGTTTATCCGACGCTCTTACGGTGAAGGAAAACATCGTGAGGAAACCTGCACACGCCTGCGAAGAAACTCGCTGGTTGTGTGTGAAGTCGACTAACCCGCACTGGGCCCGCGTGGTCGACTAAGGCTCGATCCCCTTAGCTCGAGCCCCTCGGTGGGGACGTATATGAGCTGATATGAATGAAGCCCTCGGCATCATCTCACCTGATGGTAAGTTATGATGTGACGAAGATGGAAACATGCTTACCAAGATTCCCCAACGCGACGGGGAACTGTCTATCTTATCTTCAAGTCGGAACACATCAATGTTGTTAGCCAATGTTAACAGTTACACATTATATGTTTGCCGGCAAGACTTAGATAAGATGGTGGTAGCTATCCAAGCGAGCTTAGAACATTCTTTTCCACCAACCAAACCGATTCTTACAAAGTTAAGACTCCGCCGGGAATCGAACCCGCGACCTCCTGATGTTAAGCTAATGGCTTTAACCATTACGCCACCGAGGTGGTTAGTGATCGATACATTTTAATATAGCCTACTCCATCTCTTATTTGAGATTAAGCTCGAATAGTGGATGCTAGGAGCGTGGGGGGAGTATTTATGTCACCTCGGGGACGCCAGCGCTCGCCCCTCCCCAATTATACCGCAGTAAAAGTCATAAAAAGACACCCGAAGTTTTTACACGAACCAAGAAGAGGCTCCCGCGAAATTAAGAGGGGGGCGCCGAAATGTGAGATGAGCATGAATTTTTTATAAGCCCAGATGATGGCGCCCCGTTTATTATGTCTTACGGCGGATAATGTTCGCGGTGCACGCGCGCTTTGTTTGCGCGGCTGAATCATTGATGAACTGGTTTTATTGCCACAAGCTATATCAAATAATTAATAACTTCCTCACAACCTCGCATTGCGCTCCCAAGTGACCGAATCCAAAATGTACCTCTATAACCGACCAGGCGGAATAGGGATGACGAATGCTAAGTCATCTGATTTACTTTTTATCGTCTGTCAAAAACGGCATTTTTTTTTAACACTATTGGTAAACCCTTGACAACATCTCACCTGGTGGTAAGTGACGATGTTTCCCGAAGATGGAAGCGGGCTTACCAAGATTCCCCAACGCAATGGGGAACTGGCTATCTTATCTTCATGCCGGAACACACCAATAATATCAACATTGATATTTGGCGGCAAGACTTAGATAAGACGGTGGTAGCTAGCCAGGCGGACTTAGAAAATGTCCTGCCACCAACCAAACCGAGTCTTACAATTGACCCCGCCGGGAATCGAACCCGCGACCTCCTGTGTAAAGCAAGTGAACTTTGCCCCTGGGCTACGGAGGCGGTAAAAATGTTTGACATACCTAACTAGGCGTGACGTCATAGTTTTGCAGCGTCAGTTATGTACGCATTTTGTGATTTTGGTGAATTCAAAATCGAAGTCTTGATCGAAAACAAAACGAGTAAGATTTTCCGATGTTTAAGTGGGAGGGCAATTTAGTGATTAAGAGTAGAGTTAATAATTTATTTCTGATGTTGTCGTCATCCCTATTGTTTATACTCGTCGTTGAAGCCGTGCACTCCGATGCAGTATTTTTAATTGGCACATTAATACAGTACAGTGTACATTACACACAAGTTTCTTGCACATCGGTGATGACGTGATCGTAAAATACGAAGGCTCGTAATACTTGCAGTGGATAAAAAGTGGTTGCGATAATAGCATGGATGTTGGATCTGGTTATCAACGTGTTCCTTTTTCTTACCATGAAAACCAAACATGTAGATGTGATTATTACACGACAAGTGTATTACCTTCGAGAGCGTCGGTGGCGTAACGGCTAGGGCCGCCGCCTCCTGTCCGGGAGGTCGTGGTTCGAATCCTGCCACGTAACAAAGATTTTAGATTTCATATGTACGTTTATCCGACGCTCTTACGGTGAAGGAAACATCGTGAGGAAACCTGCACACTCCTGTGCAGAAACTGCGGTTGTGTGTGAAGTCGACCAACCCGCACTGGGCCATCGTGGTCGACTAAGACCCGATCGCCCTAATTCAGGATAGGCTCGAGCCCCTCGGTGGGGACGTATATGAGCTGATATAAATAAAAAATACAATTCATCGCAAAATTCTCACAACGTTGCGCTGATGTAGCAACACGAAGACTTCCTACTTGTTTTATGATGCCTCTCGCAAGCCTTTGGCGATATTTGAAGAAAATTTATATGATGCGCAATGCAAAATAACTTGAATACTCATGTTAAAAAGGAATTAATTTAAATTAAAAACTCGTCTGCATAAAAACTTAACCTATCATTTTTAGCCAGCCGTGTCAAAATTTATCCTATGTCACTCACTTGATCAAGACGAGTCTACTTTCGAACTCCAAATCTATCAAACTGTTTAGGCTACAGAGCGTGCCAAAGTATTTATATGTCACCGTGAAATTGTTAAAACCGTTAGATTATAATCTAACGGGATCTCTCTCGCGAGATTGTGAACTGTCGAAAGATTGGTGAACCGTAACATACTGCTTACAATTTCACTAGTATCATTGTAATCTCACTATTAGTGACATTACAATAACACAAAGCGAAGTGGATAAACATTTAATAAATAAGCGACCGAAGCGAGCTATGTTAGGTTCGATCGGGATTGATTGATTAAACAGTCCCTCCCCTGGGTAGCAGAATGCTTCGCAGAAGAAGAAATCATCGGTTTTATTCGGAGATACAAGAATGGGCCGTGAAATTGTAAGCCGATTGACAATTTACCGTCGCGTCGTATTATAATCTAACTGAATTTAGTGTATTGAGATTGTAATATCGCGGTTTTGACAATATCCCGGCGACATGTACATACATACACTCGAAAACCATAACCCTCCTTCTGGCGCAGTCGGGTTAAAAGAGTGTAAAACTACAAAAGAATTCGGGGTGGGTAGAACTGTCGAGGCTACTACCGTTAGTTTTTTTCGTAAATTTGATAATGTTTAGAAGTCACTTGCGTCACAGTACAATAAAGAGTACTAGCGTCTTGCGTGGTCTAAGACGTCCTCGGCGGAAGGTAGGGTAGGTCCAAAAATTTGTTTTTGTGTTTTCGCCAAAAGGATCTTTATATTTACTACTTTTCTATCTGCTGTGTGTGCTGTAGTTTACCTGTGCGAAACCCTCGAAAGTACACGTTTTTAAAAAAAAAGGCATATAATTTTTATATACGAAGTTATCTAACTGTGACCCCACACTATGTTAGGCCTGTCACGCGGCGGTTAAAAGAACATAAACATAAAACAAAATTGACAGGTGCCGGCTAAGCAACTTATCAGAAACTTAGTAATTATTACAAGAAGTGGAAGACAACAAAAGAGTTAAAGATTAATAATATAAACATAGAACAGATAACAGAACATTGAGTGTGTGTATGTGTGTGGGTGGGTGTGTGTGTGTGTGTGACAGGAGGCTACTATGTATTTTACTATATTTTTTTATTTTGGTAACGCTATTTGTCTGGAATTTCCGCCACCCGCGCCGGGATGACGAGGGGGACGTCCATCGAATTCACGTCAAAATGTGTTCGTCCATTCAATTAGGTTTTTAGCGCGACTCCGACTTACACTTGGCCAGTTTTTATCATTTGTTGGTTTGCTTTTACTGTAATCACGGCAAATTTGTGTTATCGATTTAAAGTAGATCAAAAACAACAAAAAAAACGTTAAAAAACTCGTCTCTTGTACGCGGACCCCCCTATTTTTTTAATTTGTTGAAGAATCCCCCATATTAAAACATTTTCTGTAAAAAAATCAACTGCTTAAAAGATGCAGCCCTCAGACAGACGAATGGACTGCGTAGGTTTAGCACCTATAGGATCCCGTTGGCATCCTTTAACCCTTTCGTTTCACTTTATCGTCTACTCCATTCACCAAAGGTTGGCTGGAAGAAATCGCTTGAAGCGATCGCCTTTGCATATCGCTGTATCTTTTGCTAGTTAATAAGTTTTTCATTATTGTATATTTGGTGTGCAATAATAGTAGTTTATGAAACTGTTGCATAATAAGGGTTCTTAAAATACGAGTGTAAGTTAAAAAAGTTTTTTTATAGCGTTACACGAGTGTTTTAAGACCAAATTATGTGCAGTTCCATACACTACTTTATCTAATCTCATACATTGGGATTGAATCAACTAAAATACAAAGATCAAAGTTAAGAGTAAGAAAAAAATCCCACGAAATTCAGTAAGTACCGACAACAAAACGTGTCATAGCGCTGAATCCCAGCGCATCACCGCGCTTGCACTGAAGCGGACGGTGTCACAGACAAGTAAAAACAATGCTTTCACTGATCTCAGACATTTTTAAACAAGAATGAAAATTATTCACGAAATTTAGTATCTATAATAAAATTCAATGAAAAACCAACACATCACCGCGCATGCGTTAAAGCGGGCGCTGTCACAGACAAGTAAAAATTGGAATGAAAACTTTTTGTATTGCTGTAAAAATGGCGCGAACCGCATGTGCGTTCCAATAAAAAAAATGATATGGAACTTCGTTGGTGATATTATCTCTTTGGTTTAACTTGTATCGTAATGGAAAAAAAATTGCATTATAACATTATTTCTCTAACAAAATAATGTTATAATGTATTTATTTTTTTAATTACGGTATTGTGTTTATATATAAAGTATGCCAATATAAACTCGTTTTGAAGTTGATAATGCGAACTTTACGATATGAAAGTAGATAAAGGATATTTATCTTATCTTAAACCTAAAATGAATATCAACGAGGTTCTGACGATTTATGCTTTCAAAATATCTAAATAAACAACGATTTTCAGAATAAACTAACTAAACCTAAGTACATATGTACAAACAACGTGAGTGTAAATAAAAAAAACTCTAAACACGTTAAAAAACCGACTTCCATCGCAACAACTTTTTGCATTATAATTTTTGGTTTTTGTTAATTTCCTAATAAAGTACTACACCGAATTTGATAAAATTTGTATAGACCACACGGGAAGCACTAGCTTTCAAATTAAAAAAATAATAATAAAAATCGGTTCACCCAGTCAAAAGTTCTGAGGTAACACACATAAAAAAACATACCTCCTCCTTTTTGGAAGTCGGTTGAAAAACCGGCCATGGGCGAGTCGGACTAGCACTCCGATGGTTCCGTACCACCACACCTCTCCACACAACTAATAGTATAATGACAACGATACCTATTCACATTACATGTGTGTGGAGCGGTGCAGTCCATGGCTCATTTAGTTTCCTGTCCTGCCTGCCCTGTCACCTGTTCGCAGCAGGACTTAATGGACGCCACAAATAGTGCAGTCGAAGTGGCTAAGTTCTGGGCCGGAATGATTTAATTTGTCATCGACACGCAAAGAAGAATTACAAACAATTCGTCATTTAGTTCGGACTCCTTAGCGCGAGTACGACTCACACTTGGCGGATTTTTATTATTTTTTGTTTTACTTCAGTATTAGTACTACAATCACACCAAGTTTCACGCTTGTACCTATGTATTACAGTTTTTATGATAGAGCTTAATCAAAAATACTTCTAAAAACCTATCAAAAAAACACGTTTTCACTTTTTCTGAATTTTAGTAATTTTTATAACGGCAACAGAAATACACACTCTGTGAATACTTCAACTGTCTATCTATGTATTACGGTTCATGAAATGCAGCCCTTCGCGCTGAAAGACGGACAGCTTATTAATAGGGTCCCGTTGGGTGTGCGAAACCCTAATAAATGAAAAGAAAGCTGTAGTACTTACCTAAAATCAATATACAGTATTGATCCTATTCTAAATGTCAATCAGAATTTATTAAAAAAAAATCGAGCGTGAGTTTATACAGTCCATGTTGGTTGGCTGCTTCAGCTACTTAATATAAGTTAGTAGGATCACATAAAGAAACGGTAAAAAGCATATGAGTAAGCGTTCGTCTAGGTAACGTTTCTTGAAAATAAAGCCTTGTCTTTAAGATGCCTCAATCTGAGCAGGTTGATACGTGTTAAAATAAAATATAACGTAAGTTTATTCATTGTAAGTTGAAATCAATGCGGGCTTCGGCGCAGCTGTTACGTTGAAACCGAACGCCCAATTATCAATTTTTACATGTTTTTATTACTTTTCTATACTTTCGAATAATTTGTGTTCAATTAAAATTAAAGGTCTTAAAGTCACCGATTTTTGCGTGTTACTTAATTTCATTCAACATTAACTATTTGTTTAAAAAAAAATATGTAATTAATGCCACAAACAGGGTCTACAGTATATTTTTTACATCAAAAAAGTGGAAATATTTTTAAAATATTATTCAATGAAATCCAATTTTTATTACTCTAAGTACGAGGGCTGTTTGATAAGTACCCGTTTATGGCAAAATAAAACATTTTTTTTTGTATATATGCATTTATTTTTCTACGTAGTCACCTTTTAACTCTATACACTTGTTCCACCTATACTCAAGCTTCAATAAACCATCCAAAAAGTATGATTTTGGAAAGTCATTAAAATAGGCCTCTGTGGCGGCAATGACTTCGTCATTTGATCCAAATCGCTTACCACCGAGCCATTTTTTTAGGTTGGGAAACAAAAAGAAATCGCATGGGGCCAAATCTGGAGAATACGGGGGGTGAGGCAATAGTTCGTAGCGTAACTGTGCTAATTTAGCCGTCACAACTCTGGACGAATGAGCCGGGGCGTTGTCGTGATGAAACAGTACTTTTTTCTTTTTTAAATGGGGTCGTTTGTCCTTTAAGACGGCGTCAAATTCATCCAATAAATTAGCATAGCACTGCCCTGTTATCGTTTTCCCCTTTTCTAAGTAGTCAATATGTATAATACCCTGCGAATCCCAAAAAACAGTCGCCATGACCTTTCCAGCCGATGGGACGGTTTTTGCTTTCTTTGGAGCAGGTTCACCCGGTAAAATCCACTGCTCCGACTGCTCTTTCATTTCCGGGGTGTAGTGGTGAACTCACGTTTCGTCCACGGTTACGAAACGACGCAGAAACTCCTTCGGGTTACGTTTGAACACGGCCAAACACTGCTCCGAAGTAGTCAGTCAGTTCCGTTTTTGCTCCTCCGTGAGTAAACGCGGCACCCACCTCGCCGATACTTTCTTCATACCCAATTTTTCTTCTAATATGTGTTGTACCCTCTCGATTGAAACGTTTACACCATCAACGATTTCTCGAAATTTAATTCGGCGGTCGGCTAAAACGATATTTTCAATTTTCTTAACCATATCGTCTGTAGTCACCTCAATTGGCCGGCTTGGGCGATCCTCATCAAAAACGGTTGTTCTCCCCCGCTTAAACTCGTTATACCAATATCTGACGGTTGTCATAGAAGGAGCACATTCATGGTAAACCGCTTGCATTCTTACTTTTATTTCATCACATGTTTTTCCTTCCAAAAACAAGAATCTAATTACAGACCGATACTGTTCTTTCTCCATTTTAACAATTTTAAGTTCACGCTTTCACTAAATCGCTGTCAAATGAGAAAAAAAAAACAAAAGAATGCATTTTTTTTTTCTTTTTCCCGCCTCTGAAAAATGGCTTAAAAAGGTGGTATACTTATTTTCGGCCAGTGATATTAATATATTTAGTAAACGGGTACTTATCAAACATCAGCCTAGGTATATTATATATTTTTTCCGTAGTGATGACTTTACACAGTCTTTCAATAATTTGAATTGAATGTTGTCATTTGACCTATCTTAAGGTCTTAAAATGTTCATTCTTATTGCGCATTATTTTAAACTTTTCATGACTTCGAAATGAAAATAACGTATTATTGCTTTTTATTAAAGAGTCCCATATGTTCGGTTATATAAATCGGAGCGCACTTTTTCAATATGGTCGCCATAAATAACACTTTTATTTAATGCGATCCATGTCCACGAAAGCAGGTCGCAAACGAGCTGAGAGCTGGTTAACTCAAACAACGATTTTCGTTTTGTTCACGCTTTTATGAAACAATACATTCTCACGTTTAATTTCTTTCGGGCCTCAGTTGATTCTTTTACGAGTGTGTTTATTGAGCCCATTCGAAATGCGAGAATGGCAATTGTAATTTTCACTATCGCAAGATCCTTAGGGCTCGGGAGGATAACAAAGGGAATTGGTTCCTCTGACCTCTGACTGCTTGTTGAGAATTCTTCGACATTGTGAGCAGACTCTTAGCACCTATCAAACCTTGCATTCACACTCCTATTTAGACACAATTTACAAAGAATTATTCAAAATTCCTTACAATACAGGGTGTAAAAAAGTTGGTGTAGGTCCCGTTAACTGGGGCTTCTACTCATCATACTGAACAACTTTTGTTCTACGACTTTGCTGAAATAGCAAAAGAAAATTTTAACTCGTCATACAAATCGATCAGCTGATCGACCAATTTTGTGCTTATTTGTATGGAGGGTCGTTTTTTTTAGAATTGACGATGGGTTCCTTCTGGAAAGTTGTTCAGTATGATGAGTAGATCACCCAGTTAACGGGTCATACACCAATTTTGTTACAGCCTGTATATCCATTTGCTTATTTGAAATCTAGTGCGTCTTCTAGCATAATGCGTTAAACTAAATCTACTTTTCTCGAATAAGCTAAGGAATCTGCTTGAACAGACTTAGATTTATGACTCATACAGTTGTTAACAACTCATAAACGTCCCCACTTTTGGGGCAAGGCTCTCTCCCAAACTGGGGAACTAATACAATGAAACACTCATATTAACATGCGTATCGTTATTCCCATAGTATCTAATCATACTTGTATATATTTCTTTATATATACAGTGTGTATTGGATAGGGTTACCGATATTTTAAGGCCATTTAATACACCACATTTCATTCATTCATTTCATCTTTCTCTCCTCTAAATGGCAGCCATTTTTATATTCAAATTTTTTTTTTGTAGCTGTTTATAAAAAATCTATTTTCTCTTGAATTAGCAGCGGTACCTACAGACTTTGAAGTCTTCGATGATTTTGAAATCATCTCATTTGAAAGTTAATTTACTTTTTTGGTGATCCACATATAAAAAATACTAGAAACATTTGAGAAAAAAACACGAAAAAGTTTAAAGAAAAAATGCATAAATTATTATTATTAGCAAAAACGAGTTCTATAATGTCTTGTTTTTTTTTCTTCTTAATCGATTTTTTTTGACCTAATCTATAAAATGACACCAAATTATGTACCATTAGAATCTTACTTAGTGTGCCAATTTATGGTGAATACGCGAGCTTCGCGGTTTTTTTTTTTATCCACAATTGGTAAACCCTTGACAACATCTCACCTGGTGGTAAGTGACGATGTTGCCGAAGATGGAAGCAGGCTTACCAAGATTCCCCAACGCAATGGGGAACTGGCTATCTGTTACTTGGAAATGGTCATATGATCAAACGGGCCACACAGCAGGTTGTAATGAGAGATACTCGTACATCGTGACTGCAGAATGGATGCAGCCACTTTGAATAATTGTTTTGTTTGTTTGTTTGTAAACTCTTTATTGTACAAAATCTTAAAATAATGTTATTAAAAAAAACCTTAAGTACAAAGGCGGACTTATCCCTTAGAGGGATCCCTTCCAGTCAACCTCTGCAATAATAAACAGAGGACTTAGTGAGGACAAAGAAACACGTAATTACGTACAAGCTAGTTAAAGAACATCAATACAACTAATATTACATTTAAACCTACTTAGCCTAATTTTAATAAAAAAAATGTTTTAAGTAGTATTTCAGTTAAAAAACATGTGAAAATGTTAAATAGTTGTGAAATTGCAATTAAAGGATTATCGCACCCCGCACAAGGGTCTCTTAACCATCAATTTGCACAAGGGTCTCTTAACCATCAATTCGCATCATTGTGTAGTTAAATAATGGTAGATAATTTGGTATCGTTTTTTATCTTAGCTCAAAATAAATCGTATTATAAGAAAAAAACGAGACGTTAATAATCTCGTTTTTGCAGTAGGTTCAAAAAAATATTATTATTTTTGAATTTTTTTTCTTTAATCTTCTCTGTGCTTTTTCCTTAAAAGTTTTGGTTAATTTTATGTGTGGATTACTAGATAATCAAATTACCTTTCAAATGACACTATTTTGAAGTCTGTAGGTACTGCTGCTAATTCAAGAGAAAACATATTTAATAAACAGCTGCAAAAAAAAGCTGAAAACAAAAATTAAATCGAAATCTGCAATTTTACGACCTCCGTGGCGTAATGTTTAAGTCCATTAGCTTCACATCAGGAGGTCACGGTTTCGATTCTCGGCGTAGTTTAACTTTGTAAGACTCGGTTTGGTTGGTGAAAATGCATTTTCTAAGCCTGAATTTTATCTAAGTTTTGCCGCCAAACATCCATGTTAACAGCATTTATGTGTTCCGGCTTGAAGATTAGAAAGCCAGTTTCCCCATTGCGTTGGGGAATCTTGGTAAGCCCGCTTTCATCTTCGGCATCATCATCACGTACCTGCAGGTGAGATGATGCCAAGGGATTAATGGAAAAAATCGTCTATATATACTTACTTACTTTTTTATATTTTAACTATCAAATGAGCGCATCTACAAAGGAAAAAAAATATTTTTCAACGGTTTTTTTAATTCTTAGAACAGAATCTTGGAGAGACCTTTGAACGCTAAGTACTTATATATAAAATTCTTCATAAAAGAAAAGAAGCCGCATCGTAAAGTAGCAAAGGAACAGGGTGCCGTGTCACGCCCGCAGTAGCTGCTACCCATGTCGCGACTGAGTAGTAGCGAGCGGCGGGCGGCGGGTAGCGGGTAGCCCAGCGGTGCGTGCGTGCGTGCCTAGCCGGCCTCCGGTCGCAGCTAATATGATTATGACAGCGCTACGTGCCAACCCAGCTCCGGGAATCCTCGCACAAATATTCATTAATCTTTCACGGTCCGACGTCCGCCGCGATGGAGATTTAATCAGATTAAGGATCATCTTTTTTGCGGGAAAAGTCATGCCTTTGTTGCCAGTCGCTTGCGGCTACCACTTTTGTGCAAAATTTATGATCGGCGACGTTCGTCTTGAATGCAAATGTTCTGAAGATAACTAGTAGCTTTTGTTATTCCTAATGGCCTTCCTATTAACAAGGTTTGAGACATATGTACATAGTTGAAGGAAGGCATTACGAGTGCACTGGAATGCATTGTGTCGGCGATCGGCGCCGAGTCGACTGCTGGAGCCTGGCTCGGCTCGCCACGCAGTCTGCTTTAGACTCGCCTCGGCCCTTGTATATTGTAGAGATCGTATATCTCTACATTTCCGCACTCGCGACTCCTTTAGTTACTTTCTTGCCAGCGCGAATCGAATTAAGAATATTAATTTAAATTTGAATTGGTAAGTCGTTCGAAAGCTTTCCAAAACAATAGAGATTCATTCTATGTTGGGCCATGAGCCAAGACAGAGGTCCTTTTCCAAGTGTATTATATTTGTAATCCGCGCGTCAGTGCGGAGATCCCTAAAAACGATATCTTAAGGCAAGAAAGTGATATCGTTAGATTCAATGCAGAAATAATAATCAGTCAACCGACAGAGCTATCTCCGTGTCTTTACGTATTAAAATAAACTCATCTTCGATGATATTTAATACGTATGTGCATCTTTTATTTTAAAATAATAAGCTAGACTACATCCCCACGGCGTCACGTAGGCGACGTCGCAATATGCACTTTTCATTTCATTTCATTTATTCATTGCAGTGTCACAACTAATGATGTACAAACATAATAATATGTGTACACTTTAAGGCGCTTTGCACACGACGGGGCGGGGTAGTCTTTTTGACCGCGAAGCAATAAAGACCGCGTCTGCCCGTCGATGCCCGCGGCTGCTCCCGCTGCGTACATAAAGTACACGAGAGACAGAAGCGGTCAGTTCAGTACGTTCGCTCTAGTGAAGCGTGGCGCGGACTGAGCTAGCCGCCCCGCGCCGCCGTCTGCGTTACTGCACACAAACTGGTTTGTGTGATCATTGACGGGCAGCCACGGACATTCTTTTTGTCCGCCATGTGCGTTGGTAGTATAGGATTCCCTTTGTGCTATCGTTGGCGGCGAAATTGACCGGCCCGCCCCGCCCCGTCGTGTGCAAAGCGCCTTATAACGCATATTCGTCGTAGTAAGAAGCGACGGTGGCTCAACCAGTAACGACTCGGTCCTCCTAACCAGAGGTGCCGGGTTCAAATCCGGACGGCCAATACACCAATGAGTTTTTCGAAACTTACGTACATATATATACCTACTCACCCATTGCTTTAACGGTGAAGGAAAACATCGTGAGGAAACCTGCACACACCTGCGAAGAAACTCGAATGTTGTGTGTGAAGTCGACCAACCCGCACTGGGCTCGCTTGGTCGACTAAGGCCCAATCGCCCTAATTCAGGGTACGCCCGAGCCCCTCGGTGGGGACGTATATGAGCTGATATGATGATTCGTAAGTGCTCCCTAAGGAATTACACGAAGCAAGATTACTGATAGCCTTCACAGTAGAACGAAACTTAGTGTAAGTCTTCTTATCAGCTCATATACGTCCCCACCTGAGGGCTCGAGCCTACCCTGAATTAGGGCGATCGGGACTTAGTCGATTACGCGGGCCCAGTGCGGTTTGGTTGACTTCACACACAACCTTCGAGTTTCTTCGCAGGCGTGTGCAGGTTTCCACACGATGTTTTCCTTCACCGTAAGAGCGTCGGATAAACAAACGTACATATGAAATCGAAATTTGAAAACACATTGGTACGTGGCAGGATTCGAACCACGGCCTCCCGGACAGGAGGTACCGGCCGTAACCGTTACGCCACCGACGACGATGTAGTGTAAGTAAATAAATTAAATCACTTTCGAAAAGCTTATTTTAGATTCGTGTAGCATAGTTATGCAAAAATTTTAACACTTAAATATCTGCGCGGCAAGCAGTCCGTTTGATTCGTAGATAGGGCGCGGAAGGCAGAATAAAAAGTAGAATTAAACGCGCGTAAAATTATTTTACCATTGTATGCAAATCAACGCCGCCGCCGTGATTATTTTATTTCCTAAGAACCTCGGAATATAAATCTCGATTAAAAGAATATACCCGTCTACGCGTTTGCAGGCTCGGTTGATAATTCTGCAGAAACGCTTCGAACTAATATATTTACTCGTCCACCCGACACAATTTATGAAGTAAAAATAACAAAGAGTGTGCTTAGATTATCCCATGAAGTGGCTATGGATGTTTGTTCGTTTGCACCACTTTTACGTCTAAACTGCTAAACAGATTTGGTATTTCATATATTTCAGGACATTTAAAAACAAAATGTAAATAGAAAAAACATATAATCAAATTAAAAGGAAAACTATCACGGCTAAGTAGGCTTTCTTAGTTTAACTTAAGATGTGAAGTTGTATTTGTAAAAAGTTCATAGATTTTCCACACAAAATGTTCTATACCAATTGCAAATATAAGTTTGTTTTTTAAAATACAGATTTATATTTTAAAAAGACAACGGAACCCTACATTCCGCGAGTCCAAGTAGCTCTTGGCCGGTTTTTTTATTCATTTCGGACTCCTTGGCGGGAGTACGACTCACACTTGGCTATTAAGTGTTGTTGTACTTTAGAATTAGTATACTAGGTATAATCACATCAAGTTTCACGCTTCTATATGTTTATCCGTTTTTACGATAGAGCTAAATCATAAATCAAACCGAAGTGGCAGTGAGCAGAGCACATAGCTCGTAGAACAGATGGCCGTTGGGGCAGTAAAATTCTTGAGTGGCGACCACGCACCGGAAAACGTAGCGTAGGCAGGCCTCCCACTCGGTGGACCGACGACCTGGTGAAGATCGCGAAAAGCCGATGGATGCGGGCAGCGCAGGACTGGTCGTCGTGGAAATCCTTGGGGGATCGAGGCCTTTGTCCAGCAGTGGACGTTTTTCGGCTGATATGATGAAATCATAAATACCTGTTTATAATATTTTGTATGGGGACATCCTTAATTTTTCAGTTTTTATAATCTTTATTATTCGTTGGTATAGCGGCAAAAGAAATACACACTGTGTGAAAATTTAAAATGTATTTATTACGGTACATGAAAAACAGCCTGCTGACAGACAGACACACGGACAGCGGAGGCTTAGTTATAATGTACATAATTATCCTAAAAATAAAGTGTTATGTACCTCTAGAATGACTTAAAACGATCAATTACATTCTTGACACCAGAGCCGAGCCAGATGAGACGGCCATCTTGGATATAAACGCATAACTCATTTATTATAAAAGAGAACGCTCCGTTCCCCGCAATGCGCGGTGTCTAATGAAAGTTGGCGCAGCAAAAACGGAGCTACGCGGGGAATGTGTCGCCAACGCGTTGCTGAACGTGGACAGGCTATAAAAATACCGGCCGCGACTAGGGTTGCCAGGACTTTAAGGCCCAGTGGTACCTAAAAATCCACTAAAACAGGTTTTTAGAATTCATTTTTTAAATTGGTTAGCAGTAAATTTAAATTCTGGGAAAACATATTGGTATTATTGACAATAGTTACGAGGGACTATATCGACTGGAAACACGATTTAATAAAGTAGGCTCGATAGAATAAATACGCAAAGGTACCTCTTTACCTGCCATTTTATCGTTTATTTTCGGTTTTATTCTTAAAATAAGTAATTTGATAATATGATTTATTTATTGAAATAAAGTTCATAGGTTCAAAGGGAAAACATCGAATGGATTTTTATTTAATACAATACAATACAATATATTTATTTGCTGAGAACATACGTTATTTAACACATATTGTCCTTATTTATAATTACAGTCTCAGTACATTCTACCACAAAATGGCATGCAAATTATTTGGTTACCCATTACGTCAGTCATAGTCTTATCCAGAATCCATGAAATATTCACTAAGCGAGTAATAACATTTATCAATTAGCCATTCACGTAACCTGTTGATGAAAATCTTAGTTGTAAGCTGCCTTAATACAGTAGGGATTTTGTTGTATACTCTAATAGTATTAAGATGGCAATTTTTTTCATAGAGCGTAGTTCTATACTTTGGTATTACAATTTTAGTGAGGTCTCTATTTCTCAGTCTATGATTTGATACAGGATGACTGAAATATCCAGGGTATTTCCTTACAAAAATGCCAATTTCCAGAATGTAAAGATTTGTAAGTGTTAATAGTTTGAGTTCTCGGAAAAGAGGTAGACATGAATCTCTGGGGCCTATTCCGGACACTGCCCTTACACATTTCTTTTGTACTATGAATATTCTCTTTATATCAGTAGAATTTCCCCATATCAGGAGACCGTACCTAAGGACTGAGACAACATACCCATGGTAAGCAGTTAACGCAGTGCTCCTTCCGGCCTCTCTTCTTAGCCTCCCCAATGCATACACGAACCGATCCAATTTACTGCTAACTAAGATAAATATCATGGAAATAAAAACGAAAATATCGAAAAAGTGCAAAAGTGTGGTTATTTTCTTCCCTCTTTACACGTAAAGAAAAAGACAAAGACATATTTTTAAGTACCATTGCGCCTTAAAACAAAAAGCCGGCTCCAAGTGTTAAAAAATCCTGAATCTGTAAAAAAATCCGGTCTTTGGGTGAAAATAAAAGTCAGTATATTATAACTACTTTTTTATTCTTTATTTTAATATGATTTATTATAATTATTTGTACTATTTGTACTCATATTTCTATCCACTAAACTAAACAGCTTCCAAATATATATATATATTACTCAAAGGTGACTGACTGACTGACTGACATAGTGATCTATCAACGCACAGCCCAAACCACTGCGGATCGGGCTGAAATTTGGCATGCAGGTAGATGTTATGACGTAGGCATCTGCTAAGAAAGGATTTTGGGAAATTCCCACGGGAACCGCAAAAATGGGGATCTGCGCGGGCGAAGCTGCGGGCTTCCACTAGTTTCAATATAAAATTCTTCACCTTTTCGCGAGAGATCTCAACAGCGAGCAGTGCTGCGCTGCCCACATCGCGCGGTTTGCCGCGACCCGGTCGTCAGTCCGTCGACTGGGAAAACCTCCTTACGTTGCGTTTCCCGGTGCGCGGTCACCACTTGAGAGCTTTGCTACCCCAATGGCCTTTCGTCAAAATAATGAGCTCACACAAAACTCTGATTGCTTTTTATTTACTGTGAATTTCATTTTTTTGATTGTTTATTACTTTAACAATGGGTAATATAGATGATATTTATCATGAGCTAGACTCATGCCTACATTTAAGACGTTGTTGTGAGCCGGAAAACTGTTTTAATGAAATAGGACTGTCTGACAAATCCCTTCGAATATTACATTTAAACATTCGCAGTATAAATAAAAACTTCGATGGCCTACTTGCTCTACTATCTACTCTTAAAACAAATTTTGACCTTATTATTCTGACAGAATGCTGGTTGAGCAAAGTAGTTAACCCCCCCATACTGCATGGCTATAATTTTAACAGTACACAAAACATACACAATCAAAATGAAGGAGTTGTTATTTACACAAAATCCGACCTTGAATGTCTAGTATTTGAACCCTCTTTTAAGGACGCAAATTGCCTAGTATGCACTATAGGTAATCAGTTAGCTATTTTGGCAATATACAGATCCCCATCTTACAAGACTAGAGAGAATCATGATAACTTTATAAACAGCTTAAATGATCAGTTCACCTGTCTTAAATCTTTTAATAATATAGCTTTAATTGGCGATATAAACATAGATATAATTATTGGTAATAACAAAAGTTATTCTGAAGAATATTTAGTATTAAACGCATTTCATGGTTTAATACCTACTCATCAACTTCCAACGAGAGACAAAAAGTGTCTTGATCATGTCCTATTAAAGTCTAAATTACCTTCGCTCACTCTTATTATTGAATCCTCATTAACAGATCATTCTCCTTTAGCTTTCAGTATAGATCTAAAACAAATTCCATATAAACAGACATATCTTTCTGGCCGAATAAAGTATGAAAACCTGATAAATGAACTGAATCTTACTAGCTTTGCCCATATCTTTAACATAATTGATCCGAATTCAGCTGTTAATGAGCTCATATCAGTCATGTCTAATCTTATTCTTAAAAACACAGTCTGTATCAAACCTCCCAAGAAAAACAGAAACATAAAACCCTGGATAACTCCAGGCTTGTTAAGGTGTATAAGGAACCGGGACAAGATGCATAAAAATCTAAAGAGACACCCTAACAATATAGTACTACAGCAAACATATACCAGATACAGAAATTTCTGTACCAACTTACTGCGTAAGGTCAAAAGAGCTTACGAAAAATCGGAAGTTGAAAAATCAAAAAATAATCCTAAAGCGCTATGGAAAATTATTAAACAAATTACAAACACTCAAAAAGTCACTTCCACACCCAATGAACTTTTAAAAATATCTGCTGATCCGATTTCATCTGTTAATGATGTTAATTCATTTTTTGCCAATGTAGGAAAAGATCTAGCTTCCAAAATACGTACAAATACACAACCTCTGCACAATCATTTTTCAACAGGTAATTTTAGTTCTATGGCAATATTTGAGGTCGACGAATCCGAAATAGAAAATATTATCATACATCTCCGACAAGACTGTGCTACTGGTTGGGATGGTATATCTTCTATGTTGATAAACAAATGCCGGAAAGTGCTTGTTCCTCCGATTACACACATTGTGAATTTGTCGCTCAGCACCGGAATTTTTCCAGTAGCCTTTAAAAAAGCTATTGTTCATCCAATATATAAAACAGGAGAAAAAACAAGTGTCACTAATTATCGCCCGATTTCGGTTTTAACATCCTTATCCAAAATTCTTGAAAGAGTGCTTAATAACCGTCTCATTAAATTTCTTGATCATCATAATGTAATTGCCAAAAATCAGTATGGCTTTAAAGCAGCGGTATCAACTGAGGATGCTGTTTCCGACTTAGTTAATTCTATCGTCACTAATCTTGATGATAAAAAGAAGTGCATAGGGATCTTCCTTGATTTATCTAAGGCTTTCGACACGGTTTGCATACCAGTTCTATTTTCAAAACTTGAAGCCATTGGTATTCGTGGAATGGTCCTTAACATATTTAAAGATTATTTGACAGGACGAACGCAGCAAGTCAAGATTGGAAATTATCTTAGTGATGAACAAATCCTGGAGTATGGTGTACCACAGGGAAGTATCTTGGGACCAACTCTTTTCCAAATTTACATAAATGATCTCTGTTACTTAAAGCCTACAAACTGTGAAATTTTTGTTTATGCAGATGACACAGCACTCCTAGTCAGTGGGTCTAACTGGGCTGATGTTAAAAACCATGCAGAAACTTCTTTTGAAACTGTGATGAAATGGCTACAAAAAAAATTTCTGACTTTAAATTTAACGAAAACCATGTACGTTCCTTTTTCAATGAAGTCAAATTCACAACCTCCTTTAAACTTTGAAATTAAATCACACTTCTGTAATAAGCAGTCACCAAATTGTCAGTGCTTATCGTTGTCACGCGCGTCTACCATGAAATACCTTGGTGTATATATTGACCAACATCTAAAATGGAATGCTCAGTTAGATATCTTGAGTTCTAGGATTAGAAGGCTCATATATGTTTTTAAAAACCTGCGTCATTCTGTGGATCGCATCACATTAAAAAATATTTATATTTCACTGTGCCAGACACTTCTTACCTACTGTATCACAGTTTGGGGTGGCGCGTCCAAAACAGTTTTTATGAAAATAGAAAGAGCTCAGAGAGCAATTTTGAAAGTCATGTCTTTTAGACCCTTTAGGTATCCTACTGATCAACTTTATCGTGACTGTAAAGTTCCAACGGTTAGACAGCTTTACATCCTAAGAACTATTCTGCGAAAACATTCTGATCCCCCGATTAAAACTGTTCTAAACAAACGCCGTAACACCCCTATACACCCTGTTGTAAAACACAGAACTACCCTAGCTAGCAAACACTATAAAGTTCTTAGCTCCAGACTTTACAATAAAGTACATAAACATTTAAATATAGGTCTACTAAGCAGACATAAATTAAAAAAGATAGTTCATTGTTGGATCCAAAACCTTAACTATCAAGAAACTGAACAGTTACTTCTACCTGTTACTTAATTGCGGCATACAATTTATTTATTTATTGTACTAACCATCTACACATACACACATCACCATTCACACACACACACACACACATATACACACACAGACTGACACACACACACACACACACACACACACACACACACACAAACACACTAACACACATTGCACATGCATTTTGTTGACTTTTATTTAGTTAAATTCTCACTTAAAGTTGTCGGTTGACATCGCATATTTTGTTCCTATCTCTGCTCGCTGACTGCTAAGGTACAGGCTTTCTCTAGCCTAGTTTAGTAGCCAGAGTTCCATTATCTAAAGTTAAGATGTACAACTAGAATTAAGACCTTGTTTTTCTAACTTGTAAACTTTTTGTGAAATAAATTTATTTATTATTATTATTATTATTAAAATCCGGTCTAGCCCGGATTTATCCGGTCAGATGGTAACCCTAGCCGCGACCGGACCCGCGCGCCCCCCGGCACCCTACCCCCATTTCTTTTTCAATCAATTCAATCAACGGCCACCGTTCGATTGGCTTTTGACGCCCGAATTTCGGGAACCGTGACACCCGAACCGTAGGGACATTGTGAAGGTGAAATAATTTATGCCAAATCTCACATAACCCGAAGAATGGGCATCTCATTAGTAGGTACGTGATATCGAAGAAGTTCTTTGTTTTGAACAAAGTATATATATTCGTCGGTCGGTCGGAAGCGTCGGTGATGGCTCAACCGGTAACGACTCGGTCCTCCTAACCAGAGGTGCCAGGTTCAAATCCGGATGGCCAATGTACCAATGAGTTTTTCGAAACTTACGTACATATACTCACCGATTGCTTTAACGGTGAAGGAAACCTGCACACACCTGCGAAGAAACTCGAAGGTTGTGTGTAAAGTCGACCAACCCGCACTGGGCCCGCGTGGTCGACTAAGGCCCGATCGCCCTAATTCAGGGTAAGCTCGAGCCCCTCGGTGGGGACGTATATGAGCTGATATGATGATATATATTAGTACTAACATACAGTATGGACACTCCCTGCCGCTCTCTTAGATTGCGACCTCACCCTTGGTTCTCGAATGTATGAGATTTCGCCGTGATTTTGTTTGCTCCGTCATTTGTTTTTAGAAATGTCATTTCACGACCATTTGTATGCAGTGTCCGGGGTGTGGTTTTGAGTACAGGTTGACCGCTTTCGTGGCGTAATGGTTAGTCCATTCGCTCTCACACCAGGAGGTCGCGGGTTCGATTTCCGGCGCGGTCAACTTTGTAAGACTCGGTTTGGTTGGTGGTAGGGCATTTTCTAAGCCCGCCGGGCTAGCTTCCACCATCTTATCTAAGTCTTGCCGCCAAACATCAGTGTTAACAGCATTGATGTGTTGAAGATATGATAGCCAGATCCTTATTGCGTTGGGGAGTCTTAGCCCGCTTCCAACTTCGGCATCATCGTCTCTTTCCATCAGGTAAGATGATGCCAAGGGCTCATCTCATCAATTGTGGATAAAAAAAATAACTGCAAAACTCTAAGTTTCCCATACAATTTTTGGACATCTGGTCAGCTTTGTCAAATAATTATTGCTGCTAAGTTTTATTTTTTTTACTCACAATTGGTAAGCCCTTGGCACCATCTCACCTGATGAAAGAGTGAAGATGATGTCGAAGATGGAAGAGGGCTTACCAATATTTCCCAATGTAGTGGGGATTTTGCTATATCTTATCAAGCCGAAACACATCAATGTTCATAGCATTGATGTTTGGCGGCAAGACTTTAGACAAGATGGTGGTAGCTTAGCCAGGCGGGCTTTGAAAATGCCCTTCCACCAACCAAACCAAGTCTTACAAAGTTAGACTCCGCCGGGAATCAAACCCGCGACCTCCTGATGTGAAGCTAATGGACTTAACCTATTGGTAACCGCCCCGGAGGTGGTTGAAATAGTTTCCTTGTAGAAGGTTGTTTGGCACCATGAGCTGAATCACCAGCTAAGTACAGTCACCTGTATTGTATACAATACAGTTATCATCATCATCATCATATCAGCAGAAGGACGTCCACTACTGGACATAGGAATCCCCCAAAGATATCTACAACGACGGGTTCTACGCTGCCCGCATCCAGAGGCTTTCCGCGACCTTCACCAGGTCGTCAGTCCACCGAGTAGGAGGCCTGAGGCCTACGCTAAGTTTTACGGTGCGCGGCGGTCGCCACTCGAGAACTTTATAAAAAATACAGTATTTAATAGGATATCCATCCTGTTAAAGTATAAACAGTGCAGCTTTCAAGCTCAACAAAGATTTTATTACAAGCTTTTATTTAACTTACAATGTACGAGTATGTACCCCTATGTTTGTTGGGGTGAAATCTTTCTTGCAACTCAATTCTGAAGCAGATATCTTCAACCGATTGAGCTGAAATTTTGTATACACGTTCAGTTCGGTGACAATACATGGGTATTTGTGTGACGTCATTCTAAATCCAACATGGCGGCACACCCAAGATGGCGGACTAGTTATTTTTAATGCACTCTTACAATATGGGTATCAAATGAAAGGGTTCGCTGTGAACAATACGAAATAATTAAAATTATTATCAAATTAAAGCTTGTACCTTAAAGTTTTTAGGTTTTTTTGAAAATTATTATTTGTTTTACAAGTTCAAAACGTCTGAAACATTCTGAAATCGGTTCGTTAGTCGTTCACATATGGGGCTCGAAGGAGTTGCGTCGCAGACGCTATCAAGGCCGTATGTATTTTTTTGATTTTTTATTCACTATTGGTAAACCCTTGACAACATCTCACCTGGTGGTAAGTGACGATGTTGCCGAAAATGAAAGCGGGCTTACCAAGAATCCCCAACGCAATGGGAAACTGGCTATCTTATCTTCATGCCGGAACATACCAATGATATCAACATTGATATTTGGCGGCAAGACTTAGATAAGATGGTGGTAGCTAGCTAAGCGGGCTTAGAAAATGCCCTACCACCAACTGTTTGAACTCACTAGAACTTGCTAATCCTTACTAATATTATAAATGTGAAAATGTGTTTGTTTGTTTATTTGTTGTTTGTAACCTTTTCACGCTTCAACACCTTGACCAATCTTGATGAAATTTGGCATGCAGGTAGCCTGTGTCAAGGGGAAGGACATAGGCTAATTTTTATCACGTTAAAATAGCTAAGGGATTTGAAAAAATACTCTTTTTTGGCAAATTTCTTTAAAATCGCAACGGAGCAATGGGTTTTTGTGATTTGTTGCACAGATGGTTAAGGAGTGACATAGATTGCTAATCACACTAGCCCAATCTGGGATAGAGATCTGGAGAAAACTCATTTCTACGCGCGCGAGCCGCTTGCGGCTCGCGCACTACTCATCCTCAAAGGCAGCCATAAAAACGATGTGCAAGCGGAAAAAAGCTAGTGTACAAATAAATACAGAAAAACAAGATATACCAAGCGGGCGTCACGTTTTAAGTTGAAATTAAGGCATTTAACAATAGTACCAGATAAATAATTATATTGACACTTCATTCGATACTACCAAAAGAAAAAAAACTAATAAAACAGTTGATTACCTTTACGGGCTTGGTCCAGAAATTCTAAGATTGGTATCCAATTTAAAGCAACTGCTTTTTGTGGAACTGTTAATTTTAGTGGACAATGGAATGGCCGATCGGCGATCGCATCGGAACAATCGCTCTTGAGTGAGCCCCCTTAATTGCCTCCGCAGCCACCGAATAACAACCTTTCCAATAGCACGTATTGAAAGTTCAGTTAGTGAATATTGAAAATAGATCAACAGTTGTACACAAATGTACGCAGGACATCATCATACCAGCTCATATACTTCCCTACCGAGGGGCTCGTGCCAAATCAAATCAAATTAATTTATTTTAAATAGGTGCTTAATACACACACTTTTAAAAAGTAAAAAAAAATACTTATTGTCTATTACATAATGTCATGATTCAGATTACAGTCTCAGGTAATGGTATTTGTTATAGAATCAACATATATATCTTTGTCATTTACATAATCTATTATTTTATAATATCCGCTAGAGCACAAGCATTTTTTGACCTACCTTGAATTAGGGCAATCGGGCCTTAGTCAACCACGTGGGCCCAATGCGGGTTGGTCGACTTCACACACAACCTGCGAGTTTCTTCGCAGGCGTGTGCAGGTTTCCTCACGATGTTTTGTCGATTCGAACCACGACCTCCCGGGCAGGAGGCGGCGGCCCTAGCCGTTACGCCACCGACGCTGTAAGGACATAAAGGACTATTTTTTTATTTATCCGACTTCAAAAAAATTATCAATTCGACCCGAATTAGTCTATGTAAACAGGTGTGCTAAGCTTCATATGTATATGTATGTATGTTTGTTTGTCCACGTATATATTTGTCACAAACTGTAAATCGAAATGCAATATTTTTTTTATTGGATTAAAACCGACGACCTGGTGAAGGTCGCGGGTAGCCGCTGGATGTGGGTAGCGCAGAACCGGTCGTCGTGGAAATCCTTATAATCCGTGGCCTATGTCCAGCAGTGGACGTCCTTTGGCTGATATGATGATGATGAAGTATCTTTCAGCTTAGGGAACAGTGCAAGTTTTATCAAAATCGGTCAGTATTTTTTGAGATATGGAAGTTAGTACCAATCACTGGAAAAACACATCTTAGTCGGTTTAACGCCACCATTTTTGTGATTTAAGTCGATTTTTCTTAACGTTTTAAGCGTTGTTAATTATTTATTACAATTTGGTAAACCCTTGGCATCATTTCACCTGATGGTAAGTGATAGTGAGTGATGGTGAAGCGGGCTTACCAAGATTCCCTAATGCAATGGTGAACTGGCTATCTTATCTTTAAGCCCGGAACACATTAATGTTGTCAACATTGATATTTGGCGACAAGACTTAGATAAGATGGTGGTAACTAGCCAGACAGGCTTAGAAAATGCTCTTCCACCAACCAAACCGAGTGTTACAACCGAACCCGTGACCTCCTGATGTAAAGCTAATGGACTTAACCACTATGCCACGGAGGTGGTTAAACTCAAAGGCACTCAAATATTAACGGTTGATTGAAAGTTGGAACAACATTGACCCCTCAGTCAAGCTGATGCTGTCATTTTAATAGCCAGCCTGAATGGTCGAAACAACAGCCTGGAGTGGAGTGGAGACTCAAATCAAATCTGTCCAGATGGCAGTTAATGCAAAACCAGTTTCACTATAGTTTATATAGTCGTAAATCCCTCGGGCGCGTGCCCACATATTTCGCGAGGAGTCGTCTCGTCCTCTTGCGAAGCGTGCTCCTTCATCCGCCAGGAGCTTACATTATTTTATGACTTCAATGTTTTTATTATTATTGCTTTGTTCTTAGTTGATGTTGTTATTTCCATTCAATATATTTATTCAAAATAGGTGCAAATTACACTCTTTCTGATAGTCATAAAATTTGAGGGTTGCCTCGATTTCCCTGGGATCCAATCATCAGATCCTAACTCGGAGACAATAGAACCTCCTCGGGAGTATACTCTTTCGAATAAAAAAAGAATTTTGAAAATCGGTCCACAATTGACGGAGAAATCGGTAAACATACATATAATATACAGTCGAACATAGAACCTGCTCCTTTTTTGAAGTCGTTAAAAAATAATAATAACAATGTCATTTGTGAAGAATCAAGAAATAAACAATAATTAGTTAATAACGTCAAAATTAAATTTTTGATATAAACCAGATTATGTCATTAGAGCATGAAAACAATATGACACGAAAAGTTCTATATAAAAATCATTGAATGCTTTAAACAGGAGTAGGTCAGTTTACACGGACAGCACGGAGTATAATGCGAAAGTCAGCCATCGCTCCCATCAACCATATTAGAGGGAAAGGAACGACCCGGCTCCCGATGCGTCACCATCCGCACATCACTTTTCTAAATTATGCCAGGCAGCGCAGGACCGGTCGTCGTGTAAATCCTTGGGGGAGGCCTTTGTCCAGCAGTGGACGTTTTTCTGCTGATATGAGAAGGATAATGGCGACCTTTATACAAATATCCTGATTAACCTTATCAGTGGTTCCTTTTTGGGTGACAACTACGTGGTAGGCCTATAGATACGAAAAACCGGCCAAGTGTGACTCGGGGTCACACAAAAAGGGTTCCGCACCAATACTTTAACTACCAACAAGACCTCTCAGTACATAGTGCATACTTCTTTGCTCTAGGTAATTAGGGCTCTAATGATTCTGTACTTGTAAATTTTATTCTTCCTGTGGGAACGAAAGGACTCTAGATTTTTTCATACATTTCTTGTAATCTATGCAGCTAACCTCATATATTGTGATTTTTTCAAGTATGAGGCCCAGTAGTTTCGGAAATATGGGGGAGGAGGGGGAATGGCCAATTTTCGTCTTTCTTCCTGTGGGAACGAAAGGACTCTAGATTTTCTCATACATTTCTTGTAATCTATGCATTTAACCTCATATATTGTGATTTTTTCAAGTATGAGGCCCAGTAGTTTCGGAAATAAGGGGGAGGAGGGGGAATGGTCAATTTTCGTCTTTCTTCCTGTGAGAACGAAAGGACTCTAGATTTTCTCATACATTTCTTGTAATCTATGCAGCTAACCTCATATATTGTGATTTTTTCAAGTATGAGGCCCAGTAGTTTTGGAAATAAGGGTGAGGAGGGGGAATGGTCAATTTTCGTCTATTTTCTTAAATAACTTCAAAACTATTTCTTTAAATTTAAAAAAATAATAATGTGTCTCACAATATATTTAAAAAAATCTAATTTACCCCCTAAAAGTGGACACTCATGTTTGAAGTTCATTTATTTACGTTACACGTCCGTCTTTGGGTCACCTAATTAAATGTGTACCAAATTTCAACTCAATCGGTCCTGTAGTTTCCGAGTAAATTGGATGTGACAGACTGACGGACAGACATACATACAACACGAGTGATCTTATAATGGTTCTGTTTTTACCTTTTAAGGTACGGAACCCTAAAAAGAGTACATATGCAACTCCATCCTACCAAAATTTACCTTAGCTCTTGAAGGGGCATATTACAATATGCCAAACATTTTTAGGGTTCTCTTCCAAGTAACGGGACCCTTACATTAATTTTTACTAAGCCTACTCTGTCCGTCTGTCTGTCTGTCGCTTTTTTAAAAGGATCTTTTAAATCGTGGTAGATAGCCGGATGAAATTTTAAAGGTTTTTTTTTTGTTTTTGCTCTATCGTAAAAACGGTAATACTTACATATAATCTTGGTGTGATTATAATCTCTCTCTTATCGTGTGGCACAATTAACCGTGCTACTTATCCAAGGGATAGACGACGGCGGATGCCTGGTGTTGCACTTAATATCACCCGCGGTCAACGTGTAGGGCTTTTAGATTTACACCTACGGACGCGTGCAACGCGACCTTCATACACATCTGGAATCAGATGTGCAGGTTTCCTCACGATGTTTTCCTTCACCGTTACACTGCTAATCCTATAGTAAAACAAAAAATAATAGAAACCGAGCTGAATAAAAAAAATGTATTTTTCTGTCGCTCGCGTTGGTATTGTTTTTGTTTGAAATGAAGAGGTACGATTGTTATGGAGAGGTGCGAGGGTATGGAATCCGTGCGCGAGTCTCTTTGGTTTTTATCCATTATCTGCCAGAATTACACATATTTCTCAAAGTAAGACCGAAAAGTTATCATCGCTTGGCTAACCCGTTAACTTTGGAGTAGCCATAAAAAATTACATTTCACACTAATATTCTAAAGGCGAAAGTTTGTGAGTGTGTATGTTTGTTACTTTTTCACGCAAAAACTACTGAACGGATCTGGCTGAAATTTGGTATGTAGACAGAATAGGACCTGGATTAACTCATAGGCTACTTTTTTTCACACTCGCTAGCCGCTCACCCTCGAAAAGTCATAGAAACGTTGTCCACGCGGTTGTAGCCGCGGGAAACAGCTAGTTGTAAAAAAATTGTGAGCTATGTCGGTTACCTTGATTCTCCTACAATAGCTGATTGACAATTTTTGTATGGATAGTTCATAGTTCATTATATCAACTCGTATACGTCCCCACCGAGGAGCTCGAAGTTTACCCTGAATTTGGGCGATCGGGCCTCAGTCGACCACGCGGGCCCAGTGCGGGTTGGTCGACTTCGCACACAACCCGCGAGTTTCGTCGCAGGCGTGTGCAGGTTTCCTCACGATGTTTTCCTTCACCGTAAGAGCGTCGGATAAACGTACATGAAATTCGAAAACACATTGGTACGTGGCAGGATTTGAACCACGACCTCCCAGACAGGAGGCGGCGGCCCTAGCTGTTACGCCACCTACGCTCTTAACTTTGGACTAGCTAGTTCATAGTTAACGGGTTTTTATGAAGAGCCAAAAATTATTTACTACAATTAACTATTTCTCGGAGTTTCCCTACGCGATCGAATCAGGAATGAGGAGATCCGTAGGAGAACCAAGGTAACCGACAAAGCTCACAGAGCGCTAAAATTAAGTGGCAGTGGACGGGGAACATAGCTCTTAGAACGAATGGCCGTTGGGCAGTAAAGTACTCGAGTGGCGACCGCGCACCTGAAGATGTAGCGTAGGCAGACCTCCCACTCGGCAGCGCAAGACCGGTCATGGTCATAGTGAAAATTTTTAGGGTTAGACTTTTGTCCAGCAGTAAACGACTTTCGGCTGATATGATGATGATGAACTATTCTTTAGGAAATGTTGTTTACAGTATTAGTAGTATTGCGAGTAAAATCCCCAGATAACGGGTTCAACACCCATCATCATAATTTCAGATCATATACGTCCCCACCGAGGGGCTCGAGTCTACCCTGAATTAGGGCGATCGGGCCTTAGTCGACCACGCGGGCCCAGTGCTGGTTGGTCGACTTCGCACATAAACCTTCGAGTTTCTTCGCAGGCGTGTGCAGGTTTCCTCGCAGTGTTTTCCTTCACTGTAAGAGCGTCGGATAAACGTACATATGAAATCTAAATTCGAAAACACATTGGTACGTGGCAGGATTCAAACCACGACCTCGACCATCACGCCACCGACGTTCACCACCCATTCTGTACATACTTGGGACCCTCGTATCAAATTTTTGTTAAGAGCGGATGTGGCTCCATGCAACTAGTGGTCGCGACGATCACACAGGTTAACTGAACATAAGCGGGTCATTATCTGGATGGGTTTGTCTGTTAGTACCATTTATCTCGACTGTTTCCGATGTGCTTTAAAAGACACTTAAGGCTTACGTTAGCGCCGTTTGTCATAATATTATAGGTCTTTACCTATGAAATTGCCGATTGTGTATAAAAAAGTTTAAAGATGAAAATTAATATTAGGAACAATAGCTATTAAAACAAAATTTATTCTCAAAATAACATTAGACTATTAGAAATTAAATGGTGCTTAATATATGCCTATTGATTAGATATTTTAAGAGCACGGTGACTTAACACCATATAAAGTCGGGTTTTTTCACCTGAAAAAATCGCCTTTATTGAAGCAAAAAATACACATTTTTAATTTTAAAGCTCTAGAGCTATCGCAGCAGTTTCTACGATACTAATGTCATATTTGGGAATACCCCGCATAAGATTTCGTCACTTTCAAGAAAATTCAATAAAATTAACTAGTCTAAAAAATTGCCCCGTCTGACCACTAAGAAAACGCCTTTTTTCCATTCTATTTAATTATACATAGCTTAGGGGATTGGAACATGAAATACATACCACTGGTTACTAATAAAAGACCATAAGTAGTGTCATCATAAGGTCAATAATAAAAAACAATTACTTTTTATTTTCAATAAAAATTGGCATTGAACTTCAAAAACTGGATCGGCAATTTCATAGGTAAAGACCTATTATCTAGATGGCCGTAGGCCTTACAATACAATATACAATAAAATTATTTGCTTAAAAATTCGGTACAGTTTGGTGTTATCAGTGTGGTAGTGCGCGAAAATGTGACGATGTTATACTTTTTGGTTAAATTTAAATCTGTTTTAATGTTTTTTTTTATTTGTTTTTGTTGTTTTTTTTTTCTTTTTTGGGTGTTTTCATATTTCTTTTTTCTTAACAACTTCATCTTATTATAACATTTTTTTTTCGATCATAAAATCATATTTTTATTTTACTTCATTGGACTCTGACTCAGGGCCTTCATTACCCAACTGCGCCAGAAGGAGGTTTATGTTTTTTGTTTTTTACTGCAAACCCAACAAAAATGAATTTACATTAAAAATACTGTATAAAAAAATAAATATTAAATTAATTAAATTCAAACCCAAATAACTCTTTATTGTACATCAAAATAAATAAATACATATACAAAATTTAATTAACAACTAAGAGACATACAATTTAGGCGGTCTTATCGCTGAGAGCGATTTCTACCAGACAACCCAGTTACCGGAGAAAAAGCGAGGAGACAGGTGGTACGCGAGCAACAACAACAGAAAAAAATGAATTTTAAACTTAAATTAATAAAATAAAATATATATTAATATATCATTAAAATATCATAGTTTAAATTATTATTATCTATTTTATTATGATTTCATAGCAAATTGTAAATTTGAAACGGTGTAAATAATCCATGCAAGACAGTAATTTATTATAGTTAGATATAAATAAAATCACTTCGTCTCAAAAGGACATGCGAATAATCTGCCACTTCAGTTTAGCTCACAGATCTTGGAAATCCTTGGGGGAGCCTTTGTCCAGTAGTGGACGATTTTCGGCTGAACTTGCAATGTTTGTTTAGTTCAAATCTTGTGATCGATTTCAGAGCGACTTCCAGGGGTCCGATTAAGCTAAGATTTTGAATAAAGCCGTATTCCCGGTAACAATTGATCCTTTTATTATTTTGAAGTTGATCTGATGATGAACTTTGGAGGTGGAATCAAGGTCCCAGAATCGTCTTTTATTTTTTTATAGATTCGTAGGAAATACAGAGTGCTTTCGTTTTTTAAATTTGGAACCGTGTATTTTTAATATTCATTTGAGCATTTATTTGGCTTTTTGAGCATAAAAACTCTTTTCAAATAAAAGCTTGAACCAAAAAGCTTTTAGCTTTTTCGAAAACTATTTTTTGCATACAAATAGTTTAGGGGATGGAAAGTGACATAGACGCAGAATAGCCCGCTATAATTTCCGAGGTATCTGGAGAAAACTCATGTCTACGCTCGCTAGCCGCTCACCTTCAAAAACAGTCATATAATGATACCAAGGGCTTACCAATTGTTAATAAAAAAAAAACTATGACCACGCGGGCGAAACCACGGACAAAAGCTACTATGACATATTTTTATTACTTTATATTTTTTTTGTATCTTATAGGCGGCTTGATACTTCTGATACTGGGGCTCGCCACTAGCCCCATAACCTCTACCAGTCCGATTTTCGCAACCGTGTGTGGAGTATGAGTCACACTTCTCGGGAAGATTAGGTCATACTGTATCATCCTACCTTTTATTTCACTTTTGGTAAGCCCTTGGCATCATCTCACCTGATGGTTAGTGACGATGATGCCGAAGATGGAAGCGGGCTTACCAAGATTCCCCAACGCAATGGGGAACTGATATGGGGAACTGATATGGGGGGCTAGGTATCTTGTCTTAAGGCCGGAACACATCAACGTCGTTCACACTGATGTTTGGCGGCAATTTAGACACACCCTGGACACTTCATACAACGGGCTAGAAATAACATTTCAAAAAAAGGAATGACGGAACAAACAAAATAGCGGCGAAATCCTATAATTTCGACAACCAAACTGTAACCAATCTGTATCAATCTGGGTGACCAGGGGGTGAGGTCGCAATCTAGAGAGCGGCAGGGAGTGTCCATACTCTATGTTAGTACTAAAATATATACTTTGACTTAGATAAGATGTTGGTAGCTAGCCAGGCGGGCTTAGAAAATGCCCTCACACCAACCAAACCGAGTCTTACAAGTTGACCCCCACCGGGAATCGAACCCGCGACCTCCTGGCGTGAAGCGAATGGACTAACCATTACTCCACGGAGGCGGTTAATCTTCCGCACTGAAGGAAATGTTTAGCTGTTATTACAACTGCGGCGGTGCACTCCTATTAGATATCAACGCGGAAGCGTACGCAAATGAATCTGATCAGTGATGCCAACTCTATACGTCAAAAAGTCGTTAGTCGTACGCTTGAAAAGACGCTAGAACAATATACAAATGGCAATAGGGGATCGGACTGCATCAAAAATAAATTCTGAAATATGATTTCCTAAATTGCTCTCCTCTTGAAGTTTCAAAAAACCCCACTTATTTTGTTTTTCCATCACGTCTTCAATTTTTAATTGATCAAATTCACGATATAGGTTCGTCAATGACGCTAAAAATCTATGACGTCACTTGTGGGTATTTCAAACATTTTCAGAACAAAATTTCGTTTTTGACAGATCATAAAAAGTAACTCAAATGACTAGCAGTCCGATCCCCTATTCTGTCGCTATAGATGTATGGTGTTACTGTGCTTGAAAAGTCGCTAAAATGTATGAAGCGTCGATTTTTTTTTTGTCGCTGACTGCTCCGAAAATACGATAGATCTAGCTTCTAAGTCGCTAAATTGACAACACTGTAATCTGATGGCATTGCATGGGGCGCGAGATCACGTCTGGCCATAAATCCGCTTCCCAGTAGAACAATTAAAAGACGAGTTTAAAACAATTACGCAACGGTGGCCCGCGGGCGCCTTGTGGCCTAGTCGTGCTGCGATAGAATATTATAATAACATCGCGATGGAAGTTATTCTTAGGATAAATGATTCTTATTGTGGCTGAGGTTCTCTGTCCTCTGTAAATTTCAATGTCGAATTTTGAAATTTTATGTTCGGTTCATATTTTTCAGTAGTAAAACGTGGACGTTTCCATGACTTTTCGAGGGTGCAGAGCGTGGAATAGAGTAACGTATGTGATAATCCAGGTCCTAATCTGTCTACCTACCGAATTTCAGCCAGATCCGTTCAGTAGTTTTTGCGTGAAAGACTAACAAACATACATCCATACATTTTTTTTAATTAAAAAGTTGGGTGCGTTTGACTATATCTCACCTGATGGTAAGTGACGATGTAGTCGAGGATGTACTCGTACGCGCTACACGCAAACTCAAATAATGCATATAATCCATACATTCTTACAAACTTTCGCGTTTATCATATAAGTAGGATGTTCTTTGTTTAAATTATTGTTCTTTGAGCGTAAATCAACTCATCATCATATCAGTCGAAAGATGTCCACTTTTGGATAAAGGCCTTCCCCAAGGATTTCCACAACGGCCGGTCCTGCGCTGCCCGCATCCAGCGGCTTTTCGTGACATTCACCAAGGCCTCGGTCTACCGAGTGGAAGGCCTGCCTTACACTACGTCTTCCGGTGCGCGGTCGCCACTCGAGCACTCTACTGCCCCAACGGTCATCTATTCCACGAGCTTATAAGAAACTTCTACAATCGCAATCCATCATCACATCAGCTCTATACACTCAAAAAAAAAAGAGCCGTTTAAGTTCGTAAATCCCTTTGTCGAAAATTTTTTGTGACCCTGACATATCTTTTAAACGGTGTATTTCGGTAAAATCGAACGTGACGTAATAATCTTTTTTGTCGAATCATTTTTTTACGAACTTTAACAGTGTAACCAGTTTTCTGTGTACGCAGCGTTTAATTTTATTCTGATTTAGTCATCTCCACAAAAGGAGGTTAACAATCCATCAATGCGAACATAAGTCAGATGTTACCTTCAAGCCTTGCGTTTGTTTACCACAAAGTTTACGTTGGAATCCACTTTGTCGAAACTCTTTTTACATAGCGTCTATGTTCCCTTGTACGTAGTGTCACAAAGTTTTGTACTGTCGACAAGGTAGGTTTAAACAATTCGTTAATGCTACATTGATACTCAGTCAATATTGTAATCCACAAAGGCCTTTGTTTTTTACATAGGTACATGACTGAGCTTTAAAAATACTAAAACAGAGAGTTACAAGACCTTTGTGACTACGTTAAATCAACATTAAGCATTTTACAAAGTCCTTTGTCGCAATGTTATATATAGCTATTATAGCTACGAACGCCTGCGCTTTTATTGTTAAGATTTGCTTTTTAGTGTTACCAGTTCAGCCTTTTTGGACTAATTTAGGATTTTTTTTATCCTGCGGTGGCTGTTTGGTAGATAACATCATCATCATCATTTATTTCATAAACAGACAATCTGTGTGCGAAACAATTTTAAAAACTTAAATCTAATAACATAATATTCAATTTCATGTTAACATTTTATAAAAACAAATTTAATGTCAAATATAAAACAAATTTAATGTCAAATATAAAGTAAATTAATGTAAAATTTCAATGTCACAATTTTAAAAGTCATCAAAAGAATAACAATTTTTATCCAACAAAACCAATTTTAATTTTTTCTTGAAAATGTCAACCCTAGTTTCTACCTTTAATTCTGTCGGAAGTCTATTAAAGAATGCCACGGATTGATACAGTGGACAATGGTTCACAACATTTAAACATGGCTCGATAACGTGGTGTAAGTCCTTTCTCCTAGTAACCATACGCAAATTCATCATCTCATCGGATTCAAAAACTAATCTATGTTTTACCAAATCCACTAAAAGAACAAGAATATAGAGACCAGGAACCGTTAATATTTTGTATTTTTTAAAATAGTCCCTACAGGATTCCCACGGAGGAATTCTAGCTATTGTTCTTATAGCCCTCTTTTGGAAAGTAAAAGCTTTTGTCAAATTATACTTATAGCTACTTCCCCAATACTTAATACTATAACGCAACTTTGATTCGATAATGGCAAAGTAAACAGATTTCAACTGTTCCAACGTCAACACATCTCTTAGGCTTCTTAAAGCATAACAAGCCGAGCTAATTGAACTTTCCAGTATATTTAGTTCTGGTTTCCAATTTAGTAATGAGTCAATTTGTATACCCAAAAATTTTACCGAATTCAGCACCTCTATATACTCATTATTTAAAATCAATCTAAGAGAATCTCGGCTCCTTGCAGTTGACTTAAACAAAATTGCATTGGTTTTTTGTGGATTAAGCATTAGGTCATTAGCTTCAAACCATCTATGGAAAGCTGCTAGAGTCGAATTAACACTGTCATTTAGTTCCTTGATACTAGTTCCTGACAGGATTGCATTTGAGTCATCAGCGAACAACACTAATTGGGCATTTGGAACTTTAGTAGTGACATAATTTGCCAAGTCGTTGACAAATATTATAAAGAAAATAGGGCCCAAGATGGAACCCTGCGGTACTCCTCTGGTGATATTAACTAGCTCAGAGGTTTTAATTATTTCCTTACTATTATTATCAATTGATTTAACCTCTACAAACTGTTTTCTATTTTTGAGATATGATTCTAGTAACTTCAAGATCCTGCCCCTAACACCGTAGTGTTCAAGCTTGTTTAATAGTATACTATGATTAACCATATCAAAAGCTGAACTCAAGTCCAAGAATACCCCAGCAACTTTAAGCTTATTATTTAGTTTAATTACTACGTCATTAACTAAGGCATCAATAGCATCAGAAGTTCCAATTCCCTTTTGGTAGCCAAATTGTCTAGTATTTAAAACGCGATTAAGTGTCAGATGAGCAAGTAATCTAGATTTTATGAGTTTTTCAAAGATCTTAGACAACGTTGGCAATAAGGAGATTGGCCTGTAATTACTAGGGTCGAGCTTACTTTTTTTCTTGAAAACCGGCAATATTTTGGCTATCTTCAGTTGATCTGGAAATATACAGTACTCAAAACATTGATTGAAAAAAACGGCCAAACTCTCATCCAACACATCGATATTGTCTTTAATAATTGAAATGGGGATGTCATCATACCCACTCGAAGTTTTCAGTTTCATTTTTCTTACAACACGTGAAATTTCTGAAGCAGTTACGAATTCAAAATGTATGTCTCTCTGAATACACTCAGTATGTTCACGTAAATACTTTAAAGCAAGTGCACAGTTTCCAGAGGAAGGCAAAAGACTACGGTCAAAATGCTTCGAAAATACCTTAGCCACTTCCAGAGGATCGTTTACAATACTACCGTTTATCTTTAACACAATGTCCTTACTACAACCATTTCTGTTTTTTCCGTTCTTGTTGTTAACGACTTTCCAAACCCCTTTAGCCTTATACCTTTCCTTATTAATAGTCTCTTGTACCGCCATACTCCTAGCTACCCTAAGAATCATCCTATAAATTTTCAAATATGCCTTTTTATATGTAAGTATACTGATATCATTGTTTGAACTATCCGTATTACATAAAACGCGTTTCATGGCACTGGACACTTTAATTCCATTTGTTATCCATTTGGCCTCGCCTATATTCTTTGATTTTACCTTTTTCTTTCTTTTCAAAAAGTTATTGTTAAAAGCACATTTAAATTTTGCCAAAAATCCATTTATACCTAGACTTTTCCAATCGATTTCTTTAACGGTATTTCTAAAATTTTGTTTGTTTGTACTACTAAAAATTCTACGCTCCATATAGACTACTTCTTCGATCCATCTTTTACGACTGGAGCTTCCTACCACTAAACTTGTCATTATGGCAGCATGTCCATCTGCAAGCCCATTATGATCAACCGAGGCATTCACAACAGAATCCGTCTGAATGTTAGTTAGTATGTTATCAATACAAGATTCAGAGTTATTTCTTATAAATGTACTAGCTTGTATCAGTGTCCGAAAGTTATGGCATTTTAATAGGTTTAAGAAATCGTCTTTCTTGCGTCCGGAATTCGAAAGGTTGACATTGAAGTCCCCCATTATTACTACTTTTTTGTTAAAATATTTCTGAAGTAGTAATTCCATTTTCTCCATAAATGAATCAAATTTATTACCATTTTGATAACAGCAAAATATATTTATATCAGTATCTAGATCCTTAATACCACATAGTTCAAAGCTTTCAGAGGTAGCTAACTTCCTGCAATCTATCTCCGAGTATTGTCTGCTATTAAGCCCCAGAATCAAAGTGCCTCCTCGAAGTTTCTTATCTCTGGCATAGAAAGTAATAACATTGTAATTAGTTAATACAAAATGAGCGACCGAGTCTTGTTTGAGAAAATGCTCGCTTATACATATATAATCTTGTGTCTTTTGCAGACATTCCAGATAAAGTTCCAATTGATCATGCTTAGTGTTAATTCCACAGACGTTCTGATGCAAAAGATTTAGTGTGTTACAAGTTACATTATTACTATTACAAATATCAGTGGAAGTTGAAACTCTTAGCATCTGATTATAAGATTCGTTACATGAAGTTACAGTAGGCATCAACGATTCCGAAACTCTAGTCACGAAAAAACGTGCAAATTTTACGTTCCGACTCGGTTTGCTTATGAATGATAGCTCTCCAAATTGATCTACAAGTTTCTATCCTATGAATTTTATACGTATTAAATTGGTAAAATACCTCAAAGTCATCTAAATATGAACAGCCACCACTAATTAAATTGTTACCTACAAAAATATTTGTATTTGTTAAAAGTTTTGTCAAAATTGATAGTGCGGGAGTATGATTAACATTACCACCCAATATAATTATATAGTCTCTGTAAGTAAAATCACTACAGTCTTTACAACACGTTTCTAAGATATTATCTATACCTGCATAGGGTTTCAGCACAGCAGTTACTCTGAAGCGATCTCCCAGCAACCGCTGCAGTATATTTCTAAGGTACCTTCCATTCTCATCCGCACAAATCATGACACGATGACAGTGATTTTGATTTTCATTTGGTTCTCTATAGTTTTTTTTGTCACCATTTTCCAATTCTGACGTTAATTGCTTGGTTCGCTGTTCATTTTGTCTGGAATGCAAAACTACTGACGCATGATTAGCAGAATCCTGGAGAAACTTAGGTGAGGAGGATGCCAAGTTATGGCGATTGTTTTCAAAGCTGTTTTCAGAAAGATTTGTCTCAGAATGTGGCTTATTTTTTTGTTCTCTTTGCTTGCTGGTACTTGTTGGGAAACCTAACGTAGAATCAGATGTAACCAGCCGAGTTTTAACATGTTTGTACTTAGGAGAAAGAAAAGTTGGTGTTGATGATCCATTCATGCCCACTGACTTGTATAATCTTATCGTGTGCTCTTGCAGTTGTATCTTCTTTTTAAGCGCATTATTTTCAAGACATAACTTTTCAATGGCCTCATCTGCAGATAGCAATTTCATTTTAAACGTTAATATTTCTTCCTTGAGATCATTTACTTCATCACCATCTATTATCACGTCCGGTAAACTCTGGTGTGTTATTTGTGCATACATTTGTGTCCCGTCAAGCGAATTACTCGTGATGTATTGTCTCTTTCTACGTTGTGTTACAAAGTTACTGATTTGCGTTTGTTCTTCTTTATCTTCTGGGGCATTAGACTCCACAGAGACGCTTTTACATGAGTGATTAGAGCACGATGCAGTAATTATCATGTCCTTCTCTTCCTCTTCAACCATCAGCGACTCATAAGAGTTACTAGTTGGAATATTTATAGTAAAATCTGATTGACTTTTACTTAATTCCATTGTCATAGATTTAGTGTCTTGGGGAGCCAATATAATGTTATTCTGGCAATCCAATTTCTCCACTAAGGTTCCAGTCTTTTCACCTAATTGCAGAACAGGGCAACAAAAAGAATCACTATTACACATCTTTGAAGTGAGTACTGCAGTTGGAGCAGGGTTAATGGCTTTGGGAGTCAGGTTCCTTGTTTTTTTAACACAAGTATTTTCGGGTAGTGTTTTTGTAGTTTTACAAGGAATACATTTCCATGACAACTTCCGGGCATTAGTCATAATATCAAAGAGCTTCCTGGGGTGCCCCGAGCAATCTGCATGGTATGTATTTGAACAAGATGAACATTTTAAAAGCTCTTTTTTAAGTATTTTCTTATCACATTTAGAACAGAGCGCCATCTCATAAGTCGTAAATATCAATAAAGATTTAAAAAATAATAATGAATGATTACTGTTACTTCGGATCGGTATCTTCACTCTCTATGAGACAAAATACAAATAGGCAAAATACCACTATGAGTCTCTTTTGTTATTCTATGACGCAACGATCGCCGTGGAACTGTAATGAATCACTCGCAAGTTCGCAACGCATGCGAGCAGTTTTGGCCCGAACGCACTAATCATAACCGTGAGAATTGTGTACACAACTGACTCTTCGCGATACCACGCACAGCACAGCTGATCCGTTCGAGACCGTTATTTATTTTGGTTGATTGAATTTTGTACTTCACACACGATATATTCAGCACATTTTATAATAAAATTTTACATATTAATACACAATATAACTTTTTTAAATACTTTCCAATTGAAAATTGACTAATTTGCACAATAAATTTCAAAATATAGTTAACGATATCAAAAACGATGTTAACAGGTAGGCGTTTCGCGCAAAGATGATGAACCATTTATTTTGACCCTTGTCGTCAACAATTTTGTATGTTTTGGCATACCAGTTATTTTGTTATTGTATTAATTTATATATTGTTGTAATTTAATTTATTGTTGTGTAAGTTGTTTTATAAATGCATTTTGTATGTCAAAAAAATAATTGAAATTAATGAAATCAGAAAATCTTTTGTCCTCCACCTATATATACCCTATATCTTTTGTCCTCCACCTATATATATCCGTACCTCAAAATTGTATTTATTATGTGTGAAAAGCATTTTTTCGAAAATTGAAACTGAATAATACATTTTAAAGATAAATAAAGATAAATATAAAGATTTAGAAATATGAAACTGAATAATAAACGACAACAACAGTCTGCATATAAATTTCTGCTTGCAAAGTTGGATGATTGTTATTTTCAGCACTTCTCCATTGCACCACTAGATAGCAGCATAGTTAGTATATAGACTATGATTTTTGTTTGAATAACATACACTGTCAATTTTTAATTATTTTTTAATTTAAAAATTGTACAATATAGCCCATTATTATTATTGAGTAAGAGGGGAATAGGACCAAGGGAGGGTCCTAATGGATCACCGCGACCTACAAGATCTATTGTGATCACTGACCCTGTTATATAATTTCCTCAAGGCCAATAGTTCTGATAAACTGGACGATGCACTTGGGATCAAGCTCTCTGATGCCCTCTGATGCTAGCATTGGCCCACCCAGGGAGTGACTTCGAGGCAAAATCGGCACTCGTCTGAGACTGCAAGCTTCATTTGATTCAGGTGTTTATTAAGCTTGCAGTGGCTAGTCAGAGTTCTGACGAGAGCTCGAAGTCCAGGCTTTAGCAATTGCAGTGCTCTAGACGTATAACCCCGAGAGAAACCAGAAATGAGCATTTTCGAATGCTTTTGGCCTGGAGAATTTGCCCAGAGTGCTTTACTCTGTTCATTTGCCCATTCCTTCAGCATTATTTTTCCCGTGCAACGTGACACTTCCACTATTGGTTCAGGTCTAATAGCTGGTGTCTCTGCTCTGGTTCTTGCAAGCTCATCTGCTATTTCGTTACCCATGACGCCGCTATGTCCGGCACCCAGTATAAGGTGACCTTTTTTAGTCTCCCCAGCTGGTCGAGGGCAGCAGCGCACTCAAGGGTTAATCAATTTCATGGGATTTCAGTGCCACAAGGGCCGACTGACTATCCGAACATATGACTATGTTTATATTTTTATAGGACCTAAGAAGGTTTTCTTGTGCGCATTTTACTAACGCGTACATCTCCGCCTGATAAACCGTTGCATGCGGGCCTAAGCTGTATGACAGCTTCATTTCCAAGTCTCCGAACAATATACAATATAGACCACGGGGAGGAACACAACAAAGCATCAGGGCCAGTATCAGATCTATCCAGCAAAAAAACCTTTAAGCTAACGTGTATCCCGAAAAGTGTAATGGAACATAATTCTAAGATTTGGAATTATGATTGCTTGAACAAATTATGCTCAAAATTTATGTATAAATGTACATGATATGTGCTTGAACCTTGATCTAGAAGTAAGGGGTGCTAACCACTACGCCAGTGAATCAGTAAAAAAACATCGAAAAATTCACTGTATTCAAATTAGCTTCACGTCCTCACCTCATCATCGTTTGTGATTTAGCAAGGAGCGGTTTTCTTATATTATTTAAATACCTACGTGGTTTTATTTAAATCCAAAAATGACAGTGTACGTCATTAAAAAAAAGGAAAAATCTCTCTAGTATATTTTATTTAAATTCACAATTGGTAAGCCCTTGGCATCATCTCATCATCTCAAATTAGTTAATACTAACCGAGGCACTATCTTGTAGTGCTAAAAAGTGCTGAAAAAACGCTCATGTAATCTTTGGTTCAGAGAATTTAATAGACTATCTGTTGTTATAAGTGCTGAAAAAATACTCATGATATCTTTGTTTTGAAAGATTTGAATAGAATACTCTGTTATTATTTTTCGACAGAAAGTTATAATATGTAAAAGGATCATAATTATTATTCCATAGTCACTGTTGTAGGTATACCTAATTTTATAGTGATATTATTTAGTTATAGTTTTCCTTATTTCAATCAATTTTGTAAATGATGCTTGTTATTTACTTATATAAGCATATTTACTTATCTACTTACTTACTTATCTATTAAACTACTTAAACACATTTATTTTATTAATTTTTTTTTGAAATTCAATCTAAATAGACGACTAGTGGTGGCAACACTGCTTACACTTTACAGTGGCGTGTGTAGCTCATGGCACATTGTCTTTGGGCGTGAGCAAGCTATCGTTACTCGTTAGTCATCCCTCAAACAACTATTTGTTTTACTAGTTATTTTAGTGTTACGAAGAAAAAGAAAATAGCGAGTATGTAGGAAAGTTCACAGATGGATCTCCATGCTGCAAATTTGCCGCACCTATCAACATCTAACATGTAAGTACAATATCCGTATATCAGTGCATTCCAACAACACAACCATCTATTATACTAACTTATTTAAATTTTGGTTTTTTTTTTACTAACATTTGTCACATTTACACCAGATAAAGCAGTTACGGTATATTTTGTGACTTGTTAAAGGACAAGGAAGCCGCTGGATGCTAGTGGTCCAGGAACACTTGCTGTGGAAATCCTTTAGGAAGGTCTTTGTCCAGCAGTGGACGTATGTCGACTAATATGATGACGATGACATTTCTATAAAATAAGCTAGTAAGCTAGTGATCCAGCGGCTTCCCGCGACCTTCTCCAGGTCATCGGTCCACCGAGTGGGAGGTCTGCCTACGCTACGCTTTCCAGTTCGCGGTCGCCACTCGAGAACTTTACTGCTCCAACGGCTATGTGTTTACGATGGATGCGGGTAGCGCAGCACCGGTCATCGTGGAAATCCTTGGGGGAGGCCTATGTCCAGCAGTGGACGTCCTTCGGCTGATATAATGATGATAGAGCTAGTAATAATTTTAGAAATTCTATTTCTTATACTTTGGGACCCCATTTATCATCATTAGAGATTGATTTTGAATAATATATCTTGGTGCTCTTCTGCAACTGCAGTTTTGCTGTATTATATTATAATGTATATTTTTTTATTAGGGAAAGAACATTGACCAGTCAGAGGCAGGCAGTGAACCTGATAGTGGAAGCCTACCCGTGGGCGACAACTGACAAGTCCCTTTTGTTGGTAAGTAAAGTTAACACATGTATTTTAACCAAATTAGCCCATGGTACATTTTATAAATATATCTTAAATAGTGGAGTTTCACGTAACTTCGTTCGCATGGATTTTGGATACAGATAGCTCCATCAAAATTTTGATTTTCAATACTTTAAGACCCCATTTCACCCCTTTAGTGATCGCTCCTCTACTTTTGCTGTATCCTGTAATTATTTCAAAGTAATTATACGAAATATTTGTCTTACTGTTTTTTTTTTAATTTTCAGGAGCGAGTGGCCAGCAGAAAAGTGGAACTTTATTCAAGAAATTGGCCCTTTACAAGACAAAAAGCCGTGTAGATGTGAAGATTTGTGCGCTATTATTGTAACAGTATATTTAATTTTAATAAATTGCGTAAACGTATTTCTGTTTTTTTTTACAGGTCTTGTCATTGCTTCTTCACAAAGTTTGTCGTGGAGGCCGGCAGCGTGAGTAAACCTCAACCCTTGGATACGCAGATTCTTAGCACTACGCTACTCTTTGAAACCTTCGTTACATATAGATTTTATAAAGGTTTTGAGGAAGAGCATAGTGCACAGCACCGGCGTACCCAGGGTTGTGTTTCACGTTGTCGCTACGACAAACTTCGGGGAGACGCAGTGAAAAGGCACCTTTGTGATAGGGCAATATCACCTTAGATGCAGCGACAAGGTACCTTTGTGATAGGGACATATCACCTGAAACAAAGCGACAAGGTACCTTTGTGAAAGGGACGTACCACCTTAAACGCAGCGACAAAGTCACTTTGTGATAGAGACATATCACCTGAAACAAAGTGACAAGGTACCTTTGTGAAAGGGACATACCACCTTAAACGCAGCGATAAAGTCACTTTGTGATAGGGACATACCACCGTAGACGTGTCGACAATCGCCGGGTTTTGGAAGCGTTTAAATTAGCTTTGTAGCTGGGTTCAAGTTCTTTAGACGACTCCCATCTGTTAATGTTTTGTTGTCACTGCGTTTAAATATTAATTTTGAAGAACTTATACGAGGTGACAACGTTTGTAGATCTGCAAGCGTCTAAATTGGCTGTGTCGCTGTGTTCGAGTTCTTTAGACGACTCCCATCAGTTAAAGGTTTTTTGTCACAGCGTTTAGAAATTTCTTAGAGTGTATATATACTTCCCCACCGAGGGGCTCGTGCCTACCCTGAATTAGGGCGATCGCGGCCTTAGTCGACCACGCGGGCCCAGTGCGGGTTGGTTAACTTCACACACAACCATCGAGTTTCTTCGCAGATTTGTGCAGGTTTCCTCACGATGTTTTCCTTCATCGTAAGAGCGTCGGATAAACGTACATATGAGATCGAAATTAGAAAACACATTGGTATACGTGGCAGGACTCGAACCGCGACTTCCCGGATAGGAGATAGCGGCCCTTGCAGTTGCGCCACCGACGCAACCATCGCAATCCATACATACAAATAAATCTATTAAAATTTACCGTTCCTCGATTTAAATCCAAGAGAATAGTTTATGGTCAGTAGCACTGTCCGTCGAGTATTAAATCGAGTAAGTGTTTTGCAGACTATAACTCATTTAGAGGGGTTTAATGGAGATCATACATCCCTTGCCCCCTGGGGCCATTGACACAGTTTGTTCTAGTCGTTTATTACTTGCTATAGTCACACCCTGGACACTTCATACAACGGGCCAGAAATGACATTTCAAAAAACGAATGACGGAACAAACAAAATGGTTGCGAAATCCTATACGTTCGACTACCAAACTGTAACCAATCTGCATCAATCTGGGTGACGAGGGGGTGAGGTCGCAATCTAGAGAGCGGCAGGGACTGTCCATTACTGTATGTTAGTTCTAATATATATATATATATATATATATATATATATATATATATATATATATATATATATATATATATATATATATATATATATATATATATATTTTATTTACCAATTTTAAAACAAACGAGTCAATAGTCGCCAAATCATTCTAATTATTTCGGAGCAAGTAGACTTATAAGTGTTAGTCATTAATCGAATTAATCGGTTAATTTAAAAAAATGTTTATTTTGTAACGGTAGATTACATGATTTTTTTGTGTTTGGAAATAGTTTCAAGTAAAAAAATTACTTGTGACAGGATGCCCAGCACTTCCATACCATTAAGTACAAAGTATAAAAAAACAGAATTACGTATTACATTGTTCATTGCTCTAATTAATTACCTAAGTTAATTAGGTAATTAATTAGAGCAATGAACAATATATTAAAGAGAAACGAAGCAAAAACACGATGATTGACGTGTGGTGTATGTCTGTATGTGAATGTGTGCATGTGTGTGTGTGCGTGTGTCTACGTTATGCCATTCTATTCATAAGTCCCTCCGCCTCGTAGTATGTTACCACATAAGGCACACAAACACTTGGCCGGTTTTTTACACTATTTCCATTTTTTTTTTCTTTTTAAGGTTCCATGCACCCAAAGGGTGACCAAAGGAATCCTATTACTAAGCCTCCACTGTCTGTTCGTCAGCGGGCTGTATTTCATTTTATAGGTAGACAGTTGAAATTTTTACAGAATATGTATTTCTATTGCCGCTATAACAACAAATTTGTTTGTAATATAAATATTAAATAGGTAAAATTGTCATTATTATTATGTAGTTGTGGGAAGAGATGTGGTGGTACGGAACCCTCGGAGTGCGAATTTGAATGGCCGTTTTTTTAACGTAGAATTAGTGTAAATATATACCATATATTCTGGTTAGGCTCGAGCCCCTCAGTTGGGGACGTATATGATGATATACCAAAACGTGTGAAGTAAACTAAAACGAAGAGTTGGGAGCAGTTGTATATAACAGGATGAAGTTATACTTAAAGGTAAATGATAAGACGGCGTCTGGAAGCTCCCAGTCCCGTCCAGGCGATCTGCATCCCCGCTGATCCCATTTTAATGGAGCGCCCGGCAAACAAGCTCCGCGCTCCGGATCCGCTTACCAGCAAATCCACTCGGATCCCATGCGCCACTTAGCTCGCGAACATACAATCTTTTATACTTACACACAGCCAGACATCATAAGTGGAGCTGGAGCTCATAAAATTCAAGTCATACCAGCATTCTGTTGTGAAGAGAAATAACTTTAACTGTTTCAATTTTTCGTTATTTGCATTGTAGATGCTGTTTCGTGACGTGATATGCAATATGCATAAACACATAAAGTCTATCCTTAAATACTAGGACCACGCACGGGGACACAGTGGTCTGTAATTGAAAAACAATATTTAACAAATAGGCTAGCTTATAAAAAATCCAGTCGACTTTTAACGGTGGCACCGGACATGCTGAACTAACGTATAAACGTCTGTCTGTCCGTCCCACTCGGTTTTATTCGGAGATTTACCCAGTAGTTTACAAAGCGGCCAGCCGGTTTGTTAAACGGATAAGGCGTTGTCCTAATAAAACGCCTTATTTTACGATTTGGCGGCGACACGTAATTCCTTTGGAAATAAATAACATTCACCAATGTGCGTTCACTGTAAACACGTAATGTCTGACGACAAGCTGACTTTTACTTGGATGGACGTCATCATTCATTACAATAGGGATGACGTTGACGACAGCATCAGAAATAAATTATGAACTCTTGATCACTAAATTGCCCTTCTACTTGAACTTCGGTAAACCTTACTCGTTTTGTTTTCCATCAAGTCTTCGATTTTTAATTCACCAAAATCACAAAATGAGCACATAAATGACGCTGCAAAACTATGACGTCACCTATGTCCTAGGTATTTCTAACATTTTTAGAACAAAATGTTGTTTTTGAGAGATGCTAAAAAGTAACACAGATGACTAGCATCCGTCATCCCTATTTAATTAAAAAAACTAAAAAACACGCTTTTAGTAAACACGTTGTTATCTTTAATGTCTAAAGTAGTTATCTTTAATGTCCGCCATGTTGGATTTAAGTCACGTGACTATTTTTTCGTATTCCTGACAGCAAACCCTTTCATTTGATACCCATATCATGGGGGTGCATTTCAAATAGCCTGTCCGCCATCTTGGACGTCCGCCATATTGGATTTAAGTCACGTGACTATTTTTTTCGTATTCCTGACAGCAAACCCTTTCATTTGATACCCATATCATGGGGGTGGATTTCAAAGAGCCAGTCCGCTATCTTGGGGAGGCCGCCATATTGGATTTGTAATGACGTTTCTTAGCTAGTCATGTATTGTCATCAGAACTCAGAGCGTGTGCAAAATTTCATCCTAATCGAAGACCGGCAAGTGGGTAAAATTAAGATTCCAAGATTTTCTTACATAGTTAGTTACAAGTGGAGCTAATAAAAGCGTGTTAAAAAGAGAATTAAACTGCCATTGTTCGTTCTGAACGCTCTTCGCTGCGTATTGACAATGTTCACACTAAGAGCTTTGATTCATTAGCGAGTGGGCCAATGACCGCCTCATAAAGGACCTGCATCCAGTTCGCATCGTGAGGATACACCTTCGTTGACCTGCACGCTAACGGGTCCATGAAGGATAATGAACGTTTTGAATAGAATATGACTGGCTAACCTAACTTTATTGTATACTGAGGCGGTTAAAATATTTAGGTATTTCAAACATTTTTACAACAAAATGTCGTTTTTGACAGATGATAAAAAGTAAGTCAGAGGACTAGCATTCGTCATCCCTGTTCCACAATCAATACCTAAATTTATTTAAAACATTGGTATTTGAAAATAATACAGGACCAAGCAGAAAATTCTTCTGAAATCTCTGAATACTTTTCACATTGATAACGTAGGTACGTTAGCAAAAAACGGGTCAAGTGCGAGTTGGACTCGCGCTCCGAGGGTTCTGTACCACCACACTTCGCCCCACAACTATGACAATGATGCTTATTCATATTACAAACAAAAGACATCAACACGAGCGACAAAAGTATGTTTTTATTGTCATTTATTTCTAACTCCTTAGCGCGAGTACGATACACAGTTCGATTTTTATCATTTGTCGTTTTACTTAAGTATTAGTGAAGCGATCACACTAAGTTTCACTCTCGCATACGTATGTATTGCCGTTTTTAAGTAAGTAAGTAATTCTATTTTATTGCACGCCAAAATAATAATACAGGACTTATGATTTGTATTGTAATATACATAGAGTGCAAAGGCGGCCTTAAGCTTTTGCGATAGTGCTAAATCAAAAATACTTAAAAATACCTATAAAAAACGTTTTTTTTTTGTATTATTTTTTCACTTTTTAGTATTTGTTGTAAAATCTAAACTATTATTTTATTACGGTTTTTGTAATACAGTCCGTTTACAGACAGACAGCGGATGCTTAGTAATAGGGTGCCGTTGGTCACGCTTTGGGTGTAAGAAACCCTAAAAATAAACTGAGACAACCTCGTTGACTTCTTTTGATTGAATAAATCATTAGCTATTGATAGTAGTATTGATTTTGATTAGCAAGTAGAGTCGAAACAAGGAAATTATGATTCATGCAATAATACTAGATTACACGAAATGAAAATGTATCTTACCTACCTAAAAATATTCCTGTCGTGACGTGGTCGTAGAATTAGTCAGATCATGAAATTCCCGGGCAAGTATATCATATAGAGGCTACGATAAAACCTACCTATGAAAAATTATTGTCGTGGCCCGATCGCAGAATTGGTCAGATTATGAATTACCCGGGCATGTATATCATCAAGGGGCTCCGAAAAAACCTACCCATGAAATATTGCTGTCGTGACGCGATCGTAGAATTGGTCAGCGCATGAAATTCCCTGGCAAGTATGTCATTGAGGGGTTCGAAAAAACCTACCCATGAAATATTGCTGTCGTGACGCGATCGTAGAATTGGTCAGCGCATGAAATTCCCTGGCAAGTATGTCATTGAGGGGCTTCGAAAAAACCTACCCATGAAATATTGCTGTCGTGACGCGATCGTAGAATTGGTCAGCGCATGAAATTCCCTGGCAAGTATGTCATTGAGGGGCTTCGAAAAAACCTACCCATGAAATATTGCTGTCGTGACGCGATCGTAGAATTGGTCAGCGCATGAAATTCCCTGGCAAGTATGTCATTGAGGGGCTTCGAAAAAACCTACCCATGAAATATTGCTGTCGTGACGCGATCGTAGAATTGGTCAACGCATGAAATTCCCTGGCAAGTATGTCATTGAGGGGCTTCGAAAAAACCTACCCATGAAATATTCCTGTCGTGACGCGGTCGTAAAATTGGTCAGATCCTGAAATTCCCGGGCAAGTATATCATCAAGGGGCTCTGAAAAAACCTACCTATGAAATTATGAAATATTATTGTCGTGGCCCGATCGCAGAATTGGTCAGATCATGAATTGCCCGGGAATGTATATCATCAAGGGGCTCGGAAAAAACCTACCAATGAAATATTCCTGTCGTGGCCCGGTCGCAGAATTGGCAGATCATGAAATGCCCGGCCATGTATATCATCGAGGGACTCCGAAAAAACGTCTGATGCCACCGTAAATGATATGCCTCAGGCCACTAAATTCCCATAAATAAGTAAACTGTTGTTTATCTTATTTCTGCTACTATAAGGTATTTTAATAATTATTCGTTTTTTTAGGGTTCCCTATTAGGTGACGGGACCCTATTACTGAACCTACGCATTCCGTCCGACTTTTAAAACATACACTTTCTGACCGTTCTGTCCGACTTTAAAAGGATGTACACAGGCCAGCACATCAAGCTACACACTTTGGACTTTGTACCGATCTTATGCCGTATACGTTTGGATCAGAATCGCACTACGAGACGAAGTAACTATTTAGTAATCTGTGCTACGAGTGTCTAGCTTGATGTGCTGGCTTCTGTACATATCATTATGGTTTTTTTTATTATTATTTTTTATTAACAATTGGTAAACCCTTGACAACATCTCACCTGGTGGTAAGTGACGATGTTGCCGAAGATGGAAGCGGGCTTACCAATATTCCCCAACGCAATGGGGAACTGGCTATCTTATCTTCATGCCGGAACACACCAATGATATCAACATTGATATTTGGCGGCAAGACTTAGATAAGATGGTGGTAGCTAGCCAGGCGGGCTTAGAAAATGCCCTACCACCAACCAAACCGAGTCTTACAATTGACCCCGCCGGGAATCGAACCCGCGACCTCCTGTGTAAAGCCAGTGGACTTTGCCTCTGAGCTACGGAGGTGGTTAAATGTTGTATGTTGTAGGTAGCCGGCTGAAAATTTCACAGAACAGTCGTATTCGACTTGTTACGATTATTATGGAGGGTTTGTTTTCTAAAGGTTTTCTTTTTTTTTACTTTATTGTGACAACGGTACCTAATACATACAAGAGTTAAACTTAATGTTATTATAGTAACTAATTTTAAAGTAAAACAACAAAAAGGAAAAACTCGCCGAGTGTGAGTCATACTCGCGCTAATAATTACGAACTGAATAAAAAAAAACCGGTAAAGTTCGAGGTAGAACCGCACACAAAGGGTTCCGTGCCATCATACTAGATGGCGCTAGTTTCTTCACGTTTAATAAAAAACACGTTTTTTGTATGGAGGTAGACCCCCATATTTTTTCACTTTTTTCTAATTTTTAGTATTTGTTGTTTAGCGGCAACATAAATACATCATCTGTGAAAATTTTAAACTGTCTAGCTATCACGGTTTATGAAATACAGTCCGGTGACAGACGGGCAGACAGACAGACGGAGGAACAGCGGGGTCTTAGTAATAGGGTCTTGTTTTACCCTTTTGGTACGGAAACCTAAAAAACTTTTCTGTCGCTTTCATTGATGTGTTTTTTTTTAATATTCATAAGTAATTGGTAAGCCCTTGGCATCATCTCACCTGATGGTAAGTGACGATAATGCCGAAGATGGAAGCGGGCTTACCAAGATTCCCCAACGTAATAGAGAACTGGCTATCTTATCTTCAAGCCGGAACACATCAATGTTACTAACACTGATGTTTGGCGGCAAGACTTAGATAAGATGGTGGTAGCTAGCCAGGCGGGCTTAGAAAATGCCCTACCACCAACCAAACCGAGTCTTTCAAGTTGACCCCACCGGGAATCGAACCCGCGATCTCCTGGTGTGAAGCGAACGGACTAACCATTACGCTACGGAGGCGGTGTTTTGATTGAAATGAATAGGTATCAGTGTTGTACGTGGTAGGTTGAGGTACCACCTCAGTGCGCGAGTCTCACTGGTTTCTAGGGTTCCGTACCCCAACAGGTAAAAACGGAACCATTATAGGATCACTCGTGTGTTTGTCCGTCCGTCTGTCACAGCCAATTTGCTCAGAAACTACTGGACCGATTGAGTTCAAATTTGGTACACATATGTAAGTCGGTGACTCAAAGACGAACTTGTTACGTAAATAAATAAATGGCCTTGACCATGATCCTTTCCGTGTGTAGACTCCACGTTAGTTCTTTATCCAAGGTCATGCCTAGATATTTGACGCTCGTGGACCAGTTTAGTTCTGTACCATGCAGTTTGAGAGTTTGTAAACCTTGTTGGTTTCTTTTCCTGGTGAATGGTACAACCGTTGTCTTGCTAGGGTTTATTAGTAACTAGTGGCATGTCTTTAATATTCCAATCCCCTGAGCTATGTACCATTGAATGGAACAAAGGCGTTTTCTTAGTGTTCAGATGGGGCAGTTTTTTGGACTAGTTAATTTTCTTGAATTTTCCTGAAAGTGACGAAATCTTATACAGGGTATCCCCAAATATGACATAAGTAACGATATGCGATAACTCTAGAGCTTTAAAACTAAAAATGTGTATTTTTAGCCTCAATAAAGGCGATTTTTTAGGTGAAAAAACCCGACTTCTTGGCGTTAATGCCACCGTGCTCTTAAAACATCTAAACTATAGGCATATGTTTACCACCATTTAATTTCTAATAGTCTAATGCTATTTTCAGAATAAATTTTGTTTTAATAACTATTGTTCTTAATATTAATTTTCATCTTTAAACTTTTTTATACAATCGGCAATTTCATAGTCTTTCAATAATTTGAATTGAATATTGTCATTTGACTTATTTTAAGGCCTTAAGTTTTTTTTGACATAGTTGTAGCATGTTGTAGAGACCACTTTTCGGTTACCTATACTGAATTTACTGCGGAACAGTGTTACGCGAATGTGACATAGAGTTTTATGGGGCGATATTCACTTATCTTTAAAGTTTACTTGCAATAAAGAAACCGAAAGGATATTATGGAGAACACCATCTTCTCTCGAAGAGTCTGACGCCGCCACCTTTTTTTGTGCACAGCAGCCACGTTCGATTTTATAATATAAAGACAGATCGGGCATTAATTAAGTTGGGCTGATGAGTTGTTGCCGTCCCGCTCTGCCGTCATTACACTGCATGCAGAGGCGAGATTTTTTTTAATTCGTCATTATTCTGTGGCGTAAAGAAATGTTAATTCGAGGCAGCGTGAAATTAACAGCGGCGGAGATGCCCTTTGTGAGGCCGCGCCGGCTTAAACACACAACGGGTGACGAGATACAACCTCCTTTTGTATCTACAGCACTCGCTTATTTGCAAGCGATTGCTCTTTTTGTGGCCTCGCGTTCATTAAGCTCGCAGCCAAGATTGTTAAACATCAATTTAGTTGACGATTGTGCTTGATGAGAAATGTAATGAATTGTTTCTGAGTTGTTAATGTTATGCATATGGGTCTGTTTCAACTTTTTGTGCTTTAGTGCGTTGACTCTACCTTTGCACCTTTATACCTGTTTTTGGTTAATTATTAACGCAGGTCGTCATTCCTTAAGTCTTGTCTTAAACTGCCGTTATCTTAATATATATAAATCTTGTGTCACAATGTTTGTCCTCAATGGACTCCTAAACCACTTAACCGATTATAATAAAATTCGCACACCATGTGCAGTTCGATCCAACTTGAGAGATAGGATAGGGTAGGGTAGGGTAGTGTAGTGTAGTGTAGGGTAGGGCAGGGCAGTGTAATGTAATGTAAGGCGGTACGAAGTTCGCCGGGACAGCTAGTATTGTATATATTACATAATAAGTTCAGGAAAAAGGTTGAATCAGCCCAAACGTAAGGCAGAAGACAGTAACTTTAACTGCTGACTATCATGGTTTTTCCTACAGTTTTCATCAATGTTCATCTTTCGCTTATCTCTGCATTTACACAATGCTCTCCTAAATCTCTCAGAAAAGAAAGTACAGTACGAAGATCTCATATAGTGCGATTCAATACAATTTTTTTATTTTTTTTTTTATTTGACATGTAATATCAGAATATGAAATACTAGCTGTTTCCGGCGGCTTCATCCGCGTGGACAACGTTTCTATGACTTTTTGAGGGTGCGCAGTGCGTGGAAAAAAGTAGCCAATGTGTTAATCCAGGTCCTAATCTGTCTACCTACCAAATTTCAGCACAATCCGTTCAGTAGTTTTCGCGTGAAAGAGTAACAAACATACATCAATACATTCTTACAAACTCTCGCGTTTCTAATATTATATTATATAGTAGGATAATCCTAGGAATTAATATGAAAACATCCTATTCCTACTAACATTACAAACGCGAAAGTTTGTAAGAATGTATGGATGTATGTTTGATACTCTTTCACGCGAAAACTACTAAACGGATTTGGCTGAAATTTGGTAGGTAAACAGATTAGGACCTGGATAAACACACAGGCTCTGTTCTTTCACGCTCGCGACCCGCTTGCGGCTCGCGCACTGCGTGCCCTCGAACAGTCATAGACACGCAGTTCACGCGGGTGAAGCCGCGGAAAACAGCTAGTGAAATATAATCCTAGGATCTCATCGCTTTTGGACCATAGACGTTAGATTACCTCCCTTTAATGATTTTCAGAATACCACTGTGTCATGAATTCTGTTTGTGATTCTACAGATCAACAATTTGTCAAAATTAAGCATACTTTGTTCCAGTGGTACAGAATAGACAAGAAACGTCTAAGTCCCGAGTTACTCCAGAAGTACGTCCAGCTAGACCCTGATGAAGAGACCAAGGAGTTCCTCTCCAACTCCATAGACAAGTCCACGTGGGTCTGGACCCAGATCTGGTACCTGATCGCGAAGGCGGTGCTTAAGCACTTCTGGTCTATCACCGATATTAATGGGTAAGTCCTGTCATTTTATATCTTTGGACGTTAGTATTTACATTAGAAGGGGACCACGATGGTGAGGAAAGGGGATTTCGATCGACCGACGGTTAGTTTCTTTTCAATTATTTTAATGAAGCGTCGGTGGCTCAACCGGTAATGACTCAGTCCTCCTAACCAGAGGTGCCGGGTTCAAATCCGGACGGCCAATGTACCAATGAGTTTTTCGAAACTTACGTACATATACTCACCGATTGCTTTAACGGTGAAGGAAAACATCGTGAGGAAACCTGCACACACCTGCGAAGAAACTTGAAGGTTGTGTGTGAAGTCGACCAACCCGCACTGAGCTCGCGTGGTCGACTAAAGCCCGATCGACCTAATTCAGGGTAGGCTCGATCCCATCGGTGGGGACTTTGATCTGATATTATGGTTTAATTAATATCAGATGATTAGAAGCTATTACTAGTATGTCAATAATCGATTTGTCGATTTGAAGATGGTACCGTGTTTTAAGAACAATAAGATCTTGTGGCAATACAGGCAATTCGGAATTCCAGGTAGGTATATGCTAATCAGCCAAGCAGGCTTGATGATGATGAACATCATAGCCAAAAGACGTCCACTACTGGACATAGGCTTCCCCCGAGTTGTGAGGTTTTGCCGTAATCACCACGTAATTACCACGCTGGGCAGGCGGGCTGGCAATCGAAGTGTGCTTTTTTTCCTTGGAAACGGAGGAGGGAGGAGGGTTGTTATGTGGGACTCACAGCCCTATGCCTATGTGCATACATGCACATATATACATAAGGTATATATAAATATGCACAGGAGATGGGGACGGTGCTATACTAGGACCGCACTACAGGTGCATTTTTTATTATTATATCAGCTCATATAAGTCCCCACCGAGGGGCTCGAGCCTACCCTGAATCAGGGCGATTAGGCCTTAGACGACCACGCGGGCCCAGTGCGGGTTGGTCGACTTCACACACAACCTTGTTTCTACGCAGGCGTGTTGCAGGTTTCCTCACGATGTTTTCCTTCACCGTTAAAGCAATCGGTAATTATATGTACGTAAGTTTTTGAAAAAAACTCATTGGTACATTGGCCGTCCAGATTTGAACCCGGTACCTCTGGTTAGATGGACCGAGTCGTTACCGGTTGAGCCACCGACGCTTATTTACTGCTTATTTATTACAGGTGCATAAACTAACCTAAATAAAATATAAACCGGCCAAGTGCGAGTCGGACTAGCACTCCGAGGGTTCTATACCACCACAACTCTCCATACAACTACATAGCATAATTCACATTTCAAACAAAAGACATCAACTCAAGATCAACGCGAGTGACAAAAATATGTTTTTTTTTGTCATTCAGTTCGGCCTCCTTAGCGCGAGTACGACTCGCACTTGACCGATTTTTATTATTTGTTGTTTTACTTCAGTATTAGTGCTATAATCACATCAAGTGTCTTACGATATACCTATTCCCAAAAGTACTTCTTAAGACCTATAAAAAACAATTTTTTTGTATGGAGACCCTTTTTTTTTCACTTTTTCTAGTTTTTAGTATTTGCTGTTTTAGCTGCAACAGAAATACACATTCTGTGAAAATTTAAACTGTCTACCTATTACGGTTCATGAAATACAGCCCGCTGACAGACGAACAGACAGCGGAGGCTTAGTAATAGGGTCCCGTTGGGTGTACGGAACAACCCTATGTAAATGTCCTACAGCTGCAGTGAGTTCCATTACTTATATTATGTGGTTATATCTCCGTTATAAAAGCTTTTTGATGTGTAACATCTTTGCTCTCGCTTTCCTGCAATTTGTGGGAGTGATTTCGTGAAATGGGACGGAAATGTGTAACAGGAAATGCGAACGTTTTTTAATTCTCGAAAACTAGGGTTGTCATAGCCATGCCGCCTAGTGTGATGGCAAAGGCAAAGATAACATACTACTATTCGCAATTTGTGGGAGTGATTTCGTGAAATGGGACGGAAATGTGTAACAGGAAATGCGAACGTTTTTTAATTCTCGAAAACTAAGGTTGTCATAGCCATGCCGCCTAGTTTGATGGCAAAGGCAAAGATGACATACTACTATTCGAAGGGTCGGCCCGTGAATGTACGACCCGATAATTAATTAATTTCATAAGTATTTTTTCACATGTTACACATCATATGCGAGTACTGTAGGTCTCGTTTTTTTATATTTATTGACGACTTTTCTATTAATTCTCGTTGGTCCAACTCAACATACTTCAGCTGGAGATAATTCCTATTTCGTTTTCTATTACCTACTCTTTTAATAAGTTTCTTTTTAATTTAACATGGTCAAGTAACAATTCAAAGAGAAAACAACTTTCGAATCTATTCTCTCAAGTCTTCTAACACAGCGTTAACTTTTTAATTTAAAACTAATGAATCATGTCTTTCACAAACGATGAATTGCCGTTTGAATCACGACAATGAAGCATTATTAAGTGCGTCCAGATTTGTCCAATTACGCCAATTACAATCCCCGGTAGTCGGTAGCACTGAGTATGTTATTTCCTCCACCATTGTATTGTGTCGTACCTATCTGCACAAATTAACTAATTCAAATCGTAGATTAGTGAGCGACATCTACCCTGCACGTCTAAGTTATCGATAAAAAAACAAATGTAAAAACTTTTGTCTTTTTAACCCCCGAAGGAGAGGGGTGTTTCTGTGTTTCTGTCTTTGTTATCGTAGCTCCGAATGTGATTTAGTTTATTTTTCGTTTTTGACTTGACCGATAGTGTTTCAAACCATAGCTAAGATTTGTTTAGCCTTTTGAAGATCAGCAGCTCTTTTGTAGTTGATAAATGGATGTGAGCAACTTTCACGGGTCTAATCCATTCGGAATTTGAAATTCCGTTACTTCAATGATACTGAAAGAACATGGTAACCTTGACCTATTGCTGCAGTATCACCTAGAATCTGCAGCATATCCAACTCCTCACCAACTGACAGCAGAGATATCGTTTTGAGCTCATTGAAATGGTCTCATTGAATACGTTATGTATAGATGGCGAAAATAAAGGGTGTTGGTTTTTTAAAAAATTATAGTTATTAATAGAAATAAAGTTCTCGAGTGAAGACCGCGCATCGGAAAACGTAGCGTAGGCAGGCCTCCCACGCGGTGGACCGACGACCTGGTGAAGATCGCGGGGAGCCGCTGGATGCGGGCAGCGCAGGACCGGTCGTCTTGGAGATCCTCGGGGGAGGCCTTTGTCCAGCAGTGCACGTTTTTCGGCTGATATGATGATTAACAGAATTTTTGCCCTACTCGGTACGAACCGCGCAGCAATTGAGATAAACGCAAAGTATGGAAGACTAAAAGAAGAAAATAAATAAGGGAACCTAAGAAAAAAATTAGATTTTGTTTATGTTAAACCAGGGTTCGAAAGGATAATTATCGACTGATAATAACAAAAGATTGCGTTCGTGAAAATAAACTGTATTCGAACGTGTATTTCCGAACTTGCGTCTATCCGAACGCACAAAGTGTCAACGTGCCGCGCCGTAAGGATACCCCTTACAAAAAAAAATGTTCGGATTACAAGATTATGCAAAGTTGAGTGAACTTGAGTGTCATTGGTTTTTTAAGTTAAATATTGTTTATTGAGTTGAATTTCAAAAATGCCTCGTGAGAAAGATTCATTTGCATGAAGACAAAAAATACTGGGCTATGGGCTCGGTGCAAAGAATTTAGCAAAGAGATGCAAGGATTAATAAATAGAAATTATAAACTATTAATTTAATTTTATTGTTAGAATAGCCCAAATTATAATGCATTTGTTATGAAACAATATACCTAACAAATGATTTTTTTTACACTGGTGATAATTATCCGATAGATATCGGATAATTATCAAGAAGCGTAATTATCTTGATTTTTTGACTCAAATTTCCAGACCAGCACTTATGCATTTTCATCTGATCGCTTGTCATCGGCCAAACGATCAAAGCTATCACAGAACACTATCACTACACATCATAGAAAAATCTGAAAAGTGTGCTGTTGCAAGCTTGTCTCTTGCTGTTTTTTTTTTCAAATTTAGGTTAGGGAAAACTGGCTCAATAATTTACTCACTAACCGACTTTAAAAAAAAGGAGGAGGTTTCTCAATTCGACCGTATATATATATATATATATATATATAATGTGTTCGCGTTTAACTTCATCGTTAATGAACGGATTTTGATGATTCTTTTTTTTTTAAAAAAGGAGATATCCCAAGGGTGGTACCCATGATATGGAAACCGGGATCTGATGATGGCATCCCAGAGAAATCGAGGGGAACCATAGTTTCCCGTTTGAAGTCGGTTTTTTTTGGTCAAAATGATCTAGTCAACGTATCTGTTTTATCGATATCGCTATTCGCAATGAGCCGCCACTGGCCATGTCCGGAGCGCTGTGAACGCTCTGAAAGCGATCGCGGCGGGTGTCTATAGCAGGCCACTAATAAATAATTTAAATAAATTGACGGACGAGATTTACTCATTGACTGTTTCCGTCTCTCAATTACTCTTTATTTATCACTTGCTTCGTCGCTTTGGCCAAACAGACCGGTAGATCTACATGCGGCAGTGTGAAGGTAACTGTACTCGACAACGCCCAATTTTAGGATGCTTTAGATCAAATTATTGTTTTGGTCCAGTCGTGTCTTGTTATTTTACGCTTGTCTAACTGTCTATCTTTTTTTTTTTTATATTGAGTGCGTTTGACTTTAATTTTGTCGTAACATATTTGAACAATAAAATGTTTGTACATCATTACAATTTACCTATCCTGTTTGCCATGCCCTAGCAGGGCCTATGTACCATGCTATAGTTACATTATAATAAGACCTTATTTTTGTACATGATTGCAAACAATAAATAAATGAAATGAAATTTTTAAAAAAAACAAGCTGGGTTTACGTACTTAGTTACATGGCCACTGGTGGCGACCGCGCATCGGAAGTAAGTCGTAGCGTAGGCAGGCCTTCCACACGGTGGACCGACGGCCTGGTGAAGGTCGTCGGAAGCTGCTGGATGCGGGCAGCGCAGGACCGGTCGTCGAGGAAGTCCTTCGGAGAGGTCTTTGTCCAGCAATAGACGTCTTTCGGCTGATATGATGATGGCCAATTCCATCAACTAGTCACGCCATCACCGGTCAATGTTACTTCTTTTTTATTTTTATTCGATCTGTTTTGTATTTTGTTGTTTTTATTTGTTTTCGTGAATCTGGTGAAGGTCGCGGGAAGCCGCTGGATGCGGGCAGCGCAGAACCGGTCGTCGTGGAGATCCTTGGGGGAGGCCTATGTCCAGCAGTGGACTTCCTTCGGCTGATATGATGAATTGTTTTCTAATTTTTGACTTTGGTACCTATCTGTCTGTCTATATTCTACCATCATACAACTTTTTTCTTTTTTTTCTCATAATAATTATTTTTTGGTGTTAAAACATTACATTACATTATTCTTGGACCCTGTTGTTGCCCCCCCCCCCCCTCTGCCAAGTCTTCTAACTATTTTATTTGTGCTGGCTCAGACGCATCTGTAGGGCGCGTCGAGGCCGCAATTAGAAGGAAGACAGATTGTGCTATTGAAAATGTCACCCAGCAAGTACTAAGTACATTTTTACTAGTAAATCGGTCTCTTTAACGTTGAAAAAAAATGTATATATGAATTTAGTCCATGTTGCACAATTTGTATGAAATATTATACCTACTGGCCTTTGAGTAAAACAGTTTAATAGAAAAAACTTTAGTGGTGTGATTGCTACGCCCCCGGACTAAATATCCGGGATATTAATCATTGCCATGGCATGCTAGTTGGGATATATGACTCAATAACCGCTCTGGCGCTATTGACTTTTCCGGTCTCAGCACTATAACTTAATGAGCTTTCGATGAATTTCAATTTAGAAAAAATATATCTACCTACTGATTTTCGATGTTTTAGTCTTTATGACCGCCTTCGTGGCGGAGTGGTTAGTCCGCTCGCTTCACACCAGAGGTCGCGGAATCGAATTCCGGCGAACTATAACTTTGTAAAAACAGAATTACTTTTTGGAACTCGCACGTTACACCCCAAATACTTGGAAAATGGGAGCTAAGCTGAAAAAAGTTTCCGACACACACTTCATCGACTTTTATTTAAGCCGCTAAGATCACTCAATCCGAGCAGGTTGATACGTGTTTCAATAATATCGCACGTAAGTCTATTAATTTTAAGTTCAAATCAATGCGGGCTTCAACGCGGCTGTTACGTTGAAACCGAACGCCCAACTCTCGATTTTTACATGTTTTTATTACTTTTCATCACTTTTAAATAAGTTTAAAAAAATGTGTTCAATTAAAATGAAAGGTTTTAAAGTTAGCGATTTTTGTGTGTTGGTTTCATTCAACATTAACTGTATGTTTTCGAGAAATTTTGCAATTAATGCCAGAAATAGGGTCCACGTTATGTTTTTTTAATCAAATGTGGTAATATTTTTTAAATTGTATTCAATTAAGTCGATTTTTTATTACTTTAAGTTTCTTTTTTCCATGGTGATAGCTTTACACAGTCTTTATAATTTGAATAGAATATTATCATTTGAACCATCTTAAGGCCTTAACTTGCAATGTTCGTACTTATGTAAGTTGCTCGCTTCAAAATTTGCTAGTAATTTGATCCGCTTCCTGGTTTCCGATTAAGCTAAAATGTTGCATACACGATAAGTTTGGATGACAATGCATGATTGAATAAAATATTGTGTTTTGACCCATGTTAAAGCCTTAACTTGCAATGTTCGTACTTATGTAAGTTGTCCGCTTCAAAATTTGCAAGTAAATTTGACCCGCTTCCTGGTTTCCGATTGAGCTAAAATTTTGTATACACGATAAGTTTGGATGACAATGCATGATTAGCTAAGCGCCGTCATTCTAAATCCAATATGGCGGACCAATTATTTTTATTCACCCCCCGGTATGGGTATCAAATTCAAGGGTTTGCTGAGAAGAATACGAAATATACCTTAAAAGTTTTAGGGATTTAAGTTTTTTGAAATGAGCTTGTTACAAGAATTTATTTAACTTGCAATGTTCGTAAAATGTGCGCTACAAAATTTGAAAGTTAAATTTGTACTACTTCCCGATGATAGATTGAGCTGAAGTTTGGCATGAAGCCGTATTCTCGGTGACAATAGATCCTTTTGGTGTTTTGAAGGTGATCTGATGATGAACTTTGGAGGTGGAACCGAGGTCCCAGGATCGTTTATTGATTGATTGATTGAAAACACTTTATTGCACAACATAAGAGGAAAAAAGTTACAATGATTGAAGCAGTTGTACATGTAGGCAGTCTTATCGCTAACAAGCGATCTCTTTCAGACAACCTTTAATGACAATTGTTTTAATTGAATCTTAACATTTTCTGTACATTTACTACGCTTGCCTTTTTATTAGGTAACATGAATTATGGGGTACCAATAATGCGCTACCCTATAACGCACGTCCTATGAATGTACAGCCCGATAACTCGTTCCATGGACTAGAACATGCATTATGATGTACCAATAATGAGTGACCCGATAACGCACGAACTACAAATGAACAGCCCGATAACTCGCTCCATGGACTTGAACATGCATTATGATGTACCAATAATGAGTGACCCGATAATGCACGACCTACAAATGTACAGCCCGATAACTCGTTCTATGGACTTGAACATGCATTATGATGAACCAATAATGAGTGACCCGATAATGCACGACCTACAAATGTACAGCCCGATAACTCGTGTCATGGACTTGAACTGAAATAATAGAGATAAAAGCTTGTATAGGTACCTAAATGCTTTGGGAGTTTATCGAAAATTATGCTTTAATCTTTTGTTGACGACGCTGTCATCGGGTGGGTGCCTTAGGATAGACTATTTCCAGATACACTCACATAGCCGCACTTATTTAGCGGTTTTACCCTCCGCATGTTGCGACAGAAATTTTGGTTTGTATATTAGTGGGGTGGCAAAAAGTTTTTGGGATTTATTTCACAATTTATTGTACACAGAAATAGGGACAAATAAACATTAAACAAGATAAGAACATACAAAAGGTACAGCTTGTTTCTATAAGAAATTTCTTCCAGCAGACCTTGGAAAGAGAAAATTACAAAAGAATGGCAGAAGACGTGTATAAATACTACGTACATAATAATACACAATATACTACATAACGTAAGTTAATAATAATATAAATAAACCTAATTAAATAAATATAATAATAATAATATGCGTATAATAAAATAAATAAACTATAAAATAGATGTTATTATTGAACATTGATTTAGTACTATAATTTGTTATTTATACATATAATAATAACTTTTACTTTTTACTTTCGAGCGACAAAGGAGTTAAGAAGGTATTGTGATGGTTCGTCACCCACGTTCCAACCGGGTGTTCCACGACACATCTCCACTTTTATATAAATCCACAATTGAACAAAGGCCTCCCCCAAAAATTTGCACAACGACCGGTCCTGCGCTACCCGCATCCAGCGACTTCCCGCAACTTTCACAAGGTCGTCGGTCCAGTGGGAGGTGTGCCTACGCTATGTCTTCCGATGAACGGTTGTCACTTGAGAACTCTATTGCTACGGGGGAGACCTTGGTCCAGCAGTGGATGTCTTTCGATCAATATAATGGTACTCGTTAGTGACGATAATGCCGATGGTGTACGCAGGCTTATGCCGAAGGTGGACGCAGGCTTACCAATATTCCCCAATGCAATAAGGAACTGGCTGTCTTATCTTCATGCCACATCAATGCTTTTAACATTGTTGTTTTGGCGGCAAGACCTAGATGAGATGGTGGTAGCTAGCCAGGTGGGCTTAGAAAATGCCCTATCACTGACCAAATCGAGTCTCACAAAGTTAGACCTTGCTGGGAATCGAACCTGCGACCTCCTGCTTTCGTGAAGCGAATGGACTAACTATTTAGCCACTTGACGGTTTAAAACTTGATAATTACTAATACTTATCATTTTCTCTTTAGAGACAGTGCCAGCCCAGGCTACTCCATTGCGCATACCAAAATAAAGTGCATCTATCGATATCGATTTGATTTCGATCTGACCTCTTAATTACCTAAATGAGTTTCAATGAATCTTAACGATTCAAGTGCCAGACGGACTCATTGACACCAAATAATAAACGTCAACTGTCAAAATCAATTGACAAAAATCGAACAGGACGGGTCATTATGTCGAATGATTCTCAAACACACTAAATTTTTTTTGACTTGAAGATTTGATTTAGGAAGATTTTTGGTAAAATGTTTTGAAGGATCACTAATTTTTAACAGCTCGAATAGGGATGACGAATGCTAGTCATCTGATTTACTTTTTATCATCTGTCAAAAACGAAATTTTGTTCTACAAATGTTTGAAATACCTAGACGTGACGTCATAGTTTTGCAGCGTCATTTATGTACTCATTTTGTGATTTTGGTTAGTTAAAAATCGACGACTTGATGGAAAACAAAACGAGTAAGGTTTTCAGAAGTTTAAGTAGGAGGGCAATTTAGTGATCAAGAGTTCATAATTTATTTCTGATGCTGTCGTCATCCCTATTAAGACATGTGCTTAAATCGATCACCCTATGCATAGCGCCCGCAATTAAAAGAGATACAAAGAGAAAGACATTCATATAATTAAGATGTTCTCTGCTATCGTTTGTTTTCGACCCATTTCTACCACTGGGTAGATATACAACTTTGATTTTCCAGTAGTTCTTCTTACTGGTCTTTCTCCTCTAGTCGAAATACATACATCGAAGTTTACTACAAGTTTTTTTATGCCTACTCTTGAAGAAATCGACCCTCGAGGAAATGGACACTTCATACAACGAGCCAGAAATGACATTTCAAAAAAGGAATGACGGAACAAACAAAATCTCGGCGAAATCCTATACGTTCAACAACCAAACTTTAATCAATCTGTATCAATCTGGGTGACGAGGGGGTGAGGTCGCAATCTAGAGAGCGGCAGGGAGTGTCCATACTGTATGTTAGTACTAATATGTGTATACTTTGCTCGAGGTCATTGACAGCCATTCGGGCGTCAATTTGTTCTCAACTCTTTCATATTTAGTGGTCAGTTATCGATCAATCAAGAACGGCAAATAAGGACAAAGGTGTTGGAACCTCTTTGGAATAGCTACATTGTATAACTATACGATTTTTCTTCAAAATATTTCGCATACCATTAAACCTACATATTTCGATAGGGATTGAGCATCGGTGGCGTAACGGCTATATAGGGCCGCCGCATCCTGTTCGGGAGGTCCTGGTTCGAATCCTGCCACGTAACAATGTGATTTCGAATTCAGATTTCATATGTAAGTTTATCCGACGCTCTTACGGTGAAGGGAAACATCGTGGAAACCTGCACACGCCTGCGGGGAAACTCGCAGGTTGTGTGTGAAGTCGACCAACCCGCACTGGGCCCGCGTGGTCGCCTAAGGACCGATCGCCCTAATTCAGGGTAGGCTCGAGCCTCTTGGTATATGAGCTGATATGATGATGATGATTTCGATAGGGAACGCAAATAACAACCGAAAATATGTAAGGTCATTTTGACCTAAAGTGTCGCGTTACTGAGATGTTGTGTGAGATATAGAGGAAATTAGTGCATTGGCAAAATTTTACTCAAAATATCTCAGTTACGTGACGCTTTAGGTCAAAATACCTGCGTATATTTTTTTATATTTTCATCCCCTATCAAAATAAATAGATTTAATCGTGTGCGAGATTTCGAAAAAAATATTCTAGTCAGTATGCCAATCTCCATACAAAAATGTTCCAACCCCTTTGAGACTTAAATCTGTACCAAGCCCTAATATTTTATTATTGCCTTCGTGTTTACCTCTTCTTTCGATTATACGCAGTCTTATATTGTTGTTGTTTATTTTTTTTATTGTTAATGCCAACATTAATTCATTTTTAGGGCTCGTCGGATCTTATAAACTTATAGGTGCCTCGTTTAAGATTTTATTATTGGGTTGTAAAACCATTTTTATGTTTGCAAATATCTTTTATGGTTTCATTATAACTCATTGCGATTATAATACGATTTTACTAGAAGCTGTGTAAATGCGCTAACGTTGTAGGTACAGGGTGTATATAATACGATTTAGGTACAGAATGATTATAATACGATTTTACTAGAAGCTGTGTAAATGCGCTAACGTTGTAGGTACAGGGTGATTATAATACGATTTTATTAGAAGCTGTGTAAATGCGCTAACGTTGTAGTTACAGGGTGATTATAATACGATTTTATTAGAAGCTGTGTAAATGCGCTAACGTTGTAGGTACAGGATGATTATAATACGATTTTACTAGAAGCTGTGTAAATGCGCTAACGTTGTTGGTACAGGTGATTATAATACGATTTTACTATAAGCTGAATACGATTTTACTAGAAGCTGTGTAAATGCGCTAACGTTGTAGGTACAGGGTGATTTTTTCTTCGCTAAACCAATCTTGTTGATGAACAACATTCTCCAACAAAGCTGTAAAAGTAGCTAAATCAGTTGCATTCAAACAGATTAGAAATCCTAGTATGAGACCATTTTTCAAATCTATAATTCTCTATGTTATACGTCTTACATCTTTGGCATCTTTGTCACTTACCATCAGGTGCGATAAACCCAAGGGCTTACCGATTGTGGATAAAAAAATTAAAAGTTTGTCGAGGAAACTTGTTTATCTGAGTCTTGCGCCAAGCATGAAACTAACAACATTGATGTGTTCCGGTTTGAAGGTAAGATAGCCAGTTTCCCATTGCGTCGGGAAATCTTGGTAAGCCCGCTTTCATCTTCGACACCGTCGTCAACATTAGTTGAGATGATGCCAAGGGCTTAAAAAAAAGTGTGTGTGTCAGCTCCGACGCACGACTGGAGTTTACTACTTAAGTACGATTGTCTAAACAGGCACAAAACAGGGCTTGACTTTAGTTTTAAGTTTACTCTGCACAGCTTTTATAACTAATCATTCCAATTTCCGGCCTCTTTTCATAGCTGATGTGTCAGGTGTTTTAGCTCCCATGGTCGCAGCTACTAATGATCCATTTGGTGTTTGGCAGCGACTAACCTCGTATGCTTTAGATGCGGTTATACGAGCATATCTTAGGTCATACCATAAAGGGCTCTAACATTGGTTTTGTGTTGACTCTTCAATTAAATCAAGAGCATTTTTGTTAAGTTTCTCTTGTAATGTTTCTAGTAATTTGTTGACATCTTTCTTTTATCATCACTCACTTGAATAAGGAAATGAAAACTGTCGAACATCACTGTGTTTAAAGTCGTTCTGATACTTTAAAAGTTCACAATTCATAATTTTCTTCTTTTTTGCTTCTTGAAGAAACCCGTGGAAAAGGTCTGTGCTGGTTTCATGATGTGGAGCTGTTTTTTTTTTCAAATTTGATATACAGTGACGTATTTCATAGTAGTCCCTACTCTCGAGAGGACGGGTTTTTTCCAGTAACATTCACGCAAGGAAGGTTCTTCACTGCGACGATGGGTCCACATCAAAAATGCCACTGCATGCTTACAACCACCAGCTAAAGCTGTACAGTCCAAGCACTGGCAACTGACGATTTCACCTTTAGTCTCGTCTATCACCATAGTGAATTCCTGAAAATGCAAACTAATTACTTACTGTGAACAAAATTTATTCTTTATAACCTAAAAAACTACTACTGAAAGAAAGACTATTATTTCGCCTTAGCAGAATTAAGGTTACTTACGTAGGTAGTGTTATATTATTTTATAGTACTTACATTGCTGTTTTTACATTTCTCAGCTCTGCAGAATAAAAATCGGGGTTATTTTTAAAGAACATGATTGCGTTCACTTTGGGCAAATTTCTGCTATCTGCTTTCACAAAATTGACACCCATGATGGAGTGGAATACCAAATTATATAAAAATCACAAATTTTAAAATCTTATCAGATCAAAAATTGTAAGACTGCAACAATAACAGATCTGATTTGATTACTATGTTGTGATGTGACTTCATTTAAGATTTCGTAGTGACTTATATTCTTTTTGTCAGATTCAGCCAATCCTGACTGTTTTGTATCACGTGACAGAGGTGCGCACAATAGGTTGCGCGTAAAAACGTAACGCGCAAAGAGAATATAACAAACTACGTTTTCGATCACTAGATTTTACTCCTCATATTTTTTTCATACCGGGCGCCTTATATGCAAATCGATTCTTAAGGAGTAAACTCCAAAAAAGAAAAAGTAGTATAGTTTTCTGTCGTTCTATGATCAAATCAAAAGTATTTTCAATGTAGGTAAAAAGATACAAATAATAAAAGTAACGGGGTCGGTGGCGCATCGGCAAGGGCCGCTACCTCCTATCCGGGAGGTCGTGGTTCGAGTCCTGCCACGTACCAATCGTGAGGAAACCTGCATAATTCTGCGAAGAAACTCGAAGGTTGTGTGTAAAGTTGACCAACCGGCACTGGGCCCGCGTGGTCGACTCTAAGGCCCGATCGCCCTAATTAAGGGTAGGCTCGAGCCCCTCCATGGGGACGCGTATAATTATGAGCTGATGGGATGAATAAAAGTACAATTTTTGGGTTACCAACCACGCGAAACTTCCTAAAGTTATATTCATAAACTCGCAAGTTTACTCGAATTTTCAGGAATCGTTTACCTAATGAATAAACTTTTTATCGACAAAAGATCATCCTGTATAATTGATTTATTGTGGTCTGGCTGCGGTGTGGTCCTGCTCCGAGGCGGTGCCGGTGGCCACTTCTCAAGTGCGATGGCTCGATAGTGTACCATTAGCGCGACTCTTCGCACCGGCATCCAATTGTGCGCGCGCGTTTAGATATCGCGCATACAAATGTCGATCGCTGCGCCGCTACGGCCGGGCCCGCGCCCCGCTCATCTGCATCCAATCCCATTGTTGCACTTATTAAATATCCCCCTATTATAATGGCTTGTCTAATCTATAATAGAGGTATGTGGTGGAAGAAGCTCTCCGGACTTGTGGACTAGACTTCTTTTCTCATACGCACGTAATACACATATTTTATTTATTAGATCGCATACAAAATACATTTTGTGTTCGATTCAATTGCATTAGAAAGTAAAACATTGAAATTCTATATAAGGTCTAACAAAATTAGCTGAAACTATTTTAACTGGTGCTTCTACTCATGAAACTGAACAACTTTCCCCATGGAACCCATAGCCAAATTGCAAAAAAAAAAATTGGCTCTCCCATACTAACTCGATCAGCTGATCAGCCAACTTAGTATGGGAAGATCAGATTTTTTTCGAGATTTTACTATGGGTTTCATGGGGAAAGTTGTTCAGTTTTCATGGATAGTAGCACCAGTTAAAATAGTTTCAGCTAATTTTGTTAGACCTTATAATTATAATAACATAATGACAACTCTAAACAGAAACAAAATAGCCCAAATATATTTCAGAACACATTACAATAGTTAATATGAAAAGTAAGAGAGTCACAATGAATAAAATAAAATATAATAAGTCATCAGAAAAAGTTTCAGAATTTGTCGAATCGGAAAAGTAAAAATTCCATTAATAAGTAGGTGTATATTGATTTGAGTAGAAATCCTCCAGTGTATAACAGCACTTTTTTAGCAAAAGAACTTTTGATCTTAGTTTTAAAAATGTTAAAGGATTTCACCGTTTTTAGGTCATTGGAAAGTTTATTATATAGAATTTAACTTCCTGATATTTTGCACTGTGAGACACTACATTTAGTTTTGGAATCAATTTGTTGTCTAAGTCTTTTCTTCTAGTACCCAGTCTCTTGCCTGTTTCCTTTTCGGTTTCATAAAAATATTTTTAAATATGTTAGAAAGAACTACCATTATGTAGAGACTTGGTCTGTCAAAATTTTTAACTCCTCGAAGTAATGGCCCACACGACTCCCAAGTTGGTATACGTTTTATTTTATTTATTTTTTATTTTTTTTATGCACAATTGGTAAACCCTTGACAACATCTCACCTGGTGGTAAGTGACGATGTTGCCGAAGATGGAAGCGAGCTTACCAAGATTCCCCAACGCAATGGGGAACTGGTTTTCTTATCTTCATGCCGGAACACACCAATGATATCAACATTGATATTTGGCGGCAAGACTTAGATAAGATGGTTGGAAAATGCCCTACCACCAACCAAACCGAATCTTACAATTGACCCCGCCGGGAATCGAACCTGCGACCTCCTGTGTAAAGCCAGTGAACTTTGCCTCTGAGCTACGGAGGCGGTTAATATAATAATGTTATAATGCGAATAGCCCTTTTCTGTGCAACAAAAGCTTTTTTAAAATTATATTTGTAGCTAATTAGTTTAGTTGTCGTTTATTATTAGGAAGTTAGAAGTAAGACAGATTATGCTAATAAAATTATCAAACAGAGAATGGAAATATGTGTGTCGCAGCCATATGGTTAAATCTGCCATTTGATTGAAAGGCTACCCCGTTGATTGAATGGCGAAATTCAATCGAATGACTAAAAGATAACTTTACTGGCCAAGTCGTTGAATATAATGTTTAACTACTTTGCTGAACGTCATTTAAACAAGTCGTTGAATGGGATATTCCGAATATAGTCCGTATAAAAAAAAACGATAATTTCTTCCTCTGCGAAGCCATCTGCTACCCATGGGAAGAAGCTCTTTGACTGTAAAATCAATCAAACCTGACCGAACCTAATATCGTTCGCTTCGTTCGCTCATTTTCAGTTTTCATAGAAAAACACAAAATTTTTCCAACACCCATTTCGTTGTATGGGATTTTACGCCCGCCATGTTCAAAGGGCTTACTTACGGTCAGCCAACTAGTTGAACGTTGAGTAACGCTTGTTCAATCAACGTTCGGCCTATCTTACAATCATCCAACTAGCTGAACGTTAAGTGACGCTTGTTCAATCAACGTTCGGCCTGTCATTCAATTAAATGTCGCCATTCAATGAACCGGCTAGGCAGTTAATTGAATGGCTAATATAACCAACTAACTGCTACATGTATACTACGTACATTCCATTCGCTGTTCGATAGATATGAAATATTGTTATCGGATATGCACTGCACTAGGTTTAATTGAGCAAAACATAGGGTGTACTTTTGCTTATCTCTCTTGCAGTGGAAGCTTGTCAACGCCGAATTTATTTATCGTTGAATCATTGGCGAGCTCCATTGTAATTATTTGCAAGAAAAACGCGACAGGCTCGTAATAGGGACTGAAAAGCCGCGCTGGACGCGCGCGACGCGCCGCCGCCTCCGCCGTAAAAAGCGCAAAGAATACACCTCGATATGATCGCACAAAGGCCGCTCCTGAATCCTTCTTCTCAATGCTAATTTCCACTATCGCACTCGTACTCATTCATTTTCAATCGGAGCCAGCCTCCGCTCTCTTCTATTTTTAAAAAATCACGTTAAAGAATCGAATATTATGGACGTTTTTTTTTTGCGAGGGCCGCGACGCGTTTTATTTATTTGCGGGCGTTTTTAAAACGACATTCCGACCTGTTGTAGGTATGTATGTATTATACTTGTTACTTTCGAACGACGAAGGAGTTAATAAAAAGTATATGTATATACTCATAGCTCACAGAATCGCTAAACTGAAGTGGCAGTGGGCGGGCACATAGCTCGTAGAACAGATGGCCGATGGGGCAGTAAAGTTCTCGAATGGCGACGGCGCACCGGAAAACGTAGCGTAGGCAGGCCTCCCACGCGGTGGACCGACGACCTGGTGAAGATCGCGGGAAGCCGATGGATGCGGGCAGCGCAGGACCGGTCGTCGTGGAAATCCTTGGGGGAGGCCTTTGTCCAGCAGTGGACGATTTTTGGGTGATATGATGATGATATGTATCGTGATCGTCCGAAAATTCTACTGCGACATTTTGATGAAAATGTACTTAACTTATAGTCATAGAAAAGTGATCGAGAAAAAGTGTGTGTGTGTATGTCCGTGTCCCTGATTTGCGCAGAAAATATTGAACCGATTGTAGATGTAGATGTTTCAAATTACCAGGGGCAGTTTTTATTCACTTTTTCTGTTTAAAAAAAATAGAAGCAAACCTCCCATAAAAAAAAAAAAACAATTGTGTCCTTAGCCCTGATTTGCAAAAAAACTACTGGACCTATTTTCATGATATTTTAGAATAGACGTATTTACGTATAATTATTTGCCAGGGGAAGTTTTTATTTACATTATTCATTTTTAATATTGAGAGTAGTAAAAAGACAGAATATTATTTTACTTAATTTTTTGTCATATATAACACTTATAAACATCTAATATAAGTGGTATATTCGAGAAAACTCTAAAAATAGGTACAATTTTCTAACAAAAAAAAATATTATAAACCATCAACAACATATAGTTATCAACTCGTATAATTTACTCGTATATATATATAAACGAAAGTCGTGTTAGTTACACCATTTATAACTCAAAAACGGATGGACCGATTTCGCTAATTCTTTTTTTTGTTCAGTTCTTTATTGTCAGGAGAAGGTTTTAGGGTAGGGTAGTGTAGTGTAATGTATGGTGGAACGAAGTTCGCCGTGACAGCTAGTATTCTATAACTGAAATATTTGGAAAAATTGAAAATAGGTACCTACCCTCCAAATTGAACCTACCCTGAGAAAGTGATGTTCTCCGTTAGCGAATTCAATTTGTGTCTACCCGCAATTGGCATTTTAGACTTAGCTCCTGCTTCTTTACAAAGTGGTCGGCTTTAACGGTTCGTGGCAAGAAACGGAGGATACAAATAAATTATTAATCGTTTGTCCTGTCTTTTGTAAATTAAAATATGTTCCTTTTTTGTCCGTGCGCGCTCTGGCCGTATATTTTTTGGTCGCGACGCGTTTCGTTGCGTCCTCGAATTTATTAAAAAACTTAATCCAGAGGATAGCAATTAAATCTGTGACAGAAATTAATATGTGAAGCCGTGTGACCGGTCTGCGGAACATATTTTACCTGTTCAGATTATTTAAGTTTTTATCCTCACCTCAGACATGTTATTGGCTTTAGATATTTGAAATATCATCATTTTTACTAATCCTAAGACGTTTTCTGAATTAGACCCTGGGCTTGGAGTCACCTAGGTATGTAAACTAAAATTATTATTTTTTGTTGAAGCATTACCCAAGTACAAAATTTCATCCAAATCGTTAGAGCCGTTTCCAAGAAACCGTGAATATATGTTTGTTTATATTAATTATCATGTCATACATTTTGGTTTGCAGTTCTTGTGAATTACTCATTTAAAGTACTTAATAAGAGAACCAACCTGGGCGATCTCCTAGGCATGTAAACTAAAAATATATATTTTATTGTGTAAAAACGAATTTTCTCAAGAATGACACCTACCTATCTAGATAGATTTAGAATGTAAAACTTTACCTAAATACAAAGTTTCATCCAAATCGTTAGAGCCGTTTCGAAGAAACCCATTATATGGTGTAACGAAATTGGTGTAGGACCCTTTAACTGGGGGTTCTACTCATCATACTGAACAACTTTCCCCAAGAAACGCATAGTCAATTCTCAATAAAAATTGTACCCTCCGTACAAAAATGCACAAAATTGGTCGATCAGCTGTTATCGATTTGTATGAAGAGTTTTTTTTTGCGATTTCAGCAAAATCAAAAGTTGTTCAGTATGATGAGTAGAAGCCCCAGTTATATATATAAGGTCTAACAAAATTAGCTGAAACTATTTTAACTGGTGCTCCTACCCATTAAACTGAACAACTTTCCCTATAGAACCCGTAGTCAAATATTAAAAAAAATTGGCTCTCCCATACTAACGCGATCAGCTGATCAGCCAACTTAGTATGGGAAGTTCAATTTTTTTTTGCGATTTGACTATAGGTTCCATGGGGAAAGTTGTTGTTTTTTTTTATTTTTATTTACCAATTTCAAAACAAAATACAAAAAATTTTATCATCTAGCACCATTAAACCTGAATGGTTTGTCTAGGTGCTCAACAGTCGTCTACGAGCTATATACAAAAGAAAAAATATACATATATATAAAAATAATAAATTAAGTAATGCATACCTACATAATATATCCTTAACCATACTGCAATGCATACACAGGCTCAGTGAGATACTAGTTACTTCGTAAACACAGGTCACCGGCGTAACGAACGACACACTTCTGTTATTGTAGTAGTGTGAGTGCGAACTCCGCATCATACACTTACATGGGTAGAAGTACCAGTTAAAATAGTTTCAGCTAATTTTGTTCATATACGTCCCCACCGATGTGCTCTATTTGTTATTTATATACAAGAATAGCTCACTTGAAATAATAAGATTTCTACACGTGCTGAACGGCGCAACCCGACATTTTGCGCAGATCCACTAAATTATCTAATTACGTGTGTAGAGAGAAAAATCGCGAGTTACTTTGGTAACCGCCCGGAAAATTACCAACATAAATCACCTCGCGCGGGAGGGGTTGATTTTCCATTCTCTATCTTTTTCACCGGCATTATTTTGATTTATACTGGAAGGTAATGAAAGCGTATCCCGCTTGACGTAGACTAGACGTCCAGGTTTTCATTCCGGGAAATTGCTTTGCAGCTACCAACGTCATTATTGGCTAAGTAGCCGTAATATGAATTGTAAAGTTGCATGTGCCACCGCAAAATAGGTGTTGGTTGTTGTTGGGGCGAGCGGGCGGGCGTTGCGGCAAGCAAGAGATGCCGCTGCGGGATGGTCCTGCCCACGGATAAGATAAATGAGGTTGGATTGGCAATAGTCACACTTTTGTCTGAAAACCAGCGTCGCCGCATGTCTCCCACCCATCAACTCCACTACGCAAGCAATAATAATACATATACACGTATTGCGCGCGCTAATAAACAAAACACACTTAGAACACAGGGCTGCAATTGTGTCTCACACCATTTCGAGAGTCTGTACGTTACACACAACCACGCAAATAAAAAGTATGAACGCGTGCTTCGGTTAAGTATGATTGTCTAATCATACTTGTGGCGCGCCTGCCCAGCGCACATTTCCAATCCAACCTTATTTATCTGATCCGTGGTACTGCCTGCTCGTTAGCACGGCTACCGCTACTCACCGCGACACCGCTCGCCGCGGCCTGCGACTGCGCAATTACGTGTCGCAAGCACAACTTCCATCCTTCTACCCCGAAAACTACCACACCCTGCTGGACACTTCATACAACGGGCCAGAAATGACATTTCAAAACAAACAAAATGGCGGCGAAATCCTATACGTTCAACAACCAAACTGTAACCAATGTGTATCAATCTGGGTGACGAGGGGGTGAGGTCACAATCTACAGAGCGGCAGGCAGTGTCCATACTGTACGTTAGTACTAAAATATATACTTTTATCTGAACCAACCTCTTTTTAACCACCTCCGTGGCGTAATGGTTAAGGCCATTTGCTTCACATCGCGGGTTCGATTCCAGGCGAGGACAACTTTGTAAGACTCGGTTTGGTTTGTGGTAGGGCATTTTCATAGCCCGCCTGGCTAGCTACCACCATCTTATCTAAGTCTTGCCGCCAAACATCAGTGTCAACATCATGGATGTGTTCCGGCTTGAAGATAAGATAGCCAGATCAACATTGCGTTGGGGAATCTTGGTGAGCCCGCTTACATCTTCGGCATCGTCGTCACTTACCATCAGGTGAGATGATGCCAAGGGTTTCATCATATCAGCTCATATACGTCCCCACCGAGGGGCTCGAGCCTACCCTGAATTAGGGCGATCGGGCCCTAGTCGACCACGCGGACCCAGTGTGGGTTGGTCGACTTCACACACAAACTTCGAGTTTTTTCGCAGGCGTGTGCAGGTTTCCTCACGATGTTTTCCTTCTGCGTAAGAGCGTCGGATAAACGTACATATGAAATAGAAATTCGAAAACACATTGGTACATGGCAGGATTCGAACCAGGACCTCCCGGCTCCTTTATTTATCGCCAAGGGTTTATCAATTGTGGATTAAAAAAAAATAAGAAAAAAACATGGACTAACGCTCTACTAACATCCGAACTTACTTCTCATTTTTGCCGCAAGATATAAGTATTCCTCGACATCCCTTCTCACATCCCACCTGCGACATAACTAAAATCGATGAAGCTACCAATCAATCTCCATAGAGAATTTGCGTCGGCGGGCGTTGTGCTCGCGTTTAGTTATTGTACAACAACGTTTTATATTTTCACCTTGTTCCTCACAGGGAGTGGATAATCGATTACAGCCTGCAATTGACATTTGAAAGACCGACTACAGCGTTGTAATGTATACAACACTATACATCGTGGATAAATAATGTAATGTTGGTATAAAATACTTGGAAAATTCTCTGCTATCGAACTTCAATTTAATACAAGTAGGTATTGATTTTTAGGGTTTCGTACACCCAACGGAACCCTATTACTAAGCTTCCGCTGTCTGTCCGTCTGTCAGCGGGCTGTATTTCATGAAACGTAGCGTAGGCAGGCCTCCCACGCGGTGGACCGATGACCTGGTGAAGGTCGCGGGAAGCCGATGGATGCGGGCAGCGCAGGACCGGACGTCGTGGAAATCCTTGGGGGAGGCCTTTGTTCAGCAGTGGACGATTTGTGGCTGATATGATGATGATGATGATGATGATGATGAACAGGTAGACAGTTGAAATTTTCATAGAATGTGTGTTTCTGTTGCCGCTATAACAACAAATTCTAAAAATTAGAAAAATTGAAACAATAAGGCGGGTCTCCATACAAAAAAACGTGTTTTTTATAGGTCTTCAGAAGTATTTTTGATTTAGCTCTATAGTAAAAACGGTAATGCATACATGCGTGAAATTTGGTTTGATAATAGTACTATTACTGAAGCAAAATAAGAAATAACAAAAATAGGGCAAGTGTGAGTCGTACTCGCGCTAAGGAGTTCGAACTGAATGACAAAAAAAAACATATTTTTGGCGCTCGCGTTGATGTTTTTGTTTATAATGTGAATAGGTATCTGTCATTATACTATGTAGTTGTGTGGAGACGTGTGGTGGTACTATGTATTCTATGTTAGTCACGGGATCAAGACAAATCTAGCGACACCGCGAACTCCACAATCCATAAAGCCGTTGAGGCTACAGGGCGTGCCAAAGAAATATACATATATTTACATACAAACGTACACTCGAAAAACATAACCCTCCCATCTGGCGCAATCGGGTAAAAAAACAAAGGTTCGTTTTATGAGTCGTTCTTCCCATGAGACACTAGGCGGTTGTTATTGTGCAGTGGAATGTTCGGCACGGCGCATAATGGTTGTCATTATCGCGCTAAGCAGGCGACAAGACGCGACCACCACGCCGCGTCCACGTCGTTCAAGCTTGCTAGTTGCTATGTAGATTACTATAGTGTTTGCTCCCAGTATACAAAAGTACAACTATACGCCTATACGCACAAAGCGTTACGCTTCTTTGTTTATTATGCGGACGGCGATGGAGTGGAACTCCTTACCTGCGTCTGTGTTTGACGACACAAAGTGTTACGCTTCCTCGTTTATTATGCGGACAGCGATGGAGTGGAACTCCTTGCCTGAGTCTGTGTTTCCCAACTCCTACAATTTGGGGATATTCAATTCAATTGGTGAATAGGCATTATTTGAGTTTGCGTGTATCATCCTCGACTACATCGTCACTTACCATCAGGTGATTTGTAGACAAACGCACTGAAACTTTTAATTAAAGAAAACTTAATTTGCATATATCCCCACCGAGGGGCTTCAGCCTACCCTGAATTAGGGCGATCGGGCCTTAGTCGACCACGCGGGCCCAGTGCGGGTTGGTCGACTTCACACACAACCTGCGAGTTTCTTCGCAGGCGTGTGCAGGTTTCCTCACGATGTTCTCCTTCACCATAAGAGCGTCGGATAAACGTACGTATGAAATCTAAATTTGAAATCACATTGGTACGTGGCAGGATTCGAACCACGACCTCCCGGACAGGAGGCGGCGGCCCTAGCCGTTACGCCACAGACTCTCTATAATATTGTGGATATGCATACTGCAACTAAATCTTTAAATCCTCGTCAATAAAACAATTTTAATGGAGAATATTCATTTTGCCAATACTAAAAGGAGCATAAGAACATTAAGACTATAAAACACGATATTTATAGTAGCAAGTCATTGAAATAAAACATTTATAACTCACCGGTGTTTTAGGCAGCCACCGAGATCACACAATCATAAATCTCTACAGCGGACCAAAGCAAATCGTATGGAATCGAGTCCGAATTCCGGACGAAACGAAATCCAAAACCCTTAACGGCAGTTCGAACATTTCTTAATTAGCCAGTTTTTATTGAACAGCAAATTCGGTTAACCCTGACAAAGGGTTCTTTCAAATAAAAGTAAGAGTGTGATTCGTGACGAATCACTGAGGTGTTCTGGCGGTAGCACAGTATTACGATACGGCTTACAGTAGCGCAACGACTTTGATGTCGCACGATGCCGCCACGGCGCGGCGCGGGCGTAGGTACTAACAGTATTCAATTCAATATATTTATTCAAAATAGGTGCAAATAACACTTTCTGATAGTCATAAAATAATAACTATGGCATTTGTTAAGAATTAAGAAATAAACAATAATTAGTTAATAACGTCAAAATTCAATCTTTGATATAAACCAGATTACCTCATTAGAACATGAAAACAATATGACACGAAAAGTTATAGGTAAAAATCATTGAATGCCAGAAAAGTAGGCCAGTTCACACGGACAACACCCGGTCACGAGTATAACGCGAGAGTCAGCCATCTCTCCCATCAACCATATTAGAGAGAAAGGAACGACCCGGCACTAGCCTTTAGCCAGCCCGGCAAACTCGGGGAGTTTGGCAGACTGTGCCCCGCCGCCCGCTGCCCCGCAAGTACCCTTTCGTTGATCTGCGTAAGTACATTCGTTGCGCTACTGTAAGCCGCTATATTGTAATACTGTGCTCGTAGGTAAGCCTTTTTGTGTCCGCTCCGACTTCTGACTAATCTAGAGGTGGCCCCTTCAGGTTTTTAATTAAAGATAATACAACATAGCTGCACGTCTATAGCGAGATAGCCAACGCCATTTTAGGGTTGAACAGCGATGTTAATTAAGTTTTTGTAATTGAATTCGTACGTGTCTTATTTCGAGTCGATCCAAACTTTTCCTGTATTGTCTGTTAAATCTACAGCAAATACACTTTCAATCGTTTTGTTTTCCCTCGTTTGTTTCATAAATTAGTCAGAGAAATTAACTAATATATGTGATTCCATGTTACAAACTCTGAAAAAATAGCACACTCCTTTAACGTTTGTACTGACAGACAATAAGACAGCAATGTACTAATAAGTTTTTCAAAACTGAACGTAAACTTACCGATTCCTTTAACTGTGAAGGAAAACATCGTGAGGAAACCTGCACATCTGATTCCAGATATGTATGAAGATCGCGTTGCACACGTCCGTAAAGGTGTAAATCTAAAAATGCCCTACACGTGACCGTGGGTGATGCTCAGTACAACACCAGGCAACCGCCGTCTATCCCTTGGATAGCACGATTAATTGTGCCACACGATAAGAGAAGAGAGATTAGACAGCATCTTCTTTACTAACGAGGTTGGCACATACTGAAGAAGCTACATATTCTATTACACATGCTGATTTATCTTTCCTCAATATCACATCGGCACATTAGCATATCGATATAACCCGCGCAACAGCAAGGCTTGGCAGCCCTATGATCGATGACCGGCTGGTAATTAGCTGGAAGCTCATTCTGGCTCCGTCAATAGCGGCCACAATGAGTCCAGTAGCCGTTCAACAGCATTCAATTAAAATCACAATGGTCAGGCCAGATCCCAGGATCGCCGACAACTATACGGTTTTGGACTAAATTGAAAACTTGAAAACATCGCAATGAGTCGCACCCGCAAATATAAGTCTGTGGTCGCACCTCACTAGGATTGGTACAATCTTAATTATGTTTTTGATTAAATTTTAATTATAAGTACTTACTTATAGTTCATCGTCGGCAGATATTAGGTAGGAATTGGAATGTTGGGTAACACTCGATGTCTATTTTCGGTAAAGCCACACTTTTATGTAAGACCATTCCTTACCATCAGGTGCAGCCAAACGCACTCAAATTTTTTAAAATAAAAAAAAAAGAAACCTAAATACATAATATTATTATGCAGACACACATTATTTAAGCACGGCACAAGTGTACTTTCATATCCACTACTCTAATTGTCATTAAAAATAGTTACATTAAGACCATCTTAATAGTCGTGATGATTACCATCTACGCTGAGTGGTGGACGATTATTGCCGAGTCGTCCGCTGATGAAAGAGAAATAAAATGCGCCCGCGCACGCGTCGCCACCGAATTACGTAATTACCGGCGCGCCGGCAACGACGCCGCCGATTTTATCGACGGGATTTATTGTCGACACGAGCGTGGTCTCCGCTGGCCGATCACTTTCGGCGGTCGAAACCTATCGATCCTAATCGAAGATTCTTTACAAAAACATTGATCACGCGAAAATGTTGATTGTTTCTGTTACTTAAAAGTTATTTGATTTTGTTCTTTTTCCTGCTGCAACAAAACAATTTTCTCCCATTTCATTTATTGAGAGCATTCGTCACGTCCGCGGTCCGGAGGCAACGCAGCACGGTAGTAACGAGTGTATAATTATTATCGGCGCCCGCGCCGGTAGCCGAAAGGCCGACTCATCGTAATTTGATGGCGTCGGCCGCCCCGCCTCGCCGCCGCCGACAAAAAACTAATTAACAGAAATCGGCTCTGATGGACCAAGAGGAGCAACTATGTTTCATTTGCAAGAACAATGTATTACGGTTTTATTATTATGACAGCGACAGTAAATTAATTAGGACAACCCTTTTTATTTGAAGTGGTAAACATGAATTGGCGGTTTGCAATAATACCTCGAGTACCTAACGAACTGAGAGCTACATATTAACAAATATGAATCAACACACGTGACCGATACTGCTACAGTTGTTGTTGTGTTGTACAGATACCTATCTCATGTAAACTTGTGTCACTGGATTCTGGTGACAAATCGACTCTTTATTCTAAATCTACACATGTCTCACTCTCTCTCTCTCTCTCTGTCTTATCGTGTGCCCAATTAACGGTTGCCTGATGTTCCACTTAGTATCACCCGCGGTCACGTGCAGGGCATTTAGATTTACACCTATACGGACGTGTGCAACGCGACCTTCATACACATATGGAATCAGATGTGCAGGTTTCCTCACGATGTTTTCCTTCACCGTTAAGGCAATCGGCAAGTATATGTACGTAATTTTCGAAAAACTCATTGGTAGATTGGCCGTCCGGATTTGAACCCAGGACCTCTGGTTAGTAGGACCGACTCGTTACCGGTTGAGCCACCGACGCATGTCTCACTAATAGCACAGAATTACAAGTGCTAATAGTATAGAAGCGAACGTATACATACATACATACATGTCAGTTTGTTTGTTCTACTGACGCTTAAACTTTAACTGAATCTTAGCATAGAGCTAAAGTAAACGGTGAAGATAGATACTTTTTCTCCCGGAAAAATACATAGTTAGGATCTGGGAAAAACATACCACACGTGCGCGCCACAACACCCTCGCATACAGTCGTAAAAACTATATACGCGGGCGAAGTCGCGGGCAAAAGCTAACTGGTTTCTAATGACAATTAACTGGAAGAGTCATCATCATATCAACCGAAGGACGTCCACTGCTGGACAAAAGCTTCCCCCAAGGATTTCCACTACGACCGGTTCTGCGCTGCCCGCATCCAACGGCTTCCCGCGACCTTCATCATCGGTCATCGGTCCTCTTCCTACGCTACGTTATCCGATGCGCGGTCGTCACTCGAGAACTTTACTGCCCCAACGGCTATCTGTTCTACATGTTATATGCCCACTGCCACTTAAGTTTAGCAATTCTGAGAGCTATGTCGGTTACTTTGGTTCTCCTACGGACCTCCTCGTTTCTGATTCGATCACATGAAATGAGTATACATCTGACAAATTCTAATAAGTGTAACGTTCACTTCTACTTGTGAACGACATTCAGCGGAACATTCAAGCTTTAGCTTTTAACTCTATATGTATAAAACATGCGTCTTCCACGGCAGAGACAACGTGATAGATAGTCGCCATGATGGATCGGACCGCCCGCCAATGGCTGACTACAGAGTCAGCGAAGCCGGGACATCTGCAAACACCAGCGATGGCTACTTAGCCGTTATTGCGAACAAAATGAGATTGCTCCTTAGTTTTCTCCGCTATGTTTCTTAGGGAGCCGCGTCGTTCCTTTCCCTCTAATATGGTCGATGGGAGCGATGGCTGACTCTCGCGTTATACTCGTGACCGGGTGATGTCCGTGTAAACTGGCCTACTCTTGTCAAAGGTATCAATGACATTCAATAATTTTATGTATAACTTTTCGTGTCATATTGTTTTCATGTTCTAATGAAATAATTCAGGTTTATTTCTATGATTTGATTTTGACATTATTAACTAATGATTGTTTATTTCTTGATTTTTCACAAATGCAATTATGTTATTATTATTTTATGACTATCAGAAAGAGTGTAATTTGCACTTATTTTTAATAACTTACCTTGAATATTGAATCTTGACGCAAGCTGCGCCAATTTGAAGAAGGTATAAGACGAAATAACTATTTAGTAATCTGTGGTATAAGTGCTATTTGTACACCCTCATAAATGTATACTTTATACTTGTTTTGACGACCGGCTTGCCGCTGCGTCGCTTGCGCTAATGTCCTTTTTTGAAGAGCTTGATTTTTTTTTATATAACTATTCGCGGACAAATCACACATAGTCGTCTGGCCCTAAAGTAGGATTCCCTGTGTTATGAGAACCAGAGACTGATATACATACTTATAGACGTTTAAATATATAGATATTTAACACCCAGACACAGAGCAAACATCTGCTCATCATACAAATGTTTGCCCTGGGTGGAGATCGAACCCACAACTCACGGATCAGCAGTCAAGAGCACTAACCACTGAGCCACCGAGTCAGTCGAATTAAACACTAAAAGATTTTATTTACATTTGGCACCATCATCATCATATCAGCCGAAAGACGTCCATTGCTGGACAATGGCCTCCCCCAAGGATTTCCGCGACGACCGGTCCTGATGTACATCTCACTTTCAGTGGTTTTCCGCAGTCTTCACCAAGTAGTCGTTCCATCGAGTGGGAGGCCTTCCTACTCTACGTCTTCCGGTGGCTTTGGTACCAAGTGAGAGCTATAATGTAAACGTGCGTTTCATCTACTCGTATTTCACATTCGTCAGTTCAAAATTCCTTCTCCGGAAACCAATAATAAGCTAAATGGAATCTTCTACACGTCAAACTTAATGAGTTGGCCATTTTTAATGACTCAACCTCGCACAGGAATGTTGATCCAAAGACTCCTTAAGAGGAAACGCGGGCGCCATTTTTTCCATACAAACGTAGTCCCCTGTTTCCTCCCTGGATAATGACCATAGAGCAAAAATGTTTTTTAACATCAAACCTATATCTACCATGGCCATGCTCCTATGTTTTGTTTTTTCCCATATTCTAATTATAATAGAAAGTAGGAGCCTTCAAAAACTGAGAAAATTGCCCAATTAAAACGTCAATTCCAGACACCCACCAAAAAAAAAATACGTATATTAACAATAAAATGAAAACATAGAGGCATAGATGAAGCGTTTTTTTTATTTATTTTTGAAATATTATTATTGCTTAAGTTTTGGAGGAGGAAATAGGGGACTACGAAATGCTGTTTTGGTCAATTTTAGTACCTATATTCGGTCTGGTGCAGTTCTCTCTTTTTTGCCGTATACGGAAAGGTTTAGAGGAGGGAGACAGCAACATTTTATTCAAATACCTATTCTTTAGACCGCGTTTCCTCTTAAGGCATACGCGAGGCAAAAATGACCCATGAAGAATTATTTTTCGGCGGTCGCGACACGGTTGCCGGGTTCGCGCAATTCGATAACCAGCCGCGACGCGTCAACAAGCCGAGGTTAATCCTTTCAATACTCGTGCTTAAACGTTGGGACGCGAGGTACAAACACCACACAGAAATTGCCATTGTTTTGCGGTTTTTACTGCCTTCAACCCTAAAGTTAGATTTTAAATATTGTACGCTCTTTATGAATATCTTTAACAAACTTAAAATAAGGAAAAGTAAGTGTGAGTTTTATGAAACCACGGTAAAAGTGAAACTTTTTTTCACATTATAGACATTTAGAGAGCACGAAACGATCATGGCTGCTCTCGTCTTGGAGCTACGGTACAGAGGACGAAACGATCATACCGACCGTCACGCGACACACAGACGAAAAAATTAAAGTTTCACTTTCACAAAAGCGTGCGTGTCAGACAGATCCCACGCGCGCAGGAGTTTACTCATCCGGAATCTTGTTTTTTATCCTACGCCTACGCTGTGCTTGACCTCTGGCTTCCCGGTTAAGGCTGGAGTCTTAGCCTTCCTGATATAAAAGGTGACTGACATAAAGGCTGGAGTCTTAGCCTTCCTTATATAAAAGGTGACTGACATAAAGACTGGAGTCTTAGCCTTGCTGATATAAAAGGTGACTGACATAAAGGCTGGGGTCTAGGCGTGCCCGACATAAAACTCCGTGGTGTAATGGTTAGTCCATTCGCTTCACACCAGGTGGTCGCGGGTTCGATTCCCGGTGGGGTCAACTTTGTAAGACTCGGTTTGGTTGGTGGTAGGGCATTTTCATAGCCCGCCTGGCTAGCTACCACCATCTTATCTAAGTCTTGCCGCCAAACATCAGTGTTAACAATATTGATGTGTTCCGGCTTGAAGATAAGATAGCCATTTCTCCATTGCGTTGGGGAATCTTGGTAAGCCCGCTTCCATCTTCGGCATGATCGTCACTTACCATCAGGTGATCACCAAGGGCTTACCAATTGTGAATAAAAAAAAAGTTAACACTCGATTTGAATGAAACTTTTCTTAAGGAGTAAACTCCAAAAACAATATTCGAGGCTCTTAAGACCTGTAACATCCACAAAATCGAAAATACCCAGCAGAATAACATGCTAGAAACACACAAAAATTGGCAACCGGCGGCGCCGAAATCGGACGCTTCATTAACGCTAGGACACGGCGACCCAAGGAAATGTAAAAATCGTGTTCCGAGAACCGTAGTGCTACCGGAGCCGAAAGGCGGATTAATAAATACAAAAGGGTTATAAAAACCACGGATAAGATAAATAAGGTTCGATTGGCAATAGTCACACTATTGTTTGAAAACCAGCGTCGCCGCCTGTCTCCCACCCATCAACTCCACTACACAAGCAATAATAATATATAAGGTCTAACAAAATTAGCTGAAACTATTTTAAGGCCAAGTTCAGCAAACGAAACTGAACAACTTTTTCTTCAGCGACCATACTGAAATCTAAGAAAAGAAATCTACAATAAAAAAATAAGAAATCTTAATGAATCCGGCACTGACCATCACACCGTAGAAGCTGCAGCCCACGCGCCTCCGCCACAGATGATAATAATAGCACAAGCCTCCTTTCCGATCCTTTACCCGCAGCCTTCCTTCTTACATCCCAAACTTGTGGTTACAAACTTCATGGCACACCGCCATGTCCAAATACTGTTGTACGGCATTTCACAATGAAACACTTAACTTAGGCACTTAAGTCACAATCTGTAGGTTAGGCTTTGAGCAACGTAACTCAATGAGTGCGCGAGAGTAACTGAGATATTTTTTCGCGCATCACAGTATTCACAGTTGCTTGTAGGCGCTTGCTCGTAGGTACATACAATTCGCGTGGTTCGTTCAACGACCTCAAACGCCTCAAACGAAGGAGCCGCCGCCTTCAATTTCAATTTCTTCTTTTTCGTAAAGTGTAAATACCTGTTAGGTTGTATTTTACTACCTGCAGCTAAAAGGAACTGTGAGGTTTTAAGTATTTTCAATATGAATTGATTGAGAGAACTAGTTAAGGTCAACGGCCGGGCACAGTGCACAGTTTCGTTGCGGGTGGTTGCGGCACGGCACGAATCCAGCGATGTAAACAAAACAGGGCCGCACTACGAGAATATTATTTATTTAAGTAGGCAATAATAGAATGTGGCGATTTTTTTTTTGAATTCGGTATGGTCGCTGAAGAAAAAGTTGTTCAGTTTCGTTTACTGAACTTGCCCTTAAAATAGTTTCAGCTAATTTTGTTAGACCTTATATATACACGGATTGCGCACTAATAAACAAAACACTCTTTTTATTTGCGTGTGGTTGTGGGTCTGTACGTTACCCACAACCACACGCAAATAAAAAGTATGAACGCGTGCTTCGGTTAAGTATGATTGTCTAATCATACTTGAGGCGCGCCTGCCGAGCGCATATTTTCAATCCAACCTTATTTATCTGATCCGTGGTAAAAACTGTGACAGAATTAAGACCGGACGTCAAGATGGAGGTGCGCACGGCGACGCGAACAAGTGAAACATAATGCGCGAAACAAAGCAGCCGGAGCGAATGCCTTAAATCATTTTTAATTATGTTATGGCGCGGCTGCGTTGCGACTCGGGTTTCACAGGAGCGGCTGCTGCGCCTGCGCATGGCGTGCGTGCTGCACGCCGATCATGCCGCCGCGCGCACGGTGTCACTGTCACTCTGTGCTTCCACCGTGTACACCGGAAAACCTCCTTTATTTTCCCACTTCGCCTTCGTTTTCACCTTTTTTTTATGCAATTAATTATTTCACACCGTGAAGTCAAAAAATTTTTGGTCCTCGATACATAATAAGTTATCAAATCGGCAAAAATTTATAAAAGACCAAAAATTTTTTTTTTCATATTTGACATTTAGTTTCTTTGGGAAAGTTGTTTGTAATCACGAGTACATTCATATCCTTTGCTATCAAGTACTAATTAAAAGTTATCCTGTACCTATCGTAAGGTCTAACAAAATTAGCTGAAACTATTTTAAGGTAAAGTTCAGCACACTAAACTGAACAACTTTTTCTTCAGCGACCATACTGAAATCTAAGAAAAAAAACTACAATTAAAAAAAAATCTAATGAATCGGCACAGACCATCGTACCGTTAGCAGCCCACCACTCGCCTCCGCTTCGATCCGTCCTGCGCGTTTAGTAATCTGTGCCCGCGCAGCCACAGCCTTCCTACATACCAGCTGACGCCCGACCAATACCTACCTACATATCTCTAAGAATATTTAGGTAACTTATCAACATCGAAATACCTATTAATTTATTGATAAAGCTCGCTGAATAACAAAGACTGTCAATCACTTGCCTACCTATGTATGTAGGTAGGTATTCGTCCGTCCTTTATCTCAATACGAGTATTACCTATCCATGTAATACAATATGCCTCTTTTGCACGTGAGCTAGATTTGTGGCTAAATTTACCTACCCTAAGTGTCGTAGCTAAGGTGACTCTCTTTTTTTTATTCACAATTATTGGTAAGCCCTTGGCAAAATCTCACTCTCGATTAAGTCACCTTCAAACAAAAAAAATATAACACCACTCTTTTTGCGTCGTGGATTGAAACCCGGCTGAGCGAGCGAGCGCAAAGCGCGAGCAAAGCGTGTCCGTTTCAGCTTGGGCAAAAATGCTTTCGTTTATCTGTCCGGCTGTTCTCCTCTACAGGTCGCATTTCTCAACCGATTCCCGTAAAATTTTGTGAGCAGGTCCGATAATTACATATAATTTTTTATCGATTCAGATTTTGGATTTTTTATCTTTATATTTTTTAGCCATGGGCGTTGAAAAGTAAAATGTATCATATTTCGGCCATTTCGACAAATTCGCGAGGTCTACATCTCACAGAGCCACTAGTGATGTATTATGTGTCACTCGGGGGATCAAGGCGAATCTGACGTCGTTAGATTCATCAAGCTCAACACTCCAAATTCATAAAGCCGTTTAGGCTAATAGCTCAACCAAAAACAAACATACATACTTGCATACATAATACCCCAAAAAAATATTACCCACCTTCTTCGGCAGTGATTTAATTATAAATTACATCATCACTAGATCAAACGCTGCAGTAATATGAAACGTAAGTCGATCTCCAGCGTGACGAATGTGGAGATGCAGCTTCTCTGGCACGTGCCTGGCCAATAAGCCCCTCCGCATTCTTGACGAGCCGATACGAATCTCGACTCGAGAAAAATTAAAAGGTACTAGACTAGTGAAGAAGTTCAAGTTATCTATCGTCTATCGTACGTTAAAGAAAAAAACATGTTCACATATGACAATTTTGATGAAGTTTGGCAGATGATCCTAGCACAGACCTGTCTTTTTGGATTGCTACTGGATAACTGCCGTTTAAACTATACTTATTAACCTACATTAAACTATACTTATTATATACATATGTATATATAACCATTGTGAAGAGTACGTGACGCCAAAAGATATACACAACCGAGACCACCGCAATATGGACAGACTCCTGCCTGTGCGATGCAGACTCGCCAAGTCAAGTAAGCTGACGCATGTGCTGGGACCGGGAATTTATATTATAACAAACTCGTAATTAATAGAATCACTTAAGCTCCCTCATTAATGAGTTTTAAGACGAAACTCAGACGCTGGCTTATCGAGCACACCTTCTACAGTTTACATGAATTCATGAACGTGTGTGTGAATTCAAGAATTCATGTAAACTGTAGAAGGTGTGCTCGATAAGCCAGCGTCTGAGTTTCGTCTTAAAACTCATTAATGAGGGAGCTTAAGTGATTCTATTATTTTTAATTATTTGCATTATTGACAATTTTTACTATTTTTTTTCATTCATATTTTGGATTTTGTGTGGAAATGACGTGTAAAATATTTTTTACCAATAAAATGATTAAGATTATATCAATATTTTCCACTGATTGGTTCCATTACCTGAACGTGTAGGATTGTTGCTATTTATAATAATATATGATGTTTTTATAAAGGTAGTAATATTGATTTGATACTAATGTTATATGTAAGTTATAATTTTTTATTTCTTAATAAGTGAATAAATAAATATAAGTACAATATAATAGTAGAAAAGACACCTAAGCTGTCTAACCGCGTGACTAGCTCGCACCATAGACGGCAAAGTCGGTAAACCTAGAAGCTGGGCATTACGAAGACCGAAGGCAGACATTGCTCGCACGAAAAAGCGAACGTCTTCTTTTAAAACTAAGCTAACGACAGAGACAGCAACATTGTTTCGTATAGCATCGGGCGTGAAAAACCGTTTGTGGTATCAGTGCAGGTCATTGATCAACTACGCGTGAAATTCACCACGACGATGCCTGTCAACACCTCCGAGCCAATCGCGGGCCCGCATTCTGCTCTAATTATTAACTCGATGTTGCACAATGATGTAACGACCGGTGGTAGCTGCTGAGTAAACTTCATATTGACAAGACCACACCTGGTAGAAAAAAACATCTTGTAGGTAATACTAGACTTGAGCTTTGAGAAAGTTTTGAAGTCACAGAATTTTTTATTAGTGATGTGTCAGATATAAGGGGTTCCACCCCTTTGTTGTTGTTATTAAGCCTATACGCACGAAGCGTTAAGCTTCCTCATTTATTATGCGGACAGCGATGAAGTGGACCTCCTTGCCTGCGTCTGTGTTTCCCGACTCCTACTCTTCAAGGCGAGAGTGAATCGGCATTATTTGAGTTTTCGTGTACCATCCTCGACTACATCGTCACTTACCTTCAGGTGAGATATAGTCATACGCACTCAAATTTTTAATTTAAAAAAAAAAGTTCCGATGGTCTTCAGTCTTTATTTGCATACATAACATTACGGAGCACGAGAAAAGGCGTTGCCACTGGAACTATCACAGTTCGCCAATCCAACGGGCAACGATCGGAATGCATGACCGATCGCCCCAGCTGAAGAAAAAGCGCTCTCTCGCGCGGTGAATGAAGCGATTAGCGCTGAATGGCGGCCGGCCGGCACGCGGAACCAAGCGCGCGGCACGACACGCGTCCAGCATTGTCTCCCGCTTGACCCGTGCCCCGGGCAAAAACGCCACGGATAACCAACAAAAACTCAAAACCATCGACAGCTTTTTTAATTGAAGAAAAAATATTAACTTTTTGTTGATTGGTTCGTAGCAGTAACAAACGATCTCTTTTTAACATTTCTGGTCGCGCTTCGGTGGCTGGTTATAATGAAGTGCTTTGCCTACCCTTTTAGGGTTCCGTACCAGGTAATGAGACCCTATTTCCAATCCTACACTGTCCGTTTGTCCGTCTGACCGTTAGTCTGTCCGACTATTGAAAGGTGATACGTAGTCAGCTGAAATTTTCACAGAAATGTGTTATTTATAGGGGATTTACTAAGAAAACTTGCTTTTTAAATGTTTTTTTGGCTCTATCGTAAAAACGATAATACATACAAACGTGAAACTTGGTATAATTAGCCCGGCCATAAGTTCTGTTACAAATGAAAAATAATGAAAATGAATTTAATTTTTTATTAAGTACTGTAATCTTAATAAAACTTATATGTATAAATTTAAAATCTGACAGTGCTCCGGGTTGGGACGGTATCTCAACCAGTTTCTTAAAACTTGTCAAACAAGACGTTAATCCAGTTATTTCACACCTTGCTAACATTTGCTTTAAAAAATGGTGTATTCCCAGAACAACTGAAGCAGTCTATAATTACTCCAATATACAAGGTCCCCAACCTTGATATCAATAATTATCGACTAATTTCAGTGTTGCCTTCAATTTCAAAAATTTTAGTAAAATTCATAAATAATAGACTAATAAAATACTTCGATACTTTTAATATATTATCCGAGTCCCAATACGGCTTCAGAAAAGGAAAATCTACTGAGGATGCTGTGGCTGCTTTAAGTTCTGTAATTGTCGAAAATCTAGACAAAAGTAGAAAGTGCGCCACAGCATTTTTAGACCTAAAAAAAGCATTTGACACCGGCTCTGTCCCGACCCTCGTGAAGAAACTAGAAGCATATGGTATCAGAGGTACCCCTCTAGCACTCATACGGGATTATCTCTCCGATAGAAAACAGAAAGTTAAGGTGGATCAACATATTAGTTCTGAAAAGGTTATAGAATTTGGTGTACCTCAAGGCAGCGTATTAGGGCCAACATTGTTTCTTGCATATATAAATGACCTCTGTAACTTAAAACTAAATAATGCACATATATTTGCTTACGCCGATGATACAGCGGTAGTCTTCGAAGGGACTTCTTGGGACAGTATTCGTATAGATGCCGAAAAAGGTATGAAAACTATTGCTAATTGGCTTAGTAAAAATCTGCTAACCCTAAACTCAAATAAAACTAATTACATTTGTTTCACTCTAAATAAACGTACCCAACCTAGTAAGGATCTTAATCTAAGAATTCATAAATGTAACGGAAATCTGCAATCTTGTACATGTCCTGTAATAGAAAAGGTGTCAAACACCAAATATCTTGGAGTCATGGTAGATCAAAGACTGTCCTGGCATAATCAAATAGATCAAATTTCAAATAGAATAAGGAAACTGTCATGGATCTTTTAAACCTTAAGGCATGTTATCCCTGCCACTAAAATGTTGAAAGCTCTACAACTGCAACAAAACCCAAAGCTGACTTACTAAATACTCTGTATATTGTATTAGTGCAATCAGTTTTCACCTAGTGTCTCACTATCTGGGGTGGTGCCAGTAAAATAAAATTTTTGGAATTGGAAAGATCACAGAGATTCAATAATTTATGCTTAAAATGCATTACTTTCAACAATTTGAAAGTAAGGCATTTTAAGCATAGAAGATTTACAACTTATGAATTATTCACCTTATGTAAAGTGCTTTCAGTTAGAAAACTAATAATACAATAATTGTATATTTTCTTGTACAATAAAGAGTTTACAAACAAACAAACAAAACTCTTCATCTTACAGATAATTTTAAAAAAACATAGAAGGTTATGCTATGACCCTAACATACTAAACAAAAGACGAAATGATATAGTAGCATCCTCTAAATTTACAAAAACATATTTTGCATAGCATCAATATCATTCTTTATCATCGTATCTATACAATAAAATAAATAGTCAGACTAATATATATTCCCTAAATATGTACGATTGTAAAGAGACTATAGTTAAATGGCTCAATACTCTTCATTATGAAGTAGAGAGTCTTTTAAAACACACAGCCTAATATATATGAACACACACTTCTTAAACATACACACTGTACATACAAACATAATATAATAGCGCACACATACAAACACCCACACACACCACACACACACTCATAAATTCACACACACTCAATCACATGCACACATAAATACTTCGCGCGTGTGCTTATTAATTCGTAGCGCATATATTTGTAAAGTATCGTTGTTTTTAATTTTTTTATTGTATCTCTGTGTTTTTTATTAGATATGGAAGTGCGGATTCTTCTGGCACAAGTATTCTTATACTTAAAAGAATTCTCCTGCAACATGTATTATTTTTTACAATAAGATACCGCAATAAACTTTTTTCATTGTTTTTTTTTTTCATTATTGAACTTTCATCAAAAAATAAAAAGTAATTCTATTCAAAACAACCACCTTTGGCTTTGATACAGGCTTTTAATCGGTTTGGCCACAAATCTACGGATTTACTCCTCTAAAACTGGCCATAATTTGTAGTCTAAGGGGTTCAGATCTGGGTTAGACGAGAGCCAGTCGTCAGTTCTTATAAAATCTGGAACGTTGGTTTCGAGCCAGGCTTGGGTACTTCGTGCCTCATGACCAGGTGTATCCTGCTGGAAAGTCCACGGTACATTTTTAAAAAGTGTATAGCTAAGAGGTTTCACAACACGATCCAAGAATGCACTTTGACTGAAGTCTTCACTCCTTTTTCACATAAATGAAGCTTTGTGACTCCTTGATAAGACACCCCCCACCAAACCAGTGATGCAGGACGATGACCACGTTGTACCTTTCAGCCCACTTGCGCAGCTTCTTTAGAACTGTGAGCGTACACTTTGTCATTTTGCTTGTTGTAGTGCTCTTCAATTGTGAAAATTTTTGACGTGACAACGTCTAATAAATCGATGGACGCCGGCTGCACGCACGAAAAAAGATGACTCATTGTCCCGTTACGTTATCACGTTAAACTAAACTATCGCTCGTAAACCGACTTTACAGACAACCAATTTTTTCATCAGGTTATTTTTGTGCCTCTCACTTGCGTATCGGGACAGAAGAAGTTTTGATCGATCCACTCTCTTTAATTGTAGGGATTTATTTAGGGCATGTACTGTTTATTGACGATAGGCGCCGAGCTTCAGGTCTTGTTTTATTATACGCGACAGGGTCCTAGCGGGAGTCTTCATTTCTCGCGATAAGATTTTTTGTTTCTTAATGGGGTTTCGGCGAATTCTGGCTTTAACATAGTTAACAGCCTGTGTAGTTCTAACAGCACGCGGTGACCCCGATCTTTTATGGTCTTCGACAGAGGAAGTGCTGATGGTATATCTGTCGATAGTACGATATACTAATATACGGCTGATACCAAGCTTTTGAAGTGTCTTGAATATGACCGGCGGCTCCATACCCACTTAGTGCAAGGCAATCACTGCAATCCTATTTATTGTCACATCCCATTCCATGCTTTAATTTGATGATAAACACGAAAAAATATGTGAAATGGCGGGAAATCGATAGAAGTTTTTAAGATAATAAACGTTCCAAATTCAAAATAATTAGAGTCGAAAAAAAATAAAGTTTGTTTGTAACAGTATTTAAGGCCAGACCAGTTATTATATTAACGTATATTATTCTAAAGTAAAACTTCAAAAAATAAAAACCCGTTAATTGTGAGTCATACTAGTGCTAAGAAGTCCGATCAGAATAATAAAAAAACTGGCCAAGTGCGAGTCGGACTCGCGCAAAGTAGGGTTCTTTAGTCTTTTCAAAAAATAAATATTTATTTAAAAAAAACAAATTATATTTTCAGTTGGTAATAGACTATTTTGTATGAAAAATTTATGAACTTTTTACAAATTCAACTGCATACCTTAAGTTGGTCGACTATTACTCCTAAACTAAGAAAGCCTACTTAGCCGTGATAGTTTTACTTTTAAATTGATTATATGTCCTACTATTTAGGTTTTTTTTCAGATGTCCTAAAATAGCAGTTCAGCTGGTGATAGTTTTACTTTTAAATTGATTATATGTCCTACTATTTAGGTTTTTTTTCAGATGTCCTAAAATAGCAGTTCAGCTGGTGATAGTTTTACTTTTAAATTGATTATATGTCCTACTATTTAGGTTTTTTTTCAGATGTCCTAAAATAGCAGTTCAGCTGGTAGAGGGGGAGGGACACTTGACTCTAACAAAAAAGAGCACTTTATAGCTTAATATTTCGCAAACCAATCGCTGAATTGAAAAATGATTTAAGCAAACCCTCAATAGTTGAAAGACATATTCAACGATACCCCACACGATGGGGTACGTCAGCGAAAAAAATCACCCCCCCTTTATATGTATGTATCCTAAAAAAAAAATTTTAAGATTTTATTGTACAACTTTGTCGGCGTAATTAATATGTATACCCATGCCAAATTACAGCTTTCTAGTACTAATATTCTCTGAACTAAGCCGCGGACAGACGGACAGACAGACATGGCGAAACTATAAGGGTTCCTTGTTGACTTCGGAACCGTAAAAAACTTCATTTTTCTGTCGCTCGTGTTGATGTCTTTGGTTTGAAACGAACAGGTATTATTGTAATAATTGTGAACAGGTGTGGTGGTACGGAACCCTCGGTGCGCGAATCCGACTCGCACTTGGCCAGTTTTTAGTTGTTGTGAGTTTTTACTCTGGAATGTGCCGTTTTCTTCGCTGCGCTTGTTTCTTTTTCTCATATTTAAGTAATTCCAGTTTCTCTATGCATCCTTTTAATATTTTTATTTTGTTGATTCAGGGTAGGCTCGAGCCCCTCGGTGGGGACGTATATGAGCTGTAATAATAATAATAATAATAATAAAGATTACCAAATTGAAAGATTAAAGCCTTGAAAAGATTGCTTGATAAAAGCCTAGAGTTTTCAGTGTCAAAAAAAATATACTTATTGAATTCGCTTTCAAAGAGTTAACGAGGCCTAACGCTTGCCACATCTCATTCGCCCTATTGGATACTAGTGCGTCGTATTAGTGATCATAATACTACTTGGGTACGGGTTTTTTTGGTTAAAACTGGAGTGTGTTTTCGCTACAAATGAAATAGCTTGAACTGAGCATCCAAGTAAAATATAATTATGTAGTGTATTAACAAGTTATAGCGCACTAGTTGCGGAAAAAACATGACGCAGTCTCGTCGCGGTTGTTTGTGGCACAGGAGGTGTTTGTTTATGATTTTTTACCCGACTGTCCAAAAAGGAGGTTAATGTTTTTCGGGTGTATGTATGTATGTCTGTTTCTTTGGCTGAGCCTGTAGCCTAAACGGACGGCTCGATGGATTTTGGAGTGCGAAGTGTCGTTAGATTCGTCTTGATACCGTGAGTAACATAGGATGAAAAGAGGGGTACCTAATATTTTTTTACAGTTGGGTTTTTAATTTTTAATTAAATTGGTTAGGTTATCGTTTTTTTTTTTTTTTTAAGCTGGTGTCAACCCGCACTGGGCCCGCGTGGTCGACTAAGGCCTAATCGCCCTGATTCAGGGTAGGCTCGAGCCCCTCGGTGGGGACGTATATGAGCTGTAATAATGATAAGCTGGTGTCGTAATAAACAAATATATATGATAGTAGTTAAACAAATGTGTAGCACGTAGAGCCGGAAATAGGTACAGTACGTGCTTACAGAATTATAGGTAGAACCACAGATGAGATACTAGTTACTTCGTAAGTAGAACTTAATTGTGAAGTCAAAGACCTAAAAAGAACATAAGAATTACACACTTAAATTTTAAACACAAATCATCAAAAACCATAAATGAATCTTACCCGTAATAGGTCTTTTAGAGACTATCAGGTACCAGTTGTTTTATTAAATATATGTATATATTATTTTATTTTATGGAATCTATGACAAATATTGAAGTATGAACGAATTTTGGTTTTTATTCAAGTGTCACACTTTGTTTTCCAAAATGTGACACATGGATTGTTTTGTGCCAGCGCATGTGAAATAGATGAAATAGATCGAATAAAAGAAGAACCAATATCAGCAACGCGTTGCCGCGTTACAAATATAGTTAAAAGTGACACACTTAATGTACACTACACTTTACACACTCGTGACCAAATCGCACTTCGCCCAAACCGCACCACCTGCGCTATTGCAGCACAATCTTGGCGGTCAGCGCGTCACTCAACGTCGACACCTAGCATCTCCTTAATCCTAAGTTCCTTGGCCACCGTGTATCGCCTCCTAATCGGAGCTCCGGAGCTGCAGAAGTGCACACCGCAGTCGCCGCACGATCTTTCCGCATCGAATGCGAGTGCGCTTGCCTTGCTCGCACCTCTGCACTTTACGCTGACTAATGAATCAGCTCGTATACAGGATGTAAAAAAAATGTGTATAACCCTATTTGCTGGGCGCGAAGTACTAGGTGGGGGTAATATAATCGATCGCAGCGCTCATGGTGGTCAAAAGTAAAAATAATGTTGGCTCTGTCATCCGTCATATCTCATAGTAAACTGTTCAGACTTGGTTACCTAATTTTATATAAAACCCGGTCCTTAAAATGATATTAATTTTGATCTGAAAATGATATTTAATATATCTCTAGGAATACAGGAACAATTATATATATATATATATATATATATATTTATTATTATTGAATGAAACCATTAAAGTAGCTTTATCTTCTTGTTTTACAGTAAAACTACAACAAAAAATGAATTAATTAAACAAACCCTGACATGCTCAAAATAAAACACAGTTTTTGAATTAATTTTACATACCTCAATTGATTTGAATGACCAAAAATGATTTTACAACCCTTTCTCCACCCAAATCAAGGTATCACAGTTATTTTGATAATTTTGGATTATAATAAATATTTATCACAATGTCGTGATTAAATGTCAAAAGGTGAGAGCCAACAAAGTTGCGGACGCTAGGTGGCGCTGAACTCGTGCACAGAGCCAATAAGGAAACATAAGATAACATAAGTGGCAGTGGGCGGGGCACATTGCTCGTAGAAAAGATGGCCGTTGGGGCAGTAAGGTTCTCGAGTGGCGATCACGCACCGGAAAGCGTAGTGTAGGCAGCCCTCCCACTCGGTGGACCGATGACCTGGTGAAGTTCGCGGGAAGCCGCTGGATGCGGGCAGCGCAAAACCGGTCGTCGTGGAGATCCTTGGGGGAGGCTTATGTCCAGCAGTGGACGTCCTTCGGATGATATGATGACCTCATAAGGGGTTCATCGCACTGAACAACTTTTCGTAAAGATCCTATAGTCAGTTCTCGAAAAAATTTGACCCCTCCATACAATAAAACGTAGCGTAGGCAGGCCTCCCACGCGGTGGACCGACGACCTGGTGAAGATCGCGGGAAGCCGATGGATGCTGGCAGCGCAGGACCGGTCGTCGTGGTAGGGCCTTTGTCCAACAGTGGACGATTTTCGGCTGATATGATGATGATGATACAATAACGCACAAAATTGGTCATGCACGTGACCGATTTGTATGAATAGTTTTTTTTTTGCGATTGCAGCAAAGTCATAGAACAAAATGTTGTTCAGTATGGTGAGTGAAAGCCCAAGCTAACAAGACCTGCAACAATTTTGTTACACCCTATATAAGACCTTACAGTGCGCTTTATAATCGCTAGGTTGAATTGAATAGAATAGGTGCTTAAAGAAAATAGAGAATTTCATTATGGCCATGTGTTTGAATTCTTTTAATGGTGTTTATATTCCATGATACTTTTTACTAATAAAGCCATACCTACTTTCCTTTTTATTTTCTTCTTTCTGAATTTTGATCGGTTAGTGTTCTTTTGAGCTTAAAAAAGTTAATCAGCTTCAGAACTCCCATAAAAACGGAAAGTTTTAAATTAAACGTGAAATTAGAATCAGGTCAAGCGTAATTGCTCAATTTCAAATTCCGAACGCTGAAAACTCAGCAGCTAATGGTCTTATTCAAATTTGGAAGGCAACTCGGTGGATAAATCTCGGTAGGAGCCGGCGTTTTCGTAATGAGCTAATTCTGAATGCGCCGGCGTTCGCGCGCCACTTATATGCGGGAAGCTGGAAATGCAGCGGGAAATGCACGGGTGCGCATTGCCCGTTATGTTTTATATGATATACCAACGTTAGCTAGCATACGTTATAATTTATAACGTATGCTAGCTAACGTTGGTATCAGGAGAAACTATTTGTAAACTGTAGTATAGCTACATTGATGAGATGAAACAGAGGTATGTAATATTATTGCAGATCTTATAGCATTGTATTTTTCTTGTTTTACTAACATAGTCAATAAGTTTTTTTTTTTTGGTAATTTCTTTAACATCGCAACGGATCAATGGCCCATGTTGTCTGTTAAATAAATAATAATAATAATAGCGTAGTCCTTACTAATATTATAAATTTAGAAATGTGTTTGTTTTTTATCTTTTCACGCTTCAACGTCTTGACCAATCTTGATGAAATTTGGCATAGAGGTAGCCTGTGTCACTGGAAAGGACATAGGCTATTTTTTGTCTGATGGAATTCCTAGAGGAACTGAAAAAATGCTCTTTTTTTGGTTAATTTTAACATTGCAACGGAACAATGGATTGTAGTGATTTCCAATTCAACCGCCTCCGTGGCGTAATGGTCAGTCCATTCGCTTCACACCAGGAGGTCGCGGGTTTGTATCCCATTGGGGTCAACTTGTAAGACTTGGTTTGGTTGGTTGTAGGGCATTTTCTAAGCCCGCCTGGCTAGCTCCCACCATCTTATCTCAGTCTTACCGCCAAATATCAGTGTTAACGGCATTGATGTGTTCCGGCTTAGAGAAAAGATAGCCAGATCCCCATTGCGTTGGGGAATCTTGGTAAGCCCACTTCCATCTTTGGCATCGTCGTCACTTATTGTCAGGCTTATCAATTGTAGATTTTAAAAAAAATCTTATAGCGTAGTCCTTACTAATATTATAAATTTAAAAATGTCTTTGTTTTTAACTTTTAACGCTTCAACATCTTGACCAATCTTGATAAAATTTGCATAGAGGTAGCCAGTGTCACTGGGAAGGACATGCTAGGAATGGCTAGGTACTTTTTATCCCTTGAACATAGCATAGTCCGATGCAGCTCCTAGGGAAACTGAAAAAATACTCTTTTTTTGGTAATTTCTTTAACATCGCAACGGATCAATGGATTGTTGTGATTTTTTGCACAGAGATGGTTGTGGAGGTGGGAAATGACATTAATTACTAATTAGCATATCCTGACATAGTTCCCGAGGGATCTGGAGAAAACTCATGTCTACACTCGCGAGAGCCGCGCGGCTAGCGCACCACTCACGACAGTCATAAAAACGATGTCCACGCTGACAAAACCGCGGGCAAAAGCTAGTAAATAATAAAGGGAGGGACTAGAACAGAAACAAGCTACGCATAGTTAATTCTGCCTTTTGTTAATGAACAAACGTTTGAAGTTCGCAATACGCAACAATAACGAAGCAACATGGAAAGACAATAGGTACTGCCCTATTTATACGAAAGACAATAACAACCAATGGGAGCCCTCGTAGCGTTCCGTAATTAAAAATTCAAATTAGGAGCGTCGCCGCGTCGCAACGCGGTTGGTGATTACCGCGCGTTAATTACGACGGACCAATTAAAAGAGGGTGCGTCGGAGCGAGGCGCCGGCCAGCCAATGGGGGGCCGGCGCTGAAGCGAGGCGTGGTAATTAGCGCAGGAAAGGGTTGATTTTCCGGGCGTACTTCAGGGACAGGGCGTTTGATTTATCACCAGCGGGAGTGGCGTCGAAGCTTTAAATAAATTTGCACATAGCAATAGGAAAGACGTCACGAATCACGATGAGTTGGCGCCTTTTGGCAGCTGGATTCTCGGTTCAGTGCACTGGTGGTATGCGTTGTCTATTTGGTTTTATGATCGTGTGGAATTGTGGTGGTATTTTAATGGTCATCCATCTCCTATGCAGTATTGCGTTTAGCTACCAAGATTATTTACCTACAAGGGATGATAACCCAATAGTTATTTAATATTTATGATACAAGGGTGGTAAACAGGTAAATGGCAGAGTGATATTTGTAAGTCCGAACTGCAGGCGAGGGTTTTCCATCGTCACGCGATTGCCAATCGCTTTTTACGCCCATGTATCATACAACGTTTTCAATATAGTTACGAGAAAACAGGTATCTCTTTTAAAACTCTCCTTTCTATAATATTTTTATCTGCTATAAATAAAACAAAAAGTGGCAAAGTAAAACGCACGTATGCGGTAAAATCAATGTTGCGCACAGAAAACTGGCGTAATATAAAGTACTACTTTTCGAGCAACTGTGTTGAAACACATATGCTTTGTTACATTATAAATTCAAAGACGATCAAATTGTTTTTAAAAACGTTCACTTACATTTCAATTGATACTTGGAATACTATGTTCAATGAAAACAATATTCGCCCACTCTTTACCCTTTTACCTCGCCTTGTAAGTCAAAGAAAAACGATTCCACTTAAAATGTCATTCCATCTCTCGAGGAACAATAACGCTGTCTTTATTTGCATGCTATTCGTCGGAACGTAAAACTGCCGGAGCCGTGCGGGGCGCGTAGGTGGGTGGAATCGAGTTCGCCGAGTAATGGCCTCTTACGCACATCACTACGCGTTGAGCGCAACACTATTTGCGTAAACGATGTTTTGACCGAGTTAGGGGTGATTTGGCTTTGGCTCTCAATTTTGTGGAATCTAGTTCTGTGATGTGTTTGTGTGTGTGTGAGTGATGTGTAAGGTAGCAGTCACAGAGGTTAAGGTTAACTTAGGGTTGCCTTATAGAAATCGCTTAAAACGATAAGGAAGGCCGCCTTTGCACTTTTTTTTTATACACAATTGGTAATTGGACAACATCTCACCTGGTGGTAAGTGACGATGTTGCCGAAGATGGAAGCGGGCTTACCAAGATTCCCCAACGCAATGGGGAACTGGCTATCTTATCTTCATGCCGGAACACACCAATGATATCAACATTGATATTTGGCGGCAAGACTTAGATAAGATGGTGGTAGCTAGCCAGGCGGGCTTAGAAAATGCCCTACCACCAACCAAACCGAGTCTTACAATTGACCCCGCCGGGAATCGAACCCGCGACCTCCTGTGTAAAGCCAGTGAACTTTGCCTCTGAGCTACGGAGGCACTCTATTTATATTACAAATTATAAGTCCTGTATTGTTTTTTGGCGTGCAATAAAGTATATTTACTTACTGTGTTAGTTGGTCCCATATTAAACAAAGGTGTTATGGTTTTAGTCTTCTTTGTATATACATTTTTTTTAAGAAAAATGAATCGCTAAATGTGTTGCTGACCCCAAAACTCGAGAACGGCTGGACTGATTTGGCTGAAATTTAGTTGAAGTCCGAGGAAGTTTCTAATGAAGCTAAAAAAAATTAAAAAAATGAAAAAAGGTAAAAAGTAAAAACCAGTGCAGTGTAGTATAGAGTGTAGTTAGTAACTAATTAGTAATCTGTGGTGTAGTAGTATATTATTTTGTTTTTTTTTTTCATAATTTGTCATGTTCAGTTATCCATGTGGACGAAGTCGTGGGGAACAGCTAGTTCAAAATATTTGCTGACATCCTTCGAAGCGGTCTTAGCTCAGTGCAACTTACGTGGTTGTGTAGATCACGCAGGTTAAGTGACGTGAAGCGCAGTCACTTTACCGTTTCCGTGCTTCGTTAGGCATGTTAAGCCGGTGGTGTTAGTTGCTCTATCACAAAATGGTGGCAGTCGGTAAGCCGTTTCCGATACCTTAAAGGCGGCTTGAAAACTTCTGACATTCGGGTCCGCCACTACAGTCCTACAACCTCCACTAACCCGGACAAGGTCCCCTTGTGTGAAGTATAGCCTATATAACCTTTTCGAGTTTGGAAAGAGACACGTGTCCCGACAGTGGGGACGTTTGTGGTTTGTTAACGAATATCCTTCAAAGATTAATTTTATTATGTCAATAATGAAATTCTGTTCTGTTGTTTGTTTCTGTTTAATACGATAAACAATAAAACATATTGTTTCTGTTTAATAGGATAAACATAGCTCGCTCTATCGCTTTTTGGGTGACCTTGAGCCTTCTTATGAGGCCCTAGTAAGCGACCACGTCTCAGTTTCGTATGTCATCACTGGCAACACACACTGGTAAAAGACCTTTATGTGAAAATGTGAAGATATTGTAAAGTACTCGAGTGGCGATCGCACACTGGCAGACTTAGCGTAGGCAGACCTCCCACCTGGACGACGACCGACGACCTGGTGAAGGTCGCGGGAAGCCGCTAGATGCGGGCAGAGCAGGACCGGTCGTCGTGGAAATCCTTGTGGATGACTTTTGTCCAGCAGTGGACGTCTTTCGGTAGATATATATGATGATGATGAATAGGACAAACGTTTCATCATACTTTACATTGTACATTGATTTGATTCGCAAAATCATTTGTCAGTAAACAAACCCATTGTGCCAACAACTTTTTACAAAATTGTTCTTGCTAATGGCTGTTTCTATTGTCCAGAACATTTTCAGTGAGTATCGATTCGAACAAAGCTTATAACACTGTTATTAACGTGCCCGATGAAGTATAAATGATCCGCCTAGCCATTACTGAAGGAGAGTTATTCCAGCCTCACCCCACCACCGAACCCCCCCAAGTCCCCGGCCGTCACCGCCAGAAGAAAAATGCTAACACGCCCCCGCGAAAACTATTAGTTATTTTGGCACCACCCGTACGTACCCCTTGCCGGCTTCGATTATGAACCGGCGATGCTGGTTCTTAAAGGAGCCACGTACAATTGTCACGAACTCGTATACTTTTTACTTTATTTTCTTTTTTGTGTATCATCTTTTAATTTATTTCTATTCTATTTTTTATTCTAAATTTGTTCCTTTTTTACAATTAACTTGCAATATATATAGGTCCTATGTTAGTTCGGGTGAAAAATTGCAAGTTAAATTAAAAATTTGAGTGCGTTTGGCTGCACCTCACCTGATGGTAAGCGCCGATGCAGCCGAGGATGTAACACACAAGCTCCAATAGTGTTATTCACTCTCGTTTTGAAGATTCCTAAATTATACAGACGCCGGAAGAATAAAGTAAAAAAACTTTTGCTGTTTTTTATTTTCTGTATTTTTAGGGTTCCGAAGTCAACAAGGAACCCTTATCGTTTCGCCATGTCTGTCCGTCTGTCCGTGGCTTAGCTCATAGGCTGTTAGTACTAGAAAGCTATAATTTGGCATGAATATACATATTAATCACGCCGACAAAGTTGTACAATGAAATCTTGAAAAAAAGGTACGGTAGGGTACCTCTCCTACATGTAGAAAGAGTGAATTATTTTTCGTTGACGTACTCTAGCGTGTGGGGTATCGTTGAATAGGTCTTTTAAAACTACTGAGAGTTTTCTTAAACCATTTTTAGATTCAAGGATTGGTTTGCGAAATATGAAGCTTTAAATCCCATAAATGTTCCCATCCGTACCAGCTAAACCGCAATTTTAGGTCACCTGAAAAAATTTGTGAATATTAGGACATATACTCAATTTAAAAGGAACACTGTCACGGCTATGTAGGCTTTCTTAGTTGAGAAGCAATAGTCGACCAAATTAAGGTGTGCAGTTGGATTAGTAAAAAGTTTATAGATTTTCAAATATATTATTATTATTCTTTTTTTATATACATTTACTTTTTGAAAAGACTACAGAACCCTACTTTGCGGCGAGTCCGACTCGCACTTGGCCGGTTTTTTTTTTATAAATAACAACGTACAGTTATAAGAGAATCAATTAAATCCTTCTATTTCATTCAATCCAACCCTCCCCCCCCGCCTCCTGCAGCCCCTTCCTCCTACACTTCTACCTTCCTCTTCGACGTGCAGGCATCGGCGTAGCGTTGGAGGGCACGTCAAGGCCGCTCAATTCTCTAATGTTACCTGAAGACCTATAAAAGTCTAGAAAGTATTTGCTAACACAAACGAGGTCATTGAAAACTATAATGTGCTTTTACCATACGTAAGCATTTATTAATTTATATACAAAAGTAGAACAGATGGTCGTTGGAGCAGTAAAGTTCTCGAGTGGCGACCGCGCACCGAAAAACGTAGCGTAGGCAGGCCTCCCACGCGGTGGACCGACGACCTGGTGAAGAACGCGGGAAGCCACTGGATGCGGACAGCGCACCGGCCGTCGTAGAAATCCTTTAGGGAGGCCTTTGTCCAGCAGTGGACGTTTTTCGGCTGATATGATGATGAATAAAAGACATCAACGGGTTCGCGCTACGCGGCTACGGAACTCGACTTGTACCTTTTTTGAACTGACTTTTAAGGTTTGTTACCTCAGGACACCGTCATTAATAAACCAATTTGGAAAATTCTTTTTTTATTTGAAAAGATTTGATGTGAAAGTTAGTATGTATGTATGTTTGTTACACTTTTACGCCTGAACCGCTGAACGGATCTGGATGAAATTTTGTAGGTAGACAGATTAGGACCTGGATCAGTGCTCCGTCACTCGCCTATACCTACTGCAAAATATACCTACGCTTAGCGACCCACTCCGACGGGCTCTCGCGAGTCGGGCCGCCACCGCGTGTCTTGTGTAGGTATAGATACCTCGAGATAGGTAGGTAGGTAATCATTATTATATTATTGTGTGGCCGAACCATGCTAAGTGGAAGATGGTGGAAGTCTATGTATGTGCTAGGTATGTAAGTGATAAAAAATATTAAAAAACAGATCTAATAAAACTGGCTAAATGCGTGACGGATCATGAACAAAGTTGGGTTCCGTTGTGATATATTTTTTTTAACTAAGTTATTTTTGCAGTTTAGACTTAGACATTTTGTAAGGAGTTGAAATTTTTACAAATAACTATAACTACACGTCTTATGTAAGTCCACTATCACTCATAAACTAAGAAAACCTAATTAGCCGTGATAATTTTTCTTGTTAATCCATTATGTGTCCTACTATTCCAAATCATGTCCAGATTTCCTGGAATAGCGGTTTTGAAACTGTAACAAAAATGAGCACTTAAAAACTTATTATTTATTGACGGACATGGCGAAAATATAAAGGTTTTTACTGCTTAGTTTGACTACAAAACCTTAAAAATCACCGATGTACCGATATAAAAAGCTAAGTTAAATAAACTTTAACCGCCTCCGTGCCGTAATGGTTAGTCTATTCTCTGCACACCAGGAGGTCGCGGGTTCAATTCCCGCGGGGGTCAACTTTGTAAGAGTCGATTTGGTTGGTGGTAGGGCATTTTTCTTAGCCCGTCTGACATTTCTTAACCATCTTATCTAAGTCTTGCCGCCAAACATCAGTGTTAACAGCATTGATGTGTTCCGGCTTAAAGATAAGATAGCCAGATTCCCATTGCGTTGGGGAATCTCGGTAAGATCGGCATCATCGTCACTTACTATCATGTGAGATGATCCTAATTAAGGGCTTATCAATTTTGGATTAAAAAAAATACTATCGGGTCGCAATCAGAACGCGTCAATCAAGATTTACATAGTGAGTACCGCGCATATATTTTTTAAACAAAACAAAAATTAAAGGTAATTTGTAATTTGTTTTAAGCTGGCGCACATTCTAAGTACGATCAACTAATACGACTGTTACTTAAACTAATCAAATTAATAAATTAATTTTTCACGAATCAACCCTAGCGCTAAAACGCCGTACAGTCGCCGCCGCGATTCGCGCGCCGCCCGTGTACGCAGTTATGACCGCTAAGTCGAGCGCCTTAATGCATATGTTTCCGTGTATTGTGGGACAGTGGGAACGAGTAGGTTAATAAATGCGTAGGTATTTTCGTTTTATAAGGAAGTGCAGTATCTGTTGCGAAGTAACTAGTATCTCATCTGTGCCTGGATTAACATTTAGGCAACTTTTTTCCACGCTTGCGGCTCGCGCACTGCGCACCCTCAAAGACTGTCATAGTAACATTGTCCACGCGGGTGGAGCCGCGAAAAAAACTAGTTATTATTATTATTATATGCGTGTTGGTTTTAAGTATTAAGTATTTTAAATATTGTTTAAATTCTTGTACTACAGTGACTTATTACTACTCCTAAGTTATTTGTGTCAATAATTGTGACTGACTCGGTGGCTCAGTGGTTAGTGCTCTTGACTACTGATCCGAGAGTTGTGGGTTCGATCCCCACCCAGGGCAAACATTTGTGTGATGAGCAGATTTGTTTGCTCTGTGTCTGGGTGTTAAATATCTATATATGTATGTGTTTAAACGTATATAAGTATGTATATCAGTCTCTGGTTCCCATAACACAGGGAATCCTACTTTGGGGCCAGATGACCATGTGTGATTTGTCCCAGAATATTTATTTATTTATTATTATTTATAATTTGGAGGGGTGAGCGTTTTGATACGTATCTTTTAACACAGAGTTGTTCTCTATTTTAGGAGGTAAAATCTTCACACATTCTTTAATTTTGTCAGCTATATAAATGAATAAAAAGTTATTGTTATTATTAATATACTTCTGCTTGCACGAAAGCGGACTTATCTCGTCATTGGAAACAGAACTTTTCCATCCAACCTATGATGAACAAAGAACTTAAAGAAGGAGTTTATTTTTGTTTTTTAGGGTTCCGTACCCAAAGGGTAAAAACGGGACCCTATTACTAAGACTCCGCTGTCCGTCCGTCTGTCACCAGGCTGCATTTCGTAAACCTTGATAGGTAGACAGACAGTTGAAATTTTCCCAGATGATGTATTTCCGCTGCTGCTATAACAATAAATACCTACTAAGAATTTAAAAAAATGAATATGTCCATACAAAAAACGTGAGTTTTTTTTGTAACGTGAAGAAACTAGCGCCATCTAGTATGATGGTACGGAACCCTTTGTGCGCGGTTCCGACTCGCACTTTACCGGTTATAGGATGGGCTGGTTTCCGCAACCAGGCATCTGATGCGCCCATTTTGCGTGAGTTTTTTCCTCCGGTTTTTTCTTCATATCATCATTACAGCTCATATACGTCCCCACCGAGGGGCTCGAGCCTACCCTGAATCAGTTCTTCATATACCGACTGTAAATAACGACAAAAGAAAACAAAATACATAACGCAAATCTGCACATAGTGTAAAAAGAATGAATAGTACCGATACAGTCTGTATAGGGATGACGACAGCATCAGAAATAAATTATGAACTCCTTGATCACTAAATTGCCCTCCTACTTAAACTTCGGAAAACCTTACTCGCTTTGTTTTCCATCAAGTCTTCGATTTTCAATTCACCAAAATCACCAAATTAGTACATAAATGACGCTGCAAAACTATGACGTCACGCCTAGGTTTTTTTAAACATTTTTAGAACAAAATGACAGATGATAAAAAGTAAATCAGATGACTAGCATTCGTCAACCCTATTGCAGACGCACTGATGAAATTCAAAATAAGAAGATGGCTCATAAAAGTTTTATTGCTGTTAACTTATTTATGAGGCAGACGATCATATTTAAGCAGTTACATTCCCATATGTATTTGCAAAACTACCCGTACAAAGCATATAAATAAGTAGGTAGCTAGAAGGTAGCTTAAGAGGGAGTATAATGCAAATTGAACAGCTTAGAAATTATTTATCTAAATCTTGCTTAGTTTAAAATCCTTAAATCCTACTTAATATTATAAACGCGATAGTTTGTAAGAATGTATGGATGTATGTTTGTTACTCTTTCACGAATAAACTACTGAACGGATCTAGCTGAAATTTGGTAGGTAGACAGATTAGGACCTGGATTAACGCATAGGCTACTTTTTTCCAAGCTCACGAGCCGCTTGCGGTTCGCGCACTGCGCACCCTCGAATAGTCACGTCCACGCTGGTGAAGCCGCGAGAAACAGCTAGTAAACACAGAAAATAATAGACTATCTGACTAGATGCGGGTAGCGTAGAACCGGTCGTCGTGGAAATCCTTGGGGGTGGCCCATGTCCAGCAGTAGCTGATATGATGATCTGACTGAGGGCTGACCCTGAGCAAAAACACTATCGTGTTTTTGTTCTATGTCAATTGTGTAGTCGCATAACAACTCGTGTAAAAATAAGATTTATTTTCGTTGGAACCCACTTTTGTGATAAAAAATAACACCAAAAAAATGAAATACCTTTCAAGGTGACCGATAATATAGTGCTAATTATAGTGCTCTTGTTACCATTTTTAGGATGACGAGTTAAAAATCGTGCGACAGCGAGGAGGATAAACACTTCGCTTAATGCTCCTTCTTAAGAAATCAATTTCGTGCTATTTTGACGTAACAAATTTTAAATTTTAATACGTCTTTAAAGTCTTGGGTTAGTCTGTCATGACATCACGAATTCAGTAAAGTCTTTACGGATTTATGTAATGTACAAAACTATATTATTCTGATTTTATGGATTGTGTAGGTATATGCTTTTACTCCAAAAAAACGTTTAAACTAAAATAAATCGTAAAAAAAACATATTTTTTTTACACTAGCTGTCGCCCGCCACTTCGTATATGCGTAGATAACTGAACGTGACAAATTAAAAAAAAAACACAGTAAAATGAATCATTGGAGATCCTAAATCCTAAAAAAACAGTTGTTAATAGTCAGGAAACTGCGCACGCGCTTGAACTGGAACGGGAAGTTTTTCGGGATGAAGGGGAAGCGTGATATAAAAAAATAACCAAGTGCGTGTCAGACTACGCACAAAGTAGGGTTCCATAGAGTGTCAAAAATAATAATAAATGTGTATTTTAAAAACAAAGTTATTTTTTCAGTTGTCGGAGACCATCTCGTATGGAAAATCTATTTAGGTTAGTCGACTATTACTGCTACACTAAGAAAGCCTACTTTAGCCGTGATAATTTTCCTTTTAAATTGACAGACGTACATTGCGAAACCACAGTATTACAATATAGCGGCTTACAGTAGTGCAACGATGAACTTACGCAGTGCAACGGAAGGGTACTTGCGGGGCAGCGGGCGGTAAAATCTGTAATATTATCGCCTTAATGCATGTATAACGCCCTCGTTCCCTTCGATCTCGAAGGATGCGATCATTTAAAGCCTACACCAGCATATTTTTAGATGTGAGTATTACCCGCTGACACACTCGAGAGATTTCTTGGTATGCTATTCGACCACGATCACCGTACGCGCTGTATATTAGTTCCTCTTAACGGACGGTGCAAATTGACACAGAGTGGACATCAGGACAGAGAGGCAAACAATGACGTCTCCGCAAAACATCACCAAGCAAAAAAAAGCACCATAATATGACTGACAGTGACAGTTTCACTGAGAAGGTAGTTGAATAAAATTAGGAAGTTTCTATGCCTTTGGCATGTAATTAATTACGAAACGTGTCGTCATAATCAATTCAAGAACTTGAAATAAGTTTAATGATTGTTTACTTTTGTTTCGAGCTATAAAGGAATGAAGACGGTATATCATATCAAAAAAAAAGTCTAAAAAAAATTTAAAAAACGTATGTCGCGTGTGTTCGTGTATGAGTTTACACGTCTAAACTGCTGGACGGATTTGATTTCATTTATTCGGAAAATATTTTATAAATATCTCTAGTCAGTTTTTCCAAATTTTTAGAACGGTAAATAAAAAAGCACTGTATTTTAGGATATGCTAATCGTATTTCAAAATATCTATAAAAATTAAAAAAGATTCATCAACATTGGTAGATATTTTGAAATACGGTTACATTTTCAAAATATATCTAACGATTTTGATGAAACTTTGTACGTTACTATACCTTCATACGGTCCACTGTACAGGGTAGTTGGATATTTCAGAAAAAATCTGAGTATTATTACCTCCCATAGAAACCCAGGATATTTATAATCAAATCAAATGTCTCTAAAAGTTTTGGTGAAACTTTGTATGACCACACACAGGACAGTTCATTATTCTAGTAAAAATGTCTCTAACAGTTTTGGTGAAACTTTGTATGACCATATCCAGGACAGTTCGTTATTCTAGTAAAAATGTATCCAACAGTTTTGGTGAAGCTTTGTATGACCATATACAGGACAGTTCGTTATTCTAGTAAAAATGTCTCTAACAGTTTTGGTGAAACTTTGTATGACCACATACAGGACAGTTCGTTATTCTAGTAAAAATTTCTCTAACAGTTTTGGTGAAACTTTGTATGCCATATACAGGACAGTTCGTTATTCTAGTTAAAACGTCTCTAACAGTTTTGGTGAAACTTTGTATGACCATATCCAGGACAGTTCGTTATTCTAGTAAAAATGTATCCAACAGTTTTGGTGAAGCTTTGTATGACCATATACAGGACAATTCGTTATTATAGTAAAAATGTACCTAACAGTTTTGGTGAAACTTTATATTACCATATACAGGACAGTTCGTTATTCTAGTAAAAATGTCTCTAACAGTTTTGGTGAAACTTTGTATGACCACATACAGGACAGTTCGTTATTCTAGTAAAAATGTCTCTAACAGTTTTGGTGAAACTTTGTATGCCATATACAGGACAGTTCGTTATTCTAGTTAAAACGTCTCTAACAGTTTTGATGAAACTTTGTATGACCATATACAGGACAGTTCGTTATTCAAGTAAAAATGTATCCAACAGTTTTGGTGAAGCTTTGTATGACCATATACAGGACAGTTCGTTATTATAGTAAAAATGTCTCTAACAGTTTTGGTGAAACTTTATATTACCATATACAGGACAGTTCGTTATTCTAGTAAAAATATCTCTAACAGTTTTGGTGAAACTTGGTATGACAATATACAGGACAGTTCATTATTCTAGTAAAAAACTAAATAAGGTAGGTATGGACAAACCCAGTTTGTTTGTTGTTTTTTGTCATTTTTTTTAATTTCTAGAGTAAGACCCTACTACTATACATGAAGTAATTCATTATTCCATTAAAATCGGGAAAAGATATCTCCTTTACAAACCCAGATGATTATGGAGTCTGGTATATCGAGGTACCTACCTGTATAGATACTGTTTAACAACACGGTACCCTAAAAATGGCTTTTAATGAACACGCATTTGTGGCGCTATGAACACTTGCTTAAGTTACGAACCCGTGCCCGTTCGGAGAACTAGCGCCTCGAACAAAAACACTTGGGTGTTTTGGGAGGAGATGACCAACACAAAACCGTAGGGGGGTTTCGAGGCAGTGCTACCTTCTATAGAACACGAAAAGGGAAATACGCTACCCGGCCACAACAAAAGTTGAAGGCTACGCAAGAAAGTACGCACAGCGTGGCTGTACAATTATAATTAATTTTGTTTGCTTCATTGTTATTAAGAAACTGTCTTAAATCCGCGATTTCCAGTTGAAGGCTACGCAAGAAGGTACGCACAGCGTGGTTGTATAATTATATTTAATTTTCTTTGCTTCGTTGTTATTACGAAACTGTTTTAAATCCACGATTTCCAGTTGAAGGCTATGCAAGAAAGTACGCACAGCGTGGCTGTATAATTATAATTATTTTGTTTGCTTCTTTGTTATTAAGAAACTGTTTTAAATCCGCGATTACCAGTTGAAGGCTACGCAAGAAAGTACGCACAGCGTGGTTGTATAATTATATTTAATTTTCTTTGCTTCGTTGTTATTAAGAAACTGTTTTAAATCCGCGATTTCCAGTTGAAGGCTATGCAAGAAAGTACGCACAGCGTGGCTGTATAATTATAATTATTTTGTTTACTTCTTTGTTATTAAGAAACTGTTTTAAATCCGCGATTTCCAGTTGAAGGCTACGCAAAAAAGTACGCACAGCGTGGCTGTATAATTATAATTATTTGGTTTGCTTCTTTGTTACTAAGAAACTGTTTTAAATCCGCGATTTCCAGTTGAAGGCTACGCAAGAAAGTACGCACAGCGTAGCTGTATAATTATAATTATTTTGTTTGCTTCTTTGTTATTAAGAAACTGTTTTAAATCCGCGATTTCCAGTTGAAGGCTACGCAAGAAAGTACGCACAGCGTGGCTGTATAATTATAATTATTTTGTTTGCTTCTTTGATATTAAGAAACTGTTTTAAATCCGCGATTTCCAGTTGAAGGCTACGCAAGAAAGTACGCACAGCGTGGCTGTATAATTATAATTAATTTAGTTTGCTTCATTGTTATAAAGAAGCTGTTTTAAATCCGTGATTTTCAGTATTATCTCAAGGTAAGCTTTGCATCACTTTTGGTCATTGTTAAGACATATTGTTATTTATTTTGCGTTACGTGAGCGCGTAACAAAGCCTTACCTACGCAAGGCTCAGAAATGGCCACCACTTACACATAGCTGAACAATGCCGTACATAGGTAGATAGATAGACAAAACACACAACTATGTGAGGTCATCTCCCCTCATTAGGTGGTTAGTTTCCCGGGCGTGTCCGCAGACTCCGGGGTGCGGAGGCCGGCAGGGGAGGGGGTGCTGCACCCGCTGCGGACGGGAACTTACTTAATTAATCCCCTCGCGGCCGCCATTGGCCGAGCCGGGGCGGGCGAGGCGCCTACGCGTTAATTGGGCGGGCGGCTGCCCAGATTAGGAGATCGCGCCTTTCGCTAATGACACGAGAGGCGAGCACATAAAGAGGCTGTGATAAAACAATGCCTGCCTGTTCCATGGTTTCTTTGATACCTACACCAAAGCATATATATTAGTACTAACATACAGTATGGACACTCCCTGCCGCTCTCTAGATTGCGACCTCACCCCCTCGTCACCCAGATTGATACAGATTGGTTACCGTTTGGTTCTCGAACGTATAGGATTTCGCCGTTATTTTGTTTGTTTCGTCATTCGATGTTTGAAATGTCATTTCTCGCCCGTTGTATGAAGTGTCCGGAGTGTGCCTACACTGTATTGTCTCCGTATTTTGATTGTAAAACTTTTCATTGGTATGCTGAAATAGAAAAGAATTGAAGAACCTCTTGGAGTGTTAATAAATATTGTAGTAGGGAAGGAATCGGCTCGAAACTAATATCGTTCTAGTCGCGTCAAGTGAACGTATAAAGCTCAGATTTAGCGGAGGCGAGGGCTGAGCGCGAAACGCCAGGTAAAGCACCTCCTTACACCGCGATATACGACGACACCTAAATTATAATATTGTATCCGCTAGGGTTGCCATCTCACCCTCTAAACACACGGTCTGTTTTCATCTTAAAGGTTTACCACATAGGTCTCGTTATAAAATAGCCATAACAAGCGACGTTAGAACATCCAAAGCTATTAAGATGATGCAGATTTGTAGTAACAAATTGAAACTTATGTGTGTGTAGTTAGCAGCCCTGGCGCGTGTGCGCTAACCCTCTCCCGCGCGAGTGTGTGCGCGCCCACTGAAAGAAAAGCAATTTCCTCCGGGCGGCGGGCGGTGGCGGCGGCGGGGGGGTGAGGTCTCGCGCGAATATAATTTTGTTCATTTTTTCATTCGGGCGAGTTAATTCGGCTTCGCGGCGGAGCCGGCTATTGATTAGGGCGCGTCTTACGTTTTAATTTGTTTGCGCGCGCAGCCGATGCACCCGCCGAGATGAGGTCCCCCCCCACCCTCGGCCCCAGCTCTAATGAAGCCTTCGCTAACTACGCCGCTGTAATCACGATCCTTTTCACAATCAGCGCGCTCTCAAATGTTTGTTCTCGCCTAACTAGCTGCCGCCTACAGAGGACATTGTGTTTGCCCTCCGAGGGAGCTCCCAAAAATATTCCTTTCTTACATCCTTGAGACACTTAATTCGAGGAAAACCTTGTTTCGGTTATGCTTTCAATGGGACAGACTTTTGTTTGCTTTTTATTTTTCAGTCGCTATTACATTCTTACAGGTATTTTGGTGATGATGGTGTACCTAAGATCTACGAGCATGTAGAATCATTTTGAATTCTAAGTCCAAAGTTAAAGTAACTTTTGTATCATCATATCAGCAGTGGGCTGGACATAGTCCTCCCCCAAGGATCTCAACGACGACCGGTTCTGCGCTGCCCGCATCCAGCGGCTTCCCGCGACCTTCACCAGGTCATCGGTCCACCGAGTGGGAGGCCTGCCTACGCTACGTTTTCCGGTGCGCGGTCGCCACTCGAGAACTTTACTTCCCCAACGGCCATCTGTTCTACGAGCAATGTGCCCCGCCCACTGCCACATAAGTTTAGCAATTCTGAGAGCTATGTCGGTTACTTTGGTTCTCCTACGGATCTCCTCGTTTCTGATCTTTTGTATATACTTTTGGAAAAAAAACACACTATACATGACCTATAAAATGGATGGGGGGGTGATATCATATCTGATCCAATTTCAGCGGACGATCCCCGTAATTAACGTTGCACCGTGAAAGAGCAGACGCCATTGGTCATTTATCCCTCCCACCCCACGCTCCCACTCCTCCTGCCTCACCCCCTCGCGCCCCCTCGCCGTGAAACAACGCCGCCTGCATGTGACACATTAGTAAATGAGACAACATTCGTTACCAGTATACCACACGAGCACATTACTCGACATAAGTACGTAAGTATACTTGCTTAGGTTTTAGAAGTACCTTTCAGTAGGTACCTATATTTAGCATTTTATATGAATATTTTCTATGTTCATTTAGAGGCAACCATAACAATAACACAAAGATCTTTATTAACTAATAGTTTTTTTTCAGATTAGGACGAGACGGCGTACAGCATTCTGAAATTCAGTTGCTGTGCCGCCTGTCAAAGCCTGTATTTCTCGGTTTTTCTCTACTGTCCTAAATATAATTATGTCTGATTGATGATTTATCTACGCGATATTTTAACTTGCACACTAATGTTGATACAATTGTGACCCTACACACACAAAAAAATAATAAATGATTGCCAAAAGTTGGGATCGTTCCGGGGATCGGGACGCGAAGGCTCCGCTCAATAAATCGAAACGTCGCCTCCACGCGGCCATTAAGGCAGTCGATAGTGGAGACTCTTCAGTACTCACTTTGTTTTATTACCTTTTATTTTATTGTTTTAATTTGTGTGCGGGTGCGCTATTTGCGTGCGCGCAGTTTGTCGCAGGCCCCGCCTCCGGGGCGGCGGCCAATGGCGCGCGGCCCGCTAACGAGCCCCGACGCTGCGCGCGCGCCGCTCGCGAGCGCCCGCGCACCCGCCGCCACCGCCGTCGACCAAGCGACAATGCTCATTGTTTCCAACGATTATTATTTTGTTTTACTTTGGATGTTTAGTCCATCGTCGTCCAGTTCCGAAGCGCGCCTCCCACCTAGCGATAATTTCAATGTCGCGAATTCTGATATTGACTTGAGATTCCATCCTCGGCATGTTTTATCGTCCGAGGCGCATTTCGTCAGAGCTACTCAATAAGCAATAAACCATTCGTCTCCGAGAAGTTATTTTAAAGTCCGGCTGGGACTCTGATTGAGCCCACGCCTTTACACCTTTTAAAGGTTATTGTGTTGCCGAATCGTCGGAGATATTAACCGTCAGCGGATTCGCAAACACTACCACATAAACCATTTGCACAATGCTGGTAGAGTTGTGAATATTAAGCACTCGTACAATGCAAATATTAATATTTATTTATTTATTTATTTATTTATTCCTTGTAACAATGGGTATTGTATAGGAAATTGAACTTACAAAACTACAGCAACACAAAGTACAACAAAAATTAAAAACTAAATCTATGTATTTTTTTCCTAAATAAAATGTCACCCTTATCTATAAAAATTAATGTCAGAAAATACATTTAATTAAAACAAATAACACAAAGACAGAGAATCTGAAACAAGTCACATTAGACGAAAAGCAATATAAAAGTATTGAGGCTACGTCTTATTATTAATAAAGTCTTCAATTTTATAAAAGCACTTTTCCATTAAAAACTGTTTTAATAACATCTTAAAATTTGACTGATTAATTGCTAATTTCAACCTTGCTGGAAGTGAATTGAACATCAGGACCACCTGATGTCGTGCACAATGTCTTGCAACGACTAATTTGAGTACTCTTGAGTGTTGCATGTTATTTGTTCTCTTTTCTAGGCGTCTATCTCTTTCCTGCAATGTTTCATATCTATCAGGGTGCTTCGACAGACCCGTTAACAAGACTAAAATGTAAAGGCTCGGTACAGTTAGTATCTTAAGTCTTTTAAAATGCTCTCTGCAAGAGACCCATTGCGGAATACGTGCAATTGTTCTAATAGCCCTTTTTTGTAAAACAAAAGCTTTATGAATATTATATCCATAACTATTTCCCCATAATAGAATGCTGTATCGGAGATGGGATTCTATTAGAGCATAGTATACTATTTTTAGTTGTCTGTCAGTCAGTACATCTCTTAAGCTCCTTAACGCATAACAGGCAGAGCTAAGCTTACCGTCTAATTTATTTAGTTCTTCTTTCCAGTTTAAGTACTCATCAATGTATATTCCTAAAAATTTCACTGTACGTACCGTGGTTAGCGTGTCATTATTGTACTTTACTGTAATGACATCGGAGCTTCTTGCCGTAGTTTTAAATAACATAGTATATGTCTTACTTGCATTAAGAATGAGATTATTTGCTCTAAACCAATTGCCGAAGATATTTAATGCTGTCAAAAGTTTTTTATTAAGTTCTTCGATGTTGCCGGCAGAGATTATGGCATTCGTGTCATCTGCATAAGTCACAATATTGATGTCAGATATATTTTTGTATGTATAGTCTATCAGGTCATTAGTAAATATAATAAAAAGTATGGGACCTAGGATTGATCCTTGGGGAACCCCTCTTTTAATCTTTACTTTTTTTGATTGACTACTTTTAATTTCTTCCTCGGCAGTGTATTTCAGTTCAACAAATTGGTGTCTATTAGTTAGGTAGGATTCAAAAAGTTTAAGAACTTTGCCTCTTACTCCGTAGTGAGACAATTTTGCTACAAGTAGCTTATGATCCACCGTGTCAAAAGCGGAACTCAGATCAAGAAACAGTCCTGCCACTTTGAACTTATCATTAAGTTTGTGTACAGCATCGTCTACTAGTTGCTCGATTGCATCTGTCGTACCGATATTCTGCTTGTACCCAAACTGTCTTTCACTTATTATTCTGTTTTCTTGAAGATGTTTTACTAGTCTTGTCTTGAGTACCAATTCAAAGATTTTTGATAGAATCGGGAGTAATGATATAGGCCTATAGTTTTTAGGGTCAGTAGTACAGCCTTTTTTATAAACTGGCAAAAGCTTTGCTAACTTCAATTGTTCTGGGAATACACCTTGTTCATAACATTTATTAAAGAAGTCTGACAATAAGCACCACTGTCTATCTCTTGGATAGCACGGTTAATTGTGCCATACGATAAGAGATAGAGAGAGAAAGCACCAATGCACCACCTTAGCACACCATGGACACTTCATACAACGGGCCAGAAATTACATTTCAAAAAAGGATTGACAGAACAAACAAAATGGCGGCGAAATCCTATACTTTCGACTACCAAATTAAACCAATCTGTATCAATCTGGATGACGAGTGGGTGAGGTCGCAATCTAGAGAGCGGCAGGGAGTGTCCATACGGTATGTTAGTACTAATATATATACTTTGACCATAGTATCATCATATCAGTTCATAAACGTCCCCACCGAGGGGCTCGAGCCTACCCTAAATTATGGTGATAGGGCCTTAGTCGACCACGCGGGCCCAGTGCGGGTTGGTCGACTTCACACACAACCTCCTAGTTTTTTCGCAGGCGTGTGCAGGTTTCCTCACGATGTTTTAGAGCATCGAATAAACGTACATATGAAATCTAAATTCGATATCCCATTGGTACGTGGCGGGATTCGAACCACGACCTCCTGGACAGGAGGCGGCGGCCCTAGCCGTTACGCAACTGACGCTCTTACACCTCAGTGTAAATGTAAACCATGGTAATTCCAAATAGAACCACGTTTCAATTATTCGCTATACGAATATAGTGTATTATCCTTACTAATTTTATAAATGTGTTTGTTTGTTTACCTTTTCACGCTTCAACACCTCAACCAATCTTGACGAAATTTGGCATGGAAGTAGCCTGTGTCACGGAAAAGGTCATAGGCTACTTTTTATCCCGTAAAAACAGCATAGTCGAAACTGGGGAAACTAAAAAAAAACTTTTTTGGGTGAATTTTAGGGTTCTGTACCCAAAGGGTAAAAACCCTATTAGGTACTAAGACTTCGCTGTCTGTCCGTATGTCCGTCTGTCACCAGACTGTATTTCATGAACCGTGATAGCTAGACAGTTAAAAATTTCACAAATGATGTATTTCTGTTGGCACTATTATAACAACAAATACTAAAAAATAGAAAAAGTGAAAGTCTCCATACAAAAAACGTGTTTTTTCTTAAACGTGAAAAAACTAGCGCCATGTAGTATTTTGATAGTACGGAACTGAAGAAACTAGCGCCATGTAGTATTATGATAGTACGGAACTGAAGAAACTAGCGCCATGTAGTATTATGATAGTACGGAACTGAAGAAACTAGCGCCATCTAGTATGATGGTACGGAACCCTATGTGTGCGGTTTTTCGCCATTGCTTGCGGCTCGCGCGCCATTCACCCTCAAAGACAGTCATAAAAACTATGTCCACGCGAAAGCTAGTCGAATATATTTTTTTTTATGAAAACTATCCAATATATGTAAGGACTAAGGATCCTGTTTAAAGCGTGAGGTGGAATTGTTTTAGTCTGCAATGTATCTGTTTATTTATTAACGGTGGTGATTATTTCAGTCAGGCAGTGAGGTAAGTCGTCAATATTCGAAGCGGTTACAATGCTTAAATCACATCGGATGTTTCGTGTTTATTTATGTAAGTTTTTTTTTCCTTATCTCGGCTCGAGCAGGCGTAGGCGTTGGCGAGTCGTCGTCGCACGAATAATATTAAAGGGGAAACTAAGCAATTGATAGTAAAAATGGGCGGTGAAATAGAAAAATATCGTCGGACGCATTCGTGGCCTGGTAAAATATTCAATCGGGGCAATTCGGGTCCGCGTATAAATTTGGCCCCGGCCATTATTTGTAGCGTCCCCGCGACCGAGAATCGGTGCCTATAGTGATAGTCGTCATTTTTCTTGTATGTATCGTTAATATTTTACGGGTGCGTGTCAACGTTTTATGGGCCCACTCTCGACACTAAAGCGTTTTAGCCGTGCTCTCATTGTTTATCCACTTTTTATAGTTTATAGCTACTCGAGTGCCGTTTTGGGGTTATGAAAGGTACGCGTAACAGTTTGTGTGACGCGCGATTGTACGCTATCGAATCTCACGTTTATTGCGACCTCGATCCTATCCTGAAACTTTTAAACGCCTGTTCATGCCTCCACTCATATAATATTCTACGAGGGGAAATTAATTTTATTTTTCCTAATAACCGCTATTCTAATTCTATGAGGGGTATTACTTGTCGGCAACATGCTAAATAAGCATATTACAACTTCTAATATTAGCATGGGTGGTAACAGCCACTTTAGGGGGGACGGGACTAGATAGATTAGGGGCACACCACTACAGTGTCGTCATTACTATAAATGACTATTATTTTAAGTTCAACACTAAAAAATCGACCAAGTGCGAGTCAGAACCGCACTCATAGGTTTCCGTACCATCATACTAGATGACGCTAGTTTCTTCATGTTTAAAAAAAAATTGTTTTTTTTTTCTATGGAGGGAGACCCCCCTAAATTTTTCACTTTTTCAAATTTTTTGTATTTGTTGTTATAGCGGCAACAGAAATACATCATCTGTGAAAATTCCAACTGTCTAGCTATCGCGGTTCATGAAATACAGCCTGGTGACAGATGGACGGACAGCGAAGTCTTAGTAATAGGGTCCCGTTTTTACACGTTGGGTACGAAACCCTAAAAATTACAAGTACTTACAAGTTTTTTTTTTCTTAATGTCTCATCGTAAAACACATTAAAAAGAGAAAGGAACGAGCGAGTTCTTATCTAAGTGTAATTATCCGCCCAAGTTTGCGAGAGAGCCGAGAAAGAATTACCCCCCCCCCCCCCCTATCTGTATGTGAGGGGTGGTGGGTGGCGGGTAGGCTCACATGGGACGCGCTCTAATGAGGTGCCTGAAAGCGACAATGTCTTTGAGCAAAGCAAATGTGTAGGTATCTGTCTACATACGTAGGGGAGGAGCTCCGCCGAAGCTCCATCTATGTATGTGACGTATTCTAACCAGTTTATGGATAAATGTAAATAAGTATAGTAGTACTTAATAGGCATCTTGTCGAATGTTGATGTCTTGGAACCTCATTTAGTTTCTTGTGGGTTTTGAAGAAACCAAGATTTTTTTAAATTTAATGTCTGGTTAATAATATAAGGTACCTATAATATCTAGCCTAGGCCTTCTGTAAGTTTCCTTAATTTGTTTATTTTTCTGATTAATTATTCACAATTGGTAAACCCTTTGCATCATCTCACCTGATGGTAAGTGACGATGGTACCGAACATGGAGGCGGGCTTACCAAGATTCCCCAACGCAATAGGGAACTGGCTATCTTATCATCAAGCCGGAACACATTAACATTGTTAGCATAAGATGGTGGTAGCTAGACAGGTGGGCTTAGAAAATGCCCTTCCACCCAACCAAACCGAGTCCGAAATTTGGACTCCGCCGGTCCTGATGGGAAGCTAATGGGCTTAACCTTACGCCACGGAAGTGGTTAGAACCTACATGTAGATACAATATATCATCATCTGGATAATAGGGATGACGAATGCTAGTCATCTGATTTTCTTTTTATAGTCTGTCAAAAACGACATTTTGTCTAAATATGTTTGAATTACCTAGGCGTGACGTCATAGTTTTGCAGCGTCATGAGCATTTATTTACTCATTTTGTGATTTTGGTGAATTAAAAATCGAAGACTTGATGGAAAACAAAACGAGTAAGGTTTTCAGGAGTTTCAGTAGGCGGGCAATTTAGTGATCAGGAGTTCATAACTTATTTCTGATGCTGTCGTCATCCCCATTACAACATTGAACTATAGGTATATAAAATGAAAGCGAACACACGATGACGTCCCTAATTTGATTCCAGCTCCACTTGGGTGTACTTGGGTGTGGATATGATAGGTTCACGCTGAGGACTCGGGCGCAAGGATCGATTGCGCCGTCCGGTCCGCAGCCGGTTTTAATTTCCCGCGCGAGGCGGCGGGGCGCGTTAAGTTTGAACGGCCGGAGATGAGGCACACGTACTAATATCATGCACGGCCCGGGCCGTCGCCATAGCGACGCACACTCGGATGACGTGTGTGGTGGCGGGTGTGAGACCGGGGGTAATATGATTTGAGCGCCCCCGCGACACCCCCCGCCCGCTTGTTTGCTCTCCGATGCAATCGCGATACGACGCCGCCCGCCGCCGCGCCCGCCGACCGTCGACACATCTCTCACCTCCGTCCTCGATAACTGCATCGGATTCCTTGTTGCACGCCACCGCATTCTGTTGAAATAGATACCGCATAGCGACCCCGTCTGCCTGTATATCCGTATTGTATACACGATACTGTTAAGACGGCATCACATTTTAACCGCCTCCTTGGTGTAATGGTTAGTTCATTCGCTTCGCAAGCAGGAGGTCGCGGGTTCGATTCCCGGCGGGGTCAACTTGTAAGACTCGGTTTGTTTGGTGGTAGGGCATATTCTAAGCCCGCCTGGCTAGCTACCACCATCTTATCTAAGTCTTGCCGCCAAACATCAGTGTTAACAACATTGATGTGTTCCGGCTTGAAGATAAGATAGCCAGTTCTCCATTGCATTGGGGAATCTTGGTAAGCCCGCTTCGATCTTCGGCATCATTGTCACTTACCATCAGGTGAGATGAGGGCAAGGGCTTACCAATTGTGAATAAAAAAAACATCTTAAACAAACGCTCTTAAACTCCTCCCATATAAGCTTTTTTTACCAAACTTCAAATATAAAAGTCAATCATACTTTCATATCTCTTTGTAAATGTTGATTTTAAATCATTTCTTACTCAATAAAACATAACGTCCACAACAGCAACACCGTTCAACTGGTTATGGTCCTAATAAATCAATCACATTCCTCTCTCTTTTTTTCCTGGCAACAGAGTAGCATAACCGTCATATTCGCGAGTTGTTTTTGTGTGGCGACTCAATAGCGGACTGTCACCGGGCATCCGCAGTGTTGGCGGAGTCGCGTCTCAGGCCGGTGACAATTACGCGTTGCGGTGCTCATTAGTCGCGGCGTGGACCGCTTCATGTATCATGTATGGCGCGTCGCAACCAGGCCACACAATAAAGCAATCAATCCGCAGTGCCAGCTGCCGGCTACCGGGCTACTGCGACCGATCTACAACCATTACCCTGTCTTCAGCGACACCTCAACTCATATCATACGATTATCAACGGACTGATACCCATCTGTCGATTTAAAACTAGCCAGTCCTATTCTGCCGAAAGACGTCAATTAGACAGGTATCCTTAGAAAGTTAGAGTTTGCTTTAGTTGGCAAGAGGTACCTATATGGCTATCCTAATAGGGCATTGTGACGGAGGAGTTTGCGCCGATCGCGGTGCAGTATAATTGCGGCGCGGACGCCGGGGGCCGGCGGTAATGCCTCCTGTGATATATGGTACTACGGCTAATAACAGAGCTCGAGCCTTGCGCCGATTATCCCTTTACCTGGCGAAGACGAATTCCTATCGATCGTAGCGACGCTCGCTCTCAGCTAATGAGCGCGGGATTTACTACTCATTATCCACTTTCGCCGCTTGCCCGGGGCGCGATGAAGACGTCGCGACCGCGGGGTGGTTGCTCGCGCGACCGCCGAGGCACCGAGCCGAGCCGAGCCGAGCGCCGCGGGCGCACAATTTGCCGCACTCGCCTGGACGCAGCGTCGTAGCCCGCAGCGAGCTTTGTGTTTTATCCCCAGTAATTGCGGCCCCGACGCGATCCACCTTCAAACGGCCACCACCACAAGACCAACGGTAGTGGATAATTGCGCTATTGTTGCCTAGAGTCGCCGCAAAGCGACTGCCTTACAAATCGCTTTCAAGGAAGTTACCTTCGGCTAAATTAGAAGGTTCAACCATCGAGCGAACTTTGTGATTTCAACAATTAAGTTGGATAAGAAAGTTAATAGTTGCATTGAAGTAGACCGTACAGGTATATGTCATCGCTTGTGCACGCAGAGCAATGCAGCCTAATCTTTGAGTTAATTACTATACATAAAATAATATGATATCGTTTTGTGTCTAGAAATAATTACACAATAGAAATAAGGTCACCAGTTCATCGTTTCTAATATCTAGTGATCTTACTTGTTCCTACCTAAATACTTATTTTAAATTTTCGCAAAGGTGTACGAGTATGGCCAACATAGTTATTTCTACCTGTTTCGTTTACATTCCAAAGCAGCCGCTACTCAATCCCATTGGATGTAAGTGCTAATAATGTCACACGATAAGAATTACATATTCAATTAAATGACTTACCCGTCTCATCCGCAGATGGCTCGGCCGCGGCTCCATGTTCGTACTATCGGAGGCGCAGGCGCGGTCTCTCCTCGGCACGGCGCGCTCATCCCGCGCGGCGCAGGGCGGCGGCGACAGCGGCGGCGCCCTTGTGGACATCGGCGCCGGCGACGGGGAGGTCAGCCGCCGGTTCGCGCATCTCTACACTGACAAATACGCTACGGAGATCTCGGGAAGCATGCGCAAGGTGCTCACCAATAAGGGTTACAAGTAAGTCATTCTTCCAGATTCCTTCCTTTCTTTGAAACTTAATTAAGAGCTACGCTATGTTGGTGCAGTAAACCCTGTCCTGTTTTTCGCCATGTCCTTGTAATACGACATGACCACGTTTACTTTGCTTTCATCTTTTTCATAAGTAATTCTGGCTTTTATTGGCTGGTAGCCGCAACCAGGCGACTACTATGCTGATTTTGCATGGTATACTCAGTGATAACTTCCCCTGTCAGTCCTGCGGTAGACTGTGCCGGTCTCGCATCGGATTGTATAGTCACCAAAAACGCTGTATCCGAGTCACTGATAAAATCGTCTGTTACAGACGCACAAGGTCATTGATATATATACCTACTCAGTGGTAGGTTTGGCACAAAATCCAGTATCGGCTTTCGATCGTTGACAACTTCGGGTCACTGATGTGCTCCTTTTAATGTAAGCAACAGCCTCTTCGACTCAAACTTTCATTTCTTCTTTCTTTCCTTCTCGGCTCCCATCGTCGCGGTTCACAGACGCCGGTTCACATACTTCCTTTGATTAGATTAGAATAGAAATAGTATCTATTCATTGGAATTAGAATTACAAAAGACAGAGACAACAGCAATACATAAACTAATAATAAACTTGACTAACAAAAAAAAGAGAGGCATAAAGGAAAAGCAAGCAAATGAAATGGACCTGGAGTAGAGTAGCTAGGGATGTTGCAAGCCTTTGAAAAAGGCCACAACGCTGATTTTTTTTTTTAAACTTTCCAGAATACTAGACGCCGAGGAGTGGTGGCGGGGCGGGCAGTTCGATTGCGTGTGCATGATGAATCTGCTCGACCGCTGCAGCAAGCCCCGCACGATGCTGCGGCAGGCGCGCGCCGCCGTCGCGCCGGGCGGCGTCCTCGTGCTAGGGCTGGTGCTTCCTTACAAGCCGTATGTGGAAGGTCAGTTGTACTCTCCGAGTGTGTGCGCATAATAAACCTGCTCGACCGCTGCAGCAAGCCCCGCACGATGCTGCGGCAGGCGCGCGCCGCCGTCGCGCCGGGCGGCGTCCTCGTGCTAGGGCTGGTGCTTCCTTACAAGCCGTATGTGGAAGGTCAGTTGTACTCTCCGAGTGTGTGCGAATGATGAACCTGCTCGACCGCTGCAGCAAGCCCCGCACGATGCTGCGCCAGGCGCGCGCCGCCATCGCGACGGGCGGCGTCCTCGTGCTAGGGCTGGTGCTTCCTTACAAGCCGTATGTGGAAGGTCAGTTGTACTCTCCGAGTGTGTGCGCATGATGAACCTGCTCGACCGCTGCAGCAAGCCCCGCACGATGCTGCGCGCAGACGCCCGCCGCCATCACGCCGGGTGGTGTCTTCGTGCTGGCGTTGGTGCTGCCTTACAAGCTGTATGTGGAAGGTCAGTTGTACTGTCCGAATGTGTGTGCATGATGAACCTACTCGACCGCTGAAGCAAGCCCCGCACGATGCTGCGGCAGGCGCACGCCGCCATCGAGCCGGGCGGTGTCCTCGTGCTGGCGCTGGTGCTGCCTTACAAGCTGTATGTGGAAGTCAGTTGTACTGTCCGAGTGTGTGCGCATGATGAACCTGCTCGACCGCTGCAGCAAGCCCCGCACGATGCTGCGCCAGGCGCGCGCCGCCATCGCGACGGGCGGTGTCCTCGTGCTGGCGCTGGTTCTGCCTTACAAGCTGTATGTGGAAGGTCAGTTGTACTGTCCTAATGTGTGTGCATGATGAACATGCTCAACCGCTGCAGCAAGCCCCGCACGATGCTGCGCCAGGCGCGCGCCGCCATCGCGCCGGGCGGTGTCCTCGTGCTGGCGCTGGTGCTGCCTTACAAGCTGTATGTGGAAGGTCAGTTGTACTGTCCGAGTGTGTGCGCATGATGAACCTGCTCGACCGCTGCAGCAAGCCCTCGGGCGGGGTCCTCGTGCTGGCGCTGGTGCTGCCTTACAAGCCGTATGTAGAAGGTCATTCCCCTCTCGTTTATCTACCAGATACGCTAAACTACCAGGTTTATGATATAGCTTCCTCACTCACCGACAGCTGGTCATATAGTGAGGGCCGCTATTCCTACCAACACCATAAGGTGAAGACAAGGACCAGTTACGGTAGGTCTTGCCGCCAAGACGCTTGTCCCGGTACTCTGCAAGGCGAGTGCCTCGTGGAAGAGAACCACTACCTACTGGCCAGGTAGGTCCCGGAGCTGTAGGCGCGCTCACCTCCCGCGGCTTTCGCTGCTGGCGGTTCGATCCCCGCTCGGGACGCCAGAGAAGCTGGCTCCCACATATCCGGTGTGGTACCGGAGCTGTAGGCACGCTCACTTCCCGGCGATTATCGCACCTGTCCAGACTTACTCCTACACGGCTGGATCGGCCGGAGCTGTATTAGCTTAGCTCTACTTACTGACCAGGCAAGTGCCGGAGATGCTTCCCTGCCAGTAATTAAACATGCAGTTCCGCTTAATGGACAACTCACGTGCCCCGCGTTGTTTTCGCCCAGAGCCCAAGTGGCCGGCTACGACAACACTAGTTGCGCGTGGGGAAGGACGCCTGGACGCAACGTGCTTGCCAGGCAACACACATTGCCGAACCTCTGCAACTAACCACATACCACTACGAGTCCATGACCCAGTCGGGGGACCGACAAGCCAGAGTGCCGAAGGCGATAGATCCAACTGCAGGCAAGCGGTGGGCTACCCCCGACCCCGTAGTACCCTGATCCAAACAGCCGGACCCGTAGTTCCGGGCTGCTACCTCCACCTAGCCGGGTAGCTCTAGGCAGAGGAATGTCATGTCATGAGATGTGGAAGGTCAGTTGTACTGTACGAGTGTATGTGCATGATGAACCTGCTCGACCGCTGCAGCAAGCCCCGCACGATGCTGCGGCAAGCCCGCGCTGCTGTCGCGCCGGGCGGGGTCCTCGTGCTGGGGCTGGTGCTGCCTTACAAGCCGTATGTGGAAGCTCAGTGTTATATAGAATAATCGAATTGCAAGACAGGTAAATTGAAGACCTGGTAGAGTCCTGGAAAAAAGAACCAACCCCAAATGCAAAATTAAGCTAGGATCGCCTGAATTACGATGAATCTCGTGTATTAATATGTTCACTTTTATAGTAAACGTTCTCTATTAACTGTCCATACTTGAATTGTTCCATGGACTTAACCGTACGATGAAGGTTATTGCAAACTGAATATTATATTGGCAAATCAAATAAAGTACCTTTCATTAGAATTTTCCAACCACGAAAACAATAACCTAACTTAAAAATTAAAAAAAATAATTATAAAACAATTCTGACACCAATGTTGTCGGTTATTAATGTTGCATGTTGTTCCATTATTAATTTGTAACATTAATAACTGTAAACATTGTTATCAGAATTGTTTTATATAGAAGTAATTAATTTTTAGGTTAGGTTATTGTTTACATTCTTGGAAAATTCTAATGAAAGATACTTTACAGCAAACTTGATAATTTGTAACGTTCGTCAAGACTCCCAGCTATTAAATGTTTGATACAAACTTTGGCAAATATTTCTTTGGTAAAGTGGCTTTTTTACTTCACATTCCTTCAAATGTTTCCGCAAATATTGGTGAACATATGTTGAAACACATTTCTAAGGAAAGTGTCTCTCACACAACACACAAAGCGTTAATATTTGAAGCAATATCTCGGGCGGGTGATACATTAATTGAACGTTCGCTGTTACCTGGTCACTTCAATTTAATATTAGGAATAAACAGTAAACACAGCCCAAAAATAATATACATTTCTTCAAATTATTTCAGTGACCGCAGATCACAAGCCAGAAGAGCGTCTCCCTATAACGGGCAACGGATTCGAGGAGCAAGTGGCCTCGTTCGTTCAGTTCATGAGCGAGGAGGCGGGCTTCGAGCTAGCGACGTGGACGCGCGCGCCGTATCTCTGCGAAGGAGATTTCGCGCAAGCGTACTACTGGCTAGACGATTCTGTTTACGTATTTACGCCAAAGACTATAGAGCCTCAGTCATAGGAATTTATAATAGATTTTTAAAGTTTGGAGTCCCTAATTGCATTTTAAAGTATTTTTGGCAAATTAAATGAAGATATACGCTTACAAAATTTTAAACAAAAAATGATTCCCCTAGATTTACCTGCGCAGTCTTAGTGCGCAGTAGACAAATTTTAGCAACGCAGCAAATGACAATCCATCAGCGCGTTAAATCTACAGTTGTGATTGGTCGATTGAGTTTGGTTCGCGGCATAGTTGCAGCCGGTCGTGTGCAAATTGTGCAATCCTCTTGAATTGTGAACGGGACAGGCTTTGTTAAATCGTGTGAGTGGGACAAAACCGAATTGAATAGCAACCATATAGCAAGCAAAAATGTCGCATTAGTTCATGGGAATTAAGCTCGATCGATATAAATTGTTTTTTTTTAATTGGTGTGCGGTATCTGTGCAATTCAAGTTGTTTTAAAAATACTGTACTTATATAGGTAAAATCAACACTAAAATCAAAATGTAGTGACATAGAATCTTTATTGAACTTGCTATCTTTTTTAATATCGATATTGTCAAGCATGTGGTAATATGTAATTTTCAATGGATTTTCTCTTTGGACAAGAATAGGAATATTTGAGTGTTCATGCCAACTTTTGATAAAACTTTATATGCGTTTACAAGTACTGTATAAGTAAAAACAACACCAAAAGAAATATAGCGACATAGTCTTTATTGAACTTGCCATCTTTTTTAATATTGATATTGTGGTAATGTGTAATTTTTCAATGGATTTCTCTTTGGACAAGAATAGGAATAATTAAGTGTTTATGCCAACTTTTGATAAAACATTATATGCATTTACTACGTACTAAGTACAAAGAAATCACGCACAGACTAGCATAAGTATGTCATTTTACATTGATGTGTATGTGATTTAGATAATAAATGCTAAGTTTATTCAATAGTTTTTTTTAATAACCTGTTTGGGTACAACGCTATGGTTAGCTAACGGATGCCCAGCGGCGTTGCCCGCGCAGGTCCCGATTTTTGTTGTTCCAGTGAGAATTTCCAAAAATCCTTACTCAGCGGAAGACTACGTCGTAATTGCTATCTGTATGCCAAATTTCGGCCCAATCCGTCCAGTGGTTTGAGCTGTGCGTTGATAGATCAGTCAGCCACGGTTTCCTTTTATATACAGGTGTAAAAACATGCTGTAGGACCCGTTAACTGGGGGTTCTACTCATCATACTGAACATTTTTTCCCAACGAACGCATAGACAATTCTCAAAAAAAAAATTGGACCCTTCATACTAAAATGTACAAAATTAGCCAATCACCTAATCGATTTGTATGACGAGTAATCAATTTTTTATGCGATTTCAGCAAAGTAAGAGAGTAAGAACAAAAGTTGTTCAGTATGATGAGTAAAAGCCCCAGTAAACGGGACCCAAGTACACCAATTTTGTTACACCCTGTATACATATTAATTACACATAAGAGTATTGCACTCATCAAGACAACGTGATCATATGGAAAAGGCTCTATATACAAATTCTAAAACATATTTTTAATTTATTTTACGCCCCTTAGTTTTTGAATGCCTACCAAATATTTTAAAAAAACAGCTCTCCTGATCTCCCAAGTTTGCCAAACTAATCAAGTATTGTGTATATTTTACAGGAAAAATGTAGTGGAGATCCAAACATTTATAGTTTTCACGGAATTGACCAAAAACCGGAAAACGTACGCAATTACACTTTTTTTTAAGTCGTCTACTATTATGAGTAGAACAGAAGCGTAAACTAAAAGTACACGCCGAAACATCTCCGGAGAACGTAGCTCGCGTTATGTCTTTTCATCATATCAGCCAAAAACGTCCACTGCTGGACAAAAGCCTCCCCCCAAGGATTTCCACATCGACCGTTCCTGCGCTGCCCACGCTGATGTCTTTTGTTTGTAATGAATAGTTATCAGTCATAGTCATCAAAACCCTCACCAAGGCAAACTAATTAATTTTCAAAATTTAAATTTTATTTTAATTTTTCTTATTATTTATAGTATGTATAGTAATATAATGACATGATAGAATGTGACTTAAAATAAATGATTTGATTAGATTTGATATAAAACTAAGTTACCGACAATTTTTAATTTACTCCTTTTTTGACTATTAATTATTGACATAGTATTATTATAATTTCTAAGTCTTATTAACAAGTTCTGGATCCCTGTTGTCTGAAAAATAAATGATAATAATAATAATGACCGCGCCAAGATCTACTGGGACAGACCCATCATCACGGACAGGACTATTCCTTCGAATAAGCCTGATATCGTGTTGATGGCTCGGGCGCAGTCAAGGGTGTTTTTGGTGGATGTCACTATCCTATACGATGAAAACCTTGTGCAGGCTGATTCCGCAATAAGGACCAAGTACCTGGACCTGGCGCACGAGGTTACTGATATGTGGCAAGTGGAATCCACCGAAATCACCCCCGTAGTCCTATCCGTGAACGGGCTAATTTCAGCCAACCTTGAACGTCACCTAAGGTGGTTGGTTCTCCGAGGCAGACCAATAATTGCAGCAATGCAGAAAGCAGTCCTCCTCAACAATGTCCGGATAGTTCGACGCTTTCTCTCCCCGTCGCACTGAATTCCAGCCGACTGTGCTTCCGCCGCTGGAGGTGCTCCTGCCACTGCCTCGTGCCAAGTGAGCAGAGAGGCTCTAGTTTTATTTTCGTAAATAATAATAATAGTCGTGTGAAGTGTGTGGGTAGGGAATCCTCGGTGCGCGAATCCCACTCGGACTAGGTCGGTTCTTTCATAATTTTATTTGTCATGTTCAGTTACCCACGCGGACGAAGTCGCGTCCAAAAGCTAGTAATATGATGCAATAAGAATGAGCACTCGACACCCACGAGGGTTTTTAAAGCCCAGCCGCCTGGTCCTATCCGAATATTCCCAGTTGTCACCATTGGCTTTGTTATCACTGGGGACGAATGGGATTTTTGAAGTAAAACTTCTTTACGCACGCTTGACTTGGGCAGTAAGCTGGTGAATGCGTGACGAGAGCGTTACGTAAATTGTCGGGCGAGGCGAACGGAAGTTGAAAGGGAGATTTAATATAAGATAGTGAAGATAGAAAGACAGAGATTTACGTTTCGTATGTAGGAGCAAGAGAGAGCAGTGCGCGCGCACATTTTCTTTCTCTCTTCCTCTCATTTGCGAGTTTGAATTTTTTTTGTTTACCAACAATATCGGTTGTTAAACATATAAGATAAAAAAGATTTGATCATTTTCAGAGGATAATAAAACTCTTTTCATAAACTGTCTACACCTCAATATGAAAAAAAAGATTTGATTATTTTCTGAAGACTAGTATTTAATATATGTAAGCACACTCGTATTTTTTTTCCTATTCGTCCCCACTGGTGACGAGTGGGAATCCATTACCATTTACTATTCGCCCCTGTGGTGACGAGTGGGAATCCATTACCATTTACTATTCGCCCCTGTGGTGACGAGTGGGAATCCATTACCATTTCCTATTCGCCCCTGTGGTGACGAGTGGGAATCCGTTACCATTTCCTATTCGTCCCCAGTGGCGACGAGTGGGAATCCGTTACCATTTCCTATTCGTCCCCAGTGGTGACGAGTGGAAATCCGTTACCATTTCCTATTCGTCCCCAGTGGTGACGAGTGGGAATCCGTTACCATTTCCTATTTGTCCGCAGTGGTGACGAGTGGAAATCCGTTACCATTTCCTATTCGTCCCCAGTGGTGACGAGTGGAAATCCGTTACCATTTCTCTGTAAAATCACTAATCATGCAAAGTTGTCACTCAAAGATTTATGTCTAGGGTCCCGTACTAGGTACTTGTATGTCTACGCTGTCCGTCTGTCTGTCTGTCTATCGGTCTTTTAAAGTTCTGTATCTTGTAAACCGTGATAGGTAGCCGGTTGAAATTATCACAGAATGCGTTATCATGGAATCCTGCCACGTACCAATGTGTTTTCGAATTTTTATTTCATATGTACGTTTATCCGACGCTCTTACGGTGAGGGAAAACATCGTAAGGAAACCTACACACATCTGCGAAGAAACTCGAAGGTTGTGTGTGAAGTCGAGCAACCCGCACTGGGCCCGCGTGGTCGACTAAGGCCCGATCACCCTAATTCATGGTAGGCTCGAGCCCCTCGTTGGGGACGTATATGAGCTGATATGATGATGATGATGTGTTATCATGGAGACAAGGCTGCCCAACCAATCACAATGCCACAATGGTGACTCTAACCGTTGCTTCCTGTGTCCATCACTAAATGTTTTGTCTCAAGGAAAAAAATGTTCAGATGTTTGCCGCCATGAGAAACGTGTTTTTAAGGATTTTTTGTTTTGATCTATTAAAGACTGTCATAAAGCGTTCACTTTGTGTGATTATAGTAGTTACTAATCCTTAAAACATCAAATAATTAAAACCGGCAAAGTGTAAGTTGTGACCGGGTGCTGTCCGTGTGAACTGGCCTACTCTTGTCAAAGGTATCAATGACATTCAATGATTTTCCGATAACTTTTCGTGTCATATTGTTTTTCATGTTCTAATGACATAATCTGGTTTATTTCAAGGATTTCATTTTGACATCATTAACTAATGATTGTTTATTTCTTGAATTTTCACAAATGAAATTAAGTATGTTATTATTATTGTATGACTATTAGAAAGTGTGTAATTTGCACCTATTTTGGATAAATACATTTAATTGAATACTCGCGGTAACGAATCCGACCTCAATAAAAAAACTGCATTTTTCTAACAAAAGACCTCCGTGGCGTAATGGTTAAATCCATTAGCTTAACATCAGGAGGTGGCGGGTTCGATTCCCGGCGGAGTCTTACTTAGTAAGACTCGGTTTGGTTGGTGGAAGGGTGTTTTCTAAGCCCGCCTGGCTAGCTACCACCATCTTAACTAAGTCTTGACGCCAAACAACAATGCTAACAACATTGATGTTTTAGGGAATGGACTAGATCGTGATGGGTCTACGGGATTTGAAGAATAAATGACAATACGGAATACTTGAAATACCCAGGTACGTAGGGGTGGGCCTGTATGACTACAGCGCGATGGCTGGCTACTGACTGCTGACTAGTAGTGTTACACTTGCTTTAAAGGCAAGAGTGAAGACATATAGTTAGATGTACATAGGTGCACCCCTAGGTATATACAGGTAAGTTTATTGGTCCCAATATAATGGTACAGATGGCGCTGTATTACGAAGGTAAGTAAAATGTTTATTTTATTAAAATTAGGTAGGGTTTAGTTTTAAGTTCTAAATTACAGGTTTTAGGTAGATATGTCGTCTACAGATGTATTCCGGCTTGAAGATAAGATAGCCAGTTTTCTGGGGAATCTTGGTAAGCCCGCTTCCATCTTCGGCACCATCGTCACTTACCATCAGGTGAGATGATGTCAAGGGCTTGCCAATCCTTACTAATATTATAAATATGAAGATGTGTTTGTTTGTTACCTTTTCACGCTTCAACGCCTTGACCAATCTTAATGAAATTTGGCATGCAGGTAGCCTGTGTCACAAGGAAGGACATAGGCTACTTTTTATCCGGTGAAAATAACATAGCCTGATGCCATTCCCGAGAGAACTGAAAATATACTCTTTTTTGGTTAATTAACATCGCATATTGTGTGATTTTTTTGCACCGAGATCGTTGAGGGGGTGGGAAATGACACTATTTACTAATAAGCATATACTGACATAGTTCCCGAGGGATTTGGAGAAAATTCATGTCCACGCTCGCGAGCCGCTTGCGGCTCGCGCACCGCGCACCCTCTAAGTCAGTCACAAAAACTATGTCCACGCCGCGGGCAAAAGCTAGTAATGAATATTTAAAAAAAACTGTCGCTCGCGTTGATGTCTTTTGTTTGAAATGAATAGATATTATTGTTAAACTTGTGTTTAATTACGTATACTTTCCTTGTGTGGAGAGGTGTGGTGAAACGGAACCCTCGGTGAAGTCCGACTTGATGTTTTAAAAAAAGGTTTTTTAATTTAAAAAAAAGTTTACCGTAAATAAAGCGAGAAAAATATCCAATATCATTTATTTCTAAGCACTGTATATCAATCACTACATTACCATTGGAAAATAAGGACATTTAAACTTTCGCAACCAATAAATTAAATGGCAAGGCCAAATACAGTCATTTTTCACATAAAATTAAAATAATTGTAATGCTTATTGTAATATACAAGTTCAAAATTTTATTTTGATAGCAGGGTAAGACTTCCCTTTTCCTGACAGTCGCCCCTTTTATGTGACGCCCCTCTAAAACCGCAAATTATAAAATAATCATTTAACTATTTTGAAAATCTCAAAGAACTAAACAAATTAAAGTAACTTTCAATAATAGAATAATGGGGGGGATGGTGTGTGACATAAAAGGGGCGACTGACAGGAATAGGGAGTCTTATCCTAGGTATAATAATTTACTTATCACAGGATCTGAAGCTAACACGATACTCAGTGATACAAACAGGCAACCAAAAAGGGTGCCACCAAAACTCTTCAAAAAAATTGTACTAAATAAACTACTCAAAACAAAATGAGGGCCACCTTAGTTTTCTCAGTACATTTCCATACAGCGAGGTGGTTCAAACGGCCACGATTATTTTTTCAAAATCAAGAAGAGTAAGGAAACTAGGAAGTGCAGTCATTAGGTTACTGGCTACAAATGTGTTTAAGACCACAACTTCACCCTGGACACTTCATACAACGGGCCAGAAATGACAATTCAAAAAAGGAATGACGGAACAAACAAAATGGCGGCGAAATCCTATACGTTCGACAACCAAACTGTAACCAATCTGTATCAATCTGGGTGACGAGGGGTGAGGTCGCAATCTAGAGAGCGGCAGGGAGTGTCCATACTGTATGTAGTTATATATATACTTTGCCACAACATTCTGCTGATCCTCGGTAACTCGAGAATACTGCTCAGAAAAGAACACACGGTAAATTGGCAAATTTTCCATACGTTTCGGGAAAAAATAATGCTTTTGAAGTAAAATTTCTTTACGCCACTTGAAATGGGGAGTAAGCTGGTGGATGCGTTGTCACGCATTCTCGCCAGAACGTTACGTAAGTATGATCGAACGAGGCGAACGGAAGTTGAGAGGGCTATATAAATTAGTGAAGATAAAAGAGATGAATTGAGACCAACAATATGGGTTGCCAAGGCAACAATATCGGTTGTCAAAACAAACATATAAGATAAAAAAAGATTTAATCATTTTCAGAGGATAATAAAACTCTTTTCATAAACTGTCTGTGTCTATACCTCCATATGACAAAAAAGATTTGATTATTTACTGAAGACTAACAATTTACTTTCATACATATAGATGGAGCTAAAGAAGTTTTACTTCAGTCGTGTGGTCTAAAGCACACTCGTATTCTTTTTTTGTTTGGAGTTGCCTACGGAGTCCCCGAGGAACTGCAGAATGTTGTGATCTTCGACACATTTGTAGCCAAAGATGTAACCTAATGATTGCACTTCCTAGTTTCCTTAGTTTTCTTCATTTAAAAAAAATAATCGTGGCTTTTTGAACCCCCTCTCTGTATGAAAACGTACTGAGAAAACTTAGGTGGCCCTTGTTTCGTTTTGAGTGGTATATAATAATAATAATAACACAATACTTTATGTGCGTGTACTGTCTGCAAAGGAACAGTCATCAATTCCAAATATTCCTTATATTATTTTATTTTTTAAAGATTACCTCAAATACAAAACCAATTTTTGACTAGAACTTTTTAATTCTAATACAGAGAGAGATTCTTTTGGAAATTTATAATACTTGTTTGAGAAGAAAAGTTATCATGTAGTCATCAATGATTGAAATCTTATCACTAAAAACGTTACATGTCGGAGAAACTGTTTGTTAGCCTCGTTTATATTTGGATTCTGTATAATATTAAAGGTTCCTAACATGACATAGTGCAGTAAGTATAAAAATCAAGAGTAATCAGTTTGGTAGTTCCCATTTGTTTTATGTATGCACATAATCGATGGTCACATGGTCGATCAGCTGATCGGTTTGTATAAGGAGTTAAATTTTTTTTTGCGATTTCAGTAGTCATAGAACAAAAGTTGTTCAGTATGATGAGTAGAAGCCCCAGTTAACGGGACCTACACCAATTTTGTTCCACCTGTATACTCGCGTTTCACTCGGGATTACTTCTCAGTGACGTCATGGTATTCAAGAAGATTCATTTTTTCCCAAATTGTTTTATTTGATGTTTGACACAAAGACAACGTGAAAGTTCAAAGGAACAAAAAGGAAAAAAATGACCCTTTTGTTTGGTCCGTTGACGTCAATAGAACAAATAGGAACTACCGAAAAAGTTACATAAACAAATTATAACTAAAACCAATCGAACACTAACTAATAGCTGCTTAAAGTATTCGATATTTGACAAAAGTCGTGCTTATGTGATGTATGTATAAATTTACAAATACAACAATTCGCCGTGGAGTTCGCAAAGTAACCGTAGACACTCCACCATATCTCCCCTCAAGACTACAATAAGATTACAATTTAAAATACAGCTCTAAAATACAAAATTTATTTATAAGGTAGGCTTTGCCCGATTATTGCACTTACACACTTATTTGTGGTGGTTCACTATTAAAAAAAACTGTGATGTTACCAAGCGAACACAATGCTAAACATTGCTTAAGGATATTTTAAAAATTTTGATGTAAAACATGGTTTCTTTAAAAGCTATTGAAAACTACTTAAGACATGTGCAGTACACGGTATAAAAACTTTCAAGATGGGCGAGTGCTATATTTACGAGTGCCTTCTCACTTCTTATAAACATACTTACTAACTTACTCCGCAGGCTCAACGACTCAAAGTGTGTCCTGGCCTCCGATACGAGAACTCGCCATTTGTCCCGGTCTTGTGCGGTTTCGCGCCAGTCGTCAGCTTGGAGCTCGCGTAGGTCCGCGTTCACCACATCGCGCCATCGATACCTGGGGCGACCGACCGGGCGTCGACCTGTTGGTTGACCCTGATAGGCTCTCTTCACATATCGATCTCCTCCCATTCTCTGTGACCGAGCCACCGGAGTCTGTGAGCTTTCGTCTCTCCGATAATGTCTGAAACAGCCACCAGCTCTTGGATCTCGGCGTTTTTAAGGATTCTCCGACTGCCATTGATTCTCTGCTTTGGGTCAAGAATTTTACGGAGGATTTTCCTTTCGGCAACCAGGAGTTTATTCTTTTCCTGAAGTGTAAGTGTCCAAGCCTCACATCCATACATTAAAATCGGTCTTATTACAGTCTTATACATGCGGATTTTGGTGCTTCTACTGAGAAGCCTGGACACCAACACTGTGCAAGGCGGCGCTGCATCGTAAGGCGTTTTGGACGCGAATGTCGATCTCTTCGTCCCGGGTATTTGTGTCGTCGATGGTACAGCCCAAGTATTTAAATTTGACCACCCCTTTATATATGGTCTCTCCAAAACGTAGGTCTTTGGGTTTGACGCGAGTATTTTTGTAGCGCCTCATGTGGAGATACTCAGTCTTTTCGTAATTAATCCTTAGACCTACATTCATTGCCTCAGTTTCAAGGGTAACTTGTAAACATAGGTTCTACTAATTTCATACAATCTGTGCCATCCTTCTATTGACAATATAAAACACAATTTTCATTTTCCGCGCGTTCTTACAAAACTACTTAAAACTAAATTAATTTATAAGAACTGAGAGGGTAAATATAACACTTGCCCATCTCGAAAGTTTCTACCCTACACATGTCCTAAGTATTTTTTTTATAGTTCTTCAAAAACCATGTTTTGTATAAAAAGTCTAAAAAAAATCCCTAGACAAAGTTGATGTGTGTATGTAGCCAGTTAGTTGGAAACAATAAGGTTTTCTTTGAGTATAACCTTGTTATACCGGCTGTACCAAAATTGTAAGGTAACTCATATACAGAGTTGCTCAAACAGCTCGATTTTTATATGTTTGCGAACTGACATGGGAAGTTGTGCAATGTGTTCAACCGTTATATTTGCAATACACCCCTGTATATTTGCATAACCTAGTAGAAAGTTCTTTCAAAATTGCAAAGTAATCCTTATCATTCTTCCAACTTCCAACTACAAAATATAGGTAGAACTTGCTTCCTTCCCCCATCCTCGCTGCACATTGACATCAAGCACAATTTTCACAATAATACTTTTAATTCGTCGTTAGGCTAAAACCGAACTGATTGACGCGCGCGGATCGGGCTTGAGCCGGTAGAAAAGAGTTTTTCTCCCATTTGCTCGAAAATTGCTTCATATTAAAAAAAAAACGTCAATCGGCTCTTTTCACTGCCCAACGAAATAACACACTAGCAATTTCCAAAAATAATGGAAATTTTCGGCCCCTGGCGACGGCGTACGCGCCCAGTTTCGCATTGCCACCCTGTCTAAATCTACAAACTGCAATTTTACTTTTAAATTTGAATTAAACGTTTCTTGATTTCATTTGTTTTCACCTCACACGCTCGGAAAGATTTTGTCATTCAATTTTAGCACGCAAAATTATCCGCTAGCCTGGAAATGGTTTTTAAAATTAGAACCAAATTACTATGAAGCTGTTTTTCTAGCACGTAAAATTTTTACTCGTCGTAGTGAGGTGAAAAATTGTGTGTTTCGCTCAGCAGCAGTCATTTTGCGTCTCGTATCTTTGAATCCCTTGCTACGCTCAGGATATTCTAGAATCCTTCGCTTGCTCAGGATTCAATAGAGGTAACTCGCGCCAAATAAAAACTTTGCAGCCTTGCATAACAAATTAACTATTATTGTGTCCTCTCAAATTGGAGAAAAGTCTCGGCTGAAATAACAATTAATAGCCTAGTCCTTCCAAATTTCCAATATATTACTCGGCCGTCAAATGCTTTATTTTAAGCCTGGTCGTAATGTGCTATTTTCAGCGCAACGGGGTCGTTAAGGGCGTCGTAGGCACAGAAAATCCGACCCCGCGCGTACGACGGCATTAAAGATCTCATTTCGTTTGTTTTTCATACAGTCTCAAGTCAGTTTAGCATCGGTCACTTTAGGAACTCCCTTAATATACTGGCCAAATTAATAATACAATTACACTAATCAAAACTAAATATTCACCAATGTGCAGCGAGTAGTACCCACCACGCTACAACCTACATCTAACCGAACCTAGTTTTATACATTTACAGGCAACATTAGATAAACGCGACGACGTGAAAAATTGCAGTCTTCAATAAGATACTAACCTTCTTAACGTTATCACTCACAAGACATGACTGTCGCTCAGATACATAAAATAATTTTGGTATTTTCAGCATCAAAATCGGATAAGATTTCTGTTGTACAGTCAGGTGCGTATGTCCTTTACTACATGGTAAACGGTTTTGATATTTTAATCAGTTTTAAATTTTATACTTTTGAATGTAAGTAAACAAGTTTGTCAAAAACAATGGCGTCACATGTCTGTAACACGAACAATTACAGAACATTTCAAAATATGTTTTGTGATAATTGATTTAAAAAATTCACTGCACAATTATTAGCATACACTAAATGCGATGACAAATTCATATTTTTAGACACTAATTTTATAGCTAATGGACATTTGTACAAGTGAGCATAAGTGCGATAATCGTTTGTACAGATGCGTACATTTTTATACGCCTTGCTTCTAATAATATGTGTCACCAAGTACGTAACACTTCGTAGTGCAGTGTTTTTGCTGTCAATTGTAATCGGAATGATGACTGCATCAGAAATAAATTATTAACTATAGATCACTAAATTGTCCCTCCAACTAAAATTTAAGAACGGCTTTCTCGCTTTGTTTTCTCTTCACTCTTCGATTTTTAAATCATCAAAATCACAAAATGAGTACATAATTATGACTTCTGAAAAACTATGACATCACGCCTAAGTGTTGCAAACATTTTTAAAACAAAATGTCGTTTTTGACACATGATAAAAAGTTCCTTAAATTATTAGCAGTCATCATCCATGTTACATTAATACACAGAGTTTCTTTTTCGTGGAGTCAATTAACAGATTATAAGACATAGCTGAGAAAAAAAACTGTTTGAAAATTAGAGTATATCTGGCTCACTCTCACTGCGGCAACTTATGAGAGGACTATGCCATACGGCATAATGAAACGTAGGGCCATTTGCATGACACAAAATTTCCCTCTGGAGATATACAAACTATTTAAATTACAATATAACGATTATCCCAGTAATTAAAGGGTAAGTAAGTATTGACTTTTGCACCTGACTGTACATAGTCACAATTAAATCAGTCAGACGTGGATTGTGCATTCGTGTAAATGCGCAGGGAAAAGAGGGTGAAACGCGGTGAGTGCGGGGCAGGGGCTACAGATAAGATACTAAGTTACTATGGCGCGCAGCAGGACATGCGTCAGAGCTGTAACAGGAGCGTTGTAGGGTCGATTTTCTAAAAACGCACACCAGGTAAAAAATCGGCCTGACGAATGAACCGACCTGCAAGGCCTGTAGTGAAGATATAGAATCAATGGAACACTTACTGTGTCACTGCGATGTCTTGGCTAGTAAGCGTATGTGCCTCCTTGGTGATGGCTACCCTGAACCGGAGGAATACAAGCACTTTCCACTCAGCGGAATTGCTCCATTGATGCATTACATCTTCAAGTAGGCTTGAGTGCAATAGTTATACGGGAAGACACAAAAGATCCCACTAGCTTGAAGTGTCGCTGCGACTACAGCCCCCATTCACAAATATAAGATGGTGCGCTCGCCAATACCAAAGTATGGCCAACCTCTGCCGCTCTCTAGATTCGACCTCACCCACCCTATCACCCACATTGATGCCTAGTTGCGCTTTACACTATCGTTGTGCACTCACACAAATGCAAAAACTGTATCTAAGTGATTTGACTGTATAGATTTTGCAAATATACATACACAAGTAGGTATTCAAAAATACACGAAATCGCTTTGAAAATAGCTACGACATGCCCCGTTCTTTCGCCTCGTCTTGACGGGGGCACTGCCCTGTCCACAGATATGGTTATATATATTATGATATTTAAGGACAATTTTTAATGGCGAATAAAAACATAAATACCAACCCGGATTGGGCTCCCTGTGTGTGGAGTACGGCCTAACCCGAGTTTAGGAAGAGACCTGTGGCCCCAGCAGGGGGAACGTTTACGGGTTGTTAACGGAAAACATATCCACATTACAATCCAGGTCAAATGTAAAAACCTTTGTTCTAGCACTTGCTAAATAAAATAACTTGAAAAAAATTTTGACTTCCTATACAAAAATAGTCAATATGCTGATGGATCTGTATGTAGTCCAAAAACTTTTGACGTTAATTTTAATGTTCATATAAGTCAGGCCGCACACCAGACATACACTTGTATCACGATAATTGTGGCGCCACATTCGAAACGCGACACATTTAACGCCCCCGTATATCTGTGCGCGAGCACGCACACTTAGGACACATTTGTAGCGGGTGCACTATGTGGCGAGACGTTTGCCGCGCATTCTGCATAGCTGCGAATTCAAGATCGAACACGTTCGTTTTTTGTAGCGCAATAACTGTGGCGACGTAAATGTACGATGCGTGTAGCATGTGGCGCTGGTGTGCGGCCTCACTTATGATCATGGTACAATAATATAACTCCGCCTGGTACTCTCTTCCGAGACTCGCGAACCACGTGACTGGCACAAGCCTATGTCATCGCTATCCTGTGTTACTATTAGTGTAAACAGAATTACCCGAACGTGTGAAATGTCTTTAGTGAATCGGAAGATATTGCTAACGAATAATTAAAAATGACGTGTTGTTGTAAAATTTAAGATAAAATACATATAAATGAAAATTATAAAATTACAAAGAAATATTTTAACTATGTACCTAACATGTTATGTTGAAATAAAGTGGCAATGTTATTGTGACGTAGGCTTGTATCACTCTGGGAAGAGAAGACCAATTTTTCTTATGATAGAACAAAAGATGACTCATTTAACCTGCATTATAACGCGGACATGTCCTCATCCGCCATTCAAATTCGTCTTGTATAAGAAAATTTAGCATAATGACGACTGGAATATTTTATCGCGATAAAAAATTACAATTTACTTTTTACATTCATGTCAAGACTTCGCTCAGACCTACACCTATTTATTACACTTCTATCACAGTGTAAATAATGCACTTAGACAGGGAAGTTAACTGACATTACTGAACTTAAAAAGTTATAACTAAACAGGACGAATATAAAGATTAACTTAGTACAAATGTTCCTAAACTAAATTAAAAATAACAATGAAAGCAATAATATACGTACTTAGCTACTAGCTACGTGAAATGTATCAATAATATTGTAACAGTAAAATGATAGGGTCCACCGGGGTAATTGTAAACAAAAATGGGGTTATTTGGAAATGTCGTCTTTTTTTATCAAATGTAGGGGGTAAATAGATTGTTTAGAGTAGTGAAACATGTCTATGACGTCAATAGACTAAAGTTATGTTTCGCTTGACTCTAATTAATCTATTCTATCTCACATCACATCAGCTCATATATACGTCCCCACCGAGGGGCTCGAGCCTACCCTGAATTAGGGCGATCGGTCCTTAGTCGACCACGCGGGCCCAGTGCGGGTTGGTCAACTTCACACACAACCTTCGAGTTTCTTCGCAGATGTGTGCAGGTTTCCTCACGATGTTTTCATTCACCGTAAGAGCGTCGGATAAACGTACATATGCGATCGAAATTCGAAAACACATTGGTACGTGGCAGGACTCGAACCACGATCTCCCGGATAGGAGGTAGCGGCCATTGCCGTTGCGCCACCGACGTTCTTTATATTCTATCTAATCTCTAAATAATATATTTGATAAAAAGACGACGTTTCCAATTTACCCCTGTTTACAATTAACCGGGTTGACTATATACGTGTAAATAAAACTAAATGTATAAAGGGCAACTTCAGTAAAACAATACTAACAAGAATAAAGCAATACCTATGATAAAAAAGACATCGGCACGACAGACAAATACATTGGAAAAATATTTTGTGCCGTTTGCAATAATGTTCTTATAATTGAAGTGGGTACTTCATAAATAGCATAGATCAGGTCAGTGCGCAAAACACTCAAAATCTTTAGTATCGATGTCGTCGGATCATGAAATGCCCGGGCATTTCATCGCGGGGCTCCAAAAATACTAAGGTGAGGTTCGTTTAGCATGTCTGGTGCCACCGTAGAAAGGAGCCGTCGATTGCGACTTGTATTTTTTTCGGAGCCCCGCGCTTAAATGCCCGGGCATTTCATGATCTGGCCAATTCTACGATCGGCCGCCGACATCCATAACAGAGTGGATGTTGAAATACAGGATGCTAGGTAAAATAGAACATATTATATTTAAAAAGGAGCTTGCACTCGTGCAAATGAACATCTTTTTAAATTTTGGACATATTATGTACTGCCTTAGGATGTCAGGTAAAAAAGAACACGTTTTTTTAGGGGGGCTTCTATTCATGAAACTAATTGTTCTACAAATTTGCTGAAATCGTAAAAAAAATGGGAGTCTCTATGCAAAGTTGGCGAATCAGCTGATCGATTTGTAGGAGAGGTCGATATTTTATGCGATTTCAAAAAAGTTATACAACAATTAGTTTTATGAATAGAAGCCCTCCTCAAAAAAACCGTGTTCTATTTTACCTGACATTCTGTATAAAGCACTGCAGAACGAGTAAACAAAGCAGTACTTAATATGACCAAAATTAAACCGATTCTCTACCCGCTTTCAATATTTCCATAGTTTGACCCTTTTTAAACACATAAAAGTAACAGCGGGCCGGCCGCCAAATTTTTTAATACAAACCTTTAATATACACCTAATTATAAATGGATAATGAACCAGACAAAATTACACTTCTCACTCTCAGCATGTTTTACATAAATGTCGTTAAATGCGTCACCAGCTTCATTTATGCCCGGCACCAGCTACAAGCAGCGCCCTGTATTATCTTACCCACGAAAGTAGAGAGGGGGTATTCATGTAAAATTAACATTTAAGTAGTTTTTTTTTTATGTTCACCGGAAAACGGTTCTCTGTTACTATTAAATAACAATTAACCACTTAACTCAATCATGCTAAAAAATAATTAAATACTTTCACTTTCAACTTATTCCATTAAGCCCATTTAGGAGGACATTTTGCTATAACCCCCTCTCACGGTAGCATTGGAATCTTGGCAATCGCGACCGGATGGCATGATCTGCGGTCTCATCTAGCAAGGGATCGCGATAACGCGACACGAGGCAAAATTGCAGCATTTTTTGCAGCTGACGATGTTCTAGTGGAATTGGTGGTCTATAATGAAGATATTAGACTCCAAACGTCCGTTCCCAAGACTATTCGCGCGTAGCTTGTACTACACTGAACTGTAACAAGAGTGAAGTAGAAGTAGCTGCTGATAGGCGCGCACAGTCCGATATAAGTAAGTGTGTGTGACGTACGGCGGCGGCGTGTCGCTGTGGGCGTGACGTCACGGGCTCACGCGTCGGCGGCGCGCGCGTCCTGGGGCTAGTTGCCGCTCACTATCTTGCGGCTCTCCAGTTCATCCATGTTGCTGGAACTAGGAAGAAAAATAACAAGTTACTATATACACACAAATCTATATATCATAAATATTTGTGGGTCTAATGTTTACCTATGTACTCATTTTTTTGATTAATAAATAAATAAAATAAATATCACATCAGCTCATATACGTCCCCACCGAGGGGTTCGAGGCTACCCTGAATTAGGGCGATCGCGCCTTAGTCGACCACGCGGGCCCAGTGCGGGTTAGTCGACTTAACACACAACCTGCGAGTTTCTTCGCAGGCGTACGCAGGTTTCCTCACGATGTTTTCCTTCACCGTTAAAGCAATCGGTAAGTATGTACGTAAGTTTTTTTTTTAATAAACTCATTGGTACATTGGCGGTCCAAGATTTGAACCGGTTGAGCCACTGACGCTTTTATATATATATATATATATATATATATATATATATATATATATGAATCGCTATTTCCCTGTCAACGCATCACGCGTGAACGGATGGACCGATTTCGCTGATTCATTTTTTGTTGAGTTTGTTATTGTCAGGAGAAGGTTCTTATGTAGGGTAGAGTAGGGTAGGGTAGTGTAGTGTAAGATGGAACGAAGTTCGCCGGGACAGCTAGTGTGATATAAATACATCCCATACGGCGGATGAGCGACATATTGATACGCATGTACCGTTCCCCCCACAGTCAAGTTAATCGGCTAAAAAAACCCAATAACAATAACCCAATAACCTCCGGTTCGATTCTCGGCGGGGTCTAAAATTGTAAATCTCGGTTTGGTTGGTGGAAGGGCATTTTCTAAGCCCGCCTGGCTAGCTTCCACCATCTAAGTCTTGCCGCCAAACATCAATGTTAAGAGCATTGGTGTGGTCTGGCTTGAAGATAAGATATCCAGTTCCCCATTGCGTTGGGGAATCTTTGGAAATCTTGGCAAGCCCGCTTCCATCTTCGATATCATCGTCACCTACTATCAAGTGAGATGAGGCGAAAGGCTTATGAATTGTGGTTTTTAATAAATTTAACAATTTGTTAAAAATTTAAAAACCCGACTGCGTAAAACGTTAAACCCTTCTTTTTGGCCAGTCAGGTAAAAGTGTATCCTATGTCACTCACGGGATCAAGACAAATCTAAAGATACCTCATACCTTGTTTTTCTCGTGGTCATGGCTGAGACTATGGAACACCTAAAAGCACAATGCTCGATGACCTCAGTAAAGTCTCCCAACAAGTGTGTCTTAAAATGAACATGGATAAGACGAAAATAATGTTAAATGTCCGTGTCGCATCCACCCCTCTAAAGGTTGGAGACTCTACACTGGAAGTTTTTGACGAAGATGTATACCTGGGACAAACAGTCCAGCTAGGTAGGTCCAACTTCAAGAAATAGATCAATCGACGAATCCAACTCGGCTGGGCAGCGTTCGGGAAGCTTCGCAACATCTTCACGTCCCAAATACCGCAGTGTCCGCAGTTTACTATGGGCCTCATAAGAAGGCTCAAGGTGGGTGACAAGGAGGGCAACGGAGCGTGCTATGCTCGGATTTTCTCTGCGTGACCGAATCAGAAACAAGGAGATCCGAAGGATAACCAAAGTGACCGACATAGCTCACAGAATCGCTAAACTGAAGTGGCAGTGGGCAGGGCACATAGCTCGTAGAACAGGTGGCCGTTGGGGCAGTAAAGTTCTCGAGTGGCGACCGCGCACCGGAAAACGTAGCGTAGATAGGCCTCCCACGCGGTGAACCGACAACCTAGTGAAGATCGCGGGAAGCCGATGGATGCGGGCAGCGCAGGACCAGTCGACGTGGAAATCCTTGGGGGAGGTCTTTGTCATGCAGTGGACGTTTTTTCGGCTGATATGATGATAATGAATAGGTAGACAGTTGAAATGTTCACAGAGTGTGTATTTCTATAGCCGCTATAACAAAAAAAAATTAAAGGGGCCCCCATACAAGAAACGATATTATTTATCTGGTACGATGGTACAGAAAGGAAGGAAGAAATTTCTTTAGTAATAAGCTGTACCCTTTGTATCACCTTAATGTTTAAAATTTGTATTTTATGTATCCTGTGTACAATAAACTATTAAATAAATACACAACCCTTTGTATATGAGTCCGACTCGCACTTGACCTTTTTTTAAGTCTGTTGAATATATGATTCAGGCAGGCGCAGGCAGGGCTACTCACCGAATTTTGTCGTCGTTCTTCCAAGATGTCACTTGGATATGTGGAGGCGGTAGATAGCTGCGCAGCGATTGGACCAATTGAATGGTGTCTAAGAGAACTGGAAACAAAAATATAAATTTTAATAATGATGCCTTACGAAAATTATTATTTACTAGCTTTTTCCCGCGACTTCGCCCGCGTGGACATAGTTGTTATGACTGTCTTAGAGGGTGCGCGGTGCGTGAGCCGCTTCGTGGAGATGAATTTTCTCCAGATCCATCGGGAATTAAGTCAGGATATGCTTATTAGTAAATCATCATGTCATTTCCCACCCCCTCAACTATCTCTGTGCAAAAAATCACACAATCCATTCCTCCGTTGCGATGTTAAAGAAATTTACCAAAAAAGAGTATATATTCAGTTTCCTCAGGAACTGCATCGGGATATATATGCTATTTTCACGGGATAAAAAGTAGCCTATGTCCTTCCTCGTGACACAGGCTACCAGCATGTCAAAGTTCATTAAGATTGTTCAACGCGTTGAAGCGTTAAAAGGTAACAAACAAACACATTTTCACATTTATTATGTTAAGTAAGGATCTAGAGTGAAAGACCAAGGGACTTTTGATGGACAAACATTTGGAAGATGATGATATGATAAGTTTCGTACTTTTGCCGTCTTTACAGTAGATAAGGTGTATCTTTTTCTTTCCGCTATTATGCGAAATCCGTTAAAGGTAGGAAATTATTGATTATTATTAATTTCTATTGTTTTGTTATTATTTGTGTACTTTCAAATACAATGTAATTTGTTCCTGAAATAAATACATTAATTAAATTAAATGATTTCATACTAGTAAATGGGTTTGAAAATTTTTGTTTGGAGACTGGCATAGTACTAGGTCGGCCATTTTCAAAACAGCGTCGCACAACTAAACCTGTATATTTGAATAGAGGACATTTAAACAAACAAAATATGTCATTAAACGTTATGTCCTCAAAGTCACGTTACGAAAATAATAGAATATTTCGAGTCATTCTGTAATTTCATGTCCAGTTATCACTGTAAAGTGACTTTTTAGGATCTTCTGCTAAATTACCATTATTATATCCCGTATCGAAATATACAGGTTTCATAGTGCAACACAATTTTACAAATTAAGAAAATGGACTGTGCCAACTAATTTTAAACACCTTTATAATAATAGCTTATTAATTTATTTATTTTGAAAACCAACGAAATATTACTGAATTTTGCACATTAACTTGTAACCTGTTGTTCATCTGTTCCCTCGTATTTCCTAAACCACTTAACCGATCTTGACAAATGTGATGTCTTTAGTTTCGTGGCATCACTTCGCGTGTCATAGGATATATAAGATTTGATAAAAATTAACTTGGCGGATTTTATAGGTGAATTATACAAACCTAAAATATATTTTTTTTATTCATATCATATTTGATATCAAAAGAAAAATCTTGAGGAGCACATTCTAAATATACAGAATGTCCCAAAAAGTACAGTTAAATGGAAGTCCAGAGATAGAAAACCTCTACGAGTATCTGAATCACCCCCATGTATGTTCACCGAAAGTCTACGGTTTTCGAGATATTCGCATTTTTTTTTTAAATTTTGTATAAATGTAATATAATGCTAAGTTTAAGTTAACACGAGGGCAATTCAAATTAAATGAAGAGTAAAAGAGCTTCATTTACATAAATATCATCTTTGTCGGACTTTAACGTCAGTTTGTGAAAAAAAATCATCATACAATCAAGCCAACCAGATACAAGAAAAACTTCCTCATTTTATGAGCTTTCCAAAAAGGTATTAAGAGTAAAAAAAATACAAACGAATTATACCAAAATTAATGATTTCCTTAAAAACGATACATTCGGTCCCATACTAATTTATAATAAAATATTTTTTCATGATTTTTTGCTTTCCAAGTTTTATCATGCCTTTCTTGTCATCAGACATCTGTGACTCTCTAGCGTTACGAGTACTTTAATATCCTTGAGTAGAATTCTATTAAAAAAATTATGACCTAGGTTTTTTCATGCAAAATTGTTGGAGAAAATGTATGAGACTTGATACAGTCCTCTGGTTCACATCAGCTCATATACTCCCCAGCGAGGGGCTAGAGCCTACCCTGAATTAGGGCGATCGGGCTTTAGTCGACCACGGTCCCAGTGCGGGTTGGTTAACTTCACACACAACCTTCGAGTTTCTTCGCAGATGTGTGCAGGTTTCCTCACGATGTTTTCCTTCGCCGTAAGAGCGTCGGATAAACGTACACATGAGATCTAAATTCGAAAACACATTGGTACATAGCAGGACTCAAACCACGACCTCCCAGATAGGAGGTAGCGTCCCTTGCCGTTGCGCCACCGACGCTATACCCTTCTGGTTCATTGCCAATTATTATTATGATTTTTTTTATTTTTTTTGGAACACTGATTAAATGAGGAATTTTTTTCTTATGTCTGGCTGGCTTAATTGTATGTTTTTTTTTTTCACAAACTGACTTCAAAGTCCAGCAAAGATGTTTTTCATACAAGATCTAAAAACAAAAATGCGAATATCTCGAAAACCGTAGACTTTCGCGGAATATACATGGGGGTGATTCGGATACCCCTAGAGGTGCTCTATCTCTGGATTTCCGCTCGACTGTATTCTTTGGGACACCCTGTATGTAGGTACATAGACTTTATAGACCTGTGTTGTTAATTTCTTAGCAAATGGTCTGACAAGCTATACCTACTATGAGACAACTCAATGTACGCACGCTACAATCAAGCGTCACAACACGCGGCCGCAAAAAAAAATAGAAACGTGCGTACTATTAGTGTAGTATTTAGTATTAGTTACTATGGATAGCCACATCTATTTTGACAACATCAGAAACTGTTGGGTACTTACAAATTTTAAAAAAAATCGGGTAAAAAGGGATGGAAAGAATGAGTGTGAATCAAAGATCATATTTTACAAGAAGACTAACAATCGCTATTGGAAACTTGCGTACCATTAGCGTAGTATTATTGACTATAGCGACATCCATTGTGACGACTTTAGAAACCTTGGGATCTTACAAATTTTAATTCCATTTTAACCACACATAAATGAAGTGCCAATTGCACAATTTCAAGACGTTTTTTTTTGTTTTAAGCAAATAGCTGGATTAATTCTTAGTGTCATCTTATTATAATCGCCCTGTTCTGACTAAGAATAAAGGTACTATTCCAAACAGAGCTGCCAACTGCAACTGCCGACATCCCGTGCAGCGACTGCCAATCTGCATGCAGTTGGTTGCAGCTGCACGACTGGTTTGTATGTATTTCTATGAAATGACTTCCAAGTTCCAAGCGCCGCGGTATGCAGGCGCCGCCGACTGTGCGTGCTGTCGGCAGTTGCAGTTCGCAGCTCGGTTCGGAAAAGATACTTAAGAATTCTTATACCTTAAGCAAAGTATATATATTGGTACTAACATGCAGTATGGACACTTCTTGCCGCTCTCTAGATTGCGACCTTACCCCCTCGTAACCCAGATTGATACATATTGGTTACAGTTTGGTTGTCGAACGTATAGGATTTCGCCGTCATTTTGTGCGTTCCGTCATTCCTTTTTTGAAATGTCATTTCTGATTAGTTGTATGAAGTGTCCAGGAAGTGGTCTTATGTACTCACTCTTCTGCAGCTGCTCGCTCTGCTTGCCGTATGGCTTGCACATGGCGGGGCGCACGCAGGGCCGCATACGCTGTAGGTTGCGCGCCAACTCCGCAAACGCGCGCACCACGCGCTCCTGCCCCCCCGCGCTGGCCGCCGCGCCTGCCCCGCCCGTGCTGCTGCTGCCGCCTGTGCCCCCGCCCGTTGCCGCACTCGCAGCCGCGCTCGCGCGCTCGTGCGTCCCCGCACTGGCTGATAGCGACTCCAAACTCTCGAGGTTTGCCCTAGAGAAAAATGATAAAATCGGTAGCAAAGGCGAGAAGAAATAAAAACAACTTCCTCAGTCGCGACAATATGTATTATGGACTGTTATTTGAACTTGAAATAGGGCAACTGTTTTAAAACTAGACATGTTTTAGATAACATTTGCCACAAAAGCCTACCTACTGAATACAAAGACACTATAAGAGCAAATAAGAATCTATTGAAACTCAGCGGTCTTACCTCAGAAAGTCAGTGAGTTTATGTTCATCATTATAGTGATGCTTCGATGACTTTGACTCCAAACCAGACTGTGATGACGTGGAAGACCGCTGCGAGTGACTGTACTTGTCCATCGAGGACTGGTGGCCGTGCGAGCGGGTCTGATGCTGGAGTAGCATCGCTTGATGCTGCGTGAGCTTGTCTTGCGCGCGCCTGTCAGTCTTCTCTGCAGTTAGGCCAGCTGGTGAAGAGATGCGTGGACTTGATCATCATACTACTCGCAGAAATAAACATGAGACCTAGCTCTGAAAATGCTCTGATGATGTCAGACCATACTACCACAGTCTAACATTCCATACAGTCGTCCAACGGAGACATCTAGACAGGGCAATCATGAGGGTGCTAAGGGGCGGGTACGGCCTACTAGACCATTGTCACCGTTTGTTCAGTGCGGTGGGACCATTCATTGAACGTCGTCACGTCGCAATTGTGCTGAGGATGCTGTTCCTCATCAAACATATATAAAGAATTAAAATTTCATAAATTCCCGCGCTAGAAAGACATGTAAAATTGATAATATTGTAATGTTATTTTTTAAAAAGTGTATAAAAATATTTCTCGTGTACACGTAAACGAATTGAAAATTCGATCCATCTATCTCATTCATTTGTGCCCAAATGATTCTATTAAGAACCATTCATGCACGGCTCTTTTTCGTCTTCTGATTTTTTGGTTCATAACTTTTAAAAATGACGAACTCATTATTTGTAACACAGTCAGTATTTAAATATTTATTTATTATTAATATATTAAATATTATATTGTAGCAATATCGATAATTTTATTTATTAAAAAATTGAGTGTGTTAGGTTTATTGAGTTGTTAGAAACGTGAAGAAACTAGCGCCATCTAGTATGATGGTAAGGAACCCTTTGTGTGCAATTCTCACTCGCACTTTACCGGTTTTTTTAATTCCGACAACGGATTCGTGATATGGGACCTTACCTCAGGGAACTTCAGATTCCGATTTTGGAAGCAATCGGTTCAGTAACTAAAAGTTCAAAATGGCGGCAACTTTTTTTCAATTCTGCCAAAAGATTCGTGATCAGTCCTCAGGGAGCATCAGATATCGATTTTGGACGCAATCGGTCCAGTCACTATAAAGTTCAAAATGTCGTCCTCTTTTTTAAATTCTGACAACGGATTCGTGATATGGGACCACAGCCTTCAGACATCGATTTTAGAGGCAATCGGTCCAGCAACCAAAAAGTCCAAAATGACGGCCACTTTTTTCAATTCTGACAACAGATTCGTGATTAGGGACCTCAGGGACCTTCAATTATCAATTTTGAAAGTAATCGGTTCAGGAACTAAAAAGTTCAAAACTGACAACGGATTCGTGATCCGACCCCTCAGGGACCTTCAAATTGCGATTTTACACTATTGAAGTCATTTTTCTACGTGATGGAATTTTCTTTATTTTTTTGTCAATTATTGTGACAACCCTTGGTACTGTGATCGATTAGTGACTAGTGATATCGGCGTTAACAAAATTATCAAAGGCGTTGGACATCTATATGGATTCTTTGACTGTGATACTACTATGAACAAAGATACTAGTTACAGACGCGACGAGGGCGCAAGCAATAAGCCATGTTCACTTCTGCAAGTATGTAGTACTGCGGCATATAGAAATGTACGGATTGCTGTCATATAAGTCACTTTGATATAATATTATTATTAGTATTATTAATATTATTAGTATTTGACAGTATCTTTACATATTGTAAAAAAAAAGTTCCCTCCGCCGCGTCTGTCTGTCTGAACGTAATAAACTCAAAAGACTCTCTGTCTCTCTTATCGTGTGGCACAATTAACCGTGCTATCCAAGGGATAGACGGACTCAAAAGACTACCGAACCGATTTTCATACGGTTTTCACCAATGGACAGAGTGATTCATTCTATGCGGCTCGCGCACCGCGGGTTAATTCTAGTAATCTAAATATATAAAAATCAATGCCACTTTTCGTTGTAATTTTATAACTGAAGAACTGCTGGACCGATTTCGCTAATTCTTTTTTTGTCGAGTTCGTTATTGTCAGGAGAAGGTTCTTATGTACGGTAGGGTAGGGTAGTTTAGTGTAGTGTAGGATAGTGTAGGATAGGGTAGGGTAGTGTAGTGTAGGATAGGGTAGTTTAGTGTAGTGTAGTGTAGTGTAGGGTAGTTTAGTGTAGTGTAGGGTAGGGTAGGGTAGTGTAGAGTAGGGTAGGGTAGGGTAGGGTAGGGTAGGGTAGGGTAGGGTAGGGTAGGGCAGTGCAGTGTAGTGTAAGGCGGAACGTACTTCGCCGGGACAGCTAGTCTATATACATATATGCATGTACTCGTGATTACAAACAAATTAACGAAGGAAATAATATGTCAAATCAGAAAAAATATTTTTGGTCCTCCATACATCCCTACTACTAATATTATAAATGTGAAAGTAACTCTGTCTGTCTGTTACGCTTTCCCGCAAAAACTACTGAACGGATTTGGCTGAAATTTGGTAGGTAGACAGATTAGGACCTGGGTTAAGACATAGGCTACTTTTTACCACGCTCGCGAGCCGCTTGCGGCTCGCGCACTGCGCACCCTCGAAAAGTCATAGAAATGTGGTCCACGCGGGTGAAGCCGCGGGAATCAGCTAGTAATAAATAAGTTATCAAATCGGCAAAAATGTATAGAGGACATTTTTTTTCATATTTGACATATAATTTCTTTGGGAAAGTTGTTTGTAATCGCGAGTACATTCATATCCTTTGCTATCAAGAACTAATTAAAAGTCACCCTATATATGTATCGTGGAAATCCTTGGGGGAGGCCTTTGTTCAGCAGTGGACGATTTGTGGCTGATATGATGATGATATATGTATATAGACTAGCTGTCCCGGCGAACTACGTTCCGCCTTACACTACACTACACTGCCCTACCCTACCCTACCCTACACTACACTACCCTACCCTACACTACAATGACGTCAATTGCGTGTAACACGAACAATTTCAGAACAAAATTTTATTTTTGATGGTTGACAATTATCATATCACCTCATATACCGAGGGGCTCGAGCCTACCCTGAAGTAAGTAACTAACAATAAATAACTCAAATAAATGACTAGAAAGAGTGGATTGACCCATGACGTACAGCACCTACCTCCTGCCTAAAGGCGCTGAAGAATATCACAATGAATATTAAAATAAACGAAATTATAAAGGCTTAATATTTACAGAGCAACTCACTGAGTGCGGCGAGGTGAGGCGCGAGAGGCAGCTGGTAGTCCGGCGGCAGCGCCGCGCCGCGCAGCAGCCGCTCCACCGCCTGGCTGTCCGACAGGCTCGCACTGCCCGCATCTAATGTACACAAATAACTTAAGCACCTCTGCTTCACCAGGACGAGACGTCGCCCCAAGTAGACACGCAGTACAAGACGGGTCGATAAAGTAACAAAAGTCGTAGCTTACTGCGGCTTTCGTGGTTACGTGAATCGCGCATATTAACTGACCATAAGCACGGTCATTACCGTGATGGAAAAAAGCGTCGGTGGCTCAAACGGTAGCAACCAGTCCTCCTAACCAGAGGTCCCGGGTTCAAATCCGGACGGCCAATGCAGTGCCGGTTTTAGAACTACCAGTGCCCTGGGCGAAATTTATATGGCGCCCCTTATTCAAACCCAAACGAAAAAATGCAAGGGATATAATGAAAAAAACATTCATTCAAAAAGAAAGTAAAAATCTTTTTTTCTGGCCTTTGTATCGGGAAACTCGTTTATTATGATACCAAGTCATGTTTTCCGCAATTTCTTTTTCGATTGACAAATTTGCCAAGTTTATCAATCTAGGTTAAGATATTGTCGATCGCAGATAAAGTTTAAAAGTTTTTATCAGGTTATGCTTAGAAAAATGCCTTTCCCCACTACCAACCGCTACAGGAACAGTGATCGATATTCGCAATTCTATTTATACTTTGGATACACTTTGATAAGATTTAAAATAAAGACAGGAGAAACCACGTTCTGATTAGGCACAATAATTGAAAACACTGAAAACGTTGAAAAAACCAAACCAAATTAAAATGTTGGTAAATTTTTTTGTGTTTGATAATTTCCTGAAAAGGATATTAAAATCAATTTGTTCTCTGCCCTTAGATTACTGAGATAAGTAGCTCATAAAACTATCTTTTGTACACATTTTCGCCGTTCATCTTAGAAGGAGGGCAAAGTCCAAAGCTTTTATCTTGATGTAGTCTCTTCTGACCTATTGGCAATCGATGCCGGGGTTCCTAAGGGGTCTGTTCTTTTGCGCTACTCTTTTCCTGCTACATATAAACAATCTGCTGACACTGGGTATTATTGGGTATGCAGACAATAGCACAGTTGTGAAAAGGTACCTATACAGTGAACGAGCGAACGGCGCTGAGACGCTGTCTTTAAAAGAGGCCATTATAGAGCGCATGAACCTATCGCTTCAGGCAGTGTCTGATTGGTGTGAGTCCTTTCAACTTGACTCCTACTTTCCGGAATTAATTCCTTCAGATATCCGAGCTTCTTGGCGTGGAATTAACACCTAATCTCAATTTCGGTCGATACATTGAGTCCGAGGCAAAAGTTGCTGCAATGAAGCTGGGTATTCTCTGTAAGGTAAGACGGTACTTCACACCTGGACAGCTTCTTTCTTTATACCAAGCACAAGTCCGATCTTGTAGGTATGGAGTACTGTTCTCACCTATGGGATAGATCAGGCAGTTATCAGCTGGATACCTTGGACGTCATTGACCGAAGCGCCCGGAGACTCATTCGTGATGGTGAGCTTGTCATAAACAAGCTCCAAAGCCTTGAGCATCGCCGCAAAATTGCCCGTCTTTCGGTATTCTATCGAATTCATTTAGGAGAGTGTGTAGAACTGCACAACCTCATTACCCCAGCTCCATTCCACCTTCGGTCAACGAGATGCAGGGTAGGGTTCCATCCCGATGTTGTTGATATTCAGCCTATATGCACGAGGTGTTACGCTTCCTCATTTATTATGCGGACAGCGATGGAGTGGAACTCCTTGCCTGCGTCTGTGTTTCCCGACTCCTACAATTCAGGGATCTTCAAGGCGAGAGTGAATGGTCATTATTTGAGTTTGCGTGTACCATCCTCGACTACATCGTCACTTACCATTAAGAGAGATGTAGTCAAATGCAAAAATATGTGAATTTAAAAATATTTAATTTACATAAATATTGAAATATTTCTTACCCTTACCAGGGATGTATGTAGGCTGCTGCGACAAGTGTTGCTGGATGGACTTCTGTGTCATCTCCAGCTGGTTTTTGTAGTACCGACATGCCGGGTTTGGACAGTTCTGAACCACCTCCACTATAAACTCCTTCTCCATGCCAAACTGTTCTCTGCCTATTGTGTATGATTCTACCACCTAGAAATATGAGATCAATCTATATAACAGTGATTTTGGACTCTTAATTTTATCTAAGAAACTGTTTGTGATTAAGTTAATCTATGGTTATGTATAGATATCAAGGTACTTTTAATTGTTTAACAATTGAATTATAATTTAGTGTAATAGTAGGCATTTCGAGTTGAAGAGAAAAGGATGGCAGATGTGTGAAATAGACAAAAAATGGGTTTTTTCATTAAATTTATCCGTAAGTTGTAGATGTGTAAACAGAAGCTTCTATCTAAATCATCATATTGCTCATATATGTCCCCACCGAGGGGCTCAATTGTTCCTTGAATTAGGGCGATCAGGTCTTTGTCAACCATGCCAACCATAGGTCAACTTCACATACAACCTGCGAGTTTCTTTGCAGGCGTGTGCAGGTTTCCTTACAATGTTTTCCTTCACTGTAAGAGCACTGGACAAACATACATATGAAATCAAACTTCAAAAACCCATCGGTATATGGCAGGATTTGAACCACAACATCCTATACAGGAAGTAGCAGCCCTTACCATTATGCCACGGATGCTATCTATTTACTCCCAGCAATTAATAATCTTTTTTTTACTATGTATAAGAAGGCCAAACCAATAAAAAAATACGAATAACTATGACTATTTACTAAAATTGTACTATGATATACGTACAGCTCTCACAGTAGCTTCCAAACCAAGATGCAGTCCATGTGGACCATTCATGTGCTTCAACATCACTGCATTAGCAAAGTGCTCGTATGGGAGAATTATTTTTCCATTCTCACGTAATATCAGTCTACCTTGTGTATCCAGGCCAACTCTAGATGCCATCATTCTAGAACACACAAAAAGAATATAATATAATGTGAAGTATGTGCCAAACAGATCTCTGTGTTACAATAATGCACAACCTAAAATGGGACGTTCACATCATCAACATAACAAAAATATCCCCAGCTGGGGCACCACCACCAGTCACTTCCCAAACTCGAAAAGTAAAGCCATATACCACACTCGGGGGTCAAAGATGACCAGAAAAGTGTTTACATTATTGACAAGGTATCAAAATTTATAAAACACACATTTGTCTATTGCTGGAATGGAATATACTTTTCTAATTTGTTTTCTAAGCTAGTAGGAAGATTACAAATCACATACAATTATTTTAAAAAAATTTAATTACCATAGTAAGTGGGTTAATGGTCACTACAACATGAAAAACATAAGGGATCTGTACAAGATAAACCAGAACAAGCTTATAAGAGGGCACTCTATGAAGTTATCCAAACCTCCAGCGATGAACTTGTGGAACTCTCTCCCAGAAACAAAGATGTGCCCCAACAGTAAATATTTTTGAAAATGAATAAACACCCAGGTACAGTGATAAACACCCATCAGCTCGTGGGGCTGCTAGTGTATAGTAAAAATAACAATAATAATTCTTATTAGACGTAAAAGAAAACTGCACTAATTCTAACATGATTCCAATAGGAAACTCACTGTAAATATGCAGCACTGGGGAGCATTGAGGACTCCTTGAGGTCGCTGAAGCACTGTAGCAGCTCTATTGAGGGGCTCCAGCCCTTGTTCTGCAGGTATAATTGCAGCAGCATGTACAGCTTCTCGGTGACGTAGCCCTCGCCGCCGTGCGGTGTCGCCGCCGTCGCGGACCCACCGCTACTCCCGCCCGAGCTCTTAGCCAGCACGCTTTTCATCGTCTCCGCTAAATCCATCTTGTAGATGTCCAAATAAGTCCTCTTTTGGGAATCCTAGCCCAAAATAAACAGAGTAACGCAAATATCAAAGGACGAGATCGATATTGCACCTATTTTGTTTCGATTGTATTAGTCAATAAAGAAAATAATACGCACCAGAATGATAATAGCCTGTTCCTAAAAGTAGAAAAACACACCGAAACTAATAAAAGTCCTTATAAGTCATTAATTCTGTGAAAAATAATCGCTTCGGAACGAACTGGGAAGCTTCTTTACACAGACTAAGTAGGGTTGCTTCTTTATTTTACTTTTTTTTTATCTGATTTAGTTTTTTTTGTTTGACAATATATTTACGGCTCTAGGTACGAGCCCTTTTGAGACAGGATTTATAATGCTGGTGTAATGGTAATTATAAAACATCTATGGAATTCTTGAAAACATCTGCAGCGATCCCATTCTAAGGCGGACCACGGTTGCAGTAGGGAGTCTGTAAAACTACAGCCATAACAAAAGGTGCACCTTCTTTTTATTTCTTCTTCTCCACATTGCTCACGTGCACCAGACTATTTTCTCCAAACCTTTGAGCATACATTCTGTAGATATAGAGCGCGCATATCGCATCGGTCGCATAATACACATCGTAAACAAGTGAGCTATTGTAATATGTGACAAATAGAGATGGGCTGCTGTACACTACAGCTTTAGTGGATTATCGATAACCAATGATAAACAGCAGCAAAACATATTGTAGGTACTGTTTAGGTACCGTTAAATATTTATTTGTGTTTTGAGGGTTATAATGTTTACTTCCTAATACATACAAAAATAAAACATTTGTTCATATGAGTATATAATCATACCTAGATGTACTGTTTGGGGTAGGTAATTTAATAATCAAAAAATTTAACTTCAGTGTAATACTCGTACACAGGGAGTAACATAAAGGTGTAGTGATACTTTAAGGTGGGCTTTTACTCATTAAACTGAACAAATTTTGTTCTACAACTTTGCTAAAATCGTGATTTTTTTTAAAACAAAACCGGCCAACCAAATGGCAGATTTGTATGAAAAATCCAAAAAAACACGATTTAAGCAAAGAGTTTGATGAGTACAAGCCCACCATAAAGTATCACTGCACCTTTATTTAACATCCTATATAAATAAATTAAAAATCACTATTGAGTTATTGCAAATTTCTACTAAGCGACTTCAAAGAATGAGAGTAACAATGCGACAGTTATGTATGTAATATTATTAGAACTACAATAAAATAACCAAAAATATATTAGGGCTGTTTACAGATTTCAAAGATTTCACAGATTTCCAATAGATTCTACTTGTATACATCTTTGTACACTACTTGTGAACAAATTATCTGTACAAGCCAGTGATTTCTACTGGATTCTACATAATCTTTTTCAAAGTTCACCGAAAACTACCAAGATCTTATCAAATTCAACTGGATACTGAAGGTTTTTGTTATAATTCACTGGATTCTATAGGATTTCCATGAAATTTCTCCAGAATGTACCGGCATATAATCAAATTCCTCTGGGTCTTATAGATTACAGTTAGGTTCCTCTGGATTCTACAGGGTTGGATTTTTATCAAAGTTTACTGAAAAATGCTGAGGTCTTGTTGAATTAAACTAGATTCCACTGGTTTTCATTGGATTCAACCAAATTCTAAAGGGTTCCTGTCTTGATCCACCAGATTCTACCAGAATATGTTTTTAATTTCATAGGATACCGAAGGTTTCTATTGGATTCCACTAGATTCTAGAGGGTTCCCATAAAATTTTATCAAAAACTACCGAGATCTCATTGAATTCATTTGGATACTGCAGGTTTCCATTGAATTTCACCACATTCTATAGGGATATCATCAAATTCTTCTGGATTTCACAGATTTCCAATAGATTCTACTTGTAGGTTCCCATATTACACGAAAAACTACCGAGATCTCATCGAATTCAATTAGATCCCGCAGATTTCATGGATTCTACGGGGTTCCCAAACCCCGTCTAATTTTACGGAAACCTACCACATTATAGTTTCCCTTAAAATTCCAACGGATTCTACTGACTACAGAACCCTAAAAAACGATCACGCCGATATTCTTGAGAAAGTTGACCTGCTTCTTCCGATGCCAAATATACAGAGTGGCCACATAGAGCGGCGCAGCCGCCCAATATAATGCGACTAGCTGCTGAGCTGCGTCCGCTACTTTTCGCGGCTCAACTGCAGCGGCTCAGCCGCTCTACTTAAGGCTCCAGTTATATTGCATCCGCTCAAAACGGAGGCCCGTTCGCCTGACGCGACTTTACATGAATTGTATGCATCGAATTATATGAAAAACGGCGTAGCCGCTCGAGTCGTGGCCGGACCGCCCTCGCGACTTTCAACGTGTTTCAATAGATTTAAGTATATCGAGCGGCTCGGCCGCTCTGTTTATTTTCATAGCTCTGGTGACCACGCGCATAAAATGTTCGACGCAGATTTTTGTCTGCGTTAGTGTTGTAGTGTAAAGAAGAAAGTTTTTAGTTAAATTTTATGTGCTAGTGTGTAGGATCCCAGAGATAGCGAGCTTCATGGGATTTAAGTAGAAACATGTTGAACACGGTACGTAAAGACCACGTGGAACCCAGTAAGATCACGGGACTCGGTGGAATAGCGTGGGGTCCGATGGAATTAGATGGGGTTCCTGTGGTTTCCGATGGCATTCGATGAGATCTCAGTTAAATCTGGTCAGTTTAAATGGAATCCAATGGAAACCTGTGAGATTAAATGGTATCTCAATAGAATTCGTTGAATTTTTCAGGGAAATCCTTTTGAATCCGTTGGAAAAATACAGGATCCATATGGATTCAAAGAGATCTCGGTAGTTTTTATGTAATTTTTTGGAAGGAAAAGAATTTATTGGAATCTACTGGGAACCTGCAGAATCCAGAGATTTTAAATAGATTCTGCTGGATTCTACATAGCTTCCATTAAATTTTACCGAAAAATACCAAGATCTTATCAAATTCAACTAGACACCGAAGAATAGAATCCGGTGGATTCTGATGGGTTTCATGAAATTTCATCAGATTGTACCGGGATATCTTCAAACTCGCTATAGTATTCAGTGATTTCCAATGGATTCTACTGGATTCTACATAGTTCCCATCCAATTTCACCGAAAACTACCAAGATCTTATCAAAGGAGAGTGGGTATTTTGGACCAAAGACTGTAAAATAAAAGTTAGCGGCCACTTTGGAATCTAATTTTAAATGAAAGCTATGAATATATGCTTCATTTATTCTTATGAGCAAAACTCTCAGATGTGAATATTTAAGAAGATTATGTTCATTTTACATTTTTAATAAATATTTTTTTCCTTTTTTTTAATGGTAAGATTGAAAAGCGAATGTTTACAAACAGAAAAACAGTGATACAATACAAAGAACAAAAATATAGCAGAAACTTGTATTATAGTACACTAACCCATTGGTTTGCCATTGAGCCGAGGGGGACAGCGCTATACTAAGAAAATATATATAATTATTTAAAAAATCATAACTCTGAAACAATCCATGACAGCGAAGTTAGGTTTTCAAAAAATGTAAGTACATATCACTATCAGTAAATACAGGCTACTTCCAGAAGTGGCCGCCATTTTTTTTCTTGGTCCTAGCTCAATACATTTTTGCCCACTCTCCTTTAACTGGATACCAAAGGTACCTGTAACGGACGCGAGGAAAGAAGAGAGCACCTATCAGAGCGAGATAGCAGCGAAGGAAGAAGACGGCAACGTCAAGAGAGAGACGGCAGATCGCCTCGCTAATATCACTCCCAAATATCATGGACATGATCCAAGTTGCGCAAAACATTTATTGCCGTAGAGCATTTAACGCCCCATGGTACATCCGAAACGCTGACCTACACCGAGACATGGACATACAGACCATCCAACAATTTATCAAAGGCGTGTGCATATTAGTGTGGTCTTGGGCCTGTGCATATTTATTCATATAACACCTTATGTATATAATGGGTATGTATGCATATAGGCGCATGGCTGTGAGTCCCACATAACCAGTACAGCCAGCTGTATTGGTATGCATAAATGCATTCTCCTCCTCCCCTCCACCGCAGTCCGAGGGGAAAAAAGAAATGTAAAAAAAGTATATTTTCTGAACAATATAGTTTGTTTTGAACTGATCGATTGAGTTTCACTACAACTGCGAACGAGATCTGATCCCATATACAATACAGTCCATTAATCCACAACAGTTCCCATTAGAATTCACTGGATTCCATAGGGTTTCATGACCGGGACATCATCAAATTCTCTGTAGAATCCAGTAATTTCATTTGAATGTATATATCACGGCTTGTGTTTAACTTAACACGATAGTAAAATATAACATCTGTTTACGCCGTAATTATAGTTTAAAACTCACGCAAAGTCTTTTCATATCCTGTAATATCCCTTTCCTCTCCTTTTTTACTGTTCTGTTTCTCTTTCTTGTTTCATTCCAGGATAGAACAGTCTCCTACCGCTTAAATGATAGACTGGACACACATAGTATTTGATAAACCGCCATATTCCACCCGCTTCCGCCAAATACAGTCCACTATTTTCAAAAACTGAGCTGGCTTATATACCAACATCAAAAAACACTTTTTACTGCCAAAAGTAGTAAATAATCACCAAAATTAAAACTCTATTTTATTGTGAAACTATAAGTTATAACAAAAAATTTTACATCTTGCTATCCTATTAAAGCAAATAACTCCAAACTAATCATTGTTAACCCAAAAATAATTAGTGACCACCAAAATTTTACCAAATTTTAATTTAAAATTTCATGCTAATATTTAACTTCTTGTTATCCTATTAAAGTAAATTACGCTATAATTATCTACCCAAACATAGTACATAAAATCCCGCTACTATAAACGTGTACCGCGTTGCATGTAGCGCGCAGTGCGTAGCGTTTCTTCTTCTGCGCAGCATTCTGCTACCCTTGGGGGGGGGGGGGGGGGGGTCAATGAAATGATGAAAATGAACAATCATTTACAGTTGTTTAGAAAAAACTTATTTTTGACTACTCCTTTTTCATTGTATGGGATTTGTAGCACGTTCCTTCTTCTGCGCAGCATTCTGTTACCCATGAGGGGGAGCTTCGCTTCCCATTGTATAATCAATCTAACCTGACCGAATCTAATATCGCTCGCCGCGCTAGCTATTTTACAGTTTGTTAGAAAAAACTTATTTTTTCCAACTCCTTTTTTGCAAATACAGCAATTTGAATGTCAATTTATAAAAACATAAAAAAGTCCCATTTTTACTGTAATTATTTGAAAGTAATTAAATAGGTTCATACAATTAAACCACTGAGAGATTCCCTCAAATGTGATGCTCAAGTGTAATTCAACCCTTATGATATGTACGTTAACCTTGAGTGTAATTCAATCCCAAGAATTATCGAAGCTGACCAGCAATTATAATTTTAACAATCAACTACAAACCTGATGATTATTTCTTGTATTTTATTGGTTAAATCGTAAGATAATAAGGGCTTGAATAGTACTAAATACACCATCACGCCATATAATTAATTAAATTATAGTTTTAAACACCGAAAAACTCACTTTGTTATTCACAAGACATTGCTCACAGCTTTTTGATTTAAATTGTTAGTGTTCATAGAGGTTAAATATTCTTGGATAATTAATTTCGAAGCACCGCAAACATTTAATTACCAATAACATATACTTACGCACCAATTTAAGTAGATATTTCCTTATATTTTCACAATAATTGCATTCTTTGTGTCACCTCGAACTACTGTTTCACAACCTACGTGAATGAACGGTAAAAACTAAGAACTTTCATTCCTATGGAATGAAGTTTTTTCTATAAGAGATGTCTTAGAATCTTAGAAAGGGATAGAAATAGTTTCCAAGACGTTTAAGTAATGGGTTTGAGCAGGAATAGTAGAAATCATTCGAAGGCACACTTTGTGTGTAATATAGTCCTAAGGGCAGCAACTGTTTTTGATTTTTGGTTTCATTTTATGCCCAAGGTTAAAAGGAAAAGGTTTAGGTTTGTTTAGGTTTTTACTGAAAAGTTCCCAAGCACCGCAGTCAGGTGACCGGTTAGGGAAACAATAATTAGTGAATTGTGAATTGTTTAATCAGGAACTTAAGCGTCCTTAAGTGACTTTAACTCTTTTATTCTGTATTTTATTATTTCTAACCTCAATACTCAGATTTACACGGAGAGAATTGTTTTAGATGTAAGCTTTGCGAGGCCAATTAGGTGATTTGTTTCAACTAATGTAAGATAATGCACGTCCACATACAACTAAAGTCGTAACACTCATTCTCGCCGAAGCTCGCATCGACGTTCTGCCGTGGCCTGCTCAATCAGTCCAATTGAGCACGCAAGGGGTAAGAATGCTCCGAAGAAGAACTCTGTTGAGAATTAATGTTGTACATACCACACAACAACTTTTTACTTACTTTTAACTTTTTTTTACACTAGCACGTGGGCAGCCATTCCTCAAAGTGATTTTGATAAAGTGTTATCCTCTCGGGTGGGGCGCCATCCGAATCGGCACAGTTGTTTACTAAGCATGCCACATCGGTACGAATGTGTGATTCGTGTTAATGGTGGAAATACAAGTTATTCATTTTATTATCTTTACAATAAAAAATAAAAAAGCCGCTGCTTCCAGTCCAGGAGATCGTGGTTCGAATCCTGCAGCAACGTACCAATGTGTTTTCGAATTTCAATTTCATATGTACGTTTATCCGACGCTCTTACGGTGAAGAAAAATATTGTGAGGAAACCTGCACATACCTGCTAAGAAACTCGAAGGCTGTATGTTAATTCGACCAACCCGCACTCTGGACCCGCGTGATCGACTAAGGCTCGATCACCCTAATGCAGGGTAGGCTCAAGCTCCTCGGTGGGGATGTGTAGGAGCTGATACGATGACGATGAAAAAATCAGAAAGTCTTCATTTTTCGTCATTTTTTGCCATTTATTAGACGCCATCACCTTGGGTTAATTTCCCACAATTTACAAAAACTGTATTTTTTTCTTTATTTTAACAAAATATACGAGTACGTTGTTAACCTTAACATAGAAATTGAAGTAAAAGCTGAATTGCAAAAAAAATACTTTATCCTTAGACACTTTGAGCAGTGTAGTTTTATTTTAGTGTTTTTGTATTGTTTTCTACTAGAATTTTACCTCAAGTGGTGCAGTACAAGTATAAGTATGTGAGAAATGTAAAGATCTAAATATGTATAACTCAAAGGTGACTGACTGACTGACTGACATAGTGATCTATCAACGCACAGCCCATACCACTGGACGTATCGGGCTGAAATTTGGCATGCAGGTAGATGTTATGACGTAGGCATCCGCTAAGAAAGGATTTTGGGAAATTCCCACGGGAACCGCAAAAACCGGGATCTGCGCGGGCGAAGCTGCGGGCATCCACTAGTTATAAAATAAAATGCAAGATGATGTGAATACCCGGCTTGCACAGTGCACTAGATGCATTTTTCTAGACGGTCCTACTGGAGGAAAATTTGGTCCATCTCAGAATAAGGGAATGAGGTTTTTGAAAATGATGCCAACAACTCCACAGGAGGGAGATTTGTAATGCACCGGCACTATGTACCATAGACTATAGCAAAAGATGAATAATATTATAATCTTTGAGTATGCATTTGGGTACAGAGCGGGTCTTTTATAGTGAGGACAGTAGGCACGGGTGAGAACAAAGCGACGTTCCACGCGCAAGCGCTATTGGTCATAATCGAGTGCTAGCGGAGTGCGTGCGTGGGATATTCCTAGCAGTATTTTCGAGTAATTTACCTATCAAAATGGTCAAATGTGCGGTGAACTCGTGTTAAAACGATACTCGAAAACACACGAAACATAAATCGAGTATCACATTTCACCTGTTAGTCATTTTTTAATACTTTTAAGCTAAAAATTAATCACGCATTGCGGAGGTGAAGGAGACGTGTGGGGCGGGAGCTAGGTGTTCCGCGCGCACTACCCCGCACCTCCGCCTCGGCCTTAATGTCTAATTAGTGATGTGACGCGTTCGGTAATAGTATACATACTTTCGATATTTATTATGAAAGTTTAATCTCTTTGAACAGATAACTTAATGAAGATATTGATTCAAATATTGAGTTTTATTTATATATTGTTATTTAAATAATTTTACAATAGGTTTATTATAAAATCGAAACGTGATATCCAAATATGCTGTAAAGGACAGCTTTCTCCAAACTGAATATTAAAAAGGAAATAATTTAAAGTGCCGTTCATTTTAGAATAATATATCAAATAAACCCTCTATTTAATATTATTATTCTAAGATGAACGGCACATAAAATTATTTCTGAAATTTATTTTTCTAACCCTATAAACTGGCTTGCATCGGTACCACCGTATCAGTTTATGAAAATCTATACCTTGCACCCTGTTAGTTATTTTAACACATGATAAAGTTTGTCGTAGTCATTTAACTGAAAGTCATAAATTGATATGATTGTCGTACAAAATTGCTGTTAGTTAGGGTACTTCTTATCTTATCTTTTTGAAACTGACAGTACAATTTTGACAAATATTGAGTTAAAAAGTTACCGCGGTCACGATTTTCTTATCTAAAACGCATAGTACATTTTTAATAAAAAAAAGTATGAAAACTAGGTATGAGTATAAATAGCGCACATTCTCGCACACCGCACAACATCAATGCGAGCCTCTCGTGACTCTCAAGGCACGCCCTAGGAGTCCATAATAGAAAGAATGCTGTGGCACAGCTCGCGTCCTTATCATAATGAATGTTGTAAATTATAATGATGTACTGCGTTTCGTTAGAGTATTTCTTTTCATTACTTACTAAATTATCTCGTTTTTTAGGTTTCCCAAAGATCGGAACCTAATGAAGAAGTGGATTGACGCTGTAAAACAGACCAATTTTATCGATAATCCACTAAGGCGGTAGTGCACTGCAGTCCATCCCTATTTGTCACGTATACATCTATATAGTTTACTATAGCTCACTTGCCTACGATGTGTTATTATGCGACCGATGCGGTAGGCACGCTCTATACCTACATGATTACTCTGAGATTATAATGGATGACTGTCCCAAAAGAGATCGTACCCAGAGACGTTGATACACTCTTAAAAAATCTTTTTTTAGGTCAACAACTAAATATTTGTGATTTGACATTCATTTCAGAATTTTGAGCTAGTAGAGTGACACTGATCTGTAATTTTGAGGTTATGGTATCATTGTTTTCTTAAAATAATTAATTCTGCCTTAAATATGGATGAATTGGTGGTGGGAACATATGAAGGATTCCTTCTAGGGTATTCAGTGCGGTCGGAAGACTCAGTATGAAACAATTTTACGACTTTATTTTATTAAACCATTCTAACCAAAAACCTAGTACCTAATATTTTAAACGTTTTTCAGGACACGAAGTTGAAACAAACTTTTGCAACACATTCGCATACAGCCTCAGTCCGATGTGTGTCGGTTTCAGGCAAGTTTCTGGCTTCTGGAGGCACCGACGATAAAGTTGTGGTCATTGACTTGAAGACCCGAAAAGAACACACTGTTCTCATGAACCACGATGGTACAATCAACACAGTCGCATTCACAAATGGTGGCACACATCTCCTCACTGGCAGTGATGATGGGTGCATCATAGTCACCAGAACAGGAAACTGGCAAATCGAGAAGAAATGGAAAAAAGCGCATGGAGGTAGTATTAAACATTCCATAATAAAAATATATTTGGGCTGGAAGTACTTATATTATACAATGAAAAATTAAAAAAATTAAAGTCAATGTCACACACAATAGATGTGACACACCATAAGGACTATGAATTTGTTAATTTACTCGGCAGTTTCTAAGAATTATTAACAGAAATAAAACAGAAGATGAGCTTCACTAGCATTGCATGTGTTTTAGAAAGTACTTCTAGATTTCTGGAGGCTACACTCAGCAAAGGAAATATAAGGTCTTTTTCTAACTGATAAATATGATTAAGCTTCAACTGCTTGTTGATATGGGATGTGGAAGTTCGCATTTAAATCTTCTTCCTTTCCATCACGTTTTGTTTCACAACGGGTATTGGTGGAGCTTTACAGTTTTTCCAAGACTCCTTGTATATGCCTTCTGACATAATATTATGGTCTTGTCCTTGCCCACATTTATTTTCTTTCCTAAAAAATAGGAAGCAGATTTGTTTATTATCTTTAACCTCGTCTCTAGTTCTTTTATAAATTCATCTCCTGCGGCCTTTGTGTTATATGCAACAAGACCTTCATCGACATAGAGGGCAATGAAGACTTTGGATTGTCCTCTTACCATAGAGTAAAGACAAGGATCAGCTTCGCTTTGTTGGAAACCAGATTGTTGTTAAAATTTAGCAATGCAACTATTCAAGCAACACGGTGCCTGTTTTAAACCATATAGGCTATGTTTCAGTCTACATACATGCTTTGTGTAATTTCTTCTTTAACTTTATCAATCAAGAATGCAGTTGATACGTCATTTTGGTGAAGTTTTGGGTTTTATTTAACAGCTATTGCTAGAAGAGCATGTACAGTTGCTAGACAAACTACCGGGCTTAATGTTTAGCAAAGTCAACTCTGGGTTTTTTAGAGTATCCTTTTACGACCAGCCTAGGCCTTATATCTTTAGACAGATCCATCAGGATTCATTTTTACCTTATAAACTCATTTTTACCATGTAGGTAAGGCCTATCTTCTCTTAGGTAAGCTACGAGATCCCATGTTTTGTTATCATTAAGAGAAGATATTTCACTTAGCATAGCTTCAAGCCATTTTACTCTATCAGTGGAGTTCAAAGCTTCTCTAAAGGTTGCTGGTTCAACAGGCTTGTGAAGATTTTCAATTTCTGCAACTGCTGCCAAAACAAAGTCTTCATACCGTTTCAGAGCTGTGGTTTTTGATCTATCAAGAAGTGACCTCGTTTGAATGGTTAAATTTTCTTCAGATATACACTGGTTTGTTATCATCAACAACATTAGAAGAACTGGAAAGATATTCAAAATCATTATCACTCTTACTATTTGGTTGTTCCACATGTGCAAGTTGTTCCATGCATTGAGGGTTTTGTGTGCTCTCGACTTGATTATGTTACAACATTTGACTCTCTTCATTAGAACTGTCTGATTGTTCGTCAAATGTAACTTCCACTAGCTTTCGTGGCTCTTGTTGATTTGACAGGAGAGGAGAGATTTGAGGAGATCCATATGAGAACCAAAGTAACCGACATAGCTCTTAGAATTGCTAAACTTAAGGGCGGGGCACATAGCTCGTAGAATAGATGGCCTTTGGGGTAGTAAAGTTCTCGAGTGGCGACTGCACACCAAAAAACGTAGCGTAAGCAGGCCTCCCACTTGGTGGACCAATGACCTGGTGAAGGTCGCGGGAAGCCGCTGGAGGCGGGTAGCGCAGAACTGGTCGTCGTGGAAATCTTTGGGGGAGGCCTATGTCCAGCAGTGGACATCCTTTGGCTGATATGATGATGATGATGACAGCCTATGAAACCTCCTAACATTTTATTGGTCTTCTCGTTATTTTTCTTCCAGCAATTTGTACAAATCTTGTGGTTTTGGCAGGCGTCCGTCACTTGCTCAAGGCCACACGTTTTATGCCTACCGCTAAGCGTATCGGAGACGATACAACGGACAGTAGGTTGACGCACGCCCGCCTGAGTGCTCGCAAGTCACATTTACCGCTCTGACTATCGAAATGCCGAAACCACGCAATTATTGTGCAGTGGATGGGTGTCACAGTCAAAAGACAAATAAAAATTTAACATTTTTTTCATTGCCGAGAGACGAACAAAGGTACTTAAGTTAATAGTACCTATTTTAAATTTTTTATTTTTTCGAATTCCCTTTTCTCATTCCTTTACAAATTATCATCATTTATTCCATAAACTTAGAACAATGGTGGGTAGGTACCTACTATGTTAACCGTCGTAAATTAAGGATTTCAGGTATTATTTATGTGTTTTTTTTATATAATTAACAGTTACCTACTTAATGTCAGAACATAGTAGCACAGTATATATATATTAGTACTAACGTAATAGTAGGTACCTAGCGTCGTCGTCGTGATTTAGGTAGGTATGTCATAGAATAGAAGTACTAATGCGCCGGCCACTCGGTAGCTGGGAGGCACTTCTATAGCTGTAAATAAACCGTTTAAAACCAAAATCCAAGATTTAACTTGTCAAGTACCATTACGTCATCGAAATAATGCCATCAAGCCCCGCCCCCCCGCGCGCGCCGCCGACTTTTATTACCAGGACGAATGTAAACGAAAAAATCTCAAGAACTTAGCACACATTACTAAATAGTTACTTCTTAAACTATAGCTTGCATTCACAAGCCGTTTTTTGTTATGACTTGTAGATAGTAACTATTTTCGTTACGTTTTTACCTAGCTTTCACTTATAATAACAATAATTCAAGCTCACAATAAGGCCCTCTTGGGGAATGTTTTTGTATGAATAGTAGGTATGAAATTCTCCGTCAACTCAAGAAAAAAGCCAACTTTGATTGATTTTTCTCCGGTTTGCTCCTGTTTCCCTTTTGATTATTTGTTAAAATTATTTACGAGGTTTCGAATATTTTCGACATTAAAATTTATTAATCGGTAATTTAGGGAAGGGAAAAAATGCATCTATTATTTTAATAAACTCAAACATATTTGATCGACAAATATAAAATAATTGATTTTCTAAAACATTCGTTTCATTATCAAAATGATCATAGGTAGGTAGGTACAACCCTAGCACATTCGCTCGATGACGCGCTCGCACGTGGGTCGCGCGGCGGGCAAAACAATCTCAACTCTTTGTATGCGTAGTTATGGCACATTTCTTCTCGCTGCAAACAGCTGATATTATTATTAAGATTTTGTAGGCTAGTATAGCGTAGGTATTTTAGCTTTTGTATGGGAGTGATGTATCTGTTACGAAGTAACTATTTAGTAATCTGTGGTTTTGGCCTTTAAAGATATTTCCTCTTCGTTTGCAAACCTTACAAGATTCATAAAATTGTTCTTCTTGTTGAGAGGATTCAGGTTCGTGGCTAGCAGCCATGCTTTTAATATGGCGGGCTTCACACTTTTCAATTATTTTGGTTTTAAGCTCATCTGGCTTAGGGAGGGTGTCACGCCAATTTATAGCAACTTTGAAATTCTCATATGACTGTACAGCTTCATGATTTTTAATAGTTTTCATTGATAGTTACGGCCGACAATCCGACATCCATGTCGGCCAGCTTTTCAACATTATTATGAATGTTTTTAAGTGGGCATTTAGCTTGTCTTTTTAATATTAGCATTGATAGTGGCGTCTTTCCAGGTCTCATGAAGCAAAGTGATACCTTTATATAAATCTGGTTCAAAAACTGATCCGGGCAACTACAGACCAGTTTCTGTGCTGCCAGTTCTTAGTAAAGTGTTTGAAAAGGTTTTTTTATTTATTTATTTATATAAGCCTTTATTGCTGTTTACAAAGTTTACAATATATATATTTTAATTATTTTTATCGATTGTATGTTATGTTAGGCTATTTATTACACGTAATATTTTATTAATATATAATAAACGATCGGTTTCAGTTTACAGCTTGTCCTTCGACAAAGGCCTCCTCTAAAGTCTTCCATTTCTCTCTGTCTCTCGCTTTCCTCATCCATTCTGGACCAGTTACTTTTTTAAGGTCATTTTCCCAACGTTTCGTTTGTCGCCCTTTGCTTCTTTTTCCATTCCTGGGATACCACTCTGTAATTATTTTTGTCCATTTCTCATTCATCTCCCTTAGCATGTGTCCTGTCCACCTCCATTTTAACGTCTTGCACACCTTTTTTGCATCTTTGAATTTAGTTATATTTTTTATTTCTTCTAATCTTATTTTATCTTTTCTCCTGACGCCAATTACACTTCTCTCTATTCCGTTTTGACATACGTTTACTTTGCTCATTAGTTTTTTCTGTCAATGCCCATGTTTGGCAACCATATGTTAAGCATGGTAAAATACATATATTATATACCTTTCTTTTCTCTTTGATGGGCATGTCCTTATTTTTCATAACTTCGCCGAGAGACCAATATCTTTTCCATGTATTGGCTATCCCTCTTTCTTCTAAGATTATGCTTAACCAAATGCTACAATATTTTACAGAAAACAAACTACTGCATAACCAACAATTCGGTTTCACTAAAGGACGATCGACAACCGATGCAGGAGTAGCACTGATTCGAAACATATATGATGCCTTCGAGGAATCGCAGAATGCAACTGGAGTGTTTTGTGATTTATCTAAGGCTTTTGATTGTGTTGAACACCAAACATTACTTATGAAATTAAAGCATTATGGTGTAGAGGAAGGGGCTCTCAGTCTTTTAAATTCGTATTTAGACAACAGAACACAAAAAGTACAAGTGAATGGCACGAACTCATCTGTATCTAGAGTGAAAATGGGTGTGCCCCAGGGTTCCATATTAGGGCCTTTTCTTTTCCTTGTTTACGTAAATGATTTGCCTTTTATGGTCCATTGCGTTGGGGAATCTTGGTAAGCCCGCTTCCATCTTCGGCAACATCGTCACTTACCACCAGGTGAGATGTTGTCAAGGGTTTACCAATTGTGAATAAAAAATAAAATAAAAAAAAAACCTGTCAAATATTGTGTTGTTTGCGGATGATACTTCTCTTATTTTAAAGTGAATAGGAAAGAAAACGAAATTGACGAAGTAAACAACACTCTTTCCAAGATATTGAACTGGTTCATTGTGAACAACTTATTATTAAATGCTTAGAAAACAAAATGTATAAAATTTTGTTTGCCAGATGTAAAAAAGGTCAATAATAGTGTAATATTACCACGGTGCTCCTTGGTATAACTTTGGATGTTTCACTTCAATGGGGACCACACATTAAAACTTTAGCGGGAAGGCTTAGTTCAGGTGCTTATGCCGTTAAGAAAATAAGACTGCGAGACTAGTATATTTTAGTTACTTCCATAGTTTAATGTCTTATGGCATATTACTGTGGGGGCATGCGGCTGATATAGAAACTATTTTCATCCTGCAGAAAAGAGCTATCCGCGCAATCTATCAGATGCGATCACGTGAGTCGTTACAGAATAAGTTCAAAGAAATCAATATTTTAACTGTTGCTAGTCAATTTATACAACATCATGTACGTTCGTAAGAATTTGCATTTATTTCCTAAAACAGTGACAGGCATAATTTGAATTTAAGAAATGTAAATAAAATAGATATAGCCTTTTCGAGACTGAGTAAGGTTAAAAAGTCATTTGTGGGGCAGTGTGATTCTACAATAAAATTCCAGAAAATGTAACTAGTTTGTCAGAGAATAAATTCAAGACTCATGTCAAAAAATGTTTGTGCTCTAGAGGATATTATAAAATAATAGATTATGTAAATGACAAAGATATATATGTTGATTCTATAACAAATACCATTACCTGAGACTGTAATCTGACTCATGACATTATTTGTAATATGCAATTTTTTGTTTTTGTTTTGACTATTTAAAAGTGTGTGTTATTTGAAATAAATTGTTTTGAATTTTGAAAAATAATTGGCACGAACATAATTTTGGTAAGGGTCGAGTTTAGTAAGGATGTTTTTTTTTTTATTAACAATTGGTAAACCCTTGACAACATCTCACCTGGTGGTAAGTGATGATGTTGCCGAAGATGGAAGCGGGCTTACCAAGATTCCCCAACGCAATGGGGAACTGGCTATCTTATCTTCATGCCGGAACACACCAATGATATCAACATTGATATTTGGCGGCAAGACTTAGATAAGACGGTGGTAGCTAGCCAGGCGGGCTTAGAAAATGCCTTACCACCAACCAAACCGAGTCTTACAATTGACCCCGCCGGGAATCGAACCCACGACCTCCTGTGTAAAGCCAGTGAACTTGTTTTAATAGGGTGGCCTTAAGCGTCGGTCCTTTGCCTGCATATGTGGCTTTAAGTTTGTCCCAAAGCTGTTTTGCAGTTTTTGATTTGCTTCAGCTCAGATGGAGCAACGATAAAGACTAGTTCCGACTTAGCTTGTCTGTCGCCATTTCTGAGGCAGGTGCATCGGCATCTAAGGAATTTTCAATGTACTTTTTTTATTAAACAATTGGTAAGCCCTTGGCATCTTCTCACCTGATGGTAAGTGACGATGATGTCGAAGATGGAAGCTGGCTTACCAAGATTTGATAATATTTTTCCATAAATTTTGATGAACAAGTACAGTTTCTGCTTGAATAACCCACGTGTCGTAGTTCTCCTGATTGACAGAATCAAGCCTTCTTATGGTGGACATGTTTATTTGACAACGGGTCTAACGTTGGCATGTTTCGTATTTCACGTACTTAACGCTCCGCTGCTGGCCGACTTTATGGAGAAGGAGGGCCTCTTTATGATGAACTCCTTCTTCAAAAAGCCTAAACAGCGAAAGTGGACATGGTTGCATCCCAATGGCGTAACCAAGAACGAGATCGACTTTATCTTGTCGACAAGAAGGCAAATATTCAATGATGTCTCTGTGATCAACTCAGTCAAAACAGGAAGTGATCACCGAATGGTAAGAGGCACATTGAATCTAAAGACCAAGCTAGAAAGATGTCGACTGATGAAGTCCACACTCCGACCAGCGCCCATCCAGCTCCAAAACCCCGAAAACTTTCAGCTCGAGTTGCACAATCGCTTCGAATGCCTAGGAGACTGCGAGAATGTGGACGATTATAACGACAGGTTCGTGGAAATTGTCCAAACGGTCGGGTCTAAGATTTTCAAAACTCGCCGTTCAAACAGAACCAAAAAAATCTCTGACTTCACCAGCAACCTCATGGAAGAAAGACGCAGATTGGTTTTGCAGTCCTCTGAAGACGCTACTCAGTATCGGCAACTAAACAGGCAGATCTCTAAGTCTTTAACTCGCGATTTGCGCCACTTTAATACAAATTGTATTAAAGAGGCGATTGAAAACAACAAAGGCTCAAAAGTGTTCGCTAGAGATCTGTCTGTTGGTCAAAGCCAACTGACCAAGCTGAAGACTGAGGACGGCAGGATCATATCGTCTAAGACTGAGTTGCTGGAAGAAGTTGAGAAGTTCTACGGACAATTGTACACGACCACACGTCCGCCTGTCAGCGATCTGGCTAAAGACCCAAGAGCTAGACTTACCCGACACTATACCGAAGATATCCCGGACGTCAGCCTGTACGAGATTAGAATGGCTCTTAAACAGCTTAAAAACAATAAGGCACCGGGTGATGATGGAATTACGGCTGAACTTCTGAAAGCAGGTGGAACACCGGTACTTAAAGCTCTTCAGAAATTATTTAATTCCGTTATACTTGAGGGACAAACGCCTAAGGCATGGCACAGAAGTGTGGTCGTGCTTTTCTTCAAAAAGGGCGACAATACCCTGCTGAAGAACTACAGACCCATCTCACTTCTGAGCCATATCTACAAACTGTTTTCGAGGGTCATTACGAATCGTCTCGCGCGCAGGTTTGACGACTTCCAGCCTCCCGAACAAGCCGGTTTCCGAAAAGGATTTAGTACCATAGACCACATACATACGCTGCGGCAGATTATACAGAAGACCGAAGAGTACAATCAGCCACTGTGCTTGGCGTTCGTGGACTATGAGAAAGCCTTCGATTCGGTCGAAACCTGGGCTGTGTTACAGTCTCTCCAGAGGTGCCAAATTGACTATCGATACATCGAAGTGCTGAAGTGTTTGTATGAAAACGCCACCATGTCGGTTCGCCTCCAGGATCAAAACTCGGAACCTATCCAGCTGCAGCGAGGGGTGAGACAGGGAGACGTTATATCTCCGAAACTGTTCACCGCCGCCCTGGAAGATGTTTTTAAGCTTTTGGACTGGGGTGGACTCGGCATCAATATCAACGGCGAGTACATCACCCACCTTCGATTCGCTGACGATATCGTGGTCATGGCTGAGACTATGGACGACTTAGGCACAATGCTCGATGGCCTCAGTAGAGCCTCTCAACAAGTGGGTCTTAGAATGAACATGGACAAGACGAAAATTATGTCAAACGTCCGTGTCATACCTACTCCTCTGAAGGTTGGAGGCTCTACACTCGAAGTTGTTACCGAATATGTATACCTGGGACAAACAGTCCAGTTAGGTAGGTCCAACTTCGAGAAAGAGATCAATCGTCGAATCCAACTCGGCTGGGCAGCGTTTGGGAAGCTTCGCAATATCTTTACGTCCCAGATACCGCAGTGTCTTAAGACCAAGGTCTTCGACCAATGTGTGTTGCCAGTGATGACGTACGGAACTGAGACATGGTCGCTTACTATGGGCCTCATAAGAAGGCTCAAGGTCACTCAAAGGGCAATGGAGCGTGCTATGCTCGGAGTTTCTCTGCGTGATCGAATCAGAAACGAGGAGATCCGTAAGAGAACCAAAGTAACCGACATAGCTCTCAGAATTGCTAAACTTAAGTGGCAGTGGGCGGGGCACATTGCTCGTAGAACAGATGGCCGTTGGGGCAGTAAAGTTCTCGACTGGCGACCACGCACCGGAAAGCGTAGTGTAGGCAGGCCTCCCACTCGGTGGACCGATGACCTGGTGAAGGTCGCGGGAAGCCGCTGGATGCGGGCAGCGCAGAACCGGTCGTCGTGGAGATCCTTGGGGGAGGCCTATGTCCAGCAGTGGACTTCCTTCGGCTGATATGATGATGAACGCTCCGCTACCATATTAAACATTCATAATAAAAGTTTATTTGGGCTGGAAGTACTTATATTTTTACAATGAAAATCATCAAAAAATTCAAGTCACTGTCATAGGTACACAATAAGCGTGACAGACCATAAAGACTTTATGGAAGATATGCAATTATGCATACTAGGTAGATGTATTTTTATTTTCGTTATAATAATGTTTTATAAAATTGTTTCGCTGGTATATCTCATTTTGTCATCATCATCATATTAGCCGAAAGACGTCCACTGCTTGAGAAAGGCCTCCCCCAAGGATTTCCACGACGACCGGTCCTGTTCTGCTCACATCCAGCGGCTTCCCGCGACCTTCACCAGGTCGTTGGTCCACTGCGTGGGGTCCTGGCTACGCTACGTCTTTCGTTGCACAGTCGCCACTCGAGAACTTTACTTCCGGAGCTCTGTTTTTGTGCCCTGCCCATTGCCACTTCAGTTTAGCGATTCTGTGAGGTATGTCGGTTACCCTCCTCATTTCTGATTCGATCACGTAGGGAAATTCCGAGCATAGCTCGCTCCATTGCCCTTTGGGTGACCTTGAGCCTCTTTATGAGGCCCATAGCAAGCGACCATGTCTCAGTTCCGTGTGTCTCATTTTGTATTACAATATTTTCAGGACAACCAGTCACTGCTATTGCCGTCCACCCATCAGATAAGCTAGCGCTTAGTATAGGAGGTGATAAGACTCTTAGAACATGGAATTTGGTGAAAGGACGTCCTGCATTCACCATCAACTTAGCTAGCAAAGGTGTGACAATGCCAACAGAGATAATGTTTTCACCAGGTGGTGATAGATTCTCTTTACTTTCCTTACAAAATGTTGATATCTGGACGATAAGCAAGGCTGGAGTTGAGAAGCGTGTGACCTGTCAGTCTAAACCATCATCAGTTCAGTGGATTAGTGATGAGAGAGTATTCGTGGGGCTGGAAAATGGAAACATTATAACTTTAACCATATCTGACACTAAGGCCCTCACATACCCGGCTCATAAGCAAAGAGTCAAAAGTCTATATTATGAAAATGGCATGTTATATTCAGCATCAAGTTCCGGAGAACTGAAAGTTTGGTCTGTGTCAGAATCAAAACTAACTGAGATATGTTCCAGTAACGCAGGATGCAGGGTCACATGTGTGACACTAAATAGGCAAAACCATTTGATCAAAAAAGAAGATGGCTCTGAAGAAGAAACTGAAAATGAAGAAAAGAGTGAAGAGCTTGAAGTTAAGAGTGATGTTGAAGACTCAGAAGTGGAAGAAAATTGTGAAAAGCTACTTTCAAAAAAAAGGGCACCAGGAGCTTTTGTCACAATAAGTTATGGAGATGATGACAAAATAACTCCACCTGCAGCAAAGAAACTTAAAAAAAGAAAATGTAAAAAACGTAAAAATAAAAGTGGTGAATAAATAAATAGTTATGATTTATAAATTATATTTTACTTCCTCAGCATTCTATGTCCGTCTTAGGACTTTGTAAAGTCATATTACATGGGCATGGGACCAACCAACCAATCACAACATACACATATTTACCACTGTTACCAATATTTAATAGGGTATTTGACTGAAGGAGTAGTTCCACTTGGATCCTCTGCCTTATTATTCGTATTAACAAAAAAAAAACTTTAAATCTCAGGTTATTTAATTTTTAATTGTTACTTCGGAGCCACCAGTGCAGCGAGGGAGAGAAAGAAAGTATTTTCGTAGTGAATAAAAACGTTTTAGTAATTTTACCCAAAATCACTATTATAAACAAAAAAATGTGTGTTTTTTTGCCATAAATGCCTGTCTTTCCATCAATCACGCTTTACTAAGCGGTTAAACCAATGGTTCGATTGACAACAAATTTTGAAATTAAGAGTTTTATGATATTTAGTCGGGTTGTCATTTAAGGGTGGCTCCCATACAACAAAAAGTGGCCAAGTGCGTGTTGGACCACGCGCAAAATAAAAAAAATGTTTATTTTAAATAGTTATTTTTGTAGAATGGAAAATCTACAAACTTTTTACAAATCCAACTGCACAGTCATATACACACTCCTGAGTAAGAGAGCCTACTTGGAAGTGATAATTTTCCTTTTAAATTGACATAGAACATTTTAGGTAGAAAATCTATAAACTTTTTACAAATCCGACCTAACTGCACAGTCGTATTACTCCATAGGCACAGCGCGCACTACGAAATTTAATTGTTACGAAAAAATATCACAAGCCTGTGAACAACAGAAATACACTACAATCCGCGCACTGCGAAAATCAATAGTTTGAGATTTAAAATCAGAATTTATTTCGCACTTTAAAAATCGTAACGAATAAATTTCGTAGTGCGCGCTTAGCCTAAAGTAAGAAAGCCTGCGAATATATTGAGTAGACACAAATCGATGTCTGTAATTAGTTTTCGTTATACCTACTAATATAAAACGGAAAAAAATAAGAGGAGTTTCAAACTTTCATTGAAGCCTTTGTTAAGTTTAAATTTACTACGATGAAAACTAATTACAAACATCGATATGTGTCTACTCAATATATTCGCAAAGTTTGGATTCAATCCGGCATGTAGTTTTTATTAAAGCGGACTACGTTTGTATGGAAAATCGAGCCTCCTGGGATTTGATTTTTTGTAGTTGGTAATAAAAATAATACATGTAGGGGGTTAAAAAAAAAAAAAACTTACGTACATACTTACCGATTGCTTTAACGGTGAAGGAAAACATCGTGAGGAAACCTGCACACGCCTGCGAAGAAACTCGAAGGTTGTGTGTGAAGTCGACCCAGTGCCGTAACTAGGGCGGTGCCAGCGGTGCCCAGGCACAGGGCGCAGACCCTGGAGGGGCGCAGAAATGACCAGACCAGTATCTAGTTTTGTTTCATGCATGGTAGTTAGTAGGTACATTTTGTTTTATTGCGAATATGGTGTAGACGCGCCCTCTGTACTATCTATACAGGGTGTTTTTTTAATACCGAGCAAGCCTTAAGGGGGTTTTATGTAGACACGAGAAAAAAATAAGATTTTTTTTCAAATAAAAATCTTTACTAGTTTTCCCACAATCATTAGTTAAGTTTGTCTAAAAAAGTCCACATCGCAAAGCTACCGTCGTACAGCTGGCTGGGGTCAGTAAACTTGCGCGTGACGTTCGGATCTTGCAACAAGACGGCAACGTCGCATGATTTCTACCTACGTACTAGGGATGTAACGGAGGTAGTTTTATCGGAACCGAAATCGGAATCGGAGTTTTCAAATTTGATTTATCGGAATCGGAATCGAAATCGGAGGCAGGGTCAGTTTGTTTAAGGACAAATAAAACATGATTTATAGTCAATTCTTTTCATTTTTATTTTTTATTATAAAATAAAAAACAACTGTGAAAAAAAATTGGCATTATTCCAAATAAACAAAAGATAAAATTAATGAATTTAAAGTTTAATTAAAATTAAAACTTAAAACCCAAAGTAGCGTGTTACATTTGGTTACATTACAATAAATGAACAAAAGCTAAAACAAATTAAATCAAAATGGACTCCAAAAGTAATGTATTGTACTTTATGAACAAAAGCTTCGATGCTTTGTCGACCTCCGATTAACATCCGTTACAAAAGTATCGGAACCGAAAGTGTAATAATAATCGGAAGTTCCGACTTAACGGAACCGGAATCGAAGCTCCGTTACATCTCTGCTACGTACCTTGTCACGATCGTGAATAACTTTGGATTTCAGTAAATAAGTGTTTTTTAATAAAATAAAAAACAAAATCATTCTGCGTCATTTCGATAGATTGAGTCACTTTTACCTTCGTAATGTACGGGCTTAGGACCGTCAAAATACCTAATTAAAGCGACTACATTATTTGATAAATGTGAATGTCAGTCAAGTATGGGTCTTCTCAAAGCTATAGTGGAACTGGATTTAAAGGAAATGTTTCCCAATGTATTAGTCGCTATAAAGATATTTTTAACGATGCCAGTGACTGTAGCTTCCTGCGAGAGATCATTCAGTAAGCTCAAATTAATAAAGACGTACCTGCGCTCGACGATGGGCCAAGAAAGATTGTCTGGCCTAGCGATTTTGTCGATTGAACGCGACATAGCACGGCTCCTGTCGTATGACAATGTAATCAAGGACTTCGCAATGAGAAAAGCGCGGAAAGTAAATCTTTGAGTAGGTAGCTGTCCTTTTCTTGTGATTACGGTTTACCTTAGCCTTGGGTCTTTACTATCGAGTACTTTGTGTCATTTCTGTATTTGAGCAAATATTTTTGAATAAACAATTTTTATCTTAAAGAAATCTATTAAGTATACCTATACCTTCGTAACCAAAAAATAGATAGATTTATTTTTATGCACATTTGTCCACTTTATTGTCAGAGCCTGGTTAGAGCATTTTTCAAGGGCGCAGTTTTGAAAGCTCGCACCGGGCGCATAAAAGGCTAGTTACGGCACTGAGTCGACCAACCCGCACTGGGCCCGCGTGGTCGACTAAGGCCTAATCGCCCTGATTCAGGGTAGGCTCGAGCCCCTCGGTGGGGACGTATATGAGCTGTAATGATGAGGGGGCTATAGGGACATTTAACTGTAACAAAATCACCACTTTAAAACTTAATGTTTAGTAAACGAATCATTGGTACCATTTGTAGTAGGTAAAATGATCTTTAGGTGGTTCGATTAGCAGACTAGCGCCGCCAATAGAAATAGATAGGTAATTTACTTATTCTTAAAGACTCGAATCGAAATCATTGAATATTTTGAGCACTGACTTTTGTTTAATTGTTATTTTATAACATGCTTTTAACTGTAAATATATATGCAACAAGTTATTTTTTGCAAAACTGCGAAAAGTGAAAGTTTTGCAAAAAAAACTTGTTGCGTATTTACCGATAAAAAATAAGACACTGTAGGCAAAGAGATGAAGTATAACATAAAATTAGCTATTGTGTTCAGTTTGCAAATATAAGTCAAAATTTATTTGACGTGAAATTGCTATTCGGTAATTGTCTTAAATTTCTCAAGCATTTTTTGATGTATACTTATAAATTTTAACCGTATTTTTCTTAATTACGTTACACTTTCTCTCTATAACTAGCGATTGGTATCAATTTTATTTAGAAACATAAATGTTTGCTATCGTATTTTCACGGAACACTGCCGACCCATAAAGGTGGCGCCATACACCGGCCATTTTTTGTTTGCGATTTTCTTTCGCTTCTTATTGTTGCTTGCCTACTTTTTAAGCTATATAAGTAATCCCCATCAAAAATTAAATTGAATTTCTGTTAAAATTATATTTCATTTTGATTTCCTGCGGTTGGTAAATTTTGTGAAAAGTTTTGAAAATAGAAAAGTACAGTTATTTGAAGTTTTGTTTGACTCCAGGGGATCAAACAGAAGTATTTGAACAAAAGGGGTTATACCCGGGGGTAATATTTTTTACTCTTTGCCCGGGGTATCCAAGTAACTACTCGTCTGAGGTAATAAAGTACTATTTAGTTGGGTTAGCTACTTTTTATCATTCGTCAAACGCAGTTAGTCCCCGGTCAAGAAAAAGATTTTGCTCCTCTTGCATTTTTCCAAAGCATGAAATTATCATATGCTTTCATATACATATTTTTCAGAGGATTTTGTGGGTAACAGACCGTAACACATTTTTAGCGTTCGATACAAATATTATCAAAGATTCAGCTATATCAGCGAATGGACTGTAGTTCCGATACTAATGGACGGATTTTGGTAAAACTTGGGTTAGGGCAACATTATTTTTACATCTCCAGCCATTTTTTTAAATCTATTTTTTAGGGTTGCCACCATAGAAAAAAAAACCACATTATTTTTGTACTCATAAACGGCTAACGATTTTTTTTCATGCACAGTAGGTAGGATGATACCGAAGATGGAAGCGGGCTTACCAATAATCCACAACGCAATGGGTTACTGGCTATCTTATCTTCAAGCCGTAACAATGGCACTAACAATGTTTGGCAGTAAGACTTAGATAAGATGGTGGTAGCCAACCAGGCGGGCTTAGAAAATGCCCTTCCACCAACCAAACCGAGTCTTACAAGTTTAGACTCCGCCGAGAATCGAACCCGCGACCTCCTGATGCGAAGCTAATGGACTTAACCATTATGCCACAGAGGTGGATTTTAATGAAACTCGGTATGTTAATATAACTTTACTTGGCCTGCAGCACGCAGTAGTTTGTAATTCCAAGAAAAATCCATAGAAATCCAGGTTTTTTTCAAAAATAGCTAACGATTTGAAAGAAACAGTGAATAACTAGGATTTAATAAGGTCTACTTCACTAGGTACTTAATGATTCCAGAAAAAAACGTAATAAAGTACCTCCCATACAAACCAAAATTATAAGTATGTAAATTTTTCATCAAGTCTTTCCGATATTCTTTGCTGCTAAGTTAGTGTTATATTTATAGACTAGCTGTCCCGGCGAACTTCGTACCGCCTCACACTACACTACCGCTACCGCTACCGCCATACTACCACTACATTACCAATACACTACCACTAGTTATGGTAGTGGTGGTGGTGGTAATGGTAGTGATAGTGGTAGTGTTAGTGGTGGTAGTAGTGGTCTCCGCAAAATCATTTGAATGAATGGCACAGCGCTAATTAGGGTGAACTCATCTAATTCTGTGACTCACCTAATTCTGTGACATTTGGTTTGAGCGCTACCATTAGGCTGTACGATTAAAATCAATGACTTGTAATACAACCTTATGCCTCGGTAATAAAGTTCAAATTAGTCTGCAAAGTTTGGGGACGCTCGAGTAAGCGAGATGGCAACAAATAACGGTTTTGTTAGTTCGCGCGCAAATCTCTACCGTTTAGGCAGTGTTTGTGAATTGGTGGCGAACTTTGCTGTATTTATGTAAGTATTTAACAAATTTCTTAGCTTCTTTCTAATAAGGTGAATTGTAATTGATATTCCTTTGATGTGGCAGTAAAAAATTCGTCATAGTTCTGCGTTGTTTTAGTGTTAGAGCTTATTTTGTTCGTCAAAAATATTAGCGTTTCAGTGGTTGAGTGGTTTCTGTGCTATCACAGAATTATAGTAGTTATGTACAATTATTTGTGATTTCAACTGAAAGTATTGACTTGTTTTGAGTTTAGTAGACAAGATTGGTGTTATTTTATTAGTTTTATCTTTTCTTAATCAAAATGACGACTTTGAGCCACTATTATATATTTTGCTATCACGGAATTGAGTGACACTTTTTTTAGACTTATCACGTAATTGAGTAGTTTTATTACCTAATTTTCCAGCATTTGTTTTGATAATACGAGCTGTAATATTAAACAAACGCTTAAATTTAAGCAGGTATGTATTTATTATCCCTTCCAACAACCATTTAAACTGAACCGGCGCCGCTGACACGCCCATACATCCGATCTGGTTTAGCGGGGGTCGGCCGCCGCTTCCGAGGTTTTCTCAGTATTTTTGTATAAAACCTATAAAAAGTAATTACTGATCTAGTAAGCTGATTAAATTTTCTTGTTGATTATATTTTTTTTAGATTTCTTCTATCACGAAATAATTCAATAGAACACGATTAATTTGAGTTTTGTTTTTTTTATTTTTTTTGTTTTGTTTTACTATTTATTTTTATATACTACATATATACAGTTTTAAATGATGTTTTTGTAATGTCCAGGTAATGTATCTACATGATACAAAACAAAAAAGAGATAGCCTAGTGCAAAAAACACTTAAAAAAATATTGCTTCATTGTGATGTTCATTTTTTTTTGCCGCTTCATACAATGTATTTACTAATACTGCACCTGCGAAGAAACAATTTAAGAAGACAAATACAACTGAAGACGACGTTTGGCTATGTGAAATATGTAAGAGATGGTACTCAGAAGATGCAGCTTCTAAAAATGGAGCAGACTGGATTTCTTGTTAATTCTGCTTCAAAATTTACCACGTACATTGCCAAAGTCAAGAATTTGAGGCTAATCTGTCAATTTTTAAGTGTGTTATGTGTTACACCGAAAAATGATTCTAGAAGATATTACTAAAATGTTTATATTGTTTTTTTATGTTTATGTTAATTTTATGATATTAATTTTGTACTACTTAAATAAAATTAACTAGCCTAATTCTGTTATATCAGAATTAAAGTAGTAGCTATCACGGACTTAAAGAGGTCACCACGGAATTAGGCAAGTTGATTTGATTTAGTAATTTTAGTATAACTCTTAGGTTTCTAGACAAAAATGTGATTAATTGTGCTTATATTCCTCATAAAAGACTGATTAAAACTCATGCTAAGTCTGAACTAAATTAATTAATAATTTATTGGTATTTTATAACTCAAATGCCTTTGTCACGAAGTTAGATGAGTTCACCCTACAATTAAATTTTAATCATCTTAAACAATAATCAACTCAGACTTATAATTTTCGTATTTGGTCATCTTAAATAAAAAATGAGATTCTGCTCATAATGCCCCGTACCAGGGGCACGTTGGGCATACCTGGGGCAAAATGGGCGTAAAAGTAACTAATTTCTAAAATCTAGCACAAAATGAGTAAATATAATAATAATAATAAATTATTTATTCACAGGTAAAAACCCATATCACACACATAATATACAAAGAAATACGATATCGATAATAAACACAAAATATACAAAGAAATACGATAAGACACCTGTCAGACAGTCATTTCCTGTTGTCGCCCCGATGCACATTAAGCCAATGTAGAAATATTGGGCCCTCCATCCCGTCGTAGATCGATCTCAAGATGGTATTATTAGACCTACGAAGTCTTTCCCAAAAGGAGGCAATACGTGCTCTCTGGATACCGAAAAAATCGGGCACACGGGCTTCAGCGAACATGCTCGACGCGCTGCAGAACCGTGGCAACCTCATGAGAGTGCGGAACGCATCATTGTACTGCACTCTCATGGTGCCGAACGACCTTCGCGTGTAGTTTACCCAGAGTTGGCAGGTGTAGAGACACTGACAGTAAGAATTGAACAGAGTCAATTTAACCTCATCGCTACACCTGCCAAATATGAGTGGATTGGCCATCATTATCGTCTTCCCCTGCATAAGAACAATGAGCCCACCTATCACAGACTCTACATGATACCCAACCTTCTGTAGATTGAGAATACCAGTCACGTTGGCTAACCAATCTTCCCCTGCCATTTTAGTAATTGGATCAAAGTTATGTGGAATTTGGTTCAGCCAATTGAAAAGCAAGTTCCCGCACATCCTTCGGAGACAGGTCTAATAATCTCCTCTTCTTGAGCAGGAGCAAATATTGGTTTAAGGGATCCTAATGTTTTAGTTATTATATTTTGAGTCCCCTTATACTCTTTTACTTTTCTTTGTAACGTCGACCTTGGTACTTCGTAACTTTTCGATGCTTGTTTGCAACCTAGTTTACCGCTAGTCACGTCATTGACAGCTAAGATTCAAGATATTTATTCAAAATAGGTGCAAATTGCACTCTTTCTGATAGTCATAAAATAGTGATTACATAATTTCATTTGTAAATATCAAGAAATAAACAATCATTAGTTAATAACGTCGAAATCCAATCCTTGATTTAAAATAAAAATAGTAATGTCATTAGAACATGAAAACAACATGACACGAGAAGTTATAGGTACCATAAAATTTATTGAATGTCATTAACGCCTTTGACAAGTGTAGGCCAGTTCACACGGACAGCACGAGTATAACGCGAGAGTCAGCCATCGCTCCTCTTAACCATTTTAGAGGGAAAGGAACGATCCGGCTTTTATGGAAATCCCAGCAACCCCTATTACTTTTCCTTTTATAGTGTCTCACCATGTTCAATGCTGCAAAAAGAGAAAAAAAAACGTTAGTTCATTATCAGAAATTGGAGCAGTATGGGGACACTGCCCATATTACCCCGCCCATAATGCCCCAAGGTCGTCATACAAGAAAACAAACTTACTAGAATTAAGTATTTACTTAATTACAATTTTTGTTATAGTAATGAAAGCCACAGTTACTATGCTAATCAAGACCACAGGAGTAGTCACACATTTTCCTAAGTCTATATTTATTAAGAAAAACACAAAATGTACAAAAATTAGATCAGAATACGAACTTACGTTGTTTTGTGTCCGACTCAAAACGGCGCGAGCTCTCGTTGACAATACTACCTGTCCCGCGTGCGCGGAGGCGACTGAATGCCGAACCGCCGTCATTCGATGTTTAGGGAGGGGAAGAACTAAGGTGCTCATATTACCCCGGGTTCCCCTACGTAATTATTTTCGCGTGTTTTGTATGAAATTGCACGTTCGCGAAATGCCATGGGTATCGTGGGTCCGCAATGGTTTTAATCGCGGATTTTTATCCCTTCCCCTAATAAAGTGGGCTTTTTTGAAGGGTCTTGGTTACGAACCTAAAGAGATTCTCTGAAAATCCGTAGATATCTGTACCATACTTTGGGGCGACATTACATTTAAAAAACCGGCCAAGTGCGACTCGGGGTCACACAAACAGGGTTCCGCACCAAAACATTAACTATCAACAGAACAAGACCTCTCATTATACATAGGTACTTTGCTCTAGGTAAGTATTACTTATTCTGGACTTTAGAAATTTCATTTTTTCCTGTGGGGAACGGAATGACTGCATTTTCTCATAGATTTTCATGTAATGTATGCACTTAGCGTTGCCAGGCGTCCGGATAAACCCGGACAGGGTTAGGCTTTTTGGATGCGTGTCCGGCCAAATTAGAAGCTGTCCGGCCTGTCCGGCTTTTTAGGTTCAATGATTTTTCCAGTCACCTGGACATTCGGGTGAGCGCTGTCGTATTTATGAGACTATGGCGGCGTTTCTTAGTCTGATTAGGACCTCGCTAAAGGCAAGTAAACATGACTGATTGATTTAGGGGTATCTAAAAGAGCGCTTTAATAATTTAGGGAGTCCGGCTTTTTTACCCAAAAGTCCGGCTAAACTGGCAGGTATGTCCGGCTATTTGGTTTTAAGTCCTGGCAACCCTATATGCACTCAACCTCATATGCTGTTTTTTTAATGAAATATTTTAGGCCCAGGAGTTTCTGAGATAACAATTTTCGCCAATTTTTTAAAAACAACTCCAAAACTGTCTTAAAATTTTGAAAATGATATATTTGAGATTCTTAAAACAAGCCCTTTCTTTTGATATGTCACACGATATATTTAGATCAGATATTTTTTTTTATACATAGTTTGTCCGTCAAAAGTTAAAATTAATTTATTTAAGTCAGTCTTTGGTTCACCGACTTACATGTGTATCAAATTCAACTCGATCGATCCAGTAGTTTCCGAGAAAATTGGCTGTGACAGACGGACGGACAGACACACGAGTGGTCGTATAGTGGTTCCGTTTTTACCTAACGAAATACAGAACCCTAAAAATACTAAAAAAATCAAGTGGCGTTAACTGCCTAAGTTGTATAGAACGATCAACTCGAGTGGAGTGCGGCTAGTGTGATGGTCAGGTTAGCGCGCGGTGCGGCGCAGCCTGTCGCTGCTGAATGCTGTATGAACTCGCGATTCATGGTTTTGTCACTTTCGAGTCGAATGATTCCCCGTCGAGGTCGTAGGAGGGAGCGAGAAGACTACACCGAACTGACAAGGGTCCGTGCCAATACGGTGTTGTCTTCTCGCTCCCTCCTACTACCTCGACCTGTCTCCGCATTAATAACAAATGGGCAGATCAGAGTATGCGACATGAGTGCGCTACATGTTTCCGAAAAATAAAAAACTTGTAATAAAGTTAGGTAATTAGGTATGCTAGTGACTGCGGAAGAACCTTTTTTCTCTTTTATTAAAAATTTGAGTGCGTTTGGCTGCACCTCATCTGATGGTTAGCGCCGATGCAGCCGAGGATGTAACACGCAAGTTCAAATAGTGCCTATTCAGTCTCGTCTTAGCTGCGTGGCCCGACCCAGATTTTAATAATTGATTTTAATAACCGTGTTGAAGGTCCTCACTTGGTTCAACAACCCTGGAGCATTTTGGTCTTGAAATGAAACACTCTTCATGATCTAGACTTTGGTTTAATTAAAAATAAAAAATATTTCTCCTGAACACACACAAAAATACATAAATTAATAAAGTGTAAGATCATAATAAATTAATTTGGTCCCAAAATAAATATTAATAAAATAATTTAATGAAAAAGTAAATAAAAATTTCAACAATAATTAAAAGTACTGATCAATTTTGGCAATCGTCTATGGGCTACTTACATTAAATGTTAATTAAAATTCTTAAACGAAATAAATATTATAAATGTACGACGACGTATGTACATTCAGTCATACGGTTCGATTTCAGACAAACGCGAGCACTCCGCACTCGGCCGGCCGGTACACACTTGAGACCAAAGTATTTACATAGTAGCCACGGAACCAAACATACACGCAACGCAAGAATACACAAAACATAACGCTTATGTCGCCTAAGGAAAACTATAAAGCTTGTCTAACTAAACCAATACAAACTCACAGAGATAAATAGCCATTAAGAGAGCAGTTACTGGAATGTATTATGTACAAATCAAAAGAGTGCGTAACACAAGACGAGAACTCTCCAAACTCCAAAGTTCAATATTTCTAATACTGTAAATGTTGACGAAATCTGGTACTCTTAACATGAAATGAGATCACAAGCTTGTTACTTCAACTTGAAATACTTTTCTAAATGTAGGCGACACGACACATACAAATAGTCACCACAATACAAGTACATTTTGTGCAATAAAGTTGATAAATGCTGAACCAAAGTACATTTGCATTACTGCTAGCCAACTTGAATCTAAAATAAATTATAATAAAGACGACTTTGATACATAGTAGTGGTGATTGAATACTTATTACATGAAGATTATTTCTACTTAATATATGCAACGATTCGGCAATAATATTATAGGAAAATTGTATAACAGCGACTATCGCAATGCAGTATAATTCATCTTATGACTAGATTGAGCCAGTGTTTTCCTGACGTTCCTTTGTATTATTACACATTCAATCATGAAGAGAAACTGACGCGGCCATACAAAAATTAGGAACAATTGATCAAGAGCTGCAAAGGGTATACCTGTATTAATAATGTTACACACCGTACGTTACATTATATTTTAACTTTTCCTTTTCAATATACTTACACCTAATTTTCGATTATTTAGTATTTCGTTTCTTCGTTCGAAGCAACACTAACGTCACTAATCTCTAAGCTATGGGTCAGATGGCACTCTACACGCTATCAGACACAGCTCGATGCACCACCAGTGTCCCGTGTTCAGTCACATGTCTGTTCGTTCCATTAAATGCTAACTAGAATTCAAGACATATTAAGTAATGAAAGTATGAAAAGAAAAAAAAGAAAGAAAATAAAACTGCAGTTAGAATTCTAGCTTTTCTGAATATATGTTGCAGGTAATTGTAATTAGTTAGTTGATAATTCACAATTCTTCTAACTGATTTTATTGAAGGCAGTGCTAATTGATAACTATACATATAGCGAGACAGGTTGAAAACTCAAGACAGTTCAAGAAACAAGTAAACAACGTCCGCTTCAAAAACTAAAATTGGAATCACGCAAACATTGAACCCAGCCACGAATAGTCATGTAGACTGACCGTATCTTTGGTGATGGCACTTCGTTGGAAAGATTGACTACTTTTTCTTGGCTTTTTTCTCGGCCTTCTTTATGGCCTTGAGGTGCTTCTCGTGGGCTGCGCGCAGCTCCTTGAGGCGGCGCTTCATGCGGCGACGGTCGTCACCCCCGAGCCCCAGCAGCTTGAGGTCGGCCGAGCTGAGCGCCAGCAGCAGCGCACCGTCCACGCCGCGCGCCGCGAACGCTCCTGCGTGCCGCTCGAGCCCTTCGCCTAGGCTCGACACCCATTGCCACACCTGAACGTAAAAACAGATAATTATGTAGAAAAAAGTTATCATCCTGCACAACTTTTCCGAATATCATAAAAAGCCTTTTTTTTTCTAAGATCATGATGAAATAGCTTATAAAGTTCACAGGGACTATTGAACAACGTTTTCCAAGCAACCTGTACAAAATTCAACCTATTCATTTTTTGTTTTTTTTTTAAAAAGCCCTTGTTAAATCGTTTTCAGCTATTCTGGACCATATACAATGATGTGGGAGCAGCCCAGGCGGGGATAGACTCGCCTCGGATACGGTGGCCGACAGCGGCAGCACGGCACCTCGCGCCAACTACACAAGCCAGCTAAAACACAACTGACCTGTGCTGCTTGCTCCACTGGGTGACGGGGGCCAGGGCGAGAACAAGCTTACCTCGAACACGAGAGCCGACAGCGGCCGATTACACAAGCCAGCTAAATCACAACTGATCTGTGCTGCTTGCTCTACTGGGTGACGGGGAGTCATGGTGAAGACAAGCGTTCTTTGAACACGACAGCGGCAGCACGGCACCTCGCGTGGCCCCCTGTCACCGCCAACTACACAAGCCAGCTATAAAACACAACTGACCTGTGTTGCTTGCTCCACTGGGTGACGGGGGGTCAGAGCGAGGACAAGCGTACCTCAAACACGAGGGCCGACAGCGGCAGCAAGGCACCTCGCGCCGATTACACAAGCCAGCTAAAACACAACTGACCTGTGCTGCTTGCTCTACTGGGTGACGGGGAGCCAAGGTGAGGACAAGCGTTCTTTGAATATGACGGCCGACAGCGGCAGCACGGCACCTCGCGCCGACTACACAAGCCAGCTAAAACACAACTGACCTGTGCTGCTTGCTCCACTGGGTGACAGGGGGCCAGGTCGAGGACAAGCGTGCCTCGAACACGAGGGCCGAGAGCGGCAGCAAGGCACCTTGCACCGACTACACAAGCCGGATCTGACTTCACATCAACACAACTGACCTGCTGTTTGCTCCACTGGGAGACGGGGTGCGGTGAGAGCCACCAGGGCGGGGACAGGCTCGCCTCGGACACGGCGGCCGACAGTGGCTGCCACGGCACCTCGCCGCCGACTACACAAGCCGGAGCTGACTTCACAACAACACAACTGACCTGCTGTTTGCTCCACTGGGTGACGGGGTGCGGTGAGAGCGACCCGGGCGGGGACAGGCTCGCCTCGGACACGGCGGCCGACAGAGGCTGCCACGGCACCTCGCCGCCGACTACACAAGCCGGAGCTTTCTTCACTACAATATCGTATATGCATATTCAGTTAAAGATATGTAAGTTGATCTTACTATGCTCGGTTTCCTTACGCGATCGAATCAGAAATGAGGAGATCAAAAAATACATAGCTCAAAAAATCACTAAACTTAAGTGGCAGTGGTTGGGCCACGTAGCTTGTAGAACAGATGGCCGTTGGGTCAGTAAAGACGTATCTTAGGAAGGCCTCGGTGGCCCGACGACCTGGTAAAGGTCGCGAAAAGACGCTGGATGCGGGCAGCGCAGAAACAGTCGGCGTGGAAATCCTCGGGGGAGCCCTTTTTCCAGCAGTGGACTTCTTACGGCTGATATGATGGACTTGTTACTGTATTACTTTCAAATAATTTGATTATTTCATATCATGAAGAGAAACTTAACGCAAGGAGATAGTTTTAAGCTCTTAGAACTTGCTATGGTTACTACTTCAAGCGCGTATTATTATTTACACCACCACCGCTACCACCTTATCACATAACATGTAATTAAAACACACAGGTGAGCTAGGAAAGCGGGATACTGGTCGAGTTTTGTCGTCACGAGAGAAGCCTTCTTCCATTCCAGACCATATCATAAAGGTAGCTAAGACCTACTAAAAACGGGAGATGTATGGACATGCACATAGCGTCATTTCTTTCGAGATCTAAGAAACTAATATCGATAAGTTAGGCGTTTTGTTTATGTAGATACGTGCCGGAAGAACCTTCCTTTCCGCAAAATACACCACAAAGTAACTTTCACCACCTCACAACAAGTGTCGTAGACCTACATATCTATTATCTAAGTAGAATCGCTGACATGTACCTCGAGCGTTGGCCTCGCTTACAGCCTGCCGTATCTCGTCCACCAACTCGTCGGTGAGACGCACTGGGTCGGGATGTGGCCGGCCCTCGCGCCCCTCCCGCGCCTCCCGCGCGTCCCGTGAGTCACGCGCGTCACGCGTGTCTCGAGAGTCGCGCTCGTCCCGCGGGTCACGCGTGTCTCGCGCGTCACCCGTGAGTCGTCGCTCGCGCTCAGCAAGAACTTGCTTCAACTGCTCCGCCAACGATGCCGCAGGACCTTCGTTTATTCTCAGTTGTCAATAGAATTACCCTTTTAATGTTAATAAAATGTTACCTTGCTAATTATTTAGAGGGAATTGTATGTGCCACTGCTAGCTGTTTGCAACCCTTATATTGGCCAATAATTCTATTATTATGTTTGGCCGTCGGTGTAAACCCTTACATTGGCCAATGACTATTATTCATTCATGCAAAAAAATGCCCCCATTTATATAAAACAGAACAATATATACCAAGCAAAGTAGAAGTTTTTCGAGATTATTAAACCATAGAAGAAAAAAGTAAGGAGAAAAAAGTTTCAGAATACAATAAAAAGAAGGAAATAGTGCAACAGAAAAATACTGGATTTATTTTTCACGACAAACACCCAGAAAAGAAGTGTGAGAACCGAATGAAATAAAGAAGAAGACGAAGGACTTGGAAAGGAAAGGGTAGATGAAAGTACATAAAACATTTCCTAGAGAAAACATTTGAATGTTACAATACAAGAAGATGAAAATAGTGCAACAGAAAAATACTGGATTCATTTTTCAGGTCAAAACACTCAGAAGAGAAGTGAGAGAACGTAATGGAATAAAGAAGAAGACGAGGGACTTGGAAAGGAAAGGGTAGATGAAAGTGCATAAAACATTTCATTGAGAAAACATTAGAATGTTAAAATACAAGAAGAAAAGGGCCACCGGAGCGGCCACTAACCGGTCGAGATTGCTGTAGTGAAGAACCCATCGACACGAAAAGAACAAGAATACAAAAAGATGAAAATAGTGAAACATATAAATACTGGATTCATTTTTCAAGAAGTGAGAGAAAAGAACGAAAAAAGAAGTCGATTAGGGACTCGGAAAGGAAAAGGTAGTTGAAATTGCATAGAACATTTACTAGAGAAAATATTTGTATGTTATTTCGCACACAAAAGGTATTCTACCCTAAGGGACTAGTCATAACAGATGCCCAGGGCGAGCGTCCAGACCTTTGCGTTTCGGGCGCTCTATAAAATTGTATAAATTTCTATGCAACGAATTACAAGCGCCCGCCGTCCATTACATATAAGTTCTATAGAGCTTCGGGCGCCTGTTATGACTGGTACCTAAGAGCTAAGCTATGACGATTGGATTGAGATACACTGGCCCACAGTCGCGATAAAACCACTGATATTCCAAATGAGCCACGAGTTTTTAGACAGGTATTATGACAACGAATGCCTCACTGCCAGATGCAGAAACAATCATATAGCCCCATGTAAACACCCAATCCATGTTAATACAAGGGTGAATATCATCAAACATTAACAGGAAAGTAGTGTTTGAGATTAATGATTCTTAATGGATGTTTTTGCAACTACAGACACAAAAGGTTTATTTTTCATTTTTTTCCGTCTTTTTGCGTTAGTAAATAATGCGTGTGTACACTGAGAAAGTACGGTAACAGTAAATGTAAGGAGTGGCCGTAACTCAACCCTACCACTAATTAATACATAGGGTAAGACTCCCTATTGCTGTCAGTCGCGCATTTTATGTCACCGTAAGACTAATATAATTATAGATTTTCTGAAAATTAATATATTATTATTAGTGAAGGTCGCGGGAATCGGTCGTCGTGGAAATCCTTGGGCGAGGCCTTTGTCCAGCAGTGGACGTCTTTCGGCTGATATGATGTTGATGAATACATTTTGTTTCGTTCTTCTTTAATAATATTAATATTCAGGGACTAATATTAATGAGAACCAGAGACTGATATATATCTATATATATATATATATATATATATATATATATATATAAAATGCTTATGTTAGTACGTAAAGCCAGGGTTTTCTCTATCACCACTAACTCCAATCAACTTCCCGTTGGGGTGGTAAATACCCCTTGGTCTCCAGGTGGGAGTAAGGGAGTTTGGTCGCGGTGGGTGGAAGTGGGTGGTTGTGGGTGGCGAAAATGTATTCAGATATATATCTGTCCTTTTCTATCTCATGAAAACTCTTGAAAAGATCTAAAAATTTCTGGAATGATCTAAAAAGCTCCAGAATGTGTTAAACTGAATATTATCGATCTGGAATGTTCTAGAAAATTCTAAAAATTTCTGGAATGATCTTGAAAGCTCCAGAATGAGTTAAACTGAATATTATCATCTGGAATGTTCTAGAAAATTTTAGAGATTTCTGGAATGATCTCAAAAGCTCTAGAATGAGTTAAGCTGAATATTATCGATCTGGAATGTTCTAGAAAATTCTAGAGATTTCTGGAATGATCTCAAAAGTCCTAGAATGAGTTAAGCTGAATATTATCGATCTGGAATGTTCTAGAAAATTCTAGAGATTTCTGGAATGATCTTGAAAGCTCCAGAATGAGTTAAACTGAATATTATCATCTGGAATGTTCTAGAAAATTTTAGAGATTTCTGGAATGATCTCAAAAGCTCTAGAATGAGTTAAGCTGAATATTATCGATCTGGAATGTTCTAGAAAATTCTAGAGATTTCTGGAATGATCTCAAAAGTCCTAGAATGAGTTAAGCTGAATATTATCGATCTGGAATGTTCTAGAAAATTCTAGAGATTTCTGGAATGATCTTGAAAGCTCCAGAATGAGTTAAACTGAATATTATCATCTGGAATGTTCTAGAATATTTTAGAGATTTCTGGAATGATCTCAAAAGCTCTAGAATGAGTTAAGCTGAATATTATCGATCTGGAATGTTCTAGAAAATTCTAGAGATTTCTGGAATGATCTCAAAAGTCCTAGAATGAGTTAAGCTGAATATTATCGATCTGGAATGTTCTAGAAAATTCTAGAGATTTCTGAAATAATCTAGAAAGCTCCAGAATGAGTTAAACTGAATATCATCATCTAAAAAGCTCTAGAATGTACACAACTTAATGTTATGGATCTGGAAAGCTCTAGAAAGTTCTAAAAATTCTGGAATGATCTGGAAAATTCTGAAATAAGTACAAGTGTTATAATTTATCTACCAGACCTAAATCTAAATGATATACATCTGAATATTCTAGAGTGTTCTGGTACTAGAAATTTCCATGTCTGATGCTATATAAGCCAAAATTCAGTGACTTTTCGTCAGTTCAATCGTGTTAGCAATCGAGTATAGATCAATCGGAATCAAAAGTGAATAGTGCTCAAAACAATTCAAATGATTTTGACAAATAAAAAATAACAAGCTATCTGCATGTTCTAGAGTATTCTAATTCGAGAAATTTCTATGTCTTATGGTATATAAAGCGAAATTCAGTGACTTTTCGTTAGTTCAATCGTATTAGCAGTCGAGTAAAGATCAATTGGGATCAAAAGTGAACAGTGTTCAAACAATTCAAGTGATTTTGACGAATAAAAAAGAACAAATTATCTGAATGTTCTAGAGTATTCTGGTGCTAGAAATTTCCATGTCTTATGGTATATAAAGCGAAATTCAGTGACTTTTCGTTAGTTCAATGGTGTTAGCAGTCGAGTGAAGATCAATTGGAGTCGAAAGTGAACAGTGCTCAAACTAATTCAAGTGATTTTGACAAGTAAAAAATAACAAACTACCTGTATGTTCTAGAGTGTTTTAATACGAGAAATTTCTATCTTTGATTGTTTATAAACGAAAATTCAGTGTTTTTTCGTCAGTCTTATTATCGTAACAAGCAAGAGATCGATTTGTGTAACTTTATTATATTACATATACAATATGCCAAAGCGTAAAACAATATTTACAAAATCTAAAGTTGATTCAAAAAGAAAAAAAATAGCACGTCAAAATGAGACAGAAGAACAAAGGGAAAAACGACTTTCGAATATTCGTAAAGGTGTAAAAAGAATTAGAGAAAATCAAACCGATGAAGAAAGAGTACACACTAACGAGGAAACCCGGTCCCGAGTACAGTCGATTCGAAATCGTCAATCTGCTGACCAACGTGAAATGGAAAAGAGCAAAAGTAAAGAAAAAATGGCTGCTTTACGCCAACGACGCGCTGCTTCGCGAGAGAGTCTAGAACTTCAGGCGTTCCATTATGATTGCAAAAAAAAATATAACGAACATCCAAATGTTATCATCAGCAAATTGGATACGATATGCAAGTATTGTCATGCACGACAATTCAAGGGAGAAACTGCTGGTATGTGCTGCTCAAGTGGTAAAGTAAATTTACCAGCATTAAATGTACCACCATCAGAGTTACTCGCATATATGAATGGAGAAACGCCAGATTCCAATCATTTCCTTCAAAATATACGTCGATATAATTGTTGTTTCCAAATGACTTCATTTGGAGCAACTTTAGTATGCAAGGAAGAAAATTTCAGCCCAGTTTTCAAGGTTCAAGGCCAAATTTATCATCGAGTAGGATCTCTGATGCCAATGTCCGATGGAACTGCAAAGTTTCTTCAAATCACGAACAACTTTAACAGCGTTCTTTGAATTATGCCAGAAAGATCCATTTGCCAAGACTTTACTTTATTCAGAGGTACCAAGTTATTATACGTGGGATACAACAAGTAAAAAGTTTAATCCTCGAAAACGTGGAATGCCAGTTGAGGGACATGAAGAAGTATTCAAGAGTAACACAATAGGGCGAGTCTACACAGTGCACCCAAAAAACGCTGAATGTTTCTATTTACGTTTATTACTACACACTGTTCGAGGCCCAACGTGTTTTGAAGACTTAAAAACTGTCGATGGTTACATTTGTGAAACATACCGCGAAGCATGTCAAAGATTGGGTCTACTTGAAAACGATAATCATTGGGAGTCAGCTATGAACGAAGCAGCCCAAACAGCAACAGCAAGTCAACTTCGTGAACTCTTTGCAATTATATTAACTACATGTAATCCTTCTAATCCAAATCAGCTATGGCTAAAATATCAAGAATATATGAGCGATGATATCTTAGCTGAACTACGACGACAAAACCCGGACTTAGAAATAACTTTTAATGAAGAAATTTTTAACAAAGCTTTGATATTGATAGAAGATAAATGTCTAGCAATATCTAACCAACCGTTAGTAGAACTAGGTGTTCAATGTCCTAAACGATGTCATTTGGATGCTATGAACAGTGAATTTTTAAGAGAAACAAATTATAATACAGAAGAATTGAAACTTTACATACAACACAACAAACCTCGATTAATTCAAAGTCAAAAACAGGCATACGATACAATAATGGATTATTATAGAAATCAGCAAGGTGGCATAATATTTTTAGACGCACCTGGTGGCACCGGGAAAACATGGTTGTTGAATTTAATTTTAGCTGAAATCCGTGCAGATAAAGAAATTGTTCTTGCCCTGGCGTCATCTGGGATAGCGGCTACTCTTATGGATGGTGGACGAACAGCGCATTCTGGGTTGAAATTACCATTAAATGTAGCTGACTACGAGTTTCCGGTATGTGACATATCAAAATCATCAGCACGTGGACAAATATTGAAACAGTGCAAAGCGATTATATGGGATGAAAGTACAATGGCCCATAGAAAATCTCTAGAAGCACTTAATAGAACACTTCAAGATTTACGTGACAACAAGCATATAATGGGAGGTGTGTTGTTAATACTATCAGGCGATTTTCGTCAAACGTTACCTGTCATTCCCAAATCGACACCAGCAGATGAAATTAATGCTTGCTTGAAGAAGTCGTTCATATGGGATTACGTAAAAAAAATTAAATTAACAACAAATATGAGGGCGCAAATTTCAGGAGATAAAAAGGCACTAGAATTTTCAGAAAAACTTTTACAAATAGGAGAAGGCACCTATCCAATAGATAAAAATACTGGCCAAATAATGTTAACTAACGAGTTATGTAATGTTGTTGAAACACCTGAACAACTTATAAATGAAATATATCCAAATATTGTTGAGAATTATATCAATTCAGAATGGTTACGCGAACGAATTATTCTAGCTACAAAGAACGACGTTGTCAACAACATCAACAGCATCATCCAGGGAATGATTCCGGGAGAAGAAAAAATTTACACATCAATTGATACAATGACTGATGAGGCAGAAAGTGTTAATTTTCCTACTGAATTTTTAAATTCATTAAATGTTCCAGGAATGCCATTACACTGTCTTAAATTAAAAATTGGTTCACCAGTTATTTTATTACGAAATTTGAACTCGCCGAAACTATGTAATGGTACGAGACTCTGCATCAAACAACTACATAATAATATTATCGAAGCCAGTATAATGACTGGTAAAGATAAAGGACAGATAGTATTTATACCACGGATACCTTTAATATCAAATGGATTGCCCTTTACTTTTAAACGCTTACAATTCCCGGTAAAGTTGGCTTACAGCATGACTGTCAATAAAGCACAGGGCCAAACATTTCAATATTGTGGCGTTGACTTGAAAGAACCGTGCTTTGCACATGGCCAACTATACGTCGCATGCTCACTAACCCGAGCAGACTGAACCAAAAAGGGGAAAATAGGAGAACTAACCTATGTAGTTCCAAAAGTTTTAGGATTGTGTAGGGGTAGGTCCCCTGAACAAAGTCTAATAAATTCCTCTCGATAACACGCGCCGCCGGGGGTGGGGTGGGGGGTTAAAGCTCCCTTTTTTCTGTTTTTGACTCGTAACTCGAAAACGGTGCGCATTAGCGACCTTACTTCTAAGAAGCAATTAAAGCTTATTAAATTTCCTACAATTTTGGTCATATTCTTAATTACGAAAAAATGCATGGTTTTTAAGATATAACCTATACAAAGTCCTTAATTTAAGAAAAATCTATAATTTGTCACTTTTTTCTCCAAACTTGACTATCTAGGTCCTCGCTCGTTTGTTTTACAGACTTATCATCTAAAAAAAGTTGTTGACCATTAACTTTTCTTTAAAAATATATATACATATGTGCATTTATATTGAACACATCAAGAGATACAGGGTTAATAATATATTTGCCTTGAAAATAGTGATTTTGCGAGAAAAATGTTTAGTTCTGATTATCATCAATAAGGGCTATAAATGTCTACGTGTATCGAAAATCCCAAGTGTAAAGAGATAAAATTAAAAAATTCGAAACCAGACGGGAATCGAACCCGCGTTTCTTGTCTATGCGGGTCTAGAATGCTAACCGCTGCACCACCGGGTTCAGTGGTTAGCACGAAAACGTTGCTGTTCGTTTATTTGTAAAGAAGGGGTCCGATTTCTCTGCAGGGGTCTGTACAATCTACTTCTTAAATAGAAACCTATGACCGCGACAAATGACTAAAGTTTTCTTTAAACCCGTAATAATTTTGCAATACTTGTTTCGGACTATTATACAATTAGTCAAGAGCTAATCTAAAAAATAATTCTATGGGTTTTTGAGAAAACTTTAATTGTTCGTGCGGGCATTAGACTGCACTAACATAGCCGATTGTACATGTATATGTAGATTGGCTGTAGTATTTGATGGGTATGAAGACGTGAATTCCATCAAACGTGCCGAACAAAAGCGGAGAGGAACAACTAAATGTTCGGTGGAAGTTAACGTTTCAGAGAACGTTCTTGCTAACATTAAGCAGGAAAACTTCCTCGCTAATGAGAAAAACAAGACCAAGTTGATTGAGCTGCTGGTAAAGACTTTGACCGCACGAGGGATACAGGCGACTACCGCTCCAGGAGATGCAGATTGTTGTATTATAAGATGTGGTCTGGACAAGATGGCTTCTCATTCATCTGTTGTTATCATAGGAGAAGATATTGACCTGCTTGTCCTGCTGATAGCCCTCACACCACCAAACACAAACATGTACTTCTTAAAACCTGGAAGAGGAAACATAGAGACAAAATATTCTCCACCTCAGAATTGCAGAAGCTCCCATTTAGTACATCGATCCTCTTCATTCACAGCTTCACAGGATGTGACGCCACTTGCGCAATCTTCGGCAAAAGCAAAGCGTCAATCCTCAAATGCTTCAACAAAATGCCGGGGGAAACTAAAGCAATAGCTGAGGTATTTCAAGATATAAGTTCAACAAGGGATGCTATCGCCAAAGCAGGGGAGGAAATGTTCCTCATCATGTACCAGGCCTCACCGAACCAACACGATTTGAACAGCCACCGTTATAACTGTTTCGTGAAATCCTCTACCAAGGTGAAAGCTAATCTGGCTTCCTTGCCACCAACTAAAGGTGCAGCACAACAACACTCATTTAGAGTGTTCTTGCAAATTCAGATATGGCTGGGTAACTCTCTTGATCCAGAACAGTGGGGTTGGGTTAGAGATGATAGTGGAATCCTTAACCCCATTAAAACCACAGACCCCCCTGCTCCTGCCAGTGTCCTTCAATCAGTTTTTTGCCGTTGTGCTACCGGCTGCAGTAATAGGTGTGGCTGCCGAAAAGCGGGGATCCACTGTTCGTCAGTTTGTGTATGTGAAGGAGCTTGCCTCAACAGCCCACCCATCGAGGAGGAAGACCTGTTGGAGGAGGAAGATGAGCCAATAGACCTGGTAGCGATAGATTAACTATGAGTTTGTAAGTGAGTTTTTAGATAATACACCCTTTTTAGAAACTTAAATAATTTTCGTTTTACTTTATTTTCTATAATTCTCGTTGTTTAAAAACAAACATGTAGTAAACACATTAGAATAGAATAGAATAGAAAAACGTTTTTTCAGCATTTACATTAGTCATAATGTCATATAAAGTATATTTAACGTTATGTAGATAGTTAAAGCCCTCATTGATGATAATTAGAACTAAACATATTTCTTGCAAAATGACTATTTTCAAGGCAAATATATTATCAACCCTGTACCTCTTGACGTGTTCAGTATAAATGCACATATGTATATATATTCTTAAAGGAAATTTAATGGCCAACAACTTTTTTTAGATGATAAGTCTGTAAAACAAACGAGCAAGGACCTAGATAGTCAAGTTTGGAGAAAAAAGTGACAAATTATAGATTTTTCTTAAATTACATACTTTGTATAGGTTATATCTTAAAAACCATGCATTTTTCGTAATTAAGAATATAATCAAAATTGTAGGAAATTTAATAAGCTTTAATTGCTTCTTAGAAGTAAGGTCGCTAATGCGCACCGTTTTCGAGTTACGAGTCAAAAACAGAAAAAAGGGACCTTTAACCCCCCACCCCACCCCCGGCGGCGCGTGTTATCGAGAGGAATTTATTAGACTTTGTTCAGGGGACCTACCCCTACACAATCCTAAAACTTTTGGAACTACATAGGTTAGTTCCTCTAATTTTCCTACTCTGCTCGGGTTACACGAGTAGGATCACCTCAAAATTTGTTTATTTATAGTCCAAACAATAAAACTATAAATGTAGTGTATAAGCAAGTATTAGAAAAATAAATTTAAAACAAAAAATATATAATCATATAATATAAACAGAAACGTGTACAATATATGTTAATGTATAGAGTAATATGTATATATATATGTATATGAATGATATAATATGTGAATAATTGTATGAATAAAACATAAATTTTCCATTTATTGAACTGTTTCTTAAAATTATTTTAATTCTCTAATTAGTTTATTGGATATAGTTTATATACAACGTATGTTTAATGACAGAAAATATTTCAGATAGGAATGTTTAACATTTATATTAAAAAATGGATTCTTATGTATTTTTGACACTACTAAACATGCGGTGTATTTTAACCCGTGCAACGCCGGGTTTCGCTGCTAGTACTTATATACGTTTAAATACATATATATGTAGATATTAGGGAAGCATATTAGGACCACTTCTGTTTATATTCTACATCAACGACCTACCAAGGTGCACAGGCCAACAAATGATTTTATACGCTGATGATAGCACGGCTTTAGTGAGGTGTGATGTGGAGGATAAATATGAATGTGACATAAACAACGCTCTTAGAGATATAATTTATTGGATGAACCAAAATGGTCTACAGATAAATCTTTTAAAAACTCATTTCATACAATTTCACTCCTCCAAACGACAACCGTTGGATGTACATATTAAATATTCTTCGAGCACTATAGAATGTGTTACGACAACAAAGTTTTTAGGCCTTCTGGTAGACTGCCATTGTAACTGGAAGCCACATGTCCAAAATTTATGTGATAGGCTGTCGCGATTTGCTTATCCTATAAGGCAAATTGCACAAAAATCTTCGGTAAAAACGGCATTACTTGCATATTTTGGACACGTACAGTCCTTGTTAAGCTATGGTCTCATCTTTTGGGGTAATTCGGTTAATGCAGTTGAGGTGTTCAGAGTACAGAAGCGCTGCGTGAGAGCCCTCTGCGGGTGGTCACAGATGGACTCCTGTAAGCCCCTCTTTACAAACTACAATATTCTACCTCTCCCATGTCTGTACATAAAGGAAGTGGCGGTATTTGCAAAGAAACATCTACATTTTTATGAAACAAAAAAAATATATCAAAGAAACTTAAGACACATTAACCACCTCGTTCTTCCTGAAATTCATAAATCTAGTTTTTTCCATAATAGCGTATACTACATGGTCGTCAAAGTATACAACAACATTCCAGACTGTTATAAAAGTCTTAGCGACAAAGCATTTAAGAAAGCAATAACAAAATGGCTTCTTGGTAAACTCTACTACAGTATGAAGGAGTTTTTTGACGACAAGAATAAAAATGCAATTTCTTCTAATTAAGCGTCAGTATAGTAATTTTAACAAATGGACACAATTTGACAATAGTGTAATATTGCAAAATTAGAATTAGGTACAAGTTCTATGACATTATTATTATTATTATTTTTTTATTATTAATGACATCAAACTATGAAATTGTATTGTATTGCGAATATTGAATATCTTGTGCGTAATAATAACAAATGGACATACCTAATTTGAAAATAGTGTAACATTGTAAAATTGGAATGGGTATATTTTCTATGACATTTATTGTCTATATTAATACTGACTTCAAACTAGTAATTTGTATTGTGTTGCGTTTAATGAATATCTTGTGTGTAATTATACAAATAGACAAATTTGATCCTAATAGTGTAACATTGTAGAATTTAAAAAGGTGTTAAATGTTTGAAATTTTGTACATGTTCTATGACATTTATTGTCTATATAAATATTAAACCATTAAATTGTGTTGTGTTGCGAATATTGAATATCTTGTGTGTAAATTATTATATGTTTGATGGTTTGAATAATCATTATTGCACGCCGTGTTAGGCAAATTATAGAGGTAAGATTAAATTAATTAATTAAGACCATATTTTTGTACCTATAATTGCAATAAATATACTTTGACTTTGACTTTATTTAACACCCAGACACAGAGCAAACAAACCTGTTCGTCACACGAATGTTTGCCCTGGGTGGGATCGAACCCATGACCCTCGGGGCCCAGCAAACAGCAGCGCTGCCACTGGACCCACGGATCAGTCATATAATTAAGAGTGTCTTTAAGGCGACGCTTTGGAAACTTTGGTCGCAGAGATCTCGGTTTTTCCCAACAATTAAAAAAAACATATTAAAGTGATATTTTGTAACCTGATTCTTCATTTCAATGACTTCGTTTTGTCAGTTGCAGAAACACGATTCGTTAACCTTTATAACAGAAAAAAATATATCAAAGAAACCTCTTTTACAAGAGAGATTTGCATTCTAAAGGCAAACCAGACCAATTTAAACCTCTAAATTTTCTTTCTAAAGTCTAAACACACACTGTAATATTATGCCAGTGGGATTTTTAAAAAATTATTGTGGTTAAACGAAAAATCATTGAAAAAGTGTGGTTATTTTCTTTACTCTTTACACGTAAAGAAAAAAAATAGACACTGTTCTAGTCAATGCCTCGCTTCAAGATTTTCAAACAGTCATACAATTATTTTATAATTTACGGTTTTAGAGGGGATGATATAAAAGAAGCGACTGACAGGAATAGGGGAGTGTTAATCTATGTGAAGTTATTTGCACACAAACACACAACACTGTCTGCTATGAACTGTTAGGTGGCATTGCTTACCAGTCAGCTGGTGGCGATGGTCGCGCGAGTAGACGGCGTCGTCGGTGGCGCTGCCGACCGAGCTGCCGCAACTCTGCCGTGTGTCGCGCTGTACGAGGGTGTTTAAGAGCAGTGTATTGCTAGGGCGCTCTATATGATTTTTATATTTGTATATTAGTAATCATTAGTAAAAAGCGTCGGTGGCTCAACTGGTAACGACTCGGTCCTTCTAACCAGAAGTACCGGGTTCAAATCCGGACGGCCAATGTACCAATGAGGTTCTCAAAAACTTACGTACATATACTTACCGATTGCTTTAACGGTGAAGGTAAACATCGTAAGGAAACCTGCACACGCCTGCGAAAAAACTCGAAGGTTGTGTGTGAAGTCGACCAACCCGCACTGCGCCCGCGTGGTCGACTAAGGCCTGATCGCCCTAATTCAGGGTAGGCTCGAGGGGACGCATATGAGCTGATATGATGAATCATAGCTCGGTACATAGCTCGTATAACAGATGGACGTTGGCAGTAAAGTTCTCGAGTGGCGACCGCGCACCGGAAAACCTAGCGTAGGAAGGCCTTCCTCGCGGTGAACCGACGACCTGGTGAAGATCGCGGGAAGCCGCTGGTTGCGGGCAGTGCAGGACCAGTCGTCGAGGAAATCCTTGGGGGAGGCTTTTGTCCAGAAGTGGACGTTTTTCAGCTGATATGATGATAATGATGAATCATAGTTATTGAAATTTTGTGTACCCGTTCTAGAAAACTAATATCTGTGTCTTTGGTTTGTTAGATTTCCGTAAAAGATGTCGATATATTTTTTTTACGGAATCCCGTAATTTTTTTTACGGTAATCTCAGACAAACAGATATTTTATTTATTTATTATTATTATTTCTATATATAAAATTTAAGCTACTCGGCTCACTTGGCACGAGGCGAAGCGGCAGGAGCACCTCCAGCGGAAGCACAGTCGGCTGGAGTTCAGTGTGACGACGAGGAGAGAAAGCGTCGAACTATCCGGGCATTCTCTGTGTCTATGGTTTGTTAGTTTTCCGTAAAAGATGTCGATATATTTTTTTTCGGAATCCTGTAACTTTTGTTTACGGTAATCAGACAAACACAGATATTAGTATCTAGAACGCGTTTACATAACTTTGAGTAATTTGTATGGAGCGCTCTAGGGATACACTCCGCCTTATATAGAAAGGAAACTGTATATATTGTATGATTAGCGAAATATGGCACGTTTGCAGTCTTTTTAAAGCACAAAATATAATAATAATATTCTGGGACAAATCACACACGGTCATCTGGCCCCAAACTAGGATTCCCTGTGCTATGGGAACCAGAGACTGATATACATACCTACTTATATAGGTACGTTTCAATACATACACATATATAAATTTAAAACCATTCATTTAAATGTAAGATTCTGTTGGAGGAAGTCCATAATTTAAGAAAGATGCAGATGCGACTTTATTGTACAAACGGACTTGTGAAAAATAGTTTAGTTACAAAGTATAACTTGTTTGCGCAATCGTTACGTCAGAACTTAAACATATTAAGATAACGCAAGGAGATTGCACAACCTAAAACGCAAATAGTTTTTTTTATCACATCTATTAAAAAAAAAGCTGTTTGGTTTATCATAAACAGGAACCAAAAAAATTATTTGATCCCTAGGGAGGAAAAGTGATTTAAATTTGGAATGTGGATATTGTTGGTTAGTAAATGTTCAAATCGTCAAAGAGAGCGATCACGAACATTGCATTGTATGAACAAGTGGCCATTCACGAGCGAGAGAACACAGGTATACGTAAGGCATGGATGTACATGGGCGATTCTCTGTAAGGATGTTTTTTGCTGTCTCGTGCATTTTTTTAGAAAAATTGTTTTTCTATATCTAAAATAAATTTATTACGAAAGTAAAACAAGATTTCTATTTGGGCAATTGATTACTTAAATGAAATAAATTTTGGTTTTTTTGTTACCAAAGTTTGTCCCTGACGTTTTAAGAACAGTCCCCTGCCAAAAGTTCAAAATAAAAAAGAAAATATTCCATCGCGCTTTTTTGTGTTATGTTGCATCCACAGGTACGTTATTAGTCTGAATTTTATGTCTGAACTTTATTTAGCACTTTTACGTCATTTTATTTAGTATCAGAGTTCCTTTTGTAGCAGAAAAACGTGTTGGGCCAATTGGACACTCAGTCCCCTGGCAATGGTTTTTTAAAATATTTATTTATGAAATCGGAAATAGTCTGTATAATCAAATAATGATTTATGAATATATTGGTTGGTAACTCTCAAATTTAGAAACATTATGATGGTTTAGTTAATATTTCATAATTAAGTCAAAAGAAACAGTCCCCTGGCTTATAATATGTCATTAGACCGTTTTTCGTAATTTAAATTTTATAATTCTTTTCTTTTAAAGTCTGTTTAACTATTTTTACTCTAATAATTACTGATAACATGATGAATTACTTCGAGCCTACAAATTTACTAATTAATAATTTAAAAAAAAAATTAAATGTTAAGAGGTACAGGCATTGATTACCTGATGATAATTCTATTATTTATATAATTAGTTGTTCATTTTAGGTTGAAAATTAAATATTTTAATTATAGGGGTTTCAATCCTATGTGAAATATCCAAATTAATTGTAATAAACATAATTTTAGACTATTTCAAAAAAATCATATTTTAATTATAGGGGTTTCAATCCTATGTGAAATATCCAAATTAATTGTAATAAACATAATTTTAGACTATTTCAAAAAAAATCCTCCAACAGTCCTCTGTCATTTTTCTTAAAAACGTTAATATTCAAAAAAATAATTATAAATTCAGTTGGCTTTTTATCACTTCTTATTTCATTGTTACTTTTCTAGTCCCAAGTAGGGTTTTTTTAATAAAATGAAAAATAATTTGATCGGACACTATTGTACTGGTTTAAAGCATCCTTACAGAGAATTACCCACATACAACATTTTAATGAAACCTATAGATGTGTCCCTTTCGAGTCTCGGTTCGTGCGACAGTCGTAACGTGAATGTCCCGCTTAACTAAAACCGCGCGTGGGTAAAATAAAAAAAAGTTACAGAAGTACAAAATGCGCGGAATGCATCTTCTTTAATAAGGATGACGACAGCATCAGAAATAAATTATGAACTCTTGATCACTAAATTGCCCTCCTACTTAAACTTCGGAAAACCTTACTCGTTTTGTTTTCCATCAAGTCTTCCATTTTTAACTCACCAAAATCACAAAATGAGTACTTAAATGACGCTGATAAACTATGACGTCACGCCTCGGTGTGTCAAACATTTTTGGAACAAAGTTTCGTTTTTGACAGATGATAAAAAGTAACTCAGATGACTAGCATTCGTCATCCCTATTGTTAACTTCGGATTTATGCTGATACTTTAATGAAAACAGAGTGTGCCTTTCTTAAGCAGTGATAATGAAAGTATTATAATAACTCCAGATAATATTGTGTCGGACGCTAAAAATCTGATACAAAGCCCCACAAAATCACGTGAAAAATATATGACATATGACAATTTCATCCTTTAGAAAAATGCAACATTCGTTCATTAATTATTTTCTCAAAGAGGGTAATAAAAAGTAGTGTCCACCTCGGGAGCAACACTATTTTGAACAACACTATTTTGAACTCGAGTGATGTACTTTGAATCCCTCGCTGCGCTCAAGTTTCTACAATAGAATCCTTTGCTCTGCGCTGGATTCAAAAACACTCGCTTTTGAAATAGTTGTTTGCTCCCTAGGTAAACAATCTATTATTGCGGACACCTTTCAAACCCCATTTCTTCTGAATTACTTAAAATGAAAAACAACTCACAGTGACGTGTGTGTGCGTCGGCGCGCCGGACGTCGACTCGCTGAGCGACTCGTCCGCCGACTCGTTGTAAGAGTCGTCTAGTCCGTCGTACTGTCGAATACAAAATAAAAAGTTGAAAGATCTTATAATTATAATATAACTAGATGATCCGCGGTGCGTGAATTTCACATCTAAACCTTCCTCATGAAACAATCCGTCCACTGGTGAGAACCGTTTAAAAATCAGTTTGGGTAGTTTTTGAGTTTATCGCGTTCAGACACAGACGCGGCGGGGGTAACTTTATAATATGTATAAATAATCGGTTTCTCGGTAACGGCTACTAATAACCTAACTAATTTAACTAAAAACACGACTACGTAAAGACATTACACCTCTTTTTTGCACAGTCGGGTAAAAATGTATCCTCTGTCACTCACGGGATCAAGACGAATCTAAAGAGACCTCGCACTCCAAAATTCATCAAGCCATTTAGGTTACAAGTTCAGCCAAAGAAACACACACACACATACTTACACCCGAAAAATATTATCCTCCATTTTTGGCATTTGGATACATGTAGTATAATTCTTCTTTATCTATTTTTTAGTATTGTGGTCTCCATGCACTCCGTCTATTATTTGTATTCTATTGTATGGCTCGCTCTAAACCTTATTACGGCTGTGAAGTTGGTCGCAAGACGCGTCGCAGTAGCAAACATTGGGTGTTAGCGGGACGTACAGGTACCTACAACTAGGTTGTAGCGGCGCACGAAGCACTATCACAGTTCAGATCAGCAGTTTAGTTTGGCGCTAACTATACACGGGTGATTTTCAGTTTCTAGGTCAAACCGTTTAGAAACTCTAGGGGGAACACTTTGTAAGACTTCTAAAAAATATACTATTTTTATATTTTTAATTATATTCAAAATTGAGATATATTCAAACTATTTTTGTGCCAAATATCATGTCAAAGTATTCGAGTTTTTGAAGTTTGTGACGGTCAGACATAAATGTAACGAACTTATAACACAAGCTTAGGGTTTCTAGAAACATAAGAACGCTTTGTTTTTTAAAGTTTAATCTCAGAAATGAAATAAAGTCAAACTTCAAAGATTTTTTAATTTAAAAAAAAGGTGAAAAGTTGGTCACGTGATGTAATAAATAGACAAAACGAACTTATAACCCAACCTTCGGGTATTTAGAAACGTAACAACGCTGTTTTTTTTTTCACTTTTCCCAGAAATTAAATGAAGTCAATTTTCAAAGATTTTTTAAATCATAATAGATGGAAACTGGGCGTCGTGTACTAATTAAATTATACTCACGGAGCTGGCGTTGCTGAGCGAGTGCGGGCTAGAGTGGTGGCGGTGGCGCGCCAGGTCTGTGCGCGCGCGGTGTATGGACGAGTCCAGGAGCGCACTGCGAGGCACGGCCGCGTCGAGCTCGCGCGATGTGGAGTCTTCACACTTCGGAGCGGTGGAGTTACTGCCAATCGTGAATACGTTTTTCTTTAGTCCAACACCGTAAGAATACGCTATACGAGTGAAATGTTAGAATGGCTAGATTGAATAGAATAGAATAAGTTTATTGAGACACCAGGCACATATTATACAGTTAATAGTACATAAATACTGTTATGTTAAAAATAAAAATTTTACTTACACTAGACAAACATGTTAATTTTGAATAAACGAGAAGAAGTAAATACATATAACAGGTAATTTAGGTATAAGCCCGGCGACATCAAAAGGTCCCAGCTCAGCATATGTAGCAGAAACAAAGCCTCAGCTACGCTGGTGATTCTGCTGTAACCTTGCAAGAGATGAACTCACTTCAATGATTTCAGATTAGAAAACAGTTAAGAAAACTAAGAATATAATATATTCGCCTTATTACTTGACGTAGATAGAATGTCGCGCAGCAGCTGCCTTTGTTGCACAAAGCATTACCAGCGGTAACAGAAAATGGGCTGTGTTCTGGATATTAGACAATAGACAATAGACAGATTTTTATTTGACACAAACACACACCGATTACACAACATAAAAAAGAAGTAAAACACATAGAAACAGAAAAAAAAACGAAAAAAGTTAACACAAAAACAAATAAGACCAACGGAATCGGTGTAGTGCGATGTCAAAATGGACTTTTCTCAGCATTAGCTGCAGGAGAACTGCAGCGCTGGTTTTCAGAAAAGCCCATGGTGTCGTGTCCGCGAAGCGATCGGTACAGTAGTGCGATAATGTAAACAATACAATAGAATAAATAATTTAGTGAAGTAGAGTAAATTGATACATAAAATAAAATAATGTTAATAAAATAAAAAGCAATAATAATAAAAGGACATGAGAGAAATAAACCCATATTTGTTACCAAAATCATGGTCCTAACTTAATCACCTTAGGTATGTTGGAACAACTCGGCCACCTACATGCATCTCCTTCTGATAGGATATAAGATAATGTTTAAGCTTTAATTTAAAGGTGCCTATAGATCTTAGTTCCCTGAGAGGAGGTGGCAAGTTATTCCAACATTTGGTGGTCGCATATCTAAAACTGCTATTAAGTGGTTATGAAAGGAAATAGCTCCCCACTGCTAATTAATATGTTTTTTTTAAATAAATACATCACTGCTACTGTCGCATACTGACTGAATGGACAACTAATTAAGGACACGAAAATATATTTTTATATGAGTTTGAAAATAAAATGGGTTCTTTATCTTTAATTTGCGACACAGCTGTTTCAATTGAAACGGTTTTTACTAATTGATTTTTAACCACGGCGTTCGACTGTTTATTTTTTTTTTGTTTTCCGAAATTGCGTGTCAGACACAGACACCATGGAAAAAAATCGACTCTGTTACCCCAGAAATAAATAATAAACTTGCGTCGTTGTTATAGGTCTTCAAAATAAAAACCATCTAAAAACACGTTTCTTTAATGAGGCCTAATGTTTAATTATTATTTTGATTTGTTAGTAAATCTCCCCTGAATCTAATACGTACTGTGAAAATTTTCGCCGTCAACGATTCAAAAGATACAGCATTTAATTGCATGTCCAATATTTAAAGCGTCTTTGACCACCACTGTATGTCGCCAAATATTTTTTAGGAGAGTGGTCCCTACACTAAGCTTTGTCAAACATTTGAAGCTATTTCTGGGGCGGGTAAAGGGTTTCAAACCTGCACATAATGTTTTTATTAACCGTTAGGATGTATTTAGTGCTCGGCTGACGGTCAGCGCTGACATCGGTCGCACGTAGCTATGTCATCGAAAATGTATTGACGACTTCAGTGCCGCACTCTCTCTCTCTTATCGTGTTGCACAATTAACCGTGCTATCCAAGGGATAGACGGCGGTTGCCTGGTGTTGCACTTAGCATCACCCGCGGTCGCGTGTAGGGCATTTAAAATAAAAATAAATATTGTTTATTTCTTCATTAAGTTTACAAATAGTATACAGTTTCTGAATACTTCTTTTAAGCAATGTTAAACTGCTTGTGTCAGAAGTATTCGCTCTTCTTTACCAAAAACAAGGGTACATAAATTTAGATTTACACCTACGGACGTGTGCAACGCGACCTTCATACACATCTGGAATCAGATGTGCAGGTTTCCTCACTATGTTTTCCTTCGCCGTTAAAGCAATCGGTAAGTATACGAGTATGTACGTAAATTTTGAAAAACTCATTGGTACATTGGCCCAGTAGCGGCGTTAGGGTAGGGCGCGGTTGGGCGAGCGCCCAGGGTGCTAGATATAAAGGGGCGCCACTTTATATCCGCTCGCTCATTGAACGAGCCCTACTTACTCGTAAATTCCAATCAATCAATTCCATTCTATTAATTCCCATAGCTATTGATGTACGATGTGGCTGTCAAAGCTACAGTTTCATACAATAAGTTTCGAAAAACTCATTGATACATTGGCCGTCCGGATTTGAACTCGGAAACTCTGGTTAGGAGGACCGAGTCGTTACCGGTTGAGCCACCGACGCTTTTATAAACCGCACTTATAAACTGATACGCGTGTACAGCTTGTCAGCGCTGACGAGGACCATCGTCGGTCGACTTACGCTTTTGGCGGTAAATGGGTGTGTTCAGTGCGAAGATGACCGAGCGACTGATGGTACGCACGTCTGTCGAATAGAGAAGAAAAATCTAATAGAAGAAAATGAATATCGATACATAGGTACGCCTACGTCCCCCGTTGTGAGACCTGTCTTGTGAATTAAATGAAAAGAAATGAAAAAAAAAGAAAATTAAAGTAAAAAAAATAAGTAAAAAAAAAAAAAAAAGAATTATTTTTAAATGGGTTCATTTTTCTTTATAGCTGTACACGTTTGCCGTCGGTCGAGCACTGAACACAAATTCACAGCCATGTCAGCGCTGACGGTACGCGCCGATCGTCCGTCGAGCACTAAATCCAGACTCATCATCTTCATCATATCAGCCACTGCTGGAATAGGCCTCCCCCAAGGATTTCCACGACGACCGGTTCTGCGCTACCTGTATCCAGCAGCTTCCCGCGACCTTCAACAGATCATCGGTCCACCGATTGGGAGGCCTGCCTACGATACGTTTTCCGGAGCGCAGTCGCCAGACTGACAATATTATTATTTTTTTTTTTTATTTATTAACAATTGGTAATCCTTTGGCATCATCTCACCTGATGGTAAGTGACGATGATGCTGAAGATGGAAGCGGGCTTACCAAGATTACCCAACGCAATGGAGAACTGGCTATCTTATCTTCAAGGCGGAACACATCAATGCTGTTAACACTGATGTTTGGCGGCAAGGCGTAGATAAGATGGTGGTAGCTAGCCAGGCGTTAATAAGTTAATGTTACTGTTAAGAGAGGGTATAAAGCAAAATACCTTTGAAGGTGGTTGAGGGATATTATTGTTTTCAAGTTTTTCATTCATACAAGATAAAAATCGTGGGAAAATGAGGAAGACTAACATTTTGCTTTACACGGCCTCGTAAGCTTAAAACAATACTCACAAACTATCCGTCATTGTGACGTTAGCAGCTGCCGACGTCACTGGCACATGAAAACTTGACATGGGAGCAGAAGTCACTATCACATTCGTGACATTAGTCCCAGTCGCCTGTGACGATGTCACAATGTACGACGCAGTTGTGACCACATTAGATACTGTAGTCACAATGTTTGAAGCGGTTGTGACCACGTAAGAGGGAACACTCGGTGTGGTAGTGACGCTATTGACGGGCTTCACTTCTGTAGTGACAGTTGTGGCTGTGACGTCACCGAGGTCGGGCGGATCTCGCCTTTTTGACTTGTCCACTTTCGCGTATTCGTCTTCGATGGGAGATAGGTCGGATAAGTCGCTGTCGGAACTCCATGGATCTGGTTACAAACAGTCAATAATAAAGTTTATTAATATTATTATTTACAAAATAAGACAGGAACGCAAGACAAAAGCCTATGCAAATAGCATGTGGTGCAAAAATAATTACCCAATTGCAATAAATTTATTTTTTAATGGCGCGTCTTGTCATCCCTCAGAATAATAACTAAAGCATAGAAGTAGCTTGAATGTACACTGCCATACACATAAAAACACAAAAATGCACATCTTTCACGTCACTCACGCACCGAAGTATTACGCAACCAGAATGAATGGGCATAGTCACAGACTAAGACATTTGACATTGAGTGACTTTTTAATTCGGTGTCGTAAAGTAGCCAAGGTATTCATTTTCACGTTTGTACATGGAATCAAAATTTTATCTTTCTGTCCTATTAATCTGCGTATTGGTAAGAAAAGGACGTGTATGTAAGAGTCAAATTGCAGTACTTCCATGTTTTAGTTATTGTTCCGAGTATGTGGGCTTAGGGAGATACACTTTTATAGGCCGTGTCATCTCCCATTTTGGCGGATTGCCTTAGACTGCAAAGATTGCTCGATTCAGTGTCAAGACATTTTTCTTTGAGGTCATTTGAAATCTATGGTCTATACCCAACAGACTTTTGCAGCCCTAAAAGAATACATTCAATAACAAATAACAAACATATCTCCGCAAGTGTCCGCGACAAGTCATGGAAAATGTAATAAACAAGACTCAATTTGCATCAACTATTCATCTTCAGTTCCGAATTTTAGTGGTCTAAACATATATAACTATAGAGAAAAATAATCATCGTTTTTAGTTTAGCAAAGAAGTAGTAGCTGAAACAAATAGCGTCTTTATTTCTGCGCCACCTTGTAACTTTAAACAGTATACAGAGTCTTAGGGGGAACGATGGGGGCATTGAAAAACAGATGAAAAGGAACTCATTAACACAATTGTTAACCCTACATATCCTAATGCAAAGTTGTTTAGATTTCAAGATACAGCCAATTTTAAAAAAAAAACTTGCTTGAATTCGCCGTGATTTTGTAGAATAAAATATATAACTACATTAAGCAAGCAAAAAAAAAGGTAAAAACTTCTTTATTTTACCAGCCCTCTAATTCTTATAATATTTTAAATTGGTTACAACAAAATATAATGATTTATTTTACAAATAATCATCATCAGTGCATCAAATTGGAATTTTTCCAACAATTTTCTCGAAAAAACGAAAAAAAATCAAGTCCCGAATTTTTAATTAGCCTGCGAATAATCGTTATTTGTGTGATGATAGAGGTTTAAATGGGTTTCTGGTTATGCAAAAACATGGTAAATCTCAAAATAAAAAAAAACTCATAAAAATAATTTCATTATAAGTAATTTGTGCTAACGAACAAAAATAGCATTTACGTAAAGGAACTCACGTGAAATCTGATTCCATAAGATTAAATATCAGTCGCTAGTGCCGCGCGAGCAGCCGTGAATATGAATTTGAACTTACATAGGTATACAATTTATATTTTCAACATATAAGTGCCAATGTAAATAATAATATAAATCACATTTTACAACAGTAAGTGTCTACTCGCGACCACGGCTATCGAAACATAGTCGAAACGTTGAGGTAAAAACAACATCAATACCTGCTCATATATTATATAAAATCACGTCAAGTCCCGCTTTTAATTTGTCTGTATGAATAATCGTGAAAGTTTAAAGTGTTATACATTTAAGTTTAAATTGCGAATATATGCTCGACGAAATATTAATACATCCAACGTTTCATCTATCATCTATCTTGCTTCTTATTTTGTTGCACATAAATACCGCTGCTGCAGCGAATGTGGGTTCGAAGGAAGTTGAAGAAATCGTTCCTTCAATAAATATTTATATTCTAGATTTAAATTTGAAGACTCTAATTCATTTCTTTCTTAATAATTTTAAAAAAGACAGTTTTAGTCGTCGATACAAGATAAAATGACAGGTAAAATGAAAACATTATTTTCATGGCACTCTCGTGTAATATATATAGACATTAAAAAAATGTTAATCCCGTAAATCCCGAGATTTGTCAACTTTGATCCCAAACGAGACTGGAATACTACCGGGATCCAGGTGTTAAATTCATCATATCAGCTCATATACGTCCCCACCGAGGGGCTCAAGCCTACCCTGAGTTAAGGCGCTTGGGCCTTAGTCGACCACGCGGGCCCAGTGCGGGTTGGTCGACTTCACACACAACCTGCGAGTTTCTCCGCAGGCGTGTGCAGGTTTCCTCACGATGTTTTCCTTTACCCGGTAAGTATGTACGTAAGTTTTGAAAAACTCATTGGTACATTGGCCGTCCAGATTTGAACCCGGTACCTCTGGTTAGAAGAACCGAGTCGTTACCGTTTGAGCCACCGACGCTTTCTGGATGTTACATTATCTGTCCGTAACTCGAAATGATAAAAACGTTGCAGTAGGACATGTCATGTGGGGAAAAAAACAAGTGGAGCTACCTCCAAATATTTTAATTTTTCCCAGTTCGATTCTCGGCTAAGCAAGCAATTTATGAAAAATCTGAAACCGGTTCCATTTATTTATGAAAAATATTAGCTTATTGCGTGTTTTTGTTTACCCTTGTAATTTCGCTGTTACTATCATTTGTGTCGGCCGCTGCCTCCTGTCCGGGAGGTCGTGGTTAGAGTCCTGCCACGTACCAATGTGTTTTCGAATTTCGATCTCATATGTACGTTTATCCGACGCTCTTACTGTGAAGGAAAACATCGTGAGGAAACCTGCACACATCTGCGAAGAAACTCGAAGGTTGTGTGTGAAGTTGGCCAACCCGCACTGGGCCCACGTGGTCGACTAAGGCCCGATCGCCCTAATTCAGGGTAGGCTATGTGATGATCATTTGTGTACGTTTTGTGTAGCAGTATGTCTGTTTAGCAATATCGGTTACGTCCAAATCTGTAGGTTAAAGATTTATAAATAAATATAATTGGAAAATTTAATAAAAACGACTGCACAAAATATTGACCCCTCTTTTTTGGGAAGTCGGATAAAATGTATCCTTTGTTACTCATGGGATTAAGACAAATCGAACGATATCTGCACTCTAAAAATCCATCAAGCCATTTAGAAGACATCGTAGAATAAAGAAACATACATGGGCAGTCTATAATAGCTAAAAGGAAGGCTTCCTATTTAGAATTTCCCACCATGGCCCTGCAAACAGCAAATAACTATTGAGTATATATATACGTATGTATATTCTTTCGGTTTCGGATTGGTGCAACACACAACCTCTTACAAATTACTTCACAAGTTTTAGGGTTCCTCGAGCTGTCTTGTAGAATACCCTTAAACAAACATTGTCCACTCACCGTTGATGAGCAGGGGATCTGGATCCGGCCGTCGAGGCAGCGGTGGCGTCTCTCGACGCGCTGAAGGTTCGTGAGGCAGCATCACCGGGAGGCCGGCCTTCTTTTGTGTTTCCTATACAACATAAATGAAAAGGGGTTGGCACCAAAATTTTCATCCTCGTGTGCAGGGTAAGATAATTGACAACGCTAAAACAACCGATTTTAATCTTAACCATTTTTTTTTTTGCTTAAAAAACTATATTTCGATATTAAACCGTGATATTAGTCTATCAAATAAAAAAAGGATAATCAAAATTGGTTTACAATCGACGGAGAAATTGCGTCAACATACATACAGTCGAATTGAGAATTTGCTTTTTGAAGTCGGTTAAAATATAGTTATATTTCTGAAGGGACAAATGAGCTTTTGTTAATGGATTTGTCATATGAAAAGCTTTTGTTGGCTGAAAATTTTGGTGGCATTGGCTGGCGGTAAATTGGTGGCGAGCAATCACGGGCGGTCAATTTTCCTAGACTCGCTTAGTAGAGTGGTAGTTAAACACGTTTTTTAGCTCGTGGAATAAAAAAAAACCGGCCAAGAGCGACTCGAAGTCACAATAACAGGGTTCTGCACCAAAACTTAAACTACCAACAGAACAAGAGCTCTCAGTCAGTACATACTTTGCTATATAGGTCTAGTCTTCTGGACTTTGGAAATTTTATTTTCCTGTGGGAACGGAAGGAATTTAGATTTTTTCATAGGTTTTCCTGTAATCTATGCATTTAACCTCATATACTGAGATTTTTCAAGATTTAGGCCTAGTAGTTTCGGATATAAGGGGAAGGGAGACTGGTCGATCTTCGCCTATTTTCTTAAATAGCTTCAAAACTATTTTTCTTAAAATTATTAAAAAATACACACACAAATACACACAAACACACACACAATGTTCTGTTATATGTTCTTTGTTTATATTATTTTTCTTAAATATTTTTGTTGTTTTCCACATCTTGTAATAATCACTTAGTTTCTGTTAAGTTGCTTGGCCGCCACCTGTTAAATTTGTTTTATGATAATGTTATTTTGACCGCCACGAGACAGGCCTAGCCTAGTGTGGGGTCACAGTTAACTTGTATTTATTAGATAAGATAACTTCGTAAATAAAATTTTTGCCTTTTTTTTTAATGTCTTTTTATAATAAGGTCTAAAAAAATTAGCTGAAACTATTTTAACTAGTGCTTCTGCCCATGAAACTGAACAACTTTCCCCATGGAACCCATAGTCAAATCGCAAAAAAAAATTTGGCTCTCCCATACTAACTCGAACAGCTGATCAGCCAACTTAGTATGGGAAGTTCAAAATTTTTTTTGAGATTTGACTATGGGTTTCATGGGGAAAGTTGTTCAGTTTCATGGGTAGAAGCACCAGTTAAAATAGTTTCAGCTAATTTTGTTAGACCTTATATATTTGAGATTCTCGCAAAACCAGTTTGATATGTGAGACCACAAGTTTGCAAATACATTTTTTTTTATTTTTTCTAATTTAACCCTCTATAGCGGCTCGCATGTTTGAAATTCATTTATTTACGTTACACGTCCACATTTAGGACACCGACTTACATATGTATGTAATGTAATAAAGTACTTATAATATGTATGATAAAATAACGTATGTTGCAATTATGTCTTAAAACACTCGAGTGTGATTCCTTAACACACTCATGTTTTAAGACCTGTTATTACATAAATTTATTATATCAGCTCATATACGTCCCCACCGAGGGGCTCGAGCCTACCCTGAATCAGAGCGACATTACATAAATAAATAAATAAATATGTGTACCAAATTTCAACTCAATCAGTCCAGTAGTTTCGAGGCAAATTGGTTGTGACAGACGAACGCACAGACAGACAGACACGCGAGTGATCCGTTTTTACGTTTTGAGTACGGAAACCTAAGAAGAAGAAAATACAGTGGACGGACAAGAACACTAATAAAATATTTAAACGCAATTTTCTAAAATAGTAAAGCCAAAAAAATTTTAAAATCAGCCCCAATTTTTTGAGCGACACCAAATTAGATTTTATGAAGTAGACATCTATTGTTATGTATAAAAGAATGTACCGTTTAGTTTTAGGTTTACCTACATTGTTCACAAAATGAAATTAAAACCATATCATATACAGTGCTCAGCAAATTTTTAATTTATTTACAGGGTGCACATTGTGATACTCGATATGGCTTGAAGCATTGTAAGGTCAACTCACCAGCAGCAGAACCTCGAGGCGCGCTACGCGCTCGTGCAGTGCGGAGAGCGCGGCCGCGTACTCGCGGTGCGCGTCGCGCAGCGCGCTGCTCCACCACTCCTCGCGGGCGCGCACCATCGCACGCGTGCGCCGCCACTCGCGAAGGGCACGACGAGCCTAAAAAGATGGCATTATTTAAATAACCAAAATATTAAAATAACACACGCAATGGATTTCAAACCAACATTCGACAGACCCCTTCAAGGAAGGTTATCGAAAGTTAAAGCGTCATACTCTAAGGCAAATGCTACACGCTCGATATTTATCGCGATATTTAACGTGATACGTATCGAGTAATATTTTGGATCGGCAGTCGATACTACAAGCTCGATACGAATCACGTCAGTACGCCGATAAGTTTCGTTCAATATAGACGTGCAAGTAGTACGCGTCGCACAAGAAGTTCTAGAGAATTTACTATTCAAAAGGCATGTCAAGAGAAAAAAATTGGTATAATCTTTGATTCAAGACAGAGATAAATATACTCATGTAAATTTGTTAAATCAGATTCGGATATACCAGGAAATGGATGACTATAAAATAATTTTTATTTGTCCCATACTTCAGGCATTGTCTCCAACATAATTAAAAATTCTTTTAAAATCTCGCCGTTAGTTGAGATGCGTCGGGTGCGCTTGAGGTCAAGTTTGGCGCGTCCTCCTACATCGCTGACAGGATGATACTAACACGATCACACGATAAATATCGACTACAGACTACACGCTCGATATTATCGCGCGATAGTTGATCCAGATCGTGGATTTATAGAAATACGACGATCCATGATACGCTATACTACACGCTCGATAAATATCGTGATCCTGCAAGTATCGCTATAAATATCGAGCGTGTAGCATTCGCCTTTGCGCTTCACTCACCTTGTCGTACTTGCGCGAGGCGCGCTGCGCGGTGTCGGCGGCGCGGCGCAACTGCTCGGGCGCGCGCAGCTCGCACCACTCGCGCAGCCGCGACGTGATCTCCTCGCTGCTTCCACCACCCGCTTCCATTCCCGCCAGCTACACCAAAGACATATGTATGTATTTCTAAATCGCTCCATCAAATCTAAAACCCAATCACCTCTATCAAAGCAATAAGTACCTTTAGCCTAAACTAAAAGTGCACTACTTTTTCTGCTATTTATTAAGAAAGAACCTAATCAAAGTTGATAGTTTTACCTGACGCTACGAAAAAATAGTCTTGCAGCGTCGTCGGACGCACCCTCCAGTTACGCCGATGCGCGCACAAAAGGATTAAAAAAGTAAAAAGGATTACGAAGGAAGGGCAGGGTTCGTTTAAAAAAATAGATAAAACCACCAAGACTGAATATATTAAAAAATAGACAAAAATATGATATAAAAACTGGTTAAACATAAAAAAAGTCATAAAGATTTACAGCAAAATTAACTGTAATCCCACACTAGGCCAGAAACCTCTCCCGTAAGTGATAGATATATAAAATATAAATACCTCATGAAGTAAGGCCCGCAGCTCGCTGATCTCTGGGTGTCGAGTGTTGGCGGCCACGTCAACGGGTTGAGCCTCTTCCTCCTCATTCTGTTGTCGCCTCTGACGTTCCCGCTGCGCTCTGTTTTAAATAGGTACACAACAATGAGTTTTCTTAAAAGACATCATTTTGGGAATAAAACATTTTGTGTAAAATATTTGTTAAGTTGTCAAGCCAAAGAAAATGCTAATTAATATTAGTGATTTGATAATCCAGAAAAAACACAATGTATAACTTAACCCAAAACAGAGATAAGCTTATACCAAAAACCGGGTACTTAGCTGTATATATTTTAAAATTTTAAAACGCTTTTGTACATGACAAATAATATTCTAAATGAATTTATTAAATCTAATAAAGACTTGGAGAGATTATATTATAGTTTGAGATATAATTTCCCAATATGGAGAGCAGCGCCATCTACGAATGGCGGAAAATATTCATCAGGAGAACTCCTTTTTTACCAATCATGTGTCAGCATTGCCGCACACCTGGCAGTCAGGAACCGGTAAGGAAGCCGATGACAACACAGTACATTCGTTTAAAAATAGTATTTTATCTACTCTCATATCGTAAAGTTCGCATTATCAACTTCAAAACAAGTTTATATTGGCATACTTTATAAGCACAATACCGTAATTAAAAAAAAATTACATTATAACATTATTTTTCATCTCTCCTGTTCGGAAAGTTTAATTTTCATGAGTAGATAGCCGGGTGGAACATTGCTTTTCCATCCCTAGGGAGGAAAGTATTGTCATCCCTAGGGTGGAAAGTATTTTTTTTTTAATTGCCAGCCACAGAATCGAAGATAATTGAGATACATCATATTATTAAATTACATTAAAATAAGAGGTTTTCATATATCTTAACTCAACTATACATTAAACGACGTGTTTATTACGATCTATCTATAGGTTGATATTAAATCATTTTATAGTTGGTCTATTTTTTAACAATTACAGAAGATTAAAATTTAAAATAATTTCTCTATCTGCTGCACGCCATAATGCCATGATAACATGACACTTTTTTTTCAATTTTCGCCATGGCCACCTAGATGCACGTCGTGACCAACTCGATTAGGTACAATCTAGTTGGCCGTGGCAAGCGGCCATTGCGAAAAGGTTGGAGGCTGGGTTGGGTATAGGTAAACTTAATTTATTGATATCTGATTAATATTTTATATCATATAAATAATACATTTCCTCACAGTCGAAATGAAAAGTAGAGTGTTGAACTCGGGTGAAATGACCCATTCCATATCTAGAGTGAAATGGGTCCCTTTCTTCCCTTGATTAACAATCTACTATTGTTAGAGAAATAAAGTTATAATGTTTTTTTTTTCATTACGATACAAGTTAAACCAAAGAGATAATGTCACCAACGAAGTTCCATATCAATTTTTTTTATTGGAACGCACATGCTGTTCGCGCCATTTTTACAGCAATACAAAAAGTTTTCATTCCAATTTTTACCTGTCTGTGACACCGTCCGCTTCAGTGCAAGCGCGGTGAGGCTATGTATTTTGTTTTTCTGTCACGGTCGTTTTTTATTTTGTCTATTTTCTCACAACTGAATTGAAAAACTTCGTATGATACATGGGTGTAAAAGGAAATAACTCGTGACGATGGTAAACCCTCGCCTGCGGCTTGCGCTCACAAATGTCACTCGTTTGTTATTGACCTTTTTACAACCCTTGTACGAGACATGCCTTTTAAGTTCTGTCGTTTCCATATTTCCCGGCAATTATGAATTTGAAACTGTTCTATATTCGAATGTGTTTAAATTTTGAATCTCAAAACAGATGAAAGTATTAGAATTAATGCTATTGTTTAGTCGCAGCGTCGATTTGAATCTGTCAGGTTTCGTACGAAAATGAATCTTTCTAAGGAAAATGTTCATGCAATAATTTTCTACAACTTTAGAAGAGGCCTGACACGGCTTCAGTGTTTTGAAGAGCTTACATCTGTGTTCAGTGATGAAGCCCCATGTCTGCGGACTGTCGAACGCTGGTATTTAGAATTCCAGCGTGGACATACTAGTGTTAGTGACAAATCTCGCGAAGGACGCCCAAAATCCGCCTTCAATGAAGATAACATCATTGCTGTGAGACAACTAATTCTTGAAGATCGTCATGTGACGTATCGAGAGATAGAGGCTCTATTAGGCATCTCAGGGACAACCATTCAGAAGATCTTGCATGAAGCGCTTGGTGTGACAAAGCTAGTTTGCCGTTGGATACCGCATCTGCTTTCCGACAATCACAAGGCGGCCCGCGTCAGGTGGTGTAAAAAAACTCTGCAAAGGTTCAACCGAGGAGAGTCAAATCACGTCTACGACATCATCAGTGGTGACGAATCTTGGATCTATGCCTACTATCCTGATTCCAAACAACAATCTACAATCTGGGTCTTTCAAGACGAGCCAAAGCCGACTAAAGTTGTTCGTTCTCGAAGCAGTTCAAAGAAGATGGTGGCCACGTTCGTTGGAAAAACCGGCCATGTTGCGACTATTGCACTTGAGATCGTAGAACGGTTAACGCAGAGTGGTATGCCACAGTTTGTTCACCACAAGTCATCGCCGAACTTCGAAAATCTAACTCAAAGCGACGCATCATCCTGCACCACGACAACGCAAGCTCACACAGCGCTCGTCAAACGATTGAGTATTTGAAGCAGGAAAAAGTAGAAATTCTTGACCATCCTCCATACAGTCCTGACCTAAGCCCTAACGATTTCTTTACATTTCCTAAAATTAAGAAAAGTCTTCGTGGTCAAAGGTTCCAGTCCGGTGAAGAAGCAGTCGACGCTTTCAAGTCAGCCATTTTGAACACCCCCACTTTAGAGTGGAATAAATGTTATAATAACTGGTTTGAGCGAATGGAAAAGTGTTTAAAGCTACGTGTGAATACTTTGAAAAACAATAAAAAGTACTTAGAAGGTTATAGTTGTGTTTTTTTCTTCAAACGACAAAACTTAAAAGGCATGCCTCGTATCATAAATAACTATTAAAAAGGAGCTGGGCGTTTAAAATTAAAATCCTTCAAATTAGTTTCTCAAAACGGTCTATATTTTCAGAAAATCAACAATAAGTGAGGCGACAAAAACACTGAACAATGGCAATCGGAGATTACGTATTCCACAGGCAAGAGCAGTGCTCTTACATCCAAAGAAGTATAAAAAAATAAACTTTACCTGTCTTCGCGTTCTCGATCCGCTGCCAGTGACTGTCTTATGAGATGTGCTACCTCACTGTTCTCCGGGTCCTTCTCGCGACCGATCAGAAACTTAACCGGCCCTGAAGTGTTGCGGAGTACCGATGCTGCGTATGCTTGCGTCACCCCCACCTAGTAAATAAGGGGAAGGTTATTAATCTTATTAATGCTCTCAAGATTCAATATATTTATTCAAAATAGGTGCAAATTACACTCTTTCTGATAGTCATAAAATGGTGATTACATAATTACATTTGTAAAAAATCAAGAAATAAACAAACATTAGTTAATAACGTCAAAATACAATCCGTGATATAAAAAAAAATGTCATTAGAACATGAAAACAATATGACACGAGAAGTTTTAACCGCCTCTGTAGCTCAGAGGCAAAGTTCACTGGCTTTACACAGGAGGTCGCGGGTTCGATTCCCGGCGGGGTCAATTGTAAGACTCGGTTTGGTTGGTGGTAGGGCATTTTCTAAGCCCGCCTGGCTAGCTACCACCATCTTATCTAAGTCTTGCCGCCAAATATCAATGTTGATATCATTGGTGTGTTCCGGCATGAAGATAAGATAGCCAGTTCCCCATTGCGTTGGGGAATCTTGATAAGCCCGCTTCCATCTTCGGCAACATCGTCACTTACCACCAGGTGAGATGTTGTCAAGGGTTTACCAATTGTGAATAAAAAAATAATAATAAATAAAGTTATACATTAAAATTATTGAATGTCATGAACGCCTATGACAAGTGTAGGCCAGTTCACACGGACAGCACCCGGTCACGAGTATAACGCGAGAGTCATGATTCATATACAGACCATATTCTACAAACCACAGCACTATGCTGAGTCTTGGACCTATTCGGCATAAAAGTTAATTTTCGTTTTTAGTTTAAATCTTTAGCTATAGTTTGTTAAAATTAACGATTTGTTAACGATTTTGGCGCCACCCCACACAAGGCGGTGAATCCTAAAATAAATTATGCCCCCCTCTACACGTATCCTAGGTACCCCTAAAAAAATAAAACAACATTTTTACAAACAAATAAATGGAGATCTGCATTAAAGCTATTTTTATGCCAAATATCATGCAAATAAGTAATGTTATTCGTTATGTTTCATGTTTTCTCTTTTTTAATATATGCTGTGTGTGTGTATGCAGATACAAATAAAATAGTTATCTAACGATTCGGTTTTGAGGTTTGTGGCGGACGGACAGATAGACGGACGGACAGAGATTTTATAGGGGTTCCGCTCGCTCTTAGAAGGCCCATGTGATAGGATCCCTACGAAACATTGTTTGATAGGAGTTAAACACTATCGAATAAAACTTTACGAGGAAAACGGGGACCAATTGGGTATTAACGAGGTCCGCATCTATACCGATGGCTCTAGAACAGAGTCTGGTACGGGGGCAGGCGTCTTCTCATTAGACTTGAACATCCATGTATCACTGGCATTGGGTGAACATAGTTCCATATTCCAATGTGAAGGTGCTGCCATCACCCATGCTGTTACCGCGGTCATGTAACGAGGTATAGGTACTCGGATATACGGCATTAGGATACTCTCAGACAGCATGCCCGTACTCCTGGCTCTGAAGAGCAACACCACGAACTCCAGTCTAATCTACGAATGTCAACTTGCACTGCAGCGAATAGCTTCAGTTAACAGGGTCATCCTGCAATGGATAAAGGGGCACAGTAACTCATTGAGGAACCATGCAGCCGATGAGCTGGCTAAAAGCGGTTCCGAAACTCCAGTAGCTGGCCCCCCCGTGCCACTCATGCCAATCCCTTTTAGACAAATACGCTCATGGACAAGGCTGCACTGAGTTCATCAACACAATGCCCGCTGGGCTAATATAACTAGTGGCAGGCAGTCAAAAATGATTTTGATGCAACTCAAACCACAACTCCTCAAACCCGGAAACTCCTCAGACTCAACCGACACGATCTTCGTATTATTATATCAGGTCATATACGTCCCCACCGAGGGGCTCGAGCCTACCCTGAATCAGGGGATTAGGCCTTAGTCGACCACGCGGGCCCAGTGCGGGTTGGTCGACTTCACACACAGCCTTCGAGTTTCTTCGCAGGCCTGTGTGCAGGTTTCCTCACGATGTTTTCCTTCACCGTTAAAGCAATCGGTATGTATATGAACGTAAGTTTTTGAAAAACTCATTGGTACATTGGCCGTCCAGATTTGAACCCGGTACCTCTGGTTAGATGGACCGAGTCGTTACCGGTTGAGCCACCGACGCTTTTATCAACGATTTTTATCGACGATCTTCGTATAGTTGTGGGTAATATCACCAGGCACCTACCCCTGAATTATCAACTATTCATCATGATTTTTAAAAATCTACTATTGGTAAGCCCTTGGCATCATCTCACCTGATAGTAAGTGGCAATGATGCCGAAGATGGAAGCGGGTTTACCAAGATTTTCCAACGCAATGGGGATCTGGCTATCCTATCTTCGAGTCGGAACACATCAATGCTCTTAACACTGATGTTTGGAGGCAAGACTTAGATAAGATGGTGGAAGCTAGCCAGGCGGGCTATGAAAATGCACTACCACCAATAAAACCAAGTCTTACAAATGAACCCCGCCGGGAATAGAACTCGCGACCACCTAGTGTGAAGCGAATGGGCTAACCATTACGCCACGGAGGCGGTTAAAATGCGGAATGTCACAGACAGTCCGCTTTGCACAGGATGTCTTGAGACAGATGAAACAGTCAGTCATGTGATCCTGGAATGCACTGGTCTGATCGAACACGGGTAAAAATTCGCAATGATATGAGGTCGCTCCGAGAAGCCTGCGAACATCCCAGAAGACTTCTGTGCTTCTGGAAGGAGCTGGGTTGGCTGGACTAGCCAACAACACCTGCACGCATAAAGGACCAAAAAAGAGTCCAAATGCGGAAACGGGGGGGGGTTGGACCAATTCTACCAAGGGTTCCTCGTTGGGACTACTGAACTCTAAAAATCAAATAAGTGTGATCCAAATACTCTCAAAAAATGGGGTAGGGCTGTGTCGAGGTACACTGCCGTTAATTTAACGGAAAACAATTCCAATTTTCTGTGAGTGCATAACTAATGAAATGAGGCTCTGTTCCAAGAAATGAGGTTATTGTTAAACAATTAGCCGGTTCTACCGGAATTTCATTTCACTTTTCTGATCTGATAACCCCGTATGTGATTTTTAAGACGTTTTACTACAAAAAATAAATGAAAACCAAAATACTGGTAGTTACTTATTCTTAAAAAATCAAATAAATGTGATCCAAATACTCACGAGGCTTTTTCCATCTACTTCGATGATTTGATCGTTGACGTGTATGCGACCGTCCCTAGCCGCGGCCCCACTCTCAGTAATAGTCTTCACGAAGATGCCCAATTTTTCTAGACCCGCATCTGCGCCCACGCCCATTCCTGCAATCCAAATACAAATGCTGGCTCAATGTTTTAATTCATCAATCAAAAATTTTACTGAGTAAAAAAATTTTGACACACGCACACGGTACGGTCTGAGGCGGTCTGAAACTAGTGATTATAAACTTCTTTACAGTTATAAAATAATGAATGATGATGATGATGATGATGATCTATCCGACCGATTTCGGTCATGGCGACCACTTCGACTCCTAGTCTATGAAAGGATGCAAAATAATGAATAGAAAACCGGCAAAGTGTGAACTCCTCCGAACAACACAAACAAATATTACATTATTATCTATATATCTACCCATATTTGTATTTATAACATATCTATTTATATGTCGTATCAGGCAAACAGGGGGTGACCCTCGCTCCGGGGCCTTCCTGACGCAGAGGTTGGCTATTGTGATTCAGCGCGGCAAGTGATGGGCACCTTCCCGTCGGGAACGCCCAGGGGAAACCTTTCAGACGAACGTAGCCTTCGGTTGGATATACATACCGACTTAAACTTTTTGACATTGTTATTTTTATTGTGCTAAGTTCTTATGAAGTAATGTAATATAAATGAAAAAAAAAAATCATTTCAATCCACAAACTAAAATTTCATTTATATAGTAAGTTTAGGCCGTGGATTATTATTTATTCTTTTTTTTCCTTTTGGAAAATGCCTTGCTCTCAGGTTCTTAAACTATCTTTGTATTACGTATTATATTTCCATATATCTCCTCTGGCAAGGGTCTGGAAGAGATTGCTTTTAGCTAAAAGACCGTCTTTGAACACTTAAGTCCGATAAAACCATGCTGGATATATTGCTTGTGTGCAATAATACATACATACATACACATTTGGGTACGAAACCGATATACGTCACGGTCAATTTTTTTAACTGCAAATGTAAGCTTGTAATCTCAATAAACTTATAATGTTCGGTTTTTGCCTTTACTCGGGCTGTGAGACCTTTCTCCTTGCCAAATTTCATGATTCTAGATCAACGGAAAGTACCTTATAGGCAAAGTATGTATATTAGTACTAACATACAGTATGGACACACCCTGCCGCTCTCTATATTCCGACCTCACCCCCTCGTCATCCAGATTGATACAGACTGGTGCTAGTTTGGTTCTCGAACGTAAAGGATTTTTACGTGATTTCGTTTGTTCCGTCATTTGTTTTTAGAAATGTCATTTCTCGCTCGTTGTATGAAGTGTCCGCAGTGTGCTACAGGTTTTGATTTACTTGTGAGTGTCAATATATGTGACACAAATGGCCGTATCTTTTTATTGCTTTGACTAAGAAGCTTGATTTTTACAGATCCAAGGGACCGTAGACCTTAGTATTTGATATTAATATCAACTAGGAACGTTACGGAGCTTCGACTCCGATAAGTCGGAACTTCTGATTGATATATACCTCCGGTTCCGACTTCGGCTCCGACACTTTTAAATCGGAGGTCGAAGCATAGCGGATAGCGGCGGCGGAATACAATAGAGAAAAACGTATTCCTATTAGTGACGCAGCCTTATTGTGGTGGAAAATCATTTATTTCAAGTCACATTATATCATGTCAACTCATAAAGAAACAATTTAAGTTTTAAAAACATGTCAGATTCTTTATTACAAAGTTACTAAATATAAAAAATATAAAATAATGATTGCCTTGGTTAGGGTTTACTTTTTTATGTTTTGTACTACGTGAACCTTGCAACAATGATTCAAGTAGGTATAGTCCAGTCTATCTGCTATCATATACAGGACGATGTTGGAGCTGGACCCCACTCAGCACACTAGCGACGCGCTTCTTTTTCGCATCGTTTCAAATGTTTCGAGGCAAATATTTATTTTGGCTAATAATGGAACCATTCAATTAGTCCAGAATGGTATGCAGTTGTACATCTGTGCTGGAATCCTGCCACCATTGAAAATTATTTGAAGAGCGTAGCCAAATTGTTGGAAGTGGGAACTATCCTTTACAATTTATTTTTTTTAATTTTCAATATGTTTATTCAAAGCATAGTTTCTATTAGTCATAAATATAAATTCAAATTTTGTGAAAAATTCAAAAACAATCAATCATTCATTATTAGTTAACACGTAAAAATAATATCATTGATGTAAAACAAATAATGTCATTAAAACATGAAAACAATATGACACACGGCCACGAGTATAAAGCGACAGTCAGCTATCGCTCCCCTCGACCATTTTAGAGGGAAAAGAACGACCCGGCTTCCGATCCCAATATCGATGGTATCGAAAGTTCCAGCCTTCAGTGTACTTTTGTAATCATTGCTATTGTAATGCACTCTCGACTTGCTTGATAGCCAAGATGCCCGTCTGTAACGCCATACACGTACTTGCGGCCGCATTAATTTGTTGGGTATGAGGACCCAAGGATTCCTGGACGACATAGCGCCCGTTCGAAACCACCATAGTCCTGAATTCATGGCGCCTGGACACATACGGATGGGATTGCATAGGTGTGTATAATATGTCGGCAAATATTTCTTATGAAAGTGACTCCCATACAGATCTTTATCAAACTTTTAAAACTATATCTGGTGCAAGTATAATAGAAAGCCGTACCTATAATAGAGAGGCCCAATCCATCGGCTCCTTTCACCAGATCCACAGGAAAGACGTGCATCTTCTCCACTCGCTTCTCCAGTTCGTACTCGGCGGACGCGGCTACGGGGTCGACGTCCTCGTTGCGTCTGTCATACTCGCGCACCGAATGTGTCGAGAACACGCGCATCGGGTTTGTACTGCAAAGGAATCAATCAATAATCAATATCAATCATCACACTAATATTATAAAGGCGAAAGTTTGTGAATGTGCATGTTTGTTACTTCTTCACGCAAAAACTACGGATCTGGCTGAAATTTGGTAGGTAGACAGATTAGGACCTGGATTAACACATAGGCTACCTTTTTTCACGCTCGCGAGCGACTGCGGCTCGAGCACTGCGCACCCTCGAAAAGTCATAGAAACGTTGTCCACGCGGGTGAAGCCGCGGGAAACAGCTAGTAGATCATTTAGAGGTATTACCAAGTTACTATTTAGTAATCTGTGGTATTACTATAATAGCAAGCAGATCAAAGATTGCGAAATATATTTTTATTTTTTATTATTCACAATTTTTAAGCCCCTGGCATCACCTCACCTGATGGTAAGTGACGATGATGTCGAAGATGGAAGCAGGGTTCCAAGATTCCCCAACGCAATGGGTAACTGACTAAGACAGTCGTGTTCAAAATGGAAAGACTTTGATAAGCTAGCTAGAAGGTCTTATAAAATGCCCTTCCACCAACGAAACCGAGTCTTATAAAGTAAGACTCCGCCGGAAATCAAAACCATTACGCCACGGAAAGTAACAGTACAAGTCGATTTTAATCCACAATTGGTAAGCCCTTGACATCATCTTACCTGTTGGTAAGTGAGGATGATTTCAAAGAATAAAGCGAAGTTCTGGATATCTTATTTCCATGCCGGAAAACATTCTTTAATTTTTTAACTAAAAATTTGAGTTCGTTCGGCTGCACCTCACCTGATGATAAGCTCCGATGCAGCCGAGGATGTAACACGCAAACTCAAAAATTCTATTTCACTTTCGCCTTTCACTTCTATTGTTCACTCTCGTCTTAAGTTTTTTTTAAATTCACAATTGGTAAGCCCTTAGCATCATCTCACCCGATGGTAAGTAACGATGATACCGAAGATGGAAGCGGGCTTACCAAGATTTCCCAACGTAATAGGGATCTGGCTATCTTATCTTCAAGCCGAAACAAATTGATGCTGTTAAGTATGTTATGTTTGGCGGCTAGACTTAGATAAGATAGTAATAGCCAGCCAGTCGGGCTATGAAAATGCCCTACCACCAACCAAACCGAGTATTACAAATTTTATCTCGCCGGGAATCGAACCCGCGACCTCCTGGTGTGAAGCGAATGGACTAACCATTACGCCACGGAGGCGGTTAAATAAGTTACTTTAATTAATTCCTAAATTATACTACTCGGGAAACACAGACGCCGGTCAGGGAATTCCACTCCTCGGCCGTCCATGTTAAAGCAAAACGCATCGTGTGTATAGGTTGAAACAGTATCGACAAAGGGGTGGAATCGTCCCCGCTCCTGGTCGTCCGATGATGGAATTTATAAGGAGGTATAGGGTCGAGAAGCTCATGGGCACACTCTCCGAAATGAATGCTGTAGAACACCGATAGACAGGCGACTTTGCGGCGATGCCCGAGGTTTTGAAGCTTGTTTGAGTAAGTATCTCGTCGCCTATGAGTCTCTTGGCGCGTCATTCGATAGAATCCAAGGCATCTAGCCGGTAACGAGCTCCGTCTCATAAGTAAGAGCAGTACTCCGTACATGACCGAACTGTTAACATTGATGTTTGGCGGCAAGACTTACATAGAATGATAGAAGCTAGTCAGGCGGGCTTATAAAGTGCCCTAACATCAACCGAACCGAGTCTCATTAAGTTGTACCCAGCCAGGAATCGAACCAGGGACCGCCTGGTGTGAAGCGTGTGGACTAACCACTAAGGCGGTTAAAAAGCGGACTCCTGTAGCCAGTGCACTTACTCGTACCTTTTTTTTTAAACTACCTCCAAAGAAATCAAAAGCATTTTTACCTTTGTACAATAGGGTGACGACAGCATCACGACTTACCAATAAATTATGTACTTTTGATCACTAAATTGCCCTCCTACTTAAACTTCGGAAAACCTTACTCGTTTTGTTTCCATCAAGTGTGCGAGAATGTGGACGATTATAACGACAGGTTCGTGGAAATTGTCCAAACGGTCGGGTCTAAGATTTTCAAAACTCGCCGTTCAAACAGAACCAAAAAAATCTCTGACTTCACCAGCAACCTCATGGAAGAAAGACGCAGATTGGTTTTGCAGTCCTCTGAAGACGCTACTCAGTAACGGCAACTAAACAGGCAGATCTCTAAGTCTCTAACTCGCGATTTGCGCCACTATAATACAAATTGTATTAAAGAGGCGATTGAGAACAACAAAGGCTCAAAAGTGTTCGCGAGAGATCTGTCTGTTGGTCAAAGCCAACTGACCAAGCTGAAGACTGAGGACGGCAGGATCATATCGTCTAAGACTGAGTTGCTGGAAGAAGTTGAGAAGTTCTACGGACAATTGTACACGACCACACGTCTGCCTGTCAGCGATCTGGCTAAAGACCCAAGAGCTAGACTTACCCCGAACGACACTATACCGAAGATATCCCGGACGTCAGCCTGTACGAGATTAGAATGGCTCTTAAACAGCTTAAAAAAATAAGGCACCGGGTGATGATGGAATTACGGCTGAACTTCTGAAAGCAGGTGGAACACCGGTACTTAAAGCTCTTCAGAAATTATTTAATTCCGTTATACTTGAGGGAAAAACGCCTAAGGCATGGCACAGAAGTGTGGTCGTGCTTTTCTTCAAAAAGGGTGACAATACCCTGCTGAAGAACTACAGATCCATCTCACTTCTGAGCCATGTCTACAAACTGTTTTCGAGGGTCATTACGAATCGTCTCGCACGCAGGTTTGACGACTTCCAGCCTCCCGAACAAGCCGGTTTCCGAAAAGGATTTAGTACCATAGACCACATACATACGCTGCGGCAGATTATATAGAAGACCGAAGAGTACAATCAGCCACTATGCTTGGCGTTCGTGGACTATGAGAAAGCCTTCGATTCGGTCGAAACCTGGGCTGTGTTACAGTCTCTCCAGAGGTGCCAAATTGACTATCGATATATCGAAGTGCTGAAGTGTTTGTATGAAAACGCCACCATGTCGGTTCGCCTCCAGGATCAAAAGTCGGAACCTATCCAGCTGCAGCGAGGGATGAGACAGGGAGACGTTATATCTCCGAAACTGTTCACCGCCGCCTTGGAAGATGTTTTTAAGCTTTTGGACTGGGGTGGACTCGGTATCAATATCAACGGCGAGTACATCATCCACCTTCGATTCGCTGACGATATCGTGGCATGGCTGAGACTATGGACGACTTAGGCACAATGCTCAATGGCCTCAGCAGAGCCTCTCAACAAGTGGGTCTTAGAATGAACATGGACAAGACGAAAATTATGTCAAACGTCCGTGTCATACCTACTCCTCTGAAGGTTGGAGGCTCTACACTCGAAATTGTTACCGAATATGTATACCTGGGACAAACAGTCCAGTTAGGTAGGTCCAACTTCGAGAAAGAGATCAATCGTCGAATCCAACTCGGCTGGGCAGCGTTCGGGAAGCTTCGCAATATCTTTACGTCCCAGATACCGCAGTGTCTTAAGACCAAGGTCTTCGACCAATGTGTGTTGCCAGTGATGACGTAAGGAACTGAGACATGGTCGCTTACTATGGGCCTCATAAGAAGGCTCAAGGTCACCCAAAGGACAATGGAGCGTGCTATGCTCGGAGTTTCTCTGCGTGATCGAATCAGAAACGAGGAGATCCGTAAGAGAACCAAAGTAACCGGCATAGCTCTCAGAATTGCTAAACTTAAGTGGCAGTGGGCGGGGCACATTGCTCGTAGAACAGATGGCCGTTGGGGCAGTAAAGTTCTCGAGTGGCGACCACGCACCGGAAAGCGTAGTGTAGGCAGGCCTCCCACTCGGTGGACCGATGACCTGGTGAAGGTCGCGGGAAGCCGCTGGATGCGGGAAGCGCAGAACCGGTCGTCGTGGAGATCCTTGGGGGAGGCCTATGTCCAGCAGTGGACTTCCTTCGACTGATATGATGATGATGATGATGTGCGATTTTTAATTCACCAAAATCACAGAATGAATACATATTATGACGTTGCTAAACTAAGACATCACGCCTAGGTATTTCAAAATTTCAAAACAAAATGTCGTTTTTGACAGATGATAAAAAGTAACTCAGATGACTAGCATTCGTCATCCCTTACTTACATACTCTGATCGTATTTTTATATCATCGTTCGTATATTTAATGAATAAAAAAGAAAATACTAACCTGAATTTAACTTTGGTATTTTTCTTAACAAATACTGGCGGGTAGTAATCTTCGTCCTCCTCCTCTTCTACTGGCGGAAGACCGGCGACCTGCAGTTAGTTAAAGCCAATTATTATCAATAACGCCTTTTTTTAACCGTGGCGTAATGGTTAGTTCATTCGCTTCACACCAGGAGGTCGCGTGTTCGATTCCCGGTGGGGTCAACTTGTAACACTCGGTTTGGTTGGTGGTAGGGCATTTTCTAAACCCGCCTGGCTAGCTACCACCATCTTATCTTAGTCTTGCCGCCAAACATTACTGTTAACGACATTGATGGCATGAAGATAAGATAGCCAGTTCTCCATTGCGTTGGGGAATCTTGGTAAGCCCGCTTCCATCTTCGGCATCATCGTCACTTACCATCAGGTGAGATGATGCCAAAGGCTTACCAATTGTGAATAAATAAAGATAGATTTTAACACTAATTTACTGTTAAAATCTGAAATAGTACTATTGCCGTCCACCATTTTAAACCCCGACGCAAAAAAAGGGTTTTAAAGTTTAAAGCCTAATTCTGTCTATTCGTACATGTCATTACAGTTCCCATACGGATGACATGATTTCAATGCGGCTTTTTTGTTTTGACTATATTAACCGAGGTAGTTCAAAGCCATATTTGATAGGAATCCACGCAGCCGTTCATGGAGATGGTAAACTAAAGAGATAGATGAGTTGGGCATATTTTAGATGCAATCTTCTTCTTTTCGAATCGATGGTTTGAATATTGACTCTTGTTATTTTATATCTTATTGGCCCAATAGGTAGCCACGCGTATGCCATTATCAGTGGCCCCCCAGAGGTCTACCATTGTGCAGGTGTCCGGGCACTCGGGGCAAGCCAATAAGTGCGTTTAGATGCAATAAAAAATCCAAATGGCGAAAAAATAAATGGCCGCCGAAAGTAAAGTTGCTCCGATTTGGATGGGGGCATTTAATTGTACTAATTTATAGTATCTGGGCTCTAACTAAGAAGACACATCACTAAAGGACATATCTTAGCTCGTCATAGTCCATACTCCACGTAGTGTGTGTGAGATAGAAACAGTACGCTGTCTCACTAGCACAGATAGCCAGACTGTCACGAGACACACACGCTGAGCGGACATGCGTCTCGCTGCACTCCGTTATTTTTTTTCCGAAAGGACAAGCTTTTTGTTGGCCTCTTTTACAACTTCACCGGACAGGGGAGGGGATTGCGGAGGGCATTGAACCTAGAAATCGGTACCTGGTGCGTGTGTGAACTTTTATAGTACGAGTACGCCCTGGACACTTCATACAACGGGCCAGATATGACATTTCAAAACACGAATGACGGACCAAACAAAATGGCGGCGAAATCCTATACGTTCGAGAACCAAACTGTAACCAATCTAAATCAATCTGGGTGACGAGGGGGTGAGGTCGGAATCTAGAGAGCGGCTGGTAGTGTCCATACTGTTTGTTAGTACTAATATATATACTTTGGTAAGAGTCTACATAGTGGATGCCATTCTCTTCGCCCAGTTCCCTCAGCGACTGCGGTGGATAGTGGTCGAAAACGGTCTGCGGTTGGTCTGTCTTAGGCTCCTCTGGGTGTTTTCTATCGCCACTCTGTAGCCTGACCCCTCGACCTCTGTCTATAGCACAGACACACCGCTAAGAAGATATAACTAACCTCGGTATAAAAATGTCCATCCTCGAAGTAGTGGATGCCATTCTCTTCGCCCAGTTCCCTCAGCGACTGCGGTGGATAGTGGTCGAAAACGGTCTCCGGTTGGTCTGGCTCAGGCTCCTCTGGGTGTTTTCTATCGCCACTCTGTAGCCTGACCCCTCGACCTCTGTCTATAGCACAGACACACCGATAAGGAGATATAACTAACCTCGGTATAAAAATGTCCATCCTCGAAGTAGTGGATGCCATTCTCTTCGCCCAGTTCCCTCAGCGACTGCGGTGGATAGTGGTCGAAAACGGTCTGCGGTTGGTCTGTCTTAGGCTCCTCTGGGTGTTTTCTATCGCCACTCTGTAGCCTGACCCCTCGACCTCTGTCTATAGCACAGACACACCGCTAAGAAGATATAACTAACCTCGGTATAAAAATGTCCATCCTCGAAGTAGTGGATGCCATTCTCTTCGCCCAGTTCCCTCAGCGACTGCGGTGGATAGTGGTCGAAAACGGTCTCCGGTTGGTCTGGCTCAGGCTCCTCTGGGTGTTTTCTATCGCCACTCTGTAGCCTGACCCCTCGACCTCTGTCTATAGCACAGACACACCGATAAGGAGATATAACTAACCTCGGTATAAAAATGTCCATCCTCGAAGTAGTGGATGCCATTCTCTTCGCCCAGTTCCCTCAGCGACTGCGGTGGATAGTGGTCGAAAACGGTCTCCGGTTGGTCTGGCTCAGGCTCCTCTGGGTGTTTTCTATCGCCACTCTGTAGCCTGACCCCTCGACCTCTGTCTATAGCACAGACACACCGATAAGGAGATATAACTAACCTCGGTATAAAAATGTCCATCCTCGAAGTAGTGGATGCCATTCTCTTCGCCCAGTTCCCTCAGCGAATGCGGTGGATAGTGGTCGAAAACGGTCTCCGGTTGGTCTGGCTCAGGCTCCTCAGGGTGTTTTCTATCGCCGCCCGCCATGTTAGCCTCTGCTTCTAACGATACGAACTCGTAGCTCTCGTCCACTGACTGCATGCTGTTTTGGAAATGACTGGGTTATTATTTTACTCTTTTAGTGTATTCACTAAATTGTTTCCCATACGAAACTTAAAATAATTCTTCAAAATGGATGGGCCGATTCTAATGAAACTTTATACTCATAAGCAAGTTACGAAATTCTAATTCGTGGATAGATTACATTTTCAAAAACATTCTGTTGTCACTAAATATAGGTAATAGTGATTTAAGGTTTTCATAGTAATCTAAAAATCCGCTAATCTTTTTCAAGGTAAAGTATTTCGAAAATGTAATATATACACAAACCAGAATTTTGTGACTTGTTTATATGTAAAAAGTTTCATTGAGATCGGCCCATCCATTTTCAAGAAGTAGTAACTTTCAAGTTTGTATGGGAAACGATTTTGTGAATATTGTCTTAATAGGTCCTATGAGGGAACAGTAAAAACGCTGTGTTTTGTGTTCCGCTGATCACCGACCACATGGCACATACCTCTCGTATGAGAGCACGGACTGGTAGCTGTCGTTGAGCGAGACGCCGTTGTGCGGCGAGAGCATCGCCACTATTTCCTGCGCCTGCTCGTCCGACAGCAGAGCCTCTTGTCTGAAACCCAACGTGCACACTTCAAAATGCAGCCTTACGAGGAAACGCGGGGTATAAAAAATAGGTATTTGAATAAAATGTTGCTGTCTCCCTTCCCCAAACCTCTCCGTATATAGCAAGAAAGGGAGAACTGCACCGCAGACCGCTAATATACACTAAAATTGACCAAAACAGCATTTCGTAGTCCCCATTTCCTCCTCCAAACTTGAGCAATAATATTTTTTTCAAAAATAATTCATAAAACGCTTTATCTATGCCTCTATGTTTTCATTTTATTGTTGTTATGCGTATTGTTTTGTTTGGTGACTGTCTGAAAATGACGTTTCAATTGGGCAATTTTCTCAGTGTTTGAAAGCTTCTACTTCCTATTTTAATTAGAATATGGGAAAAAACCAAACATAGGGGCATGGCCATGGTAGATATAGGTTTGATGGAAAAAATCATTTTTGCTCTATTGTCATTTTCCAGGGATGAAACAGGGGACTGCGTTTGTATGGAAAAAATGACGCCCGCGTTTCCTCTTAACTAATTTTAGTTTGACTCTTCTTTATTGCACCCATCGAGACTCATTATAAGGAGGATACATCTCATTATGTCAGCAGCAGGACTAGTGTTGCAAATTGAAAAAAAAAACAAAAAGTGTTTTTTCAAGTTAATGAAAAAAAACATAAAAAAAACCTGGCACCATTGTTTTTTTTCTAGATTGGGTTTTATTTCAAAAAAAAAGAATACAATGTCAGAAACTTCGCACATGACGGTCACACCGAGTGAAGATCAAGTAAAACAACGAAAAAAGGGAATTTCCCTGCCGAAAATCCAATATTATTAGCCTGTTCGGGGAATTCCCGTTTGAAATCGAAAACTCCTTGCCAAAAACTTTTATTATTTTCATGATTTTTTAATTGAACCAGAAATATAAAGAAGAAGATAAAAAAATAATAATATTCGATACAAACTCTAAATCATATCATAATACTAGAAAATTACCTTATAAATATTAATTTAAGGTTCTGAACTTGTGACAAAAAACAATCTTACAGAAAAAAAACGTTTTTTTTTCAAAGTTTTTTTCATGTTTTTATTCAACACAGAAAAAAAAAACGGTTTTTTTTGCAACACTAAGCAGGACCTCCACTGCTGAACAAAGACCTACTCCATTGATTTTCACAGCGACCGATATTGCGCTGCCCGCATTCAGCGGCTTGCCGCGAACATCTCATGGGAAGATTATTCAATCGAAAGGACCTTTATTATGTTAACTTCAAAACCGACTTCCATCGCAACAACTTAGTACATTTTTGCATTATTATTTCTGGTTTTTGTTAATTTTATAATGAAGTACCACACCGATTTTGATAAAATTTATATGGAACCACACGGGAAACACTAGCTTTCAAATAAAAAAATAATTTTAAATAAAAATCGGTTCACCCAGTCAAAAGTTCTGAGGTAACACACATAAAAAAAAACATACAGTTGAATTGAGATTGAGTCGGTTCAAAAGATCCTACAACGAGACGTGATTAAATTCAGGCTTCATCAAACGAGGTCCCTTTGTTTTCGCAACCTTCATTTATATTACAATTCAAACATTTAAAGTGCTAGTAAAATACTGCTAGTAAAGAGTCAAGACTACATGAGAAGTAAAACGATAGTGACGAGTCACAACATACATTTAAAAGAGAAATAATATAGAATAGAAATGGAGACAGATACAATTAAAAGAGAAAGAATATAGAATAGAGATGGAGACAATAGAAGTAACGCAATGAACTAAAATTTTGCGTCAGAATACAGAACAAACCAGAATCTGCGTACGGTGATAAAAGTGAAGCAATTTGTACTCTAACTTAGAGTAATTTCGACGTTTTTCGTAATGGCTAAGCTTCACATCAGGAGGTCGCGGGTTCGTTTCTCGACGGGTCTAACTTTGTAAGACACGGTTAGGTTCGTGGAAGTGCATTTTCTAGGCCCGCCTGGCTAGCTACCACCATCTTATCTAAGTCTTGCCGCCAAACATCAATGTTAACAGCATAGATGTGTTTCGGCTTTAAGATAAGATAGCCAATTCCCCATTGAGTTAGGGAATCTTGGTAAGCCCGCTTTCATCTTCGGTATCATCGTCACTTACGATCAGGTGAGATGATGCCAAGGGCTGACTAATTGTGGATAAAAAAGTGGTTCTTTATAACTTATACCTGAATCAAAAAAGGTTTAAAATCCGACCTAAAATAGTAAAATTACAGCCAAAGGATTTTTGGCTCGCGTGCGCGTCACACTATTCTCAATGTACGCGGGTTCTGGTTTTTTCTGTACTCTGAGCATTTTACATAACAAATGAAGCGAGCTTACCGAAGTTTTTTCTCCAGAATACTGCAAATGTGATCAGGCAAGAATGAAGCGTTGTGCGCACAGGCAGCATGCAAAATGATAAAAATACAACACTTAATAAAAGGTAACAAGCGTAACTAGATCTTACAGTAAAGTATATATTATTTTGAAACACAGAGGGAAATATTAAAAATATAAATAACTTATTTTTCATTGTGAAATACAGAAGAGTCGTAGATAGCATAGTGAAAGTACCATTTTGATGTAGCCTTAGATCAATCACATTACAACAGAACTAGATCCAATACAAACTTCAAAAAATTACCAGACTCTCGTTTGACAGGAGACAAGGATAGAAATATGCAAGTAGCTATGTTAAACAGAAATGGTCAACCGCGAAAGTACACCTGTGAACAACAAGGGTGACTTTGTGTTCAGACGCCTTTAACGGCTTGACCGAGAATCTCATTCTTTTATATGTCAGTCATCTAAGTTAATTAACCAATTTCAAGATAATTCCTTTACAATCCATCTCACCGAATCACCGAGCACACAACAATGAAGTCAAAGTCCGCATCACAAAATTTAATGACCGACTTCATGTGCATGGTAGCTTAAGCGATGTTTGTCGCGCAACAAATTAGCGTTGCTATCTCCTTCTGGACGATTGTTGGTCTCGCGTTAAACGCAAAATGTAGACATGCTACTATGTACAAGCCTACCATTCAACTAAGACGACGCCAGGTAAGTGCGCGTGCGAGAAGGGTGCGCGTAACATCAGTGTGCAAACGTGTTGCGTACCTACATTAGGCGAAGTTTTAGTTGACGTTTTGGACTTGTGTTTTAGTAACGCGCGTTCACCATAAACGTACTACTGGCAGAAATGAACATGAAACCCGCTCGGATTGCTCTTCCCTTCTCGACCGACCCCAGCGCCCGCCGCTTGCCGCTAGCGCCCACCGCTTGCCGCTAGCGCCCACCGCTTGCCGCTAGCGCCCACCGCTTGCCGCTAGCGCCCACCGCTTGCCGCTAGCGCCCACGACGAGTCAGTGCGTATCTAGTATCTCCGTTCATAGTAGTTTTATTTGACGTCATCCAAGACAGGACTTATTCATGTTAACTTCTACAAGTAGTACACACGTTAACGTGAGTTTTTACCTTTAAGAGAAATTGACTATCAGTTTTCGTAGTTTGACGTTTTGTCGTTTTGACTAAGTTTTCGCGAGAAAATATATGCAGTGCTCTGCTGCACAATTTATTTATAGAAGTTTTTGAGTGCGTTAGTAAAACACGCTTGTCGTCTGAATCTGGCCCTACAGCAGCATAATATTACGCGGTGCGTAACTAGAGCTCAGTAACTCATCCTCGTCATGGCTGCTTCCAATACACTACATTGACTGTACCAAAGAATAAAGACTATTTACTACGTAAAAGAATGTTAACTCCGCAAAATCATTTGAATGAATGGCGACTCTTGCTACGACACAATAAAGTGCAAATTCAGTTCGCAAAGCGCTAATTACCTACAGTTATATTCACCTACAAGTTTCCTCTCTTTCTATCGCGTAAGTCTTATCTCTACTGACTACTGACATTGCCCCATTCTGGCGGCCGCGTGGCGTAGGCGTTAGTACTAATATATATATTTTGGCGTAGGTACATTTTCATGCCTACAGCGCGAAGTGCGACAGGCCTGACTGTACCTAGAGCTGAGCAGAATCTCGGCCTCGTCGGGCTCGTACGCCGCGCGCTCACCCGCCTCCGTCTCCAACACGCTCCATTGACTGTACCCGGAGCTGAGCAGTATCTCAGCCTCGTCCGCGCTCACGCTGTCTGGCTGCTTGTCGGGCTCGTCTGCCGCGGGCCCACCCTCCTCCGCCTCCAACACGCTCCATAGACTGTACCTGAAGCCGAGCAGTATCTCGGTCTCGTCCGGCGTCATGTTGTCAGGCTGCTTCCGCCTCCAACACACTCCATTGACTGTACCTAGAGCTGAGCAGAATCTCGGCCTCGTCGGGCTCGTACGCCGCGCACTCACCCGCCTCCATCTCCGATTGTCTCCATTGACTGTACCCGGAGCTGAGCAGTATCTCAGCCTCGTCCGTGCTCATGCTATCTGGCTGCTTGTCGGGCTCACCTGCCGCGGGCACACCCTCCTCCGCCTCCAACAGGCTCCATTGACTGTACCTGAAAGCTGAGCAGTATCTCGGCCTCGTCCGGCGTCATGCTGTCAGGCTGCTTCCGTCTCCGACACGCTCCATTAAATGTACCCGGAGCTGAGCAGTATCTCAGCCTTGTCCGCGCTCACACTGTCTTGCTGCTTGTCGGGCTCGTCTGCCGCGGGCACACCCTCCTCCGCCTCCAACACGCTCCATAGACTGTACCTGAAGCTGAGCAGTATCTCGGCTTCGTTCGGCGTCATGCTGTCAGGCTGCTTCCGCCTCCAACACACTCCATTGACTGTATCTATAGCTGAGCAGAATTTCGGCCTCGTCCGGCGTCATGCTGTCGGGCTCGTCCGTCTCCGCCATCGACACGCACCATTGACTGTACCTGGAGCTGAGCAGTATCTCGGCCTCGTACGCCGTCATGCTGTCTGGCTGCTTGTCGGGTTCGTCTGCCGCCTGCTCACCCACCTCCGCCTCCAACAAACTCCATTAACTGTACCTGGAGCTAAGCAGTATCTCGGCCTAGTCCGGCGTCTTGCTGTCGGGCTCGCCCGTCTCCGCCACCGACACGCACCATTGACTGTACCTGGAGCTTAGCAGTATCTCGGCCTCGTCGGGCGTCATGCTGTCGGGCTGCTTGTCGGGCTCGTCCGCCATGCGCTCGCCCGCCTCCGCCTCCGACACGCTCCATTGGCTGGTGGTCGACTTGTCGAGCACCTCAATTGAGCCCTGGCTCGCCTCGCTGACCACCACTCCAGAGTCCTAAACAAAAAAAAATTTAAAGTCAAAACTAGAATTTACACAACCTGGTGTCAACGTGAGATTGAGTTTCTAAGGGATTTAGTTATGTTATTAATAACTAAAAATAAATAATTTTGAGTTTAGCAACCCAGGAGAATATACTCGTTTACAACGTAACAGAGATTGTTCCTTGTGAGAAGCAAAATTATTATAGCCGTTTATTTTGGGCTCATTCTAGAAAATGCTAAAGCATAATATACGGACAGGCTTCACACAATAAAGGCCCAGTGGCACATTTAAATGCAGAGTGTCAGCACGGGCGGCTTGCGATAGTCGGGTGCGCCACCACCTTTGACCAAGCCTCGTTGAAGCCGCCTGCGCCGCGCTTACACAATAAATTTGTTAAACTATTACCTGCTGCAGCGCGGACAGAGTGTCGGGGTCGGAGCGCGCGCGCTCAGTGTCACAGTGGTCGCGCGTCAGCACGGGCGGCTCGCGGTAGTCGGCGGGCCGCAGCCGCGCCACCACCTCCGGCGAAGGCTCGTTGAAGCCGCCTGCGCCGCGCTAACACAATAAGCTTGTTCAAATGTTACCTGCTGCAGCGCGGACAGAGTGTCGGGGTCGGAGCGCGCGCGCTCGGTGTCACGATGGTTGCGCGTCAGCACGGGCGGCTCGCGGTAGTCGGCGGGCCGCAACTGCGCCACCACCTCCGGCGAAGGCTCGTTGAAGCCGCCTGCGCCGCGCTAACACAATAAGCTTGTTAATATACCTACTGCAGCGCGGACAGAGTGTCGGGGTCGGAGCGCGCGCGCTCGGTGTCACGATGGTCGCGTGTCAGCACGGGCGGCTCGCGGTAGTCGGCGGGCCGCAACTGCGCCACCACCTCCGGCGAAGGCTCGTTGAAGCCGCCTGCGCCGCGCTAACACAATAAGCTTGTTCAACTGTTACCTGCTGCAGCGCGGACAGAGTGTCGGGGTCGGAGCGCGCGCGCTCGGTGTCACGGTGGTCGCGCGTCAGCACGGGCGGCTCGCGGTAGTCGGCGGGCCGCAGCCGCGCCACCACCTCCGGCGAAGGCTCGTTGAAGCCGCCCTCGTCGGATACGCTCGCCTCCTCCGCCTCTGCCTCCGAGCATTTGCTACCGCCGCCAACTGGAATTATTAAAACACCAGTTTAAGAAAGACGGTGTAAGACTTGGTTTGGTTAGTGATAGGGCATTTTTAACTAACTTCAAAAAAAGGAGGAGGTTTCTCAATTCGACCGTATATATATATTTCTTTTTTTGTTGGAAAGGAGTTATCCCAAGGGTGGTACCATGATAAGGAAACCAGGATCTCATGATGGCATCTAAGAGAAATCGAAGGGAACCTTCGAAAATCGTAGTGGCGACTAGTACGTTTCAAGTCGGTTTTTTTTTGTTTCAAATTATTAAGCCTACCTGGCTAACTACCACCATCAACATCGATGTGTTCTGGTTTGAAGATAAGGTAGCCAGTTTCTCATTGTGTTGGGAAATATTGTTAACCCGTTTACATCTTTGATAACATCGTCAATTACCTTCAGGTTAGATAATGCCAAGGGCTTATCAATTGTTGATAAAAAAGACAACTGGATATAAGGACAGCGGCGATCATTACCTACACTTTTTAGGAATGGTTTATGATTAAGATCAATTTTCAATACAGCTGCTCGAAAAGTAGTCCTTTATATGCCAGTCAAGTGTGCGCAAAATTGATATTACTGCACACGTGCTTTTACTTTTCCACTTTTTTATTATTTCTAGACCACATTCTTATCTCTTGCTGTCAATATTTTCCGACTTTACAATAGGCCAACTTCACCAGCTTGCTTAATTTCAAGTTCAATTACACATATTTGACTCTTGTACGCTAGTAATAATAGGTCATCTTTGCCTCTTAGTTGTGAATTACACATAGCAACCACCCAATTAAATTGAATTTGATTTGGAAATTGAACAAGTGTAGTAAGACTTTGAGGGAGAACGAAATAATATATATGCATAGCTAAATTAAATATGGCGCAATTTTTGTAAAACTGAATTGAGTTGTTTTAGTTGTGAATACAAATAATACTATGAATAGTTAATATACGTGTAATAGACTTATGTGTATGTATAGGGAGAAACAAAGAAAGATACTCAACGGAAATTTAGTCCCGTAAAATAAACTTTGGTTGCCGAAACGTTGATTGGTATGTACCCATTTTTTCCAGCTTTCTCACAACTGTATCGAAAAATGTCGTATGATACATGGGCGTAAAAGGAAATAACAAACTCGTGCCGATGGTAAACCCTTGCCTGCGGCTGGGGCTCACAAATGTCACTCGTTTGTTATTGACCTTTTTACCACCCTTGTATCATAAATAACTATTAGAGAGTTCGGACAGCATAATGCAAATATGAATTGCGTCCTAATCAAAAAAACAATCTGTAGTATTGGAAGGGTGGCGCAAAAGTCACGACGGGATTTGAAAACAATATTATAATAACTACTTGGTAAACGTTGTTTTGCCATAATGAAATATACTGTTACGAACCTCTCCCATACCTACTAAATACACATAAAAAAATCATGGAAATCGGTCGAGCCGTTCGGAGGAGTATGAACTCTAACACTTGACTTGAGATTTATATATATACAGTGGTGGCCACATAATTAAGAACGCTTCATAATCAGACATAGCTTTTAAATGTATATGGTCATAATAAAGATATTTAAACCATATTGAACAATATTGACTATACTGCTGGTTAGTATATTTATGAGGCCAACATAATCAAAAAAGGAAACTAGGAAATAATATTCAATATTCAATTTAATTAGCTGTTGTTTAGGTATTGTTCACATAGCATTAGGCGAGAGGCTGGACAAATAATTAAGAACGAGTTAAAACTTTATAATAAAAGTAACAATAACTTTATAAATTAAGTTATTTATTAATTTAAAGTGAATGTAACAGCGTTTTTATTGAAGAATTCAACTTGTTTTGTAACTTTAGTACTTAGTTGCATGTCTGCTACCGTGGATAACTGCCTGACAGCCGCGGCGGCGCGGAATTGATGTGCTATGCTATGAACCTTTGGCAGATTTCAACTAAAAAACAAATGCATTGTAAAGTTCATTTATGTTACCACACACTCTGTTCGACAATTGCTTTTTAACTTGATACCACAGAATTTCTATGTGATTAAGATTGGGCTATTTGGTGGCCAGTCTAATACAGTTACCATTTGCCTATTGAGGAATGTTTTTACAGAGTTGGCATGGCAGTGTGTTTGAGTCATAATCGTGCTGGAATATCCAAATTACCGGGAGGTTATCGTCAGCGTATGGCAGCATACATTCTTCCGAGTAATCTGTTTACATTGCTATTGATCCATGTTACCTTGTATCAGACATGTATAAGGTCCCATGCCATAACCGGCAAAGCAACCCCACATTTTGACGTTTCCACCGCCATGCTTTACCATATTTTTGTGTATATTGGGTCGAATTCCTTATTTGCAGGTCGGCGTACCTACTGCTTGCCATGAGAGCATATTCTATTTATTTTGGTTTCGTTAGAAAAAAGTACATTCTTCCATTGCTGTTCTGTCCAGTTTACATAATTCCTTGCAAACGCAACTCGGGCCTGTCTATGGCATGGTGTCAGCATGGGTACCTCTCTGGTTCATCTCCCAAATAACTGTGCCTCCACCAAACGTCTTTGAACAGTGCGCGCCGACACTGTTTGAGGGTTAATTTCAATAAAAACTTCATTTTTATCTGATTAGAGCCTTTAAATTGGTCCGGCTTAGCAAAGTGAACTGTTCTTAAATCGTTTCGAGGAGACGTTTTTCTTGGTTTTCGTTTGCGGGGATTATTAGAAGTAGCTTTATGGGTATTAAAATGTATCACAGCCTGGTACACCATCGTTTTAGAGCAGGCCAAATGATCCACAATTTTTTTGTAAGACCTATTACGACCACGCAACTTTATTATTAGTTCTCTAGTAGCAGTGTCGCAAAATTTATTTTTTCCAATGGTTTTTGACGAATAATTGCAAAAAACGAGAAAGGAATCAATAACTGCGCAAGAGCATCGCATTTCATTTTCAATCTGATGAAAAAATAAAAAAAATATTTCGTTTTAAATTATTTGTCCAGCTAGTGTGCCTGTAAATAAATGAGTTCTTGTGATTTAATAAATAAGTAAATAAACATGCAAACTGTTTTGACAATATTGTGATACTAAATAAAACAGGATAGTCATAGCAATATTCTACAACAATAATAAATAATTTTTATAAACTTATTGTACAATTTATTCTGGTGACAAAACTGAATTGGCCTTGTATCTTTTATCGTTCTTAATTATGTGGCCACCACTGTATATATATATATATATATACATATATATAAGGTGTAACAAAATTAGCTGAAACTATTTTAAGTGGTGTTTTTTATTATTTTTTTCTACCCATGAAACTGAACACCTTTCCCCATGGAACCCATAGTCAAATCGCAAAAAAAATTGGCTCTCCCATACAAACTCGATCAGCTGATCAACCAACTTAGTATGGGAAGTTCAAATTTTTTTTTGAGATTTGACTACGGGTTTCATCGGGAAAGTTGTTCAGTTTCATGGGTAGAAGAACCAGTTAAAATAGTTTCAGCTAATTTTGTTAGACCTTATATAAGAAAATTCATTTCTATTTTTAGTGACATTCATAATTCATTCATAATATATTTTATTTATCATTATGGATAATTGCACCGTTGCCCGACATACAAAAATCATTTGGAGCATCTTCTGTCGATTATTCAGTGTTTAATCTCGGGGTTTTCAACATTTAATTTTAACAGCGCCAGACTATTTTCTCTGGGGTTATTTAAAAGAGAAGGTGTAAGTTTATCAACAAACCCCGGACAATCCAGCAGCTAAACATGAACATCTGAGCTGAAATGCGGTTGATAACTCCTCATGTTCTGAGAAAACTAATGATAAGTGCTCTCGAAAGAGCCCATTTTTGTGAGGATGTAATGTAAGTGTAAACGGCCGTGTAGGCAGGCCTCCCACTCGGTGGACCGATGACCTGGTGAAGGTCGCGGGAAGCCGCTTGATGCGGACAGCGCAGAACCGGTCGTTGTGGAAATCCTTGGGGGAGGCCTCTGTCCAGCAGTGGACGTCCTTCGGCTGATATTGATGATGATAATGATGAATGTAAGTAGCGGTCATTTTCGGACATAATACCCAAAACTTCGAAAAAAAAGTTCGAAAATATCTCCATGAGTTTTGTTTTACTGTCCGATAATAATTAAGATGAATTAATAAAAAAAAAAATAATAAGTTGAAACCCCTTTGCGTCTTATACCTGTATCAGAAACAAGTAAAAGGAATACAGTTATATTATTGAATAGGGGATCGGACTGCTAGTCATTTGAGTTACTTTTTATGATCTGTCAAAAACTAAATTTTGTTCTAAAAATGTTTGAAATGACGAACTTATTTTGTGCATATTAAAAATTGAAGACGTGATGGAAAAATAAAACAAGTAAGGGTTTTTGAAACTTCAAGAGGAGAGCAATTTAGGAAATCATATTACAGATTTTTATGTATCGTTGTCGACGCAAAATAATGCCATAAAATTAATAAATTAAGTGGTAAGATAAAAAATATGAAGTTTTTACCTCACACCCAAAGACTTTTTTTCCACTCTTCTGAACCAATTTTGTTACGTCTATGCTGACAGCTCTTACGTTAGCAAACTTTATGCCCGTACAGGAAGGAGAAAATGGACCGGTACACTGAATTTAGGCTAATGAAACTATATTTAACTCGCTTAGAGGACGCACAACCGCAGGTGGTTGCCACAGCACAGGAAAGAAAATAACACACCCATAACTAAATACTAAACCAGCACACAAGAGCACGTCTCCGTATGAGCAGTATGCGAATACACTCGCGAGAGTTTAAACTCCGCACTCCGCACCCCCCTTTTTTTTGCAATAGGGCTAGTGCACATATCACACGAGGTTTATTCGGCTGCTTTTTGACCCCCTACCTCCCCCTGGTGATATTTAGTGAGGTTCTTGGCTTGGCTTTTATTTAATTGATGTTGAATTAACGTTTTGTTTATCATTTATTTTATTACCTTATGTAGCAAAATTTCGTTAAAATAGAGAAAATAACTAGGTGGAAATACGTAGAAATTGGGAATGTTGGCACCTTAACTTAAAAAATGATGTTATCCTGTATCAAAATTGGTGTAGGACCCGTTAACTGGTGGTTCTACTGTTGTTCTGTTGGTTCAGTATCATCATACTGAACAACTTTCCCCGAGGAACCCATGGTTAATTCTCAAAAAAAATATTGCTAAAATGCACCGAATTGGTCGATCAGCTGATCGATTTGTATGAAGAATATATTTTTTTTGCGATTTTAGCAAAGTTGTAGAACAAAAGATGTTCAGTTTCATGAATAGAAGCCCCAGTTAACGGGACCTACACCAATTTTGTTACACCCTGTATAAATTTTCTTTAAGGTGTAATTTCACGTATAGGTAATTTTCATTTCATTGGGATAAATGTTCCCACTTAGACTCGGAACTTGTATTCGCTGGCGATGTAATTTTTTTATGATGACTGTCTCTTTTTTATTCAATCCATTTAATTATATTCTTACTTTACCTACCTCACTATCCTTTTTCCTTTTTCCCATTTTACAACTTTTAGGCCAACATTACAAATTTCTACGTTATTCATGTAGCAGATGATTTCCACCTAGTTGTTTTTCCTATTTTAACTAAATTTTGCTACACTTATGAATAAGGATTAAATCAATATATATAAAAGAAAATCGTGTTAGTTACACCATTTATAACTCAAGAACGGATGGACCAATTTTTATGATTTATCTGTTTTTTGCATTTGTCTTCGTCCGGAATAGGATAATAAGTATTAAAAATATGATATTCATCAATAAAAAATATATATTATCAATTGGTTTTAGTTTAGGGTAGGGTAGGGTAGTGTAGGTGTAGTGTATTTAGGGTAGGGTAGTGTAGGGTAGCGTAGGGTAGGGTAGGGCAGTGTAGTGAAGGGTAGGGTAGTGTAGGGCAGGGTAGCGCAGTGTAGTGAAGGGTAGGGTAGTGTCAGGTAAGGCAGTGTAGTATACCTAGTGTAAGGTGGTACGAAGTTCGCCGGGACAGCTAGTTAATGATATAACTTCTATCCTAAGTAAGGCCTTCCAAACTACCCTGCCCGGTTTTAATGCTCGCGTGTGTAGTTTACGTTGTAGGTACGTGATGAGCAGCATCTAAACACAAAAACAACCTTCAAAAATAAGAAGGCTCACTGAGAATCCCCTTAATAACCCACCAAAAAAAAACATTGGACATGAATTCATATATTTTTTTAATTTTGATGTTTACGTTGATTGTGATAGGATCAAAATATATTCTTTAGCCTCTATATATATTAGTACTAACATACAGTATGGACACAGCCTGTCGCTCTCTAGATTTTGACCTCACCCCCTCGTCTTCCAAATTGATTCAGATTGGTTACAGTTTGGTTGCCGAACGTATAGGATTTCACCGCCATTTCGTTTGTTCCGTCGTTCGTTTTTTGAAATGTCATTTCTGGCCCGTTGTCTGAAGTGTCCATGTCCAGGGTGTGCCTCTAGCCTCTAAGCTAAACTTCGGATACTAAAACGTCGCTTTCTACGCATTACTTGCCTAAATTCAAACAGGAACAAGCAAGTTTAGAGCTACGGCTTATCCAAATTGCAAGTACAAGTGAGTGAGCGAAAGAGACGCTTATGGAGCGTCTGCGAGACAGCAGAGGGTAATATTTAAAGCATGAATTTGCAATGCACGCGATCACGAGAGCCCAGTAGAGCAACCGTGCCCACTTTACTAATTAACGCTAACCTATTCTCAATTGGATGAAAACAAGAGTTCCATAACCAAGATGCCAAGGGCTTACCAATTGTAGATAAAAAAAAGCGTAAACAAATTGACTTTCAACCGACTTCCAAAAATGAGGTTTTCAATTCGATTATATGTTTGTTACGCAAAACTTCGCAGATAGATTGGGAACCGATTTTTATGATTCTTTTTTGAAGTAAAACTTCTTTACGCACGCTTGACTTTGGGAGTAAGCTGATGGATGCGTGACGAGAGCGTTACGGAAGTGTGTTCGGGCGAGGCGAACGGAAGTTGAGAGGGATATAAAAATTAGTGAAGTAGAGAGATACTATTTATATTTGTTTACCTACAAAATCGGTTGCCAAGGCAAAAATATCGGTTGTCAAAACAAACACAAGATAAAAAAGATTTGTTCATTTTTAGAGGATAATAAAACTCTTTTCATAAACTGTCTATACCTCCATATGACAAAAAAGATTTCATTATTTTATTTTCTGAAGACTCGAGTATAATATTTACTTTCATACATATAGATGGAGCTAAAGAAGTTTTACTTCAGTCGTGTGGTCTAAAGCACACTCGTATTTTTTACGATAAGGTAGGCTACCAGGTTAATCGCACATAAATTTTATCAAAATCGGTGTAATAGTTTTTTAGAAAATTAACAAAAACTAAAAATAATAAACAAAATTGTACTAAGTTTTTGCTATGGAACTTGTTTTTTTAGGGTTGCCACTGTCACCCCTAAAAACACTTTTTATATTTACTTTCTCAAAAATGGCTCAAACGATTTTAATGACACTTTGTACGTTACTTTAACTTTTTATTGCCTACTATACGCTGTAGTTAATTAATTCAGGAAAAATCGGAATAATAAGATACCTTTCATACAAACCCTGGTTGTTTGTTATTTTTTCTCACATACGGCTCTAACGATAATAATGCAACTTTGTGAATAACTGAGAATAAATTGTACATTCCGTAGTTCATTATTCCAGGAAAAATCTGAATACAACCCTTGAATACTAGTAAAGTTTTCATCAAGTCTAATATAAGTAGCTACTGAGTAAGTGTAATGTTTATTGTTGATTTGTTTATGCCCGAAATGCCCGACTACTACGTCAGATGGTGAAATATGCACGCTAAACGATTTATTTGGCAAGCTTAACAAGCTGATGACAACAGACAAGTGGAAGAATAAATTGAAAACGCTGAACACGTTAAAAAGCGACTTCCATCTCTACAACTTCGTACAATTTTGAATTATTATTTTTGGTTTTTGTTAATTTTTTAATAAAGTACTACAACGATTTGATTAAAAAAATGTATTGGACCACACGGGAAGCACTGGCTTTAAAAAAAAAAGAATCATTAAAATCGGTTCACCCAGTCAAAAGTTCTGAGGTAACACACATAAAAAAAAACAAACAGACGAATTGAAAACCTCATTTTTGGAAGTCGGTTGAAAGTCAATTTGTTTACGCTTTTTTTATCTACAATTGGTAAGTCAACTCGGAAGCATACTATATCGAATAAAAAAATAATCACGAAAATCGGTTAACAATCTGCAAAGATATCGCGTAACAAACATACAAAAAAAAACAACATACAGAACCTCCTCCTTTTTGGAAGTTGGTTGAAAAATCATAAATGATTATACCAAAAACGGAGCGATACAAAACATGGAAACATTTAACAATTAATTGCGACGACCTACCAAAATAGGCTAGAGGCAAATTGATGTAATGATTTGCTAAGTTGATCTCCCCACGCCAATGTTTTTAAAAATCTCAAACACCAGGTCAGGTCGCGGTTCAAGGATTATGTATACTTGGTGATGGTTATAATAATTGTGATAAGAATAATGTATGATGGATGTGACTTGTGAATGTATCACTAAAAAGGCCTAATTAGATTACATAACATTTCAGGACTAATTAAGAGGATCCCACAAGCTAACTAGCGCCGCCACCATCAGTCAAAAAAACCGGCCAAGTCCGACTCGGACTCGCGCACAAAGGGTTCCGTAAAAAAAATCTCTATATCATTATTTTTCTACCACTGTCTGGAGGAAGTTTATCTTCTTTTCAGTCCCGACGGACGCATTACTAACATTCTTAGTTGAACAACAAATTATCTTGGAAAATGATTGATATAATAGCATGATAAGAATAGAGTGCATTCTAGATCTAGAACCACGTTCTCCCTCAATGTAACACTACGTACGAAGCGTAGATACCCAAACACAACACATGCGAAAGTTCATTGAATGTGAAAAGTTATCTACGCGTACTAGGTACGTATGTTTGGATCTCGTAGAGTGTTTCAAATTTAGCAACTTAGTAGCTAGATCTAACGTATTTTCGGAGCAGTCTAGCGACAAAAAATCGACGCTTCATACATTTTAGCGACTTTTAAAGCACAGTAACACCATAGATCAAGCGACAGAATTGCCATTTTTATATTGTTCTAGCGGCTTTTCAAGCGTACGACTAACGACTTTTTGACATATAGAGTTGGCATCACTGATCTCGTTCGGCGGCGGCGGCGTCTGGCGCAAAAACAGCTTTCATTCAACTGCATATCTATAGGCCTACCATACCATTACAACTTGCGTTTGTGAAGTAAAGAGACGGGATGAGGCCCGTAATTAAGTCTGTAGGCAAACTGTATGAATGGTTCATTGTAGATCAAGTTGAACATTGAACTGTTTCTTATTATAATTATTGTTGTTGTTAGAAGGTAAGTTATTTACTTATTGCATTACAAAGCGCGATAGTAAGATGCCAACGGTTATACATTATGTTGCAATTACAGGCGTGATACAGCTAGTCATCTGAGTTACTTGTTATCATCTGTCAAAACCGACATTTTGTTCTAAAAATGTTTGAAATGCCTAGGCGTGACGTCATAGTTTTGCAGCGTCATTTATGTACTCACTAGCTTTTGCCAGCGGCTTGGCTTGCGTAAACATAGTTTCTATGACTGTCTCCAAGGGTGCGCAATTCGCCGGCCAGCCGCAAGCGGCTCGCGAGCATGAAAAAAAGTAGCCTATATGTTAATCCAGGTCCTAATCTATCTACCTACCAAATTTCATCCAGATACGTTCTGCAGTTTTTGCGTGAAAGAGCAACAAACATCCATATATTCAAACTTTCGCGTTTATAATATTAGTAAAGATTTAGTGATTATGGTGAAATTGAAAACTTGATAGTAAACAAAACGAGTATAATATATTATTAAATGAAATGTATAATTTAACATTAAAATAAAGGAGTAAAGTTCTTCAAAGTTTCATTAGGAGGGCAATTTAGTGATCAAGAGATCGTTTTTTTTTATGCTGTCATCATCCCAATTAGGTAGGTATCTATAGTAGTTGAGTAAAGCAGCTTAAGGCCTTATGATAGGTCAAATGACAATATTCAATTCAAAATTAATGAAAAAAAAAGATACTTAAAGCAATAAAAAATTGATTTAATTAAATACAATTTTAAAAATATTACTAGCTTTAATGTAAAAAAAATACGGTAATTTAAAAAACTAAAAAACCCGACTGCGTTTCTGTGTAATATGTAAATGAAAAACCCTAAAACAAGAAGGTCGTCATACCCGATTGCACTTAACTTAAGAAAAATTGTAGCAGCCGGGACCCATTCTAGAAATGGAGGCACAGTGAATTGAGAGCACATACCTATATTACATTTCAGATTACTCCAATATACTGACTAGACGGCTGACTTTCTAGAATGGGTCCCGACTGCTACAATTTTTCTTAAGTTAAGTGCAATCGGGTATGACGACCTTCTTGTTTTAGGGTTTTTCATTTACATATTACACAGAAACGCAGTCGGGTTTTTTAGTTTTTTAAATTACCGTATTTTATTTTATTCATTTCTTAGTTTTATTATTGAATGAGTTTGTATAGTAACCTATATACACATGACACACATTAAGATTACGCAGATTATTAACTTATCAGTTGATATAATAATATTATTATATTCTGCAGCCGTTTTGGCTGCAGAGCGTGTCAAACATTTGAATTTGGCGCGAAAAACCCGCCATTTTGTATTTTTTTTATTTTGATATACCCAGTGTCATTCTTACAGTAAATACGAATCTAACGACACCTCTCAAGCCAAAATCCATCCAGCCGTACAGGCTGCAGAGCGTGCCAAACAATTATACATACATACAAACATACATACATACATACTCTCGAAAAACATAACCCTCCTTCTGGCGCAGTCGGGTAAAAAATATACTGTAGACCCCGTTTTTGGAATTAATAGCAAAGTTTGTCCAAAACAAATAGTTAATGTTAAATGAAACCACAACACAAAAATCGATGATTTTGAGACCTTTCATTTTAATTGAACACATGTTTTTAAAAGTTATTTGAAAGTATAGAAATATTTGAAAGTATAGAAAAATAATAAAAACATGTAAAAATCGAGAATTGAGCGTTTGGTTTTAACGTAACAACTGCGTTGTAGCCCGCATTGATTTGAACTTAAAATTGACTTGAGTTCGATATTATTTTAACATCTATCAACCTGCTCGGATTGAGACATCTTAAAGCCTTAAGAAGAATAGCACGCACTCTCCATACAAAAAGAGAAAACGTTTTTCCAACTTTGAATATTATCCGAACATAATGATTTTTAAATATGATATTGACACTAAAAAAAACCTATATTTAAATGTAGGTTTTTCTTTTTTCATTAAAATTAATATGTTCAATTTTATTTGTCGTCCAGTGTTTTCATACAAAAATAATTTGGGCCATTATTTATTAATTTTTAATCAATAATATAAAAAACGAAACCTATAAAGCTTGCTATTCTTCCCTCTTTAAGGCCGCATACCTAAGGGAAACATATATATTTTTTTTCAATTCACAATTGGTAAACCCTTGACAACATCTCACCAGGTGGTAAGTGACGATGTTGCCGAAGATGGAAGCGGGCTTACCAAGATTCCCCAACGCAATGGGGAACTGGCTATCTTATCTTCACGCCGGAACACACCAATGATAGACATAGACATTTTAAGAAAGTGATCATGGCACCACAAAATAAATAGATACAAGTATTAATTGTATAGTGTATACTGACGTCCTTCCTTCTTAGTAAATGACAACTGAGATTTTTACAAGGTATATGTCAAAGTATATATTATATTAGGTCTACCATACAGTATTGACACTCCCTGCCGCTCTCTAGATTGCAACCTCACCCCCTCGTCATCCAAAATGATACAGATTGGTTACAGTTTGGTTTTCGAACGTATAGGATTTCGTCGTCATTTTGTTTGTTCCGTCATTCCTTTTTTGAAATGTCATTTCTGGCCCGTTGTACGTATGAAGTGTCCAGGGTGTGTTTATGTCATGGGCTTTAAGTAGAATCTCATATAATCTAATCCTCCTGTAATAAGTCAACATTTACAATTCAAAACTAAACAAACGTGCAGTAAAAAGTGTAACGAAGTACTATCGTCGCCTTTTGGAAGATAAGGTAAAGATTGTCATTAATTTAAAAAATCGTGCAGTCAAAAGTCTAACGAAGTACTGTCGTCGCCTTTTGAAAAATAATGTGGAGATTGTCATGAATGAAACAATCGTGCAGTTAAAAGTCTAACGAAGTACTATCGTCGCCTTTTGGAAAATAATGTGAAGATTGTCATGAATGAAACAATCGTTCAGTTAAAATTCTAACGAAGTACTATCGTCGCCTTTTAAAAAATAATGTGAACATTGTCATGAATGAAACAATCGTGCAGTTAAAAGTATAACGAAGTACTATCATCGCATTTTGGAAAATATTGTGAAGATTGTCATGAATGAAACAACCGTGCAGTTAAAAGTCTAACGAAATACTATCGTCGCCTTTTGGAAAATAATGTGAAGATTGTCATGAATGAAACAATCGTGCAGTTAAAATTCTAACGAAAAACTATCGTCGCCTTTTGGTAAATAATGTGAAGGAAGATTGTCATGAATGAAACAATTAATCGTGCAGTTAAAAGTTTAACAAAGTACTATCGTCGCCTTTTGGAAAATAAGGTGAAGATAGTCATTAATTAAAAAATCGTGCAGAAGTACTATCGTCGCCTTTTGGAAAATAATGTAAAGATTTTCATGAATGAAACAATCGTTCAGTTAAAATTCTAACGAAGTACTATCGCCTTTTAAATAATAATGTGAAGATTGTCATGAATGAAACAATCGTGCAGTTAAAAGTATAACGAAGTACTATCGTTGCCTTTTGGAAAATAATGTGAAGATTGTCATGAATGAGACAATCGTGCAGTTAAAATTCTAACGAAGTACTATCGTCGCCTTTTGGTAAATAATGTGAAGGAAGATTGTCATGAATGAAACAATTAATCGTGCAGTTAAAAGTTTAACGAAGTACTATCGTCGCCTTTTGGAAAATAAGGTGAATATTGTCATTAATTAAAAAATCGTGCAGAAGTACTAGCGTCGCCTTTTGGATAATAATGTAAAGATTTTCATGAATGAAACAATCGTTTAGTTAAAATTCTAACGAAGTACTATCGTCGCCTTTTAAAAAATAATGTGAAGATTGTCATGAATGAAACAATCGTACAGTTAAAAGTATAAAGAAGTACTATCGTCGCATTTTGGAAAATATTGTGAAGATTGTCATGAATGAAAAAATCGTGCAGTTAAAATTCTAACGAAGTACTATCGTCGCCTTTTGAAAAATAATGTGAAGATTGTCATGAATGATAAACTATCCTTGTTGATAAACACATAATTTGACTAACCGATGCAACACCCGCAAAGGCGCATGTCCGGCGAACGCATGCGGCGAGCGCGCGCGCTCGCGCCATCACCGTGGCGCCATCGCCGCGGCGAACAGCCCCGCACACTCACACGCACGTTCAACTCGTAACGAGGTATTTTTCACGCCTTTCACAGCACTCACATTTCAAACACACAAGACAATATGTCCATCCGCACCAAGTGCTCCAAAACAATGCAAAATGCAAACAGTCTGAGAGCGGAACACAACATAGTTCAACAACTCCGCGATAATACCTAAGTTTACGAGCAGCGCGTGCTGGACACCGGTGCCGTTGCCGGTGCGCGCCGCCGCCACCGTGTAAACTAACGCCGCCGCAGACAACTCGCTTGGCAACAACACCAGACGAACGAATTTATATGTTTCCAGAAATACAACACAAAATCTCAAAAGCAATACAACAAGAACGCATATTGGAACGAATATTCTGAGGTCCTCTGCTAGGAGGAGCGATAATTTGCGCAAGGTTGCTGGCGAAAGCTAGATGCGCAGGGTAGAAGATCGGTATAAGTGGCGAGTCTTGGGGGAGGCCTATGTCCAGCAGTGGACTTACACGGGCTGATGATGATGATGATTATAAGATCAACTCAGTTAAAAGACAAGCAAGTGAGCAAAAATAATATAATACTTTAAAGGAAGTGCAATAAAAAACGAAAATAATGAGACGAATGAAACATTTACTACGGAGAGCGAAAAGTTGCTCAATGAATGTAATATTTAGGAAGGCCAGGAGCGGACGCCAGCGCCAACAAGAAACAGAAGTAAAATGAGCGAGAGGGAATGCTTTGCAAACTTACGACAACAGAGTTCATATGAACTTCCAGATAGCTCGCTGGGAACTTTCTGCTAAAACATTATCTCGGGCTTTATGTGAAGAACACAACAAGACAAAGACACGATTTCCATAAAATCACAGATACAATTCACTATCTGTGACGAATCGTATACATATTTCCATGTTTTATTAGCATTTCACAGAGGGCAAGCTATGAAGTCAGTCCTAGGAGAAGCACGCTTTCTGAAAATGTAAACACCAGAGCCACAGATCTTTTCCCGAGTACGTTGGTGCAACAATTGCGATAGTTGAGAACGTTGTCCCAGTTTCGAGACGTAAGATAAAGGAGTAGCGAGAGGGAGCGCGCAGGACGGCGTCGCTCGAGTTACTGCCATTGCCACGACGTCGCGACGGAGGCGGCAGCGGCGCCGGACCATCTAAATCGGGATCGCCTCGCAACTCTCGCAACGACTCAAATACCTTGACTTCCTCAATATTACATTGAACCCGTCGAACACCGCCAAACATACGTCAATCTACGCCCACTGAACAGATGCTTATACGATATTTGCTGCAAAACTGCTATGTTATGTACTGAGCTATTTCTGAAATCCGGATATCCTAAATTAGACGTCGATCATGAGTATCCTCAAATTAGCCGTCTATCATTAGACGACTTTTAATTGGGAATCAGAACAAACATCAAAAAATAGCAAGAGAAATAGCTACTGGTTCGTTTTCCTCCCCCTGATTATTAATAGGGATGACGACAGCATCAGAAATAAATTATGAACTCTTAATCACTAAATTGTCCTCCTACTTAAACTTCGGAAAACCTTACTCGTTTTGTTTTCCATCAAGTCTTCGATTTTTAATTTACCTAAATGACAAAATGAGGACATATATGACGATGCAAAACTATGACGTCACGCCTAGGTATATCTAACATTTTTAGAACAAAATGTCGTTTTTGATAAATGATAAAAAGTAAATCGGATGACTAGCATTTGTCATCCCTATTGGGAATCAGAGCAATGTTTTATTTAATTAGTAGGAAAACAAAATGGCAAGAGAAATAGCTACTGGTTCGTTTTCCTCCCCCTGATTATTGATAGCACTTGTTACTTAGAAAGCCGAAAAAAAAACCTGAAATAACTAACGAATTAAATAAAAATTAAAAACCCGACTGCATACAAACCACTCCTCTTTTTCGGCTAGTCGGGTAAAGATGTATACTATGTCACTCACGGGATCAAGACGATTCAAACGACATCTCGCACTACAAAATGCTTCAAGCCGTTTAGGCTATACAGAGCGTGCCAAAGAAATATACATACATACAATCGAAAAACATATCCGTCTTCCTGGCGCAGTCGGGCAATAACATTTTTATTACAACTAAGACAATTATTTTTCTTTTGTAGACAAGCGAGATAAAGCGCGTCATGGAAATAGATAACGAAAGTACATGCCGATACTCTAGGCACACATCCACACATCATTTGCTTCAAGTGTATGGGTCAAGGATTTATGCCCAATGCGCAAATTGGGTTTAAACCCGAATAGATTTGGCGTAAACTAGTTTATGCACAATAATGTGTGGGTAGAAAAACTATCTTTTTTTTTAATTTACAATAGGGATGACGACAGCATCAGAAATAAATTATTAACTCTTGATCACTAAATTGCCCTCCTACTTAAACTTTGGAAAACCTTATACGTTTTGTTTTCCATCAAGTCTTCGATTTTTAATTCATCATAATCACAAAAAGAGTACATAAATGACGCTGCAAAACTATGACGTCACGCCTAGGTATTTCAAACATTTTAAGAACAAAATGTCGTTTTTGACAGATGAAAAAAAGTAAATCAGATGACTAGCATTCGTCATCTCTATTAGTAAACCCTTGGCATCATTTGACTTGATGGTAAGTGACGATGTTGCAGAAGATGGAAGTGGGCTTACCAAGATTCCTCAACGCAATAGGGAACTAGCTATCTTATCTTCAGACCGGAACACATCAATGTTTGGCGGCAAGACTTAGATAATAATGATGGTAGCTGGCTGGCCAGGCGGGCTTAGATAATGCCCTTCCACCAACCAAACCGAGTCTTACAAAGTTAGCGCCGCCGAGAATCGAACCCGCGACCTCCTGATGTGAAGCGAATGACCTTAACCATTACGCCACGGAGGTGGTTAGAACTTAACAAATAATATTTTGTTAGTAATCATACATATATTTAGGTAATGCATTATGAATTTATTATACTAATGACCAAAGCTCAGGATTGTCATACGACGTTAATACACTTGCGAGGAAAAAAATATTAAACGTAGTGGTTACATACTCTTTGCAAATAAAAATGGCGCACGGACTGCTCGCGCTAAGGAGGTTGCATGATTAGGTTACGACCTTTGGCTATAAAAATATGAACTGAAGAGACATAAAAACTCTTTGCTTATAGGGCTCTTGATTATATCACTTGTGACATAATAATAAATTCAAAAGCATGCATGTTTAATAAGCTGCATGATGATTTATGAACCTAAAGTGGTAAATTAAGAGGTACTATGAGCAAATGTTGCGTCGAAAAAATATGAATAAAATACCAGAACCGAGTGCCTGCTTCATAATCATATTAATTCTTAAACAGGATGAATGGTACATAACTAGTTCCTCACAATCTGCAAACCAAGTCCACATATCGAATATAACCCCTGAGGATATACAACGAGGGATTAAATGCCTAAAAGGAAACTGCGCAGTAGGACCAGGCAACGTCCCGTCCTTTATTATAAAGGGATGCAGTGATCACTTAATTACTCCAATGGCATTTATTTATAATTTAGCCTTAAAGACGGGTAGATATTCCCAAAAGTGGAAAATTTCCAGTGTTACACCCATACCAAAGACTGGAGATAAGGCAAAGGTTGAGAATTATAGACCGATTGCAATATTGTCAACGCTCGCTAAGTTATTTGAATTAATTTTACTCAAAAAAATAACGCCTCAAATACAGCCATTTATATCAGACTCCCAACATGGATTTAGATCTAATAGATCTGTTACTACTAATTTGTTAACTTTAGTTGATATTATTGGGGAAAGTCTCGATGCAGGTTCCCAAGTCGATGTAGTTTATTTTGACTACAAAAAAGCGTTTGACCGGGTAGATAACGATGTTCTTCTTTGTGAACTCTCGAATATTAGATTCTCGCCTTTGCTTTTAAAGTTATTTAGCAGTTACTTAAAGAATTGCTTTCAGTTTGTTCGTCATGGCTGCTATGTTTCTCGATTCTATGAAACTAGATCTGGAGTAAGTCAGGGCTCAATATTGGGACCTCTCCTTTTTGGAATCATGGTAAATGACATAAGCACAGTTCTAAAAAATGCTTCCTGCTTACTTTATGCGGATGATCTCAAGCTGGTGCAAGTAGTAAAGACTACAAACGACACAGTTTTACTACAACGAGACATCGAGGCAGTTTTGCAGTGGAGCAATGAAAAAAAAAAACATTTAATACGGCCAATTGCAGTATGATGACTTTCAGCCGCTCTACAAACCCGATGTGTGCCGATTATCTCCTTGGAACAGATACACTTCTACGAGTGTACACAACCAAAGATCTGGGGGTCATATTCGATCCACGACTTACATTTCATGATCATATAAGATATCTCACCAAAGACTGTTTCCGCAAATTAGGTTTTATAATTAGGAGTGCTCGTGATTTCAATGACATCAAGATTCAAGACCATGAAACTCTCATACACTGCTTTTGTCAAGAGTAAAGTTGAAACAGCGTCTTTAGTATGGAATCCCTACGAAGTAACCTATTCATTGCTTCTTGAAAAAATACAGAAATCTTTCTTAAGATTTCTGTACAAAAAACAATTTGGTTACTACCCTTTTTTGTACCCAACAGATTTTCTACTCGGTACATTAGGATTCAATTCTTTAGAGGTGAGGCGTAATCATTCGTTGCTTACCTACATCTGTCACATTCTACGAGGAGAATCTGATTGTCCGGTACTGGTTTCTAAAACCGTGAGGCTTGCTGTCCCTACTATCCCGCGAAACGAAATCAGCTCGCGGCGCCCCCGTAGTTTGCTAGCGGTTCCGCCTTGGCGCACTGAGGCCAGACGCAACTCACCCTTAATACGTGCCTTGGTACTCCTCAATAACTATTCAATATCCAAGAATACTTAGTTTGATATTTTTAGTGATTCATGGCGAAGTATATCTGATGCTTGCCTAAGTTTATGTGAGAGCATTGACAATAGGCCAACAACCTGTATCTCTTAGTTAAGTTTTGTTATAAACATACAATAGCGTTAAATTTAATCTTAAGTTAGAATACAGTGCTTTGGAAGTTTTCTGTAAGCTGTATTTTTCTTGAATAAATAAATAAATAAACTGTAAACTTTAAAACTAGTGATTAAAACAACTTATAAACAACTTTTCATACACACATGGGTTATCAGCTGATCCATTTTTTTATATTTTGCGTGCAGTTTCATGAATAGATTCACAAGTTAAGAGGTTTTTAATAAGCCTGTATAATCACTACTCAGGCCCGTAATTTTTTCGCAATACAATATTTCGAAAAAAATATAAAAAGATTTTGAGTGTCCGTTTCATGAATAGATTCACAAGTTAAGAGGTTTTTAATAAGCCTGTATAATCACTACTCAGGCCCGTAATTTTTTCGCAATACAATATTTCGAAAAAAATATAAAAAGATTTTGAGTGTCCGATACTCATTTGATGTACGATCTATCATTTTGTCAGTGGCGGTCCGAGGGGGGGTTTTAAGGGTTTTGACGAAAATTTCAAATTATTAATTTTACTGGTAATATGAACCTCCCACCCCCCACCCCCCCCCCATCACTGGCTGCGAGCGCCGGGGCTGCATGCCTAAATTTTGTAGTGTATCGACGTGAATACTTTTTATGTAATTTATACAACGATAAAATTGTAAAATTATACATTTTAAAAGATATATGATATTTTCAATTGATAACCTTTAAAAGAGAATTATTTTGAAGTTCCTTTATGGCGACGCGTTGGAAACTTTGGTCGCAGGGATCTCGATTTTTCTCAGCAATTACAGAACATATGTAGGTATTATTTTGAACCTTAATTCTTCAATTCAATGGCTTTATTTTGTCAGTTGCAGAAACACGATTCGTTCACTTTTTTAACTAAAAAAATATATAACACTTTAATAACAGAGATTTGCAAACCAGACCGATTTAGTGTCTCTAAATTTTGTTAGTCGATTAGTCTAAACACACACTTGCCAATTATGCCAGTTGGATTTTTAAAAATTAATTGTAGTTTTTAATTTTTCGTTTCTACGGAAAAACATTGAAAAAGTGCAAAAGTGTGGTTATTTTCTTTACTCTTTACACGTGAAGAAAAAGACAGACAAATGTTCCAATTAATGCCTGGCCCTAAATTTCAATAACAATTGTAATGTAATCAAAAACGAAACCGACTGCCATCGCAACAACTTAGTATTTTTTTTTTGTTTTTGTTAATTTTCCAAAAACAGTCTGTTACCAATTTTGATAAAATTTATATGGGACTAACTTAGCAGCATACCCTGTCAAATAAAAAATCATGAAAATCGGTCCACAATATGTGAAGCTATCGTGTAACGAACATACAAAAAAAATATACAACCGAATTGAGAACCTCCTCTTTTTGGAAGTCGGTCGGTTGAAAATTATAATACCCAGCGTTTGGGTATAAGTGCAGTTATTATTGGGAATTTATTAAATTCGCTAAAAGATTCCGGCACAGACCAACCTCTAGGCAAGACACATACCTGCTGAAGGCGGCGAGTTTGCAACCGGAGGTGACGTGGAATGGTGCACGGGGGAGGCGAGAGGCGACGCAAGTGGGGTCCGCGGCGACTCCTCGGCATCCGCAGCACCCACCGGCGACTCGGGCGTCGATGATCGCCTCCTACCCTTCTCTTCCCATTCACCACTAAACTGTACTGGTTCATAATCATCGTCACCACTTTTTGACACATGCTTCGAACTTATTGTATTACTCGGCTCTGGACTCTGCGGGGAAGGCCGATCACAAACACTTTTCTCTTGTGGTTCAGGAGATTTTGATAAAGGTTCACTTTTTATAGCAACTGTCTGGTCAGAAGCTTCACTGTCTGATATCGGTGCACTTTGTTCCTCTTTAGGAGAAACTGATTTACGGTCATTTATCACTGCACTAGTTTCTTCAGTAGGCAAGGGGGGTGGCGGACCTTTAGGTGACCTAGCTGTAGGCGTTGGTGGAGACTTTTGATAACGAGGTAAAATCACAGGCTCTGCTGTAACTGATTTGGAAGGCGTTGGAGATGACACTCGCTCTATCGACTTCGTTGGGCTCACGGTGGGAGACTGGGCTGAATTATTACTATTGGACTGTAAATCTTGTTGTTGTAGATCTTCCTCTTTATAGGAAGGCTTGAAATGAGTTCTTGGAGATAGCCTTTCAACTGGTTCTACCGCGTAAGTTGATTCTACACTTGTTTTAGTTGGCGAGCATATATTGTCTTTTGTAACAGGTGACGTGAGAATATCACTTTTCGCAGTCGGTGAAACCAAATTGTTAGATCTAGGAGGTAATGCAGGCGCGATAGTTTTAATAGGACTAGGAGATTTTGCTGCGGGTGTGCCTCGACTAACTATACTTGAAGGAAGAGTTGTGGGACGTTCTACTTGAGTGTCTCCAGCACAAGGAGAGAGTGGTGGGGAATACACTCGCGAGGGCACAGCATATCTGTCAGGAACCTCAGGTGACTTCCTATCCAGATAACCGCTCGAATATCTGGACTCCGCACTTTGCTCGTAGTCATGTTGCCGAGAAGGCCGCGTTTTATTAAAATGTGCAGTCCAGTTTCTCTGTTTTTCAATTAGTTCCTTGTTAAATCGCCTATCTGGTTTTTCAGGTTTAGGCAGCACGATCGGCTTCGCCGGCTTAGGCGGTGGCTGTGAGGCGCCATTGGCGAGGCGATCACCGTTGACGGCCGAGGCTCCGAAGTGTGGAGGCGTGACGACGCGCCGCGGCGGACTCACCGAGCCGGCGGAGCTGGAGCGCGATCGCACCGGCCCGGACGGCGGGAACCCACGTGAGCCGGCGAAACTCGCGGCCGCCGACGGTGACTTCTCGATGCGGAAGCCACGGTTCTCTTCACCCAGTTTCTCGAACAGAGCTCGCGCCGTGTTGAACCGCGACAAGTGGCTCTCCGTGCGCACAACTGTCACGTCGCTGCCGCGCATGTCGTCGTCCTCGTCCCTCGATGGCATCCCTTGAAAAATGTTGGCGATTTTTGAAACTTTTGTACCGGAATGTGGTCGCTTCTTGCACTCCTCCATGCTAGCCGGATGAGCCCGTTTTAATCCAATCTGAAATAGAATAATGCTGTGTAAACATTTGTATCACGAGTGTGCGACAATAATATGGGACAGAGCTGTGTAAGGTGATAAACAAAGATAAGCGTTACGTGGGAGCGCAGGTGTTGCGCGCACGGGCCGCGTCGCCGGCACTGCCGCGCCGCACGCGCCCCACCCGCCCCACGACTCGCCTAGCCTGATTGTTCTCCGCGTAATTTAACTTGAGATAGCGATAGCGCTGATAACAACCACCTTCGACTACAGGTACAGTTTCTATTGTGCGTGCGGTGCTAAGTAATGAATTACACAATATTTAGCGCCTACTTTCATTCCACCTAACTGAATTTAGATCCATTATCTATCCGATCTTCTTATAATTCTAGTATCACCTTTTAATCGGAAATAAATTACCCATCTCTTATTTATTTTTATTTATTTGGAAAACAATCAGTATTTTTATGACTATTTAAAAAGCTTATTAATAAACCAAGTAGGTACTATATATATGTTTTCACATGTATAAATCTACACGCTAGCTAAACTTTAAAAAAAGTTGAAATAAACTTAAACAAAATCTAAGAGGGTGTTAAAACATAAACGAAAAAAATGTGGAATTAAGTAAATCAATTTGGGGAAAATCTGCAAATTTGTTGAAAACTTCGGAGCAATTATACACAGGTAAGAATCGGAACGGTGTACCTACACAATTCTCCGTATACATAAAAGAAAACCCTGACTGACTGACTTATCTATCGCTCAAACCACTCAAAGGATCGGGTTAAAATTTGGCATACAGATAGAAATACGACGTAGAAAGGATTTTGGGAAATTCTCACGGCAACAGCAAAAACCGAGATCTACACGAGCGAAGCCGCGAGCAACAGCTAGTGTACAATACAAAGGTAAATTGATAAGATTTTCCAGATAACTTAGTAGATAATGATTCAATCAGTCCAATAATAAATAAATTACAATTAATGAATCAATATTCTTGTATTGCTCATTGAAACATGGAAGCATCAAGTATTTCATTCCATTCGAAAACAACAGATCTGAACAAACTATGTTTGTTCGTAATGTTATCTGTTTATTTGGTAGAAACTACAATAGCATCCCAGTGTGAAGTGGCGCAAGCGTGTGTGACCGACCTAAGTGAAGCGGACTGCGATCCTGGCTTCGAGTATGTGCCCAACTCTTCTATATTCGGGTGTTGCCCGAGTTGCCAACTGTCGACAGGTAAAGGAAATACCTAACCGTAAAATCAGTCCCTCAAAGAATGGACCACCTCATTACGTGTCCTTCTTGCCCTATCACCTGCACGCGGGTGGACTTGATGCAGGCCACTGACAAGGCAATTTGTGTGGCTCGGTTTTGGGATGAGACTATCCGAGTTTGCCGTCGTCGACTCGAAAAGAAAAAATTGTGAATAAAAAAAAAGTTACACTTTTGGAAACGGGACACAAATCTAAAATTTAAGTGCGTTTGACTGCATCTCTTAGAGCGTCGCTGGCGTAACGGCTAGAGCCGCTACCTCCTGTCCGGGAGGTCGTAGTTCGAACCCTGACCGCGTACCAATGTGTTTTCGAATTTCAATTTTATGTGTACGTTTTATCCGACGACGCTATTACTGTAAAGGAAAACATCGTGAGGAAACCTGCACACGCCTGCGAAGAAACTCGAAGGTTGTGTGTGAAGCTTAGAGCATTTAGAACAAATAAATTCTAAATGCTCTACTAAGGTGTGAAGTAAACCAAGCCGCACTGGGGCCGCGTGGTCGACTAAGGCCCGATCGCACTAATTCGGGGTAGGCTCGAACCCCTCGGCGTATACATATTAGTACTAACATATAGTATGGACACTCCCTGCTGCTCTCTAGATTGCGACCTCACCCCCTCGTCACCCAGATTGATACTATTGGTTATAGTTTGGTTCTCGAATGTATAGAATTACGCCGTGATTTCGTTTGCTCCGTCATTTGTTTTTAGAAATGTCATTTCTCGCCCGTTGTATGAAGTGTCCAGGGTGTGCCGTCGGTGGGGATGTATATGAGCTGATATGACGATGTTGACTGCATCTCATCTGATGGAAAGTAGGGATGTCGAGGATAGTACACGCAAACTCAAATAATGCCTATTCATGCTCGCCTCGAAAGTACCCAAATTGCAACAGTCGGGAAACACTGACATTTGACCAAAAACTAGGTCTAGTAATAAAATGAAATATACTAAGCATCCGCGATCCTCACCAGGTCGTCGGTCCACCGCGTAGGAGGCCTGCGGAGGTGCGCGGTCAACACTCGAGAACTTTACTACCCCAACGGCCGTTAGTTTTACGAGCTATGTGCCCTGCCCACTGCCACTTCAGTTTAGCGATTCTGTGAGCTATGTCAGTTACTTTGGTTCTCCTGCTTATCTCCTCATTTCTGATTCGATCGCGTAATGTAATTCCGAGCATAGCTCGCTCCTTTGCCCTTTGGTGACCTTGAGCCTTGCCATGAGGCCCATAGTAAGCGACCATGTCTCAGTTCCGTATGAGGATCGCGGGAAGCCGCTGGATGAGGGCAGCGCAGGACCGATCGTCGTGGAAATCCTTGGGGAGGCCTTTGTCTAGCAGTGGACGTTTTCGGCTGATATGGTGATGATGATATTAAGCATAGTCAGATTCAGTCAGCTTGTACACTTTAGCATATATCTTTACATGTCTTTACTTTAGAATTATCTTAAATTTCGCACGTCAGCGCCGACATTTTGTAGGAGAATCAGCACATCTCTACTTTCTAGGCGAAGCCAGTTAGCAGTGCTAAGAAAGGTAAAACCGGAATATTGATGATTATAGCGCGGAGAATGCAGAAAATCATTTGAATCAATTGCTTTGTAATTTGAATCAATCGATTTATAATTAACAAACGATAAAACAACACAGTTCGCTAACTCTACGATGTGTTGATTGAAGCTATTTGTAATAGACTCTTTTGACGATGACGCGTCGACATTTCAATACATTTTAATTTTTAATTTTAATAGGTACTTAATATTCAGTACATTATATTTTATTTCACAAACCTAGAACGGTTTTTACATGGTACGACAACACATTCTTCAAACTTTTAACGAGCGACCGTGCAAAATGACATGTTGACTCATTCATTTGCATAACACAGCGAAGCATGTGTAAATGAATCGAGAGGTTATCCAGGTAGGCGGAACCACTTTCTTATTTATAGTCTGTGGTTCCAGTTTCACCTTAAGATTGAATTTGCCAGTCACAAGCACAAGTCAAGTGTATCTAGCTAGCCTTGTGCGAAGAAATCGAGTGTTTTCGTGTAAAAATATCTTCACGTTCCAAATACCACAGTGTCTCAAGACTAAGGTCTTTGACCATTGTGTGTTGCCAGTGATGACATACGGAACTGAGAGATGGTCGTTTACTATGGGCCTCATGAGGAGGCTCAAGGTCACCCAAAGGGCAAGGAAGCGAGCTTTATGGTCGCAATTTCCCTACGCGATCGAATTAGAAATAAGGAGATCCGCATGAGAACCAAAGTAACCGACATAGCTCGTAGAACAGATGGCCGAGGGGACAGTAAAGTTCTAGAGTGGCGACCGCACACCGGAAGACGTAGCGTAGGCGGGCCACACACGCGGTGGATAAACGACCTGGTGAGGGTCGCGGGAAGCCGCGGATGCAGGCAATGCAGGATTGGTCGTCGTGGAAATCCTTGGGGGAGGGCTTTGTCCAGCAGTGGACGTCTTTCGGCTGATATGATGATGGTGATGATGATGATTATGATATTGTGTAACACAATTTATTTTTTTATTTACAATTATCATGCATGTCACCTGATGGTAAGTGAAGATGATGCCAAAGATGGAAGCGGGCTTACAAAGCAACGCAATGGGGAACCGTGGCTATCTTATCTTCAAGCCGGAACACATCAATATAGCATTGATGTTTGGCGGCAAGACTAAGATAAGGTGATGTTAGCTAACCAGGCGGGCGTAGAAAATGCCCTTCACCAACCAAAAAAATTTATAAAAATTCAAAAATTCACCGAGTCTTACAAAGTTAGTCTCCGCCGGGAATCGAACCTGCGACGTTCTAATGTTAAGCTAATGGACTTAACCACTACACCACGGAGCGGAGGTGGATTATTGCTTATAAACTCATAAGAATTATGAATTTCAATACTCAAGAGTTTATAAAATAATTGGAAACGCCAAACACAAAAAAAACGACTTCAATCACTACAATCTACTACAAATTTGTTACATTGTTAGTTTCCTAGACAAGTACTGAACCGACTTTGATCAAATTTCTATGGGAAAGTATATCCTTTCAATTAAAAAAAAGAATTTACCAAATCGGTTTATAAATGACGGAGTTCTGAGGTAACAAACATAAAAAACATAACCGAATTGAAAACTTCCTCCTTTTTTTGTAGTCGATTGAGGAAACAAACTGAATTTAGCCGACATCAATTTTGTATCGTCAACTAAAAAAACTAAGTATTAAAAATTATTTATCTCTTACAAAATTGATGTAGGTTTTTAGTTTTACTTTTTTTAATATGTTTCAATTTTTATTTAGTTTAAATTTTAAAACATGATGTCTGTACTTCGTCTAGGTCCACCCCCCTTCCCTGAAGCTGAAAATCAGCGCTGTGATCTATTTGATGACAGCATATGCTGAGCTGCTAGCTTTGCAGTGATCGGTACAAACTATGTATTCTAAAAACCACACTATATTTCACTTGTGGGTACTTATTACTGAATAAAAATGTATTCTAACTCAACTCAAATTTAAAATCTGTCGCAGGTACGAGTACTGACATACAAATTTTACAAAGTGTTGCAAATGCAATTCATGTGTTTTTTTTATATACGTATTTATTAGCGAGAAATATTGTCTTACAAATATTGCCTCGAGGGTTTTTTTATATCAATGAATATAGAAAAGACGAATAACATAAACATGCATGACTGATGTTTAAAAGGTGTTGGGGTCGAGGAACCGAAATGTCGACCGCCTGCCGACTGTCTGCCCGATGGACGCTACGCGCCGGTACAATGCAAGGGTGACATATTCACTGGAAGGTTTGCCCCCATATTATTCATTCTAATAGGTTGGGATCGAGGAGCCGACATGTCGACCGCCTGCCAACTGCCCGCCCTATGGACGCTACGCGCCGGTACAATGCAAGGGTGACATATTCACTGGAAGGTTTGCCCCCATATTATTCATTCTAATAGGTTGGGATCGAGGAGCCCACATGTCGACCGCCTGCCCGATGGACGCTACGCGCCGGTACAATGCAAGGGTGACATATTCACTGGAAGGTTTGCCCCCATATTATTCATTCTAATAGGTTGGGATCGAGGAGCCGACATGTCGACCGCCTGCCAACTGCCCGCCCTATGGACGCTACGCGCCGGTACAATGCAAGGGTGACATATTCACTGGAAGGTTTGCCCCCATATTATTCATTCTAATAGGTTGGGATCGAGGAGCCGACATGTCGACCGCCTGCCAACTGCCCGCCCTATGGACGCTACGCGCCGGTACAATGCAAGGGTGACATATTCACTGGAAGGTTTGCCCCCATATTATTCATTCTAATAGGTTGGGATCGAGGAGCCGACATGTCGACCGCCTGCCAACTGCCCGCCCTATGGACGCTACGCGCCGGTACAATGCAAGGGTGACATATTCACTGGAAGGTTTGCCCCCATATTATTCATTCTAATAGGTTGGGATCGAGGAGCCCACATGTCGACCGCCTGCCCGATGGACGCTACGCGCCGGTACAATGCAAGGGTGACATATTCACTGGAAGGTTTGCCCCCATATTAATCATTCTAATAGGTAGGGATCGAGGAGCCGACATGTCGACCGCCTGCCAACTGCCCGCCCTATGGACGCTACGCGCCGGTACAATGCAAGGGTGACATATTCACTGGAAGGTTTGCCCCCATATTATTCATTCTAATAGGTAGGGATCGAGGAGCCGACATGTCGACCGCCTGCCAACTGCCCGCCCTATGGACGCTACGCGCCGGTACAATGCAAGGGTGACATATTCACTGGAAGGTTTGCCCCCATATTATTCATTCTAATAGGTTGGGATCGAGGAGCCCACATGTCGACCGCCTGCCCGATGGACGCTACGCGCCGGTACAATGCAAGGGTGACATATTCACTGGAAGGTTTGCCCCCATATTAATCATTCTAATAGGTAGGGATCGAGGAGCCGACATGTCGACCGCCTGCCAACTGCCCGCCCTATGGACGCTACGCGCCGGTACAATGCAAGGGTGACATATTCACTGGAAGGTTTGCCCCCATATTATTCATTCTAATAGGTTGGGATCGAGGAGCCCACATGTCGACCGCCTGCCCGATGGACGCTACGCGCCGGTACAATGCAAGGGTGACATATTCACTGGAAGGTTTGCCCCCATATTATTCATTCTAATAGGTTGGGATCGAGGAGCCGACATGTCGACCGCCTGCCAACTGCCCGCCCTATGGACGCTACGCGCCGGTACAATGCAAGGGTGACATATTCACTGGAAGGTTTGCCCCCATATTATTCATTCTAATAGGTTGGGATCGAGGAGCCGACATGTCGACCGCCTGCCAACTGCCCGCCCTATGGACGCTACGCGCCGGTACAATGCAAGGGTGACATATTCACTGGAAGGTTTGCCCCCATATTAATCATTCTAATAGGTTGGGATCTAGGAGCCGACATGTCGACCGCCTGCCAACTGCCCGCCCTATGGACGCTACGCGCCGGTACAATGCAAGGGTGACATATTCACTGGAAGGTTTGCCCCCATATTATTCATTCTAATAGGTTGGGATCGAGGAGCCCACATGTCGACCGCCTGCCCGATGGACGCTACGCGCCGGTACAATGCAAGGGTGACATATTCACTGGAAGGTTTGCCCCCATATTAATCATTCTAATAGGTAGGGATCGAGGAGCCGACATGTCGACCGCCTGCCAACTGCCCGCCCTATGGACGCTACGCGCCGGTACAATGCAAGGGTGACATATTCACTGGAAGGTTTGCCCCCATATTATTCATTCTAATAGGTTGGGATCGAGGAGCCCACATGTCGACCGCCTGCCCGATGGACGCTACGCGCCGGTACAACGCAAGGGTGACATATTCACTGGAAGGTTTGCCCCCATATTGTTCATTCTAATAGGTTGGGATCGAGGAGCCGACATGTCGAGCGCCTGACAACTGCCTGCCCGATGGACGCTACGCGCCGGTACAATGCAAGGGTGACATATTCACTGGAAGGTTTGCCCCCATATTATTAATTCTAATAGGTCTTTACCACTGATCAGATAAATAAGGTTGGATTGGAAATGTGCGCTGGGCAGGCGCGCCTCAAGTATGATTAGACAATCATATTTAACCGAAGCACGCGTTCATACTTTTTATTTGCGTTACATATTTACTGCATGGTTTGCCCCTCTATTATTCATTCTAATAGGTTGGGATCGAGGAGCCCACATGTCGACCGCCTGCCCGATGGACGCTACGCGCCGGTACAATGCAAGGGTGACATATTCACTAGAAGATTTGCCTCCATATTATTCATTCTAATAGGTTGGGATCGAGGAGCCGACATGTCGACCGCCTGCCAACTGCCTGCCCGATGGACGCTACGCGCCGGTACAATGCAAGGGTGACATATTCACTGGAAGGAATGCCCCCATATTATTCATTCTTATAGGTCTTTACCACTGATCAGATAAATAAGGTTGGATTGGAAATGTGCGCTGGGCAGGCGCACCTCAAGTATGATTAGACAATCATATTTAACCGAAGCACGCGTTCATACTTTTTATTTGCGTGTGGTTGTGTGTAAAGTACAGACTCTCGAAATGGTGTGAGACACAATTGCAGCCCTGTGTTCTAAGTATGTTCTGTTTATTAGTGCGCGCAATTCGTGTATATGTATCTGGGGGCACGGCAGTGCCCCCGCCAAGTCGAGAAAAAAAAGCGGCACGGCCGTACCATCCTTTTCTCGAAGCAGTTCAGGCCATTTTTGACCCCCCCACAACTTCGTTGTAGATAAACCTAGATGCCTGAATTTTCTGTACCCAAGCAGGCATCATATAAGCACGGTATATTCCAAATTTCATTCAATTTGAACCAGTACTTTAAGAATTATAACTAGTCAAAGTTCTCACTGACTGACAGATCATCAAAATTCCAAGGCACTTCTAGCCGACATAGAAGATTCAAATTTAGAATACAATTAGTCTTTAGTGTATAAAACAAGGAAAAACTCAAACATTTTGCAATTTCGGTCCAGTTTTCTAGTTACACAAACTACATAAATAACTTTGTAATCCCATATAAAATATATAGGATTACAAAGTTATTTATGCAGTCGCAGGACCGAACTCCTTGATTTACTAGTTTTTAAGGCGCAGTTCATGAATCAATGTAGTTTTCTACAAAAATAAGTGAAATCCCACCAAAAAAATCCTGTTAAAACTAGCCAAGTCTCGATTGAGCTGCTTGTTTTTCTATAAAAAGTAATGAAATCTCTAAGCAAAGCCAAGCCTAGTCTAGGGTTCTTTACTGCGATTTCTTTATTATTATGGTTAGATTTTATGTGACTTGGCCGTTGACTTGGATGTCTCAAGGAGTAAATATGCATAAAGAATGTTCAACGGCAGGTCACATAAAATCTAACCATAATAATAAAGAAATCGCAGTAAAGAACCCTAGATTTCATTACTTTTTATAGAAAAACAAGCAGCTCAATCGAGACTTGGCTACTTTTTACAGGATGTTTTTGGTGGGATTATTATTGCATATATAGTGGAGTTCATGGGCGGGAGACAGGCGGCGATGCTGGTTTTCAAACAAAAGTATGACTATTGCCAATCCAACCTTAATTATTTTATCCGTGGTCTTTACCTATGAAATTGCCGATTCAGTTTTTGAAGTTCAATGCAATTTTTTATTGAAAATAAAAAAGTTATTGTTTTTTTATTATTGACCTTACGGTGACACTACTTTTGGTCTTTTATTAGTAACTCTCTTTTATCAGTAGTGGCATGTCTTTCATGTTCCAAATCCCCTGAGCTATGTTCCATTAAATGGAACAAAGGCGTTTTCTTAGTGGTCAGATGGGGCAATTGTTTAGACTAGTTAATTTTCTTGAATTGTCCTGAAAGTGACGAAATCTTATGCGGGGTATTCCCAAATATGACATTAGTATCGAAGAAACTGCTGCGATAGCTCTAGAGCTTTAAAATTATTTTTTCCTCAATGAAAGCGACTTTTTCAGTTGAAAAAACCCAAAGTAAAGGGGTAAAAGCCACCGTGCTCTCAAAATATCTAAACAATAGGCATATGTTTACCACCATTCAATTTCTAATAGTCTAATGCTATTTTGAGAATAAATTTTGTTTCAATAACTATTGTTCTTAATATTAATTTTCATCTTTAAACTTTTTTTATACAATCGGCAATTTCATAGGTTAAGACTAGGGATGCATCGATACGCCTTTTTGCCGATACGATACCGATACCGATACTCTTATAAAAATATCGGCGATACCGATACCGATACGCTTATTGAATTCAAAAAGGAAGGTAGAATAAATAAAACACAATTAATTAATAGTTTTAGTAATCAAAATTAACATTTATAAGATTTTTATTTAAAAAACAAAGAATTCTTAAGTTTTGCGGGCAAAGGCGATTTCGCAAGTCTGTTTGAATAAGACCTGCGGTGGAAAATAGTCTCTCAGATGCGACAGATGCCTCGTTTGCAACGAAATAGATGGGACAACACGCGCGTTTACATTACATTTTTAAAGCGTGAAATTTGAAAAGTATCGTTGAATCTGCCATAAAAATATCGCCGATACCGATATATCGGCAAACCCGAAGTATCGCCGATATATCGGTATCGGTATCGGATGCATCCCTAGTTAAGACCTATTATAATTTTTTGACATCCCTGATGATAAGTGACTGTGATTCCGAAAATTTAAACGGGCTTACCAATATTACCAACCCAATGGGGAACTGCCTATCTTATCTTCATGTCGGAACACATCAATGCTGTTAATATCGATGTTTCGCGGCAAAAATTAGATAAGATTGTGGCATCTAGTCAGGTGGCCTTAGAAAATGCCCTACCACCAACCAAACCGACTCGGTACAAAGTTAGACCCCGCCGGGAATCGAACCCGCGACCTCCTGATGTGAAGCGAATGGACTAACTATTACGCCATGGAGGCAAATAAAATTATACCTTTTGATGGAGAAATTAATTATAAGGCCAGGTAAGAAATACCATAACACGAGCAATATTACAAAAATTTCCAGTATCTATGTTATTATTGTAAGCATTCCTCTAAATAAGTGTAATTCCTAAACTTTTGTGTAACATTGGAAATAAAAATAAATAAACAAGTAAGTTGTCAATTAAACGATTTTTATAACTGTGGTTTTCCCACAGATTCGCCAGTAATATATAAGTCACTGGGTTTTACCCAATTTATTTTTTTTTTGGACTCAAAAACAACTCACAACTTAATGCTCTGCAACTTTCAGGGAGGGTGGATAGATAAAATTTGATGATGGAAAGTTACAGCACATCAAAAATGGGTAAAACACAGTTTATGCCAAAGTTGGAAAAAAATACAGTTTTTTGGATCCCCATAAAAAAAATTACTGCCGGACTAATTTCGAATTCTTTTCATCGACGCGAACTATTGTCCTCTTTACTTTAGTATGGTAGTATATACTCGTTTATATTATGGTGCTATATATTTACAAAATATGGACCGTTTGCGAGTTATAAGCTAAGATCTGGAAAATTACCGATTAAAGAACCCCGTACCAAAAGTATGGAAAATGTGGTTTCAGTTAAATATTCTGAGATTTTGATATAATATAGATTTTAACGTCCCGAACAAAAGTCTCTATGGGGGCTACCACTGTTGCCGAGTCCCTTTCAGAGTTACGACTGGTTTTGTACCCTCAAGGAAATCGACTCTAGTACCAATTCGCACCTTGTCACAGTGACAGTAATATGACACCTCCAGTGTCTTTTTCAAGTGCAAAATAAATCATTTCATAAATATTTTACGAAGTTCTTATTACAACGACACACAGATCATTGGAACATATTTTTGAGCATTTTAATGCACCCATATTTTTACAGTAGACTGTACCAGACAAAACAAACTATCAATAACGGGTAAAATGATAGAAAATAAAATAAAAATAGTGTTACTCGTATCTTATCTACGTATATTTTCATAGATTCACATGTACACTTTCAAACTCGGTTTATTAAGGGTTCATTTAAATCAAATCAAATTCAGTCGTAACTCTGAAAGGGACTCGGCAACAGTGGTAGCCCCCATAGAGACTTTTGTCATAACTATTTAGTAATCTGTGCTTTTGTTCAGGACGTTAAATTCTATATTATATCAAAATCTTAGAATATTTAACTGAAACCACATTTTCCATACTTTTGGTACGGGGTTCTTTTAGAGGTTTTTCGGCCACGCAAAGTTGCCCCCCCCCCACTTTCGAGGTTGCAAACTTAGTTTTGGCATACCCACACGATATCAAACGATCCTATAAAAAAACTCTTTGGCCGCTAATAATATAATCGAAGCACTATTTATTCCTTGTGTGCAGCAATAAAGCATTTATACATACATACATACACTATTTGTAACTTCTTTTTTTTATTCACAACTAGCTGTTTCCCGCGGCTTCACCCGCGTGGACAACGTTTCTATGACTTTTCGAGGGTGCGCAGTGCGCGAGCCGCGATCGCGGCTCGCGAGCGTGGAAAAAAGTAGCCTGTGTGTTAATCCAGGTCCTAATCTGTCTACCTACCAAATTTCAGACAGATGCGTTCAGTAGTTTTTGCGTGAAAGAGTAACAAACATATATCCATACATTCTTAAAAACTTTCGCGTTTATAATATTAGTCGGATTGGTAATAAGCCCTTGGCATCATCTCACCTGATGGTAAGTGACGATAATGCCGAAGATGGACTAAGACGTTTGTATGGAGCTCAAGTTAAACTATCCGAAGATCTATTTTTATATAATAGGAGAGGAGAACAAAATTGGTCGATCAGCTGATCGATTTGTACGAAGAGTTGTTTTTTTGATGTGTAACATCTTTGCTCTCGCTTTCCTGCAATTTGTGGGAGTGATTTCGTGAAATGGGACGAAAATGTGTAACATGGGACGGAAATGTGTAACAGGAAGTCGCGAAAGCGCGCGCTATTCGATCTGACGAATGAGCTTTGCTCTCGCTTTCCTGCAATTTGTGGGAGTGATTTCGTGAAATGGGACGGAAATGTGTAACAGTGATTTCGTGAAATGGGACGGAAATGTGTAAAAGGGAGGCGCGAAAGCGCGCGCTATTCGATCTGACGAATGAGCGCGCGGTGGTAGAGTTGACCGTCAGATAGTACCAATGCTCTCGCTTTCCTGCAATTTGTGGGAGTGATTTCGTGAAATGGGACGGAAATGTGTAACAGGAAATGCGAACGTTTTTTAATTCTCGAAAACTAAGGTTGTCATAGCCATGCCGCCTAGTGTGAAGTATTTTGTCACATGTTACACATCATATGCGAGTACTGTAGGTCTCGCTCGTTTTTTTTTTTGCTATTTCAGCAGTCATAGTTGTTCAGTATGATGAGTTAATGGGACCTTCAACAATTTTGTTTCACCTGTATATCCCACCATACATTTCCCTTGATATCTAGAACCATCGATATCCTAACCTACAATATCGATGTCGAGAACAAAAAAAAAAGATTAAGCGAGTCTTTTAAAGAGTAGTTCACGAGTAGATCGGAACATCAAAGTTTTTGATCAATCTTACAAGGCATGCATAACATACTGGTATTATCTGCTTCAAGTGGTGCATCGTTCCTAAAAGTAATATTTACACATTACACAGATGTTTCTGCTCTGACGAGGATGGAAACAGAATATTTGGACAAATGTGGAGAGACGAAGCGAGCGGCATGACTTGCGGTGAGTTCTTTCAGCAAAGGTTGGATCAATGCGTTAATATCGTTAAACGTGACACCTCAATTTGACATCACACAGCTCATATATACACATCCCCACCGAGGGGCTCGAGCCTACCATGAATTAGGGCGATCGGGCCTTAGTCGACCACGCGGGCCCAGTGCGGGTTGGTCAACTTCACACACAACCTTCAAGGGTTTCCTCACGATGTTTTCCTTCACCGTAAGAGCGTCGGATAAACGTACATATGAGATCGAAATTCGAAAACACATTGGTACGTATCAGGACTCGAACCACGACTTCCCGGATAGGAGGTAGCGGCCCTTGGCGTTGCGCCACCGACGCTCTCAATTTGACATACAATATATGAATATAGGAGGTTTTTGGGGTCTAGCTCAAACCCCTCTGCACCATTTTCAACCGACTTCCAAACTTCAGGTTCTCAATTCGACTGTATGTTTTTTTTATGTGTGTTACCTCAGAACTTTTGACTGGGTGAACCGATTTTTATGATTCTTTTTTTATTTGAAAGCTAGTGCTTCCCGTGTGGTCCCATATAAATTTATTTATTTATATTTATTTTTTTATGTACTTTCACAGATAGGGGTTACATATTGACGTCACCATTGTTCTTGTGTTGTGAACATCTTTATGGCAATTCTTTTTATTTAAGTATACCTACACTACATAAGTATGCTTTGGGTGTCACCTACCCTCATCATTAAATTAAATAGTCTTCAACTTCTGTGCAATACAATAACCCGATAAGGTTTCCTTTGTACTGTATTAATATCTTTATGTTTGTTCTTTAAAGCAATAAATAAAAAATAAAAAAAAATGTACGTTTAACCGACGCACTTACGGTGAAGGAAAAACATCGTGAGGAAACCTGCACACGCCTGCGGACAAACTCGCAGGCTGTGTGTGAAGTCGACCAACCCGCACTGGGCCCGCGTGTTCGACTAAGGCCCGATCACCCTAATTCAGGGTAGGCTCGAGCCCCTCAGTGGGGACGTATATGAGCTGATATGATGAAGTTTTACAAAACTACCGAGTGTTTACTAAGAAAATTTTTCCAACGTTTTAATCCAACCCCGTCAATCTAATATAATTAGGTAACGTAATAATAAACGCGCTACCTGATGATTGGCCATTTTGGTGTGTGATACTCGGTCATCATATAATTTTGAAAGCAGCGGTTTTACAGTGAGGAGAAATCAAAACATTGTTTTCTTAGACAATCAATCGATCGATCATCCTAGAACATTGTTGGCGATTACACTATGATAGAATTTTACTATTGCTTGTTCCCAACATAACAAGGAACTGTATTTTGCACTAAATGCATAAGATAAACTGTTTTTTTACAGTATAATTTCGATTGGAACGTCACATCACCAATATTACAACACAAAAAATAACAGCAAAAGAAACAAAATGACAAGAAATTTCATAAAAAGTTTATCAGTCAAATAGTTTACATATCACATAGGAGGCAGTGTTGCCAGATAACCAGGTTTCTCAGTATTCATTTCGTTGGTTCATCTATTACGGTTCTGCAGTCAAACTAGAGACCCTTATAGTTTCGCCATGCCAGTCTTTCTATCGGTATGGCACAGCAGTTTTAGTCGAAGACTATTAAAGCTATAAAGCTAAAATTTGGCAAGTTTATACAAATCCGTGAGCCCTACACAGTTGTGCAATAAAAAAAAAAAGAAAAAACGTATGGCACTCGGGGACTGCCGCGGTAAAGCTATTGCATTATTAATTATTTTTATCAACTTATGCAATTATAATTATTTATTTATTTTTTATTTATGCAGTATTTACCAGTACCATATAGTCCTTGCGGCGCGGGATGTTTAAGTAATAAATTAACACTAAGAAAGTTACACCAGTAAAATTGACTAACTCCTTTTAGTACCGCAAATCGCTAATAAATGGCACTGTAAGTTTTTAGAGCTCGGCCGAGCGTGGGGTGTTAGGTTTTATTTTCGTTACGGAATTTCTTGATTCCCGCGATAAAAGCTTTGCAATAGCTTAAAATTTTTTTGGTTCATCTCCTAGATGCAAAATGGGGAATGATCTGATCACACAGAAAATATTATGTGAAACGTACAGATTAATAGATTTGTTTGCGTACTGATTTTATACAGATTTTTAAATATAAAATACAGATTTCTGGCAACACTGCAAGGAGGTTCCAATGTCCTTAGGCCTATTTCGTCTATGCTAAGACACCTTACCGAAACTCTTTTTCCGTACAAATTACAGATAACAATTTCCATAAAAAACGAAACGGTACAGGGCTTACCAATTGTGAATTAAAAGAAAAAGTGATAAAATAAATTTATAAAAAATGGCTGAGCCGATTATAGTGAAACTTTATACACATAAGCAAGACAGGAAATTGTCCAATGTGTATAGAAAATTTTAAAAAATAAGCTTATTTTAGGGCATTATGATTCAAATGACTACAATTTATTCACAACACTATTTTTCCTTATGTATTGCCGTTTTTGTGATAGGCCAAAAAAAAGGACAATTGTTCACTGTTTACTTTTTTTTAATCCTCCGTAAAAACACAAACGTTCTTTAACAAAATCAGTCAGCTACCTTTCACAATTTAAAAGATAAAGGCCTTTAAATATTGGATAGACAGACGGATGGACGGACGGCGTAGGCCGAGTAGTATGGTCCCAACCTGGTACGGGCCCTTAAGCAATTAAACTAAATGAGACTTACTTAGTATTCACTAACACTGGGTTTCTTTAACTTTATTTCAACACCGTAAAACAAGCGTACAACTAAATTTCAACACCTTAAAACAAGCATACAACTTAATTTCAACACCGTAAAACAAGCGTACAACTAAATTTCAACACCGTAAAACAAGGGTACAACTAAATTTCAACACCTTAAAACAAGCATACAACTTAATTTCAACACCGTAAAACAAGCGTACAACTAAATTTAAACACCGTAAAACAAGCGTACAACTAAATTTCAACACCGTAAAACAAGCATACAACTTAATTTCAACACCGTAAAACAAGCGTACAACTAAATTTCCTTCAAGCCAACCAAACAGAGTCTTCGTATGAATTCGCAGCATGCAGCCGCAGAAGAGCCGAACTAGAAGCCATGGGCAGGACCGACGTCACACTCCACTGCACTTCATCCGGAGACTACGAGCCCCTTCAGTGCGACGACGGGATGTGCTGGTGCGCCCAGTCCCGTACGGGCCAGCCCACAGTGCAGCCAGTCCTTGAAGCAGACATGGAGAGACTGCCTTGTTGTAAGAATAGCATGTAGATCACTGGACTAAACAGCCCTTTGTCAGGAAGATTTGTCGGTTTCATTGCCACAAAGATGACGGCTTGTGCTTTGTGATGACAAAAAAAACAACCTTTGGCATTATCGTCAATTATGCCAAGGACTTACCATTAGTGGATTTAAAAAAGTTGAGATTTTGATGGGGCTCGATTGTTTCACAGCTTACAAAACTTAATAATATACAATATGCGCCGCGAACAAGGACAAACTTTGAGATATGTATTAAAATACGGGTGTCAATTAAATGGTTAGCATAGTATTGTTATTTCTGTGAGCAGAAAAATATAATCGGTGAGCAGAAATAGCTAATTGGTCAGCAACTCATGGTCAGCAAACATTTCAAAATCAATCAGCAATTTATGTCATTCTGGATGGCTGTAATTATTTTAAACATCCCCGTACTACACTCTTCCTACAGTGTTGAGTGGTCGACGGAGCCCCTTCGGGGCTCCTACTTCTGTGTACTCATGTTAAACCTAACACTACGAGCTAAGCTCGCCTCCCCGCACAGTCTCCGAACCTAACGGATCCGAGTCGGGGTGCTCCGTAAGTCCGAGCTCGCTTCGCTCGCTCCCGCTTCCATTTAGAACTCCCCGTACCACACTCTTCCTACAGTGTTGAGTTGCTGCTTATAGACATGTTTTTCTGCCGCTCAATCATGAAATCTTGCCGCTCAAGTAGTTATTTTGCGGACTGAATGTTTATTATGCAGTTACATTATATTTATTCCTTAAAATACGAGTATCAAGGAAAAAATGACAAAATGGGGGGTAAAACCTTTTAATTTTACAATTTTTATTTTTTATTACGGTTACATGAATTCATGCAGTTTTGGCCTTATCTTGAGTATTTTCTAAGTAATTTTCGAGTTTTTAGGCTTATTTTAAAGATAATATATTTTTATAGACGTTTAATAAAAAATGCGATAACTCACATTTTTAAGACTAAAAAAATAAATCACACTAAAAAGTTGTTAAAAAATAAATCATTTTTTATTTTTCTGAGATAAGTAAAAAGCCCCTTTAATACTCATGTAATACCGCTTTTTATTAAGCAGTGTTTTCCCTGTAGGTAGATGATATGTAATTAATTTATGATCCTTACTTGAAAAAAAACTTAAAAATTATGCTTCATTAAATGTGAAAGATTTGTTTAGAAATATATACTGTAACCTTCCCCCTCCCCCACCCCCATTTAATATTTTACCTCGATAAATTTATTTGTATTATAATGTTTATACGTTTGTCGACTTGGTCCTGGGACACATTGTCGTATGTATATGTGTGTTTTTATGTATTTGTGGGTGTGAGCGTATTTTTGTGAAAAGTGCTAGATCTAGCTCCGAAAGCGCTAAGGTGGCAGCACTGGGCGAGAGTAACGTACAATTTCAACAAACTCGTTAGAGCCATTCTAAATAATGTTTCCCTAACGTAAATCTGTTCAGCAGTGTAGGCGCTAGAGCACCGAACCACACCGAACGTGTGGATCTAGCACGTGTGGTTCGGTGCTCTAGCGCCTACACCGCTGAACAGATTTACGTTAGGGAAACATTATTTAGAATGGCTCTAACGAGTTTGTTGAAATTGTACGTTACTTGTTGTTTTGTTGTGAATTTTTCTTGGCCATGGAAACTAGTCCTTCAGCCGGATTCGTAAATAATTTTCACTTTCTTCATTTGTTTTTGGATTTGTAATGCTAGTGCCGGTGCATTACAAATCTTCTCTGAAGTTCTTGACAGCATTTGCAGCAGCTGCATTCTGAGGTGGAATACCCAGTTGCTGTTGGGCGTCTATAAAACTGCACCCAGAGCAAGTTGGGTTCTCACGTCCTCCTTCGTTTTATTTTCTTGTTCTCCACATTGCTCACGTGCACTAGACGGTTTTCTCCAAAATGCACCACTTCTTGAACAAAATCCCAGCAGAAAACAATGAAAAAACAACAAAATAAAACTACGAATGCGTCCACCACAAATCCCGCCAAAAAACTCATTTGTACGTTACTCTCGCCCAGTGCTGCCACCTTAGCGCTTTCGGAGCTAGATCTAGCACTTTTTTGGTGTACTGAACTACCATTTTTACTTAACAACTCCTAGCGCCCAATATGGCGCGTTTTATAATGTTCTCGTTCCGTGCTTTTGTCACAGTTATTTTATTTTCTTTCTGTGGCAACACTAGTAATTTTTAATTTTTTTGGCTTAAATGACAACGAAAAACGAATGAGTTGAGTGAAATTTGGCGCGTTATCTGGCGCTTTTTTATATTTAGGTCATCTAGCGGAATTTAGCGCTTTTTTAGAGCTGATATAGTGCTCAACGATCGAACAGAGGTGGCAGCCCTGCTCTCGCCTCTCGCTCGCCAGTGAAGTCCGAGTAAATCTGGGTCGACGTCGCGGTACACTCGCGGTACCTACTCCTGTTTCTCATTATAGCCTAGTACCACAGATGAGATACTAGCTAAGTATACTATTACCTACTCCTGTTTCTCATTATAGCCTAGTACCACAGATGAGAAACTAGCTAAGTATACTAGTACCTTCCTGTTTCTCATTATAGCCTAGTACCACAGATAAGATACTAGCTAAGTATACTAGTTACTAGTACTCTGTTTCTTATTATGGGGCTAACGCTTTCATCGGCGAACACCTTCACCTCATCTTAGTCTGTCCAAAAACATCAACTCTATTTGGACAGACTGTATGTGTTAGATCACATACAGATCTGGATAAAGAGGAAACGCGGTCTGAGAGACTTTTGAAGAATGGTATGAACCAAATGTTGCTGTCTCGCTGCACGCGCTCTCTCCGTATCAAGCTAGAAAGGGACAACGGCAGCTCAGACCGATAATAGGTGTACACAAAATTGATCAAAATTAAAACAGCATTTCGGAGTTCTCATCCTCTAAAACTTGAACCATATTTTTTTTAATTATCTGTTAAAAAAGCTTAAGCTATGTGTTCATTTTATTGTTAATATGCCTATTTTTTGGTGAATCTGTGAAAACGACGTTGCAATTGGGCAATTTTCTTGCTTTATGAAGCAAGAAAATTGCCTCATTGCAACGTTGTTGACTTCCTATTATAACTGGAATATGGGAAAAAACAAAATATAGGGGCACGGCCATGGTATACAAAGGTTTTATGGAAAAAAATGCTCTAATGTCATTACTTTATCCAGGGAGGAAACAGGGGACTACGTTTGTATGGAGAAATGGCGCCCGCGTTTCCTCTTAAATGAAGACGCTGTTCGTTCCTACATGGCAACATTCAAGAATGTTTTACCAATGAGGGTTCAGTGTTTTGAGGATGCCATCAAAAATTATTGTAGGGAACTATTTTTGTTGGAAAGTGACATCCGAAATACGTAACTGTTTGGTAATTCAGGGTAGTCTTGAGCCCCTCGATGGAGACGTATTATGAGCTGATATGATGATGACTACACACAACATTTATAGACCGAAATCGTCAGAAAGACAAATTTTCAAAACGAATTTCATGCATGACAAACAACCTCATATTGTAATGCACTTGAACAAATATGAAAACACTTGAGACACGTTTGAGGTTTTCGATACAAAAGCCTCAATCATTAAATACAATAAACGAACAATATTGTTTATTTGTCACAGCAAATAAAATAGCTTGAAAAGAACAAAAAAACTTGCACGCGCTACAAACTTCCTGATAACATTTATAAATGAAACCCTAGAATTAGTATCAGAACTCAGAATAACTAACCCAATTGCGAAGAATATTCTGACAGGTGGAGCTAGGCTAGGAGCTACCTGTGCAAATACTTACCTTCAATACTGACACACTCAACTGTATGACGTTATATCAAACTATTTAGTAATCTGTGGTTATATTCACAGAAGAAGGCAAGCACCAGTGGCACCACAGCTGGCAGTTTTTTTTAAACATTTGTATTCGATTATCCTACATTTCATTATACTATCAGTGTTATCAGCTACCGAGAGATCTAAAAAAAAGTATCATCATCATCATATCAGCCGATAGACGTCCACTGTTGGACAAAGGTCTCCTCCAAGAATTTCCACAATGACCGGTCCTGCTCTGGTCCTAGCTTCCCGCGACCTTCACCAGATCGTCGGTCCACCAAATGTGAGGCCTGCATATGCTACGTCTTCTGGTGTGCGGTCGCCACTCGAGAACTTTTCTACCACAGCGGCCCCTTTATTCCACGAGCTATATAGGTTACATTGGTTCTCTAACGGATCTCCTTACTCGTATTTCTGATTCAATCACGTACAAGGTAAACTCAGAGCTCAGCTCGCTTGCTTCAAGTATCATAATAATAATTTTTAAATCATCAAACTGTTTTGTTTTATACTTTTATTATTTTTTATGTCTGCGTTGGAATGCGCACATCCACTTTAGGTTCCGGTAGAATATCAGATAGATAGATAGATAGCACTTTATATCATTTACATCAGCTTTGCAAGTTTGTACTTGAAGCAAGAAAGCTGAACCGGTGTCTTTCCAATACACAGCAACAACTTTACTGTCAGTTTCTCATTGTTTTAGCTTATTTTTAGTTTATCATTTTATATTGCTGTGTATTGAATAAAAGCATTTATCAATCTTTTATCTATCATCATCATTTCAGCCGAAAGACGTCCACTGCTAGACAAAGGCCTCCCCCTAGGATTCCCACAACGACCGTTCTTGCGCTGCCCGCATTCAGCGGCTTCCGCGCTTAAAGTATATTTGAATGGAATTGCCTGAAAACATAAGTTGTCGTTGACCTCGGTTTCCAGAAATTCTTTGTTATAGAATATTTGACGTTATTTATAAAATATAAACCGACTGCTCAAGAACGAGGATAATTTTTTTGGGTGTGTGTATGTACTCGTATGTATGCAGAATGTAACAAAATTGGTATAAGTCCGTTAACTGGGGGTTTTACTCATCATACTGAACAACTTTACAGAGCGTCGGTGGCGTAACGGCTAGGGCCGCCGCCTCCTGTCCGGGAGGTCGTGGTTCGAATCCTGCCACGTATACCAATTGATTTCGAATTAAGATTTCATATGAACGTTTATCCAACGCTCTTATGGTGAAGGAAAACATCGTGAGGAAACCTGCACTCGCCTGCGGAGAAACTCGCATTGTGTGTGAAGTCGAACAACCCGCACTGGGCCCGCGTGGTCGAGTAAGGCCCGATCGCCCTAATTTAGGGTAGGCTCGAGCCTCTCGGTGGGGACGTATATGAGCTGATATCACTAAACAACTTCCCTCAAGGAACCCAGAAAAAAATTGGATCCTGCATACAAAAATGCACAAAACTTGTCATTCAGCTGATCGATTTGTATGAAGTGTTTTTTTTTCGCGATTCAGCAAAGTCGTAGAACAAAAGTTGTTAAGTATGATGAGTGGAAGCCCCAGTTAACGGGACCTACACCAATTTTGTTACACCCTGTATATGTCTGTTTCTTTGGCTGCTCCTGTGGCTTATAACGGCTTGATGGATTTTGGAGTACGAGATCTATCGTTGGCTTTGACAAGTTAGATTCGTCTTGATCCGCCGAGAATCATATTCATATGACACCATAGATTTAGTATCTACGTAGCCGGATTATAATTGTTTAGATTTTATTATCGATCGAATCGGGGAGCATTATTTTCACCTAGAAAGACAACATTTTTAACCGACTTCAAAAAAAGGAGGAGGTTTCTCAATTCGACCGTATATATATTTATGTGTGTTCGCGCATCACTTTATGAACCGATTTTGATGATTCTTTTTTTGTTGGAAAGGAGGTACCATGATAAGGAAACCAGGATCTAATGATGGCATCCCAGAGAAATCGAGGGGAACCTTCAAAAATCGTAGTGGCGACTAGTGCGTTTGAAGTCGGTTTTTATTTTTTTTAAAGACTCTTTTTGCATATTCAGACAGCGCATCGGTCATGGGCGAGCAGTACCTCAGGAGGTGCGAGAGCCTGGTGCACGCTTTTGGTCTGATCAGCAAGGAGCAGTCCGAACACGGCACCAACTTCCTCGGCAACCCGACCACCTTCTGCGACTACGACGGAAGCTACGGAGCCTACCAGATTACGAACGGAATGTGAGCATTTTCCTCATTTTCAACAGACTTCAAAAAAGGAGGGGGTTCTTAATTCGTCTGATTGATATCAATCGATTTCAATGGTATGCCTTCAGGTCCAATTTTATTTAAAGCGGTTCAATACTTTTTTATAAATTAAAAACAAAAAAACCGCTCAAGTGCGAGTTAACCTCGCGTAAAGAGGGTTATGTACGTTGATTTCCTATGTTACTTTAAATACCATAGACTTCTTATAGGTTTTCCTGTATCTATATGTAAAGAACTATTTTCTGTATTTTTTTTACAAAATATTAGGCTCAGTAGTTTTGTACTTAAGGGGAGAGATGGTAAATTTTTGCCTATTTTCCAAACGTTTTATCTTAAAATTATAAAAAATACATATTTGACATTCCCTCAACAAGCCCTTACATTTATAATCAAACGATATAGTTTGCATAACTATTATAAACATTTTCTATCAAACCTCCAAATTGGCCCCCATGTTTATTAATTCAGTTGTTTACGTTACACGTCCGTATTTGGGTCACCAACTTACATACGAGTATGTGTACCAAATTCCAACTCAATCGGTCCAGTAGGTTCCGAGCAAATCGGCTGTGACAGACGGACAGACAGACACGCGAGTGATCCTTTAATGGTTCCGTTTTGAGGTACGGAATCCTAAAAACCGGCCTTGAGCGAGAACGGACTCGCGCACTGAGGGTTCCGTACCAAACACGTTTGGGTACGAAACCCTACAAACATCAACGAGTACTACAATCAGTATAGGATAGAGATGAAACGGATATCCGGTTACTATCCGGTATCCGGCCTATCCGGCCATATTTTACTATTCGGCCGGATACCGGATAACATGACACTATCCGGTTCGGCCGGATACCGGATGTTAATAAATACGCAATATTAAATTTAGACAAGTACTTTATTTATAATTATTTAATACTTTACTAAAACTAGCACAGAATTTTCATTTGACAACTTAGAAAATAATTTAATTAATTAGTACTCGTACTGCACTTAGGGCAAATTATGGTGAATGAATACTAATTTCTCTCCGATTGTTTTCATAAACAAGGCCAGCTTCAGAAAACAGTCATTCGCTGTATGTACGAAAAGACCCGAATTCGACAGAGTCCGCCCGATCGTTTGTGCACCACCTACACAAGCTCGCTTCTTGCGATGCACCAAACGGCAATGTTCGTTCGGATATCCGGTGGCCTGATATCCGGCTATCCGGCTTGATAAATGGCCGGATATCCGGTATCCGGCCAAACCACTATCCGTTTCATCTCTAGTATTAGGAGTAATAATCGACTAATTTAAGATGTGCAGTTGGACAAATAAGAAGTTCATAGATTTTCCACACAAAACGTTCCTATTACCAACTGCAAATGTTTTTTTTTATTATACATTAATTTTGGTAATATGTAGTTGTTGCGATTGAAGTTGTTTTTAACCGACTTGGACGAAAGGACGAGGTTACTCAATTCGACCGTATATATTTTTAATTTCTTTTTATGTGTGTTCGCGGATAACTTCGTCGTTTGTGAACCGATTTTGATGATTCTTTTTTTGTTGGAAAGGAGATATCCCAAGGGTGGTACCGTGATAAGGAAAACAGGATCTGATGATGGCATCCCATTGAAATTGAGGGGAACCTTCGTTTCCTGTTTGAATTCGGTTTTTTTTTGTTCAAAATTATTAAACATGTGTCCCGTTTCCAATTACACGTACGACGTTAGTTCGTCAAATGGAAGTGAACTGCGAATGTTTCACTCGTACAGATAGTGTTATCTTTATAACCACGAATCTTCATAGATAACAAATTATCTTAATTGCCTCTAATTCTGCATTTATTCTGCATTTTATTTTTGTTAATTTTGCATTTATTTTCAGTGCCTACTGCACCGGTAGGGACGGGGGAATCCTGGGCGCATGGCAAACCGTGTCCAGCGAAATGGAGGGAATGAATTGCAGTAAGTATGAGTATTAATAACCGTCAAAATATACATTAAGACGAGGTATTGATTGGAACAGTTGTCTCTGTCTTTTTAAAAGACTTCAAAAAAGGAGGAGGTCCTAAGTTCGACTGTATATATTTTTTTTATGTATGTTCACCGATTTTTCCGTCAATTGTGGACCGATTTTCAAAATTTTTTTTTATTCGAAAGAGTATACTCCCGAGGGGGTCCCATTGTCACCAAGTCAGTATCTGATGATGGGATCCCAGGCAAATCGAGAGCAACCCTCAAATTTCTCATTACGTAGGCACTTATTACGTGATTCTTAAGTTTTCTAAAGCTATTAAAATACTTGCGTAGGTGATTGGGTTTAACGTTGTTAGAGAGATAGCATTATCACTAAAAATAAAGAAAATAAAAAAAAGTTTAAAAAGACTAAAAACCGACTTTAAAATGAAATTCACTCAAAAGTATGAAATAATATTATTATACTTAAATACACAACATTAACCAACAATAACAAAATCAAAAGTGGGTAAGAATTAAATTAGGGGCTTTAAATTTTTTTTGAGGTCGGTACCGTGCTGGTACTTTTTAGTTTGTGGTTTTTTTAAACTTTTATTTTTTTCTTTACGTGTAGAGGGTAAAGAAAATAACCACACTTTTTCAATGGTTTTTCGTTTCAATCAAAAACTACAATGAAAGTATAAAAAATAATAACATTACTCACTTTGTATTATCATAACAAATATTGTTGTATATATTTTTTTAAATTTATACTTAAAAATATTAGTCATAACTAGAGTTGCAAGTAACGGTGTAGACCTATCTTTGGGATTTTTTTCTGTCGAGGCAAAACTGCTCAATCTTGTTTCTAATAGCTTTTGACTTTAAGGAACATCATCAACAATAAGGGTATTTTTTTAACCTTGGGTTTTCTATCGTTTAGGAGTAATTGACGTCAAAAATAACGATAATCTGTAATATTACCGCCTTAAGTCTATATAGGTGTAACAAAATTGGTGTAGGTCCCGTTAACTGGGTCTCATTCCCACACTGAACAACTTTTGTTCTAACTATGATGAAATCACAATAAAACACTTAACTATTCATACAAATTATATCTATACAAAATACCACAGTTTTTTTTTTAATTATAACTTCTTTAGGCGCGTTGGACATTTTTGAGATGGGAAAAACCATTGAACTTGCGACACTGTAACCTGTAATGTAACCGACACTTCCAGGAACACTCGGAGGGTCAAAACTTATATAACTGTATTTGAGATGGGAAAAAACCATTGAACTCGCGACACTGTAACCGACACCGCCAGGAACACTCGCAGGGTTAAAACTTATAAAACCGTAAAAAGTTTTCACTTCTGTCGGCACTCCTGGCACATTCATACAACGAGCCAGAAATGACATTTCAAAAAAGAATTGACAAAACAAACAAAATTGCGGCGAAATCCTATACGTTCGACAACCAAACTGTAACCGATCTGTATCAATCTGAGGTCGCAATTTAGAGAGCGGCAGGGAGTGTCCATACTGTATGTTAGTATTAATATATTATACTTTGCTCCTGGAGTGGTTAGGTTTTTTTTAGAATTGACTATGGGATCCTAAGGGATAAAGTTCAGGATAATGAGTAGAACCCCCAGTTAACGGAATCTACAAGCAATTTTGTTACACCCTGTATACGGCCTTCCAGGCGTGCAGTCGGCAGTCACACACAAAATTTTGGCCCACGTAACGTTTTCACGTTACTTGGCGGGTAACAATTTAGCATGCGATAAATGCTAATCGATATTCACATGAGTCACGTGTTTTATATTTCTCTTTGAGAAAGCGTTTGAAGTTTAAAACTACTTATATTATTACTAGCTTTTGCCCGCGGCTACGCCCGAGTGGACATCGTTTTTATAACTGTCTTTGAGGGTGAGTGGTGTGCGGCTTGCGAGCGTGGACATGAGTTTTCTCCAGATCCCTCATGAATTAAGTATATCAAGCCTATTCTGATTAGCAGTCTATGTCACTTCCCACCCCCTCAACTATTCTATACAAAAATCACTTCAATCCGTTGTTCTGTTGCGACGCTGACGTGCTCGAGCGTGGAAATGAGTTTTCCCCAGATCCTTCGGGAACTATATCAGGATATGCTTATTAGTAAATAATGTCATAACCACCCCCTAAGCCATCTTTGTGCCAAAAATCACAACAATCCATTGTTCCGTCGCGATGTTAAAGAAATTAACCAAAATAAGAGTATGTTTACCGTTCCCTTAGGAACTGCATCGGACTATGCAATTTTCACGAAATAAAAAGCTTAGTAGTCCATGTCCTTCCCAGTGACACAAGCTACCTGCATGCCAAATTTCATCAAGATTGGTCGAGGTGTTGAAGCGTTAAAAGGTAACAAACAAATAAACAAACAAACACATTTTTCCATTTATAATATTAGTAAGGATATACCATCAGAGAGAGAGAGAGAAATGTCCGGAAATACCTATAATTTGATTCGCCTGTAACAAATCCAGCAAGTAATAGTTGTAATTGAGGTCACCGCAATAATGTATTACCTCCGCCTTTTGTAAAATTTTGCATACAACGGTATCCGCCGTACCATGGTAGATCAATTTGATACTCTCATTTTATTGAAGCCGTAGCACACCCTGGACACTGCATACAACGGGCCAGAAATGACATTTCAAAAAAGGAATAACGGAACCAACAAAATGGCGGCGAAATTCCAAACGTTCGACAACCAAACTGTAACCAATCTTTATCAATCTGGGTGACGAGGGGGTGAGGTCGCAAACTAGAGAGCGGCAGGGAGTGTTCGTACTGTATAAATAAATAAATAAATGAAACCCATAGTCAAATCTCAAAAAAAAATTGTACTTCCCATACTAAGTTAGCTGATCAGCTGATCGAGTTAGTATGGGAGAGCCAATTTTTTTTTTGCGATTTGACTATGGGTTCCATGGGGAAAGTTGTTCAGTTTCATGGGTAGAAGCGCCAGTTAAAATAGTTTCAGCTAATTTTGTTAGACCTTATATATACTTTGCCTACAATCTACATACTGCCTCGATACTTGTGTCAGGACATAAAACCTCGATAAAGTGGTGAGTGTGACACGAGAGCCTGCTGGCTGTCGTACCGTTACCATGGGAGTTGCCACGACCGGTTGGCGACCGTGACCCTGTTCCCGATGTGGCATGTGGCACACTCCCATCCCAGCGCCGCGTGGAATGCGGAGATCGCGACTCTTTGCCCTTTTATATACTAATGAAATTATATACTAACTAGCTGTTTCCCGCGGTTTCACCCGCGTGGACAACGTTTCTATGACTTTTCGAGGGTGCGCAGTGCGCGAGCCGCAAGCGGCTCGCGAGCGTGGTAATAAGTAGCCTATGTCTGAATCCAGGTCCTAATCTGTCTACGTACCAAATTTCAGCCAAATCCGTTCAGTAGTTTTTGTGGGAAAGCGTAACAGACAGACAGAGTTACTTTCACATTTATAATATTAGTAGGGATTGAAGCGTCGGTGGCTCAACCGGTAACGACTCGGTCCTCCAAACCAGAGGTGCCGGGTTCAAATTCGGACGGCCAATGTACCAATGAGTTTTTCTAAACTTACGTACATATACTCACCGATTGCTTTAACGGTGAAGGAAAACATCGTGAGGAAACCTGCACACACCTGCGAAGAAACACGCAGGTTGTGTGTGAAGTCGACCAACCCGCACTGGGCCCGCGTGGTCGACTAAGGTCCGATCGCCCTAATTCAGGGTAGGCTCGAGCCCCACGGTGGGGACGTATATGAGCTGATATGATGATACTAATGAAAACAAAATGAGGGCCACCTAAGTTTTCTCAGTACATTTCATGAAAATATGAGAAAACTTAGGCAGCCCTTATTTTGTTTTGATTAGTACATCTCCTGAACAACATTTTTGCGATTGCCGCTTGTTTCTTTCAATCACAGAATGTTGTGCTCTTCGACACATTTGTAGCCAGGGATCTAACCCAAGGACTGCACTTCCTAGTTTCCTTACTTTTCTCAATTTAAAAAAATAACCGTAGCTGTTTAACCACCTCTCTGTATGAAAATGTGCTGAGAAAACTTAGGCAGCCCTTATTTTGTTTTGAGAAGTATATCTCCTGAACAACACTTTTGCGATTGTCGCTTGTTTCTTTCAATCTAAGCTAAAAGAATAAAGATAAGAAACAACCCCTTTCCGATTGCCTAAATTCGTTATTACTGGCCGTTTGCGAACATCATAGTTCTTTGCTTTCGCGAATCGCGTCTTGATTCTCAGATACTGACGAAGATGACCCAGTCTGTGGTATTGTGGTATAAACGGCGGTGGCTCAATCGAAAATGACTAGGTCCTCCTAACCAGATGTCCCGGGTTCAAATCCAGACGGCTAATCAATGTACTAATGGGTTTTTCGAAACTTACGTACATATACTTACCGATAGTTTTAACGGTGAAGGCAAACATCGTGAGGAAACCTGCACATCTGCTTCCAGATGTGTATGAAGGTCGCGTTGCACACATCCGTAGGTGTAAATCTAAATGCCCTACACGTGACCGCGGGTGATGCTAAGCCGTCTAGCCCTTGGATACCACGGTTAATTGTGCCACACGATAAGAGAGATTGTGGTAATGTTCGGCAGTCCTTTTCATTATATTACTCGTATGTGGGCGCGATTACTTTTCTGCCGAATAAGGTAACGTGGGTTTTATTCCATTCACACCATTTCGCGTAGGTTATCTTTTACTAACCAATCGGTTATTAGTACTCTACTACAGCGGCCAGCAAAAGAGGCGTTGATGGACGACCGTCTAAATGTGGAGGGCGAAGCCGAGACACCCATACGTAAGTCCATCAATGCCTAGTTGTGGCCAAGGCTTGTATAGTATTTTTCTCAAATAATGCGCGGAAATTAAAACAAAGTAATACGTAGGCAGAACTTCTTATTTGAAAATCGCGCCAAAGTGCTCATTTGTTTTTTTTTTCAATAAACAACTTTCTATTTGCAAGCCAGCTCGAAATTTAAATAAAACCTTTGATAAGTTACCTCCTTGGTTGCCATGTTCCGGAGTAAAAGATCGTTCCATTTTTAAATAACACGATAGATATGTTTACATAGTAATTTATTTGGCCGCTAAACACGACAGATATGGATTTTCATACAACTTTTGCCGGCCGCTGCTGGCATGTATTTGGCCAGTACAGCAATTTCGATTTATCTCCAAGAAGGTTTGCAAAATAATGCTCAAATTTCCAATCATGTTTGAGAAAAGATATATTTCTGGAGCTCTTGTGCTTTTGTCTTGACCGTAAATTATCTTTGACTTCGACTTTACCGAGACATTAAACTGTACCTTGTACGTATATATGTGGCTCTACAATCTTGATTGGAAATCTGTTTCATTTCTTATGGTACAATTTAAATACTCACCAAAATATTTTTGATGTGTAACATCTTTGCTCTCGCTTTCCTGCAATTTGTGGGAGTGATTTCGTGAAATGGGACGGAAAAGTGTCCCATGGGACGGAAATGTGTCCCAGGGAGTCGCGTTTTTTCAGACTTTAAAAGCGCGGAAAAGGCAAAGGTTTCTATGACCATACAGCCTAGTCTGCCGTATCTTTGCCGTCCTTTCATAAAGTATTTTGTCACATGTTACACATCATATGCGAGTACTGTAGGTCTCGCTCGAATTATTTTTTAAACCCTAAGAGCACCAAATAAAATAAAATATAATATTCTTTTAGCTTGCAAAAATGGATAAATGCACACAAATATTATTTACTGAAATGAGCGAGCGAAGCGAGCGATGTTAGGTTCGGTCAGGTTTGATTGACTATGCAGTCAAAGAGCCTTGCAAAAAATTGGTAACATCTATTATAGCGATAATATAAAATATTTGGTCTAAAATTAACTTTAACGGCATTTACAATCAATCAAATAGAATATTATGCTTTATTCTACAATAAATAAATAAATAAAAATATATAAAGAATAGTACAGAATACACAGTAAACATTTAAATTGCATAATTTAGGCGGCCTTATTGCTTAAAGCAATTTCAACCCAAAGATTGGATACATCTAAATAAAAGTAAGGGCTGTGCAAAGCCAACATAGAAAACATACTTTTAAAAAGGAAACTTTACTATAACTACTTATATAAAATCTAAATCATAATACATGTAATATAAATACTATAGAAGATATCACTAGATAGTATAAAACAAAGTCGCTTCTCGCTGTCTGTCTGTCCCTATGTATGCTTAGATCTTTAAAACTACGCAACGGATTATGATGCAGTTTTTTTAATAGATAGAGTGATTCAAGAGGAAGGTTTATATGTATGATACATGCATAATAAAGTAGAGAAACACTGATAATTTTAGAGGTTTGTAATGTGATGTCGTAAATAAACACATTTTTTTCGCTTACATTGCTAATGCTGGCTGAACCCTACGAGATAGATCATAATAATGTACTACAGTATTGTACACCTTAAAAAGGTCTACAAAAAGTCGGCAAAGGTTTATATCTATCTCTTAGGGATAACCCACAATAAGCATTTTTTATCCGCACACCACTCACTCTCAAAAACAGTCATAAAAACGTTGTCTACGCGGGCGAAGCCGCGGGCAAAAGTTAGTAAATAATAATAATATAAACTATACTTACACATAAATGGTGCTTAGTTGTTATTTAAGGTAACTATTTAGATATTGTATCACTGTTTGTTTTCCGAATATAATAAAATAAATAAATAAAATAATAAAAATATATATACCAATATATTAATAAATATGGGCGTTTATATATTTTTGTGGTAATGCAATAAAAAGGAAATTAGCTCCATTTCTACAATACTTCCTGGAACACCATTTGGTCAGCATTTATCCGTTTTGGCAGGCATTTCGAATGTATTTGAAGTACCTAATTTTTGGTACGCATTTAAATGCATTAAATTATTATTTTTTTAACTCTGCTGGAAAGCTGATAAAATGGGGAAGTTTTTACCGTATTTTGCACTTCAACTGTAGTATAACTTTTTTTTGGAAAATCACGAAATATTTAAACTAATGCGTTTTTTATACAAAATCTGAAAATTGAAAAGCGTATATCTCGAAAACTGTGAGACTTAGGCTACAAGTGTATTAAGTCAAATCTATTCCAAATGACCGCCTCTGGCTCCCCTTTCAGTTTTCTGCACTACTTCCCAAACACCCTGTATAATATATTAGTACATACTAACATACAATATGGACACTCCCTGCCGCTCTCTAGATTGCGACCTCACCCCCTCGTCTCCCAGGTTGATACAGATTGATACAGATTGGTTACAGTTTGGTTGTCTAACGTATAGGATTTCGCCGCCATTTTGTTTGTTCCGTCATTCCTGTTTTGAAATGTCATTTCTGGCCCGTTGTATGAAGTGTCCAGGGTGTGACGTAGGTTAATGTTACACACAAATTATATGATCTCGATTCCCAGCCATTGACATCTTTTTACCCGACTGCGCCAGAAGCAGGGTTGTTTTTCTAGTGTAATCTAGTTTATAAGTGTCTAGTCAATTATAAACTAGATTTTGCCAGCGGCTTCGCTCACTTGAACATAGTTTCTATGACTGTCTTCGAGGGTGCGCAGTTCACGCGAGCGTGGAAAAAAGTAGCATATGTGTTAGTCCAGGTCCAAAGCTGTCTACCTACCAAATTTCAGCCAGATATGTTCAATAGTTAGTTACTTTTCGAGTGAACATAGTTTTTAGCGTGGGAACTGAGTCAACAATAGATCCCTTGGGAACTATGTCGGGCTATGCTAATTACTAGTCAATTAGATAATCCGTATTAATTAGCACGTCAATCCTTCGCTTCAATTCGACGTGACATAAATTAACAAAGAAGAGAAAGTTAATAGCTATCCCACGGGAACCACTTAAGAAATCGGGATAAAAGTAGCCTATTATGTTAATCCAGGACCTAACCTATTATGTGTGCCAAGTTTCATCCCGATCCGTCCAGTGGTTGAAGCGTGGAAGAGTAACAAACATCCATCCATAGGGACATACAAACTTCGACATTTATAATATGTATTAGTAAGATGTGAAAATGTGTTTGTTTGTTTGTTACATTTTCACGCTTCAACACGTAGATAAATCTTGATGAAATTTGGCATGCAGATAGCCTGTGTCACGGGGAAGGACTAGGCTACTTTTTATCACGTGGAAATAGCATAGTCCGATGCAGTTCCTGAGGGAACTGAAAAAAATTTCTTTATTTAGTTCATTTCTTTAACATCGCAACGGAACAATGGATTGTTGTGATTTTTTGCACAGAGATGGTTGAGGGAGTGGAAAGTGAAATGGACTGCTAATCAGAATAGCCCGATCTGGGATAGGGATCTGCAGAAAACTTATGTCTACGTTCGCGAGCCGCTTGCGACTCGCGCACCACTCACCCTCATAAACAGTCATAAAAACTAAGTCCACGCGGGCGTAGCAGCGGGCAAAAGCTAGTGTGTGTATATTTCTTTGGAACGCCTTGCCTGCAGCCTAAACGGTTTGGTTTGATGGATTTCGGAGTGCGAGGTGTCCTTAGATTCGTCTTAATCCCGTGAGTAACACAGGGGATACATTTTTACCCGACTGGACAAAAAATAAGGGTTAAGTTTTTATGCAGCCGGGTTTTTTTTATTACCTACCAAATGAGGCGAAAATTTAGCGACCAATCAAAGTTTCCTTTCGCAGACTGCGCGCGCGACACCACCATCTACTTCCCTGAGCGGGGGATGGCGGTGACGGAGGTGTGCAGCGCCAACGGGAACTACCGCCCCAACCAGAACGTCGGCGATGTGTACTACTGCGTCGACACCGATGGGTACGCCATCGACATGCTGGACGCCTGGCCGGCGGACAACTGCGCCAGTCATGCTTAGCGTAAGGTGGACTTACAGATCATGAGATCATACCTACATAATTTAATCCGATAGAAATGTTCAAGTAATAAATAACTCATGAATTAATTGATCGATGAATTGTGCGATAAATATTTTGAGAAAACTTGATGACAATTGTTTATCTTTGTAGTACTTATTAGCATTTGATTAACTCCAAAACGATTGATCTCGTTTATACGAGTACTAGTGGATGCCCGCAGCTTCGCCAGCGCAAATCCCGATTTTTACGGTTCCCGTGGGAATTTCCCAAAATCCTTTCTTAGCGGATGCCTACGTCATAACATCTACCTGCATGCCAAATTTCAGCCCGATCCGTCCAGTGGTTTGGGCTGTGCGTTGATAGATCACTATGTCAGTCAGTCAGTCAGTCAGTCACCTTTGAGTTATATATATTTAGATTAGGAATCCAATTGAATAAACTATTCCTGTCTTTAGACATATGTTTAGACATTAGCCGTTAGCAACTGTTAGCAGTTAACTGATGGCCGTCATGCACGTGAAGAGGAACCTCAACACGAGAGAAGAAGTTAACTACTATTGATGGCTGATAATGATGGTGATTTCTATCCGCTACAAATAGCTCAAAATTGTACAACTGCACCTGACAGTATAGTATCTCTCTTATCATCATATCAGCTTATATACGTCCCCATCGAGGGGCTCGAGCATACCCTGAATTAGGGCGATCGGGCCTTAGTCGACCACGCGGGCCCAGTGCGGGTTGGTCGATTACAAACATAACCTTCGAGTTTCTTCGCAGGCGTGTGCAGGGTTTCTCACAATGTTTTCCTTCACCGTAAGAGCGTCGGATAAACGTACATATGAAATCGAAATTCGAAAACACATTGGTACGTGGCTGGATTCGAACCATGACCTCCTGAACAGGAGGTCTCCCTTATCGCGTGGCACAAATAAACCGTGTTATCCAAGGGCTACACTGCGGTTGCCTGGTGTTGCATTTAGCATCACCTGCGGTCACGTGTAGGGCATTTAGATTTACACCTACGGACGTGTGTAACGCGACCTTCATTAATCATTATTATATTCATAGTTTTCTCACGATGCATTCCTTCACCGTTATAGCAATCGGTAAATATACTATGTGCGTAAGTGTCGAAAAACTCATTGGTATATTGGCCGTCCGGATTTGAACCCGGGACCTCTGGTAAGGAGGACCGAGTCGCTACCGACGAGCCACCGACGCTCTCGGTAAAAGGAGGTGATCGATGCTGCTGACACAACTGCTAAAAAGGTAGAGTAAAATACTGTGCAGGAGAGAAGAACAACACACAAGCAGGCCTCCATCACTCGGACGAACAGGCGAAATAAATACCTACACATTGGCGTGGCCTACAGGCCGCGCTCCGCTCGTCAGCGATAGAACGCCGTACAGTCGCCGCCGCAATTCGCGCGCCGCCCGTGTACGCAGTTATAACCGCTAAGTAGAGCGCCATAATACCCATGTTTCCGTGAATGGGAAGGAGTAGGTAAATAAATGCGTAGGTATTTTCGTTTTATAAGGAAGTGCAATATCTGTTACGAAGTAACTAGTATTTCAAGTAGGTTGAAAGACATACATACCGGTCGAATGTGCGTTCGTCGCTTGTGCGTTGCGCCGAGCCGCGCGTGACACCCGACGCTGGGCGCGCCGTGTCGTACGCTCGCCTGCGCCCGTCCATCTGGAACAAACGTCTTGGGTTACACGGTCTGGTCACACAGCGAACCGCATTACCGCACCCTGGCCGCAACAGCCTCGGCGCAAGGACGTGTGACAGTTGACACTAAGGTCCCCTACTCACAGTGCTAAACTGATATGTAGAGTGTACATGTTTGCTTGTGAGTCTATCGTAATATAATATAAATAAATAATAAATATTCTGGGACAAATCACACATGGTCATCTGGCCCCAAAGTAGGATTCCCTGTCTGATGGGAACCAGAAACTGATATACATACTTATATACGTTTAAATACATCATCATCTATCAGCTCATATACGTCCCCACCGAGGGGCTCGAGCCTACCCTGAATTAGGGCGATCGGGCTCTAGTCGACCACGCGGGCCCAGGGCCCAGGTCGACTTCTTTGACACAACCTTTGAGTTTCTTCGCAGGTGTGTGCAGGTTTCCTCACGATGTTTTCCTTTACCGTTAAAGCAATCGGTGAGATAAGTCCGTAAGTTTCGAAAAACTCATTGGTACATTGGCGGTCCGAATTTGAACCTGGCACCTCTGGTTTGGAGGAACGAGTCGTTACCGGTTGAACCACCGACGCTTCAAATACATACATACTTAAATATATATTTAACACCAAGACACAGAGCAACAAATCTGCTCTTCACACAAATGGTTGCCCTGGGTGGGGATCGAACCCACGACTCTCGGATCAGTAGTCAAAAGCACTAACCACTGAGCCACCGAGTCAGTCAAATGGAAGATACGAAAATCAGACTAATAGTGAAGGTGCCAAGGAAGCCTGCTGCTACTAAGAGCTCTAATGTGTACTTAATTACAGCGAATGCATATTAACTAAGCACACGCGATGCTCCACTAACGGAAGATAAACAACAGTTCGACGCCCGATACTTTAAACGTTAGAAAATCGATCGATTATTAAATACTGTTACCTATTACCATCAGTTATGTTTGCATGGGCGGGCATAGCAACTTTCGCACGTGCTGTCTCCTGCACCTTGAAATGTTTCTAAAGTAAATCTAATGTATTGCACGATATAGCACGTACCGTGTCGTCTTTGTTGATGTTCAAAATCTGATAGCTAGCTAAACCGTAAATCAAAGCAATTAAACAGAGTAAAATCGAATACAAATTCTGCATAATTGGCGTGGTAACGGATACTGACACTAGACTAGCTGACTTTGCTATTCAGCGCTTCACGGAGCAGTGTCACACGAATCAAAGATACCTGACCTGCAACTTGACCCACCATTTAGAATAATTAATAAACACCATTAAGTAGTAACACGTAAGTTGAACAGAACAGTAAGCGAGTTGATTTCCGATTGTGAAAACTAATGAGGGCAGCATTATGTCGTTGTGAGAGGCGAGAGCAGCCATTGTGAATTGAGTAGAGGGTCGTTATAGAGGGTGGCCGTCACCCCACCACTTGGACACGCCACCGATCCTACTTGATGCCGTGCCGGGACGCCGCCGCCGCGCGCCGGCCGCCTGCTTGGTGGGAACGCAAAAACAGGGGTTATTTTTAGAGGGTAGGGTCTGAGAGTACTGAGACTTCTATTTTACCTGTCTCATTTTAAAGAGGTTGGGTGATTTACGGTATAAATAACTTGTGTGACGTATTAACTGGAGTACAAATACTGTGGATGGTAACAGGTGTTAAAGTTTCGAAAGTTTTAATAAGCCTATTAAAGGTCTCCAGGAGGCTCGAGTTTCCATACAAACGTAGTTCCACTTTCATACAAAAACTACATGCTGGATTGAATCCAAACTTTGCAAATATGTTGAGTAGACACATATCTATGTTTGTAATTAGTTTTCGATGTACTAATATAAAACAGAAAAAAATAAGAGAGGTTTAAAACTTTCAGTACAAAACTAATTTAAGCCTTTGTTTAGTTATGTTTTAATTTACTACGATGAAGACTAATGACAAACATCGATGTGTGTCTACTAAACATATTCGCAAAGTTTGGATACAAACCGACATGTAGTTTTTCTATGACAGCGGAAATACGTTTGTATGGAAACGCGAGCCTCCTGGAGACTCTTAACTTATCGTGTTAGTAGAATGTAGTTAGTTTGGGACAAATCTTGGAAGCTAAAAAAGAACCACTTCCCGGTTTCCGATTGAGCTGGAATTTTGTATACACGTTAAGTTTGGAGAACAATGTATGGTTAGATAAGTGGCGTCATTCTAAATCCAATATGGCGGGCTCCCAAAAATGGCGGACCAGTAATTTTTTTATGCACCTCCATAATATACAAACGAAAGGGTTTCCTGAGGATACGAAATAATTAAAATTATTTTCAAATTAAAGCTTGTACCTTAAAGTTTTTAGGTTTTTCGAGAATTCAAAGATCTAAAATCCAAAGCGACAACCGTTCTGCCGCGCGCGCCATTGTAACTTACTACCTACTACATCTCAGAATCAGAATACAGAACACGCGTATACCTACAGAACAGATTACTAAATAGTTACTTGCCTACAGCACAGATTACTAAATAGTTACCTACAGTGAGAATAGTATGACGCGCTGACGACGAAAACTCTGCGCCTACCCTCCTTCCCTTGGCTGTAATATTGCTATTTTAAGTCGGATTTTGAAATATTTTGAGTTAGGTGTATTAGAAAGTGCCACTGCTTGTTTACTCCTAAAAATAAATCACCTGTATGCAGGATTTAGAAAGGCCAAAACGTCAAAACTACACCAATTTAGAGTATTTCATACAATCACAAGTTGCCTCACTTTTATTGCCTTAAGCATATTCTGGTTTATTCTGCACTAGCTTTTGCCCGCGGTATCGCCCGCTTGGTCATCGTTTTTATGACTGTCTTTTAGGGTGAGTGGTGCGCGAGCCTCAAGCGGCTCGCGAGCGCGGAAATGAGTTTTCCTCAGATCCTTCAGGAACGATATCGGGCTATTCTGATTAGAAGTCTATGTCACTTCCCACCCCCTCAACCAATTCTATACAAACGCTATATAGACGCTGACGTGCGCGAGCGCGGAAATGAGATTTCCTCAGATCTCTCGGCAACCATGTCATGATATGCTAATTAGTAAATTATGTCATTTCCCACCCCCTCAGCCATCTCTGTGCGAAAAATCACAGCAATCCATTGTTCCGTTGCCTTGGCGGCAAGACCTACCGTAACTGGTCCTTGTCTTCACCTTATGGTGTTGGCAGGAATAGCGGCCCTCACTTTAAGACCTAGCTGTCGGTGAGTGAGGACGCTATATCATAAACCTGGTAGTTTAGCGTATCTGGTAGATATACGAGAGGGAATGTTCCGTTGCAATGTTAAAGAAACTAACCAAAAAAAGAGTATATTTTCAGTTCCCTCAGGAACTGCATCGGACTATGCAACGGGATAAAAAGTATCCTATGTCCTTTCTAGTGACACAGGCTACCTGCATGCCAAATTTCATCAAGATTGGTTAAGTCTCCTAACACCCGGTAAGGTAGGATGGAAGAGATCTCTTATAGAGATAAGTCCACCTTTGTGCACGTCCTCTCTAAGTTCTTGTCATTTAAATGTTTGTGTACAATAAAGGATGTATATAAGGTGTTGAAGCGTGAAAAGGTAACAAACAAACTCATTTTCACATTTATAATATTAGTAAGGATTTTGAGCCTACCATCTACCTACCTAATTCTGTGGCCCCTGTCTCACAGCATCGCATTTCAATCTGTTGCCTGTGTATTCATAGGAATACAAAAACATATTAGAGCGATTTACCGTGATAACAGATATCAGTGTTGTCGCGAGTGATCTTTACATTTCCTTTACTTTCTCGACCCCGTATAAGCACACCCCGGACAATGCATACAATGGTCGTGAAATGACATTTCTAAAAACAAATGACGGGGCAAACAAAATCCTGGTAAATCCTATATGTTCGAGAACCAAACTATAACCAATCTGTATCAATCTGGGTGACGAGGGGGTGAGGTCAGAATCTAGAGAGCGGCAGGGAGTGTCCATACTGTATGTCAGTACTAATTTATATACTTTGCCCGTAGTACGGTATAGGGGAAGTATTGTTATTGCGAAAAAAATGTTTACACATACCAAAAAACCTAATTTCTCAAGTCTGTCCGTCCGTCCGTGCGTCCGTCCGTCACGCTTGGCTCTGGAGACTAAATCCTTAGTCCAATTGGGACCATATTTAAAAGTAAGGAGTTTTAAATTATTTAATAGAGGTATTATCAAAAGTTTCTTCGTACCGTAAAACAAACCGAAGAGTAGGTGTCATACAATAAAAACTGTTTTTATTTTTCTCAAAAACAGCTCTAACGATTTTGATAAAACTTTGCACGTCCTAGTTGCTTATGTTTGTCTATTACACAGTAATACCCATTGGTCTGGAGAAAATCGTGTTTGAATGGTTCTTCTATAAATGAAATTGAAACTTGCGCTTTATTTACTAATAGTTGGAGCTATTTAATTGTCATGCAACGTGAATTAATCAAAATTATAACAATGTTCTTAATTAAATTTTTGTATAAAAATATTTAAAAAATTGGCGAGAAAGTTTAGTGCAGGCTGCGATGCTATTTATTTCCGGAGGTAATTGGAGAAATAAACTTAAATATTTTCTAGACTCTCAGGGATTAATTGCAAATCATAAAACAAAAAATGGCTCCGTAGCACAATTTGTGTATTTACAAAAAAAAACATTCCATACGGTTTACTAAGAGCGAGTACAAATCACACTTGGCCGCATTTTATTATTTGTTGTTTTGTTATCCCTAAAGCAACGAAAAAACTTTTGATAATACCTCTATGAAATAATTTGAAACTCTTAGTTCCAAATTGGTACCTTTGGATAAAAGATATAGCCTCCAGAGCCAAGCGTGACTGACGGACGCACGAACGGACGGAATTAAGATATTAGGTTTTTCTGACTTTATAAAATTGTTGTTGTTGTTGTTGTTGTTAGGGGCGGGCTGGTTTCCGCAACCAGGCGACCACTGCGCCCATTTTGCGTGTTTGGCCGGCATCACTGCCAGCCCAGCTCCTCCAAGAAGCCCAGTAGCCCCCGAAGGTTGCTGACGACTTCCTAAAGCGACCTCGGCTCACCGAGGTGCACGACCCTGTACTGTGCTAGCTCCTTGCAATCCAGTAGGATGTGGGCAGCAGTCTCCTCAGCCTCCATACAAGCTCTGCATAGTGGGCTGTCGGTGATACCTAGAGCGAATAGGTGTTTATTGAAATGGCCATGTCCAGTAATAGCGGCTGTTACCTTGCGGAGCTGAGCTCTCCCAAGTCTCAGGAGCTTCCTAGATAGGCCAGGATTGGTTGTCGGCAGTACCAACCTCGCTTGCCTGCAGGTTTCCAAACCGGACCAGTACAAATTGTGTTCGTTTCTTGACTTTATAAAATTATTATGAAAGAAATGAATCTATTTGAGGCTTCAAGTTCAAATCTATTTGTCAAATCATATTTTTTTGTTTGTTTTCGATCTGTTTTGTATTAATTTATTGTTTTACTATGTTTTCATATTTTGACTTTTCATACTGTCTTCGTTCTCCTATCACATACCTTTGCACTGTTTTCATGTCATATTTTATAAATAATCATTTATTCCCGGTGGTAAAATATTAGACCTTGGACCTACCCTCCAAATTGCAGTTTACTTGTGCTGGCTCAGACGCGATTGGAGGGCGCGTCGAGGCCGCATCTAGAAAGAGCCGTTTCTCCAACTTCCTTCGAACCCAAACGCGCATTGCAACTGTATTTATGTGCAACAAATTAAGAAGCAGGCTAGGTGATGATGAAACATTGGGCACATTGTTATTTCTTCGAGCATATTTAGATATATGACTAACTATTAATATTTACAATGCAAAGATACAGTTATGTTTATGTTGAAAATATGAACTATTTACATACCTATGTCGTGATATAAATTCAAAGCGTTTTTCAGTTCAAATTGTTCACGTTTTAAGTTTATTAACATGGTTCAAAGTTTATTTCCTTGAGTACAACTTTGAGTAGGGCACATTGTTTTTATTCAAATCTAAAGAGATTAATAATAATTTCTATGGATGTGATATATATTTGAGATGGAGACTGAAAGAATTAGCGTTTTTATGTTACAAAGGTAACAAACAAACTAACACATTTTTACATTTATAATATTAGTAAGGATGATTTAATTAAAATTGCCAAAGTTTTAAAATAGTCCGTAATTGAAAACAGCAAGAGCTGAAGAATAGGCATTTAAATTAAATGTTGCTGTCTCCCTCCCCCAAACCTTTCCATATACAGCAAAAAAGGGAAAACTGCAGCGCAGACCGATAATAGGCACTCAAATTGACTAAAACAGCATTTCGTAGTCCCTTAAATTCTCCTCCAAATCTTGAGCTATATTTTTTTTCTAAAATAATTTAAAAACGCTTTACCTATGCCTCTATGTTTTCATTTTATTGTTAATATGAGTGTAATTTTTTTCGTGGGTGTCTGAAAATGACGTTTCAATTGGGAAATTTTCTCAGTTTTTGAAGGCTCCTACTTCCTGTTATATATAATTAGAATATAGAAAAAAAAACAAAAAATAGGGGCACGGTCATGGTAGATATATAGGTTTGATGGAAACAAAATTTTTGTTCTTTTGTCATTATCCCGGGAGGAAACAGGGGACTGCATTTGTATGGAAAAAAATGGTACCCGCGTTTCCTCTTAACGAAAGAAAAATTTATGTAAACATTGCACTGCAAAGTAGATATCATAGGCGTGAAATGTGATTGGCAAATGCGTGATGATGGAAAACCCTTGTCTGGGGATCGGGCTTACAAATGTTACTTGTTTGTTATTTACCTTTTTACCACCCTTGTATCATAACGTAAATAACTATTATAAATGGATAAAATAAAGATCAAGGCAACAAAGATGCATAAAAAGTTTAAGTACTATTATTTGCTCAGTATGTTTTGGTTAGAACATTTTGTATGGAAAATCTATGAACTTCTTACAATCCAACTGCACAACATCTTAAAGTTGGGTGACTATTACCATATTATATATCCCACTATATTCTATTTTTTTCAGATGTCTTAAAAGAGTGGTTTAGCTGTTGGGGTGGGGTGGGGGGGACACTTGACTCTAAGAAAACAAAGCTTAACATTTCACAAATGGACCCCGAAAATGGTTTTAGCTTAGTTTTGAAAGACCTATTCAATGATACCCCACACGATAAAGTCATCATCATCATCATCATATCAGCCACAAATCGTCCACTGCTGGACAAAGGCCTCCCCCAAGGATCTCCACGACGACCGGTCCGGCGCTGCCTGCATCCATCGGCTTCCCGCGATCTTCACCAGGTCATCGGTCCACCGCGTGGGGGGCCTTCCTACGCTACGTTTTCCGGTGCGCGGTCGCCACTCGAGAACTTTACTGCCCCATCGGCCATCTTTTCGACGAGCTATGTGCCCTGCCCACTGCCACTTCAGTTTAGCGATTCTGTGAGCTATGTCGGTTACTTTAGTTCTCCTGCGGATCTCCTCGTTTCTGATTCGATCACGCAGAGAAACTCCGAGCATAGCACGCTCCATTGCCCTTTGGGTGACCTTGAGCCTTCTTATGAGGCCCATAGTAAGCGACCATGTCTCAGTTCCGTAAGTCATCACTGGCAACACACACTGGTCAAAGACCTTAGTCTTGAGACACTGCGGTATTTGGGACGTGAAGATATTGCTGCCCACGCTGCCCAGCCCAGTTGGATTCGTCGATTGATCTCTTTCTTGAAGTTGGACCTGCCTAGCTGGACTGTTTGTCCCAGGTATACATATTCGTCAACAACTTCCAGTGTAGAGTCTCCAACCTTTAGAGGGGTGGGTGCGACACGGACATTTAACATTACTTTCGTCTTGTCCATATTCATTTTAAGGCCTACTTGTTTTTTTTAGGCAGGTTATTGCGAACATAGTACAATTTATTTAAGACCTAATGTAAACCAATAATCAGCAATAAAATATTTGAGTTTGAGTTTGAGAGACTTTACTGAGGCCATCGAGCATTGTGCTTAGGTCTTCCATAGTTTCAGCCATGACCACTATATTGTCAGCGAATCGTAGGTGGGATATGTACTCGTACCGTTGATATTGATGCCGAGTCCACCCCAGTCCAGAAGCTTAAAAACATCTCCCAGGGCGGCGGTGAACAGTTTCGGAGATATAACGTCTCCCTGTCTCACCCCTTGCTGCAACTGGATAGGTTTCGAGTTCTGATCCCGGAGGCGAACCAACATCCCGACACCTCGATGTATCGATGGTCAATTTGGCACCGCTGGAGAGACTGTAGCACAGCCCAGGTTTCGACTGAATCAAAGGCCTTCTCATAGTCCACAAACGCCAAGCATAGTGGCTGATTGTACTCTTCGGTCTTCTGTATAATCTGCCGCAGCATATCGCTGCTTATCAAGAATAATGGTGCATCTCAAAAACGATATTTTTTCAGTAGAGACGTTTGAAAAATTAAAAAAGTTTTTTTACTTTAAAATGTTATTTTAACTAAGTTAACCAGCTTCTTAATGGTTATTGCGTTTTTAAATTAGGTAAAGTATAGCTTTCATGCAAAATCAACAAGAAAATGTAACATAATTAACTATAAAAATGACAAAACCTTCGACTACTTTGACTTACGTCACATAACTGGCCATATTTTTTTTTAAAAAAAGGTGCATCTTGTTTTACATCACTTATATTAAAGGAACTATTTCGACAATAATGGCTCATCTGGTTTTGTGACATAAAAGCAAACATTTTTTTAAAGTAATATCGGCCTTTTTTGTTATGTCATAATATTTGTTATAGTTTTTTTTCAAAAATATCGACTTATCTAGGTTTATGTCGCAGATCATATCATAGTATTATAGTCAACAATGACTTAATTGTGTTTATGTCAAACACCAATCACAATAAATTTTCAAAACTAAGTCTATAAACTAGAAACATTATGAAATAAAGTTTAGAAAATATAATGAAAATACACAAAAAGTGTTAATAATATTTTTTTTTAAGAAGAAACTGTTATTTTCTTATTTTTAGGTATAGTTTACCTTTAAGCTGAATCATACCTACGTCTTTCCAGCCTTAATTAGTATTTATTCTCGGTGGCTCAGTGGTTAGTGCTCTTGACTACTGATCCGAAAGTTGTGGGTTGAGCAGATTTGTTTGCTCTGTGTCTGGGTGTTAAATATCTATATATGTATGTATTTAAACGTGTATAAGTATGTATATCAGTCTCTGGTTCCCATAACACAGGGAATCCTACTTTGGGGCCAGATGACCATGTGTGATTTGTCCCAGAATATTTATTGATTTATTTTTTATTTTATTTATTTTTAGGAACTTTAATTATCAATCGACATAAAAATCTTAGGCAATAACAAATAAACTATTTTTTCACTCAATATCGTAGTAGCATACAAATTTCTACAGTTTCAAAATGGAGGGAAATATTTAGTCTTACAAACTTTCATAGAATAGGGTATAGAATACTTATACAGTAATACTTTCTTCATCTTTTCACGTACTTGTATCATTTGTTTGTAAGCTTTCATATAAACCAGGCTGTTATTGTTTGTAGAGTTCAGAGTATTTTTTTATATTTGTCAATGACGAGTCTTTTATAATCATTCGTGTATGATGTTTTATACAAAATTATTTGAAAATACTGATCTGGTGAATAAATTGTACCTGACTTAAGGAACTTCTTTATTGCCTCTCAATGACAGAATGTGCAGAGTCCGCTTCGTTTTGTGTATGACCCTTAATCAGGAATGCTGTATTCATAATGAGTGACTGCATACACGTACAAAGCAATCATAAAATAATGTTGCTTCCAATAAGTTATCTCAATTTATTGTTATTAATAACAAAGCAGAATGTGTTTTGACATCGTTTTCTACCTGTGCTAACTTAATTTGTTGCGATTTTGTTTCTATAATGTTTTAGATATTTATCTTATGCTGTATTTAACTATTGTTTTCTAGCAATGATAGCAGATCATTCGTTAATGTCGAGTATGATTCTTTCTATTTTATTCTTCTCCAATTCTAATGCTTTCTTTTTTAGAATTTGAGGCAAATCTTTTTCAACTCTAATGATTGATGCTGTTTTCAGCTTTTTTCTGATATACTTATTCTTGTATTGTTAACGCTTTTTAGAAGCTGCGTTGTCTTTTTGTTCATCTTTAGTTGAAGAAATCGAGTCGGATGAACTTGATTGCGTTGTTTCTGATTTTTGGCGCTCGCATAATCAAGTTTTGGATCTTTGATGCTATCATCTGAACCAAAGTCTTTTAAATCTGTAGAGTCATATCTTCGTTCTAAGTTTAAAGGGACTTTAATTTTCTAAAACATTTGGTTTGTCTTCCTACCTAGTGCTGCTATTTTTCCTGTATTCCTTTCTAAAAGTAAATTAAAAAATAAGAAATTGAGTAGGAATTAACAAGAATTAATATATTATTTTATTCTCAATATAATACATACATTGTCTTCAAGGGTCTGGATTAATAAACTTTAAACTTTTATTACACACCAAAAAAAAATATTGAAAATTAACAACGTAAGGTCTATCTGCGAATAACTAATTAATTATAAATTCAATAATGGAAGTATGACACCCGCCCTTTAGGAAACTAGCTACCTATTCTCGCAGGGCTAATATGATTATGAGGAATCTCTCTCTCTCTCGCTTTTCTTAGCAATTTTCCCGTCTGATCACGGGGTCTGCTTTCTGGATATTCTTACTCCACTTTGCCCTATCCTAGGACTACGTCCTCAGTTAAGTCGCAGCTTTCCAGGTCTTTCTTAATGACGCTCAACCATAAAAGTTTCGGTCTTCCTCTTCGCCTTTGAACGGGTAGGTTTTGGTTGAGTGTAGCATTGCCGATTTAGTCAGGTGGTCTCCTTTTCACGTATCCAAACCATCGTAGCTGGTTTTCTTGTAGCTTGTCTGCGACGTCGCGCACGCCGAGGCTACCGCGCACGTGCTCGTTGAGGATCTTGTCAAGCCTCGTCACTCCGCACATGCACCGCAGAATATTCAATTATGAGGACTATTCTCAAAACTGATAAATATTTAGAAAGTGCCTAGATTACAGAAGTTAGAAGCGAAGTGACCAATTTGATTTTAACTTAAAGGGGTTTAAAAATATTTGTATAGAGACTGGCATAGTACCAGGTCCGCAATTTTTAAAATAGCGTCACACAATTAAACCTCAATATTTAAAAGAGGAGATTAGGTTAACAAAAAATGTCACTTAGCATTCCATTCAATTGAATATTCTCATCAGCATTATATCCTAAAATGTCACGATAAAGAATTAATTGGACTTACAGAAATAAAATGAATATATTTTGAGTATGCAATTCTGCAAATTCATGTCCAGTTATCTCCAAAATGTGACGTTTAAGGACTTTATGCTAAATGCCATTTTTTGTAGGTCTATAATTATGTCCCATATCCAAATATAATGGTTTAATCGTGCAACACAATTTTGACAAAATGTTAAAATGGACTATGCCAATAATTTTAAATCCGTTTCTAATTAAAACTTATTTATCCACAATTGGTAAGCCCTTGACAGTATATCACCTGATGGTAAGTGACGATGATGCCAAAGTTAATGTCGGAACATATCGATGTTGTTATCATGTTAACATGTGTTCCGGAATGAAGATAAGATAGCCATCGCATTGCATCGGTGAATCTTGGTAAGCCCCATAGTAAGTCTCGAAGCGGCCTTGCCAAGATTCCACAACGCAATGAGTTAACGTTTAACGGCTAACGTTTAACCGCCTGCGTATCGTATTGGTTAAGTCCATTAGCTTCACATCAGGAGGTCGTGGGTTTGATTCCCGGTGACATCTTTGTGTATAAGTCCGTTTGGAAGTCTTGTCGCCAAGCATTTAACGGCATTTATGTGTTACAGCTTGAAGATAAGTTAGCCAAGTGTAAAATAAGCAAAGAGCTGATGTTGTTTAAAGTCAACATACTCTAGTCGGCAAGAAAATTTCACATTTTTGTAAGTTAATATCATGACTACAGATCTATATTGATATATGACATGGTGACCAACACATGTACTTATCATGAACAGTGATATATTTTATTAACAAGCACTAAAGCTCCACGATATTTCTTCTGAATATGGGCATATCTTTAGAACAAACAAAACTCTGTAGATTTTTTCTCATGAATAAAGTATTAAAAACAAATAATAAAAATTAAGATACTAACTTTATGATGAAGAGTGGCATATCACAAAATATTTCACTATTCTATAAACTATTCATGCAAATATTCCGTATTATTTTGCGATGTGACTATATTCACGTAAGAAACGCTCCAACTTCCTTGAATGACGGGGCACAACTGGTGACCGGCCACTGTTCACAATAATATGGCGGTCAAAACCGAACAATCACATAACGGCCCAATGTTGCCACAACGTCAATAAAAAGCTCTCAGTTTTGTTATCTTGTTCACGATAAAATATAGCTCATTCTGAACGCACTGGTGGTAATAACTCAAAATCGCACTATTTTGTTTTGGGCCACTATTCTTGATAAGCAGCGATATGTATGTGGTCTATGGTACTAAAGCCTTTTCGGAAACCGGCTTGTTCGGGAGGCTGGAAGTCGTCAAACCTGCGTGCGAGACGATTCGTATTAACTCTCGAAAACAGCTTGTAGATATGGCTCAGAAGTGAGATGGGTCTAAGTTCTTCAGCAGGGTGTTGTCACCCTTTTTGAAGAAAAGCACGACCACACTTCTGTGCTCTGCCTTAGGCGTTTGTCCCTCGAGTATAACGGAATTAAATAACTTCTGAAGAGCTTTTAGTACCGGTGATCCACCTGCTTTCAGAAGTTCAGCCGTAATGCCATCATCACCCAGTGCCTTATTATTCTTGAGCTGTTTGAGAGCCATTCTAATCTCGTACAGGCTGACGTCCGGGATATCTTCAGTATAGTGTCGGGTTAGTCTGGCTCTTGGGTCTTCAGCCTGATCGCTGACAGGCAAACGTGTGGTCTTGTACAATTGTCCATAGAACTTCTCAACTTCTTCCAGCAACTCAGTCTTAGACAATATGGTCCTGCCATCCTCAGTCTTCAGCTTGGTCAGCTGGTTTTGTCCAACAGACAGATCTCTCGTGAACACTTTTGAGCCTTTGTTGTGCTCAATCGCCTCGTTAATATAATTTGTATTATATTGGCGTAAATCGCGAGTCAGGGACTTAGAGATCTGCCTGTTTAGTTGCCAATACTGAGAAGCGTCTTCAGAGGACTGCAAAACCAATCTGCGTCTTTCTTCCATGAGGTTGCTGGTGAAGTCTGAGATTTTTTTGGTACTGTTTGAACGGCGAGTTTTGGTACTGTTTGAACACGATAGGGTACATTAAAAAAAACCCCACTTGACAATATTTTTTTTCAGTTTTTACAAAATTGATATTTAATAGTCCTTTAGGTCTTTTTTTTATTATGAATCCGAAGTAATAAAATAATTGAATATAGTGGGCTGCTTTTTTTGCTGATATATTTACTTTCCTACAGAAAAAGACTGTCCTACAGAAAATTCCTGGTATAGCTAATTTTTTTTTACATATAAGGTAGGTCCTCTGACAAATTCAAAACTATAATTAAAATAATTTTGTTTTAGTGTATTATCACATCATTAATTTTATAGGTGAGATGATAAATGGCTTACCATTGTGGATAAAGAAAAACTAACAAAAGTATGGTAGGCTGTATAGCATGATGCCTTATCCTAGCTATTTGACTTTGCAACGTTTCTAGATGGCATTTTCTGAACCTAGACCAAAGGCTTCATCATGCCCATACAGACTACCATATTTTGATAGATTTAACTTGATAATCAATAAAATAAATTGATTTTTAAATTGATTCTATTTGCAGTTTTAAAACATCAATTAATAAAAACAATTTAAGTATAAAGTGCAATAAAGAATTTTGTATTGTATTGTGTGTTAGATTTGGACTCATAAACTATGCATGGGCACTAAGTGATATCTGATTAAATCAATTATTTCAACTAAATGTTAAAAAAAATGACTTACAATCAAATCAAATCAAATCAAGTTACAGTTTTGATAGGTTTATATTACAAATTGACTTATCAAGTTAAGCACCTTATAGGTTACAAAAACATATAAGCATAAATTAAAATATCAAGGTACCATATCTTGAACAAATATGTATATTTTACGCTGCATTTTTTATACATATAACTTTATTAGCATATGAAGCGTTTTAGTTAATAAAAAATGTGCAAGTCGAGTTATCAACATATTTACACCAGGTACAGATATTACTTAAAGGTATTCTTAGTTTTAATAATTAATATTATTATTATAGCAACATAATTATTATATTATGAGGTTAACACTACATTCAATAGAAATTGGCATTATCAATAGTGGATAAAAAATATTGAGATAATTTTATGAAGAGCACAAATAATAAAATTTAAATGATAAATGCTAATTTAACAGTTTAAAAGCTTGTTAATTTCTCCCATAAAGCTATGAAATCTTTTCATAAAATGGGATTAGCCAGTTCCCCTTTGTATTGGGGCAAGCCGTCATCATTGTCACTTTCCATCAGGTGAGATGATGGCAAGAGCTTATCAAATGTGGATAAAAAAAATCTACACACTGAAAGGTACTGGAATGTCACAAACTATGAAAGGTAAAAGGTGAAATTTCTAAAAAAGATAATTGAAGGAAAGACAAGCCAAGGAGAAGGTTGATGATGTGTTGCATCAGGAAGTAAGATGCTCAATTGATCAACTGACTCTTCAGTAGAGCAATTGAGCTCTTTAGCACTTTTCTTGAATATGTGAGGAACAAAAGTCACATGAATTGTTTTTCTGTCTTTTGACATTGTTGGGTTGTAATCATCATATCTTCTATTACTGATAGTTTTTGCTATACCTTGTTGGATGAACTATAAGGTAAAGTGATATATCTTTTTTAGTCAACGAGTGTCGAGTATATTTCTGCCATGTACATGCTTATCCCAGTAAAGCCTCCCACTTGTGAGCCACGAGAAGCTGCTGGATGTGGGCAATGCAGGAGTGATCTGTAGAAATTCTTGGGGGTTGAGCCTTTTGGTTGGGGTGCACTTATAAGGGCTGCCATACTAAAAATATCTCCGAATAAAAAAATAAAAGATTAAAACAAAATTCTTCAGAGTTAATTATTTTTCCCACATTTCCTTTGTAAGAGCTCAAATTTAAGTGCACTCCAACCGGCCTTTTTCCAGCAGTGGAGGTCTTTCGGCAGATGTGATCGATGACATGCTTATACCTTTCTTAGAGATATGTACCTATTACAATATAATTTACTTACACATATTAAATTGATGAGAGTAAACAATTTAAACAATGACTGACCTTACGACGGAGCAACGTTTTCACCAGCTCGTAGCAATCCGGTTTGCCACATCAGTGCTAGTTTGTATCACATAATTTTAGCCTTTACACTTTTTTAACACAGTCGAGTTCTCAATCTCTCATCACAAAACCACTGCGATCCGCGAAACACGTAAACATTTAACAGCATTCGTAGTATTGTTGGGTTGGAAGAAGCTTTTCTGCTTGGTGAATGAAACGTCAATATCCCGGCCAAGCAGTAAGATTTCGACTTGCGGGTGGTAGGTAGTTACAACTATAGCACCGTTCTAATTTTCACCAGTTGTATCTTTATTCACTGTTATTTGAATCTTAGCACAAAGCTTCATTCATTGATAAAGCTCTCTAAGAAAAAAGCACCCTTCCAAATAACTTCGCCTTCGCGTAGAGTGTACCATCATTAATTAACTTTGCCTTTGCTTGCTTGCCTTGGGCTTTGCCTCGCTCGCTCCTCGTCCCGTCCCTCCTTCGAAGTCCCGTCCGTCCTCACGGCCTCTTTCCTCTTTTTTTGAGAATATATATTTACGTCTCTAGGTACGAACCCTTTTGAGACAGTCGTTAATAGGCAACATGCAATATTTTTATTTTTGCTTTTTTTTTGCTTGCATTTAAAAGAACTCCATGCAGAATAAACCAGGAGTATATAAAAAAAATAAAAAAAACTTGTTTTTTTAATTTTAAATGCGGTTTTAAAGTAACCGTTTAAATTTGCGCGCGCAAACGGACGTATAGTTCCGATGACGTCACTCCTGTCTGTCATTCAGACCAAAGTGAATATAATACATTGTAATTTATTGTAATTTCTCATAGTCCACGAACGCCAAGCATAGTGGCTGATTGTACTCTTCGGTCTTCTGTATAATCTGCCGCAGCGTATGTATGTGGTCTATGGTACTAAATCCTTTTCGGAAACCGGCTTGTTCGGGAGGCTGGAAGTCGTCAAACCTGCGTGCGAGACGATTCGTAATGACCCTCGAAAACAGTTTGTAGACATGGCTCAGAAGTGAGATGGGTCTGTAGTTCTTCAGCAGGGTATTGTCGCCCTTTTTGAAGAAAAGCACGACCACACTTCTGTGCCATGCCTTAGGCGTTTGTCCTTCAAGTATAACGGAATTAAATAATTTCTGAAGAGCTTTAAGTACCGGTGTTCCACCTGCTTTCAGAAGTTCAGCCGTAATTCCATCATCACCCGGTGCCTTATTGTTTTTAAGCTGTTTAAGAGCCATTCTAATCTCGTACAGGCTGACGTCCGGGATATCTTCGGTATAGTGTCGGGTAAGTCTAGCTCTTGGGTCTTTAGCCAGATCGCTGACAGGCAGACGTGTGGTCGTGTACAATTGTCCGTAGAACTTCTCAACTTCTTCCAGCAACTCAGTCTTAGACGATATGATCCTGCCGTCCTCAGTCTTCAGCTTGGTCAGTTGACTTTGACCAACAGACAGATCTCTCGCGAACACTTTTGAGCCTTTGTTGTTCTCAATCGCCTCTTTAATACAATTTGTATTATAGTGGCGCAAATCGCGAGTTAGAGACTTAGAGATCTGCCTGTTTAGTTGCCGATACTGAGTAGCGTCTTCAGAGGACTGCAAAACCAATCTTCGTCTTTCTTCCATGAGGTTGCTGGTCAAGTCAGAGATTTTTTTGGTTCTGTTTGAACGGCGAGTTTTGAAAATCTTAGACCCGACCGTTTGGACAATTTCCACGAATCTGTCGTTATAATCGTCCACATTCTCGCAGTCTCCTAGGCATTCGAAGCGATTGTGCAACTCGAGCTGAAAGTTTTCGGGGTTTTGGAACTGGATGGGCGCTGGTCGGAGTGTGGACTTCATCAGTCGACATCTTTCTAGCTTGGTCTTTAGATTCAATGTGCCTCTTACCATTCGGTGATCGCTTCCTGTTTTGACTGAGTTGATCACAGAGACATCATTGAATATTTGCCTTCTTGTCGACAAGATGAAGTCGATCTCGTTCTTCGTTACGCCATTGGGATGCAACATTGTCCACTTTCGCTGTTTAGGCTTTTTGAAGAAGGAGTTCATCATAAAGAGGCCCTCCTTCTCCATAAAGTCGGCCAGCAGCTGGCCACGTGCATTTCTCTCTCCATATCCAAATTGCCCCACTCTCAGCTCACCATCACTTCGTTTGCCCAGCTTCGCGTTAAAGTCCCCCATAACAATGGTGTATTGAGTCCGGGAGCTGTTATGTAGAGCTCTAGAGATATCCTCATATAGGAGCTCCACTTCGTCGTCGGAGTGTTGCGCGGTCGGTGCATAAACCTGAATAACTTTCAGCGAATACCGTTTGGTAATTCGGAGAATAAGGTACGCTACCCTCGTCGAAACACTCTCGATCCGGACCACATTGTTAACTTACTTAGATACGTTTAATGTAATACATACTTAGATACGTTTAAATTCATACATATATAGATATTTAACACCCAGACACAGAGCAAACAAATCTGCTCATCACACAAATGTTTGCCCTGGGTGGGGATCGAACCCACAACTCTCGGATCAGTAGTCAAGAGCACTAACCACTGAGCCACCGAGTCAGTCAATAAAAAATAAAATCATCTTCCTTGTAAAATGAAATCATTGTCACCCTATTTCATGATCTACATACAATTTTTATCACCAGTTTTCTCCATAACTACTAAGTATAGAGCAGGACGCGCGTCAGGGCTGTAACAGGAGCGTTGACGGGCCACTTTGCTACTAACGCTCACCTACAAAAAAGATGACCTGCCGAATGACCCGACCTGCAGGGCCTGTGGTAAGAAACAGAATCAATCATGGAACACTTACTGTGTCACTGCGATGACCTGGCTAGCAAGCGTATGTACCTCCTAGGTGATGGCTACCCAAAACCGGAGGACTACAAGCACCTTCCAATCAGCGGAATTGCTGCATTGATGCAACACATCTTCGAGCTAGTAGGTTGGGGCTATAGGGGTAGACACAAAAGATCCCATTGGGTCGAAGTGTCGCTGCAACTGCAGCCCCCACTTACAAAGATAAGGTATGATAAGTATGCCGACACCGTTACCTATGAAACGTAACGCTTGTTGTACCTTCAAATCTGCTCGGCAAAAAGCTAAACGAATAAAAAACGAAAGTTTTCAGGTTTTTGTCGTCTGGCCCAACTTCATTAGTCAATCATTCTTTACTGAATGCGTTACGAATGGTGTGAGTGTTCAAATAAATAACATATTTGTCAGTTACTGAAAGCTTTTTCAGCTTTCAAACCTCTTGGAGCTACGGTACAGACCACGAAACGGTCGTGACAAATCCTGCCCTAAAACTCTAAAACTCTTACACAACTCTTACAATTATTATTTTTTAGAATATAATTAGCGTCTTTGAGTACGAGTCCTTTTGAGACAGTCATCAAATAAACATCTTAATTTCGATTTGCAATGCTAGTACCGGTGCATTACAAATCGTCTGTAAAGTTCTTGACAACGACGTTCGCAGAAACCTCATTCTGAGGTATATAGACCACCCGGTGGCAGTAGGGCGGGCGTCAACAAAACTGCACCCAGTGCAAGCCGTGTATTTACATCATAGTTAATTGTACTCTCTTGTTATCAACATTGCTCACGGACGATAATTTTCTACAAAACACCACTTCTTGAAGCAAAACTCTAGCAGAAAACAATGCTAAAACAATAAAATAAAACTGCGAGTGCGTTGACCACTAATCTCACCTTCCTTTTACTACACTAAAATTACGAAACTCCACAGACGAAACTCCTTTTCGTCTGTGACGTTAATAGTTTTTAGAGAATATATTAACGTCACTGGGCACAACCCCTTTTCGACAGTCTTCTTTTACTTACACAAGCTTTATGTTCAGCTTGCCGTGTTGTTTAGTGAGTTAGCCGGTCTGCTTGTGTTAGTTTGGCACAAATCTTGGAAGCTAAATTAGAACCACTTCCCGGTTTCCGATTGAGCTGCAATTTTGCATAAACGTTAAGCTTGGAGAATATTGCATGGTTAGCTAAGTGACGTCACTCTTTATCTAATATGGCGTACTTCCAAATATGGCTGATCAGTTTTTTTTGCACCCCCATGATGAAATTAAAGTGTTTGTGACGAAGAATACGAAATATTTAAATTTTTTTTCAAATTAAAGCCTGTACCTAAAAGTTTTAAAGTTTTTATTTGATTCCAATGCTAGTACCGATACATTATAAATCTTTTCGGGAATTCTTGACAGCTTGCTTTTGCATCAGCTTCATTTTGAGGTGGAACCCCCGGTCCAGTAGACTACAAAGCTGCACCCAGTGCATGTTAGGTGTTCACGTCCTTTAATAATTCCTGTGATTTTATTTTATTGTTCTCCACATTTTTCACGTGCACCAGACGATTTTCTACTAAATGCACCATTTCTTGAACCAAAATTCTAGCAGAACAATACAAAAACCACATAAACAATAAAATAAAACTACGAATGCGTTCACCGTAAATCTCACAAATAAATAACCATCATGAAAAATCTATAGGCACAAATTAAAAAAAATACTGTGTTAATTTTTTTACATATAAAAGACAAAACTTATGGAATCTTGGAATCTTGTAATATCGGAATCTCGGACAGATATTTCGGAAAGATATTCTCGGAAAGATTCCGATCTGAGTAAAATTAAAGTTACTAACTCGGATCGATGTCAGCGGTAGCTTAATAGCTTAACGCTCATACTGTGACTCAATATCGTCAACAAAGGAAGCTTTAGGTATTATATCATATTACATTTAAAAATTGTGTGTTACATTTAAAATGAATAAATTACGTCTAAAGTTGTATTTATTACAGATACATTTTCTAAAGAAAAAGAAAACCAATTTACATACGCTTCCCTCGTTTTGTAGGAGGTGAGTTAATGAATTTTGGTTATTTATTTTCTTCATCTAATGAAGTTACTAGATTGGTGTTGTCTTCGTCGTTCGTTGACGATTACTTCATTCCTGTTGTTACAGTCAGCACAGAATTTGCAACAAAGGGCGGAACATTGTAGGGCTGCCTTTCTACAGATGGCTACTCGAGATGGTCTTAAGCAGGTTTGGGGGTGCAGCGTCTCTACTCATACTGATTGGATCCAGTCTTCAAGCTTTACTTCACCAGCCCCACTCAATCCCCATCCACTCCATGACCTGGTGTTATGTCCTTAGAAAGTGGAATTAATGTGCTGCGTTAGTTGTCTGAGGTAGTTTAGCCAGATTGAGCCTGGTGGTACTTTCTTTCAATTTGCTATTGTGATGAGAGTTCAACGACTGGTGTCTGCCACCATAAAGAGATACCAAGATCTTCTCTTCTGTTGCTGAAATTTCTTGGGGGCTGGCAACAGGGTAATCGCAACTTTATGTCGGCACCAGTAATTATGGGTATTTCCTAAAAAGTTGTCAGAATTTATTCTTTCAAAACCCAAAAATTTTTGCAGTGGCGTCGCAGGCCGATATTGCATACAGGAGCAAGATTTGTATTAGTATATGTAGGAGGCGGAGTAGATTGCTTCTGGATCTTTCCCTCTCGCTAGTTTTTTTAGGTAGACGTTGACCTACTCGTCCTGCTTACTGGCACAACACCTACGATCAACAACTTCTGATTGTAGTAATTCCAACCTCGTATGGTTCAATGCCTCTGAGACACAGACGTGTCTATTTTCCGCAAAAAGGAGTCCTTTCAACTTGACTCCTACTTTCCGGAATGAATTCATTTAGATATCAGAATACCATGAGCTTCTTGGCGTGGAATTAACTCCTAATCTCAATTTCGGTCGATACATTGAGTCTAAGGCAAAAGTTCTTGCAATTAACCTGAATATTATCTCAAAGGTGAGACGACACTTCACACCTAGACAGCTTCTTTCTTTATATCAAGCACAAGTCCGATATTGTATGGAGTACTGTTGGATGGATCAGACCGCTATCAGCTTGATACCTTGGACGCCATCGAGTGACGCGCCCGCAGACTCATTGGCAACGACGAACTTACCAAAACAAGCTCCAAAGCCTTGAGCATCGCGAAAAAAATGCCTATCTTTCGATATTTTATCGAAGTCATTTTGGAGAGTGTTCGCAAGAACTGCACGCCCTCGTTTCCCCAGCTTTATTCCACCTTCGGTTAACGAGAGGCAGGGAGAGGTTCCACCCCTTTGTTGTTAATATTCAGCCTCTACGCACGAAGCATTATACGCTTCCTCATTTATTATGCGGTCAGCGATGGAGTGGAACTCCTTGCCTACGTTTGTGTTTACTGACTTCTACATTTTGGGGATCTTCAAGGCGAGAGTGAATAGGTTTTATTTGAGTCTGCGTGTACCATCCTCGACTACATCGTCACTTACCATCAAACGCACTCAAATTTTTAATAATAAAAATAAAAAAAAACGACGGGTTGCACTCCGGGAGTGCCGGCAGAAGTGAAAACTTGAATATTAACGTTGTGCATTTTTGATATTTTGGAATGGTTAGGGAATAATTTTGCACGAATTGCTTTGATTATCAGTATAAAAGTATATTTATATATTTATGTGGTAGAATACAATATTTATTTATTGCGCTATCGTACACAAACATGACAATTTATATTACATTAAAAAGTTTATATCTCAGAAAAATCAACAAAAAAAACGGTAATTTAAAAAACTAAAAAACCCGCCTGCGTTTCTGTGTAATTTGGAAATGAAAAGCCCTAAAACATGAAAGTCGTCATACCCGATTGCACTTAACTTAAGAAAAATTGTAGCAGTCGGGACCCATTCTAGAAAGTCAGCCGTCTAGTCAGTATATTGGAGTAATCTGCAATGCATGTGCTCTCAATTCACTAAGCATCCATTTCTAGAATGGGTCCCGCCCGACTGCTACAATTTTTCTTAAGTTAAGTGCAATCGGGTATGACGACTTTCATGTTTTAGGGCTTTTCATTTCCAAATTACACAGAAACGCAGGCGGGTTTTTTAGTTTTTTAAATTTCCGTTTTTTATTTTATTAATTTTTTTAGTTTTATTATTGAATGAGTTCATTTGAATTTGGCGCCAAAAATCCGCCATTTTGTTTTTTTTTATTTTGATATACCCAGTGTCACTCACACAGTAAATATGTATCTAACGACACCCCTCAAACTAAAATCTATCGAGCCGTTCAGGCTGCAGTGCGTGCCTAACATTGGAATTTGGTGCCAAAAATCCGCCATTTTGTTTTTTTATTTGGATATACCCAGTGTCATTCTCACAGTAAAAACGTATCTAACGACAACCCTCAAGCTATAATTCATCGAGCCGTTCAGGCTGCAGAGCGTGTCAAACATTTGAATTTTGCGCCAAAAATCCGCCATTTTGTTTTTTTTATTTTGATATACCCAGTGTCACTCTCACAGTAAATACGAATCTAACGACACGTCTCAAGCTAAAATCCATCCAGCCGTTCAGGCTGCAGAGCGTGCCAAACAATTATACATACAAACATACATACATAAATCAACTCCACCCGTGTTACGAATTTTCGATCAGGTCACGTGTCCTAACGCGAGTTTAACATTTTTTATCCATTACAAAACACGTGCACAACGCCGCTAAAGAAGTTTTCACTACTCCATCCGTCTTACGAATTTTCGATCAGGTCACGCGTCCTGACGCGAGTTTAACATTTTTTACCCATTACAAAAAAGTGCACGCTAAAGAAGTTTTCACTTCAAAAGTTTTCACTTTAAAAGTTTTCACTTCAATAAAATAACACAAAAATACCTATTTAAACTATCCTAGCTAAATGGGAGATAAAACACAATAAAACAAAACTTTATTTCACAAACTATTTACAAAAAGTCTTGCACAGATAGTTTCTATTGGTGAGTACGAGTAGGTGATTGGGTTTAACCTAACAAACCTAGTTACTTGGAGAAAATTTTCCGCGCCATCCCCCGCGAAGCTCTGGTAGCCTACCTGCCCCCGTCCGAGATACGCGACTCACCCCTATCGCCCACGCCTTCTTCAACCGCGTCTGCCCCCGAGCAAACGTCCGAGGTCGGCGATGGCAATGACATGACTGACAAGACAATGGACATCGACACCGCGTCGGTATACTCCAGATCCTCTTTATTAAAACGCCCCCTTCCAGTCGACTCAGACGACGCATCGTACCCCACAGACGGGTTCGATGTCGTCAAGAGTAAAAGCTCCCTTCGAAAGGAAAAGAAGGCAAAAACTCAATCTTCCCCTCCCGCTCTATGGTCTTTAGCTGTTCCGCTCCCCGCCCGCAACCTGCGCCCCCGAGCCAGTTTAACAAACAACCGAATCGGTGCGCCCCTGTCCCACCGAAAGTAAAGCCCCCACCAAACATCTTCCTTAGGGATAAAACTATGTGGACCCGCACTTGACAACTGTGCAAGGACAACCACATCAAATACACCTAAGCGCAAAACTTAGGTGAATCTATCAAAATTGATGTACCGACGACAGACAACTTTAGGAACCTAACTAGGCTCCTCATGACTAGCAAAATCCCTTACCATACTTACGCTCTCCCCGAAGAGCGTAAGATTCGCGTGGTCCTACGCATGAAAAACGAGGACATACTGACTGACCTTATTACGCTAGGGTTTCCAGCTGAAGCTGTTCACAAGATGTCCAGCCGCACTGGCAAAAACTTCCCCCTCGCCCTCGTGACTAGTATTCTTTTTTGTTCTAGACTTTTCGACAGAGAAAGATATATAAACAGACAAGGACCGCGGTAGCGTCATTCAGTTCTGAACATTCAGTACGCGAATCAAAAAGAAGCGAAAATCTGAAGGAGCTACTGTAAGCGAGAAGAGCCTAGCAGAATCCTACACAAGCGACAACATCGTAATTGGCCGTTGTAAAGCCCTTCGTTCGAGCGACAGCATCGTAATTGACCCTCGAAGAAGGAAGCCTCTCGCGTCTCCCAATCGGAAGCTGCACATCGCAAACCTACGTTGGTCCCCACAATAAGTGTTTTCTTAGATCGACCGTCTTCACTATCAATCAGTCCATTGCTCTCCCCCGGCTTTTTATGTGGGTCGAACGAAGGCGGCCCACACTATTAAATCAAAATAGGTACATGTGTTTCATTAACAGATACAAAGGCTGTGGTTTCATCTGCTAAGATGATGATGGACGATTTAACTCCATAACACAAATTTATGGAGTTAATCGTCCATCATAAGCTCATCTGAATAACCTGAAAGAATACAAACTATCGGTCTATGCATACCTACGTATATATCTATGTATAATATTAAAATAATTTTCCTCCAACTCCTAACCGTTATTAGGAGTTGTACCTTCCTTCATCAGCTTATCAACATGAGATGATGACTAACAGACGCAAGTATTTTAATAGCTTTAGAAAACATATGAATCACGTAATAAGTGCCTACGTAATGAGTAATTTGAGGGTTGCTCTCGATTTCCCTGGGATCCGATCATCAGATCCTGACTTGGTGACAATGGGACCCCCTCGGGAGTATACTCTTTTCAAAAGAATTTTGAAAATCGGCCCACAATTGACGGAAAAATCGGTGAACATACCTACATTAAAAAAAATATATGCAGTCGAACTTAGTACCTCCTCCTTTTTGAAGTCGGTAAAAAGAGACCAACTGTGACCATTTGACAATTTTGAAGCGTCCATGTAGCTATAAGCATTAACGGATTATATATATTTATCTTTTACGGTAAGTACAGTGTTCGATAATAAAAAAGAAGAGTAAAGATATATTGTGATTTTGACGCTCCCTCTAAGTTTTAGTTATTGCTCTGAGTGTAAACTCAAATTAGTAAATAAATAGTGGCCAAAATTAGTTTTGTATGAAAACACTGACAATACCTAAAAACCTATTTTTTATAGAGTCAATAACATAAACAAAAAATAAAATACTATCGATATATCGAGGTACTGAACAGTTTGTATGGAAACGCCACTGCGTCGGTTCGTCTCTACGACCTAAATTCGCAAACTATCCGCCGCGAGGGGTTAATACACAGCTTAGGGAGACGTCATATCTCCGAAACTGTTCCCCGCCGCCCCGAAAGTTGTTTTTAAGCTTTTGGAATAAATAACCCACCTTCGATTCGCTGATGATATCGTGGTCATGACCATGGGTTAGACCATGGAAGACCTAGGCACAATGCTCGATGACCTCAGTAGAGCCTCTCAACAAGTAGGTCTTAGAATGAACATGGACAAGACGAAAATTATGCCAAACGTCCGTGTCATACCTAGTTTCTCCTCTGAAGGGTGGAGGCTCTACACTCGAATTTGTTGACGAATATGTGAACCTGGGACAGACGGTCCAGTTAGTTTTAAGTCCAAATTCGAGAAAGAGATCAATCGTCCTATACCTACATCACGACTGGGCAGCGTTCGGGAAGCTTCGCAATATCTTCACGTCACTAGTGTGTTGCCAGTGATGACATACGGAACTGAGACATGGTTGCTTATTACGGCCCTGCGTGATCGAATCAGAAACGAGATCCGTATGAGAACCAAAGTAACCGACATAGCTCTCAGAACACTAAAAGTGGCAGTGGGTGGGGGCAAGTAATATCTCGTAGAAGAGATTGCCGTTGTGGTAGTAAAGTTCGTAGCGTAGACAGGCCTTCCATTCGGTGGACCGATGACCTGGTGAAGTTCGCGGGAAGCCGCTGGGTGCGGGAAGCCGCTGGATGCGGGCAGCGCAGAACCGGTCCTCGTGAAAATCCTTTGTCTAACAGTGGATGGACGTCCTTTGGCTGATTTGTTGAAGTAGGTATAAAAGTAGGTTTAAACCAAGAGACAGTTTAGTTAGAGAGTAGTTTAGTCCTGCTTATGATATTTTTTATTGATTCTGTTGTAGCTGACATATTTTAACAATCATTATGCATTATAGAATGATACATCCACCTTTCTTCCTCGCTGGCTTTTCTACTTCCCCTTGCTGCTTCGGTACCCTGCATGGCTGTTGCCTGCATTCCCATCGCGATATCATGGAGGTGTTCTTGTATTGCTGTGCTATGCGTTGCTTGTGGGTCGCGCGGTTAACGTTGATGGCAAGCCGTGAGGACATCGACTGGATGCGCGCGCACTCGCAAGGCGTGCCTGCCCGGTTGACTATGGACAAGGCGCTTTCGCATTTTCTTTTGCTCTTGACGCATTTCTGCCAGCAGTTGTCAGGGTCTAGGCAGGGCAGCGGCCGCGGCCGGTGCCGGTGCACGCTGCACGACGGCTCCTGATTGCACGGCTTTATGTTCTTGTTCTCGTTGTAGGAGCCTGAAACGTAGGTCTAGGTCATACAGAGCACATCAAGCTAAACACTCGTAGTGCGATTCTGATCCATACGCACACGGCATAAGAACGGTGAAAAGTCCAAAATATCTAGCTTGATGTGCTGGCCTCTGTACATAGCAAAATGCCTATATATTTCGCTTCGGCGGCGCCATCAGGTGTCTACTTATCAAATACTTGGAAATTTTCTCATTCTGACTACTTCTCGAGGTGACTACTGAGACTAGACACTTTAAATAACTTTAGGAATTAATTAAAAATAAAAACCTGACAAAGTTTAACGCTTAACCCCACTTTTTGCCAGTCGGGTATCTTATGTTTATCACGTGATCAATACCTCATACGTCAAAATCCTTCAAGCCGTTCAGGCTGTAGCAGGGAACATAAAAATCTACATACATACACTCGAAAAACATAACCCTCCTTCTGAGGCAGTCGGGTAATTATCTGCAAATCATTATTAATGAAGAAAAAGCTTTTGGGGTGATCGAAAAACAATTTATTTTATACAGATGAATTGTAATATTATTATTAATTATAACCTTTGAATTTATTATCATTCGTGGCTGGTCGAGCAGATCAAACATATTAGACAGATTATTCGCCGAGTGGTCCATGGTTGATAATCACAGTATGGTGCAGCCGCCCTTCTTTTTTTCAGGCCTGGCCCTGCCGCCACCGCCACCGGAGCTGCGGCTCAGGCGGCCGCGATGGCCGTGGCCCGTGCAGCAGTCGATCTCCGACAGAGGAGTGCCCATCTTCCTCCTATACTCGGTGTACTTGTGCGTGCCCATCAACCGATCCTCTCGTCTCAGCTTTGCCTCCATGCTCTTCCTAGCGAGGTACTCCCTAATCGCTTTGGAGGTCGGGTCGGTTGTGTCTTGGATCTGTTTCCCTTTCTTCCCTTTTTTAGGCCTGCTGTCGTCGGCCTTGCTGGCGGCTGCGATCTTGAGCCGGTTGCACTCGGAACACTTGGTGCGGGAGCGAGTGGCGAGGATGGAGACGGCGCTGGCACAGGGTTTCACGTTCTTGCGGATGGTCTCGGCAATGCAGCTCTCGGGGTTGGCGCAGGGCGGCGGCGTGGGGTGGCACCTAGGCGGCTGGCACGACGCCGACGGCGTACACGGCGGGTGAATAGCGGGAGCCATACTGCTTTTCCTCAGTTACCTGCAACATATTAATTACTAAAATAAACATTCTCACGAATTAATATGAGCTGTAAATAGCAGTGTTAAAGAAGCCAGCTTCTAAAAATACAGTAATCGCCATTCGCCACTCACCTTATCGGTACTTAATAGTCACTTTATTTCACTGAACAAATATTTGCTTCGCGAGTCGCGTCGTTTTTTATTAACGAGATAGATCTATAATTGCATGCCTGCTTAATGTACACAGTTAAAGTTAGTATCCAACTAATTTACTCACTGTGTATAATCGCCGCCGCCGCTTCGTTAGGGTTAGGTCCTGATGGTCTGTCATTTTTTTTATTTGCACTACGATAAGAAAAATATGCTAATTAATTCTTTATGATTGGAACAAGTACAATTTTATTGTTACCTACACTTACCTACTGTACAACTTTGTACAAAAGTTCAATGCCTGTCGCGCAAGCTAAAATCTAATTAAAATCGTTTAGAATAGTTAAAATTGCATTTGAACTTTTGTAACACATCTTATCTTTGAGTGGCGAGTAGTACAAACGCTGGCTTCTTTCACAGTTTATGATATTCTACTTTGCTAGCAGGCTTCTTTGTACAAAGCTGTCAATAGTGTTTACTTATTGGTCAACAAGTTAACAGAGATACCTGGTGCAATTTTGTTTGTTTCCACTAAATAAGGTTTGGCACAAAATATCAAAACAGGATTAAGGGTTGCATCCACTTCGCAGCGTGAGGTAACACACAACAGTCCAATAATTTCTGTTATATTTGTTCACCAGAATTCAATAACTACACATATCATACATAACTTACCCTCTCCTCTGTGGCCTAGCCATGCTGTTTTGTAGAAATTGGATGCAAAGTTATATGAACGTCATTTTGGTGTAATTTAGAGATTTATTGCATTGTTACGAGAGTTGATACTTTGTTACACAAAATTTTAACATTTAGGTGTTTAGTTCTAATTTTCAATATTTATTTGACAAATTGTTTTTCTTTCTCGTTTTTAAACAGGTCATTTACCTATCTCCTTTGTGGGTCAGGTAGAAGACAGATGAATGAAGCTTTTACACTTCACAAATTCCTTGCACTTAACCTTAGCAGCTGTAAGAAGTTTCTTTATCTAATCTTTTACTTACACCAAACAGGAGGTTCAAATATTCATAGTTTTTACTTTCGAGCGACGAAGGAGTGAAGGACACGTGAAGGAGGTATTGTGATGACAAAAATCGCAGTTGAGATTTTAATGGAGATTCATTGTAAAGAGAGAAAATTGGAATAAGAAAGAGAGAATCAGAAAAGAGTCTAAAAAACAAAACAATAAAAAATGTGTTTGTTACTACTGGACGGATTTGGGTGAAACTTGGAAAATTTCCCCTATTTGCATTTTTAGGATTGCCATCATAGTAAGAAATCACTTATTATTATTATATCTATACTCAAAAATGGCTCTAAAGATTAAGATGAAACTCGATACGATACCATAACTTTATATGGCCTACAGCACGCAGTATTTTGTTATTCCAAGAAAAATCGGATTAAGGTTCCTCCCATACAATTCCAGGTAGTTTGTTACTTTTTCTCAAAAATGGCTCTAACAATTTTTATGAAACTTTGTGAATAACTACGACTTAATAAGGCCTACTGCACTGGGTTCTTAATTATTCCAGGAATAATCAGAGTAAAGTACCTCCCATACAAACCGAAATTATTTGGAAATATTGCATCAAGTCTGATATTTCTTTGCTACTAAGTAAGTATAATGTTTATAGTTGATTTGTGTATGCTCGACTACGACAGATGTTTAAGGCTTCGCAAGAAAGTATGCACAGCGTGGCTGTACAATTTATTTAGTGACGTAAGTACACAGGAAAGTTATCGATCTCGAAAGTTAGTGACTTAGTAAAAATTTGGCACTGATACGTTTATCCGATGCTCTTACGGTGAAGGAAAACATCATGAGAAAACCTGCGCACGCCTGCGGAGAAACTCGCAGGTTGTGTGTGAAGTCGACCAACCCGCACTGGGCCCGCGTGATCGACTAAAGCCCGATCGCCCTAATTCAGGGTAGGCTCGAGCCCCTCGGTGGGGAAGTATATGAGCTGTTATCATCTGTAGCAGCCCAGAATTTGGCTACGTTAACAGCATTATCAGCCGCTGTCATGAGGTCTTCCTGCGTGCAGATGTAGGGGCACGCAGGGCACGATGTTAACTGTGTCATCGTTTGAACTGCACCGCACAAACAGTTTAATTCACTTTCACCCGTAAATCCCCACCTGACCATGTTTTCTTTGCTCCGACCGGTCTGGATCCGGAGTCTGTTTAAAGACTTCCAAACCGGCCATGGCAAGTCATGTCCAGGGGGAAGGCTTTCTGATATCGGGACGAAGGGTGTTGGTAAGCTTACTTTGTCCTGCCAAAGGTTACACCTCGCTTTCTTGGGTTCTACTGATAAAGGATAGACACACTTTATAAAACTATTTCGGCTTTTCAGCCGTTGTTGCACTAGGTTGTGGCTATGCATAGGGTGTCGTATGTCAGTATCCATCTTCGATCTTTCAGAGGAGCTAGCCACCGCCCTGGGCCGCCGGGGGCGCAATACCAGCTAGTGGGTACAGCTGACTGACCGGGGTCGGTTTGAGGCAACCAGTTATGATCCGACAAGTCTCATTTAGAGCTGTATCTACCAGTTTCGCATGGGCAGAGCGGATCCATACAGGGCTTGCATACTCGCCTGCAGAAAAGGAAAGCGCTAGCCCGGAGGTCCGCAGAACATGTGGCGTTGCTTTCCATTTAGAGGTAGTGAGACGCTGCAGCAAGTTATTACGAGTGTGCACCTTTCTTTTAATCGTTTGGCAGTTCTTATTATACGTAAGCGATCGGTCCGTGAATATGCCAAGATACCTCGGAGTGCTATTATGAACTACAGGCACACCTTGCCACGTGATGTTAAGCTTACGACTTGCTTGACTATTGCGGAGATGGAAGGCGCAAGACTCAGTTTTTGAGGGGTTGGGTTTAAAGAAGTTTTCCTGATAATAACTGCTCAGGTTATTTAGAGCTCTGGAGAGGTTTAACTCTACTTCCTCGAAACTGGTCGCCTGAGACGTCAACGCAAGGTCGTCTGCGTATAGAAAACGACACGTGTTTGGGCTAGACGGCTGGTCGTTTGTGTAAATATTGAAGAGCAGCGGTGGTTCTTTTGTGATCTCCAACGGCTTTTGTCTTAAAGAAGGTGAACTTGAAAGCGACGGTTATGGAGAAATTCTCTGAGAATTGTGACAAATTTGTAGTCGCCTGTCATAGTCCCCACTTTCCATAACAGTCGCCTTAGGTTCACTGTGTCGTAGGCTGCGGACAGATCTACAAACACAGTACCAGTTATCTTCCTCAGTTCAAAACCAACTTCGATGTGTTGCGTTAGTTTCAGTGTCTGATTGCAACAAGACTTAACTGGTCTGAAACCCGCTTGCTCTGGAATCAAAGTTTGGTCAATAGATCGCGTAAAGCGGGACAACAGCAGTCTCTCAAATAATTTGTACGTTTGGCACAAGAGTGAGATAGGCCTGAAGTTTTCAGGACTGTCTGTTGATTTTCCTGGCTTTGGGATGGCTATGACCTTTGATTTTCTCCAGAGGCAGGGTATCGAAGCGCATTCCAGACACTGGTTAAACATTTGCAGCAACCATGACACGGCAACAGGGTCAAGTTGTTTCAACTGCTCAACAGAGATGTTATTCACTCCTGAGACTTTACCACACTTAAGCTTTTTGATAGAATTGACAATGTCAGTCAGGTTGAAAGGCTCGCTTACATGGCGGTTTGTGCTCACAGAGCTGTCCAGTTTTGGGACCTTCGCAAGGCGGCCTGATGAATAGCTGTTGCCCCCCCTGTATCCGTAAAATAGTCGATGATTTTAATTAAGGTTCAAGAGATAAAGTAAATCAAATAATTTAATAAATATTTCTATTGGCCGCGCTAGTGTGCTGATCGAACCACCTTAATTTCACGTGTAAATATTTAAACACCTCGCCCGCTGCGATATATCTGATGCACTGTACAAATCACACTTTTTACTCTGCCTATAGCTGTTTAGATCAGGATACTACGGGGTCTGGGGTAGCCCACCGCTTGCCTGCTGTCGGATCTATCGCCTTCGGCAGGCTTGTCGGTCGGTCCCCCGACCGGGTCAAGGACTCGTAGTGGTATGTGGTTGGTTGCAGGGTTTGGGCAATGTTTGTAGTCTGGCAAGCACGTGGCGTCCAGGCGTCCTCCCCCGCGTGCAACTCGTGTTGTAATAACCGGTCACGTTGGCTCTGTCTGGGCGAAAACAACGCGGGCAAGTGAGTTGTCCATTAAGCGGAACTGCTGGTTTGTTACTTGCGAGGAAGCATCTCCGGCACTTGCCTGGATAGCAAGTAGAGCTAAGCTAATACTGCTCCGGCCGATCCAGCCGCGTAGGAGTAAGCCGCGGAAGTTGAGTGTGCCTACAGCTCCAGGACCTACCTGGACAGTAGATAGTGGTTCTCTTCCACGAGGCACTCGCCTTGCAAGTACCAGGACAAGCGTCTTGGCTACAAGACCTACCGCAACTCCTAGCCTTCGCCTTATGGTGTTTATAGAAATAGCGGCCCTCCACCGTATGCCCAAGGGGTTGGTCAAAGGGGAACCCTATATCATAAACCTGGTTGTTTAGCGTATCTGGCAGATATACGAGAGGGAATGTACAAATCACATACGAGTACAGTCATTATTGGCCGTGGTACATCGCGTGTTCACGAGTCGGATCACCTCAAAATTTGTTTATTTACATTTCGAACAATAAAACTATAAACATAGTGTAAATGCAAGTGTTGTTATGAGAAACAGCCCGCACTACACTATCTCAATTTTTTTCATAATTTTGTTTTTCATACAAAAATTTTATAAAAAAAAAAAAATTATAGTGCATCACACTTAATATTATAAAGGCGAAAGTTTGTGAGTGTGTGTATGTTTGTTACTTCTTCACGCAAAAACTACTGAACGGATCTGGCTGAAATTTGGTAGGTAGACAGATTAGGACTTAGATTAGGCTCGCGCACTGCGCACCCTCGGAAAGTCATAGAAACGTTGTCCACGCGGGTGAAGCCGCGGGAAACAGCTAGTGAGTTAGTGTCCAAATATATAATTATTCGTAATCATGGGCGTAGCCATGCCATGGGCTCAGGGTGGGGCAGCAGTCTAAAATAATATGTAACTAGCAAACTATACCCGCGGTCTTACCCCGGTTAATTTTTTCATACAAAAAGGTTACACCTATAGCACCCTGTATCTGTATGTATATAATTCGAATCATCCAAAACACTTTCTTATTGCTCACCTACCTACCTACACCACGAAATCTTCCATCCAAAAATGTGTCTCTAACTTCAGCCGCAAGGTACACTAGGTATTTTAGGTTGTTATTATTATTATATGTTGTTTATTTATTTAGGTATTAACTAACTAGTTACGGAGCGTAACCAGTATATAGACCGCGTAGTAAGCATAAATGCTGTGGCTACCAAAAGTGCATAGTAAGCGTCTGGAGTAGATTAAGGCCCTAGCTCTTAGTTTTACACGTAATAAATAGTCAGTCTTACATCGACCCAACTACGAATCGTTCGTAACCTATTTTATAATTTAGTTTTTAAAAACCTGTTTTCCCTCCGGCGCGATTTGACTGGCGCAGCCGGTAGGATACCGGTACGAATATCCTGTGCCTGTGAGGATCCAAAATCGATTCGAGTACAAGTATTTCGTGCGTTTTTACGTAAAAACTGGTATCTACGGACCAAATAAATTCGTCTTAGTGCCTGGAGGATACAAGGAAAACTTCTGCGGCTATAATTGGAGGAAATGGGGAAAGGAGTACTGTGAGTAGACCTCTTCACTGTCCTATCCATCCCTGTTCTTATTCCATTGGCTGTGCATAGTTAGTTAGATTTTAGTTAGTTTAGGCTCTTTAATTGACTCTCTATATAAAATCTATAGCAGTGACTTTATTGAGTTTTAGTATTAAGACTAGTGTGAGTGTAATTAAATTTAGTAAAAATGGAGCAAATACGTACAATTCCTAAGGAAGTAATGGATATTATTCCAAGATTTGATGGAGATGGAAAATTACTAAATTTGTTTATAAATAAAAGTGAGTACGTAATAAATTCTTTCAGAAGAAATGAAAACCCTACTCAGGACTTGTACATATTCCATGCTATTACCGGCCGTTTAGTAGGTAAGGCCGCCAGCCTCTTAAGTGAGCGCCAAGATATTGAGACATGGCCAGAATTAAAAGAGTTGTTCACTCAACATTTCGGCGATCCAAGGTCAGAGGAATGTATTGCGATAGAGTTAGATAGTATGAAAATTAGACAGAGTGAATCTTACTTAGAATTTTGCAGTCGTATCCAAAATGTCAGAAGTACATTATTTTCCAAAATAAATTTGATTAATGACGATAATGAAAGGCAAACAAAAATGACCATTTATAACCACATTTCGTTGAATGTATTTTTGTATAATCTGCCAGAAGACATGTTACGTGTAGTACGTCTTCACAACCCTGATAAGCTAGAAGACGCATTGAAAATAGTTATGGAAGAAGTTAATTTCTTAAATCAATACAATGCAAAGAACAAAAACCGTCAAAGGTTTTCACCGCAAACGCAAATGCCAAATTCCAAGCCTATTTTCCCGCAAAATAATAATTTTGGACCAAATTTTAAATTTGCCCAGCCACAAAACTCTGGCTTTAATGTAAACGCTGCACAAAGCAAATTCCCGCAAAATCAAGGCTTTAAGTTCGGCATTTCTCACCAACCTCAAGGTTACAGAGCTATCATGCCCAACCAAACAAACTTTAAGTTTGGAACTCAACAGCAACATGTAGGTTACAGGCCATTCTTTAATAATAATAACCAGCCTAGGCCCAACAACATCCAAACCCAATTTAGATTTGGTATCCCACCTTCATACCAACAAATGCAAGGTCAGAGACCCACATTTCAACAAGCACAAGGTCAAAGTCAACAGACATTAGGTCAACGACCTTCATACCGATACGACAATGACGTCTCTATGCGAACGGCTCCTCAACCGAGACCAAATTATTTAGCCCCGCGAACGTCCAATAACTTGTTCTATGCTAATGAACTTGATGAGCATGAATACACCCCCGAAGCTTTTTATGCGATTGAAGGAAACGATTACGACGAGGAATACCAGCTGGTAGGTAGTGATGAATATTCAGTAGATTGTAGTAATTTTGAAAATGCTCAGTCGTCACAGGAAACCCCTGAAACAGAAAATTTTCAGTTACAGGCCTCCACGATACACCCCCCGAAATAGTACATCTTAACCACCATGGTGCTTTAAAATTACCCCACATAGAAATTCCTGAAATTAACTCTAAATTTATGATTGACACAGGAAGCACGAGATCCTTTATCAGCCCTGAAATCGCTAATAAATATTTTGCAGATTATAAATATTGCGAGCCCTTTGAAGTCGTTAGTACCCACGCGCGAAGTTCTCATAATGAAGTAATAATTATACCATCACTAAAAACTTTTAGAAGTACTGACACACATAAATTTTACGTATACGAGGTTTGCAGTAATTACGAAGGACTGATAGGCTCTGACTTATTAAAACAACTAGACGCGAATATAGATATGAAAAATCAAATACTAAGAACACGAGACACAGAAATACCAATTATATACAGCCCACCTTACACAGTTCGCATTGAATCTCGTTCTGAAACACGTACACAAATCCCTGTTGATCTTTTGAATGGAGAAGCAATAGTTAACTATATAAATTTTGGCGAAGGTGTACGAACACCTACTGCACTTGTGCAATGCAAAGAAGGATTTGCTACAACTGTTATCCAAAATACATCTGATAATTGTTTTGATATTACATTCAGTAAACCCATTAGTGTCACAAAATATGAACCTGAAGAAATCCAAGTTAACAACACCCAAATAGTTAATGACATTGAAAAGGATAATATTCTCAAGGAAAATCTAAATAAATTACGGTTAGATCACATGAACCCAGAGGAACGTAACAAAATTTACAATTTGTGCTTAGAATACAAAGACATCTTTTACACAGAACACTTACCGCTGTCCTTTACAAACCAGGTAAAACACAAAATCAGGACAGTTAATGAAGACCCAATTTACGTAAAGCCATATCGTCAAGCCCCAGTAGAAGCCGCCGAAATAAAAAGGCAGGTCCAAAAACTGTTAGATGATAATGTTATACAGGAATCTCATTCTCCATGGAGTGCCCCGGTGCACTTAGTACCCAAAAAACTGGATGCTAGTGGCGAGAAAAAATACAGAATGGTTATAGACTATAGACGACTTAACGAAATAACAGTAGATGACAAATACCCTCTTCCCAATATTACTGACCTCTTTGACAAATTAGGCAAAAGCTGCTATTTCTCTGTACTTGACCTAGCTAGCGGCTACCATCAAATAGAAATCGAGAAAGAAGACCAACCCAAGACCGCTTTTTCAACCCAATTTGGTCACTACGAGTTTCTTAGAATGCCGTTCGGGCTGAAAACGGCTCCAGCGACATTTCAACGAGCGATGGACAATGTTCTGAGAGGATTACAGGGAATACACTGTCTGATCTATCTGGATGACATAGTTATCTTTTCATCAAGCCTCGAAGAACACTTAACAAAACTTAGAGCAGTTTTTGACAGACTCAGGAAAACCAATTTGAAAGTACAACTTGACAAATCAGAGTTTTTATGTAAAGAAGCATCTTACCTGGGACACACTATCACCCCTGATGGACTGAAACCAAATACTGACAAAATAGACGCTATACTGAACTACCCATTACCAAAAACAAGGACTGAAATTCAAAGTTTTCTAGGACTTATTGGCTACTACAGAAAATTCATCAAGGACCTTTCAAAAATAACACAACCTATGACATCATGTCTGAAAAAGAACAATAAAATTGTAATTGATGATAAATATATTAATGCATTCCAAAAATGTAAAGAATTACTAACGAGCGTGCCACTATTACAATACCCCGATTTTACAAAACCTTTTGTACTTACCACTGACGCCTCCGATTTCGCCGTTGGTGCAGTACTATCACAAGGCCCGATTGGAAGCGACAAGCCCATAGCATATGCTAGCAGGACCCTCAATGACGCTGAAAAAAGATACAGTGCAATCGAAAAAGAACTTCTAGCCATAGTATGGGCGGTAAAACATTTTCGACCGTACCTGTACGGCAACCAATTCACTATATACACTGACCATAGACCACTTGCCTGGTTACACTCTCTTAAAGAACCAAACAATAAGTTAACCCGTTTCAGACTGAAGTTAAGCGAATATACATACAAAGTCGTACATAAGAGTGGAAAACAAAATACAAACGCGGATGCACTTTCCCGGATACGATTAAATGCCTTAGGTGGCCAAGACAATGATGACCAACGATCAATGGCAGTGAACGTAGGAGATGACGACAATGACTATATACGACAGCTGACTGACGAAATAAGGGATTTGGGACAACTAATACACAACCCTGAGAACACAACTAACAATGAAAATACTACAGAAAGCGAAAAACAACCCGCTTCTGCTTCCTCAGATACCGAGTCTACCGTAAGTGTAGGAAATGAACAGGAAAGTCCACCCCAAGCCCGATCAGAGGCATCACCCTTACTGCAATCAAATGACAGTACCCTTACAGCAAATACTGGAACAGCAAGTTCTACCACAGATACTGTACATTCTGCTTTAGATATGGACACAAATGGCGTCCCTATACTTCACGAAGCCATAGATACAAAACCCAACCAAATAATAGTAAATGTTTGGTACAAAAATGAACTCTCAGTCAACATTATCTCACATTCAAAACAACACATCCTGAAAATTCATTTACCTTTGGATAATCCTGAACTAATCAAACAATTCCTTAAGGAATACATCCGGCCCAAAATTAAATATTTTATCTACTATGAGAACAAAGAACATAGACGACAGTTTTCAGAAATAGTAATTGCATTATTTAGAAAAGATACTGTACTACTCTATGAGTGTACTGAGCGAGTAATTAACGTAACTGATGAAAAAGAACAGGAAGAAATAGTAAAGAAGTACCATCAAGGTAAAAACTGTCATCGTGGAATTAAAGAGACAATTTCCCACCTAAAGCGCACTTATTTTTGGAATAATATGGAAAAAATAGTAACCACTATCATAAACTCATGTGAAACTTGTAAACGTTTGAAATACGATAGGCGACCTTTCAAACCCCAACTACAGCTTACCCAGACTCAAACTAAACCGTTTGAAGAGTTATTCATTGATCTTTATTCTATAGAGAACAAATACTACCTAACTGTTATAGACTCATTCAGTAAATTGGCCCAAGCTTTTGAAATTCCTGACAGATCAACTCCTGAAGTAGTTAGAGCTCTAATCAAGTATTTCTCATTCTATGGGATTCCCAACAAAATTAGCTCAGATCCCGGTTCAGAATTTAACAACAAGCTTATGAAGGAAATGCTCTCATTTTATAAAATAGAGGTTCACATAGGTACCCCAAACAACCCCAATTCTATGGGACTGATAGAACGTTTTCATTCCACCATCACAGAAATATACAGACTCGCAAAATATGAAAGAAAGTTTACAGACGCAGCATCAGTCATGACTTATGCTATTATGGCTTACAACCAGACAATTCATTCCGTAACAGGTCTCACACCCTTTGAAGTAGTGTTCGGACATACAGAAAGTAACAGCCAATTTAACGTTGACTTTGAAAAGGAATACACCCAACAACTAGTTAGAGAACATTGTAAAAGAACTAAGTACTTATACAAATATTTAACAGATAAAATGGTAGCTAGGAAAGAAAGAGTACAACAAGATAGAACAGGAGAGACTGACTTTGACCTTAATGATGAGGACGTAATATTTATCAAGGGCGTTAACACGCGTCGTGCTAAAGATAAGCCAAGGTTTCAAAAGGCCAAGGTTAAAGGAAAGGTTCAAAGAAATGTAGTTCCGGTAGAGACAAACGCGAGAAATACTAGAGTTCCCATTAAAGATGTGCGACGTCCTCCACAGGTTCGTCCTGCTGCTGATCCAAGCACTAATGACCCGGGCCCTTTAACTCCAAAAGATTGAGAAGAACCCTGGCATTCTGCCGGTTAGGCAAGTAACTGCTCTTGTTAGTTACGATAAGTGGATAGTAATTAAAATTTTAGATGTAAGGCTTATTATGGAAGACTTAGATTTAAATATAAATAGATTTAAAGAAATGAATAGACAGGTCGGCTCTTTCTCCAATACCAATAGATCGTTTTTAGTATATTTTAATGACGTAAAGCAACAAGTAAATTATATGTTAAATATCACCTTAGAAAAATACATTCAACTAGTCCCCAACAGCAGACATAAAAGAGGACTCCTCAACCCTTTGGGGTCTATAATCAAAATTATTACTGGTAATTTGGATCACGATGACGCAATTAAATATGATAATTTGATAAAAGAAGTAAAAACCCGACAGCACTCAATAGAAAAGAAAACAACTCTAATAGCTGAAATGGCTCAAGTTCTTACAAACTCTACTGTAAATATAACTAACAATCTCATACAATTATACGAAGCCGTTAATAGAATTAATAAAGACATAATTAATATTTCATTAACCTCTCAAATTAACCAAATAATACACGTATATAATTTGTTTTTACACAATTTTCAGATAATTTACACCAAATTGAATGAGATTGAAAATATTATAGCATTTAGTAGAATAGGAATATTACATCAATCTATTATAAATACCCGTGAACTTGTTAAATTGCTCAAGATTATAGAAAAAACAGATAAACTCATATTTCCGTCGATTCCTGAAAATATTGTTAAAATTGAACAGTCAATTACATTAAAGTCCTATTTTAAGAATCATGAAATTATGTTTGTAATGGAAATACCTTTAGTTAAGAAAGATAGTTACTTTTACTACAAAATTGTTCCCTTACCTGTCACCGACCCTGAAACAAACCTTACCCTGATTATTTTGCCTAAATATCCTAACCTTATAGTGAAGGGGTTGAAAGCCAGCTCGCTGTCCACACCGTGTAAAGCCATAGAAGACGAAATATACCTGTGTGATGAGATCCAGACCTTAGTACCTGTTGAAGATACCTGCATTCTCGACTTAATGAGATATTCTAGTAAGGCTGCCTGTATTCGAATCCCAATAGAACTGGAAACAGTAAAGGTGGAACCTCTTCAGACAAATCGATGGATGCTGTACACCAAATCAGCTAATGACCTCACAAGGACATGTGCTAACGAAATTCTTCATTATACCATTTTCGGCACATACCTGCTTACCATCGATGATAAATGTGAATACAAAATTGGAAATTATTCTTTGAGAGAACGTATCCTGAAAGGAGAGAAAATTTTATATTCAAAACTTCCTTTGGTGAAGCTTCCGGAAAATCTACAAATTGACATCCAACAGAACGTGAATCCTGTCAAACTAACTGGAGTTGACCTGACTGATCTGAAAGTGCTATCTTACGCGTTGAAGAATAATGACGTGAAAAGTGAAAGTGTAGTGAATACGGAAAGTGTTAGCATAGGAACCATTGTCTTATATATAATTTTAGTCATAAGTTTTGTCTCTTTTATGTACTTTAAGTATGCATTTTTGGTATGCAAATATTGCAAAGGTCGAAATCGTCCTCAGAAAGATTGTTCTTCGGACAATTTCGAACTTAAGGACGGAGGAGTTACGGAGCGTAACCAGTATATAGACCGCGTAGTAAGCATAAATGCTGTGGCTACCAAAAGTGCATAGTAAGCGTCTGGAGTAGATTAAGGCCCTAGCTCTTAGTTTTACACGTAATAAATAGTCAGTCTTACATCGACCCAACTACGAATCGTTCGTAACCTATTTTATAATTTAGTTTTTAAAAACCTGTTTTCCCTCCGGCGCGATTTGACTAACTTCATAATATTACTTTATGAGAAGCCGGCAGAACCTCCTTAGCACTTCGGCTTTCAATTTATTTTTCACTTCGGCGATCCTCATCCTGTGAATACTCACTCAGCATGCAGAGACCGCTCAGACGATTTTCACTCACGGTGGAGCGAAGACACGTCTTGACACGCCGAAACGTACTGAAAGACCTCTCTATAGTACAGGTCGTACACGGTTGGGCCAGTAAAATAGCAAGCGCAGTTTTTATGCTCGAACAAAACATTTCTGAATCCTTTATCAGTTCTGCCACTTCATTTTCATTTGTAGGAGAACCATACATACACGATTTTTCCAGACCAACGGGTATTACTATGTAATGGATAAACCCAAGCAACTCCGACATGCAAAGTTACATGAAAATCGTTAGTGCCGTTTTTGAGAAAAATAATAATTTCTGTTTTTGTTTTACGATAGCTACTTTTCGGTTTGAAGGTACGAAGAAACTTTTGATATCCCTCGATGAAATTATTTAAAAATATTAAATTTGGTCCCAATCGGACTAAAGATATTGCCTCCATAGCGAAGCGTGACGGACGGATGCACGGACGCACGCACAGATGATATCCCTCGACGAAATTATTAAAAACTATTAAATTTGGTCCTAATCGGACTAAAAATATTGCCTCAAGAGCGAAGCGTGAGGGACGATAAAATTATTCAAGATTATTAAATTTGGTCCCAATCGGACTAAATATATTACCTCCAGAGGGAAGCGTTACGGACGGATGCACGGATGCACGCACAGACAATATCCCTCGATAAAATTATTCAAAACTATTAAATTTAGTCCCAATCGGACTAAAGATATTGCCTCCAGAGCGAAGCGTGACGGACGGATGCACACACGATAAAATTATTCAAAATTATTAAATTTGGTCCCAATCGGACTAAAGATATTGACTCCAGAAGGAAGCGTGACGTACGGATCCACGGATGCACGCACAGACGATATCCCTCGATAAAATTATTCAAAACCATTAAATTTGGTCCCATTCGGACTAAAGAAATTGCCTCCAGAGCGAAGCGTAACGGACGGATGCACGCAAAGACGATATCCCTCGATAAAATTATTCAAAACTATTAAATTTGGTCCCAATCGGACTAAATATATTGCCTCCAGAGCGAAGCGTGACGGACGGATGCACGGACGCACGCACAGAACGATGTCCCTCTCGATGAAATTATTCAAAACTATGAAATTTGGTCCCAATCGGACTAAACATATTGCCTCCAGAGCGAAGCGTGACGGACGGATGCACGGACGCACGCACAGACGATGTCCCTCGATAAAATTATTCAAAACTATTAAATTTGGTCCCATTCGGACTAAAGATATTGCCTCCAGAGCGAAGCGTGACGGACGGATGCACAGACAGAATTGAGATATTTGGTTTTTCGGTATGTGTTAATGATATGAGAAGATGCCTATGTTGTGAAGACTGCCTTGAACCTGCCGGAGAAAAAGAGAGGCAGAGGACGCCCTCCATACACGTGGTACACCAGTATGACCAGTCTCGCACAAAAAGAGGATCTACCCGACCCGACAACCCTAGACAGAATGTTATGGCGCAGAAAAATTAGGAGAGCCGACCCTACTTGAAGTGGGAAAAGGCAAAGAAGAAAAAGAAAGTATGTGTTAAGTTAATGATTTTTTTTTTATTCACAATTAGTAAACCCTTGACAACATCTCACCTGGTGGCAAGTGACGATGTTGCCGAATATGGAAGCGGGCTTAACAAGATTCCCCAACGCAATGGGGAACTGGCTATCTTATCTTCATGCCGGAACACACCAATGATATCAACATTGATATTTGGCGGCAAGACTTAGATTTGATGGTGGTAGCTAGCCAGGCGGGCTTAGAAAATGCCCTACCACCAACCACACCGAGTCTTACAATTGACCCCGCCGAGAATCGAACCCGCGACCTCCTGTCCTCCTGACCTTTTTTATCGCGATAACAATACTTACTCTACCCTACGTCCGTATGTACCGTACTACGGACTTGGTCGAGAAAGTATCTTTTTTTTATATTCATAATTGGTAAGCCCTCGGCATCATCTCACCTGATGATAAGTGATGATGATGCCGAAGATTGAAGCGGGCTTACCAAGTTTCCCTAACGCAATGGAGAACTGGCTATCTTATCTTCAAGCCGGAACACATCAATTTTATATCGTATCCAGTGTAACTATCTATAAAAATGTACTAACAACAAAACAAAAATGTTCTATTTAAATATTCTATTATTGCTTGGTTAGTTAACCGCCTCCGTGGCGTAATGGTTCAGTCAGTCCAATAGCTTTACATCACGAGGTCGTGGGTTCGATTCCCGGCGGAGTCTAACTTAGTATGACTCGGTTTGGTTGGTGGAAGTGCATTTTCTAAGCCCGACTGGCTATAGCTACCACCAACATATCTAAGTCTTGCCGCCAAGCATCAATGTTAACAGCATTTGATGTGTTCCGGCTAGAATATAAGATTTTGGTAAGCTCGCTTCCATCTTCGGCATCATCTTCACTTACTATCAGGTGAAATGATGCCAAGGGCGTACCAATTGTGGATATAAAAAAGTTAATTAATTTCGGTAACTCTACATAAATCGTACGATAGATCTGTACAAATCTGAGATAGGGAAACTGGTCCTCATGCCAAAAGGCGATGTCTAAACGTTTCCGTGGCGTAATGGTTAGCCTTGGTTAGCCCATTCGTTTCACACCAGAAGGTCGCGGGTTCGATTCCCGGTGAGTTCAACTTGTAAGACTCGGTTTGGTTGGTGGTAGGGCATTTTCTAAGCCCGCCTGGCTAGTTACCACCATCTTATCTAAGTCTTGCCGCCAAACATCAGTGTTAACAACATTGATGTGTTCCGGCTTGAAGATAAGATAGCCAGTTCTCCACTACTGGTGAATCTTGGTAAGCCCGCTTCCATCTTTGGCATCATCGTCACTTACCATCAGGTGAGATGATGACAAAGGCTTACCAATTGTAAATTTAAAAAAAAATCGAGCGAGACCTACAGTACTCGCATATGATGTGTAACATGTGACAAAATACTTTATAAAAGGACGGCAAAGATACGGCAGACTAGGCTGTATAATAATAGATACCTTTGCCTTTTCCGCGCTTTTAAAGCCTGAAAAAACGCGACTCCCTGGGACACATTTCCGTCCCATGGGACACTTTTCCGTCCCATTTCACGAAATCACTCCCACAAATTGCAGGAAAGCGAGAGCAAAGATGTTACACATCAAAAAATGTATTTTGCTTCATATTTTAATTTGGCAGGCCGTCCGTCCTAGCTATGTTCTAGAGGTAAAAGCTGGAGAAATACTAACCAGAGAATTAAATAATACAAAAAGTTTCTCAAGGTAATCTCTTTATTTGAAGCAACAACAAGAAATATTTTACAAATTAAATTTAACAGGATTAATTTTCCCTTCAGTTACCTATTTATTATCACTATAGTCTTTATATATATAAATCTTCTGTCCGTGTGTTAGTCATTGAACTCCTCCTAAACGGCTGGACCGATTTCGCTAATTCTTTTTTTGTCGAGTTCGTTATTGTCAGGAGAAGGTTCTTATGTAAGGTAGGGTAGGGTAGGGTAGGGTAGTGTAGGGTAGTGTAGTGTAGTGTAGTGTAGGGTAGTGTAGTGTAGTGTAGTGTAGGGTAGAGTAGTGTAGGGTAGGGTAGGGTAGTGTAGTGTAGGGTAGGGTAGGGTAGTGTAGTGTAGTGTAGGTTAGGGTAGGGTAAAGCAGTGTAATGTAATGTAAGGCGGTACGTAGTTCGCCGGGACAGCTAGTTAATATATAAAATAATTTATACATTATCTATCAATTATGATGATAAACACATTATATTACAATAACTGTACGAACCACATATCGTCCGCCTTTTTTATCTGACTAAGAACAGTTTAGTTTATGTAGTAGTGCACTTTGTAGAATTTGTATATATACATACAATACCCGCGTAGATAAGGAAACAATCTGTAATGGTGGCCGGCGGTCATGTTATCTCGCTCACACATGTGTGTCTATACTCACACAGCGCGGTAATCCTTACTGATATTATAAATGTGAAAATGTGTTTGTTTGTTACCTTTTCACGCTTCAACGCCTTGACCAATATTAATGAAATTTGGCATGCAGGTAGCCTGTGTCACGAGGAAGGACATAGGCTACTTTTTATCCCGTGAAAATAGCATAGCCCGATGCAGTTCCTGAGGGAACTGAAAATATACTCTTTTTTGGGTAATTTCTTTAACATCGCAACGGAACAATGGATTGTGTGATTTTTTGCACAGAGATGGTTGAGGGGTTGGGAAATGACATGATTTACTAATAAGCATATCCTGACCTAGTTCCCGAGGGATCTGGAGAAAATTCATGTCCACGCGCACCCTCTAAGACAGTCATAAAAACGATGTCCACGCGGGCGAAGCCGCGGGCAAAAGCTAGTATGAACATTAAAAAAATCAGTTAGTCTGAATTAGCATTCACGCTGTCTTGATTCGCTCTGTTTCGATTGTTTAAATTCTGTTACCGTTATTTTGTTATTGGTTATATTTATTACTTGTTTTTGCTTTTTTTTACTTTTTTATGTTAGGCTGTTGGTTTACTAAAAGAATATAAATAAAAAGATTGGTTACACATGTAGATAATCTGTTTTGCTGACTCTACCGGAAGTAGCCGCCGCCATTTACAGATTGTTTCTTTATCTACGCGGGATGTGTATGAATTACTTAACTTTAAATATGTGTTGAGTTAGAAAATTATGTAAAATAACAACATGTATTTTTACACAATTACATAAATACAAATAAATAAGTAGGTCGGTATGGAACTAGTCGACCAAGCCAACTGGACGCTCAGGCGGCATGCGGCCCTCCCCGCCCGCATACAGCCTCAGGCATCGCGTTCGTCTTAGTACGGTTCGCATCATCGACACATTCGCACGTGTTCGCTGTCATTTCTGTACTAATTAAATAAGCTTCTTATTGACAGTTAAGTTTTTGTTAAGTACATACTTGCTTTTTATAGTATTTTTAAGTTTTTAGTGTGTAGATGTGCTTTGGCAGCACTCGAAATGGAGGAAAATAAGAGTATTCATAGTGCAAAGCGAACAATAAATAAGTATAAAAAGTGTGTGTTATTTTGTTCTATAAGAAATATAATAAACAAAATACTACTTTTTTTTCTGATCGTACCCGAAACATGTGCGGGTTACGTCACATTTGACATACGTCTAGTTGGCTTGGTCGACTAGTATGTAGAAAAATTTTGGATTAACAATAACAATCAAAATAAAAAATAATTAAATACCTACACTATTACTTTTCGGGCAACAAGAAAGTGCTAAATATATCAACAGATACATACAAAGTATTCATAAACATAAGGAGGACTGTTTCACTTGATTCAACATAAGAACTTTACAAGTAACTGGGTATTATAGTATAACAACAGCACCGGGCCTAATTAAATAAATCATATTTCATTGATAATGATAAGAATTAAAAACATTTACATACATACTTCAATTTGGTTCAGTTTTTTTGCATGTGGTAGTGGGGACAGGCCATTACTTTTCTTTCTTCGACATAGATTCTTGATAAGTCGGGGGTTGGTCCTGTAAAGATGGAATCAGTATTTAATACGCGCCCTTTACCATGTATGTTTACCTACCTTGATTTAACTACCAAAAAATACTTCAAATTACATGTCTACTAACTCTACTAAGATTACATGGCAAACACATGACGCATGTAGTTTATATACATAATTGTACTTATCCTAGCTACTCTAATTTGATATAATACATAAATTGACTATATAATGTAAGTATACCTACTTATGAAAATGATTCAAATTTATGCTTACGTATGGCGGGGGCACGTAAGCGGTTTGCGGCCTGTTAGGGTCATAGTAGGCACTCTGTGCAGCCTCCGCAGCTTTAGCATCTGAAAACGTTAATCAACCTACTGCAACAAACAACTCTATACAACTAAAATAACTCAAAATAATATAATGTACCAACAATAAATACTAGTAACAAAATATACTGTCTCTAATACACAAAAACTACACCTACTCACGCAGGAGCCTCGGCCCAAACTTTCTTTGTTTAATAAGCATGTAATCATATCAAAAGTTATTTATTATCCGAATTTATTAAAATCATTAAATTGAAATAGGTAAAGTAACAAAACACATGAAATTTTGAATTTTGCATGATCATTAATTCTCACCCCTCGAGGACATGTTGGGCGGGGCTCCTGGGGCTGCGAATCCACCGGGGTAGCCAGGCGGAGCTGATGAACTTGCTGGCGCGCCGGGGTAGCCGTTCGGTGCGCTTGGGTATCCGCCTGGAGCGCCCGGGTAGCCGGGTGGCCCACCTTGCGCGCCGGACATACCGGGTGCGTTGGGGTACGCCGCAATCACGCCGGGGTATGGCGGCGGGTTGTTGGACACGAACACCGAGTTTGGTGGCGGCTGGTCCGGGAATGCCTGTAGAATGGCATGGTTCAAGTTAAGGTAGCTCTCTGAATTCTCTGTCGGCAAATTTCCGTAATTATCAATCAAATCAAAACAGGCAAATGCAACGGGAAAATTTGCAGGTAAGGGCGGGCTGTTTTTCGGAACAGTCGTCTATTGCGTCTATTTTGCGTAAATGTCTGGCTTTCCTTCAAGAAGTCCTAGCCTCAAAAGAGTCCCGACCAATCTTTATATAAAAAAATGAATCCCTATTTCCCTTGGTCACGGCATCACGCGTGAACGGCTGGACCGATTTCACTATTGTTTTTTTTGTCGAGTTCGTTATTGTCAGGAGAAGGTTCTTATGTAGGGTAGGGTGGTGTAGTGTTGTGTAATGTAGGGTAGTGTAGTGTAGGGTAGGGAAAGGTAGGGTAGGGAAGGGTAGGGAAAGGTAGGGTAGGGTAGGGTAGGGTAGGGTAGGGTAGAGTAGTGTAGTATAGTGTAGTGTATAAAATAAACTCCAAAGAATTTTTGAAATGCACAAAATGTACCAGGTATTATGATGTGGAATGTACAAGAACTATAACTGCAAAGTTTTTTCGCATAATGACAAGGAAAACAAAAGACAAATGGCAGTGTTTGGCATGTATGGATAGTTCTCCTACAGCTAAACGAACTGGTATCAATAAGGAAGTAAGTCAATTGTCATCAGTTTCAATGCCAGAAACCCAAAATCCCACTGTAGAGGAACGTATTGCAAAGAAAAGTGAAACGGAACCGGGACTCCATTTAGGCTACAACATCTCTGAGTCTCCAAGTCATAGAAATGTAACTGAAAGAAAAAAATTCACTGTCAATATATCGACTGAAAATTCGTTCCAGTTTTTATCGGGAGAAGAATCTTTGGATAGCACCAACTCACAAGAAAGCAATAGAATGCACAGGAGTTGCCCAGATATTGATATTAATAAAATCAACACAAGTGCAAACTTGGAGAAGCTTAAGGAAGAAAGGGAATTTTTGCAAACAGAATTGAAGCGAGCTGAACTAGAAATAGAAAATCAGTTGTCTGAAATATTTTCGCTCAAGAAAAAGATATTAGAATACGAAAAAAAGGTTGAAATGCTCACAAATTTATGCAGTCCCGCTCCAAAAATATCCTCAAAGAAAGGTAAAAAGAAAAAGAAACGTAAAAAAAGTGCTTGCGTGGACTTTTCGCAAGATGGTGATTTTTCTGTAAGTACACTACATTCCCCACTGAATGAGAAGACTATACAGCAAACTGTTGATCAATCACAACGGCAGAAAACCAGTCAGATTGAAAACATCTTGCAAGTGAGCCAAACAACTACGCAACCCCATAAACAAATTGTCGTGCAACCACAACAGGAGGTCTCGCAGCTAAAACATAATCAAAAAACTTGCAATTTGAGCAAGCACCGAGTGCTATTGCTGACCGATGGAAAGGGAAAAAACGTGAGAAAAAATCTACAAACGATCCTGGGTGAAAATTTCTTAGTCACAAGTTTTTGCAAACCAAACGCTCCAGTAGACCAATTGCTAAATTCATCTTTATCATTTTGTAAGGACTTTTCTGAACAAGATTTCGTGATCTTACTCACGGGGTCATACGACAACAACCCAACCAAATTAAATTCATATACATATTTCTATGTTGATAAATTATGTCATACAAATGTGTTCTTGGGAGAAGTCTATAGAAATAAACACCTGAATGTTAATGAAATAAACAAATCATTTAAATTAATATGTAACAATATGGCGCATGTAGAATTCCTAGATGTCACTCCAGAATGTAAATATCGGGATAGTTGGGATAGATTATACACAACTCGAATGGTTGTAAAGGAAATATTGCGCATTAATTATAGAAATAGATATAATGAACATATAGCTAAAAGTCGAATAAAAACCAGAAATGCTGAGACACAAACTGATGAACTGTTTGTTGTAAATTCTAGTACGGCTAATAGTATAGAATCTGCGCAAGACCGAAGTGAAATATTTTTTCGAGACCAAAGAGACTAAAAGTAATAAGGAAACAATCAAATACAAGTTAAATATCTTTCATCAAAACGTGTGTGGACTAACTAACAAAAAAGACGAAATCGAAGTTTATTTAGATTCACTCGACCGTAAAATTCATTACGTCTGTATCAGTGAACACTTTTTAAATGATAAGTCAATACAATTTCTTAACTTTACGAATCATAATTTAATAACTTACTATTCTAGAGCAAATAAAATAAGAGGTGGTACTTTGATAATGTGTGATAAAGATAGACGTACCGAAGTTTTTAAATATTGTAACAAAAATAGCATAATAGACAGCTTTGAAATATGTGGTTTAAAAGACTTAGATACTAATATATATGTAATATGTTGTTATCAGAATGGAAAAATGTTTGAATTGTTCCTGGAAAAATTTGAATTACTATTACAACATCTATTTGACAAAAAGGCTGTAATATGTGGAGACTTCAATGTTGATATGCATACTGAGAATAAAAAACACAAAGATTTTGTTAATCTACTTAAAAGTTACAATTTTAGGCATCTTATTACTGAAGTTACATTCAAAAGAAACAAGGCACAATCCTGCATAGATAACATCATAACTAACCTTCCAGATTATATGGTAACAGATACTATTACAGACCATAATGGTTTATCAGATGGGCATGCGGGTTTAATGACTAGCATTTTGGCTGAGCAAAATTGCCTTAAATGGAAAGAGAAGGTTAAATTTGTCAAGAAAAGAGTATTTAATAAAATAAATCGTTTAAAGTTTAGAAAGGAAATACTAGAAACTGAGTGGGAAGAAATGGGAATAAACTGTACACTGAAAAAGATTAAAGACATATTTGATAACTGCTTCAGGAAAATAAAAGTAAAAATACAACTAAAGAGAGAAAAATATTTGAAGTGGATTACAAAAGGGATAAAAATATCCAGTAAAATGAAGCGTTTCTTATGTAACATGGACAAGGCAAACAATGATCGCAGTATATCTGAATATAAAATTAAATATATAAGACAGTACAGAAAAGTTCTAAAAAATGCTAAGTTTTTATCCATCCAAAGCGAACTTACGAAATCAAAGAACTCATCTAGAGGGATATGGAACATTGTAAACAAAGTAAGGAAAAACAAAGACACAATTCGGAAAGAAAAACTCATACTGAAAGTGGATGGTAAAGTTGTAAGCGATCCTAAAGATATTGTTGAATTATTCTCTAAAAGGTTTGATCATGGAAAGAAGGAAACAACAAGTGAACTAGGTAAAGTAATTCATATCCTTCATAAATACGCACCCAAGACAGAGGTAAGCCTATGTTAGGCATACTACAGCACTAGAAATAACAAAGATCGTTACCAGACTCGATAACAAGAAATCATGTGGGTACGATGACATGCCGATTGGGATTTTTAAGGACAATATAGATATTTTGGCAGAGCCATTAGCTCAACTTTTTAATAAGTGCTTGAAACAAGGTATGTTTCCCGAGCAGTTAAAAATAGCAAAAGTTCTACCGATTCATAAAAACAAAAAGAATAAAAAGACGGATATTGGTAATTTCCGCCCCATTTCTCTACTACCAACCTTATCAAAAATATTTGAAAACATTATTAAAGACAAACTTGTATGCCACCTGCAAGATTCTAAACTATTACACCAAAGACAATTTGGATTCCAACGAGGTGTAGGTACGTCGGAGGCTATCGATACTCTGTTGGACGATATAATGCAAAGGCTTAACAGAAAGGATAAGGTTGGTGGAGTATTCCTGGACTTAAGTGCTGCTTTTGATATGGTTAATCATGAAACTTTGTTAAAAAAGCTAGAACACTACGGGGTTAGAGATATGGAACTGAAGCTTTTTACATCTTATTTGACAAACAGGCAGCAATTTGTCGAGATCATGGACATTGATGACAGTGGTAATGAGCAATGTGTAAAATCTAAAATGGTTAAAGTATCCAGGGGTGTACCTCAAGGATCAGTCTTGGGTTCAATTTTCTTTATTATATTTATGAATGACATGCTCTACTATATGTATAACGCCTTACCAGAAATCGGAATAGTATTATTTGCAGATGATACCAATGCTATTTTATCAAGAAAAATGATAGAAGATCTTGAAAATGTATGCAATGAAACGATGTCCTTATTTGAGCGGTGGTTTTCTGTCAATGACTTACATTTAAACACTCAAAAAACAAATGCTATGCTATTTAAGACAACTACAAAAAATAAAAAAGAACACTTATATATATCAACAATGAATGACACGTTGGTTCAGGCAGACGTTGTAAAATTTCTCGGCGTCCACGTGGACTCTTTATTAAACTGGAAGGTTGAAGTTATCGCAATTGAAAACCATATAAGCTCAGCTTGCTATGCTTTGCGCACTTTAAGAAATGAATTGAGAACTGATCACTTAATACTGGTTTACTATGCTCTGGTTGAGTCAAAGCTGAGGTACAGCATAAGGTTTTGGGGCAACAGCTACAAATATAACATACATAGAGCATTTGTTATTCAGAAAAGGGCAATAAGAACTATAGCACGTATTCCTCCATGGGAATCTTGTAAGGAGTACTTTAAAAAATTCAGAATACTAACAGTTCCCAGTCTTTATATTTTAGTCCTTCTGACAGACGTATTAAAAAATAGACAAAATTATGAATCTGAAATTGAGATGCAGGCAAGGTTCGAAACAAGGAGAAAAGACCTTAAGAACAAATTTAAACCACAACTCAGAGTTGTAAGGCATTCCGCAAGAAATCAAGCAGTATTGCTTTTTAATAAGTTGCCTATTGAATTAAAATTGGAGTCACGCATTCATGTTTTTAAAAGCGCACTAAAGGCACTTCTTTTGGACAAGTGTTGCTATTGCATTGAAGATTTTACTCTTTCATAATTAGATCGTACAATGTGATACTTCATTGGGATTAGTTTATGTAGGTACTTTAGTTTCGTTTAGTTTTTGAATTGTTTGTATGCTATGTTTATTTATATTTTTATGTAATTCGTACACAATTTAAATTGTTTTTCGAATAAACTTGAACTTGAACTTGTAGGGTAGGGTAGTGTAGTGCAGTGTAAGGTGGTACGAAGTTCGCCGGGACAGCTAATCTATATATATAAAAATGAATTGCTGTTCATTAGTCTCGCTAAAACTCGAGAACGCCTGGACCGATTTGGCTAATTTTGGTATTGAATTATTTGTGGAAGTCCAGAGAAGGTTCAAAAGGTGAATAAATATGAAAATGCTCAGAATTAAATTAGAAAAAAATCAAAAAATAAAATATCAGTCAAAAAATAATTGGTTTTAGGGTAGGGTAGTGTAGGTTTAGGGTAGTGTAGGGTAGGGTAGGGTTGGGTAGGGTTGGTTAGTGTAGTGTAGTGTAGGGTAGGGTAGGGTAGTGTAGTGTAGTGTTGGGTAGTGTAGGGTAGGGTAGTGTAGTGTAGTGTATGTAGGGTAGTGTAGGGTAGGGTAGGGTAGTGTAGGGTAGTGTATGTAGGGTAGGTTAGGGTAGTGTAGTGTAGGGTAGGGTAGTGTAGAGATGGGTAGTGTAGTGTAGGGTAGGGTAGGGTAATGTAGTGTTGGTTAGGGCAGTGTAGTGTAGTGTAAGGTGGAACGAAGTTCGCCGGGACAGCTATTCTATATATATATATATATATATATATATATATATATATATATATATATATATATATATATATAAATGAATTGCTTTTCGTTAGTCTCGCTAAAACTCGAGAACGGCTGGACCGATTTGGCAAATTTTGGTATTGAATTATTTGTGAAAGTCCAGAGAAGGTTTAAAAGGTGAATAAATATGAAAATGCTCGGAATTAAATAAAATAAAAAACAAAAAAAATATCAGTCAAAAAATAATTGGTTTTAGGGTAGGGTAGTGTAGTGTAGGTGTAGTGTAGTTAGAGTAGGGTAGGGTAGTGTAGTATAGGGTTGGGTAGTGTAGTGTAGGGTAGGGTTGGGTAGTGTAGTGTAGTGTAGGGTAGGTAGTGTAGTGTAGGGTAGGTTAGAGTAGTGTAGGGTAGGTTTGGGAAGTGTAGTGTATGTAGGGTAGGGTAGTGTAGGGTAGGGTAGTGTAGGGTAGGGTAGGGTAATGTAGTGTAGGTTAGGGTAGTGAAGTGTAGTGTAAGGTGAAACGAAGTTCGCCGGGACAGCTAGTATAATAATAATAATTAAATTCAGGGACTAATCTGACATTGGTAATTTGGCGCCCAACTATAGGATTCCCTGTACTATGGAAACCAGCGATTGATATACATACTTAGTACTTACATTTAAATAATATAACACAGCTAACCTGTTCATCACACGAATGCTTGCTCTGTGTAGGAATCGAACCACGACCCCCGACCCAGCAGGCAGTGACGCTGACCACTGAAACACCGGGTCAGTCACCAGACTAAATTCAGGGAGTGTCCTCAGATCCCCGAGCTGTAGTGCCCTTTAAGTAACTGTTGCTATAGACCGCGGAATCTAAGTTGAACAGTGCGCAGTGTGTTATTTTCAATCGAAGTGCGGGACACGGGGGTTGCGCGCCCCAAGGTTACGAAGTAACTAGTATCTCATCTGTGCCCAAGGGATGCCAGCCCACGGTACACCCGCGCGCTCCCTGCCTGCGCGAACGACCGCCATTTGTGTTCAACTTCTACGCCGCGAATTGTACCTCATAATACCTATTACAAACACATCTAACACAGTAAGTATAAATACTAACGTTGTAAGGCGGCACCCATCCGTAGTAGCCCTCGGGCGGCGGCGCGTACGCGGGCGGTGGCGCCGCGAACCACGGGCCTGTCGGCGGCGTGTAGGGCGGCGGCTGCGCGCCCGGCTCCATATGACGCGATGCTGTGGATCACACAATTATTAATTCATTCATATTTTCACTTTTTTGGAGATACTCACAAATAATTTGGATTTGCATAACCAACTAGATAAATTTCCCATGTAGAATTAATCCAATGTGTACTTGTAAATGTCTTATTTAGTTAGTCTTTATCCTTATCGGTGACAGTTATGGAATGTTGTTGGCTCTAATAGTAATAAAATTCAGTTAAGAAAAATTGAGTTATAATTATAATATACATATTAGTTGCTAGTTAGGATTATTATTTGATTTGTTTTTCATCACATGTTCAAAAATTAATTATTCTAATTCACAAAAATAGTACATCTATGATGCTAAAAAACAGTGACACCACACCTCGCTATTTTATACATTTTTACAACAAAATGTTGTTTTTGATAGATGATAAAAAGTAATACAAATGAGTTACAGTTAACTACACTATACACATTACTTGCCTCATTGATCCAGCTATCAATATTGATTTAGCACTATAGAACTTACCAAGATGTGCCGCTTTCAGCATAGCTGTTCCGAATTCAATAGCTCCTCCAGACTTGAATGTCAGTTTAAATTTCACTTCACCAATGAAATTGCCATTTGGCTGAGCACGGATTTTCCCCTTTATGAAGTTGGCTCCAAACATTGGCTGTTCAACTGCTACCTAAAACAATTTTTATTAAAAGCTTTATTTAACTTCACTTGTATTTTTTATTAATAAAAGCTTTCATTTAAGTTTACTTGTATGTTCTGGAATTTTGCAATCAATATTTCACCCACTTCAAATGAAGGTATCGGGCTGAAATTAGAAACACATGTTTGTTTCTCCTGACAATGTCAAGATTATTAAATAAAAAAGCTTATATCTATGTGTGACAATGTACAATTATTAAATAAAAAAAAGGCGTGTGGCACTCGGGAACTGCCGCGGTAAAGCTATTGCATAGCATTTTTTTTTTCAATTTTTAACACAAAGAAAGTTACACCAGTAATTTTTTTTTATTCATTATTTTTATTTATTTATTAGTCCTATAAGAGTCGGAACCTGAATATTTATTAAAATTGCAATAACTACTTTAATTAATAATAAAAGTCATTAACATTATATTATATTATATTACGTATAAGCCAAACTAAAATAATGAACTTGGTACCTGCAATTAGGGACTTAGTCTATGTCGCATCACCTCGTACCCGGCTCAAAAGTGCCCATTATACTGGCCGCGTTGCAGCGCAGTATTGCCAGGGATATCTGTTGAACCAGGTCAGGTACGAGCCGGCGCGGGGATCACTACCGCGGTCCCTCAAGCGCCTGCCTATTTTCATTACAAATTCTTTGGCCGCTGAGCACCACACACCCGAAGCAAAGTATATATATTAGTACTAACGTACCCGAAGTCTCGACGGCAAAATGACGGCGTGACTCCGCATTAGGTCCGCGTACTTTGTTAATTTTTGGCTCGCGGCCCACTCAGCAGCCGCCGCCGCGACCCTCGTGGTACGGGGCACATGTGATGCTGCGAAGGTGCATGCGCAGGTCGCGTCCCAGAGAAGAGCACGCCCCCGCTCCCAGGCGATCATCGTGAGTCCGTCGGGTCTTTTACCGTCTGCACGGCTCAAACCCGAAGGCTCTAAGATGCAGGGAATGTCGATCGACACCAGCGCCCGGCGGATGACTTCATTCAGCGCATGATGCCGGGAATGTCTGCCGGCACACCTCTTACAACTAAGACCATGCCGCCCCGTGGAGTCAACCAAAGCCCCGCATCGGCATTTATGTGGCTCACACCCTAGCCGGAGGGCTACTGCTATCCTCAACGTATTGTCATCCAAGAGCGTGCCCACGTGAGGTGAAGGCAAGGCATGAAGCCATGCCCCAGACTCAGAGCAAGTGGCTGCACATACTCGGGTCAAATCCGCCCCGGACGACGACCCGAAAAAGTCTGCGACTACTGACTGATACTAGTAAAATTGACTAAGTCCTTTTAGTACCACAAATCGCTAATAGATGGCACTGTAAGTTTTTTTTAGAACGCGGTAGCTTTACGTCACGCTCGGCCGAGCCAGTAAAATTGACTGTTCTTTTAGTACCGCAAATCGCTAATAGATGGCACTGTAAGTTTTTTTAGAACGCAGTAACTTTACGTCACGCTCGGCCGAGCCAGTAAAATTGACTGTCCTATTAGTACCGCTAATCGCTAATAGATGGCACTGTAAGTTTTTTAGAACGCGGTAGTGTTAGGTTTTTTCGTTACGGATTTCTTGATTCGGTCGCCGCACTCAAAGCCCGTGATAAAAGCTATGCAATAGCTTAAAAGCTTTTTTATTTAATGATCATGTGTATGTCCAGGAACTTAGCAATAAATATTTCATCCACTTGCACTACAGCTATCAGGTACTATTTAGGATTCTTTGCTATATTCTTGTGACATTGCACGGTTATTAAATAAAAGCTTTTAGGTTTTTCGAAATTTATTTAGGTAATGCAGAGATTTACTTTTGACTGCACCTTAAGTATTTTCACAACAATAGGGCTTGCGCTGCCCACATCCAATAGCTTCCCACAAAATTACATCAGTCAATCGATCGGGACATAGCCTATGCTATGTCTTTACTATACATAACATAATATCACAAACATCTTGATGTAAGCTTTAAAACTATACATAAATCAGGAAAGTTAGTTAAAATCTTAATTAACTTACATCTTCCAAAGCTATAAAGGGGAAGCTGAAAGATCTTAGGACATCGGAGTTGTTCTTGGAGTTGTAGATCATACGGTGAGAGGTGAGATACATGCGCCCCACCTTGCTCCCTTTAAACTCAGGGGTGTCATTGCCGTAGAACTCAATTGTCACATTATCTGAGTATAATAGTATGCTGGAAATAAAAAGTAAAAAAGTAAGCCACCCTAATCTTGGCTCTACAGTTTTAGGATAAGACTTGAGAAAGTTTACAAAATTTATTAACCCTTCTAACAGGGAGATCAAGGGCAAGCAGCGCATTGAATGTAAGCAGAGAGAGTTCACTTTGCTTCCAATCAAATGGCACTGTTGTTTTTGTTGTTTTGTATAAAACCTATTAAACTGATTACTGATATATTTATAATGAAATTGGCTTTTTACCCATATCAATTGACACACTATCCCATTTTTGTTTGGTGTCAGGTTTCAGATTGTATGAAACCAGACACTGAAAGAGTTTAGAAACTTTTACATTGGAAAAAGATCTACAGAGTTGGTTAAAGAAACTCAAAATATAGTTGTATCAACCCCTCACCTGTATTATGGTACAGTTACATCAGTTACATACATACAGGGATCAGAACAGTTAAAGTGCCCCTTTTTAAACTGGCAGTCGGCCATCACTCCAAGGCTTTTACACTTTCTATCCATAGCAGATAGTCCCACTTAAGTGCGTCTCGCGTTTCTATTGGCTATGGATAGAATCCTGCTTTAAGGGCTAATTTATTGTTATTGCTTTATATTTTTCAAAATCTTTTATGATGTTAGAGGGAGATTACGTAAAAGGGGGGAGTGGCAAGATTATGTTGGCTTTTTTCTAATTCAGCTAAATATTCAGCAATATTGTGCTTGCTTTACACAACATTGAATTAGTCTGTAATGTTTCCACTGGAGAGCCTTAGGTGTAGTATAATGCTCATTCGCCCTCGGTAATGTAAAGTAAATGGACAGTAAGTTTATCACTTAGAGGGAGTGGTAGTGATTAATCTAGAGATAAATAGGTAGCGGAAAAACAAAGTAGGCACCTAGAACTCTGACTCACCGTTCTCCAGCATGTATCAGCACACCGTGATCTGCGTGTGCGGTATTTAAAGACATTCCGCTGAATCAAATAGATGTAAAGCACCAAATACAACAAATATCGGCAGTATGCAAATGAATTTAACAAAAATTTTCGTCGAAAATGTTTCTCGAAAACACGAATGAAATACGTCACAACAAGACAAAATGTTTCGAAACAGCTATTCCGACGCTGGCCACAGATAACTATTACCCATTACAGCAATCTCAAAAGTATTTTTTTTAAATTTCTTTTGTGGCTCTGGAAACTAAACATGTCAATTTTATCACCAATTTCGTTGTATTTTTTTGTGAATCGGTAACATTCCACTCTCTATTTTTTTCCCTGAATGTTGGCTGTTGTGACAAATTTGGACAATCAAGAAACAAACAAAAGTAAACCCTAATGACGTTTGTTGTGACTATTCCGACGCTGGTTGCTATGGGTTACCAGTTGTGACGTCATCACACGCCGGCCAGCTAGCCAGAGTTTATAATTACCTACTCATTTGCTTTGATTTGCTAGAGCACCTACTATGAATGAAGAGGTACATACATTTTGACTCAGCAGAGCCAGCCTTAACCATAGTGTAATGGTGTTTTGTGTGATGTCAGTAACCCTATCAAAGACTTCGAAGCATCTTTAAAGCTAAAACAACTCATACATTATTTAAAGCAATTTAGTCAACTTCTTTCCAAGTGGCGAAGTGGGAACGTCGCGTCTTGAAGGCTAGGTAAATCGAAAGAAAAAAGGTAGTAAGTAGATAGAAATCTTTGCCTTTAAGCAGTACGCACCCAATAAAATTAGGAAGAGACTGTGAGTGCCCCAGGAGAATTAGGTAAGTGCTTTTGGAAGGACGTAACGGGAGCCCAATACCATAGGAGAGACTTGCAAGCAAATAAATAAACCTATGTTGAAATAAGCTTTATATCTTCGCGATCGATGCGTACTAGCCACAAACAAAGTTATCTGCAATCGAACTGCGCATGACACACGAGTTTGAAATGTTTATAGAATGAGTTGTCCACATAGACATGTGCGCCGATGCCGAAATATTCGGCGGCGGCGTAGAAGTAGAATTTGGCCGGCGGCGGCGTAAATGGCGGCGTAAACGGCGTCGTAAATGGCGGCATAAATTACACAAAAAACAGGGAGTTTCAGAAGTAAAATTAATAAAAAAACCGTTTTCATAAAAATTAATATAAGGTATGAAAAGAAACGTTAAAGCCGCAATAAAATATGGCACAAAAATAGCTTGCTTTGGTAATTTGGTTACGAATAACGTACTTACAAATTGTAAGTTACAATCTTATATTTATGACTCTAAGGAGACAAATGCGCTACTGGCCAGAACATTGCAGTAACACATTAAGTGTTCCATTGAATCTGTATCCACACAGGTCCTGCAGGTCGGGTCATTCATCAGGCTGATTTTTTTAAGTGTGCGTTTGTAGCAAAATGACCTATCAATGCTCCTGTTACCGCTCTGACACGTGTCCTGCTGTTTCTCTAACTGTACTTGATTGCCTCTGTGCTTACCTCACCGATGAAGAGCTTGGAATCTTTGAGTCTAAGACATGTCAGTTTAGTCTTCCTTCGGCCTGTTCCTTCTACGCCTAGAATGGGCTTCACTATTATTGTTTATAGCCAGTATATGACTATGGGTTTTAAACCCCAAGTTCTTACCGTACGCAGATTTTAGCATACCGAAGACTTTTGTGGCCTTGGCCATGGTCCTTTCTATGTGCAGGTTCCACGTCAGTTTTTTATCCAGAGTCATGCCTAGATAATAATAGTAAGGAAACAATTAAAACCTCTGAGCTAGTTAATATCACCAGAGGAGTACCGCAGGGTTCCATCTTGGGCCCTATTTTCTTTATAATATTTGTCAATGACTTGGCAAATTATGTCACTACTAAAGTTCCAAATGCCCAATTAGTGTTGTTCGCTGATGACTCAAATGCAATCCTGTCAGGAACTAGTATTAAGGAACTAAATGACAGTGTTAATTCGACTCTAGCAGCTTTCCATAGATGGTTTGAAGCTAATGACCTAATGCTTAATCCACAAAAAACCAATGCAATTTTGTTTAAGTCAACTGCAAGGAGCCGAGATTCTCTTAGATTGATTTTAAATAATGAGTATATAGAGGTGCTGAATTCGGTCAAATTTTTGGGTATACAAATTGACTCATTACTAAATTGGAAACCAGAACTAAATATACTGGAAAGTTCAATTAGCTCGGCTTGTTATGCTTTAAGAAGCCTAAGAGATGTATTGACGTTGGAACAGTTGAAATCTGTTTACTTTGCCATAATCGAATCAAAGTTGCGTTATAGTATTAAGTATTGGGGAAGTAGCTATAAGTATAATTTGACAAAAGCTTTTACTTTCCAAAAGAGGGCTATAAGAACAATAGCTAGAATTCCTCCGTGGGAATCCTGTAGGGACTATTTTAAAAAATACAAAATTTTAACGATTCCTGGTCTCTATATTCTTGTTCTTTTAGTGGATTTGGTAAAACATAGATTAGTTTTTGAATCCGATGAGATGATGAATTTGCGTATGGTTAGGAGAAAGGACTTACACCACGTTATCGAGCCATGTTTAAATGTTGTGAACCATTGTCCACTGTATCAATCCGTGGCATTCTTTAATAGACTTCCGACAGAATTAAAGGTAGAAACTAGGGTTGACATTTTCAAGAAAAAATTAAAATTGGTTTTGTTGGATAAAAATTGTTATTCTTTTGATGACTTTTAAAATTGTGACATTGAAATTTTACATTAATTTACTTGATATTTGACATTAAATTTGTTTTATATTTGACATTAAATTTGTTTTATATTTGACATTAAATTTGTTTTTATTATGTTATTAGATTTAAGTTTTTAAAATTGTTTCGCACACAGATTGTCTGTTTATGAAATAAATGATAATGATGATACTTAACGATCGTGGACTGTCCCATACAGTTTGAGAGTTTTTAAACCTTGTCGGTTTCTTTTTCTTGTGAATGGTACAACCGTGGCCTTGCTACGTTTAATCGATAGGTGATATCCATCACACCACCTTTCAACTTTACGCAAGGCCTTTCACGAGTACATTATTCGCGATACTATGTTCGGGAATTTGACATTAATTATAATAACTAGTTCGTCAGCATAACCAAGCGTGTAGAAAGATCCGGTATTCAGCTGCTGCAGAAGCCATCTACAGAACGCCACCCTGCGGGCATCTTTTTGAAGTGGTAGCAGTAACCTTCTCCCCCAATAGTAAAGATGTTATGATTATCTTCCTAAGCATGCTATCTATCCATTTTCATAGCGTTTGGTCTATACCATTGGAGATAGCTGCATTCTTGATTGCCTCCAAATTAGTGCGATCAAAGGCTCCTTCGATATCGAGGAAGGCAGCAGCACATACCTTCTGGTTTTCCAACGCACTTTCATCACGGTATACTACAAGATGAAGTGCTCTTTCAGTCATTTTACCAGACTGATATGCACATTGTAGTACATGAACTGTTTTTTTTTCCGCAAGGAACCCCTCCTTTATGTAGTTGTCGACCAATTTTTCCAGAGCCTTCAGCAGAAATGATGAAAGGTTTATGGGTCTGTAGGACATCGGTTCATCGTAGATCTCTGTTTCCGGCTTTGGTAAGTAGACAACCTTGACACGTTTTCAGATTTTTGTAATATATCCGAAGGCGATACACGCAACCTAGGCGAGCGTTGAACTTTTCGCCGTTCGCATCATTTGCGCCGAATACGCCGATTTTTCTAAATGGTCAGCGGCTTCAAGTCCTGATCGGCGGCGGCGGTCACCGGCGCGGTCCGGCGCACATGTCTATGTCCACATCATTCCAGTTGAATAACTTGTAGGTGACGTGTGTCAATGTTTTTTATATTTCTCCCAATAATGGTCTTCTTATACCAGAGCCCATCTCTTTTACTTGTAGTTTAATATCTCAACAATATACCTATAATGTTACCATTCTTCTCACTGCTTGCATGGCACTCAAATCAATGAGTAGCAATTCCACCTGCAGAAAAACCTTCCAGACACGCTTATCTGTCGTGGACTGGCAAACAGCTTGGAGCGCATTAAATTTACCTAATTAATTGCATTTGCTGCATGCAAGCAAGTGTAAGTAGGAAATTTCTCTTAACTTTGCTGCTTAGAGTAAAGTATGTATGTAAGCAGCAACTTTCTCATTTGTCTGTGCTTGGTTTCAACTAGGTACTCGATGGCGCAGTGATAACTAGAGCCCAAACCATCCTTTGTGACAGCTTGATTGTCCAGTATTGTTTATTTTTGGTTAGTCCAACAGTTTAGTGATAGAATGATCTGTCATGTAAAATCTTAACTGTTTTCTCTTCCAGTTTAGGTGAATGGTAATCATCACAAGTGCAAGAACAAGCAACAATATTGTTCATTGGAGTAAACTGTTATGGTCAGAACAGAATTCCCAACCAAATGAGGAACTGGAAGTCACTCTGAGCTACTTCATCTGCCCACAGAATACTAGGACCCAACAGGTTTTGCCGAACCAGTACCTGTAAATACAGAACCATTTCCTGTTACATTTAAAAGCTCGGAAACTGATGATGCCTTAATTTCAAACTGCATGAAGATCTGGAACATGGATTTCAAACCAATGGGGTGCGTCCCTTTTACAATTTAATAGAACTTAAACAGTCTTAAAAATTTACAAGACGAATATAGAAAAAACAATGGAATGACGAAAATTAACCAAAAATTACTTGTCCGCCTTGTCAACGTTAGCATGGTCTTTGATCTCCTTGCGCTCTGGTCCTGTCTGGGCTATGGGCACCTTCCTCTCGCCCTGGACTGCTGGAGGCCCCTTCCGCGAAGCCATGATAGACAGCACCCCATCAGAAGATAGTCTAGACTCCACTGCCTAAGGAGTGCAACCTTCCGGCAACGTTTAAGGATGTAGAAACATGTATATATTCTGTGTATTCTTTTACCATTATCAACTTGCTATCTTTGTGAATACATTGCGCACCTGGAGACATAGCGTAGGCAGGCCTCCCACTCGGTGGACCGACGACTTGGTGAACGCCATGGGAAGCCGCTGGATGGGGCCAGCGCAGGACCGGTTGTGGAAATCCTTGGGGGAGGCCTTTGTCTAGCAGTGGACATCTTTCCGCTGATATGATGATGATCTATGTGAATTCCATTTATATTTGGTGTATTTGTAAAAGTGGTTTTGCAACTCTGTTGGGAATAAAAACGAAACAAGGGTGTGTCTGTTCACTACAAATGTTGAAAATGGTCTCTATTGTACACAGAGTATTATGAAGCCAAGGATTCACTTATTGTAGGTTTTCTTTTGTTAATTGAATGTAGGTATTCATTGCAATTAAAATGTCCATTTATATTTTCGTTAGTTTATTTTACATACTTATTTTGACTTGATGGTAGCTTACTATGGGCCTCATAAGAAGACTCAAGGTCACCCAAAGGGCAATGGAGCGAGCTATGCTTAAATTTCTCTACGCGATCGAATCAGAAATGAGGAGATCCGCAGGAGAACCAAAGTAACGGACTTGGCTCACAGAATTGCTAAACTTATGTGTTAGTGGGCAGGGCACATAGGTCATAGAACAAATGGCCCTTGGGGCAGTAAGGTTCTTGAGTGTCGACCGCGCACCGGAAAATGTAGTGTAGGCAGGCCTCCAACGCGGTGGACCGACAACCTAGTGAAGATCACTGGATGCAGGCAGTGCAGGACCGGTCGTCTTGGAAACCCTTGGGGGACTCCTTTGTCCAGCAGTGGATGTTGTTCAGCTGATGACTTATTTTGACGCCTTATTTCAGCACCTTTTGCAAAGAAAATAAAAATATTGAGGGCATTTAACAGAAAGTTGGGTGAGGCGCATAGAGTATAAGGTAAGGTATCCCTGAACTTTAAGGAAAAAAAAAGTTGTGTGCTTCCACGGTGGGTATTTAATATAAAAACTGGCCAAGTACGAGTCTGACTTGCGCTAAGTAGGGTTTCAGTCTTTTCATTTAAAAATAAATTGTTTATGTAGTTAGTAATTAGAGCATTATGTACCTATGGAAAATCTATGAACTTTTTATAAATCTATTACTGCTAAACTAAGGAAACATACTTAGCCGTAATAGTTTTTCTTTTAAATTGATTATATGTCAATGTCATCATCAATGACTTCAATATTACTAGGCTACTATTTACTTTATTTTTTTCAGATGTCCTAAAATAGCGGTTTAGCTGGTAGAGGGGGTAGAGGGTGGACACTTTACTAACAAAAATTTGCACTTTAAAGCTTAATATTTCATAAAACCATTCCTTTACTATAATATTACTAGCTGACAGTGCAAACTTTATTTGCGATAATGAAATATACTTTACGACCTATTCCCATTGCCTACCCAAGTACTACACAAAATATTTCATGGAAATCGGTCAAGCCATTTCAGAGGAGTACGAACACAAACACCGTGACACAAGATTTTTATAAATACATATATAGAAGATAAATGCGAAAATGAGTTTGTTTGTTACCTTTTCAGGATTCAACACCTCAACCAATCTTGAAAAAATTTTAAAAATTATTTTTTTGACTTTTTTTGCTTTAATAAAGACCTTTATAGTAGTTTTTCTTTAATATCTATAATGTAGACATTGGCATGTTATAATTTTATTTTTAGTTGAGAAGATTAAATGTTGCAGTTTTTTTTAATTAAGGAGGAAATACTATGAGATTTCATTAGTAATACTAAATAGATAAATACAGTAACTACATACCTACAAGAAGAATTCAGAGCAAAATATTTAGGACAGATAAATATTTTTTTAGGTATGGAAATAGAGAGAACAGAAAATAAATTACACATACCAAACAAAATTTATTGAAAAAATTTTAACTCAGTTTAAAATGAACGACTGTAAGTTGGAGAAGACGCCCATGGAAGATAAGTTTGAAGTTCCTGAAAAAGAAGAAATAATAATTAATGTACCATATAAAGAAATAATAGGAAGTCTTACTTACCTGACCATCAGTAAACCAGATATAACATATGCACCTTCATACTTAAGCATATACATAAATAAACCTACGAAGACTACCTGCAAAGCTGCCAAGATAATTTTAGGATACCTGGAGGGTGGATACTTACCTATAAGAAAGAAAGAAAAGAAAACGTGATCAATGCTTACTGTGAAAACCTGATATCCTGGTATAGTATCATTGTCTTCAGCGGAGGCAGACTATGTCAGCCGAGACGTGTGAGAGAACTGTTGTAAGAAGGGATTGGCGGTATTGTGCAAAATGTGGTGATGTATTGTGACAATGAAAGCGCGATTAAAATGATGGATAACAGTGAGAACAAAAAACGAGCAAAGCCGACATCAAATATCACTTTGACATTGTGATTATGAAACGTTTATCAGTCTATGAGTGAAGAGAATTTGATAGACATTATGACGAAACCGTTGTGCAGTGTGAAATTTAATTACTTTTGTAACTATTTGTTTAGTAATTCGTAGGATTAATTGTAAAAAAAAATTGTAAACATTAATAAAATACGGTAGTGATGGGACTCGAATCACATTTGGTTCGAATGAAGACGGTCACCGAGCATGTAATCACTACGTTTATGACGGTGAAGACTTGATTCGAATGAGATTCAATGTTGATTCGAATCATCTTAACAATTCGAATCAGATTGATGATTCGAATCTTATATTGCGCGGTAAGCTTAACTTATAGATGAGACGGTTGAAATTCTAAAAAGTGATGTTAGTTATATTATAATTTTTCGTTCGTAGTTTTTTAAAAAGTGGTTTTATAGAGGTTTGTTAGTTAATATTTCAGAAGTAATTTGAACACGGTGACTTTAAAAAGCGTTTATGAAATATTTTTAAAATTACGTTTTTGATAGTGAAGTATTTTTGGTGTAAATAATACAAGTGTGTGTAGCGTAAGCGTGTAAATAAAGTGAAATGTTTGTGTTTCGCAGTGAAGACATAGTAACTACCTAACAATTTGAAAATTATAGAACCGTTAAAAAAAGTGTAGTTTGGGACTTTTTACGTATCTAAATATTTTTTTATCTATTAAACGATTTTATTGATTCGATTCAACGTATAAATTCGTATTGATTCGAATGTATCAATCAATTCGAATCGAGGGATCATTCGGATCATGGTTCGAATTTTTGCCGGGTTATTCGAATTGATTCGAATATTCATTTTCGTTTCGAGTCCCATCACTAATCGGATTTATATTCGCTTTGCATTGTTTTGACTTGTTTTTTTTTTAAATATGATGCGTAGACCAGTGTTGTCATTTATTTAGGGTTGTCATGTTAAGATTTTAAAAGCCACGAAATTGTAAAATGTTGCTGTCATCATCATCATATCAGCAGGAAATCGTCCATTGCTGGACAAAGGCCTCCCCCAAGGATTTCCACGACGACCGGTCCTGCGCTGCCCGCATCCATCGACTTCCCGCGATCTTCACCACGTCGTCGGTCCAACGCGTGAGAGGCCTGCTTACGCTAAGTTTTCCGGTGCGCGGTCGCCACTCGAGAACTTTACTACCCCATCGGCCATCTGTTCTACGAGCTATGTGCCATGCCCACTGCCACCTCAGTTAAGTGATTCTATGAGCTATGTCGGTTACTTTAGTTCTCCTGCGGATCTCGTTTCTGATTGGATCACGCAGAGAAACTCCGAGCATAGCACGCTCCATTACCCTTTGGGTGACCTTGAGCCGTCTTATGAGGCCCATAGTAAGCGACCATGTCACAGTTCCGTAAGTCATCACTGGCAACACACACTGGTCAAAGACCTTAGTCTTGAGACACTGCGGTATTTGGGTCATGAAGATATTGCGAAGCTTCCCGAACGCTGCCCAGCCGAGTTGGATTCGTCGATTGATCTCTTTCTTGAAGTTGGACCTGCCTAGCTGGACTGTTTGTCCCAGGTATACATATTCGCCAACAACTTCCAGTGTAGAGTCTCCAACCTTTAGAGGGGTGGGTGCGACACGGACATTTAACATTATGTAACGCAACGCCTCAGCCAATTAGTGTGCCTCACTAGCCTGCCACTAACCAGCCAGCCAATGCCATGCCGCTACGCCATCGCCTCACCACCCCTCCACACCTGCCAGCCAGCCAGGTGGGGCGAGCAATAGCCAGCCGACCGCATATAAGCCCTTGCGAGCTCATTTTGTCTTCTATTCCGCTGAAGTCAACTGGAGAAGCAATAACTCTGTCCGAGCGCAGGATTTAAGATATGTACATATAAATTGTGTTTTTAGTTGATTTATTTGATTAAACAAAAATGTGTGCTTATTCAATTTTTTATTAATCTCCTACTTACAATTATTTTCGTCTTGTCCATGTTCATTTTCAGACCCACTTGTTGAGAGACTTTACTGAGGATATCGAGCATTGTGCTTAAATCTTCCATAGTCTCAGCCATGACCACGATATCGTCAGCGAATCGGAGGTGGAATATGTACTCGCCGTTGATATTGATGCCGAGTCCACCCCTGTCCAGAAGCTTAAAATATCTTTCAGGGCGGCGGACAACTTTCAAGGACACGTTAAGTTTTCCGCACTTAAGTCGGACCCGCATGCTTTCCCCGCCCTGACACCCCTACATCCCTGACGGATCTGGTTTGTTGGTATCAAAATGGATGGGGGCTTGGTTGGTTATCTTTAGTCTCAAATAATACACTACCAAAGATTACCTATATACTGCATTGTTACCAGATTTTGAAAAATTGTTTTTCAAAAAGTATTGGGTTTCGGGGGGAGGGCGGCGAGGGATTTAGGGGGAGCAGTAAACCTCTCCCTAAGAAGGGGGAGGGCGTTACCCCCCTCCCTGAGATAAAATGAACACTGTTTTTTTTTAAAGGTCATCTTTGATCAGATATCTGATAGGGCTTTAGATAAATGCCTTTTAAATTAGGGGGAGAAGGGAGAGCGTGAATCTTCCCCTTTTAGAGAAAGTTAATTTTAGGGATGCATCCGATATCGGTATCGGCGATATTTTTATGGCAGATTCAACGATACTTTTCAAATTTCGCGCTTTAAAAATGTAATGTAAACGCGCGTGTTGTCCCATCTATTTCGTTGCAAACGAGGCATCTGTCGCATCAGAGAGGCTATTTTCCACCGCAGGTCTTAATCAAACAGACTTGCGAAATCGCCTTTGCCCGCAAAACTTAAGAATGCTTTGTTTTTTTAATAAAAATCTTATAAAAGTTAATTTTGATAACTAAAACTATTAATTAATTGTGTTTTATTGATTCTACCTTCCTTTTTGAATTCAATAAGCGTATCGGTATCAGTATCGCCGATATTTTTATAAGAGTATCGTTATCGTATCGGCAAAAAGGCGTATCGAGGCATTCCTAGTTAATTTGCAAAATATATATGGTGACTTTTAATTAGTTCTATCAAGTAAAGGATATGAAAGTACTCGTGATTACAAACAACTTTCCCCAAGAAACTGTATGTCAAACATGAAAAAAAAAAATTGAGCCTCTACATTTTTGCCCATTTGATAACTTACTAAGGCCTAATCGCCCTGATTCAGGGTAGGCTCGAGCCCCTCGGTGGGGACGTATATGAGCTGTAATGATGATAACTTACTATGTATCGAAGACATGTTTTTTTTTCTGATTTGACATAGAGTTTCTTTTGGAAAGTTGTTTGTAATCACGAGTACATGCATATCTTATGTTATCAAGAACTAATTAAAAGTCAGCCTGTATACACTACACCAACGCAAATTTCTGGTCAAAGATGACCTTATAGTATACAGGATACTATAAGGTCATCTTTGACTAGAAATTCGCGATTCGGTACTGTTTCTCTCTGGTCGGTCCCTCATTACTGAGGATCGTGGTCTAAATTGACCTTGAGACACGTAATTTGTCTCCATCGACTACGGTGCATAGTCGCCCTCACCGCTTGATAAAAGCTTGTTAGATGTGGTGCCTCCCTTTATCTGATCACTCCATCGTGTTGGCTCTGGATATTTTCCTTCAATGTTGCCAACAACAACCAGTTTTTCAAGGTTGTCACCACTGTTTCTCATTACGTTGCCGAAATAGGTAAGTATGCGCAGCAGGCAGATGGTAGACAACCGTGTTTGAACTTTGAGTTGCGAGAGAATAGACGCATTTGTTCGCCTAGCTGTCCAAGGAATCCTTAGCATCTGCCTCCAACACCACATTTCAAATGCATCTATTCTCTGCCTTTCTCTAGCCCGTATAGTCCATGTTTCCACTCCGTATGTAAATGGGAAAGACTAAAGCTCTTACTAGGCGGTCTTTGGTTTAAAAACTAATGCCCCGGTTTCTACATATGTTCTGGAGTCTTGGTCATCGCATATTTGGCCATTCCTATGCGACGTTTAATCTCCGGAGCGCAGTTGCCGTCATTGCATATCCGAGAACCCAGGTAAGTGAATTCCTGTACTGTTTCCATGCTTTGGATGTTATGGCTCCTTGTCAGTTTCTCAGCACGATCAATCACCATTAATTTTGTTTTCTGTCGGTTGACTGCGAGTCCCAGAATGCCACTTTCAAACTCTAACCTATTGAGAATGCTCTTCATGTCTTCAATGGATGTGGTGAGGAGAACAGTGTCATCAGCGTATCGGAGGTTGGAGATGGTTTCTCCTCCCACAACACCTCTTTCCTAGTTTCCGAGGGTTTTACGGATAACATACTCTCCGTATATTTTCCTTCGGTATTTACTTCCACTATATGCTTTCACTTATAAGCGATTTAGGAGTGCGACTGCTCCGGCGCCACGGGAATGGCAGCCCCTTCGCCCTTGCGTAACAAAGCTCAGGCACCCGGGCGAACCGTATTGGCTGATGCTGGTCGCCGAAGGCAGGGGCTGCCCTGTTTTCGCGCTTTCTAATAAAAAAAAAGACTGGGAACCTACGGAGGTGAACGCGTTCTAACAAGCGAGAGCCCTACATTTTTACTTTATTAACTGGTAGATCTGCCACAGATGGGGAGGTATATTCAATCAAACCTGACAGAACATAATATCGCTTGTTTCATTTGCTTAAGTTTTTCCGCTCTCAAGTCGGACCAGCATGCTTTCCTCGCCCTGATACTCCCACATCCCCATCGGATTCCGAAGGTTTGTATGTTGGGAATCAAAGTAGTTGGCGGTCTACGCTATTATAAATCTTTCAGATCGATGTTAGTGGGATAGGTCATCTTTAGTCTCATATACGCTCTACGCTATTATAAATCTTTCAGATCGATGTTAGTGGGATAGGTCATATTTAGTCTCATATATATAATACACTACCAAAGTTGGCCTATGCTCTACATTGTTTCAGATTTTTTTAAATTAATAAGTCGAGGGGGAGTGCGTTAACCCCCCTCTTCAGATAAAATTAGTTACGAAATTTTAACTATAAGGTCATCTTTGACAAGAAATCTGTTTAATTTCCTTGCCCTAAGATTAATGCCCTTGAAATAATGGGGGGGGGGGGGATAATCTGGGAGAGTGGGATAAATCCCTTCCTAGAAAGGGGAAACGTAGATTTAAGTAGATTTTTTACTATAAGGTCATCTTTGCCCAGAAATTCGCTTTTTCTACCAAAATCTAATCATACCTTCGGGATCCGAGGGTGATGTAAGCGTATTAGATTAGGGAAAATGTGGGGGTTCCTTCGGTCAGGGTGCATTGCTAAAACGTAGTTTTCGAGACATTGATCATTGTAAATTTATATGTTATGCTATATTTACTTCCATTATAGCTTTCACTTTTAAGCAATTAGGAGTGCGACTGCTCCGGTGCTACGGGAATGGCAGCCCCTTCGCCCTTGCGTAACAAAGCTTAGGAACCCGGGCGAACCGCAGCGGCTGATGCTGGTCGCCGAAGGCAGGGGCTGCCCGTTTTTCGCGCCTTCGGATAAAAAAGACTTCGGGAACGTAGGGAGGTGAACGCGTTCTAACAAGCGAGAGCCCTAAATTTTTACTTTCGTAACTGGTAGATCCGCCACAGATGAGGAGGTATATTCAATCAAACCTGACCGTACATAATATCGCTTGTTTCACTTGCTCAAGTTTTTCCGCTCTCAAGTCGGACCTGCATGCTTTCCTCGCCCTGATACTCCCACATCCCCATCGGATTCCGAAGGTTTGTATGTTGGGGATCAAAGTAGTTGGCGTGGGCTACGCCCTACGCTCTACGCTATTATAAATCTTTCAGACCGATGTTAGTGGGATAGGTCATCTGTAGTCTCATATATATAATACACTACCAAAGTTGGCCTATGCTCTACATAGTTTCAGATTTTTTAAAATTAAGTCGAGGGGTGAGGGCGGTGAGGGGGAGTGCGTTAACCCCCCTCTTCAGATAAAATTAGTTAAGAAATTTTAACTATAAGGTCATCTTTGACAAGAAATCTGTTACAGCTATAGATTAATGCCCTTTAAATTATGGGGGGGGGGATAATCTGGGAGAGTGGGATAAATCCCTTCCTAGATAGGGGGAACGTGGATCCACCCATTTAAAGAAAATGAATTTCGCATTTTTACTATAAGGTCATCTTTGACCAGAAATTCGCTTTTTCTACCGAAATATAATTATACTAGGGCGCTACATAAGTTTTGTCGTACTTTGTGGAATATTTTTTTTTTCGAAGTAGTCACCACCGGCAGTAATACAGGTCTTCATACGTGTAAACCAGGTGCTGAACACATTGTTCCAGTATCCTTCTGGAACACAGCCGCATATCTCCTCAAAAGCTCCTATAAGCTCGTCATCGCTCGAAAACATGCGTCCCTTTAGTTGTTTTTTTACATAAGGGAATAGTGCAAAGTCGCATGGCGCTGATCCGGACTATAAGGAGGGTGTCCCAACAATTTGATTCCAGCATGGTGCAAATAGTTCGTAGTTTTGCCGGCTCGATGTGCAGGGGCGTTATCTTGATGCTAGAGCCAAATATCGAGTCTTGAGTTTGGTCGTTAATTTTTTAAAGCTTCTAATGCACGAGGTAAACATTCTTCTGTGTACCCTGCAGCAGTAAAGGTCTGCTCTTTATCATGCACAACCGTAGCCAATATTCCTCTCTTAGTAAAAAATACAGCAACCATTCTTTTCTTTACGGATCGGGACATTTTCACAGACGTCGGCGGTGGTTCATCTTCAAATACTCACACTTTATTCTGGGATTTAGTAGGTACGTCGAAATAATACAGTCACGTTTCATCACATGTAACAATCGAGTTCACGTAGTTAGATCGGCCGTCTTCAAATTTTTTTAACATATCACGAGACCAAGTCACACGTTGCTCCCTTAGCACGTCAGTCATCAAGTGTGGTACCCAGAGATAACAAAGTTACCCTACTTTCAAATGATCGTGAAGAATCCGATGAACAGTTGGTGCGCTTAAGTTGAGGGTTTCCTCGATCTGTCAATATGTCGCACGTCGATCTTTATCCAATAGTTTTCGTACAGCCTCAATGTTATTATCGATAGTCACTTCTATCAGCCTGCCAGACCTTGCTTCATCCTCCAAGTTAAAATTGCCGCGATTGAATTGAATATACCACCGTTCTATGGTCCTCAGAGATGGACAAGTTGTCCTGAGTGCACTATTAATTTCCTCGAAACATTTTTGTTTAGTCAAGCCACGCTTTAAGTTATACGAAATAATTACACGAATATCATAACGAGAAATTGCCGCCATTTTCATTTAGAAAATTAATTTAAAAATCGAACAAACGTTTCCTTGCAACTAAATTTGTTTTTTGTTGTTTTTAAGTTACTTAGATTTTATGGCTGTGGCCTCAAATCACAATATTATTATATGTAGTTTGCATGCGACAAAACTTATGTAGCGCCCTACGTACCTTCGGGATCCGAGGGGGATATGGAAGTTTTGACCAGAAATTCGCGATTAGGTACCTACTTAAATCTTAACCTAATATATATACTGTGTCTTAACCATACCTTCGGCACAGTATATATATTAGTACTAACGTACAGTATGGACACTCCCTGCCGCTCTCTAGATTCGACCTCACCCCCCCGTCACTCAGATTGGGTGTAGATTGAGTACCAAACGTAAAGGACGAGCTACGGCACAGCTACGGCTACGCAAGCACTTTTATTCACTATATTCACTTTGCGCGCCGCTGTAATTTCGTTCACAGGAATAAAAACCAACTAGTTACCGAACGTAAAGGCCCAACTGAACTCTTTTTTTTCATACTCGTCTTATGTTGCAAACAAACACCGCTCGAACAAAAAACACCACTTTCCGAATACACCATACACATTATGAGACTATAAAACATTGTAAATGGTAACTGCGACGTGGACGTATGAATTAACACTGAAAACTGCTATTATTTTATACATCTTTTAACACATTTTCCATAAAATTGCAAAATTGATAAAGGATTTTGTCACAGATTAAAAATCGACTTGATAGTTTTGTTGCTTTGGTGTAGAGATGGGATGAAGTGAATGACTGAATGAATGATTTTGAACTGTTGTTGCGAGGTTAAAATTGGGTCATCTTTGGGCTCGACTGTACAATAGGGTACATCGATTTGGCAGTCCGCGATTTTTTGGTAAGAGATAGGCTTTAGCTGAACATCTATACCAAATTTCAAGGTTAGGAAACCAGCGGTTTATGAGTTATGAATTTTTAAAAATTGTATTTTTAGGTACTCTTTGCTCTTTGTTTTGTGAGTTTATGTAGGACCAAAGATGACTTATTACTGATTGTATAATTTGATTCCAAAGATTCATAATATGGGGTTAAACCCCCAACAAACCTTCGGGATCCGAGGGGGATGTGGGAGTATCAGGGTGGGGAAAGCACGCGGGGCCGACTTGAGGGCAGACAAACTTGGGGGTAACAAATCGAAAACCAGGGGGTAATCCGCCAAGGTCAAGGTCAATCAGTCAAGGACATTTCAAGGTCAAGGTCTAAGTCAATTGGATCCCAAAGATTCATAGCGCGTAGCCCCCGCTACCCATTTAAAACCCCCAACAAACCTTCGGGATCCGAGGGGGATGTGGGAGTATCAGTGTGGGGAAAGCACGCGGGGCCCGGACCCCTAACGGGGGCGTAGACCCCGCCACCCATTTAAAACCCCCAACAACCTTCAGGATCCGAGGGGGATGTGGGAGTATCAGGGCGGGGAAAGCACGCGGGGCCCGGCGCCACCCATCTAAAACCCCCAACAAACCTTCAGGATCCGAGGGGGATGCCCATACCCCTAACGTCCGGGCCCAGCCCCCGTTAGGGGTCCGGGCCCCGCGTGCTTTCCCCGCCCTGATACTCCCACATCCCCCTCGGATCCCGAAGGTTTGTTGGGGGTTTTAAATAGGTGGAGGGGGCTGGGCTTCTGGACCCCATATCATGAATCTTGGTAATCAATTTGACTTACACGTTTTTTGGAATAAGCGGTATCGATTTTTGCCGTCAGAGAAGTGGATGACCTTTTTTTTTATTAAGCGCAATTTTTTTTTTATTTTTAGGCAGCGATTTTCGGCGTCATAGAAGTAGATGACCTTTTAGACTAACTAACAAAAAAGATTACCCCCTAGTTTTCGATTTGTCACCCCCAAGTTTGCCCGCCCTCAAGTCGGCCCCGCGTGCTTTTCCCGCTTCGCGGACCCCATATTATGAATCTTTGGAATCTAATTATACTATCAGTAATAAGTCATCTTTGGTCCTTTATAAACTTACAAAACAAAGACCAGGTCAACTTTAGAATCTGCAACACCTCAAATTGGAATGATATTGGGTGGGGGGAGGGGGGGACTGAAGTGGACCCCTATGAAGAAGGATGCGCGGAGCCTCCTCCATTTTGAAAAAAAAAATTGAAGTTTTGTGGTTATGTACGAACAAAGATGACCTATAATTATACTGTTTATGGTTTTTGAACCCCTACAAACCTTCGGGAGCCGAGGGGGGTGTGGGAGTATGGGAAAAGCACGCGGGTCCGACTTGAGGGCGGACAAACTTGAGGGTAACAAATCGAAAACTAGGGGGAACTCAACTGATTGTCAAGGTTAAAGTCAATTTGAACCCAAAGATTCATAATAAGGGCTTAGCCCCCGCCGCCCATATCGAAACCCAACAAACCTGAAAATGGAAGCGGGAGCGAGCGAAGCGAGCTCGGACTTTCGGAGCAATGCGACTCGGATGCGTTAGGTTCGGAGACTGTGCGGGGAGGCGAGCGTACGCTCGCCTCCTCGCACAGTCGTAGTGTTAGGTTTAACATGAGAACGCAGAAGTAGGAGCCCCGAAGGGGCTCCGTCGACTTAGAAACTTATCTCAACACTGGAAAGTAAATGAGCTTTAACTAGGGCGTAATCAGTCAAAATTAAAAGCGACTCCGAAACCTATCTTAAGACTGGAAAGTAGATGAGTCTTGTTTTTATTAAGCTATAGCGATAATAGAATGGACACGCTGGAAAAAAGAAGAGCTTTTCGTAAGGCGTAAAAGTCGGTGAGCTTTTTTTCGTAACTCAATAAAGTCGGTGATAATAAGCGGTGGCGATTTTCCGACCAAAGACTACCTCACAAATCCCAATTTCAAAATTCATTTTCTCAAAAAGGAGGGGGCTCCGCAGGGGGGGAGGGACACCAGAGTGTCCCCCTAACTCCCCTACCTTCCTCCCCTCAATCCCCACTTTTTGTGGTGTTGCATGGCGATTTTCCGACCAAAGACTACCTCACGAATCCCAATTTCAAAATTCATTTTCTCAAAAAGGGGGGCTCCGCGGGGGAGAGTGACTCCATTGGGTCCCCCTAACCCCTCTCCCCTCCCCCTCCCAACCCCCCCTTTTTGTGGTGTTGCATGTTCTAAAGTGATTCCCAAAGACCAAAGAGTACCTAAAAATACAATTTTTAGAAATTCATAACTCAAAAACCGCTGGTTTCCTAACCTATTGTACAGTTGAGCCAGAAATTATCAAAGATGACCCAATTTTTACCTCGCAACAACAATTCAAAATCATTCATTCAGTCATTCACTTCATCCCATCTCTACACCAAAGAAACAAAACTATCATGCTGATTTTTAATCTGTGACAAAATCCTTTATCAGTTTCGCAATTTTATGGAAAAAGGTGTTTAAAGATGTACAAATTAATAATAGCAGTTTTCAGTGTTAATTCATACGTCCAAATCGCAGTTACCATTTACAATGTTTTTTAGTCTCATAATGTGTATGGTGTATTCGGAAATGGTGTTTTTTGTTCGAGCGGTGTTTGTTTACAACGAAAAGTATAAAAAAAGAGTTTAGTATTCACACTGTTGCATTCAGTAAATCAAACATTTCGTGACCAATACCGCCGGTGTGATTCAACCCTACCTGCATTCTTGCCTATAGATACGTCAGTTATAATTATGTATATCATTTCTCGCTCGTTTGTATGGAGTGTCCGGGGTGTGCCTTCGGGATCCGAGGGTGATGTAAGCGTATTAGATTAGGGAAAATGTGGGGGTCGGTCAGGGTGCATTGCAAAAACGTAGTTTTCGAGACATTGATCATTGTATATGTTATGCTATATTTACTTCCACTATAGCTTTCACTTTTAAGCAATTAGGAGTGCGACTGCTCCGGTGCTACGGGAATGGCAGCCCCTTCGCCCTTGCGTAACAAAGCTTAGGCACCCGGGCGAACCGCAGCGGCTGATGCTGGTCGCCGAAGGCAGAGGCTGCCCTTTTTCGCGCCTTCGAATAAAAAAAGACTTCGGGAACGCACGGAGGTGAACGCGTTCTAACAAGCGAGAGCCCTAAATTTTTACTTTCGTAACTGGTAGATCTGCCACAGATGGGGAGGTATATTCAATCAAACCTGACCGTACATAATATCGCTTGTTTCAGTTGCTCAAGTTTTTACGCTCTCAAGTCGGACCCGCATGCTTTGCTTGCCCTGATACTCCCACAATCCACATCCCCATCGGATTCCGTAGGTTTGTATGTTGGGGATCAAAGTAGTTGGCGTGGGCTACGCCCTACGCTCTACGCTATTATAAATCTTTCAGATCGATGTTAGTGGGATAGGTCATCTTTAGTCTCATATATTTATTACACTACCAAAATTGGCCTATAGTCTATATTTTTTTCAGATTTAAAAAAAATATTTAGTTGAGGGGGGTGAGGGGGAATTTTTTAACCCTCTCCCCAAATAAAACTAATTATGAAAATTTTACTCTAAGGTGATCTTTGACAAGAAATCTGGTACAGCTATAGATTATTGTACTTGAAATTGGGGGGGGGGGTTAAATGGGAAAGAGGGATAAACCCCTTCCCTAGAAAGGGGGTTCGTGGATCCACCCTTTTAAAGAAAATGTCATTTTTGGCCAGAAATTCGCTTTACCTACGAAATCTTATCAGACCTTCGGGATCCGAGGGGGATATGGAAGTACTAAGGTAGGGAAAATGTGGGAGGGTTCCTTCGCTCAGGGTGGATTGAGGAAACGCAGTTTGATTTGATATTTGTAAATTTATAGGTTATTTATTATTTATGAAACTTTTCATCCACTTTTAAGCGATTTAGGAATGCTTCTGTTCCGGCGCTGCGGGAGTGGCAACTCCTTCGCCCTTGCATAACTAAGCGTAGGTACCCGGGCGAACCATAGATGAATGTCCTTACAGTTCCGGTTTTTTCAGCTCTAGTGACAAGTAACCAACATTCAAATAACTTTTTCTAGAGTGTTTACATTCTTTTTTCTAGGTGTTTACATTGACTTTGCTAGGTGTTTACATTCTCTTTGCTAGAGCTTCGCCAGCGTCGATTTAGGCCCCGCCAAGAAATAGTGTTCTTGAAGACTTTTTCTTTTTAAATCTGGGATGAAGACTAAGACTGACTTCACAAACTACCGAAAAAATATACTGAAGCCAAGGCGGTATGGTCAATGAGTCTTAGCCTGCCCTCAAAAGGGCAAAAAAAAGTTATTTGACAAAAAAAAATATTTATTTTTCGGCGGCCGACTTTTTTTTCCACTTTTTTTCTATAATAATTATTGAAATATAAGAAGAAATGGATAGTGAAAATATTGTAGATGTAAGGATAGCACCTATCAAGCCTATAAACGTAGATGCTGTACACAAAATATGCTCAGGCCAGGTACATTACTTACTCATTGTGAAAGGATTCACTGTTTTCATACCCGCTCCGCTGGCAAGAAGTGACGTCGTGCCTGCTATCAAAAGCCCGCTCCGCTGGCAAGCACTTGAAAATCGTATAACCGTCAGCTGCCACAGCCCGTCGGGGGGGCGCACCTGTTCGCGGACTCCGGTTACAATATGCTTGATTTCTCAAGTACTATGAATGTTACAAGTGTGTAACTTATAACGCCGAGTTCGTTATGAAACAAGCTAACTCGTTGTAGAATAATCTATACAAGATAGATTTTGTAATTGTGACAATCCTTAGCTATAATATTGGTTGACTTTTTTTTTCCGGTTTTTTGTATAAATACCCAAAGATCTAATAAATAAAAACGTTTCAATGAAATAATTATGTATTTGAAAAGAGAAAAGATTGTTTTACTTTAATTTAACCTAAAAGACCACAAAAGATACATTTAACATAACAAAAATAAACCACGAACTCACAAGCACTGCCGTCGCTCGGGAACGGTACTAGGAAATCACGTTCGTTTTGATAGCAGGAACGTCGTTACTTCTTGCCAGTGGAGCGGCTCTGTCTTTGTCTATCATAGGAGCGTTTTGTATTCTATTTTCACGACACGTTCCGTTTCTTTTTAGCAAAACAATGAAATATGTGACGACAGCTAGCAAGGTACAGCGTCACCGCTTGGCAGCTGACGGATGTTTTGATAGCAGGAACGTCGTCACTTCTTGCCAGTTGAGCGGGTAACGATTTTCAAGTGCTTGCCAGCGGAGCGGATACAGAAGAAAATGTAGAGCCTACTTCTTTAACGTCTGGTGTAGTCGGGCATACACAAATAAAGGTGGGGGTGCACATAACCGGGCTGCCTCGCATTATAATCATCAATCGTAACGAACCTATTTTTGGATTTAGTATGGCAGCCCGGTTATATGCACCGCAACCGCCTTTTTAAGTGCACCCAGTGACAATTTTTAACCAACTCTGTGGCGAAATGGTTCAGTCCATTACCTTGACATCAGGAGGTAGCGGGTTCGATCCCCAGTGGAGTCTAACTTTGTAACTCAGTTTGGTTGGTGGAAGGGCATTTTCTAAGCCCGCCCAGCTAGCTACCACCATATTATTCAAGTCTTAGTACCAAACATCATGCCAAGGGCTTGCCAATTGTGAATGAAAAAAATAAAAACAATGGCACCATTAATCAAATAGCTAACTTTGTTTGCTAATCCTTTACTAAAAAAAAGTTATCTTCAATGAATCTCAAAGAATTACATTTTGGAAAATTTTAATGAATGTTAATTTAATCGTCTGGAAAGTTAGTCTAGCTAGACAAATTTGAAGAAACAGCTGGAGATTTTTTACTCCAAAGAGAAGTTAAAAAACTAAAACTTCATTTTTAATTGCAATTACAGGTGGTATTGAGTTTAGCTGTTGCTGTAAAGGAATTAGTAGAAAATTCTTTGGATGCAGGTGCTACAGTCATTGATATCAGATTCAAGCATTATGGTACTGAACTGATAGAAGTATCAGACAATGGAACAGGAGTTACAGAAGACAATTTTGCTGCACTTAGTAAGAAATTCGGATTTAGAGATTCTCTATACTACAGATTTTCTATAGCAATGTAATGTCTTTTCATTTCTCGTCAAAAGAAATGGAGTCAAGTAACACATTCAAAGATGTAGCTGGGAAAACAAACTGTATGAAAATACACTATATATGTCTCACTGTGGCATAATGGTTAAGTCCATTAGCTTCATATCAGGAGATTGCGGGTTCATTCCCAGCATAGTCTATCATTGTAAGACTCGGTTTGGTTGGTGAAAGGGCATTTTCTACACCTGTCTAGGCTAGCTACCAACCTAGCTCCATCTTATCTAAGTCAAACATCAATGTTAACAGCATTGATGTGTTCTGGCTTGAAGATAAGATAGCCAGTTCACTTTTACATTGGGGAATCTTGGAAAGTTTTCATCTTCGGCATCATTGTCACTTACCATCATGTGAGATGATGCCAAGGGCTTACCATGAATAATTAAAACTTCAGCAATGTCCCCACATGATATAGCATTTCTCTCTAGAGATACTTAGAAACTCTTTGAACTACACACACTAAAATATTTTTTGTTAAACATGTTAAATGTCATAATTTACGTTACAGCTTTGAAACACCACACTTCCAAATTGAGTGATTACTCAGATCTGCTTGGAGTCTCAAGTTTTGGTTTTAGAGGGGAAGCGTTGAGTTCTCTTTGTGAATTAGCTGACCTGACCATTATTACTAGGCACAAAAGTTCAGAGTATGGTATGGTATACAAAATTTTGGTACTACATATTCAATAGTAATTACTTTTAACCCTAGAAAGAGCACTAAATAATTTTAATTTTTCTATTGTTTCAGCTATGAAAATAGAATATGATTATAAAGGCAATATCAAGAAAAAGACCCCATGTTCCGGACAAGTGGGCACTACCGTCAGCTTGGCAAACCTGTTTCACTCACTGCCAGTCCGTCGGAAGGAGTTCCACAAAAATGTCAAGCGGGAATTCAACAAAATGACACAACTATTGTATGCTTATTGTTTGATATCAGCTGGAGTAAAGTATGTTCTGAGATTCTGATTGTCACTATCTTTAACTTCAATCCAAATAATGAATGATGTTTAATTCTAATTATTATTTTTCTAGGATAATATGCACAAATCAGACAAATGCTAACACAAGGACTGTAATTGTTGCTACACAGGGATCTGCATCATACAAAGATAACATAGCCAGTGTCTTTGGTATAAAACAATTACAATGTTTATTAGAAATAAAACCTGAGCCAAAGACAAATATAAAAGACAATATATTTAGAGGTTTGTCTCAAGATGTACATGCAAGTCAAGGAGCCATCACTGTGGAGGATGTTGATATAGATCTGTCAGAAGATTCCAATGATACTGAAATTCAAAGTCAAGAGAGTGTAACAAAATCTCCAAGATCACAAGGCCACAAAAATGGTTTGTGTCCTGTTGAGTTTACTGGATACATATCATCCTGTGCTCATGGCTGCAGCCGATCGAGCACTGATAGACAGTTTTACTATGTCAACTCTAGACCCTGTGAACCCACTAAAGTGATGAAGCTTGTCAACGAAATATACAAGCAGTACAACTCCAACCAATATCCATTTATATTTCTAAATGTTAACATAGATAAGACATCTGTAGACATCAATGTCTCTCCTGATAAAAGAAAAATATTTTTGACAAAGGAAAAAATACTTTTAGATGTTCTAAAGGATTCTTTGCTAAAACTATTTGAGAGTATACCAAGAACATTGAAAGTGGAAAATAAACACTTCAAAACTGAAATGTATGCACAGGTTAAACCAGATATTGATCAGCCAAGAGTATTTAATTCATTTAGGCAACAATTTGAACACAAATCAAGTTCCAATATTACTCATAATCTGGCAAATGAAAATGCTGCTAAGAAATCTTTGGAACTGAAAAGGAAATCTACTATGTTAGATTTTGTATCTTCTAAGGTAAAGAAGTCAGACAATTGTAAAGATATTGATGTTCATTATGATCCTAATGAAAGTGAATTAGAACCTGAAAGTGAGAGTACGGACAAAGCGAATGTATTATCTGATAATGATACTGAATTTGAAAATCATGACATCAAAGATGAGTACGAAAATTTACATCATGATAGGAGTATTGAAGTATCTACCTTTGATAATAATGAATCAAGTGTTAAAGAAGAAATAGGTGTTTCCCAAGATAAGGAAGTAATGTATTTAGAATGCACAGATAAACTACCAAGTACTCAAATAAGAAAAATTTCTGATATCTCTATAGAGAAATCTCATAAAATATCATGTAAAGCCAAATCAAGTCCCAAACTCCATATTTTATTAGAGCCTGAAAGACAAGCCAAGAAACCTAGAATTGTAACAGATAAAGAGGATTTGGGAAGGCATAACAGAAAAACTGTGTTGTTAAAAACATCCATGGAACATGTAAAAGCATTGACAAAGATATACAACCAGCAAAAAACCAACACAGCTCCAGAACGAATTAAATTCACAAGCACTATCAATCCAGTGTTCAACAATAAATGTGAAGAAGAGCTAAGTAAAGAGATTTCTAAAGATTCTTTCATGAAAATGGATGTGGTGGGACAGTTCAATTTAGGATTTATCATAACTAAACTGGACGATGATCTCTTTATCATTGATCAACATGCCACTGATGAGATTTATAATTTCGAAACTTTACAGAAAACTACAGAATTAACAACACAGAAATTGGTGATGTAAGTGTTCATATGTATAAGACCTTTAAAACTTATAAGATGCTGGATTAATGGTCATTCGACTGGTTTAAAAATAATCCAACTCTTATTGACTGACCTGTTTCTGCCTGCTGGGTTAAGGGTTGTGGGTTCGATCCCATCAAGGGCAAACATTTGTGTGACGAACAGGTTTGCTCTGTGTTAGGGTGTTCAATATCTATATATGTATATATTTAAACATATATAAGTATGTATTTGAGTCTCTGTTCCTATAAAACACGGAATCCTACTATGTGGCAACATGACCGTGTGTGATTTGTTCCTGAATATTATTTATTTGTATTACTTTCAGACCACAGCAACTTGAACTATCTGGAGTCAATGAACAAATATTAATGGACAATTTGGAGGTTTTCAAAAAGAACGGTTTTACGTTCGAAATTGACGCTGGCGCTCTTCCCACTAAAAGGGTGAAGCTTCTATCGATACCAATGTCGAAAAACTGGGTGTTCGGTAAAGAAGATATTGAAGAGTTATTATTTATGCTTCGAGTAAGTAAAAGACACTTCCTTTCCTTATTTATTTCTCTGATAACATGTATATTCTTTCTGCCAACAATTATTGTGATGGGAAAAAAAATCATGTTAATTTTTCTCAAAAATGGCTCTGAAGATTTTAATGAAACTTTGTGGGTTACTTGAGCTTAATAAGGCCATGAAGTAGGTATGTACAATTCAACGCATGTAAAAAAAGCTCTGAGCGACCTACCTGCGCAGTGAATGAATTGCGGGCCAAATTGGTGGTAAGGGGTGAGGCGTGACGGGGGAAACACGCGTCTCTCTTGTTTGCTGTCGCGTGATTGGTTCGCCAGTTGTCATTTGTTTCCCGCCTGCGCAAACACAATCCCACCACTTGACCACTGGAGCTTTTTTTACGTGCGTTGAATTGTACCATAGGTATGAACCGCTTCGAACCACCGCGTAAAATGAGCCGCACGCACTTACAGCACACTTACAGGCCGATTCGCCGAAGGTCATACGAGGAATTAGGGATTAATTAAAAACCCGACTGCATAAAACTTAACCTCTATTTTTTTGGCCAGTCAGGTAAAAATGTATCCTATGTCACTCACGGGATTAAAACGAATCTAACGACACCTCACACTACAAAATCCATCAAGCCATTTTGGCTACAGAATGTGCCAAATAAATAAATAAAATCTTTTTTTAGCTAGTCGGGTAAAAATGTATCCTATGTCACTGGGTCAAAACAAATCTAACGACACCTCGATCTCTAAAATCAATCAAGAAAAATCTGAAAACTGTACATTTGTAATTATAAATCATTAAAAATATAGTCTTGATTTATAGTACGTACTATCAATAATGCAACTAACGGCGGCGGGCGGTGCAAATTTTGAATTGAGTTAACCGTGTCATGTGGGGCATCGTATGAAAGGGCTTCATTGGCACAAATTTAATTATTTTTTAGATGTAGTTTTTGACGAATGAAAAACGTAGGTACGTAATCATTTTGGCGGATGTAGTACCTAACAGTTTGAACTGTTATGTATAATTTATAATATGTACCTACAGACTTGTACGGAACCCTCGGTGGGCGATTCCGAATCGCACTTGTCCGGTTTTTTTCATGTCTAACCAGGTCATTGGTGGTCCTCTTCTTCTATATTTAAAACTCTCTTGGTCATATGATCCTCATCTCGTCTCATTTGGGTTGGGGCATTATTATTTTTATATCTTCAGCCGATTTTTATAATTTCCTCTACCTTTATTTTTTGGGGTTGCCACCTCCACGAGCATAGTCTCGCCCCCGCCTTAAGGGAAGTGAGCCTTTATTTAATTACTTACCTTCAAACCAAAACATTTAAATTGTTTTTCGAATAAACTTGAACTGAACTGAACTGAACCGCCGGTACCTTCACCGACCGATGTTTCAAGTTTTTATTTTAGATAAAGAACTGTTTAGAGAATGCCTCGTGGCAACTTTTATAACGTCTAGTTTTATGTAGTGTGTAGACTGCCATGGGGTAATTCTAGTTTTAAGAAGTGTTCTGTATATTAGTTGGTGATGGTATTCGGATTCTGGAGAAAGCGACTATCGTCGTTTATCCGGGATTCAACAAAATTTATATTCAGGTAGACTTAAATCTGTTCCTCAGGTATTTAACTTTACAATTAACTTAAGACTAAAAATTATGTTGTATGTCAAGTCCACTATTGTTGTACCAAACGACCATCACATTTAATAGTCCATTGTACCTTTTCAAATATATTTCTTTTTACCCCAAAGTAATTCTTTCCTTAAATTCCGTTTAGGCCCAATTCCACAAAATTTTACGTATCATGTAGCGATACCGTAACAGTCTATTTTAAATCCATTTTAATTTATTTTCGCTACAGTAGGTACTTACTTTACACCCAGCGAATTGACAGCCCTGACGCTACCGCGTATTTGGTACATACATGAGCGGTCTCACTGACTTATCTACTTTTAGATAAGGCCTAGGTAGTTCATTATTATAAAAAAATCGTAGTAAGGTACTTCCCATACAAACCCAGATTATAAGTAAATTTATCAACTTTGATAAAAAAATACATCTCTTTTCTTTGCTACTATTTTTAATGCTGATTAATGTATGCCAGAGGATGAGGTCTAGGCGAGAAAGTATATACAGCGTGGCTGTACAATTGGTAATCTTGGCCTTCATACTTCAATGTCACCTCTTCACATTAGGCTAGTGTTTGCCAAAGGCTTTTCAACAGTGGTCTTTCGTTTTTAGGAATCTCCCTCTGAATACTGCAGACCAAGTCGGGTAAGGGCAATGTTTGCATCGAGAGCTTGTCGAAAATCAGTCATGATTGGTACGGCGCTAGCTAAAGCTGATATGAAGAAACTTGTCGATCACATGGCAGAAATTGACAAACCATGGGTGCGTTGCATTTCATTCTTCATATTATATAAATTTATTTAAAAAATTAGAGCGTCGGTGGCGTAACGACTAGGGCCGCCGCCTCCTGTCCGGGAGGTCGTGGTTCGAATCCTGCCACGTATTAATGTGTTTTCGAATTTCGATCTCATATGTACGTTTATCCGACGCTCTTACGGTGAAGGAAAATATCGTAAGGAAACCTGCACACACACGCCTTCGAAGAAACTCGAAGGTTGTGTGTGAAGTTGACCAAACCGCACTGGGCGCGCGTGGTCGACTAAGGCCCGATCGCCCTAATTCAAGGTAGGCTCGAGCCCCTCGGCGGGGACGTATATATGAGCTGATGTGATTAAAAATTTATTAAAAGCTTGCATAAAAACATTACCCCTCTTTTTTGGTCAGTTGGGTAAAATGTATCCTGTCACTCACGGGATCAAGAAGAATCTAATGATGCCTAACACTCTAATATCCATCAAGCCGTTTAGAAGATATCGTGGAAATATAGATAAAAAAACTAAAAAACACGCTTTTAAAGCACTTAATATACGCTGAAAACAATAATGAACAAAAAATACTAGTATTATTGTGCAAAAGCGTGGGTTGCTCGGTGTACGAAAAATATGGCACAAAACGCCTCACGCTTTTTTCACAATAATACTATGTATTTACTCTTACAATAAATTATGTCATTAATATATTGTTTGTTTATTCGTTTTTTGCCATTAAGGGGGCAGATGGGAATAAGCGGTGCCATCGACCATTGGGGTGGTAAACGCCACCTAATTAGTGGCAAGATCCGAAGTGGACAGATGGGAATAAACGGAATTTTTCGTTTATTATTGTTTTCAGCTTATATTGAGAATTATCTTTGAACTAGGGCTGCATCTCAATGTTTATAACTTGTTTGTGCCAATAAACTATTTTTCTATTTTCTATTTTCTATTTTTTTCTATTTACTTTTTAGCTTGATGTGCTTTAAAAGCGTGTTTTTTTAAACTTTATTTATTTTTTAGTTCAGGATGAGATAAACTTATGAAATTATTGTATTATCACTGATTCTTGATAAATGTACATACAAAGTTTGAATTAAATCTGTCCGTTTAAAGTGGGTCAAAATCGAGAGCCAAGAGTCGGTTACAAACATGCATACCTACATATATACATACAGGTGAAGCTTATAAAAGCGTGATAAAAACATACATTAGACCTGGAAACGATGCACTGGTTTTTAGTTCATTGTTTTCTTTTTGTTCAGTTTATTAATTTTTCTCGTTTTTCTTACAGAATTGTCCTCACGGCCGACCTACCATTAGGCATTTAGTTAACTTGGCGATGGTACACACTAAAGACTCTTGATTAAATTATTTGTTTGGATTTAATGTTTTAAGGATAATTTGTTTGATATAATCATGGAAGTATTTTTTTAAAGGATAATAAATCAATTAAAAAATTAAATCATTTTATACTTTTTTTTTTAATTTATACACTAATAGTTTTGAATATATTGAAGCCTGTATGCGCTGTGGTCAATAAAACTCCCGGCATCTGCTTGTGCCAGTGTAATTCTTTGATGTCGCTTTGTCCTTGGTGGATGAATAGCAGCTGAGGAGGCAGATTCTGCAAAGCAAGAAAGGTTGGTTGTATTTTTACTGCCCACCTAGGTCTTTTCATCATATCAGCCGAAAGATGTTCACTGCTGAATGTAGGCCTCCACATATTGCACTGCCAGTTGAGTTTAGAGAGTTCTTTTACTAGATCAAAATCTGTGCTTTTCTCAGCTATGCAGGGGACTACTAATGACAAAAAAAAGGAACCAGCCACTACCTCTGATAACTTTAGCAAACATTTAAGCATTGGAACATATGTGTCAGATATAATAAAGTAAAGATGACCTCGATAAAAGATTTTTAGTTTTTGAGATATTTGCATTTTTTATTTATTTTATATTAAAAAAGCGTCGGTGGCGTAACGGCTAGGCCCGCAGCCTCTTGTCCTGGAGGTCGTGGTTCGAATCCTGCCACGTACCAATGTGTTTTGGAATTTCGATTTCATATGTACGTTTATCCGACGCTCTTACGGTGAAGGAAAACGTCGTGAGGAAACCTGCACACGCCTGCGAAGAAACTCGAAGGTGGTGTGTGAAGTCGACCAACCGGCACTGGGCCCGCGTGGTCGACAAGGCCTGATCGCCCTAATTCAGGGTAGGCTCGAGCCCCTCGGTGGGGACGTATATGGGCTGATAAGATTTAAAAAAAACTATTTTTTTTAAATGTTTAGTGTTATTTTGGAAAGAAATTATACTACCTCATCAGCTTTTCCAACAAGTAAAAGATTTAATAAAATACAAATTAGTTGCAACTAAAAATAATTATTGCTGTCAAAAGAATGCCTCAAATCCCATAAGTACAAAACATTAATTCATGTTCTTTTAATCCAAGATTTATCATGTTTTTCGCATTACCAGACATCCGCGACCCTCTACCATCAATCACTGACTAACAAGCTCATCCAAAAAATTAGGACTTTATTTCTTCCTTAAAAAATTGATAGATTTGTTGCAACTAATTTGTATTTTTCAACTTTTTTTACTTTGTTGGAAAGCTGATAAAACCGAGCCAGTTTTCCCGTATTTAGCACGCCAACTTTTTTTAGGAAAATAACAAAACATTTAAATAAATGCATTTTTCATACAAAATTAGAAAAAAACAAATGCAAATATCTCGAGAGCCAAAAGGCTAACCTTCCAATGCACTGTAACGTTGTAAATATGTCTTTAGTTCTTTACCTATGAAATTGCCGAATAAGTGTTTTTAAAGCTCAATACCATTTTTTAGAAGAAAATATAACGCCCTTTTTTTTAAACATGGATAAGTATACACTACCTATGGTCTTTTATTAGTGACCAGTGTCAGTCAACCAATGTGATGTCTTTTATGTTCCAATCCTGGAGCTACCATTGAATGGGACAAAGGCATTTTCGTTGTCAGATAAAAGAAATTTTTGACTACCTAGTAAATTGTCTTGAATTTTCCTGAAAGTGGCGAAATGTGCCGTTACCAATTGCCATAAAAAATGATATTTATTGAGGTAAAAAAAAATTTCATTTTGAAGTAGGGCTGCTACCTTTCGAAAAAAGCAGACCCGGAGATATAAAAATATTGTTATTTAATTAAAATAAAACATTTATGTACTATTATGCCCGCAGCTCCACCCGCGTGGACATCGAGGATGTGCGGTGTGCGATGAGCGGGGCTTAAAAATTAGCCCATTTGTTAATCCACACGGATAAGAAAAAAATTTTGGCGCTCTTAATCTAGGACCTACCAAATTCAAGGCGCGAAGAGGTAACAAACATACAAACTTTCGCATTTATAATGTTAGTTGTGGTTAAAGTAAGGGTAATGATTTTTTTTACATTTAATAACTAACTAATAGGCTAACTTGAACCAGCTTGACCTTAAAACAATATTCTTTATTCTGGAATCTGGAGGGACTGTTTTAGCATTTTTTCTTGCTTAAGTTTTTTCCAAAACTTCAAAATTTCTTGGCTCACAATTAATACTACCTTCAACATGTCCACCGACTTTGCTTAAATGATGATCGTGATGGTCGGCTATACCCGGAGATATCGATGTTAAACCCGTAGCCTGGATATGTTCTATTCAAATCCGTAGACTCCGGGTCAAACCCGGAGGGGTGGCAGCTCTGGTTTGAAGCCACCGTACTATCAAAATATTTAACCAAATATCTACCATTTAATTTCCAATAGTCTGATACTGTTTTGACAATTAATTTTGTATTTAATAACTAAATTATTAATTTTATTCTTCAAACTCTTTTATCCAATTGGTAATTTCATAGGTACAGACCTATTATAGTATAACTTAAATACAATTTTAAGTAACAAATGCCCTTCTGTACAAGTCACTCTTACAAAAAGTATGACATTTTGTACTTAACCATACCTTCAACTCGTCCTCGACAACCTCGTCATCATCACGCTCCACGGCCAGGTCCCAGAGCGCTACCTGGTGGTCCTCCCCGGCGCTGGCCAGCACGCTAGGCTCATTCCAATGCCACTCCAACGACGATACTGGCCCTGTATGGTGCTTAAATGTTCCTACTGGGGTGCTAGCAGTGAACTGCCGTAGGTCCCAGATGTGGAGGAAGCCATCGTCGCCTCCTGAGAAGTTAAGGATTGACTCACAAAGTGTTTGTTTGCTTGATGTTTGGTGCATTTGACACCAGTTATAGCTAGGGGCGGGCAGGTTTATTTATAACCAGGCCACAGTATATATATTAGTACTATGACCAGGCGACCATAGCGTCTATTTTACGTGGTTTTGATACCAGAGAACCGTGGGATTATTCATGAGAAATGTGAGCACATACTTCAATCTAGATATCAGGATTTCCAAAAGAAGATAGTTTACTTACAGTAAATTGACAAAAACTACGTAATATACATAGTTTGACTATCTTTTCTTACAGTAAATTGACAAAAACTACATAATATACATAGTTTGACAATCTGTTCTTACAGTATATTGACAAAAACTATGTTTAATAATACATTACACAATCTTTTCTTACAGTAAATTGACAAAAACTACGTATAATATACATTAGACAACCTTTTCTTACAGTAAATTGACAAAAACTACGCAATATACATAGTTTGACAATCTTTACTATACAGGTGTAACAGAATTGGTGAAGGATTCGTTAACTGGGGGTTCTACTTAACATACTAAAAAACTTTCCTCAAGGAACCCATAGTAAATTCTCGAGTTAAACGATTTTATATGTATAAGAATATTGATATAACTAACTAGCCTTTACTTGCTGCTTCGCCCGCGTGGACGTCGTTTTAATAACTGTCTGAGGATGGGCGGCTCGCGAGGTGTAAATGAATTTTCTACAGATCTTTCGGTAACTAGGTCGGGCTATGTTAATTAGTAGTCTATGTTCTCTCCCCCTCAATTATCTTTGGGCAAACAAAAATAATCACAAAGCGTGGAAATTAATTTTCTCCAGATCGCTTGGGAACTATGTCGGACTAAACTAATTACCTAGTGGTCACTTTTTATTAGTCCTCAAACATCTCTGTGCAAAAAAATCACAACAATCCGTTGCTTCATTGCGATGTTATAGAAATTAACTCAAAAAAGTTTAGATAAGATAAATACTCTTTATTGTACACACTAATTAAAATAAGAAATAAAGTCCTTTTTTGTCACTCTTCCCACTTCGTCATCTATCTCTGTGCAAAAATCACGTTGATCAGAACTATGTCGGACTAAACTAATTACCTAGTGGTCACTTTTTATTAGTCCTCAAACATCTCTGTGCAAAAAAATCACAACAATCCGTTGCTTCATTGCGATGTTATAGAAATTAACTCAAAAAAGTTTAGATAAGATAAATACTCTTTATTGTACACACTAATTAAAAATAGAAGTAAAGTCCTTTTTTGTCACTCTTCCCACTTCGTCATCTATCTCTGTGCAAAAATCACGTTGATCTGTTTTCCGTAGCGACGTGAAAGAAGGACAAATAAACAACTATCCAATGAGAACCACTTAACTAATCGGGATAAAAGCTAGCCTATGTCCTTCTCCATACCACAAGCTACGTGAATATCAAATTTGACCATGATTGGTTGAGGCGTTGAAGCGGGAAGAGGTAACAAACAATAGTATATTATGCAACTAGTGAATAAAGGACGGATTTAAAGCGAGGGCCATAGATGAACCACGAGCAAGGGTTCTAATGACTGAATCACGACCGCAGAGAGTGATTCATGATGATTGAAGCTCGTGATTAAGTATTAGAACCCTGAGCGACGCGAGTGATTCATGGCCCTCGATATAAATCAGTTTTATTCAAGAGTTGCATACTATAATTTATACCATGACTCCGAGAAAAAGAAACATTTAAGCAAAAAAAGATATTTAATGAAGAAAAAAGGAATGTTAAATTAAAATGTTTATTATAATTTTAAACAAAAAAAAACCGACTTCAAACGAACTAGTCACCTCGCCACTACGAGTTTTGAAGGTTATTCTCGATTTCTCAGGATGCCATCATCAGATCCTGGTTTAGTTATCATGTACCACCCTTGGGATATCTCCTTTACAACAAAAAAAGAATCATAAAAATCGGTTCATAAACGACGAAGTTATCCGCGAACAAACATAAAAAAATATATTTACGGTCGAATTGAGAAACCTCCTCCTTTTTTTGAAGTCGGTTAAAAATTGGAACAATAGGGGATCGGACTGCTAGTCATTTGAGTTACTTTTTATGATCTGTCAAAAACGAAATTTTGTTCTATTGCGGCTGGCGCACCACTCACCCTCAAAAAGAGTCATAAATCTATGTCCACGTGGGCGAAGCCGCGGGCAAAAGCTAGTATATTTTAAGCGCCATTGACGAACTTATTTTGTGAATTTTATCAATTAAAAATTGAAGACCTGATGGAAAAACAAAACAAGTAAGGTTTTTTGAAACTTCAAGAGGAGAGCAATTTAGGAAATCATATTTCATATTTTATTTTTGATCCGATCCCGATCCCCTATTACTAAAATAAAGACTTATTTTCTTTGTGTTCTTATAGTATTCTAAATAGCGCCAATTTACTAATAAAATGACAGCAAAGAACACAGAACAGTTTTTATTCTAATGCTAAACTCCTTTGCGAAAATATCGAACAAGCAAATCTCGAGGAGTTATTTGCACAAGGAGTTTGTATGTCAAATATTCTTTGGATTATAATGCTGATTTGACACTTCAAGACAGCGATAGAATGTAACAATCGATGAATCTCCGAAATTGTAAACAAATCAATCTTTAGTTTCTAAGCTTAAAAAACATGAAAAAAACATTTTTTTTACTTAATAATAGTAACGCTACACATATTTAGTTTTATGTTTATGTATAAGGACAACGGAATGTGTATTTTGTAATTATATGAAACGTTAGTAAAACGTTTACGTTCTATGGTCATTTCTTCATAATAAAAGTGATGTTACCACATGTAACCATTGATAACGTATTTGTAACTACATATGAATAATTCATTACCACACAAACAATTATTTCTTGTTGCGTCAATCAACTAATCATAAAAGTTTCAGGCATAAAAGTAATATTTTGTAATAACAATAGTAGATTGTACAACAAGAGAATAAAACAAGCTATTTTACCCGAGACTTTCATTTAGCAAACCGAGCCGGTACGGCGGGGGTGGATAGTCACGTCGAGGGTAAAATGGGTTTCATGCTCGAGTTTTACACTCTGCTTTTCACTTCGATTACAAGGAAATAATAAATATTCAACTGCAATACAACAAATTTGGCTAATTTTGAGGAATAACTAGTTTCCCGCCACACAATTTTTCTTATTTTCCACCCACTTCACCCATTACCAATTTCATGTTCATAATATTAGTAAAGAAGGAAGGATACATTTAGCCATCGCTCCCCTTGCTAAAATACTAGACTTGTCATGTTTTTTCGCATCCACGTCAATTCTAAACTTTATTATAAGGTCAAAATTTTATTATTATTAAACATGATTTGTGTAATATGAAAAACATTGTCTACAAACATTTTGTCATTTAAATATTGGGGACGTCTTATAAAACCTTTTTTTTACAGAGAATCCTTTTGACACAATTGTTTTTCTGACAAACTCAAGACAGCATGGTAATTTGTTATACGTGATTGTCTATTGTTCCACGAAGAAGTATTATAGTTATGCTTTAATACCTAAAGAAAAGTGGAATAAATTAAGAACTAACTGCCGGCTCCACAGTCTTCAGTAACTGAGGTCTTGCTTATATCTTACTAGCCGTCCGCCCGCGGCTACGCCCGCATCGTTTTCGATTTTCCCGTGGGAATAAGACGTTTCCCGGGGTAAAAAATAGCCTATGTGTTATTCCAGGACCTAACCTAGATGTGTACCAAGTTTCATCCCGATCAGTCCAGTGGTTGAAGTGTGAAAGAGTAACAAAACAAACATCTATACATACAAACTTTCGCGTTTATATTAGTATAAGGATTAATATGCATACTTGGGCCTAATGAATAAATGAAGCGATCATAGCTCGGTGTGATTTGTGTGGGTGGGTTGATCACGCAAATTAATTCATCTAGTCATTACCTAGATGGGTTTAACAGTTAGTGGCACTTTTTTCGACATTTTCCGTGTTTCGCAAGGCACTTTAAGCTATTGGTGAAGGTTGCTAACACTAGATTGCAGTCATCAAGCCATGTCAGACACCTTACAGGCAGCTTGAAAAATTTAAAAGGGGACTTCGCTACTAGCCCCACAATCTTCACCAACCTGAATTTGGCCCCCGTGTGTGAAGTATATAGGAACAGACCCACGCCCCAACGCTATGGGTTGTTAACAATGCCTGGGCGTGATTGGGAAACCAAGGAATAGAAATACTCCTTACCACTTGCAATAAATGGCTCTTTGCAATTCCAAGATATGACATTAACATCGCTCTGATGGGCATCCGTAGCTGTGAGCATGCAAGCTTTGTGTGGAGCTGCTCTGGTGTCCCATATCCTGATGCTCCTGTCCACTGAACAGGTTGCTAACACATTTCTGTAAAAAAAATGTTTAAAATATATTTTAATCTCTTTAAAACACTTTTATTTGAGTACTTCTTTTAAACCGCTTCCGTGGCATAATGGTTAGTCCATTCGCTTCACATCAGGAGGTCGCGGGTTCGATTCCCGGTGGGGTCAACTTTGTAAGACTCGGTTTGGTTGGTGGTAGGGTTTTTTCATAGCCCGCCTGGCTAACTACCACTATCTTATCTTAAGTCTTGCCGCCAAATATCATTGTCAACAGCATTGATGTGTTCCAGCTTGAAAATAAGATAGCCAGATCCCCATTGCGTTGGGGAATCTTGGTAAGCCCGCTTCCATCTTCGGCATCATTGTCACTTACCATCAGGGCGAGATGATGCCAAGAGCTTATCGATGGTGGATAAAAAAAAATCTAGTAAAATTTCAAAACTCTTCAGAACCTCTTCAGAATCCATATAGTGGTCTAAAGCCTTAAGTGTTTGCATTATAGCCTTCATCAATAGTCACCTTTAGCGCTGTGCTGGCGCTTCCAATAAATTGTCCCGAATGGTGACTAAGGCAATGGAGCTCGACCTTCCTTATCTCAATTTTTTGTTGCCCCGTGTAGACCACTACCTGGAGAGTAGGTAGTGGTCTCTTCCACGTGGCACTCGCCTTGCAGAGTACCAGAACAAGCGTCTTGGCGGCAAGACCTACCTTAGTCAGTTCTTGCCTTCGCGTCATGTTGTTGGCAGGAATAGCCGCTCTCACTCTATACCCTAAGGGTCGTTAAGTGGGGACGCTATATCATAAACCTGGTAGCTTAGCGTATCTGGTAGATGTACAAGGGGGCTTGCTCCGTGTAGAATACTCCATTAGACGATTGTATGGATTCTCTAAGACTGTGTTTTAACTATGTATATTGTATGTATTGGGATTTGAAATCTTACTGTTCATTAGGTGACCACTGTATGTCTTCCACAGAACTTGTGTGTCCTACTAGGGGCCTTTGATCCACAACCCAACTGCTATTTGTAGGCTTCCATATGTGAATGTCTCTTCTACAATCTCCTGTTGCTAGCACCTGCAATACCAGGAAATGCATCAAAAGAAGCTGCAATGCTTCTGCAAAAATATGTATTCACCTATGAAATTGCCAATTGGATGAAAAAGTTTTAAAAAAAATAATATTTAAAAAAAACAGACAAATGTTGTGCGAATTAAACTCGTGTGGAGAGGGTTCCGTATGTTGATTGAGAAATTTTCTATGTTACTTTAAATACCATAGACTTCTTATAGGTTTTCCTGTAATCTATAGGTAAATTACCAATTTCTGTATTTTTTCAAAATTTTAGGCCCAGTAGTTACGGAAATAAGAGGGGGGAATGGTCAATTTTTGCCTATTTTCTTAAATAACTTTAATACTAGGTATTTATCTGAAAATTATGAAAAAAAATATATTTGAGACTAGCTGTGCCCGCGAGTCGCGACTTCGTCCGTGCGGAGGTTTTGATTAACGATATTTACGCGATAGTAAAATAGAGAAAACAGAACCAAACAAATAATACTTTGAGATAAAATAAAAATAGAGACCAAGAAAAAATCTACATGTGTACTGGGACACATAGTAGAAGTTAAACTTTAACGGACAAGGGGAGGCTTACGAAGGGTAACCCAGGCTAAATACCTGCTTTATATCTCCATCTCAACTTTTCTCTATTTACGAATACAGCCGTTGCCCTCTCTCCGCCGTCGCCTTTCTCTGTCTACCCCCTCCACGCGGCCGTAACGCTTTTTCGTGACAGAAAAAATCCTAATACCTCCCGTCTATATAGAAGTTACACTCCAAAAAGAAAAACAATAAATAGGAAAGTGACACTGAATATAATAAACAAAGTACATTAGAGACAAAGATACGTAGATATATAATTTACTCAAATAAATACAAATCTTTCTTTCTTATCGTGTGGCACAATTAACCCTGCTATCCAAGGAATAGACGGCGGTTGCCTGGTGTTGCACTTAGCATCACCCGCGGTCACGTGTAGGGCATTTAGATTTACACCTACAGACGTGTGCAACGTTACCATCATATACATCTGGAATCAGATGTGTAGGTTTCCTCACGGTGTTTTCCTTCACCGTTAAAGCAATCGGTAAATAAACTATTTGCGTAAGTTTCGAAAAACTCATTGGTACACTGGCCGTCCGGATTTGAACCCGGGACCTCTGCATACAAATAATCCGTAGCAAAGAGCAATCGTTCGCCTTTATCAAATATAATTTATTTAGTATCTTACAAATAATAAAAGCAACCTGGTCACAGAGCAAAAATCGGTAATCCGTAGGAAAGAGCACTCGTTGGCATTAGTATCAAATCCAATAAATTGTATTTGGTTTCTTAAATCGAAATAACAGTGATTCAGTTCTAAAAAGAATTAAGATCATGCTGCCATGCTTTTCATCAATTAGGTAAGGCAGTTTGTACGCCGCAAACGTAAGCGCGTTTTATTATACCGCAGCGTCATCTATTGGCAGTTCAGATCTAAAAGGAATTAAGTCCATGCTTTCGATCAATTAGGTAAGGCAGTTTGCGCGCCTCAATCGTAAGCGCGTTTTATTATCCCAGCAGCGTCATTTATTGGCAGTCAGTTGCTATGATCATAATGTCTGGTATGTGTAGGTTTCATGAAGAAAAAAGCAGGTAAGCGCGTTTTAAATAGATTTTATTATATGTATAGATAGATCTAAATTCCCACGGGACCTCTTTAGTTTTCCCGGATAAAGAATACACAACTACGTAATGATGGTCAAAACACCCCCCATCTCAATGTAAAGGTTTCATAAGATATTTTTTTTGCATTCCTGCAGGAACCCTCACTTTTTTGGGATTCACAATGTCCCAGTTTTAGTTCGTGATATAAAGTATCAGCGTGTAAAATATAATTGCAATAGGTCTAGCAACATTTGTGTGGTGACCCATTCGAGAAATACATACTTTGGATTTTCCTATGGGTACTTCTGATTATTTTCGGGATAAAAAGTATTCTGTATGTTAACCTGGGCTATAAGGAACCACCATACCAAAATTTCATAGATATCGGCCTAGTAGTTTTTGCGTGATGCGCGACAAAAATTCCAAAAGTTGTTGTTTTGGCTCTATGTCGTTAGTAATGTTCACCAGTTATTATTTTCCAAAAATATATCATGTACAGACTTTATTATATGTATATAGATTATCAAGCCCTTTTATTTCATATGTCACACGATATAGTTTGCAAAACTTTTATTTTAATTCTTTAATTTACCCCCAAAATAAGTGGCTCCCATGTTTAAAAGTCCGTATTTGGGTCACCAACTTACATATGTGTACCAAATTTCAACTCAATCAGTCCAGTAGTTTCGGAGCAAATTGGCTGTGACAGACGGACGGACGGACAGACACGCGAGTGATCCTATAATGGTTTTGTTTTTTTTCCTTTTGAGGTATGGAACCCTAAAAATTTGTTATTAAAAACAACATTAGAAAATTAAAAAATAAATTGTGGTAAATGTATGTCTACTGTTTACACATTTTGAGAGCATGGTGGCTATGAACCCAAGAAGACAGGTTTTTTCACCTCAGAAAATTGCAACTTTTTTTGTCAAAAATACACATTTTTAGTTTTAAAGCTCTAGAATTATCGCAGCAGTTGCTTCGTTACTGAATACCCTGCATAAGTTTTTGTAATTTTTCGGAAAATTCAAGATTGCCCCATCCAACTATTAGGAAAAAAATGCCTATGTTTAATTCTTTAGTACGTAGCTCTAGGGATTGGTCACTAACAATAACATTTTTTTCAAATAAAAATTGCCATTGAACTTTAAAAAATAAATCAGTAATTTCATAGGTTTTCACTTCACGCCTATCACACTAATATTATAAAGGCGAAAGTTTGTGAGTGTGTGAGTATGTATGTTTGTTACTTCTTCACGCAAAAACTACTGAACGCATCTGGCTTAAATTTGGTAGGTAGACAGATTAGGACCTGGATTAACACATAGGCATTTTTTTCACGCTGCTCGCGCACTGCGCACCCTCGAAAAGTCATAGAAATGTTGTGCAGAAGCCGCGGGAAACAGCTAGTGTATTATATTCACAACTACAAATTTTAAATTAAACAAAACAGGAAATATTAAGGAGTAAACAGAAAATATGTTTGGGATGTGGTAAACATACAGGTACCTACTATTACATTAAGCTAGTCTTTCATCAGCTCATACACATCCCCACCGAGTTACCACCTGAAATAGGGCGATCGGGCCTTAGTCGACCACGCGGGCCCACTGCTAGTCTGTTCTCAAGAAACTCTTATTTTTGTACAACTTACACCAGGCTCAGTAGGACACCAATCAATTCCAAATCCTTCTTGCTGATGCCCACTGAAGGAGAACAGTGGTATTGTGGGGTTGTTCACAGAGTCCAAATTATATCTCTCCAATAGAGCTGGGTCGTCAACGGCGTGCAGCTGCTGTGTTATGTCCCAAATATCCACTCGGCCAAGTTCTGACCAGCTTGCTGCTAGCACACTGTTCTTGAAGTGTGTAGACTGGAGAACATTTTTGTCATATTTATAACTGAACAAAATACTTAAAACTTGGACTGCTTAACTTATAACCTATGAAACTCAGGGGATCAGAACGATATGAAGACATTTCACACTGCAAAATATTACAAGCTCTTTAGGCTACTGACTCAGCTACAGACAGACAAACGAAAAACATTACCTTACATCATGGACAGTTTGGTAAAAAAGAAATCAGATAACATGTGTTAACAACCCATAAATGTCCCTACTGCTGGGGAAGGGTCTCCTCCAAAGTAGGGAAGGTAAGTCCACACATGACAGTTGGTGGAGGTTGTAGGGCTAGTGGCAAATCACACTGTCAAAAGTTTTTCAAGCCAGCCTATAAGGCTTCAACTTCAAGGCATCTGACACGGCTTAACGACTGCCATTTAGTGATAGCAACCGGCACCAACGTCTTAATGTGCCTAGCGAAGCACAGAAACACTTGAGAAAAATGCCACCAACAGCCAAACCCATCCAGGCAATGACCGTGCTTCAGATCAATTAACCTGAATGATGGACTAACCATGCAAGTTGCACTGAGTTGACTGCTTAAGAATATATGTAGAGTGTAATTTTGTTCCTCAATTTAGTTAAAGTTTTTAGTAATTTCCGAGACAAAATAATATTTGCTTCATTGATGTTAGCCCAAAATCACATTTTAGTTAATTAGCAACTGAGTAGCCATTGTTACTGAAAGCCCTGAACTAAGAAATCACCCAAAACACCTTAAAATTTGGATATAAAGTCAAAGTTTGTGCATCAAAACGCACAAAAGAACCTACTAAAGTAGAAGTTTGTGCATCAAAATGCACAAAATAACCTACTGAAGTAGTGTTGCTGCAAAGTGATTTTTGTGTGTTACCATATTCTGTGGGCTTATATTCGGTGGACCGATGACCTTGTGAAGGTCGCGGGAAGCCGCTGGATGCGGGCAGCGCAGAACCGGTCGTCGTGGAGATCCTTGGGGGAGGCCTATGTCCAGCAGTGGACTTCCTTCGGCTGATATGATGATGATGATATTGGGTACCTTACAGCATCAAAAATAGATTATGAAATAATATTCACGAAATAGCCCTCCTTCTATAATTTCAGAAAAACTTGGTGCCATCAACATTTTCTATTTTTAATTTATCAAAAACACATTATTACATCAACAGCAATGAAAAAATATAACTTCATAGTTCAATATTTCAAACATTTTTAGAACAAAATCTTGTTTTTGACAGTTCATAAAAAGTAAGTCAGATGACTAGTAGGCAAGTACCAAATTACAAGTTTTTACTTATCTGTAGCAACTAAACAGAAACTGGTTTGAGGGGGTTCTTAGACTATGATTTATTTGCTTTGTGTATGTGATATTGAAGAAAGAAGAAACTACAGAATGTAAAAATAAATAATCCATAATCAATACTTACTCGAATCCTGTTTACACAACCTTTATGCTTGATAAACGCAAATGTCATTTGTGGTTTCTTTTCCTCATCCTCCTCATCATCATCGTCATCCTCATTGTCATTTTCTGAGTCCTCTGCATCATCTGCCTTTTGTGTGGAATGCAAGTTGGACATTTTCATGACTAAAATACTGGAAAGTATGAGTATATTAAGAGGACTAGAAAAATCAAGTAAGAATCACAATTTGGTTTCAGGAACAGAAACGAAACATTATTAAAAAAACCTGACTGCTTAAAAGGTACTCAAGACATCGGGACAAATCTAATGGTACTTGGCACTACAAAATCAATGAAGCCATTTTAGACAAAACTGATGATAAGGCAAAACTAAAAACGTTCCTGGCTTGACTACGGAATCCTCTAAAAATAATATGAGTAAATTGAGAAAGTAGCACTTAACGGATTGGAAGGTTCCATGACGGATTGAGATAAAGGTTATAAAAGTGGTGCTGTAAGTTGTCCAGTTGCATTCTCCATTACCTAAGGCTACTCTGCAAAAATTGTCCACTGATTGGAATGGACTAGCCGGTCTTTTTAAGCAGGGTTCGAAGATATATATCAATTGATATATATCATTATATATCATATGATATGTATCATGATATATATCCAATATATATCAAGGCATTTTTAGTGATATATATCAAAATAAACTTTCGTCTTACTAAAAGTTCTTGCTGTTTTACTTTTACTCATTTTACTACTCAAAATAAACATTAGATGGCATTACTGTGGATATATAATTATACTGATGTATGGTGTACTCTTTGGATTTCTGTGAGACTGATTATTTTTTTATTTTATTTTATTCTTTCAATTATACTAGGCTTCTTTCAATTGGGTATGCTAAATTTTTTATAAGCCATGAAAATAAAAAAACCATTTCGAGATATTTTTATTTAAAGCCATATTTTTTCATTTTCCACTCGAAAAAGTAAAAGATTGCGTAAAAAAATCGGAAAAGGACAATAACCTTCATTTGACCCCTATGACGTCACGAGTTTACAATAAAACCTTATTTCACCACTGAACGGAACGTGCACTCTTACTTGTCATATCAATTACGGACCTTGCATTTGAGGACGAGCTTTCGTCGAGCACTGAAAAAGGCACTATTTATTTATCATCCACCAAAAACTACGTTTGAAACAATCAAATATTATTAGAACGTCATTCAAATTAAATACTTAAATGGGTAAGATATTCATTAGAGGTCCAATTTTTATTGTGGTTCTAAAAAACATTTAAACTCTGAAGGCCTTGTCCATACATAGATTATGATGTTTGATGACAAGTAAATTTTGACTTTGACGTTTCGTTGTTGGCTTTGTGATAGTTTCGTTTCGGAAAAGGCAAAGGTTACTAAGACCATACAGCCAGGTCTGACGTATTTAGGCTTCCTTAGCTGTTGGATTTGTAATGCTAGTGCCGGTGCAATGAAAAAACAACAAAATAAAACTACGAATGCGTCTACCACAAATCCCGCCAAAAAACCTTTTGGAATAATTGACTTGAGTGACTTGACAGTTGACGTCAAGGCCTATTCATTTCATCGTCATAGAAATAGGGCTGTTCGTTTCATAGTAATGTGAACCGATGACGTCATCAAGGTTTAAAAATTTTAAAAAATATTTAAAAATATCTAGAGGCTTAAAAAATGAAATATTCAAATTAGTTTTTCAAAATGGTCTAAACCATCAGAAAAAAAATTAAAAAAAATACATTTTTTTTTTAGCATACCCAATTATAATATACTAGTGTGCCTACTTGATAATTAATAGTTTATGATTATTATAGATTTTAAAAATACTGAGATATGAGTGTATCCTGCAGGCAAACTCTATACGAAAACCTAATAAAAAGAAACCAATGCAACCTTGTTTTTTTTCAATAGCAAGGTAATAAAAGTCACATCAAATAGATTAAAAACAGTAAAAAAGAAAAAAAATATATCAAATTTTATATATAAGATCTAACAAAATTAGCTGAAACTATTTTAACTGGTGCTTCTACCCATGAAACTGAACAATTTTCCCCATGGAACCCATAGTCAAATCTCAAAAAAAAATTGGAACTTCCCATACTAAGTTGTCTGATCGAGTTAGTATGGGAGAGCCAAATTTTTTTTTGTGATTTGACTATGGGTTCCATGGGGAAAGTTGTTCAGTTTAATGGGTAGAAGCACCATTTAAAATAGTTTCAGCTAATTTTGTTACACCTTATATATCCGATAAATATCAAATTTTGATATATATATATCGGATATATATCATAAATATCCGATATTTTGATATTTATTATAAATATCGGATATTTTCGAACCCTGTTTTTAAGTAGAAATATAGATAGCAGAGCATTTGAATGCTATTCATGGTATATAGGATTAAAACTAACTATGATTTTTAAGGTATTGATAGCGTGATGTGGTGAATGCAGACCTACGCGAGCTCCAAGCTGACAACTGGCGCGAAACCGCACAAGACCGGGACAAATGGTGAATTCTCGTATTGGAGGCCAGGACACACTTTGGGTCGTTGAGCCAGTGAAGTAAGTAAGTAAGTAATGATTTTTAAAAACTTACATACTTTAGCAGTGAAGGAAAACATTGTGAAGGAACTTGTACATCTGATTCAGGTTCAGCATTGCCAACTTAACGGATTTCCCGTCATATCTAGCGGATTATGTTTTAAAGAAACGGAAGAATTACTATTTTGACGGCTAAGGGGTTTGTTGGCGGAATTTAGTAGCAAAAGATTTGACATCAAATAAAGATTTAATACAAGAGGAAATTACAAACTGACGATGCCTACTGTACGGCTGACAAAAACTCTCAAACAAGGAATCCCACTAAAAATAATGATGTACAATAAACTACCTAAACTAATAATGGATCTCCCTAAGCTAGAGTTCAAAGCAAAATTGAGAGATTTTTTTCAAAAACATGCATATTACTCAGTAAATGAATACATGAATGAAATAATAACAGATACTCATTTTCTCAAATAGATTGCGAGAGAACATTAAATGTAATTTATTAATTAGTATGTTAGTTAATATGTTAATATTTAAGTTTGTAAAATTGACCTGCCTCTAAGCAATGTTCATTGTTGCCTGGTGAATAAATGACTATAAATGACTAGATGGATTTCAATTATTTTCACACGACCTATAGGTCTGTTTCTTGGCGGGCTCGGTTTATGGTTGAAAAAGTATACAAACCGATAGATACTCTTTGTGGAAAGTGTAATATTGTATCAACAGTATTGTGAGTAGGCGGCTTTATCAGGCCTTGAATCCCTAGCTAGTAAAATAATTCTGTAATACAAAAAGAAAAATAGAAATTGTCTGTAAATACGAGATTTAACGGAATTTTGTAATGAAGTCAGCGGAATCTCAAAATTATTGTTGGCAACACTGTTCAGGTTGCATTGCACATATCCATGTAAATCTAAATGACCTACATGTGACCGCAAGTGATGCATATAGGCGTGGGTTAAACCGCATGCTGCGCAGCACAGCTTGTGAAGTTTAAGTGCAGCACTAAGCAACCGCCGCATATGCATGGATTGAACAGCATGGTTATTTGTACCACACGATAAGACAATAGAAGGGCTAAGACATACTTGTTAAGGTGCGCGCTAGAAGCCTGCGTGCCGGCGACCAGGTACGCAGTCATCGGGTACTGATTCCGTTCGTTGCCGAGGTTGTCAACTACTACATCGAAACTGAGGCACGGCGCACCGGTCTGCGCCTGGTGCAGCATCACGTACGCCGACTGGTCGCAGACTAGCTGCTCGTCGTCTAGAAGAGGCTGCCCCGGCAGGTACGTCTTCGGACGTTGATCCTCTTCATTGCCGGCTTCCTCCATCTCCTCGTCCTCGCTCCCACTGGAGCTGGATTCCATGTTGTCTTCGTTTTCTTGAGACATTTCACAAAAAAGGGCAATAAACTTCGCCAAAAATTTTATTATACTCCACCACGAGATAAAGCTAAACTACACCACGAAGAAAAGTAGAAAACACACGTGGGTTATGTATGTATTCTACTCACCACTCCATCCATAGTTTATTATATTCTCTTTGACTCCATCCACGAAGTCTGACAGACAGACGCGGTGTTGCCAATGAAAATTTTTAAACGGCCGTGTTGGGTCGGAAGAAAAATGCCGTGTTTGTTTGGGAAGAAATCAGCCGTTGGCCGTAGCACTGCAAAAAAACTAAGCCCGTTTCAACATCAGCCAAAAAGCACATATCCAACACAGTGCATGAGATAGGAATAAGTAGGGCTTATTTACCTAAACTTCGAGGAACAGAGACGAAAATTGGAGACTCCCTTACTACAATTTTTTTTTTCAGGACATGAGTCCCGGGACGCGGGACATGACTTAAGTACATTAAAAAATAATGATAATCAGCATAATTGGTCTAAGTTTACCTTAATTTTGTGACTAGAACTACTTGTTACAACCACAATTTTCTTGTATCATAAGCAATATTTAATATCAATATTGAGTGCTTTGAACAGTGTTGTATCTATCTATAACTCAATCAGTAATATATTATTAAAATGGTAAAAGGAAATAAAACAAAGTAAATATTGTTGTGACAAATATAATAGATATCATCATCGTATCAGCCGAAAAACGTCCACTGCTGTACCCCCAAGAATTTCCAAGAACGGTCCAGCGCTGCCCGCATCCCAGTGGCTTCCCACAATTTTCACCAGGTCATCGGTCCACCGCGTGGGAGGCCTGCCTACGCTACGTTTTCCGGTGCACGGTCACCACTCGAGAACTTTACATTTCAACGGTCATCTGTTCTACAAGCTTAGTACCCTGCCCACTGCCACTTCTATTTAGCGATTCTGTGAACTATGTCGGTTCTTCTGCGGATCCCTCATTTCTGATTTGATCTCAAAGGGAAATTCCGAGCATCCATGCTTGGAAATATAGATTGATGTTTGATTTATTTTTCAACATATTATATGAAAGCAATAAATGAAAGGTACAGATGGAATATAACTTGAATTACATAGTCTACTCTACGTTGTATGTTTACGTAAAGATACATAATTATTGCAAATAGTTTAAAATTTTATAGACTTGTTGACATTAGGAGACCTTTATTTATTTAATTACCTTGAGAAAAGCAATTTTTACTAAAAATATAATACTGATAAATTAACCTTCAAAGTAGCACATTTAGTGCCTGTGCAGACTAGCGATTCGTCCGGAGATTTCTCAGGGATTTTATATGAGGAAGAGATTGTGGGACGTGCACGCGGCCTTTAAATCAAGAGTAAAATCACTGAGATATCGCCGGACAAATCACTAGTATGCACGCGGCGAGCAAATCAAGACTGAAAGCGCAAGATATCTCCAGACAAATCGCTAGTATGAACAGGCTGGCACTTAGTACGATCAGTTTTGATACTGAAGTGCTAACTGTTTAGTTTTGATACAGACCTTGACGTATTAAATTCAGATTGTTAACAATTAAGAAAATCTTTATTGGTCTTAAAAATGTATATATATATAAAAATGAACTCCTATTTCTTCGTGTCACGCTATAACTTGAGAACGGCTGGACCGATTCCGCGAATTCTTTTTTTGATGAGTTTTTAGGTGGGAGTCTACGTTTGAGGTCATCTGAATCCTGTTAAATAAAAGAAGATAGATGTTTCAGTACGTATAATGAAGTTAAGAAAAATTATATATTGTATATTTCGGATCATCAGAAGGGTTTTGGCCGTATCTAAGAAATAAACTCGTCTTCGAGAAGTTTTGGAGTGTATAATCAATATTCACACACGTTTGCAACACGAGGCTTCACGATGATTCGGATGAAAACCGATTATTTTATAGACTGCGATGAGTTCGGCACGGGGCTGGCTTCCCAAGTTGACAGTTCAGCTGCTCGATCAAAAGTGCTCGTAAAATAATTGGCGCCTCTGTCGTAGCCTCTGTATGTAGGCTGCATTGTCTTTGATGGTTCGATATTCACAACGATTCTGATTGGCTAACAGACAAGTACCAACACTACCAACTTCCGGTTTCCGGTCCCGCACCGACCACGCCTTGGCAAAAGTGACTATTATGACTACCCTAGCTAACCCCTTGACATTTCAAGATAAAACACACGGTGCTTCGACGCATGCATAGATGGCGCCACGTCCTTGCGCTCCGACACGGCCATCCTGACGGCGATGCGTGCCCAGCAGCTGCCATAATCTGTAATGAGGAGTGGATGTGTGTTTAAGTTAGGTATTCAGATTACCTAACTTATCATAAATCTACTACAGATAAGTAGGCCTGTGGTATGGCCCTAGAATAGTACCACCCATCTCCTCCCGAGGGTGTGGTAAGAGGTGACCAATTGATCAAAGACCGGAGGACGGGCAGCAGAGTCCCCTCCGCGTACCGTGCCACACACCGCGATCACAGATTACTAAGTAGTTACTACCGCGATCGCTCACCTGCCTGCCAAGCGATTGCGCCCTTGTACAGCAATGAACGTTGCCCGGCCGATGTGATGACGATGAGCTGTGTAGGTACTTGAACTCCCCTTCCATAGGGCAAAGCTCACAAAAAAGGTAGGTACTTGAACTCCCCTTCCACAGGGCAAAGCTCATAAAAATAAAGGGAATACGTAGAGGTCGATGCTGTGTGACACACAGAGGCTCTAAAATGATAAAGGTCAGGTCGATGCTGTGCTCTAGGCGCATATGTCCATATGCGCCGTGGTACACAGTGGCCCTAAAAAAAAGGAAAGGTCGATGCTGTGCTCTGGGCGGTCTTGTACGCCGTGGTACACAGGGGAAAAGGAATGACGGTAAAAATGAGAAATAGTTTGCAGTCGTCACTACAAGTATCATCAGGAAACCTGACCAAACAACACTGGCTGTAAACAAATCTACACGGAAACGACCAAATCATATGGTCGGCACCATGTTATTCTTTGTTGTAGCTTATGATTAGTTAGTTTATGGTCAGTTAGTCTATGATGGTTCAGAACCAAGGTGTCGTGTCGGCTCCGTGCCGACATTGAGTCGTCAGACTAAAGAGTCGGACAAGCAGCTGTCGTCAGTCTGTAGCATTGTCAATGGTAGTCGTGTACCTAATCAGTGCCTCTTAACTTGCACTGACACAACAGATAACAACAGATTTCTCTTTAATGAAAACTGCTCACCCGATGGAATTCCAGTATTGTGCATCAACCACGCAAAGGTCGACTCTCTTCTCCATCACTGGGGCAGCTTCGCAGGTGCTTCCCTCTTGGCTGCATTACTTCAAGCAGCTAGACATGTAGTGGCCCTGCCCCTTGCCGATATGGGTCGTAAATACACAGATCCGTAGTAGCAATCCATGCACGTGCACTCACATCCGATCTATCGGGGTTGAAATTGGGTAACCTCAATTCATGGGACGATGATGGCGTCTGCGTGGCTAGTATCAGCGTCAGAAAATTCTGATTTCGTTGTTCCAGAGCACTTTCTATTTTGTCTTGCACACATAACTATCTGGAACTCGTGGGGCGTCCGTGTCCTATCCCAATTCTGATTTCGGATCATCAGAAGGGTTTTGGCCGTATCTAAGAAATAAACTCGTCTTCGAGAAGTTTTGGAGTGTATAATCAATATTCACACACGTTTGCAACACGAGGCTTCACGATGATTCGGATGAAAACCGATTATTTTATAGACTGCGATGAGTTCGGCACGGGGCTGGCTTCCCAAGTTGACAGTTCAGCTGCTCGATCAAAAGTGCTCGTAAAATAATTGGCGCCTCTGTCGTAGCCTCTGTAGGTAGGCTGCATTGTCTTTGATGGTTCGATATTCACAACGATTCTGATTGGCTTACAGACAAGTACCAACACTACCAACTTCCGGTTTCCGGTCCCGCACCGACCACGCCTTGGCAAAAGTGACTATTATGACTACCCTAGCTAACCGCTTGACATTTCAAGATAAAACACACGGTGCTTCGACGCATGCATAGATGGCGCCACGTCCTTGCGCTCCGACATATATTATTAGAATCGCGTGTACCCTGCCCCGCCTGGTTACGTAGAGATTGTCGTGAGGTGGGGGGACCTCACAGTTCTAACGTTATGCGCCGTGTCAGCAATCAGCACCTACAATACTCCCCCTTTAAAAGGAGATTTTTTTTACAAAATATTTTTTTTGAAATGTCCGACTAAAACAAATTACATGGTGTTCCTGTCATTACTTACAAATTCAAACGCTAAACTCAGTACACTGTTATCGCAGACATTGTAATATGACTAAACCTACTTTTGCTGACGAACGGAATGTGTTGGGCGGACGGGCAGAATAATATATAATATACTTTTGTACTATACTTAAAATATATTAAACAGAATTACATTGTTTGTTTTTTTTTACAATAAAATGTTTTATTACGATTTGTTGTTAATTATTTTACCTTTGCTTACATAAACTATTTATATACTATATTACCTATTTACTTTTTATTTTTCACTTTTATATTTTTAACCGCAATTACTTACATGTATAATTGTATACGTTACAAAAATGGTTTTTCACGACAGCATTACACAACATAACACAATATTAAAACATTATGACGACGGTTACGAACATATAATATGAAGTTGTTCACATATTGTATCCAGCTGAAGAATTCTGCTGTGGTACTGTGTGAACTTTGACAATTGGAGGTGACAAATTCACGATTTCTTTTCTTATCAAATTTTTTGTTCTGTTACGGCAACTTGAGCAACAAAAGTAAGCGATTAAAATCGCGATCAAAACAATCACAAGGATTAAAATCCACTGAAAATTATGAATTCTCTCTTCCGACTGTGTCTGTTGGTTATTTATAACTGCTGCTTATGTCACTATGTTGTTATCTTTGGCGGAGTAATTTCCCATTTTGAAAATCCCTACTCAAAGTTAGTGAATTGACCAAAAACTGATTTGAAGTGTTCACAATTATTACGAGCAGCACTTATATATACTACATTTTACTTACTAAAAATATTTTACTTTAAACTATTTTAGTCTACTAAGCAACCTAGTTACAACTAAACAATATTTTCAGGTCGAGTAAAGGTATGTAAGTACACATTGTAAGTTACATAACATATTAATAAAATCGTACGGGTGGCTTGACCGTTCTACCACTTCGAGTGGTCTTTGGTAACGAGTGGTCTTTGGTACCGAAGTTTGTTTCAAGATTTACTTTTTTTGATCCTATATCTGTTTGTTTATCTACGTTTTCTTTATTTGACGCTTCATTAGTATACTCTAATTCACAATTTATCTGATAGGCTGGTTTGCATCTATCTATTGAAATATTAATTATTCTATTACATAACTGTAATTTATAAGTTTTTTCTGACCTATTTAGAACGCGGTACGGGCCATCATAATTAGGTGTAAGCGGTTTTTTTTACTGCATCATTTCTGATGAAAACGTGTGAACATGTCTTTAGATCTTTGTGCACAAATAACTTTCTAGAATTACTACTGGTACGCGTTTTGGGGCGGAGTTGATGTATAGTGTTATTTATTTTTTCTACATAATATGTATATTGGTCTACTGACTTCAAATTTTGTTCATTATGAAAATCTCCTGGTAGACATAACGTTTGTCCATAAACTAATTCTGCTGAACTATAACCTGAGTCTGTGCGACTAGCTGCACGCAAACCTAACAACACTGTAGACAACTCTTCATCCCATGACGAGTTATCTGACATCCTACAAGTTAAAGCGACTTTCAGAGAGCGATGCCATCTTTCTACTTTACCGTTTGCCTGTGGATGGTAAAGTGTTGTCCTGATCCGTTGGACTCCTAGTAGCCTTAGTAGGTTGTTGAAAAGTTCACTTTCAAACTGCCTACCTTGGTCACTTGTCAAACGTATTGGACAACCAAATCTGCATATCCAGTTTTCATAGATAGCTCGTGCTACGGTTTCTGCTGTAATATCTGTTGTTGGAATTGCTTCGGGCCAATTTGTAAATCTGTCAATTATGGTTACACAATACCTGTTGCCTCGCTCTGTTGTCGGCAGAGGTCCTATGATGTCTACGTGATTATGTTGAAACCGTTCACTGGGTACGACTTGACCTGTCTTAGAAATGACGTGACGATTGACCTTAGCTTTCTGACATGCGATGCAAGCTTGTGTCCAAGTTCTTATGTCTTTATTCATACTTGGCCAAAAGTATCTACTTGTTGTCATTTTTTAAGTTGTTTTGATACCAGGGTGACTAATGTTATGAACCGAATCGAAAAATATTTTTCTGTATTTTTCTGGAATATAAGGTCTGACAATACCTGTTGAAGTATCACAATAAATACGATTGTTAGAACCGGGCAAAGTAAGTTGTTGCAACTTAACGCTACTCAACGTTCCATTGTCCTGACGTGACATTGCGAGTGAAATTTGATCATCGTGTGCTTGTGCTATGGCTAATTCGTTGTAATCGACTACTGTGGGGAATGAATAGTCTCAACACGCGATAGCGCGTCTGCCACCATGTTTTCGCATCCGCTGACGTGTTGAATACTATTTGTATATTCACTTATGTATAGAAGTTGCCTTATACGCCTTGGAGTTTCTTTGTCTGAGTTAATTTTACTTAGCGCGTAAGTTAGGGGCTTATGATCTGTGAATACTGTAAGCTATCGTCCCTCAATCATGCTCTTAAAGTAAATGATTGACATATAAATAGCTAATAATTATCTATCGAATGTACTGTACTTACACTGTGTTTCTGTAAGTTTTTTTGAGTAATACCCTAATGGTCTCCAGTTACCGTTCACTCTCTGTTGTAAGACGGCACCTACACGAGTGCTTGATGCGTCTGTCATTAATGCTAACAGGACTTCAGAAACTGGATGTGATAGCGTAACGGCGCTTTTTAGGCTAACCTTACACTTCTCAAAGGCTAAGTCTGATTCTGTGTCCCATTCGATTGGAGTATTATCTTTTTTTCGCGAGTTGTGAAGGAACTTGTTAAAGTGGGCTCTTGCGCTGCCTTAGGCAAGTTTTTTCTATAAAAATTTACCATGCCTAAAAAACGTCTAAGTTGGTCAATGGTCTGTGGTTTCGGGAACTCTGACATTGCTCTTACCTTTTCCGGAAGGGGTGAAATACCTTCTGACATTACTCTATAACCTAGAAAATCTATTTCGCTTTGATTGAACAAAAATTTACTCAGATTTATGGTTATTCCTATTTCCTGAAATTTTTCAAATACCATTTCAACATGTTTTTTATGTATTTCTTGATTTTCTGATGCTATAATGACGTCATCAATGTAACAGAATAGGGCCTACGTACCTTGACTTCCGTCGATGTTTTCTATTCCTCGTAAGACGGTATTATCCATGAAACGTTGGAATGTTTGAGCCGCATTCCTGAGACCGAAGGTCATGCGCGAAAACTCAAACAAACCGAAGGGTGTTATTATGACTGTTTTTTCCACGTCTTCTGATACAACCTCAATGTAGTGGTAAGCTCGATTAATATCTATACGTGTGATTTTTTTTTTACCTGACAAACCATAAGTAAAGTCGTGTAATCTTGGTACAGGGTAGCTATCAGGTTTAGTTATCGCGTTTAAGCGGCGATAATCACCACAGGGTCTTAATTTTACATCTTTTTTCGGAACGACGTGAAGGGGTGAGGCCCATTGACTCCTTGATGGCCTACAAATGCCTGCTTCCTGCATGAACCGAAATTCTTCCCTTACCTTTTTATACTTGTCTGGCGGAAGTGGTCTCGCCTTGGCGTAAATGGGTTGCCCTGATGTCTCGATGTGGTGCTTAACCTGGTGTGAAACTATATCTTCCCTGAATGATATTGGCCTAGAAATATCTGGAAATTTTCGAACAAGTCATGAAATGGGTGATCGTCTTGTATACTTTTTCTTGGATTCCTTTTTGTTGAAGTTCCACTAAAACTTTTGATAGTCCCTATCGCGCTCAAATGTGTTATACTATCTACTATTTTTTTATTGTAGTACTGTACAAGTCTACTGTTAATCCGTGTGTTTTTAGGAAATCCGCTCCTTATATTTGGTTATTATTTTCGTCTGGTAACCTTTTATCTGTCATTTACTTGTCAAAGTTGTCAAGCTTGTATCCCACAGAGTATGTATGTAATAAATAGAATAAATAAATAAAGTAAGTAGGTACCTACTAAGAGTAAACGGTGAGATAAACCTGAAAAAGTAAAACCGTGAGTACATAACGATTATATTTATATGCTCAGTGGATAAAAGTTACTGAAATGGCATTGAGAAGTTCTCAAATTTTGAGAATTTACAGAAGTATTGGTCGAAGTTGGGGTTCCAATACAATATTACCACCAGCAATCCGTGAAGACATCCAAGGTACAAAATCAAAGCAAGAATCTAGAGCCCAAAACAATTTAAAATCTTTAGACGATCCGGATACATTCGGCACGTTGAGCGGAAGAATAAAATTAGACAAACATATACCTGAAGATGAGGGGGATATCAAAGAGGAGCACTTCATTCAGTACAGACCACTAAAATCACAGAAACTAACCACAAAGCAGTATGCAGACATTATCAAGCAATATCTCAAGCACAAGAGGTTAAAAGAAGCAATTGATGTTCTAGAAGTCAGGATGCTGGCCGAGGACAGGGTGAAACCTGAAAATTACATTTACAACATTTTGATCGGAGCTTGTGCTGATGTGGGGTACACTAAGAAGGCGTTCAAATTGTTCAATGATATGAAACGGCGCGCACTCGAACCTACTGGTGATACCTACACTTGTCTATTCGAAGCGTGCGCTAACAGTCCTTGGGTATCAGATGGATTGAAAAATGCTTTACACCTAAGAAACTTAATGATTGCAAAGGGCATTGAACCTAACCTCACAAATTACAATGCTATGATAAAAGCTTTTGGAAGATGTGGAGACTTGAAAATAGCATTTCAGATAGTTGATGAAATGCGTTCAAAGAAAATTAAAATAAGAGTTCACACCTTCAACCATCTTTTACATGCATGTATATCCGACAAAGGTTCAGGTTTGAGGCATGCTTTGGTTGTTTGGAGGAAAATGTTGAAAATGAAAGAAAAGCCTAATATTTACTCATTTAATCTCATGCTAAGATGTGTAAAAGAGTGCAATTTGGGGTCTAAGGAAGACATTGAGGAATTAATTGCTACACTTCAATCAGAAATGCCAACGAGTTTCAATAAGGTACAATTAATGTCAAAGGAAACAAATGATGCTATAAGCTCACCAGACACTAATGTTCAGCTATTAATATCTGGCCCTGACAGGAACATCTTGGGGATTGCTGAAGACAATGATATTACTAAAGAGCAAATTAGCGAAGAAAGAATAAACAATGAAACAAAAAATCAAATAGTCATATCAGAAAGTTCAAATGACACAACTCTGCAATTTGTAGAGAATTCACACATGCTACAAAGAATAGAAGAAAGAATAGTGCCAAACTTTTTATCACGAGTTATAAAAATGGACCTAGTGTTGGATCTCAAAGAAGTTCACAAACCGCAGGACAGATTTGCTATTATTGGTGGACAAGATGACTTTGTGAAAGAAATGGAAGCATTTGCAGTTAAACCGGATATCAAGACATTTACACAAATGCTGCCTCTGGTAGAAGAGACACGGGAAGCTGAGATTAAACTTTTAGAAGCTATGAATTTGTTAGAAATCAGGACTGATATAGATTTCTATAATATGCTCATTAAAAAGAGATGCATAAGATCAGATTATGAAGGAGCACTGGTAAGAAATTGGAACTATGAAATATGTAGTGATATAGAGAATACAAGAAGCGTCGGTGGCTCAACCGGTAACGACTCGGTCCATCTAACCAGAGGTACCGGGTTCAAATCTGGACGGCCAATGTACCAATGAGTTTTTCAAAAAACTTACGTACATATCATTACCGATTGCTTTAACGGTGAAGGAAAACATCGTGAGGAAACCTGCACAGGCCTGCGAAGGAACTCGAAGGTTGTGTGTGAAGTCGACCAACCCGCACTGGGCCCGCGTGGTCGACTAAGGCCTAATCGCCCTGATTCAGGGTAGGCTCGAGCCCCTCGGTGGGGACGTATATGAGCTGATATAATAATAATAATAGAGAATAGCTTTAGTCATTTTTAGGGTTCCATACATCTGATGAAATACAATATGACATACATAGTGTTTGGTGCATCATGTGCCAAACTGAAGTGGCCTACAGGAGGGGCCATTTTCTATTATTTCAGCCCCTGTAATCCTTCCTATACCCCACAGATTTTTATATTCAACTTTTTAACTTTTGCAATTAAATTTAAAAAAATTAAAAATTGTGGGTGTAGCCTCCAAATTTAAATTAATTTGGTGTGTACTGTTGTATGTTTCTACCATATTCAAAATTCGAAGAAGTTTTTGGAAGAGGTAAAGATAAAATTAAAGTTTATATGACTATAAAAAATAAACTAAAAGCAATCGAGATCTTCCAACTCCGTCAGAAGTTCTCTAGTTTACCCTATTTCCAAAGTTATGCCAGATGCCATTAAACAATAATGACTTCATTAACTCCCTCAGTTTGTGTATCAGGTTACATCAGGCTTATATGCAAAATTCAGGTTATAACTTTTTTGTGTAAATAGCATGTGCAAGCAAGCAAAATCTCTTTCTTAAATAGCATTCGCAAACTGAACTACGCTTTCGTCGAGATTTGACTGTCTCCGCTGCCTGTCTGTTACTTCACTGCAACACTGCGATTCCTTCATTATGTTACTGTTATTTTGGTTTCATCAAGTTTTTTTTGTGTTTTTGTTAAGTTTCGTTGACATTCAAACCTCGACCAAAGAGTCAGTTCAGTTTGTGAATGCTATGTAAGAATATTAAAGCAAATGTATGAAAATTGAGCATTCCCCCTGATCTCTGAAACTACTGAGTATAAAATTTTGAAAATGAAGCATTTGTAGTAAAACCCTTTTGAAACTCAGTGGCATATTTAATTTGACCGACCTGTTGGTCCAGTGGCAGCACTGCTGTCTGCTGGGTTGTGGGTTGGACCCCGCCCAGGGCAAACATTGATGATTGTTTGCTCTGTGTCTGGGTATCGTGTATGTATTTAAACATTTATAAGAAAGTATATCATTCTGGTTCCCATAGTAGGTACAGGGAATCCTAGTTTGAGGGCAGATGACAATGTGTGACTTTTCCTTGACTAAAAGTTTCAATTCGTTGAATCTATACCTGCAAGTTTAATATGATTTGTCCCTAGACAAAAAAAGAATATAATAGGTAATACAGGACGCATATAGTTTACAGAAAAACCTAAATAAGAACCCTAAGTCTTAACATTCTGCAACTCATAGTAAAAGGAACCCTCTCCATACGAGTTTGACTCACACTTGACCATTCTTTTTAATGCAAACGCTGAACAAAAGGCTGACAGCTCACATGATGGAAAGTGGCTTCTATTTTCAGTGCCTTGCTGAACTTTGATGGCCAAGATACAATCCTTGTGTGCCAGTGTAATTATGCTGGCCATCTCGCCCCCACTGACCAATAAATCCTACCAATACCCACAATATCATATTATTTCAGGAGGTCAAAGAATTAATTAGAAAAGAAGCCGAACTTCGCAAGAAAAGATATTCAATGAACAAGAAGAAGCAAATAAAAGTTGATATAATGACTTATGGGGCTTTGGCCATGGCTTGCACAACCAAAGAAAGTGCTGAACAACTCCTTGCAGAAATGCAAGAGCAACAGATCAAGTATGTTTTGATTGATGAAATGTTTGATAAAAATAGTGGGCAAATATACAGCCTGGTCCAAGAGCTGCCAAAAATGTGTGGTGTGTTAAAAGATGGTGCTCTTCAGTGGCTACAGGTTGGATGTGGTTACATCAATATTGTTTTTTTTTACACACTTAGCTATAAATTGTTAAACTTGTCCATAAGTTTTTTGACAAATAGTCCTCGCAAGTAACAGGTTCGACTGCAGATATCTTGAGTCTCGGCCAGATTTTGATAGGCCACCACCAGTCTGAAGCCACTGAAATGCTCTTACTCATCTGTGGTAGCTTTTGGACCACTTTTGCCCACCACATTGTTTTTGTTTATTTTCTTTTAGATAACAAAATAATTATCTTTCAGGGTGAATATAGAAATAATGGGGACGTTGCTAAGAAATGGCACAGCTCAAAATAAATTCGGATATGTGCTTTACATCATGAATCTTATAAAGAAAGATAATATGAAGCCTAATAAAATATTTCTAAAACATTTGGAAGTATTCAATGACAAATGTTCCAACATTGTTGAACAGGTAATAAGAATCACCTATAACCGCTCCAATACCGCAGTTAAACCGTCTTTTGTATAATATTACCTTAACTTAATTCCCTTTGTCCACTTAATCCTAAAATCCATCATTGTTTACATAACCATGTTATAAATGAATAAACTGAATTTTACAATTTCAGAATAAAGAAAGCCACCGCAAGGGCTCAGAGGTTTTCAAAAAATCATATGAGAAATTCTTGGAAGTCTACGTCAAGTGGTTGCACGATGTAGACGTGTCAGAAGCGTTGAATCCGGAGCACCCATGGAAACAATTCAAAGAAAACTATCCTGAAACTGTGCAGAAACCTACCTTCAAAATAGAGGAACCAAAGAGGTTTTACAAGAAGAATCGTAAATTCATACAACCTTACGTTGTAAAGAGTTGAATAAAAAAATAAAATTTTACCAAGTTTTTTTTATTGAAGGTTACAAGATTTTGCGACAGAAGTTAGATTTTAAGGTGATGCAGTTTCCTGTTGAGCTCTTCGAACTTGAGCAACTTGCGCATGAAGAAGTCGCCGTAACGGTGCGCCACCTTGGTGTCCGCGATGTGGATCATGTCGTTGTCGATGTAAAAGTCGAGCTGCAACAGGGAATACATATTGTTTTAAGATACTTCCAATATCTTGAAAAAAACTGTTTAAAAATTACAAGTTCTTTGCCATTCTGCTGTGAAGAGCGTATTCACATAATCGTTTCCCATACAAAATTAAAACTACTACTTCTTGAAAATGGATGGGCCGACTCGAAAAGCTTTTGCAGCATAATTGGATTTAAAAGGGGTTAAATAATATAATAGAGATGCCACATGATACGTAGAATTTTTACTCCCTGCCTAAATATGAATTTCGGAAAGAAAATAAATTTTGGGGTAATATGGAATACTTTTATTTTATAAGATTATAAATATTTGGGTAAAGATATAATCCAGTGGATAAGTTAAAGGTGTAAAGAGTGAATGACCGTGGAAATAACCTAAATATAAAAACAACACATTACATAATTTTAAAATATAAAAAAGGTTAGGTAACGATCGATCGTCCCCCCGGGTGTATAAAATGATCTAATAAATTCCTAAAAAAGTAAATCGAGTTCAATTATTGGGTGTCGAAATTACACCATATCGTTGTAGGTAAAAAAACTTAGGGTGTACCATACTCTTAATAAATTTTAAATCTAACGCAAAATTGTTATAGTAAATGGAAGACTGGAGAACACGCAGGCCAGCAGCTGTGCTTGGAGGTCGACAGCAGAACCTTGTCGGGCAGTAGTCTTCTTCTTTTCGAATCGATGGTTTGAATATTGACTGTTGTTGTTTTATATCTTATTGGCCCAATAGGTAGCCACGCGTATGCCATTATCAGTGGCCCCCCAGAGGTCTACCATTGTGCAGGTGTCCGGGCACTCGGGGCAAGCCAATAAGTGCGTCATAGTTTGTGGGGTGACTCCACATGGGCACTCTTCTCCGTCACAGAAACCCCAACGACACATTTTCTCCCTACATCGGCCAACCTGAGTCCGCAGTCTATTCAGAGATTTCCAAGTAGACCATGGCAGGTCGCTGCCTGGGGGGAGGGCTTCTCGTTGTGGGATAAAGCTTTCCGTGACAGGGAAGGTCTTTTTCCATAAACTGGATTTAGCCATTAGCGGGTCATCTTGTGGCTTTGCTACAGTGGCTAGGAAGCTCTTGCGGCTTTTTAGCCTGGGGCGGGCTGGGCTGCATCCGAACATGGGGTGTCTGGGGTCTAGTTCTTGTTTGGCTTTCTCGACTGAGCACGTTACCTCTCTCCGAACGCCAGGTGGGGCGATCCCTGCCAGTGGATACAGCTTGCTTATCGGAGTCGGTTTTAAACAGCCCGTTATTGTCCGGCAAGTTTGATTTAGAGCTGTATCCACTAGTTTCGTATGGGCAGAGCGGTTCCATACCGGACAAGCATATTCACCAGTGGAGAAGCAGAGCGCCAACCCTGTAGTCCGTAAAGTTCCCGGTGAAGCTCCCCACTTTGTCGAGGTCAGCTTTGCAAGGAGGTTATTTCTAGTGGACACCTTCTTCGCAACGTTTTCACAATTTGCCTTATACGTTAAGGCCCGGTCCAGCACGACACCAAGATACTTAGGGTGATTGCAGTGATTAATTGGTACTCCTTGCCAGCTGATGTTGAGTACACGTTGCACTTGTCGATTGCGGAGGTGGAAAACGCACGACTGGGTTTTTGCTGGATTGGGTCTCAACGAGTTTCTCTCGTAGTAGGTGCTGAGAGTTTCCAGTGCCATCGTTAGGTTGTACTCTGCCTCTTCAAAGCGGTTCGTCTGTGAAGCCAACGCAAGATCGTCAGCATATATAAAGCGTGATGTGTTAGCGGTGGAGGGTTGGTCATTGGTATATATGTTAAACAAGGTAGGGGCTAACACGCTGCCCTGTGGAAGACCGTTTTTCAGAGAGCGCCATCTGCTTTTTCCGGAAAGTAGATGAACCTGAAAGCGTCTGTTATGGAGCAGCTCGCTTAGGATCTTGACGAACTTTCTGTCTCCGGTTAGTTCCCCCACCTTCCAGAGAAGCCGTTTCAGATTGACTGTGTCATATGCTGCAGAAAGGTCGATAAAAACGACACCCGTGACCCTGTTCACCTCAAACCCATCCTCTATGAACTGCGTGAGCCTCAGCGTCTGGCTGGTACAGGACTTTCCAGGTCTGAAGCCCGCCTGCTCAGTAATAAGTTTGGGGTCAACAACACCAGAGAGCCGATTAAGTAGCAGCCTCTCAAACAGCTTGTAGGTGTGGCAGAGGAGGGAAATAGGCCGAAAGCTTTTTGGATCATTTGCGAGCTTTCCGGGTTTCAGGATGGCAATCACCTTCGACTTTCTCCAGAGCTTAGGTATTTTAGCGGACTCCAGGCACTCGTTGAAAAGTTGAAGTAACCACGAGATAGCTGCAGGGCCAAGGTGTTTGATTTGCTCAACTGATATATTATCAACGCCTGAGGCCTTTCCAAGTTTGAGTGACTTTATTGCTGTCGCAATATCACTAATTGTGAAAGCTTCACAGACGGATTTCTGTGACGCTGGAAAGTCACATTTGGGGACTTTGTTGAGCCGGCGGTGGGTTGGTTTGCCGTTTATCAGCAACTGGTGAGCTATTTGGTTCGCAGTCACTTGGCCTGGGGACGTAGGTGGAGGCGGATCGTCAGTGAGTTTTCGTAAGGTGGACCACGCTTTTTTACTATTGTGGGTCATATCTACAGAGGTGACGGTGTCTATCCATTTCTCGCGTCTGCTTTCACTTATCGCCGATAGAAGATGTTCTCCGGTATTTATTGTATCCTCGGAGAACGGGTCCTCACTATACAGCAATTCGTATTCTTCTAGAAGTTTTGCAGACTCTGAAGATAGCCCCGGTATGTATGCTGTACGGCATCCTCGAGGGATACACTGGCGTGAAACGGTAGACACGACATCTACAAAATGGTCATAATTTTTGGGCGTAGGCGCAACATTAGTCAAGGCGGTGTCGACTTTTTGTAAGAATTCTTCCCAATTTGCCTTCTTGTAATTAAAGCGTCGTCTGAAAGGCACTTTGACTGGACGAACGGCTGCAACAATTTGACACATTACAGGTCTATGCTGTGTTCTGGGTACAGGTCCGCTTATCGTTTTGGTGCATCGAGCGCTGGTGCAGGAGCTAGCAAAAATGAGATCTGGGTTGTACCCACGTTTCCAGCGGCTGCTGTTAAAAGAGGCTGGTAGTTTTGAGTTATGAACCAGCACAAGATTATTTGCTTCTGCCCATTCCTCTACTGCTTGGCCGTCTCTGTCTGTGTTTCGATAGCCCCAGTTAGTACTGTGGCTGTTGAAATCGCCTATTACTATTTTGATCTGGTGCTTGTCGAAGTTAGAGGGTTTGTGGAAACAGAAAGGTGTTCCTGGCGGTTTGTATACAGACGTCACCGTGCAGTTACCAAGGTCTACAGTTATGATTTCGATAGAGTTTTCGGAAGAGCAGCAAGCTGAGATTACGTTTGAGCCGGGAGCAACAAACACTGCGTTACCGTGCTTCGGGTCTGGGATCTCGGCTATTAAAGTCATTCCGGGTATGTATGGCCTGCTCTGATCGACGTCGCGATGAGTTTCCTGGACGCACAATACGTCACAGTGTGTCTTTTTGCACAGATTTGAGAGAATCTCTGACTTAATTGCAGAGAAACCCTCGATGTTAATAGATATGATAGTCAGAGCAGGATCGGACAGTGTCCGATTGGTTGGCGCTGAAAAGGGCCGTTTGTTATTAGGGTAAACCATCGTGTTGGAAGGATTAGTCAGACACGCAGAGGTGACTGTCCAGGTGCGCCGGACGTGGCAGGTTGATGTACTTATACGTCGCTCGGGGAGGCTCCTTCCATGCACCCAGGCAGTAGTAATGCTTGGTGACTAGCGACAACAAAAGGCGCGGGCAGGTCGTAATACTTGATCACCAGTAATAGTATTTGGTCACCAGTAACAATCAACTCCAATGGGCCTCAAATTAGGTATAAACAAAAGTTCCACTTCCCTTTGGGTAAGCGGCAGGCAGTTGCAGATCGGCGTAGTAAGCAATAGTCCAGGGTATAGTAGTAGTATGCTGATTTGTTCGGGCCGTGTGGAAGACCCTACAACCATGAATAAAGATTTAGTTCGCAACGGCACTAAATAAAAATGGATAGCTTTCTCTAAGCATAAATCACTTACCCCAGTTAAAAATAGGAGGTCTTGAAAATAACAAGAAGAATCACAAAACTTTTAAAATATTTATACTGAAAACAGCTATTTCGACGGTCAACACTCCTCAATTCTTTTCACTCTTGTCAAAAGCTCGCAATCATTTCTAAATTCTATTTTTATAGACGAACAAGATCAAAAGAGAATTTAATTATGAAACGCAAGAAAGAAGATCGGCTTGAAGCGATACTTTACGCTTCACTTTGTACACATAAGCAAGACGGGAAATTCTAGTTTGTGGATAGATTACATTAAAAAAAATTGTGTTGTCACTAAATAATAGTGCTTTAAGGTTTTCACAGTAATCACTATCTTTTTTAACTAAAGTATTTCGAAAATGTAATCTATCCACAAACTACAATTTCGTGACTTGCTTATGTGTATAAAGTTTCATTAGAATTGGTTCATCCATTTTCAAGAAGTAGTAATTTTAAGTTTGTATGGGAAACAATTTTATGAATCGCTCTGCGCGAGGAGGAATGCGAACACTTCTGAAAATGTAAACACACAACAGCAGAATAGCAAGATAATCGTAATTAATAAACATCTGATAATGGTGTTCCGCAAAGTAATGCCAGAATAAATAAATATTGAAAAAAATAAACTTCCGACTGGCTCATTCTATTCAATATGTACTTAGGTTAGGTTTGCCATCCCTAAATTATGAATACCAGGACATTTCTGTTCAACAACAGGACGCAATATAACAACAATAGTTAATAGCAATTACGCAATGAATATAGGATCAATGAAACTCAACTAATAGCAAAAATTAAGCTGCAGCCCCTTCATAAGCTAGGTACTGTTTTCTCAGTTATCGACAATTTCTTAGCGAAAGTGTCTAAGGCTTTAGAAGTCCCTGCCTAAGACTGTAATCTTGTGTTTGGCCTGTTTTTTATGCCCTTCAATGTCTATCGCACCTCTACTGGGTATAGATATACTCGATTCTCAATTAAGACAATTCACCCAAAACCCAGGACACTACTTAAAAACTATCCAGGACACCCCAAAAGCAAGACACGTTCTGGGAAAACAGGGCGCTTGGCAACCCTAAGTCTTAGATCAGTCTGCTTTAGCAGTGTCTTAAACAAACTCGCTGCTATAGAACGCGAAAAAAGTATTTTCATCTGTAGCTATTTCGTAGAAATCAAATAAGGTAACAAAGCTAATGACCTATACACAAATCTCATGCACCTAGCCCACCTCAGATCTTTTTGGGATGTTGCCTGTCCATTAGTCTGGAATACACTACATTTTTCAAGTATCCCAGCAGATTGCCAAGGTCGCATGAAGCACAAAACTCCTTTTCGTTTCCTGTATGAGTAGGCACCTGGTTATAGCTATATCCTCACCTCAGATCCACTCTGGAACTTGCCGTCCAGACCGCTGGGCCCCTTAGTCCAGACCACATTCTTCATCTTATGCTTGAAGGCCAACAGATGTATGGCCAAGGCGGCGTGTTCTCTGGCCGCGTCACGCTCGCCGCCGCCGCCACGCGCCGCTGACATGAACGCCGCCAGCTTTGCGAGGGGAAGGGTTGTGTACAGCTTGAGGTACGAACGGATGGTAGGCAGCATCTTTTGTTGGCGGACCTGGGAAGGTGCAACACTTTTGGTTAAAATTAATGTTATGAGGAGATCCATAGGAGAACGAAGGTAACCAACATAGTTCACAGAATCGCTAAACTTAAGTGGCAGTGGGCTAAGTATAAATCTCGCAGAACATATGGCCGTTGGGGTAGTAAAGTTATCGAGTGGTGACCGCACACTGAAAGACGTACGTAGCGTAGGCCGGCCTCCCACTCGGTGGACCGACGACCTGGTGTAGGTCGTGGTAAGCCGCTAGATGTGGGCAGCGCAAGAGGTCGTGATCGTTGTGGAAATCCTTGGGTGGGCCTTTGTTCAGCAGAGGACATCGTTCGGCTGATATAATATTGATGACATTTTTAAAATTTCAAGAGTCATTCATATTCATAAGCCACTAAAGCAAAAATAAGATGCAATGGCACTTAGTACGATTCAGTGGATAAATAAGCTGCAAGAACTTTTTATTCCTACTAAAAATTATAAATCTCTTGGGCCGCGCCGGGCAGCTGTGGCAGGAGGTAGAGACAAGGCACACCCTGAACACTTGATACATCGGGCCAGAAATGACATTTCAAAAAAGGAAAGACGGATAAAACAAAATGGCGGCGAAATCCTATACGTTCGACAATCAAACTGTAACCAATCTGGGTAACGAGGGGGTGAGGTCGCAATCTAGAGCGGCAGGGAGTGTCCATACTGTATGTTAGTGCTAATTACTTTGGTCAAGGTGTCGCCGTCAACGTATGCGTCTTGGAGGACAACAATTCTGTATGTTGGAACTAGACATGTGCGCCGATGCCGAAATATTCGGCGGCGGCGTAGAGGTAAAATTTGGTCGGCGGCGGCGTAAATGGCGGCGTAAACGGCGTCGTCAATGACGGCATGAATTACACAAAAAACACGGATAATCAAAAGTTAAATTACTAAAAAAAACGTTGTCATAAAAATTTATGAAAGGTACTCGTATGAAAAGAAATAAAACTTTAAAGTCGCAATCAAATATGGCACAAAAATAGTTAGGTTTGGTAATTTGGTTAAGAATAACGTACTTACAATCTTATATTTATGACTTTTATGAGTAGAGGCTGCAGTCGCAGCGACACTTTGAGCCGATAGGAGTTTTTGTGTCTACCCTATAACCTTTGCTCTCTAGCCTACTCGAAGAAGTACTGCTTTAATGCAGCAATTCCCGCTGAGTGGAAGGTGCTTGTTCGAATAGTCATCTCCAAGGAGACACATGCGCTACTGGCCAGAACATTGCAGTAACACAGTAAGTGGTTCATTGAATCTGTATCTACGAAGGCCCTGCAGGTCGGGTCATTCATCAGGCCGATTTTTTCAAGTGTGCGTTTGTAGCAAAGTGACCCGTCAACGCTCCTGTTACCGCTCTGACAAGTGTCCTGCTGTTTATTCAACTGTACTTGATTGCACCTGTGGTTACCTTACCGATGGAGAGCTTGGAATCTTTGAGTCTAAGTCTAAGACATGTTAGTTTAGTCTTCCTTCGGTCTGTTCCTTCAAGGCCTTGATAATAGTGCTTCTAGGGAGCCTTATTCCTGTTTCTGGACCATACATTGTTGACTGTGACCCTATTCTAGCCACTTTGTCTGTTTCTTCGTTGCCTTCCATTTCTACGTATCCAGGGACCCAGACCAGTTGCAGTTTATTGTGTTCGCTAACCTTATTGAGGATCTTTAGACAATTTGGCACCAGCCCAGAGTCGACCTTGTAGGGCCTTAGCCGCCTCTGCTTGGATCTGTATTTGAAGCGGCTTGAGATTCAGTAGCATTTCTATAGATACAGTAGGTGTTGTTGGAAATCCTCCAATGATTCGCAGGCAAGTCAACCGCTGAAGTTTTGTTAGTGTTTGCTAATGTGCCTAAAACCGTTGTAGGCCACCACAAAATGCTACCATAAGAAAGAATCGGCCTTACTATTATTGTGTACAGCCAGTATGACTCTGGGTTTTAAACCCCAAGTTCTTACCGTACGCAGATTTTTGACATTCCAAAGACTTTTGTGGCCTTGGCCACGGTCCTATCTATGTGCTGGTTCCACGTCAGTTCTTTATCCAGAGTTGTGCCTAGATACTTATTACTTAACGCTCGTGGACTGTAGAATACAGTTTGAAAGTTTTTAAACTTTGTAGGCTTCTTTTTCTTGTGAATGGTACAACTGTGGTCTTGCTAGGGTTAATCGATAGGTGATATTCATCACTCCACCTTTCAACTTTACGCAAGGCCTTTTACGAGTACATTATTCGCGATACTGTGTTCGGAAATTTTCTATTGACTTGTATAACTATATTGTCAGCATAACCAAACGTGTAGAAAAATCCGTGTTCAGCTGCTGCAGAAGCTGCCTACAGAAAGCCACCTTGTGGGCATCTTATTGAAGTGGTAGCAGTAACCTCGTCCCTCAATAGTAAAGATGTTATGATTCTTTTCCTAAGCATGCTATCTATCCATTTTTATAGCGTTCGGTCTATACCTTGAGAGATAGCTGCAATCTTGATTGCTTCCAAAGTAGTGCGATCAAAGGCTCCTTCGATGTCGAGGAAGGCAGCAGCACATACTTCCTGGTTTTCCAACGCACTTTCAGCACGGGATACTACAAGATGAAGTACTGTTTCAGTCAATGTACCAGACTGATATGCACATTGTAGTACATGAAGTGGTTTTTTCCCGCAAGGGACCCCTCCTTTATGTAGTTGTCGACGAATTTTTCCAAAACCTTCAGCAGTAATGATGAAAGGTTTATGGGTCTGTAGGACCTCGGTTCATCGTAGCTCTCTGTTTCCAGCTTTGGTAGGTAGACAACTTTGAAACGTTTCCAGATTTTTAGAATATATCCGAAGGCGATACTCGCAACCTAGCGACTAGGCCGAGCGTTGAACGTTTCGTCGTTCGCATCATTTGCGCCGATTACGCCGATTTTTCTAAATGGTCAGCGCCGTCGAGCCCTGATCGGCGGCGGCGGTCACCGGCGCGGCGCGGCGCACATGTCTAGTTGGAACTTCTACAACAGGATTTAAATCACTACGTTTCTAAGGCTGGAACCACACTATGCCGAAATTACGCGACCGAAGTTCGGCGTGATTACGCCTGCAATGCTATTTGAATTACTAGCGACACATTTGCCGAAATTACGTCTCAAAGCAAAATCAAAATCAGCCGCGGCACTTCGGTCGCGTATCTTCAGCATAGTGTGCAGACTCGCAGATGAAACCTTTACGGCTGAAGGCCTGCTTACAAGTGTCATAAGCAGTGATTTACTAAGTATAACTCATTACCAGTGAAAATATCAACTCATTGGTCGGTCATACCTCGTCCATGAACACCTGGGTCTGGTGCTTGACGGCGTCGCGCGCGTAGTTGGAGCCCGGCTCGATGGGCGGCGGGCACGGCGACAGGAACTTGGGGCACGCGAACGTGAAGCAGCTCTCGAACTCGCCGAGATCGCCGTACTGCATCTTGAACATCTTCTCGTGGTAATTCTTCTCACGCAGTACCTGTAAACAAACTTTTTTTGTTTTACTGTTTTTTCTAGTCGTAGGATGCTTTCTGCGCGCTGTGGGGCGAATAGGATATATAAGCTAAGCTTTTACCTAAAAGTGTTTTGGTCTTTTGACTTAAGAGGCGTTCCATAATATCAAGAATCCCATTAGGTGCCACCGCATACGATAAAAAAAACAATTTCAATAAAACAACTGTTACCTGAATAAAAATGAAGTTGAGCAAATAGACTTCAAGATTAATAGCGCTGAGACCCCGTCTATGAAAGGCCATGATAGATCGTGTGAACCTATCGCTTCAGGCAGTGTTTAATAGGGGTGATATTAACCTAGTAAGGTTTAATGTCTCTCCCCCTAAAAGGAATCCCTTCACATTTGACTCCAACTTTCCCAAAGGAATTCACTCAGATATAGACAATAGACAGATTTTTATTTGACACAAACACACACCGACTACACAACGTAAAAAAGAAGTAAAACAAATAGAAACAGAAAAAAAAATAAAAAAAAACAAAAAAGTTAACACAAAAAACAAATAAGACCAACGGAATCGGTGTAGTGCGATGTCAAAATGGACTTTTCTCAGCATTAGCTGCAGGAGAACTGCAGCGCTGGTTTTCAGAAAAGCCCATGGTGTCGTGTCCGCGAAGCGATCGGTACAGTAGTGCGATAATGTAAACAATATAATAAAATAAATAATTTAGTGAAGTAGAGTAAATTGATACATAAAATAAAATAATGTTAATAAAATAAAAAGCAATATAATAATAAAAGGACATGAGAGAAATAAACCCATATTTGTTACCAAAATCATGGTCCTAACTTAATCACCTTAGGTATGTTGGCCACCTACATGCATATCCTTCTGATAGGATATAAGATAATGTTTAAGCTTTAATTTAAATGTGCCTATAGATCTTAGTTCCCTGAGAGGAGGTGGCAAGTTATTCCAACATTTGGTGGCCGCATATCTAAAACTGCCCCTGAAAGCTGCAGTGTGGTGAATCTGCGTATTAAGAGGCCGGCTTGCCGTTCTTATAGCTCGCGAGTCAGAAGTTTGACGCCATTGTAGTTTTACAAATAAATATTCCGGCAACCCTGTTTTTACTAGCCCAAACATAAGAACAGACAGATGAAGCTCTCTCCGTAATGACATTTTAAGAATGTTGGCATCGTTCAAATATATCACGATCGAATATATCAAGCTCAAGGTGATATCCGATCACCTTGAGCTTCTTCGCAACCAATTTCAATTTCACTCGTTAAATTGAGTCCAAAGTTGCTGTAATGCAGCTGGGGATTCTCTCTAAGGTGAAATAGTACTTCAAAATCTGGACAGTTTCTCACCTTATATCAAACGCAGGTCTGTTCTTGTGAGGAGTACTGTTCATCCCTATGGGATGGATCAGCCCGCTATCAGCTAGATACATTGGAGGCCATCGACCGACGCGCCCGGAGACTCAATAGTAGGAGCTTGCCAAAAACAAGCTCCAAAGCCTTGAAGCATCGCCGCAAAGTTGCGTCTTTTTCGGTATTCTTTCGAATTCATTTCGGAATGTGCGATAGAACTACACTACCTCATTCCCCTGCTCCATTCCACTTTCGGTCAATGAAACGCAGAGAGAGATTCCACTCCTTTGTTATGCCCAACCGCACAAAGCGTCACACTTTACTTATTATGACGACAGCGATGGAACTTCTTACCGCCGGGCGTGTGTTTCCCGATTCAATTTATGATCTTCAGGGCGAGAGTGAATAAGCATTATTTAAATTTGCATGTACCTAGCATCACTTTCCATCACGTGAGATGTAGTCAAATGCATTAAAATTTTTACAAGCTATATATTAACTTGCCACTATTTTATACTATTATTGCCATATTAACTATAAAAAAACACTTTTTTGTATGGGAACCTCTTAATTTTCCACTTTTTATTACAAGCTTTATAGTAAGTTTGGAACAAATTTTGGAAATTAAATTAGAACCACTTCCCAGTTTCCGATTAAGCTGTTTTGTATATGTCGCAGGATAATTTGATAATCCGTCGTTTCGCGAAAATCCTAGGAATATTAGATACTATGGAGTAGAAAACTCCTAATAAAACCAAATCGAACGGAGCCCCGCTATGCGGGGCTCCTTTTTACGGTAGAAAAAGACATGCTAACCAAACCTAACCTACCTAACGAAACGGGGCTCCGTTCGATTTGGTTTTATGACTGACTCGTTGGCTCAGTGGTCCTGCTCGATTGCTGATCCGAGAGTTGTGGGTTCGATCCCCACCCAGGGCAAGCATTTGTGTGATGAACAGATTTGTTTGCTCTGTGTCTGGGTGTTAAATATCTATATATGTATGTATTTAAACGTATATAAGTATTTATATCAGTCTCTGGTTCCCATAGCACAGGGAATCCTAATTTGGGGCCAGATGACCATGTGTGATTTGTCCCAGAATATTTATTTATTTATTAGGAGTTTTCTACTCCATAGTATCTAATATTCCTAGGATTTTCGCGAAACGACGGATTATCAAATTATCCTACGACATATACACGTTAATTTTGGAGAATAATGCATGGTTAGATAAGTGACGTCATTCTAAATCCAATATGGCGAACTCCCAAACATGGCGGACTAGTTACTTTTTATGCATCCTCATGATATGGGCATCAAATGAAAGGATTTTCTGAGCAGAATACGAAATAATTAAAACTATTTTCAAATTAAAACTTTTACCTAAAAGTTTTTAAGTGTTCCAAAAATTATTTACTAATTTTTTTGTGTGACTGTGTCGGCTTATGCTAAGCTTATAGAATCTAAGCTATTAGAAGATGAAAGAAAATAAAAATTTCCATAGTATCAATGGCAGGGACGCTGTAATGTATGTACTACTAGCTGTTTCCCGCTGCTTCACCCGCGTGGACATCTTTTCTATGACTTTTCGAGGGTGCGCAGTACGCGAGCCGCTTACGGTGAGAAAAAGTAGCCTATGTGTTAATCCAGGTCCTAATCTATCAACCTACCAAATTTCAGCCAGATCCGTTCAGTAGTCTTTGCTTAAAGAAGTAACAAACATACACACTCACACACTCGCCTTTATAATATTAGTGTGATCTTAATGGTTTACCTGCTGAATGGACTCGTCCACACACTGCGGGTGGAGTACCAAACAGATCGCCAACAGATGGTACATCTGATCCGTCTGCTTATTGATCTGGTCGTTCTGATACGAGCGGGACGAGAAGAGCTGCTTCGTTCGCTGCATATACAGCAGTGCCGAGGAGAGGGTGCGGATTGCGTCCGCGTACCGACGCATCATCATGTATGCGAACCCCACATAGTAGGAGGTGGAGATCTGGCAGGCTGGGACATGGGAGAACTGGGACTTCTTGTGGAGCTCGATGTTTTCCAGCACCTGGGAGAAGGAAAATTGCATGTAAACTGTGTTGGAGTGGAGTCGTTAAAAAAGTCAGTTGTATCACAGAATTAGTATTTGGTGGTTTCTATTATTATGTCTTTTTCTCTTAAAGGTTCATTAACAACACATAACGTCCCCACTATTGGGAAACAAGTTTCTTCCCAAAATGGGGAAGGTAAGAAGGTCCTCCACATATGGGGCCCAAGTCTGGTATGGTGAAAGTTGTGAGGCTAGAGGGGGACCCAACTGTTAAAAGTTTAGAAGTAGCTTATAAGGCCTTTTGACACGGCTCAACGATGGTTATCTAGTGATAGCAACTGGCACGAACGGTCGAGATAAATGCCACCAACAGTCAAACACATCCAGGTAATGAATGACCTGGTCATTTAATTAGTGTAATAAATAATAATAAACCTTAATCGCCTGGTAGTAGTCCCCGAGCAGTGAGTGCAGCCGCAGAAGGCCCACCAATGAGAAGTATCCCAGCATCTTGTACAGCGAGTGGCGGCCGAAGTCACCCGCCACAGAGTCAGGGTCACCGCCAGCAGCGTACACCTGCAGTTTGAGCGTTATATAGAAACAAGGAAAATATATAGGAAATAGGAGAAGCACACAGAGTAGAGAAGTATGAGGATAGTGGAGTATAAGTCATTTAAGATTCTTTTTTCCATTATCTGTCAATAACCTACCCAATTTATTTTTAAAAGTTCCTCGATATTAACCTGAGATTTCAAAAATACAAGCTTTTGAAAGTCGTTTAACATTAGTAGAATCAAGACTAAAATGCAAAAGCAAAAAAAGAATTAAATGTATGTGTTTGTGTATCAATTGTAATGTAGCTTTGAATAAATGTTTTATCTATCTAAAAATAAAACAACTAAATGAGATCGTGAATTCTTCACTTTGTTTTTCCAGAAAGTCTTTTAATTATCCTTTCGCATAGTTTAGAGGAGTGTCCCAAGAGTTATCGAACCCGGAACCTGAGCTACTAGGGGGTCAAAAGTGATTCCAAACTATATGGGGAAAATTCTTACTAATATTATACCCTTCCAAACAAATGAACTTATTTATTACACTTGCTGTTGACAATAAGACTTGTTGCGTTATCAGCGTAATATAATAATACATATAAATACAGAACAGGAGAAAGAAACGAATTAACTAAGTATAGATATATTTAAGCCAATTAATGGTTTGTGTGTGCGCGTGTGTGTGTGAGTGTGAGTGTGTGTGTGTGTAAGATAGAGAGAGTGTGTGTTACTGTACCTATTTCAAATTTACACCCTGTATATGAAAATCAATTCTTAAGGAGTAAACTCCAAAAAACACGGGTTGACAACCTCCTCCTTTTTTGAAGTCGGTTGAAAATACGATTTCATCGCGGTTACGGTACTTATCGAAAAGTCAAGTTAAAGATGTTCTAAGTCATAAAAAAACGCGTGAGCCTTACTTGCTTTCTGTCTTATTGTGTGGCACAATTAACTGTGCTATCAAAGGGATAGACGGCGGCGGTTACCTGGTGTTGCACTTAGCATCACCCGCAGTCACGTGTAGGGCATTTAGACTAACACCTACGGACATTCATAACGCGACCTTCATAAAATCGTCACTTTTTGTATTGTTTTTAATGGGTTTTTTTATCGACAGTACTTAGTTCACACCACTAAATTAAATCGAATTCGCTCTACTCTATCCGCAAGACCGACATCGGTTGCGGCGTTCTTAAAAGAGTCGGTCTCACTCAAAGCACAAAGGGACCGCGTCGCGTTTGTCACTTCAGTAGCCGCCGCGGTGCTGTTCGAGACACTTGTGTATACTGAGCTCGCTCGCTCGCGATGGAGGCCCCGTGGCCTGGCCAGCACCTGTGCCAGCACGACCCCCGGACCTTACCCCGCTGGATTATTACTTGTGGGGCGACGTGAAACGTCTAGTGTACTAGGAGGAAATTGAAAGTGTGGTTCAGTTACGTGAGAAAGTGTTAGCAGCGTTCGAAACTGTAAAACATAATACTTTTGTTTTACGTAAATTAAAGCGTAATTCGCGTCGGCGTGCTCGACTGTGCCACGCGCAGAACGGTGTTCATTTCGAACAGTTACTGCGTAGCACATAAACTTGAAAGTTTTTGTACATTTTTGTTTGTTTATGTGTAAATAGGCTGATTTCAGAGTTTTAACTACGCCAAAAATACCTAAAAGTGCATTGGCATGAACAAAAAGTGGTAAAAATAGTAAAAATGTGTTTTTGAAGGTCCTAAGCCCATAAAGTAGGAAGGAAAATTTGAAATCAGCTGTATACGAATGAATAATTGAATGAGGGGTGAATGAACTGTCTGTTTGTGAGTTGACGTCACAGTAGCGTATGGTGTGTTCCACTGGGAACCTACACAAAAATGGTTTATTCTTACGTGAACTTTAAAACAATTTCATGTAATAACTTTTTATCTTTCAAATATCAGACTTTCTGCATAAGCTGAAGTGATTTGTATAATTGTAAACTACCGCCTCCATAAATATTGCAAGAATGCAAATTTACACCCTGTATAATATATTTAGATTTTCATTAATAAATTAAAGATTTTTATTAGCAATGCCAGTTCTGAGCTCGTTATGTTCTTCCAGCTATCTTTACTATGATCTCAGAGTAATTAGTATACTACGCTATGATGTTGTCTTCCCATGTTTTGTAAGATATTTCTGTTGTGCTTTCTCTCTCTCAGTATGATACCTGATCAAAATCTACACTAATATGATAAAGAGGTAAAGTTTGTCAGTTTGTTTGTAGGAAATAATCTCTGGAACTACTGGCGACTAGTAGCTCATCTGTGCTACTGGACTAATTTTAAAAGTTTTTTCACCAATAGAAATCTACATTATTCCTGAGTGACATAGGCTATATCTAAGCCCGAAATCCGCTTGCGGCTCGCGCACCACTCGCCCTCAAAGACAGTCGTAAAAACGATGGCCACGCAAGCGAAACCGCAGGCAAAAGCTAGTGTAAAATAATATAGTAAAAGTTTCAGTCACCTCAAGTTGCCTTTTGATGTTGGACTTATCCACCAGAGAATGGAGGACATTAAGAATACAGAGCACATTCCAGGCTTTGTTTTCAGTGTTGAGTGTGTCAATCTCAGCTTGACTCAGTTTTGAGGTGCGGGACCTGCAATGAAATGTGTGGATTTTAATTCTTCTCAGATCCCCCTGGCAACTATGAATATTCCGATGTGGATTTAATTTTTTCTAAGATCCCGCAGCAACTATAAATATTACAGGATAAAAGGTATCCTATATGGTTTTCCATCCTTTGTGCCTAATTTCTGAGTAATCAGTTTAGTATTTTTAGCGTGAAGGAGTAACAAACACACTTAAGTTATTCCTTTATTTGAGATAAAAAGTATCCTATGTTGCTCTCTGCCCTTTATCTCTATGCCAAATTTTTGTGAAATTAGTTTAGTAGTTTTAGCGTAACAAACAGACAGACAAGCACACTTCAAAATTTACGATATTAAGTAGGGACAAGCAAATAAAATACTATTGCCCAACAAAAGTTTATAAACGTCTAATGGCTAACAAGCAATCTCTTCCAGAAAACCTTTTAACTCTGTTTAATATTAAGCCATTTATATTTATTTACTTCAATAGTTGCTTCTTTTCTCAAAAAAATATGTTTTTCTTCTTTCTTTAGCATAATTTATTATATGATATGACATTATATTAGGTATGACGCAGTTGTGGAAACCATTGGGAGAAGCCTTTGTTCAGCAGTGGACGTCTTTCAGTTGATATAATAATCTTTATCCTTACTAATATTATAAATGTGAAAATGTGTTTGTTTGTTTGTTACCTTTTCACGCTTCTACACCTCAAGCAATCTTGACAAAATTTGGCATGCAGGGAACCTGTGTGACGGGGAAGGACATAGGCTACTTTTTATTCCGGGAAAATAGCATAATCCGATGCAGTTCCTGAGGGAACTAAAAAAATACTCTTTTTTGGTAAATTTCTTTTTTGATTTTTTTGCACATACATGGTTCAGGAGGTGGGAAACGACATAATTTACTAATCACCCTTAAAGACTGTCATAAAAACGATGTCCACGCGGGCGAAGCCACGCGAAAAAGCTAGTGATATTATATATAAAAGCCCAAGATAACATACCTGTACTGGGCAAACGACTGGAACTGGTAGACAAACTCATCAACAAGTTCCCAAAGCCACTGGTCAGGCAACTCCAGCGGCACTGGGGTCTCAGCAGAGAGAATGTAGTTGAACAGGTCACAATAGTTGTAGAATGAGTGGAACCTCTGCTCTGGCTTGGGACCACCGGGCACACGGGCATAGATGTCTCGGTAATACAGCTCTTTGTAGAGGATCATGAACACCTGTTGAGTATATTTATCTATTTATTGTAGACTGGGAGGTTTTGAAATGTGAAAAACTGTTTTTAATGGAAAAAAAAACCCAATTAATTTGATAATTCAATCTTGCAATAAAATAATAAAATATAGAATCTGCCAAGTGAATGTCAGACCACCCATAGCGTAGGGTTTCTTAGTTGTTACATCATAATAACTTGAAAACTATTTAACATAGAATACCCAAAAAAAATACATAAGACGTGTGTGACTTGTCACGTGAGTGGTTTTAAGGTAACTACTGAAACTTCAATCTTTCATTCACCACCCCTAGGGTGAGCCATATTTTTTTCTTCTAGTAGGTATTTTCATTTTTTTTTTATTATTATTCACAATTGGTAAACCCTTGACAACATCTCACCTGGTGGTAAGTGACGATGTTGCCGAAGATGGAAGCGGGCTTACCAAGATTCCCCAACGCAATGGGGAACTGGCTATCTTATCTTCATGCCGGAACACACCAATGATTTCAACATTGATATTTGGCGGCAAAACTTAGATAAGATGGTGGTAGCTAGCCAGGCGGGCTTAGAAAATGCCCTACCACCAACCAAACCGAGTCTTACAATTGACCCCGCCGGGAATCGAACCCGCGACCTCCTGTGTAAAGCCAGTGAACTTTGCCTCTGAGCTACGGAGGCGGTTAAAAGTTATGGTTTATTATGTACTTCTGTGTTTTGTATGTGGTAATGGTTATTCTATTCTGTTTTATACAATACTTACATGATCATTGTCAACTACAGGGGCAACTTCATTCTCATCTGGCCATGGGGTGTTTTCGAAATACTGCTCGGTTAGTTTAGGAAATGTGTTCTCATACAGGTTCAGTATCTCATAAGTAACTCCCTCAGTAATCATGTTCCGGAAGTACACAAGGAACTTTTTGACCTGAAAAAGAAATGAAAATACAGTACATATGTGCTCAGAAAACATGCTATATACATTGACTTAAAAATACATACGACTTCGGGTAAGTACCTCTAAAATGGCTAAGCCATGAGTATTAATTTTAAGCCTCCACTAACTAGACCACACGCTAGGCAATGACTACACTTGGAAGGAAGACTGTATGGAGTTGCTTTACATACCCATTTATTTTATTTTTGGTGCGGTACATCTAAAACTATTTCTGTCATCTATCCGAACATACCAGACTTTATTTACGAAATTATAGTTAACATTCATTCATATAAAAAACTAGTGGCTCTGTTAGATAGCATATTTTTCAAAATGGCTTAAATGGCTAAAATATTTTATTTTTTAAAGTTTGTAGTCTCCGTTACGCCGCCATTTTTACCCGACTACGAAAAAGGAGGGTTAATTTTTGATAGTCTATATATTGTAGCTTGTTGTGTTTTCGCTACAATATGTATGTATGGATGTTCATCTGTTCCCTCGTATTTCCTAAACCACTTATCCGATCTTGAAATGTCTGGTGTCTTTGGATTTGTGCTATCACTCCACGTGTCATAGGATACATAGCATATAAAAAATATGAACATGACGGATTTTATAGGTCAATTAAACAACCAAAAATATTTTTTTTTTATATTCATATGTTTGGTATCAAAAGAAAGGTCTTGACGAGCATGTTCTAAATATATATACATTACATATGCAAATATTTTTAAATTTCTTAGCAAATGGTCTCACAAGCGATATTATGAGTCGGCTTAATGTACGCGCGCTACAATCAAGCGACACGACACGCGGCCGCGGGTAGCGTGGTGGGATGGTGTTTTTCTCTGAGCACTAAAAATATGGAATGGAAATAAAATAAAAGTAAAAAACTAACACCCAACTACGGAAAAGTATGAAAACAAGAGTTTCCCGCCTGATTGCCTTGATTTTTCCCTTCATCTGGGGTATTACCCCAGTCGCTATTATTTTATTATTATCGTAATCAAAAATTATGGCCTGCGACCACGACTATTACCCCAGATGAAGGGAAAATCAAGGCAATGATTACAGGCGGGAAACTCTTGTTTTCATATTTTTCATACTTTTGTTTTAGCTTTTTTTACTTTTATTTTATATGAAAATACCAAAAGCTGAATTGACAAAATAAAACCCATAATATTTATCGAACCTGCTCACAAAATACCACGAGAATCGGTTAAGGAATCTTAGGAGGAGAACAGCTGGACATCCGGGCCAGCGTTGCCAGATATTTTTTTTGCCAGGTCAGGATTTCGAAACTTTTTGAGTGAAAAAAGCGGGATTCTTTCGTTAAAAGCAGGACAGAGTAAAAACACGTAATAATCAGAAATTTTCAAATATTTATCATTTTATTTGAGTTTTAAATTACGTTTACGTGACTATAGATAGCAAAAATAGTGTAGAAATTTATTTTAATAAAAATTTGATATTTTAAATCAGATTGACCCATCTTTAGGTAAATCATTCTTCTTAGTATTCTAAAAAAAGGTTTGGCTTTCTTCTTGGGTGCAATGTTTTCCGGTTCCGAGCAATCCGAAACATCACTATCGGCTTCATTCATCTTTAAACGATTCTAATAAGTAAACTTCAGTAATTTAAGAAAAAAAAGAGTAAAAAACTTAAATTTTGTTTAATGTAATAATTAAACAAATGGGAATGCGAAAAAAGAGAAAGAGACTTTGTCGAGGCCACACGCACCGATTTGCGTGACGCATCCCTCTCACTCCCGCGCGCTTATCATCATTCGCGCTAGTCGAAACTTGTATGTGCCACCCGGCCACTCTTCCTCAGCACGCTGCACGAACGGTCGAGTCATCACCGAAAAGCGGAAGTTAGCCTGTCCCGCGTGGGACATTTAATTTTGATTTAAAAATCGGCACGTCCCGCCAAAATCGGGACACGGACCCACAAAAGCATTGTTGCTCAAGCTGAAATGCAGACGCTTCACGCTCACTTGTTAAGAAAAATATTTTTTAATTTTACTTTTTATTTTATCTTTTTGAAGGTTGAATCTAAATCATCATCATCATCATATCAGCCACAAATCGTCCACTGCTGGACAAAGGCCTCCCCCAAGGATTTCCACGACGACCGGTCCTGCGCTGCCCGCATCCATCGGCTTCCCGCGACCTTCACCAGGTCATTGGTCCACCGCGTGGGAGGTCTGCCTTCGCTACGTTTTCCGGTGCGCGGTCGCCACTCGAAATCTAAATAAGTAACTAGTATCTCATCTGTAACTAGGTACATACCTACTTTTAGGGACCCTCTATAAAAAAGCATATACATAAAAAAAAACCTTTTTACTTCTCATGCTTGTAAAGTTGTTATTTATGTGCATAGAAGGTTGCATGGTTTGTCATTCTTTTGTGTATAAAGTAGACATGGGGCGGGTACCCGGATTGGATCCGGTACCCGGCGGATCCGGCACTTTTTTAAGTATCCGGCCGGGTACCGGGTAATGGTGCCGGGTACCCGGCTCTGGGCGGGTAATTGGAAGGCTAGAAATAATGATACGTTTTAGATTTTTAATTATTTATTGACTTGGAACACAAATGGTAATCATTATAATTATGATAAGCTGGACTAATTTATGAGTAATAGCAAGAAAAAAAAGATAATTAGGAAGTTTAATTTAATATTTGTAGTTTAAAATGGGTAAGTTATGGTGTAAAAACGCCAATTTTTCTGCACGATCAGCATTTAGGCGACTTCGTTTTTTTTCATATATTAGTCCCGCTTCTGAGAACAGGCGTTCGCTGTATACCGAACTAGAGGGGGTGCATAAATATTTCGCCGATATTTTTTTTAATATGGGATAATGCCCTCTATTAGACGCCCACCATGCGTAAGGATCGGTGTCTCTTGCAACCCTGGCCGTGTTTAAGTAGTGATCTAATTCAGATGCAGCTGAATTTTTTGGTTGTGCGCTGCTGATTGACTCGTCACGCCGTCTGAGCGCTGCCGGGTACCCGGCAAAATCGCTACCCGCCCCATGTCTAGTATAAAGTAATTTATTTATTTAAGACTAAGGCAATTAGGTCTTTTTAAAGTAATACTTTTACCCGACTACGAAAAAGGAGGGTTATGTTTTTGACAGTCTATGTATGTATCTTCATCTGTTTCCTCGTATTTCCTAAACCACTTAACCGATCTTGACAAATGTGGTGTCTTTGGATTTGTGCCATCACTCCACGTGTCATAGGATATATAGCATATAAAAAAAACAACATGGCGGATTTTATAGGTGAATTAAACAAAAACAATTATACGGGTGTAACAAAATTGGTGTAGGTCCCGTTAACTGGGGCTTCTACTCATCATACTGAACAACTTTTGATCTACGACTTTGCTGAAATCGAAAAAAAAAATTCTTTATACAAATCGATCAGCTGATTGACCAATTTTGTGAATTTTAGTATGGAGGGTCCAAATTTTTTTTTAAGAATTGACTATAGGTTCCTTGGGGAAAGTTGTTCAGTATGATGAGTAGTAGCCTCAATTAACGTGTCCTACACGAATTATTTTACACCCTGTATATGGGAATCTTTTTGTATTCTATAATAAATATATTTTGCATAAATTAAATTCATAATAAATAAAACATAAAAGGTTAATTTTTGTATTTTTTTGTTTTCTGTTAAAACTTGGTATCTGCTACCGATCGCTTGACAGAGATGCGACATTGTATCTGTAGCAGATACGCGGGCACTTGAGGAGTTAAGAATCTCACCACAGACAAAAGTCAAAGTTGAAAAATTTTGTTGTATTGCAATTAATTATTTATTATTTCCTTGCAATGGAAGTGAAAAGTAAAGTGTAAAACTCGAGCATTAAGAACCTCGATATGACTATCCACCCTCTCCGTATCGGCTTGGGTGTTTATATGAATGTTTCAGATTTAATGGCTCGTTTTATGCTCTTTCTGTACAAACTACTATTTTATTTTATTTTTTATTCTACCTTTTAGTAACCAAAAATTAAATAACCGCCCCGTAACACCGAAGCCCAATCCTGAAAAACTAACATAATTTATATTTATGCGAGTTTGCTCCTTAGTGTTCATTTGAATTGGTTATAAAGTAAATAAAATTTTATGACTACCAAAAAAATATTTAGATAAAAAAGGCAAAAAATAAAACATTGAAAATAAAAGGTACTCCATTCCAGGCCTGACTATGTGATATTTAGAGTGGCGATTTAGACTGGCTAAGTCACTCAGTGTGGCTTCCGCCGTGCTGCAAGCAAACATCAGCAGAACTTAGTGTAATAGCAAACAGTTTAAAATATAATGTTTTCTTTCTATACGACACCTATGTGTTCAATAGTATTTTGGTATTGGTATTCTGTTCTACGAGCTATGTGCCCTGCCCACTGCCACTTCAGTTTAGCGATTCTGTGAGCTATGTCGGTTACTTTAGTTCTCCTGCGGATCTCCTCATTTCTGATTCGATCACGCAGAGAAATGGGTATTGGTAGTGGGCTCCCGTTTCCGCATTTGGACTCTTTTTCGGTCCTTTATGCCTACAAGTGTCGCTGGCTAGTCCAGCCAACCCAGCTCCTTCCAGAAGCACAGAAGTCTCCTGGGACATTCGCAGGTTTCTCGGAGGGTCCTCATATCATTCAGGATTTTTACCCGATGTTCGATCAGACCAGTGCATTCCAGGATCACATGACTGACTGTTTCATCTGTCTCAAGACATCCTCTGCAAAGAGGACTGTCTGTGACATTCATGATGAATAGTTGTTTATTCAGGGGTAGGTGCCTGCTGATAGTACCCACAACTATACGAAGATCGCGTCGGTTGAGGCTGAGAAGTTTTCGGGTCAGTTTTGGATTGAGTTGCATCAAAACCATTTTTGACTGCCTACAGCTAGTTAGATTAGCCCAGCGGGCATTGTGTTGATGAACTGTGTGCAGCCTTGTCCATGAGCGTATTTGTCTAAAAGGGATTGGCATGAGTGGAACGGGGCCAGCTACTGGAGTTTCGGAACCCCTTTTAGCCAGCTCATCGGCTGCAGTGTTTAATAGTATAATTCAAGGCAATTTTAAGGTAAATTTTGTATTAGACCTGGCTATATACCATATGGGGTAGGGTGCACTTAAGAGGGCTGCTTATGGAACTCAATACTCACTATTTTCACAGAAACCCCTCGAAAATACAATTTCAATTTGTTAATTCATCACGTCACTTACCATTTCGGGCATCTTGTAGTATGAAGATCTGTCATATTCCAAGTCATATTGTGGATCTCCAGTATGGGGTTCATAGGGCTCCCCGTAGGATTCGTAACCTCCCTAAAACCAAAATATCATTGATAAATAACTTAATTCCTAAAGCTAACGTGCTTACGTTTCCATTTAGAGGTTAGATCACTGAATTGAGGAACTACAAGATATGCACAATTGTTTGTGTACACACCTCATTGTAATCATCACTTGAATACATTTTATTGGTTTCTCTGATTTGGAATTCAAAGTTTTTAAAATAGTTTTAAATTTATTGTTAAAACCATAGACTTCGATGGAATACACATAAGTTTAGGTTATAAACATTACTCAAACTGAAAGAAAGTTATTTGCG